>OZ004695.1:49555529-50861402 GCA_963924545.1 Pogonocherus hispidulus
AGTTGTTTTCGGCATCTCCTTCAAATAATTAAGTACTTTTATTATATACAAATATTCATAAGTGTTAGTTCAGACTATTTCCTAAGGTTGAATAGAATGTATCATTTTGTAAGCTTGCCGCGGCGGTTTGGTCGATAAATAATTATTCTGAGTAAAGTTAGTTTCTGGATTTTGGATTATTATTTTATCGGCTTTTTACATAAAATCTAACATCCCCACGTCCACGTTCCCTACATCCGTGGGGTGAATAACTAATGAGTCTGGGAATCGTCTGCCCTGAGTAGATGTAATGAACCCAGAATGACCGCCTTCTGCATTCTTCCGGCTAGAAGATCTGCCGAATTTCGGTATACCAGTATGATTTTCAGTTCTGAAAGCAAGTATCTCTTGCTCCATCGAGGGCTCCTTTTATCAGTACCACAAGTTTCACAGAATGTTCTGGAAGGAGTCTGCGGTCTGGAGTTATTATTGTTATTATTATTATATTATTATTAAAATCCAGTCGACCGGTTCCCTGGCTCCGATTCTCAAGGTCGGCCGCTGGTGGTTATCACTATCCTCACGATCGTAGGGTGAATAATTACTGAGTCGGGAATCGTGTGCCCTGAGGAGACGTAATGAGCCCAGAATGACCACCTTCTGCATTCCTCCGGCTAGAAGATCTAGCGAATTTCTGCCATGTCGGTACGATCTTCAGTTCCGAAAGCAGTGTATCCCTTGCTCCACCGAGGGCTCCTATTATCAGTACCACAAGCTTCACAGTATGTTCTGGATGGAATCTGCGGAGGTTGAAAAGAAGGTGTCGATATTTCGTCCTTTTCTCCTCCTCTTTCAAGACAATGTTGGTGTCGGCCAGGAGCTGAATTATTATATTTATATTAACACATATTAATACATACAGTGCGAACGTTTAGAATGGAAACCGTAAATGAAATGCGCCCTGTAGATTTTTCGCAAAAACGCTCGGACACGTCAATTCTTCAATGCAATTGCGCTTCTTTTGATACCATTGTTTTGGATATGACGTCATTAGGTAATCTCTGTGATGTCATCAGGATAGTTTTTCAAATGACAATGTCCAGTTCTTTCAATAAATTTAAATAGAGAAAATATTCCTGAAAATGGCAATATACGACACTATGGTCTTAAAGTGGATAGTTTTTGAAATAAAGGGCTTTAAAGTTTGAAAAAAGAAAAAGTAGGCTAGTCAAAAAAACTGTTTATCACAATATAACTAATAAATGGATAATAAACGCAATGAAAACTAGTTAAATAAGGGGCTCCAACTGTAATCCTTGTGCTTCTTGACAATAGGCAAGCCTCTGTTGGAATTCTTGTAATACTTTACTGATTGTGTGTGGCTGTATAGCTCAAATTTCATTTCGAATTTTTGTTTTTAATTCGTTAATATCCCGTGGTTTATTATTATATACTTTAGACATAAGATAACCCCAGAAAAAGAAATCAAGGTGTGTGAGGTCAGGGGACCGAGCTGGTCATTCAATAAAACCTCTTCTGCCTATCCAACGATTAGGAAATACTTCATTTAAGTAGTTACGAACATTTACGGCATAATGTGGAGGTGCGCCCCATCTTGTTGATACCATACAAAGTAATTGGGAATGTACAGATCATTGTCATCTGGAAATAGTGCTGCTAACTCCGGAATAATTTGTTGTTGTAACATTTCTAAATATTTGTCACCTGTTAAACTACCATCAATGAAAATAGGGCCAATAATATGGTTTTCCACAATTCCTGCCCATACATTTATTTTCTGAGGGAACTGGGTGTGCGCTTCCATCATCCATTGAGGATTATTAGGGGCCCAATATCGACAGTTCTGTTTGTTAACATTGCCATTTAAACAAAATGTAGCTTCATCAGAAAAAACTATATTGCTAATGAAACGCGGATTTATGTTACAGAGGTTCATCATTTCTTCGCAAAACTCTATTCTGCGGTCATCATCATTTAATTCTTGTACTAGCTGAATCTTATAGAAATGCCATTTATTTTTTTTCATGTATTTTATCACAGAACTTTGGCTAATTTCATGATTGGATGCGATTTGTCGCGAAGTAACATGGATTTTCTTGAGCATCTAACAACATACCTAGTCGTACATCCTCTGTAATAGATGGCAGACCTCTGATGCAATTCCGAACATGTCCCAAACGGATAAATTTACTTACAATCTTACTCACTGTTGATTTTCTAATGCGTGGTTCATTCGGATATCTATTACTGAAAATGTGCATACTTCATTAATTGATCTTTTCATTTCGTCACAGTGTCTCAAAATCAAGATCTCACTTCTTTGTTTTTCTGTTAAATTTCGTACCATTTTTAATTATCACAAAAAAATATTAAAGAATAACCGACTGTGACAATTAGTTTTAAATAATTTGCGGAACTGTCACTATCAGGATCAAATAATTGAAATTTTTTTTTGACTTGCCTACTTTTTCTTTTTTCAAACTTCAAAGCCCTTTATCTCAAAAACTATCCGCTTCAAGGCCATAGTGTCGTATATTACCATTTTCAGGAATATTTTCTCTATTTAAATTTAATGAAAGAACTGGACATTCCCATTTCAAAAATTTTATGATGACGTCACAGAGATTACCTAATGACGTCATATCCAAAACAATGGTATCAAAAGAAGCGCAATTGAATTTAAAAATTGACGTGTCCGAGCGTTTTTGCGAAAAATCTACAGGGCGCATTTCATTTACGGTTTCCATTCTAAACGTTCGCACTGTATAATCAGCTTATTGTTATCTTAGTAAAAGTCTGGCACCTATTTTGACATTTCCATAGCGTTTTGAGAACTCCCCGCACATAAGAGAACACCTGTCGAAAACTCATAAAAAATATATTCTGTAGTTGCATATTTACGCAGTGGACTAAAGTAACACCCGATTAATATTAACAGTAACTGTTTGTACATTCTACATTGGTTTTCCACTCAACTTAACTATTTTTATGAGTAAAGTATCTGCGGGTAGGTATCCATTTCACCCACTCTACGAAAAAAGCTTTTTGGGATATTAGTAATTGTTGATAGCCAATTTTAAACTAGCTACTCCGTAGCAGCTAACTAATAGCCTGTCAGTTTCAATCAATGATAATACCGCCGTCAACTTTTGTTTACTCACAGAGCTGTATGTTGTTTATAAGATTTCACTTGTATTATCTGATTTTCAAGACCGGCCTATATAAGACAACAGAAAATAAATATACTTTAATTTTTATTTCTCTTTCATTAGACGTACTATGAACTGGCTGTCATCTATAACTTTAGATGCTTCCTAACCACTAAGTTGAAACATAACTATGCTAAATCGTTATAATAATAATATCTATATCTCTCATTCTCACTCCAATAATGAGCCCGTCAATTAAAAACTGGTGTGGGAGAGGGAACGGCATATTATTATTTTGGGACCACGAGTGTGATGTTATAAATATCTAAATACCATTTAGTTCGCGTTCTAAATCATTAAACGGTGATACTTACATGATATATAACTGTAGTTTACGAACCGTTAGAAACCGAGTATTCAAGTTATAAAAAAATTACATTTTCGTAAACATCTACTCCTACACAGGTCAGTCTTTTCTTTTCCAGCTTATTAACATCATTTTGAACAAAATTTACGTTTCTATTACTTATCGCTTTTTCCAGTGTCATTTCGTCGTATCTAAACATTAATTATATTATGTTTTGCTTACATATCCATCTCAATTAGTACAGCATTAGTAAAGTCATTTATCACCGTTTCAATTCTATTTCTGCACTGGCTTTTAGGAATTAATATTATTCTACAATTTGTTGATGAAATGCTGTACTAAGTAACATCTGTAACTTATTTGTGGTGCATTTTCATGTATTATTTTAGTCTTTTTTGAGATTACACCACCTGTAAAATAATAAAAAAACAGGAAAACGGAAGTACTCAAAGTGTAGTATCAAAACTTGTAAATATTTGTTATTTATATACAATAAATATTTGATAAATTAACTAAACTTCATCAGTGATTTTTCAGTTTTATACAGAATTGTGTAATATTACAAATTATATTTTGAGATGTCTAAATAAAATAATTGAAGGTATTATAATAAAATAAAAAAAAAATTAAACACTTAACTAGCTTTTTTCTAAACATTTCCAGTCGATCCTCGACTCGTCATTGGACATAAATAGAAAATTCATATTTAGACAATTCAAAATATGGTCATATTAATTTTCAAGAAATCAGCAAATACTTATGAAACTGTAAGTTTTTTGTAGTAATTCTACGAGCGTAATCCCACGTAAATTGAATTTCCGGTATAGCTGGAAGTGATGTTAAGTTTTCTGTTTTAAACGGGACCCTCAATATACTTTTAGCGTTGGGTCACGATGTAATGAATACATTGGTATTGGGTCTGATGGGTTCATCTCTGAAAATAAAAGATACTTATAGGGATATCAAAACCCGCCGCACCTAAACATGCCAATTAGGGGTTAAGGACACCTACAGTCTCGTGATTTTATGTTTAATTCCTTGGACCTACAATCTATGGATTTCATCAAATTTATATACACTCAAGCGTTGACTGAGGATTGTATTCTTCAATAAACGACCCAAGTAATTTGATAGAAACATTTTTAAAATGAAGTATCTCACATACAATAGTGAACTCTGGATAGATATAGGTAGGTAACACTTGATTAAATTAATACTGTACTTATTTTAATGGCTAACTTCGTTTTGACTTTGCTTGAAGCGTATTTTTATTTTATTTTAAATATGATAGCCTAACAGATACTTGTTATATCAAAATTTAAATAATAGGTAGGTAATTGTAATAAAATATTTTTGTATTATAAAATATAATTATAATTATTAAAATGATTATAAGTACCGTAAAAATAAATTAAAAACTTGGTTGGGTTGCATTGAATGAGATGGAAAATCTGTGATGGAAGCACAAACTTATCACAATTAAAATCTAAGACTAATTTCTCTCATCGTTGGGGTCTTGGTCTTATATATATTTTTAATTGACACTGCTACTATATTTCACCTTTACCACATTAATTATCATTAATCATCAGCTTTTATTTACATTCCACTATGGCATTTTTCAACGAAACATGTTTATCTAATCACAACGCTGATTTCCAATGGCTTTCATTCATTTTCAATCGCAATAGATTTGAGAAATTTTAAATATTGATATTCATATATCCCACCTGGGATCTGCCTTCATGTTCCCAAGAACGTTCCAACAAGATGAAATCTACCCCAGGAGAGTTCGTTCTGTTTAAAATGTGCCGAGTTCTCTGCAAAATAACGTGGAAAGTTATCCTTCTCTACGAGAGATGGCGCGGCTAGATTTGAGGCAGAAATCTAATTCATACGATGAGTTCACAGACAAATGTAGGAATCTATTTAAAATCAGGAAAATAAAGTGTAAAGAAACCTTTACAATGGAAAAGGTGTAGAAAATTCAAGTACAGGTTTCGGGTTTATCGAATAACTATTTTCTTTATAACCGAACTCTGAGTAACCGAAGCGAAGCTAAAAAAAACTGGAAGTGGATGATGAATTTAGGAAATATGGCGCTAAAATATGTGAATACGTGAAAATTTATATTCCATTTGCAATTTTGACTTTTAATAAGTGTCACATTAATAAGATACGTCTATCTTATACATATATAGGAATTTTTTATAGGACTTATGGCGGATTTATGCACATATATTTAATATTTATTACTTACAATTTTAAGATTTATTAAGTTCTGATTTCATATCTCAGAGATAAAACAACACTTTTAACAGTTAAATACATCCACTATGCACCACATTAAATATGTAAGACCTTAATCTATCAATCTAAGAGATGGCCAACTTTAACTTCTCTTAAATGTTTCCTTAAGTGTTAAATCTTAAGTGGTAAATGTCAAATATGTGTGCGTAAATCCATCATTAAGTATAGGTATTTCTGCCTGCCCACTGCTTCCTCGAAAATTTAAATTTGAGTAAGATATCTGCTTTTCAGTTCAGCATCATTTTTTGGGGAAAACTGTTCTTTCGACATTTATTTTGAATACTTCTGGTTTTCTGTTTTTATTCTTTTATAGTCCAGTAACATAAGGATTCATCCGCTAAAAAAATCCAAGTGAGCTGAAATTTTGCATACACCTTTACTTTTATATTACTAATAATGTGGCAAAAGTCCCCACCGATATGTGGCTTGCGTTTCAAGTTATTCAAGGTAAAATGTCACAGAAATCGGTTTTTCGCAAATATTTTGCTTCCTGTATGTCCTATGACTTTTTTGGTTATTATAGAAAACAAAGATTAAAAAATGCTCTTCAAAAAATGTTATATACATATTTTACGTAAAACCAATAGTTTTTACTCTATACGCCAGGAAAGGACAGGGTAGCGGTGCATCGGTTTCCACACCACCTCAGAGGCAGGATAAAGGGCGCATTTTTTTACATGGTTTCCCAGTAGGTCTAATCCATGAGTTTGCTCTTTTTATAGTGTCTTCTACAGCTTATCCTCATTCTCATCCTCTGTCCCCTCTTCCACTTCTTCGTCCTCTGTCACTCCTCCATGTTCTCGTTCTCTGTCCCCTCCTCCAAGTTCTCATCGACTGTCCCCTCAAATACCTGTTCGTTCTCTTCTATATCGTAGTTACTTTCTTCCCCAACATTTTCTTTTCCTTCTGTTGTATTTTATGTCAAGAGGTCAACGGGATCAAACGCATTATATTCTTCATCCTGAATATTTCCTTCCGTAGCGCTATCGACATTTGCGTTGAGATATGATTGACCGTGACAATGACCACAAACAGTCAAACTATTGAACAAGACAGCCCAACTTTTCTGCACCCGCAATTTGTGTTACATCCTTTAGTGCAATTGCAAAAAATTATATTTAAAAGTAGGTCTGGTGCAGGTGGCAATAACGTCTTAATGGGCTCCAAAACATTATTTATCTTCCATCCCCTTTGTTCAGGATTTAAATCATTACCAAGCCAATTCTGTACTTGATAATACACTCGACTTAGATGTTGGCGTGCGGCGGCAGTAGTGGGTGGAAGTGACTACAATTTCACTGTTGTGTTAAGTCTTGTTGACTTCGCAAATGTCATGTATCGATAATTTTCAATGGATAATTCTGATTTAGGAGCTCCATAGATTCCCAGAAGAATGCGTAATCTATTTTCCAAAATCGTCTCTACTGTACAATATTCCTGCTTAAAACCGTCCGCAAATTGATGCAACTTGAGGCGCCTCTCGAACATTTTACAAACTTTTATTTTTCCTTTGTTAAAGAGTGCAGAGCCTGTCACAGCCGATAATATTGTGTTGTAATAGCTATTTATGTAACCAGTTGGGAAAAGTACTGTTATTCCCACAAATACATTTTTTGTAGTATATATTTCATATAACTGATGGTGAAGCAAACATTTCATCGCCAGTTGTATAATATTTTACTTTTCATAACTACCTAGTTATGAAAAGTAAGACGTTTCTTAACGTCAAAGAGTTTTGAAAACTGTCACTTTAAATGTCAAAATTAGAAAAATGTATATATAGTAGTTAACAGCGGTTGGGTACCACGTACTTTTTTGTCGAGACATAATGCGTTGCGCGCCTTGCAGCATAATTTAGCTCTGTGTTATTTAATAAATCGTTAGTTGTACAGAAAAGACTTATATAACTTTTTTGTAGAGAATTTCCTGTTCTTTATTTTTTGTAATAAAGCAAAAAGTCATACGACTCACGAAAAACTAGATATTTGAGAAAATAAGAGTTTTATGACCCTTGATCTTAAATCACTCAAATCGCAAGCCCGATATTGATGGGGACTTTTTAGACATTGCTTCCAAAGTTAAAATAAAGGTGTATGCCATAGATTAGGTTAGGGATAGATAGGAATCTGCAATGTTGATAAAAAACGACGCGGAAAACGACATCTGTAGAGATGTAGTGGAACTTTTTTAAAAATTTTGTACAAAATCGCCCTACCTTTGTAATATATTTAACTTTTTTAATGAAGATAGAAACAAATAAAACTACAATAAGTATATTTTTGCATATTTTGTATTACAATATTTACAATATATTCGCAAATTATCAAATTTATCAATTTGATAAAAATACCTCTATAATGATAGAAGACCATAATATATTTGCCCAATTTTGTAGTTTCAATTAAACAACAATCGCTAACTACACTTAATATCTATTCGATTTTCTCTTCCTGTTTTATTCAGACATCTAGAAAAATTATTTGTTTTCACACAATACAGACTCCATACCTTTGAAAGTGTATATTATCCTACGAAATTCAAAATTAGTAAAACACATCACATTAACTAATTTTTCTTTTACCTTCTTAAACCATGGGAACAATTATTTATCTTCATACAATCTGCACACTTAACTGCATTTTACTGTTAATCTGTTTTCTTTGAATTCCGAAGAAATGTCACTAAATATACTGAGACACAATTCACTACAATTCAAGCTAATACACATAGGTACCTAATTCAGGATAAATAAAAAATAAAATTTGAGATTCCCCTTCATAATTTTTAAACATAAACTGACAGTTGTCTTTGACATTTAGGTATATGATTATTAGCATATTTTATTTTCTTATGATTGGCAGATGCTCATATTTTTTTGTGAAACGCTCTCTGGTGAGATGTAGTGAAACTAATCAATTTGTTTACAAAACTCCCATAAGAGTTCCCAGGCCCTGGTGTATGCAAAATTTAGGCTCACTTGGATTTTTTTAGCAGATGCTGCTTTTTTCGGTCTAATGTAACTGGAGTATTTAGAGGTGTTGTAATCCCAAAGGAAAATAAAACAAATAATGAAACTGCACCACAAATAAGTTACAGACATTAATTATACAATTATTTAGTTTTATAATAACTTAGTTAACGCAGTTATTACTGTTCCTTAAACTTTTGTAAAAGCCATAAAAAATATATATTCAGTAAATATTTATGAACGTGGTTAATACAGATAATCCTATAATTTTTTTTTTAATACAAAAAAGTAAACTTTTTTATTTATTCTTTTTTTATTTCATCCAATTGTTACCTTTATGTAGACGAAGATACAGATAGGAAACATTGTGCAATGATAAAAGGTCATTAAATAGGTCATCTTCTATAGGTCTTCTATAGGTCATTAAATATAATGAAACAATATTTTTACTATAACCTAGTAATTTCTACAGAAAGTTAAAAAAAAGTAGCAAAGGCAAAGTAAACTATTGATTTTTTTTAACAAACGTCTCTTTAGATATTAGAAAGAAGTATCAGTCACATGTCTTGTGCAAAAGGAAATATTATCTCTGGTATTATTACACGTTTACTTGTTTATACCAACTCTGATCCGCAATGGACAGAGTTCGATTATATCATTTGGCTCCCAAGAATTTCGCTCTGAATGTATTAAATGATATCCGGTTATTATAACTATTCGTCAATATAAGGAATACGTGAAGATGAAGAAAAATATGCTGACGATTAAATTTGCTGTATATAGTTTTCTACCCCATTAAGGAGGCTTGGTTATAGTAGGTATAACCGCTCAACAAATTTATGGCAGATATACTAGAATGTCTCAAGCAATTACCTACCTTCATACAACAGGCATGTCTTTTTATGTCTTGCGAATACAAAATCATACACATGACTACCGTCGGGTCTCATCATTATCAAAACTACCGATGGTAACTTTCTGCGTAGCCATTAAGCCTTGGTAGTTATAAGAAATCAGATCATTATTGAGTGCCATTACAATAATTCTGAAAGTATTAAGAATATTTATAGAGCCGGCAGTGGCTACAGGATGGAAAAATATCATTCGTATTTTCTTAATTTGTAGTGGTTAGTGAAGTAAGTACCTAATAAATATCAGGTCAGACAGAATAAAGTATTCATTCCATAATATAATCAGATATAAATTCAGACCACGTCGTCATACGTTTGCAATAAATGGTAATTTATAGAAGTTGTCAAAAATTTTTGCAAAAAATGTAAACTTAGTTGTAAAAATTGAGCGTTGGTCAAATATTTAATGTTTTTTGCTGTTGAAGGTTATTTAACGAGATACAGTTCCTACTAGAATCAGAAAGGCCAGAGGAAAACCAAGAGGAAGAGCTCGTTCTGTCCGCACACCTGAAAATGCTTAAAGAATATTACGTGAATTACTCTATGGTATTAGCACAGACGAGAAGGTAGTGTATTAGGTAAGAGCAGCTGTGTTACACAAGTCTTAAATGATTCGCTAAACGACAAGCGTTAGCACTTAATATTTTGACCTATTCTCGTCCCATTCTGAAAAACCTACGTTTCCATCGCTATAAAATTCAAGTCGTACAAAAACTTTTGCCTGGAGATATTAGCGTGCGGCTTGATTTTTATGAGCACGAAATTACTGAAACGATTGAATAATTTTTATGAGACGAAACTCATTTTCACCTGCCACGTTTTGTTAACAAACATAACTTTCGGTACTGAACGACGAAAAATCCCCAGCAATCTCAGTAACTGCTGCGAGGTAGTTACTGCCTGATGTGCGATGTTAACGGAATGGAATGGAGTGCGGGATTTTCGGCCCTTCTTTGAAGAAAACAGCTTGATGGTTACTGTTACATCACAGCGTTAACAGATACTGCGAAAATTTACAGAACTCCGTAATGGCGATGTAGATATTCGAAGAATATGATTTAAACAGGACGGAGCAACTTCCCACACTGTTAGGGAGTCTATGGTCTATGGAATTCTGCGAAGATTGTTTCCTGCTCGTGTCATTTCGAAATTTGGAGATCGCAACTGGGCGGCATACGGTCACCGGATCTGCCAACTTATGTTTCTTGTGGAGTTACCTAAAGACAATAGTACTTTGTGTACCTAGGCGGGAAAGTGAACGTTTTCCGGGCTGACAGAAGAAATGGACAGGCGAGGCGAAGCCGAGCCTGGCCACTTCTGGAAGCCGGGAAAACCACTTTCCCGCCGTGGTACACACAACATTTTTTATCCTACACAAAAAAAAATCATAAACTTCAAAAATTTTTTATAACAATAAATAATAATTTACAAAAAAAATTACTTCATTGAAATATTGATATTAAATACAGGATTATGAATAGTGCAATCAGCAAAGGCAATACCCTATTCACATAAATTCAATAACCGGGTTTGTTCTGAAACTGTTGTTGAAGCTAAATCATGATATTCTTGATGATATGTCACTTCTGGAGGTTCTCTGACAAGTGAAACTTCCATACAGTTTCTTTCATGCTTTCATCATTTTCAGAAGCTGGAAATGTCCCCGGAATACTTGTCTCGTCCATTATTTAATAATTAATGGTAACAATAATGATGTGTTCACTTAAAATTACTTTATAATGCGAAATTAAATGACGCTACGATGTCAGATAATGGAGGCGCCACCTATTGACAGAAAAGTTAAAAAAAATTCGCGCCTAGCCATGAAAATGCCTACTTTCGCGCCGCTAAAGGCTCACGAAAATATGATTTTCTGACAAAAAGTGTTTACTAACTTTGGAACAACTGAAACATAATATTCAAACACGCAATCTTAATTGAATTGTTGCAGCTGGTAATAAAAAACTTATATTAGCAATACCTTTCTTGGTATTGCTTCCAGTTCCTAATAAACATTTTTTTTACTGAAATACCTACCTAAAAATATTTATAGGTATTGCAAAAAATAATTGACTGTTTTAATTGGTTGAGTATTTTTTGTTAAATTTATCTCTATCAATCTCTATGTGTTATTAACAAATTTTCTTTGTTTTCAATAAGTACATAAAATAACTATTTTCAGCAATATTTTCAAAATTCTTAAGTCTTTTATAAGGTATATGTAAATACATTTTAAATTTTTCATGGCTCTGAAAGTTTCCTGAACAATCATTGACGCAAGTCTTTATAATTTAATGGATATTTATCTATTTAAGATTATTTATAAAGGATTCGTTAACAACACATTGTTAAGTACTTCAAGAAAATAACATTTTTACGTCTGGTGAGTTTTTTAATCTGTGTACTTACTTTATACAACTTTATTTTGCTGATTTTTTGTAAAATTAATTTTAATAATTATCTATAAATCTAGTGTTGCGCCACATCTTTGAGAGAAATAATGACTCCTTCGGCTATATCGTTTATAGTTGCATGGCGTAAAGCAAGTACTGGTTCCACGCACGGTCTGCGCGATTTTCACAAGAATTATTTACTTATATTAAAAACCACATTTTTTATGTAAATATTTTAATAAAAGACGGCAGATTATTGTGACTCCCTTTTTACTTTCCGTTCAGTATATCAGCAATCTCATGATTGCTTTCCTGGTAACTTTAAATAAATTCAATTAAATTATGTATGCTACATTGATCTTTTTATATAACGTACCACACCGTACCCTTTTGTATAATACCTCATTTTGGCATTCATAGTTAAGAAGATTGATGTATGCATAAATCAGTTCTGGATGATACATACGTTTTGGCGCGACGTTGAAACGCTAATATTAATTTTACATTTTATTTAGGTTGTACTTGAATCTGCAAATTAATAGATAATTAAATAATGGGTCATTACAGTTAGATTTGAGATAATCTGAATTATATACAGGGTGTCCACCTAGTGCGCGTAAGTCCAATATCTGGGTTAATAAAAGAGATAACTTAATTTTTTTTTCTACAGGGTTGTCTAATATCCCGAGCTGCACAAAATGAAAATATATTTACATATTCAGGGTGTTCAGTTTTTCCTGGACAGGTACCAACTTCATTTTTTTAAATGGAAACCTATATTTTTTATGGCATTATCGAATTCTACGTAAAAAATTAGTGGGACTTTGTGCATAACACTGCTATTGAAATATTGATAGTTTTCGAGATATTTGACTTTTAATTTTTTTTTCTTATGTCTCGTCACTTCTAATAGTTGACATAATTATGGTTGTATGACAGCTAGAAATTATTTTTTTTCAGAAACTGTAGAGTGAAGATGGCTCTTTCGAAAAACGTATCAAAAGTTGACCTGCGATATACAGGGGGCAACAGAAATCGTGCCAAACCTGATGGTTTAAAATTTAAAAAATCTCGACTTTTTGAAATGGAACACCCTGTGTTTTATGATTTCATTAGATGCCTTTCTGTAGACTCTACAATTTTATAATAGCTTTTCCTATACCTAAGTTGCGTAGTTTTTGCAAAAAACCCACTTTTATGAAAAATACCCGATTTGCGCACGTTCCTTTCTCGGGAAAAACGCAGTGAGCGTCTGTCACGCAATAAAATTTGTGACAATCAGTTTACATGTCATTTCTTCTTTTACTGAATATTCACGTACGAGTTTAGAGTAAGTACTAAGCGTGCATACAATGAACTATTCAAAAGAAGAATTAGTGAAAATGGTTTATGCCTTAGGAGAAGCTCATGGAAATTGTTTGCTAGCAGCACGTATTTACAAAGCAAATAATCCAGATTTACAGAGATTTCCACGTGCTGGCTGTTTTGAAAATGTGAAAGAAAGATTTGAAAGAACAGCAAATGCGAATTATGAGAAAACTACCAGGAGACATGACGGTAACAATGACGATATTCAGTTTAATGTTGTGGCGTCTGCTGTTGAAAATCCAAATATTAGTGTCAGGAAAATCAGTAATAATCTTGGAGTTTCCAAAAGCTTGACAAACAAGATACTGAAGAAGAATAATTTTCATCCGTATCATATTAAAAACCATCAAGCACTGTTACCTCAAGATCACCTAAACCGCTTGCAATTTTGCCACTGGGCATTGGATAAAATTCAGGAAAGTCCAAACTTTTTTATGAATGTCTTGTTTACTGACGAATCAACATTTTCAAACACATGCTTACCCAATCGTAGCAACTTTCATCACTACGCTGACAATAATCCAAGATTATTGAGGGTACTAGATAATCAGCATCGTTTCAAAGTGAACGTGTGGGCTGGAATTTGTGGAGAACATATTGTTGGACCGTACTTTTTTGAAGGCAATTTAAATGCCAATGTGTATTTGCATTTTTTGCAAAACGAACTTCCCCTTCTACAGCTACAGAATATGCCCGCTGATTATTTGGTTCAACAATGGTTTCAGCATGATGGTGCCCCTCCACATTCCACTTTGGCGGTACTGTGATTATTTTATTGTTGTAGTACTTTTCCTATTATCTATTCATATTTCAGATTAGAGAACACCTAAACCACGTATATCCAAATAAGTGGTTAGGTCGTGGTGGTCCAGTTCCTTGGCCTGCACGTTCGCCTGATTTAAATATTCTGGACGTTTTCTTGTGGGGTTATATCAAGGAGCGAGTATACGAAGTACCACCAACGGATATGCAAGACTTGAAAGAAAAGATCCAAAATGAGTTTCTAACCATAACGCCCGAAATGTTAAGAAATGTTCACATTCATTTTCGTCGTAGATTAATGCTTTGTGTTGAAAACAACGGTGGACATTTTGAGCATTTACTTTAGGTTAGCTTGCTTGTATGAGTATTACGTATTCTTTTTTCAATACTCTATGTATATTCATCCATTTCACTAATAATTTTTCTAACTACGGTAACACCGTTTGGTTTTCAATATGATACGTATGAAACTTCTTCTTCAATATCTTATTTGTCGAGCTTTTGAAAACTCCAAGATTTCTACTGATTTTCTGATACTAATATTTTTGGATTTTCAACAGCAGAAACCACAACATTAAACTAAATATTATCGTTGTTACTCCCATGTCTCCTGGTAGTTTTCTCATAATTCCCATTTGCTGTTCTTTCAAATCTTTCTTTCACATTTTCAAAACAGTCAGCACGTGGGAATCTCTATAAATACGTGCTGCTAGCAAATAATTCCCATGAACTTCTTCTAAAGCATACGCCAGTTTTGCTAATTCTTAATTACATGTAGAGCTTTTATGATTTTTTACTTTTATTTACAAATAAATGGTAACTTTCCATAAAGACTTGTTTATTAAACTGAAATTATCTAAATTTTTCAGTTATTTTTATTTTAAGAAGTGTAAACTAATACATTTTATAAAAATAAATAGCCTTACAATATTTTTTCCGTCAAAGGAGTGCGCAAATCGGGTATTTTTCATAAAAGTGGGTTTTTTGCAAAAACTACGCAACTTAGGTATAGGGAAAGCTATTATAAAATTGTAGAGTCTACAGAAAGGCATCTAATGAAATCATAAAACACAGGGTGTTCCATTTGAAAAAGTCGAGATTTTTTAAATTTTAAACCATCAGGTTTGGCACGATTTCTGTTGCCCCCTGTATATCGCAGGTCAACTTTTGATACGTTTTTCGAAAGAGCCATCTTCACTCTACAGTTTCTGAAAAAAAATAATTTCTAGCTGTCATACAACCATAATTATGTCAACTATTAGAAGTGACGAAACATAAGAAAAAAAAATTAAAAGTCAAATATCTCGAAAACTATCAATATTTCAATAGCAGTGTTATGCACAAAGTCCCACTAATTTTTTACGTAGAATTCGATAATGCCATAAAAAATATACGTTTCCATTTAAAAAAATGAAGTAGGTACCTGTCCAGGAAAAACTGAACACCCTGAATATGTAAATATATTTTCATTTTGTGCAGCTCGGGATATTAGACAACCCTGTTGAAAAAAAAATTAAGTTATCTCTTTTATTAACCCAGATATTGGACTTACGCTCACTAGGTGGACACCCTGTATATATAGCTCGTTAGAGACATGAAAGGTCTCGTAGCCTTGTAACATACTTTTAAAGTTGTCTCCATAGAACCAATGAGAAAAATTTAAAATATATGAAAAATGTATAAAACCACATAAACTCTTCGGTTTTTTTTAGTTTAATACAAATGAAATATTGTATAGTTACAAGTATCTTAACTAATCAAATATTATAATAATTATAATAAACAAACATATCTTAGTAAAAAGACAATTATTGAGTAATATTAGTCAATACTTGGCCTTTCAGTAAGAATTTGGTGTAAGGATTTTTATAATATCAGTTTTTTACTACCTACTTTATTTATTTCAGAAATTGACAATAATTGACAATTCAAAGTGGGAATTGTCACTTTAAACTGACAATTGTCTATTCAAAGTGGCAATTGTCACTTTTTTCAAGCGGCACTTAGTTGAACAACTATAAGTAAATAAAAGATAAGAAACTAGATAGTAAAAAAAATCTTATATATACAGGTCGATTTCAAAGAGTTAGAAAATCGTTTCAGTTTTCGGAAAATTTCCCTGGTGAAATTATTTCACCAGCATTTATTTATTTTGAGCAGATGCCGAAAACAATTACCCCACGGGCAATGTGCTCTATTTGTCAGATTTACTACTTTGAAGTGACAATTACCACTTTTAATTAACAATTGTCAGTTCGAAGTGACAGTTGTCAGTTCAAAGTGACAATTGCCAGTTTGAAGTGACAATTGCCACTTTTAATTGACAGTTTTTAGTTTCAAGTGACAATTGTCAGTTTGAACGGACAATTATCACTTTGAAGTGGAAATTTCGGGATTCCGAAAAGTTGTTGGCCCTTCTACGCTTTCATAAAAACTCAGTCGTTGAAAATATAAATGTTTGTCATAAAGAATTACTTTTGAGTACGAAATCGTGGCACTAGTTTATGGCAAATGCTGTATAATTAAAATAAAGGTAAAAATTAATATATTCAATTAATAATAAAAAATAAATAACCGTATCATCGTGTCTGTCTCGTCTACTGCTATATTATTCTATTGAAGTTTGGTGAAATCGTGATGTCTTCGTAACAAAACTAGAGGTTGAGTAAAAAATGTAGGAATATTATATGGGAAATAATTGATAGTGGAAATAGATGCATTGCGCTAGTGTATTTTGCTTACTTTAATAATGCTGAATTCCAAATGTCTATTATTCTTTATTATCCAAATATCAACTTTCGGTAAAAAGTAAGTAGCTAAGGATTTTCCTGATTTTGTTTCAATAAAGTTAGTTTTGTTTCAATGAAGTTTTAAATTCAAAATCAATTTGAATTATGTCTAAAAATAGCTATTTACATAACTAGCTAGGAAAGTATATTATTGCAGAATAAGGAAGCGAGTTGCAATTAAGAGGCTAGTCAGGTATATTAAATGTAGATGGAATTGTGTTTATTAAAGCACACCATTTTCAAATTCATTGTGTCTTTCTTACACCTGTCTGATTTTAGCCGTACCATAATCACGTAGGTTATTGTTATACAGAATAACAATATTAATAGCTTTTTCCATATCCGACGAAATGTCCTGAAAGTCTTTATAATGTTCCTCATATCATTTTCTAATACATTTGGTGTATTTACGAAAAACTTTTACGTATTGGCAACTGTCGTTACTTATACCTTAATTTGTTTCTCCTGTCCTTGTTCCAGTGGTAATGCTGCAATTTTAAACAATGGATTTTGAGTTTCTGTTTAAATGTTTAATTGGAGGACATAACATAAAGAGAAATGTTAGTCCTAATACCATCAAAGATGTGAGTATACAAAGACGTCTCGAAAACCTTTTCAAATTTAGATAAAATTGCCATGAGGCGATAATTTTTAATATCCGAAGGATTACCATTTTTTAAAATCAATTAAAATTATCAAAGTTTACAGCAGTTATATTCTGTAAACTTTGCAATTGTGGTCTGGTTCGATCCCCAGCTCCAGCACTGGCAATGTCGGTGGATATGGGCTGTTTGTATGCGTATTTTAAATGTACTTCTTGGGGGCCCTTGAATTTGGATTTGGGTGTTGTCTAATTTATGTGGTGTTTTTTAGTAATGTTTATTGTCTCAAATTGATTACTCATATATATTTGAGCTTCACTATATATTATACTATTGTTAGGTATATTAATTTCCGAGTAAATAGAAGTTTCTTTGGGTAAATAAATTGTAATAATTGAAAAACCCTTCAGTGCTTCTTTTGATTAATAATAATGGGAATAGGATATACTTGTAAGCTATTACTAATCGGCGCATTGAACTCTTTTGACATAAAACGAGGGTCCGGTGATGGACGTAAATATATGCGCCTGGCAATTTTCTTTACATTGAATCAATACCTTGGATAGCATATTTAGACAATAATTTACTATTTGGTGTGTGCTTTCAGCTTTATGTGTCACTCAGAGGGTAAAAATACATTCTTATAATTAAAATGTCAATTAATACTAACCTAAAATGATAAACTATTTTACCTATAAATAAAAACGCACCGATATGGCGCTAAAGGTTGTTAAAGATAATAAATTAAATATTTAAAACTTATACTATAAAACGCAAGTGCGTCAATGAATTGATATGTAGATAACTATAATCGTGTATGAATACGTGATTATAGTGACATTTTTTTATGCAGTAAATGTTAGCAATCGGATGAACAATTAAAAGAAACTCCTATTATTCTATCTATTAGATCTTTTGAGGAATATCCTATCCGAATATTATTTAGTCTCCTTTATCCAATTCATGTATTTTTTGCGTAAAAAATAAAAAATTTCAAAAAAGTTCCATGTATGTAAACCATTTTAATGTTAATATTAATTAACACTGACGTAGTTTTCCATATAACACGTAGTAGTTTCGCCAACCATCTTGGCATCATATGGCGATAAACTAAACCTAAAACTGTATCCAATTTACACCTAAACTATTGGTTCAGTGAACCGTTGCATGGGCTCAGTTAACCATTGCGATGGATCAGTGAACCGTGATTTACTAAGCGATAAAGTGGGCTGTATGGGATTGACCCTCTGTCACTATTCAAACTATTTCTACATTTTTCAATTTCCAAAATCTCAAATACTTCCAGCTGTTTAGAATTTGTTACATTGCTAATTAGTCTTAAAGTTCTAATAGGTATCTATTTAATGGTTGTTGTCAAACACATGTTGAGCGTCACTAGACTTATCTTTTCTACCATATTTGAGATGAGCCATATGTTTCCTGAATCTAGTTTGCATTAACTTTCTAATTTGTCCAACATACTTTTGATTGCAGTCTTTACAGCTAATTTCGTAAATCCCCGGTTTTTCATTAGTTTCTATTTTGTCTTTTGGATTGCCTAAATGTTGTAGTTTATTTCCCGATGAATAAACCACTGACATACCTATATCTTCAAAAACCTTACTTAAACCATGGATGAAACGAGGATCGTATCGAATAGATATGAATTTTGGATATTCTCTTTCATTTTGAAAAGTCGATGAACTTTGAACTATCTCTTTAAATTTACGTTTCCTAATTCTTTTATTAATTACTTACAGAATAGCCATTACTCGAATCAATGTCTTTTCTTTTTCAAACCTCTCTTCTTAATATTAACACACATTTTCAAACCTCTTAATATTAATCAAATATTTTCAAAAGAGTAATAATAATAATAATTTTTTTTTTTTTTTTTGTTAAGATTCCTTGTTGGAGAATCTTATTTCTATTAAAACTGGTCTGATGACCAACCATTAATTTTCTTCTAATAATCTTACAGACTAAACATTTATTAACTAAAGTTCATCCAACGACGTCCTTTAGATTGTTTTCTTTTAACAATTTCACTGGCGCACTATGTCCTGCTTTTACACAGCACACTACACCAGCTCAAATGGTTTGGGTCTCTTCAGTCTTCGAACAAGATGTTGGTTGTCCAGCAGCTGAAGAGCTTCTGCATTGATGTGGAGGTGAAGTCTGGCCTCATGTCTGCCAGCAAACCTTTTGATCTCATCTTTCACCATTAGGATTTTAAGGTCTCGATGCAAGTCGGAGTTGCGTATGTACCATGGAGCGTCTACTATGTTACGCAGCACTTTATTCTGGAAAGTCTGAATGATTTTGATGTTACTATTTCTGGCACAACCCCAGAGTTGAATACCGTATAACCAAACTGGTTTTAAGATCTGATTATAAATTAGTATCTTATTATGTATTGTCAACTTAGAATTTCTTCCAAGCATCCAATAATGCTGTCTGTATTTCAAACCAAGTTCAATTCTTTTCTTCTTCACATGTTCTTTCCACCAGAGCTTGGCATCCAGGGCCATGCCTAGGTATTTGGCGTTATTCTCATTGGGTTCAATAGTACCATTAATATCCAAGGACGGAGGGTTAACTAGTCTTTTGTCAGTAAAGTTAACATGAGTTGATTTTAGCTCGTTTAGCTTGATCTTCCGTTGTTTGGTCCAATCAAGTATTGCGTTGCTAGCTACTTGCAGTCTTCTAGTAGATATTCCTTGATCTTTACCGATCGCAAGAAGTGCAGTGTCGTCAGCAAATGTAGCTACAGTGGTCTCTTCTAGTACTGGCATATCACTAGTATATAGCAGGTAAAGGATAGGGCCAAGAACGCTACCCTGGGGTACTCCTGCTCTAATATCTTTCAGGTCAGAATATTCATCTTCCTGTTTTATTCTGAAAAGTCTGCCCGAGATATATGATGACAGAATCTCTACATATTGTGTCGGAAGTATTTTGTTTAATTTGTGTATCAATCCTTCGTGCCATACCTTGTCAAAGGCTTGAGCAACATATAAGAAGACTGCAGAGCAGACTTCGTTTTCTTCAAGTGTACGCTCTATTATGTTAGTAATACGATGTACCTGATCAATGGTTGAGTGCTTTTGTCTAAAGCCAAATTGGTCCGGAATAAGATTACCATTTTCAATTAGTGGTCTTAATCTTTTGAGAAGTAGTTTTTCAAACAACTTTGAAATGGTTGGCAGCACGGAGATAGGTCTGTAAGACTTGACATCATTTGGTGGCTTGCCTGGTTTAGGCAACATGATCACTTCCGCTACCTTCCAGCTGGGAGGAACGTGTTTCAGTCTAAAGGCTGCATTGAAGAGGTAGGTCAGCTTGACTATGCACTTTCTCGGTAACTGCTTTAAGATTTCAGTGGTAATCAAGTCATAACCTGGTGCTTTTTTTAGTCTTAGATTTGTTTTTATTTCCTCAGCTACTTCTTTTGGGGTAACAGGGGTAATATTTTCTGTCCTTAGATTGTCAATATCAAGCAAATTGTTTACAAGAATTTGATTAGGTGTGAATACGTCAACTAAATATTCAGCAAATAAGTCAGCTTTTTGTTTATTATCTCTGGCCCATGAGCTATCGTCCTTCCTGATTGGAGGGGTTGAAGTAATAGGCTTCTTGATTTTCTTAGTTGCTTTCCAGAGGGAATAATCTGTCTCTTCATCTGCAGTTAAATTTTGGAGATAATAATTGATTGATCTTCCTTATGTTTTTGTATTTCTCTTTTGAGCAGCTGTGTTTTACTATTTAAGGTGGTTTTATCAGAAGGATCTCTCGATTGCTGCCACCTTCTCCTAGCTTTTCTTTTTTTTTAACCAGTTCTCTTATTTCTACTGGGTAATTGATACCTTTGGTAATATGACTAATTTCTTTTGTGTTGTGGTGTGCTGCCATCTGGATAAGTGTGGTGAAGTTTTCAGCTTCTACTTCAAGCTGCTCAGTTGTTCTCAAATTAACATGTAGGTTAATGCTCTCCTGAAGTTCCAGCCTAAAACTTTCCCAGTCAGTGGTTTTGTTTACCAATACAGGCCGAGCCTCTTTTTTAATTATCTTGTCACTTAGGGTCAAAATGACAGCTGAGTGATCAGAATCCAGGTCAAAGTTTTCTTCAGCCTCAGTAAAGTTGGGTGATACTTTTCTTGTGATGAAGAAGTCTAACAAATCGGGAATTTTATTGATGTCAGTAGGCCAGTAAGTAGGCTTACCTGTGGAATGATAGCTGCAACCAGTTTCACGAACCGCTTTTCTCAGTTCACTCCCCTTGGTCGTGGTTAATCTTGATCCCCAGTCAACATGCTTGGCGTTAAAGTCACCTCCCACAATGAATCTCTCACCAGGATGCTGAAGGAGGATCTTGTAGTCTTCTTTCTTAAGATTATATCTGGGTGGACAATAAACTGCCCCAACCATTAGATTTTGTTTGGTGGACTTAACCCCAACCATAGCAAGTTGTATATCTACACGTTGTAAGTGACATTCCTCAAAATGATTGACACTTTCCATGATTAAGATTGCACTACCACCCTTTGCTTGATTGTCAGGGTGAATAGCATGATAAATTTTATAGCCTCTTATCCTGAGACAAGATTGAGTTGTCATATGTGTCTCTGAGATGAGACATATATCTATATGTTGGGAGTTAAGGAACACTTCTAACTCATGCTTTTTGTTAAGGACGCCGTTGGCATTCCATGTAGCAATTCGCAAGTCTCGTTGGTATAATAATAATAATAATAATAATAATAATAACAATAGTAAATATTCAAATTCTATTTCCCACAACATTTTCCTGGATAAATGCCGACAAATATATAAATTTGATTACAAAAAGTTTATGGATTGGAGAAATGAAAACCAGATAAACTCTTTCTCGGAAAACGTTCTTCTGGCTTACATTAGTAAAATATTCAACGATTTAAAGCCATCTACTGTGTGGCTCATGTATTCCATGTTACTCAGTATAGTTAACATAAAACATAATGTGGATATTTTCCAATATTTTATTGCAATATCATAGAAAAAATAGCATTTCATCTCGAGATGAAATAAATTTTTTTCGTTCATGAGATTTCCAATCTCACTCATCTCATGAAAAAAACAGTATTTTTAGCTCTAGTTGTAAGATATACTATTACCTATGTTTTATAAAAAAAAATATGTGTATAGAGTAAAGAACAAAAATAGTAACTAGGATTATGTTTTTACATTAGAGTACCCAATTTAGACATCTTCTACATGTCAATAATTTACTTCCTCAAAAATGTCACTTATCTACTGTTCTGTATTCATAAACCAAATTTTATTTAAATCGATTGACGCCTGAATTAAATCCTGCGCCTCACTAAACCTAGAACGAGTTTATTTTGGAGTTGGGTTAATACGAACAAATTGGGGGATTATATAATGAGGATGTGCGTTAGCTTTTCCAGTATTAAGGAATACCAAACCCTGTACGCACTGTTAGGCTTCGTGTAATTTTATGTAAAACGTCCTCCTTTATCACTCAAATGGCATGTTAACTAGTGATTATGGTGCTTATTTAAACTTAACTATATTATATTGGACAATTTATAATGTTACCCAGTTCTGTGTTTCAATAAAGGGAAGCTAATGTTAATATTAAAATTGATTTACAATAATTAAAAACGTAAATGTACATAACATTAAGATAGAGCTTCTTTAAAATATATATATAACTTTAGTTTGCAAAATTATTTATATAAGAAATATTTCATCAATTGTCTTCAGAACATAGCGGAAGTCATAACATTCCTAATATAATATAATTAACTTGTCCTCTATCTAGTTCAACATATTTTTGAGTTGTGCATTCCAGATCTATTTTATTTTATAAAGGGTATACATTTAAAAGAAATTGTGGCAGAATTTCTGAAAGAATGAACAATATTAATAAGACTTTCTTTACTAGTAAATACTTTCTTGAAGGATAAACATTCTGATCATTAATTGAAGATGGGAGCTGTTGGTTTCACCAAAAATTAAACAATGCTCAATACATTACAACAATTATCATTATTTGATTTATAATAAGATCAGAAGACAATATACTAACAATATATTTGTTTGGTAAAAGACCCTTTATCAAAAATAGACTATTCGGTTAGATAACGGTGGAAATGATAATCATGACAAATATAACTCTTATAACATTGCCAAAATACTTTTTTGTCTAAGCTGTGAAGTTCCTATAGGACGGATTGCTTTTTATAAATGCGTCTATTTTAATTTTAAAATGTACGAGTATTAAAGGACAATGGGTTCTACGCCAAAAATTTTGAGGATCATCGATGTTGTGTCAGTTACTAAACCAGTCGATAATAGTTATCACGTCAACCTGTCAATTTTCTGTTCACTAGTAATATCCCATATCCTGTGAATATTATCAGTCAAGTTAATATTCATGGATGTGTATCTCTAGATCCGGCTTTATAAAAATGAAATATTTTATTACCACAGTTCCCTTCCAACAAGATGGACTTGTTTAGATTTATCTAGTGGAGAAGCAAAATCAGAGGTGTAATAGTATTATCGACATTGGAGGGTATTAAACCTATACGAGTGATGGGTAACCAGCATGACATTTTATATATGTGGTACTGTTATCAAAACTATCAACCAATATGAAATTGGAAAAATAAGAGGTAGAAGGATTGGAATTGAGTGGCTTAAATATAAACAAGAAGTGCTGAGGAAGTTAAAGTATAGATGTACAGAAACTACAAACAGTATATAAAACCTTAGTTTTATCAAACAGATGATTCGAATTGTCCTTAAATATGTCAGTCATGTATTAACAAAAAATAAATGGAATATGACAAAACACAGCAAATATTTGCAGTAATAAAAATTCTTAAAATAAGATGTATGCACTACTCGGCACTTTTCCACCAATTTTAATTACACCATAAAATATAAAATTAGGTATAAGATTTGGTATAGCTGCATCATGTATACACGGTGCCCATTATTTATCTCCTTACATGGCTAACTTTGTTAATAGTGGAGATAGAGAATTGGTTAAATTAGCAAAATTGGGCAGAATTACAAGAGGAATTCAGTACTTCCTTTAGATTTAATTTTAATTTTCAACTTTTCGAAATATTTTGAAAAAACTGAAAATCGCCAAAATTTTTAAACTCGAATATCTCGTAAATTATAAAAGATACAAATTATATAAAAATACTGTGTGATAGTGATTTTCACGTGGAATTAAGCGGTGATATTGAAAATTCCACGGGCATCTTAGTCTTGAGAAAAAAAAATAAAGTTATGTTTTTTTTAACGGCAACCATAGTTGTCTTTGGTATCGATGAAAAGCTTATTTTTTTCTGATTTCAAAGATATAATATTTAATATACCTTTTACTGTAATGAACAAATAATTTATTAACAACAATAAAATACAAATGTCAGATCACACTAAAGTCACATTATACACGTCAAAATTAAGCGTTCATGTTAAAATAGTTATTGTGAAATGTACACAAACGAAGAAAAAAATTATTTATTAAATATTATATTTTTGAAATAAGAAAAAAATAAGCTTTTTATTGACGCCATAGCCAACTATGGTTTCCATTTAAAAAAACATAACTTTTTTTTTGTCTCAAAAACTAAGATGCCCGTGATATATTCAATATCACCGCTGAATTCCACGTAAAAACACTATCACACAGTATTTTTATATTATTTGTATCTTTTATAGTTTTCGAGATATTCGAGTTTAAAAAGTTTGCAATTTTCAGTTTTTTCAAAATATCTCGAAAAGTTGAAAATTAAAATTAAATCTGAAGGAGGCCTTGAATTCCTCTTGTAGTTCTGCCCAATTTTGCTAATTTAACCAATTCTCTATCTCCACTATTAACAAAGTTAGCCATGCAAGGAGATAGATAATGGGCACCCTGTATAGAAATATATTAGGATATGTCCAAGTTTGGATTACTAGGATAATTTTAGGGGATATTTAGCATTGAAGCTGAAAGATATTATATTGACAGGGTAGAAGTAAAAGTAATATGATGAAATTTACGATATAGAGTTTTTACGTATTAATTGGGATTTGCTGGAAATCTTGTCCATTGTTCACTGTTATCTTGAAATTGTAGTTAATATCTGAAGTGTTTCAAATACGAAATCTGATGTTTAGATTGGTCTTTTCACAGTTACAATTTTGCATACATTATTAGCTTACTCTTGTTAGGTAACAGCGCTCTAACCTTTCCTTCGTCCTAGTTTGCTTCTACGATAGTACGATAGTATAACCGCTATCACCTTCATCGATCCACAGGGTGTCCCACCGGGAAGGGCCGCGATCGATATATGGAAAAGTATGTAGAAAATTTGATTATTTACAAAGGTCAGTGAGGCCTTCCTTTTTAAAATATTTTCACGTTTCTGACACTATATCTACCTAAATTCAGTTATTTTCGAGATATCCTCGAGAAAAAAGTGACAGTTACAGCACCCCATATTAATGTTGCTGTGTAAGCATGTTGAATCCTGAACACCTATTTTATTTATAAAATTCTTCATTTCCTTTTTTAAGAGTATCTCGCTTATTCTTACAGATAGACCAAACAAACCCAGTATGGCTATGCTCGGTAGGGCACTACCAAAACTACTATCCAAATATGCAAAAATATACAGGGTGGTCCATTTAAATTAACAAAGTTAATATCCGCGGCTATTTTTGTTGGACTTCATGTGTTTTTCTTGTATCACTTTCGAAAACTTCATAAAAAGTGCAACTTTTATATCTCACATTTTTTTATAATTCTGTAAACAAAAAAGTTAATAGGGGGTCAAAATATAGTGAATCACCCTGTACATACATACACCGTCTCTACACATTGATTTTCAAAAAACATTCGCTATGAAGACATCCGCACAGCTCCTTCAAAAAAGTTTATCGTTTAATTATAATCAATTAATCGCTTCACTGATATCTCTATCGATTCGCATCTTTAATTTATAGGACAATAATTTTAATTAAAGCATTTTCGCACGCTTGTATCCAAGAACTGACTTTTTCCTTTTACTATATTTGTATCCCGATCAGTGTATTCAGTCAGGTCTCACAAGCATACGCTTAATTGGCAACTTGATCGCCTCGCTAATGAATGTATTGTTAATGTTGACAATAGTTAAGGTTTAAAAAATGTGTATGTATTATGTACAGGGATAAAAATAACGTACAAAGCTAGAATTAATGGAACTACGTGATGATAATACTTTATCAGTGAAGGATAGTTGAAGAGGGTTTGCAAAAATTACAGAATGTATTTATTATTTATTAGTGCTTCTTCGGGTTCTTCAAATATAATCCAAAGGGAGAATATAGTAGGACACAACAGTATATTTTCAGTATATCACAGTTAATTTAAAATAACTCTTGTTTATGTGGGTATTATGCCACCACTGAAAAATACAAAAATTAATAATCAACCTCTGCGTCGACGGAACAGTCAAAGATTGTTTTTTTTTTTTGAAAAATTTGTTTGCCTAATCAGGAAATCTCACACTAAAAAGCAGATTAACAGTATGTAACATTATAAACATCACTTAAAAACGTTTACGTTTCGAAAATGTGGTTATAAAAATTCCATATATACTTGGATCTATCTGAAACATTACGAAGAATTGGTAATAGGTTCGAAATTAAGAAAATATATAGTATTATCCAAAGTATTATCCGTTTTTCAAATGAATAACACTTTGCGGACAATTTTATCAAAGTCCCGACCAAAAAATAAATTAAAAAGTTCAAAATACTGCATTTACAGAGTACCATGTGAGTGTAATAAACATTATGTGGGTGAAAGATCAAGACTTCCAAATGTCTATAATCTTTTTGTTTGAATGTCTTCAAACGCAAAGATTATATTAAAATGAGAGAATTTGAAGTCAAAAAGTTGTGCACACGCTTGGGAAAATGGCCATAGGGTACAGTGGGAGTCAGTTAAAATTTTAGATAAAGAACAAAATAATATAAAAAAAAACTTATAGAATACGCGATAATTTTAATAAATAGAGACAAATGTGTATCCAATATTTCTATAAATTTTGATAGCTGTTGGTTATCAATTCTTAAAGACGAGGTAAGTCAAAATAGAATGAAAATCGAAACAAAATAAATAACAAACTGTCATACTATTCTGTACGTCAGTATTTTCATAACGAAAACGGATAAGCTTTCGAAATGTAAACGTTTTTAATCAATATATTGATTAAAAACGTGTTTAATGTTATATATTGTTAATTACCTTTTTAGTGTAAGATTTCTCGATTAGGCAAATATATTTTTCAAAAAAACTGACCTTTGACTGATCCGTCGGCCCAGATGTTGATTATTATTTTTTTGTTTTTTGAGTGGTGGCATAATACCAAAATAAATAAGAGTAATTTAAAACAATGTAGGTAAAAGTGTAATTTAATGCTAAACAATGCCACATATAAATACTTTCATTCATTATCTGAATTTAAAATGTCAAATTTAAAAAATTCTGTAGACAAACTTCCATAGTTTTAAAATGATGCTTAACTTTTCACGGTGTTTCCTGAAAATTACAATAAAAACGTGTAAATAATGAACATATGTGCCTTTCTCTAACAAGTAATAATAATAATGATATCACAACTCCTCGCTTTAATAATAACAACAATTAACAATTTAGTAATAATAATAATCCAATAACAAGGATTAGCTAGAAAATCAGATACTCAAAATCAGAAAATCTCTGAATGGGCGATATGACAACTTATTACTGTTCTGCAGGCCACATTAACAAATTAAATGATATAACGTTTAATTGTTTGTCTGTTTCTAATAATGAAGAACATATGCCCAAATGAGTTTATCATAAGCCAAATAACTGCCTTGTGGTACAATTATTTTAAGAAATTTTCCTTACTATCAGATATAGACTAAGCAAAACCATTCCATTAACTTAACACTAACATTAAAAGAAGAATAATCTCATATAAAGTTATACATCACCATACCGTATCACCGTTATATCATAAGATAGTTTTGTCAAACCGGAAAATTAAAGAGTTCAACCTTTATAACAAATAACCCTGTACAGTGTGATTCACTTTCGAGTGTGTAACATGGGTATCTCGCTTATTATAAAAGATAGACTGTAGGTTTAAATTCGGCAAAGTTGCGGAATTTTGTGCTCAATAAGTTGGCGCAAACAAAACCCCATATCTGCTTTCGTTTTTGAGTAAGACGCAAAAAAAAATTTTTCCGGTTTTCGTTTTCTGGCCATAACTTCAATATTTTTAAAAATATTGGCTTATCGTTTTCATATTATTAGGACACTTTCTTGAGACAAATACGATGCCGTAAACCGTTTTTTAAAAAAGTGTCACTTCTATTGTAAATCATCGTCAACTTTATTTTTTCTTATGGGCGCCATATTAATTTTTCTCATATTTGAATAAACCGATTTTTTTTGAATACAACAATATAATATATGTTAATATTTGCCTAAAAAATAAGGGCATTACGAAGGAAAATAGGTATTTTTTTTTTAAAATGTCTAGTTAGCCATGGCCATGATAGTCAGTTCTTGACAAACCACAAAATGTCACTTATAATTTTTATAAACTGCATCTGTGGAGTACTTTTTACATTGACTAACGATCTATTCCACCGAAAAGAAACAAGATATTATAGATATTTATTACAGATGTAACAAAAATTTTAACAGGACAATTGAAGAATATTTAAACACATATCCTGAAAGACGACAACCATGCAAGACATATATTACTAAACTGCACTGTAATTTAAGAAATTATGGCAGTTTTTCTAAACCAAGAAATATGTATGGATCTGCCATAATTTCTTAAATTACAGTGCAGTTTAGTAATATATGTCTTGCATGGTTGTCGTCTTTCAGAATATGTGTTTAAATATTCTTCAATTGTTCTGTTAAAATTTTTGTTACATCTGTAATAAATATCTATAATATCTTGTTTCTCTTCAGTTAAATACATCGTTAGTCAATGTAAAAAGTACTCCACAGCTGCAGTTTATAAAAATTATAATTGACATTTGTGGTTTGTCAAGAACTGACTGTCATGGCCATGGCTAACTAGACATTTTCAAAAAAATACCTATTTTCCTTCATAATGCCCTTATTTTTTTAGGCAAATATTAACATATATTATATTGTTGTATTCAGAAAAAATCGGTTTATTCAAATATGAGAAAAATTAATATGGCGCCCATAAGAAAAAATAAAGTTGATGATGATTTACAATAGAAGTGACATTTTTTTAAAAAACGGTGTACGGCATCGTATTTGTCTCAAGAAAGTGTCCTAATAATGTGAAAACGATAAGCCAATATTTTCAAAAATATAGAAGTTATGGCCAGAAAACGAAAACCGGAAAAAAAAATTTTTGCCTCTTACTCAAAAACAAAAGCAGATATGGGAGTTTTGTTTGCGCCAAATTAATGAGCACAAAATTCTGCAACTTTGCCGAATTTAAACCTACAGTCTATCGTTTATAATAAGCGAGATACCCATGTTACACACTCGAAAGTGAATCACACTGTACATGTCATATAGGATACACCTTTTGATCTATTTCTTGTTCTTTTATCTATTCTATTGTTCTTTTATATATTTTCCGTTCTGAACATGTATTTGAATCATAAAAGTTCACCATGAGAGAAGGATACAATTTCTTTTCAATCTCTATTTCGGTTTTTACAGGAGTAGTATATAGTATATTTTTAGGGAGTTGTAATCTCTAATTTCGAAAAAAATGCATAAAAATCGGTGTATCTCCATAGAACATTGTATTGTATGTTGTATAGCTAAGAATTACAATACCTATCATAAAAGTAAATACAAAACCATTAAGTATAATAATTACATTCTAAAAGAATATCTGCAATATTATTCTCCTGATTTTTGGGTTGTCCCCTTAAAAAAAATCTGATAATAAATTCCATTTGCTAAACTAATTACCTAAACAGTTCTGGTGAATTTCTGGGAAAATTTATTTCCTATATCATAGAACGAACCACAGAATGGAACGAACACAGAAAAAAATATTCTAGAAACGTTATATAATAATTTGGTATTTTATTGTAACTTACTTCATATTTGAATAGGGTATAATTTTTTTAGCAAATGTTCATGATGTAAATTTTATAAAATGGATAAATCCACTGTATTTAATAAAATCCTATAGGTAATTTATTTTTGTTCCCTTATTGGATCAGTTTCAGTATTATATATAGTTTTTTTTTATTTTATCAGAGTTCCACTGTTTATTTTCCCAAACTCTCTCCTGTTTTTTTATATTGCCCTTGTTCACAGATATTTATATTAAAAGATCCTGGTTTCAACTTGGTTTGTCGAATTTTTATAAAATCAAACGTAAAATTACACATAAAATAAAAAAATAAGGCCTTTTTCAATAGAGAGAAAAAGGCCTAATAAGCCGAAATACTAGTATATAGAGTGTTTTCTATATATTTCTTGGAACATCTAAATGAGATCAATGTTTTTTTCTAAACAATTATACTATTTATGCTTGGAAATATATCCGATAGTGTATGTTATATTACGCAACAAGTATATATAATATACTTGTTGCCCTTCCACAGATGCTAATACTCGTATAATATGTATTTGATTACTTCTTTAATTTCCTGAGAAATGTGAAAAATGTTCAAAAAGTTGTAATAAGCCGAAATTGCTTTGATAATTTTTATACATTCATAAGTTGCAACAAAACACATACCTACGTCTTTTTAAATTCGAAAGGCCGCTAGTTTTCTTCTCTATAAATCTGAAACAGAATCCAGATCACAAATTAAATGTAAAGCGTTCTCCAGGTTTCTCAACCATGAAATTACATGTATTCCCAAGACATTCTTTTAGTATTTCATGTCGTGTTTAACATTCAAATAGTTTTAATAGTTTCCAGTACTTTACTTAACTCCGTATTTAATTCAGTGTACGGATAAAATCCGTCCTATGTTATTATTGTTATACAGTGCGCCCCAAAATGACGAAAACAAAATTTATATTTTTTCTAGTTGAGATTAAAGAAATACTGAAACAGGTCAGTTAGTATATACAATATACAGGTTGAACCAAATTTGATTACCACTATAGAAATTTCGGAAACTATTAGAGCTACAAGTACACTTAAATGGGGAATTGGCTTACAACTGACAATTGTCATTTTTGTGATGAACTTTGCCCGAAAGCTCCTTCACAAACTATTCAATAAACCTTGTACGCGAATTAGCAAATCTTTCTTTTAACTCGAATATGATTTTTTTGTAAAAAACAGTTAAACAAATTATTCTGGGTTGGCAGAGCCAGAGGAGGGTATCCAGGGAGAGGCAGGCTAAAGAGAAACAGTAATTTTTAATGTATATAGGTAAATGATTTATTAAAAATTATAACATCTGTATTCAGATTTACCGTATAAATTTCTTTTTGTAACCTAATTTAGGTCTGAACATGAGAATATATCTACTCGAGCAGAAGGTAACTGCTTACGAATATTGTTTTAGGATCCATATAAATATTATAATTTAATAAAAGAAACAGTACTTTCACTACATTCTATTTTATATCAAAATATTTGAAAGAATAAACCAGATGTTTATAAATACATATTTTTATAAAAAAAATTGGTTTTAACATTGGAATTGGGGTCCGTGAAGTTAGCCCCCAACTCCTGGAGTTGGACGGCACTAATCCACAGTCGGTTAGTAAGTTATTAGTAAGTATTTGTAAGCCCATTGGTAACATTTGTAAGTAAAGGGTAGCCGTTTTATTTGTGATTAATTTTTAGCGGCTAACTTCTTAGCAGCCCCCAAGTTGTTTATAATTGCAGTTTTTATGTTATCAGCTATTAGTAAGTCATTTGTAAGTATTTGTAAGTTGACTGTCGACATTTGTAAGTCTCTAATAAAAAAGTTATAACCAATTAATAAATGGCGGCTAACTTCTTAGCAGCCCCCAAGTTCTTTCAGAATGTTTTGTTTATCTTACCAGTTGTTAGTAAATCGTTTGTAAGTATTTGTAAGCCGTATTGCAACATTTGTAAGTCGCTAATAAAAAAGTTATAACCAATCAATTAAATGAGGGCTAACTTCACACCAAGCCCCCAAATTCTTTCAGAAGGTTTTGCTTACCTTACCAGTTGTTAAATCGTTTGTAAGTATTTGTAAGCTGTCTTGCAATATTTGGAAGTCGCTAATAAAAAAGTTATAACCAATCAATTAAATCAGGGCTCACCTCTTAGCAACCCTCAAGGTCTTTCAAAATATTTTGTTTATCTTGCCAGTTGTTAGTAAGTCATTTGTAAATATTTGCAGGTGACTTTCAATATTTCCATGTCACTAATAAAGAAATTATAACCAATTAATTAAACGGTGGCTAACTTTTTAGCAACTCCCAAGTTTTCTGTAAATGTCTTGTTTACATCATTTGCAAGTCCCTAATACAACAGTTACTTATCAAGTAGTTCTGTCGGGGAAACTTGTTTGCCCTGTTTGTTTTATTTACTGTTGTTGTCGAAAATAAAAAAAACTATTTTGGAAGTTAAAAATTTTACTAACGTAAGGTACAGATCTTGCGAGATATACCTAACAGATTAAAATATGACAATATCAAAATCTCGTTAAAAGTATCTAGTTTAGTAGGTACCTATTTATCAAGTTTAATTCAATATATATTTTTTTAACTATTTCACAAAGGTTACTCAAAAATTATTGCGCTGCAGTTGTTCAAAATAGATAGGTATGTAATAAATAATGGACCATGAATCCACGCTTACTTTAAAAAAGTGAGGACTTAATAAATTTAGATCTTATAGTATTTAAGTATGTTGTCTGTTTTCTAGTGTGTGTAGTGTTTTCTAAAGAATTCGGTATACACAGCAGGAGAGCAAAGTTAAGTTAAGCAGAGAATCACGGTGACACCAAATACGGATCATTCTCTGCCTAACTCACACGTACCTACATTGATTGCATTCAAACAATAAAAAAGATGAAAAACAGAATAAAACCAACCCATACAATAAAATTAAAATAGGAAATTGATGTATTAGGTAAGAAAACACTTTTTGGATATTTCTGCTGTCACTAATCTAATTTAATACTTATGTTAAATCATTATTTTTAGCGATTAAGTAACCTTGAAAAAGTCCGAAAACTCGTACGAAACGTAGGATATTTGTCGTAAGTTGTTAGTAAAATCGTTTGTAGATATTTGCAAGCTGACTTTCTATATCATTTGTAAGGCTATAAGAAGTTAATCCAGTGAAGCAAACTTCATTGTTCTGTTTACCTTAACTATTGCTAATGGTATTTATTATAACATCATTTATTAGTATTTGTATGCTGACTTTTTTCATTTGTAAGTTGTTAATGAAAATGTTATTACTAAATAAATTCATATCAATTCCACAGAGGCTTACCTCTTATTAGTTCTAACTAAAAGTAAAATGTCATATGTATCATATGTATAAATCATATACTTAACGTATCTACAAGGCACTAAAAGCAGTTAGAAATCGCGGACATATCCATTTTAGTTGGGGATTCTTCTTATATTTGTAACTTTCAGTTACCTCACTCTACCAAATGTACCATCTACCAAATATAATATTAATGTAAATATAAATCTATAAACATAATATTAATATCTACCAAACCAATACCAATATTAAATTAATTGTTGGTTGGGTACAATAATAGTTGTTTAAAATAAATATTTTAAAATTTTAGTATTCAAGGGAAATCTTTATATTAAATATCAAAAAAAAAAATAGTTAATTTGATGAAATCAGTTCAACATTTTTAACCTAAAGCTTTAGCCGCAAAGATGAAAAAGGCCGTCTCAAAAATGTCCCGAATCGGACTCACCTCGGTAAATAGTATAGTATTGAAAGAATCTTTATTTAGTTAATGGCATTGGTTCCTCCATTGACCAGTTACTCTTAGTTACAGAAGTTAATTTTCTTAGTTACTTGAAACCAGACACTGACCGATTTCGCGCTTATTATGCGCTCATCAGAGTGCCATAGCGCATGATAAGCGCGAAACTGGTCAGTGTCTGGTAGTTGGTCTCGATGAATGATGTGGCGACTCCTGCGGAGATGCCGAAGTAATGCATTGCCAGTCGGGGCACATTGGCCGTGGAGTTCGGCATCTCCTTCAAATAAATTTACTTTTAGTTAAATACTATTCACAATGAAATATTAATATATTTTCGTTTCATTATCAAAAAGTTGTCACATAAATGACTGTAATTGTATAAATTTTTTATATATACTGTTCTCAAATCAATCTGTAACGGTGACTGTATTGCTGACTCTGATGAGTATTACAATCACTAATATTCTAAAATTTATTTGTTGAATAAATATCCTACGTTTCGTCCGAGTTTTCGGAGTTTTTCAAGGTTACCTAATAGCTAAAAATAATGGTTTAACAAGTAGTAAATTAGATTAGTGACACAATAAATATCCAAAAAAGTTTTTTCTTAGGTACCTAATATCAATTTTCTATTTTAGTTTTATTGTATGGGTTGGTTTTATTTTGTTTTTCATGTTTTTTATTGTTTCATAATGCAATGCACGTGTGAGTTAGGCAGAGAATGATCCATATTTGGTGTCCCGTGATTCCCTGCTTAACTTAACTTTCGTACTGCTGTATATACCGAATTTTTAGAAAACTCTACACGCATTAGAAAACAGACAACATACTTAACTATATAAGATCTAAATGTATTAAGTCCTCATTTTTTTTAAATAAGCGTGGATTCATGGTCCATTATTTATTACATACCTATATATTTTGAACAACTGCAGCGCAGTAATATTTGAGTAACCTTTGTCAAATAGTTAAAAAATATATATTGAATTATACTTGATAAATATGTACCTACTAAACTAGATACTTTTTAACGAGATTTTGATTTTGTCATATTTTAATTTGTTCGGTATATCTCGCAAGATCTGTATCTTACGTTAGTAACATCTTTAGCTTCCAAAATAAAACATTCATTTTCGACAACCACAGTAAATAAAACAAACAGGACAAACAAGTTTCCCCGACAGAATTAATTAATAAGTAAGTGTTGTATTAGGGACTTGCAAATGATTAGTTGTGATGTAAACAAAACATTTAGAGAAAACTTGCAAAGTTGTTGGAGTTGCTAAGAAGTTAGCCACCGTTTATTAATTGGTTATAATTTCTTTATTAGTGACATACAAATATTGAAAATCACTTGCAAATATTTAGAAACGACTTACTAACAGCTGGCAAGGTAAACAAAATATTTTGAAAAACCTTGAGGATTGCTAAGAAGTGTGCCCTGATTTAATTTATTGGTTATAACTTTTTTATTAGCGACTTGCAAATGTTGCAAGACAGCTTACAAATACTTACAAACGATTTAACAACTGGTAAGGTAAGCAAAACCTTCTGAAAGAATTCGGGGGCTTGCTGTGAAGTTAGCCCTCATTTAATTGATTGGTTATAACTTTTTTATAACCGACTTACAAATGTTGCAAGACGGCTTACAAATACTTACAAACGATTTACTAACAACTGGTAAGGTAAACAAAACATTCTGAAAGAACTTGGGGGCTGCTAAGAAGTTAGCCGCCATTTATTAATTGGTTATAACTTTTTTATTAGAGACTTACAAATGTCGACAGTCAACTTACAAATACTTACAAATGACTTACTAATAGCTGATAACATAAAAACTGCAATTATAAACAACTTGGGGGCTGCTAAGAAGTTAGCCGCTAAAAATTAATAACAAATAAAACGGCTACCCTTTACTTACAAATGTTACCAATGGGCTTACAAATACTTACTAATAACTTACTAACCGACTGTGGATTAGTGCCGTCCAACTCCAGTAGTTGGGGGCTAACTTCACGGACCCTTGGAATTGTAGTAACTGTGCATATGTAAATGGCATCGGTAGTACAACGCTAGATGTTACATAGATGGAAAATATGTAGAGTTTAACAGGAAACCGCAGAATAACTATAAGCTATATAATATACATGTTATTTCTACATTGCGTATAGGGGACACATACTGTGAAAGTGTAAAATGTTCGGTCGCGACTGCTGGGTGAAGAGATGCTCGGATCAGAGTCATTTTGATGTAATTGTGTAGGTTGGACCTTTCTCCATCGAATAGAAGTGTTACGGAGATAGTAATGGGGAGAAAAATGGTGAACCTTTACATTTTGGCTATCTTTATAAAACTATTACTATGAATGTTTATAAGCATCTATAAGTGAACTTAGCATGGAAACTAAGTTTTCCAAGGCACATAGGGTAGGGGGTGAATTTGGTGAATAGTTTTCAAATGCAAACAAGGTAAGATTTGTAACAATGACTTAGTGTTGATATATTGATATATATTTATAAAGTTGTGTAGTTTAGGAGGCTGTAGCATTTTCGGCGTTCTTTGTTTCGTGATTCGGGGGTAGGTGGTGGAAATATATATAGAGTGGTACCTTTTATCGTTTTAACGTTATCAAGCTACAAACCGATTTTTAATTTTAATGTTTTCAAATTAACATAACCCTATATCTCTTTTTACAGATATCAGATTTTCTAGATATCGTAAAATGGTTTAAATATTAAACAGGTATTAAAGTTGTCAGTTAAGTTGCCATTTGTCAGTGTTTCAAAATCGTTTAGTATCATTACATGATCATTCCAGGTACAAAATTTTGGCTTTCCGTTTCTAAATCTAATGAATATATTTGATATACAAGGGATTATCTCTTCATGGTTTAATGGTCAAATTTCTTTAATGTGTTTTCTTAAAAACAATATTATTCTAGATGCTTTTGTCACCCAAAGGGTCACCCCAGGCCGTAGGCCTGGACTCCCGGTGGGGCTAGAAGTGGGAACGAAAATTGCGGTAGCGATTTTCTCCCATTTCTTATCAATTATATTAAATGGTAAATTACAAGCACTCAACATAAAAATTAAATTGAAGACAAATTCAACATTCATTTTCAAGCATGTCACTTTTTAAATATATATTTGTGGGTTTTACTGTTATTATGTCTTATACAAATCGCTCTGTTCCAACGTAAGACAGATTTTTTTAAACACAAACATTTTATGCACTTTTTTTATATCATCTAAGAGTCGTCATATTTGAAATCTGGGAGTTCTCATAAAAACTTTTGGGCATGGTAAGAAAACAGTCATTTAGAAGCTAATTTACTAATAGCTAATTAGCTAATTTAACATACTATAAATTTATCTACATTTCGCGTATGGCTTTACACCAATTATTTATATCATATAGCATCATAGGTAACCCATTTCTCAATTATCAATTGTTTACGGCTGATTAACCAAAATCGTTATCCTATTCAGTCTTGCGTTTGCTCCGTCGCATACACGTGGAATGGGAATGTAATGGATAATTACCAGCCTTCGTTCTAAGGGTTGTTGAAAATTATTCCTTTCAACTGCAAAGCAGGCTCCTATCTATCCGATTGGCGAACTTACGTTAAAAAATTGCCAAAGTCTCTATACGATTGGTAGGGATTGATTTAATTTGCTTAATCCACACTATATTAAAACGTTACACTTTTTTGCTATTGATATTAACTAGGTTTTCCTGCAGAATGCCACCAGAATGAATAAGTAAAAAAATTTAAATGAAATCGAACAAAGAGTTTTTACAATATTAATAAATAACCGATTTTGCATAACAATTATAACATCATTTAAATCAAAAAGGAAGCGTTTCTAGACACATGTATATAGACAATAAATTGTTTTCTAATTTTTGTCAACCTGATTTTTTTGCAATATTAATGAATCACTCTGTGTATATTTATCATTTAAACCATAAAGAATTTGGACGTATTGTTTGTCGTTTTCATAATACGCCCTTTGAAATATTCACTGTAAAAAGAAGGAACAGCTTATTTTCACAAAAATTTATTAATATACTTTTGATGTCAGATACAAATAAGTATAATTGAATCATCCATACAGCCCATTGCGTTTTGCTTCACCATACAATATTCCAAATCCGCTCATTCTTCGCCTAAGTGTAAACTGCGTGATTGATGATTAAACCAGATTTATATCTACAGGTTTTGAAATGCCTAAACAGCCACTTTTAAAGCAGAGACTTCGATAGGGTCTTAATTATTTATTCCGACGTTATTTCTAAAGCCTTCAAATTATTTTCAGGCAATTTATTATATAATAAATGGAACTTCCCTATAAGAAACTCCTACGCAACTCATCCCTCATCCGTTCCTCTTTGGCTTTGTTTTTTTCTTCTAATTTCCATAATCGCTGATGTGACAATTAGCGCGGTCTGTGAGTGGGAAATTGTCTGTTCAGATTTAATATATAACGGTGTCCTATCAGATAGGGCAAGCTAGCCATATTGCGAACAAGATTACGAAGAATAAATTTGCTGAATTAGATGTTTATATAGGTACTTTTTTAATCACTGAATGAACACAAATCTAATTTTTTATAAAATTTTTCTTACTTTGAATTTCTATTAGAAATCAATATATTTTTTTCAAATTTCGGTCACACCTAGTTAAAAGTATCCTGAATACAGTGGCGCAATCAGATTAGAAATATAAAAATTTTTGTTTTGACCTTGAAAAAACTCAATTTTAATTATGGGTTATTCAGAACTCATCTCTAAAACTTTGAGGATATGTGCATCCTTAAATAAGAAATCGATATCACCAAAAAAATTTATAATAAAAGGCTTAGGATTTCCCGTAAACAATGTTTAAAGTTATACCATTATAAAGGACTACGTAGCTGGGAAACTTTACTTCAACACATCTGATATATCACATTCCTTCAAAAAACAGTAAACAACAGTTTTTGTACCTGGCGAACGCCTGGCGAATACAGTTGGAGTGGGGATAATATCTCTTATTGTCTATGCAGTCATCAGTCTTTTTGTGTCGCTGTCTCTGTGCGGGTGTTTTACTTATCGAGTGTTAAACTGTAAAATTTTCAATATGGCTCATGTGTACAGTAATGCTGAGTTAATGGACATGATTCTTATTTATGGCGAAGTTGGACAAAATTCATTGGCAGCTTCGCGCTTGTATGCGGAACGATTTCCCAATCGACACACCGACACATCGACAGTTAGGTTTTGTGAGTGGTTGTTGCAGCAAAATGTTGAAAATCCCCAATTTACTTAATAATTTGCGTTTACAAGATCTGCAACCAGGAGGAACATTCGGTTTAGTGCGGCAAAATTGGATAAGGGCGTGCTCTCAGATCTTCCGAAGTTTTTTTGTGCTAGCCTGTTTGCATTGTCAGTCCCAAGGTCACTCCATTACAGTGGACCAGTATCCAGCGGCGTGCAATGAAAAATTTTTAAATAGTTTTAAGACCCCGCCAAAAAAAATTTTTTTTGCACTACCACATTTGTACATGTATGTTGAACATCCCCAAATTTTATTATAGATAAGTTCTGAATAACCCTGTATTTGTTAGAAATCACTAAAGTTTTTGAAATTTCGGTCAGACCCATACATTTTGTAGTACCCTAAATCCAGTGCCATAGTCAGATTAGAAATAAAAAAATTGCTAACCTTTTTTTTTGGATTTTTGAACATTTGAAATATTCTTGGAAATTTTAAATTTTATTCTAAAATTTGGCTTCATAGTAAAGTTGTTGAAGCTCAATCATTTAAAAAGAATAGTTTAAATCGGCCCACAAATAAAAAATTTAGACAGATGTCCCGCTTTCAAATAGGCCACTTTGTATAAACAGTGAATTTCTAATATACTATTCTTAACTGATACAGTAGCTTAGTACTCATCAAAGTAAGTCAAAAAGAACTTATAAACAGGGACTAAAGCGCACCTCTTTTGACTTACAAATCCTTAAATTGTTTTCTTCACAGGGATGCTTCCCTGTGTAGGAGTGTTTTCCATGGTGTTCACCCTGTAATTTTTTGGATCAACATTAATTACGTTTTACCTCTTTAATTTTTTACATTAAATACATATCAGCAACCATTTTTAGGTGCTTATAACTAAATTGAGTTTGAATAGTATCATGACACACAGAAAAATTTGCGAACTACTTTAACTTTTGTAATAGATGTACTAATCTCTGGTAATAGTCATTCTCATATACCTAGTCATTAACATACATTTTTCATAAAAATTAAGTAGGTAAATGTCGTTTTTCGGCAATCAGTTTAAAATAGTATTTTAGAAATACACGGTTTGTCATTATAAGTATTATACAGGCTGATTCACTTAAGGAGGCTCACCATTGGGATATCGGTAATGGTAAGAGATACAGGGTGGCTCAAATTACAAAAAAGTTGCGCAATTTTATGGCGAATATTTTGGTAAAAGCAAACCTGAAATATCTTTTTTAATTTCTGAAATATTCTGAAAAAACTGAAAATTTAGATTTTTTAATTTTTGCCGTAATTCATTTGTTTTTCAAGATAAGTTTATGAAATTCGGTTCCCAGGCATAAAATGATCTATTGATTGCATTGGCAAAGTCAGATCACCTCTATCTCTTATTGTTTTTGAGAGGCGATAGTCAACTTTTTTTTCTTATGGGCGCCATATTGGATTTTTATATTTTCAGATAGCTCTCCTCATTCTCTTTACGACGATGTATCATAGCATGGGTAAATTTAAATTATTAAGGTAATAGTCATAATTTTTTTTTTTTTTATTAGGTTGTTATGACATCGGTCTTTTGAGAAAAGACCTTTTTCGTATTCCCGATCAGTGTTCGGCATGAACAAAAATTATAAACTACTAAATAAGTAAAGAACAATTTATATTCAAATATAAATAAGTTAACAAATTATGATTAAGACGAGACACAATTAAAATATTAATTATTAAATAATAAAGAAATTAAACTAATAAATTAATTATCTACAGCAAATGTTCAAATTGCAACCCATTATTATCAAGACAGGCACAGGCTCGGCTAATTGTTTGTAGAACACTGCTCCTCAAAGTATCACCGTCTATATTTCTTATTGTATTTGTAACACTTTGAATGAGCTCTTGATGGTTATTATAAGTTCTAGTATAAACAATGTTTTTAACATAGCCCCACAGGAAGAAATCTAAAAGGGATAGATCGGGGGACCTGGCCGGCCATTCAAATGGTCCTCCATTTCCTATCCATCTCCCTGCAAATTGCATGTTAAGATAATTTTTTACATTCCTAACATTATGCGGTGGTGCACCATCTTGCTGAAAATATAAATTTCCCAGTATTGCAAGAGGTAAATCATCTAAATATTCTGGAAGAGTGTTTTCCAAAAATTGACTATAGCGTTCCCCATTTAAATTCTCTTGTAAAACATAAGGTCCAATTATCCTAGTTCCTAGAATTCCACACCAAATATTTATACCAAAGCGAATTTGATGTCAAACAGGTCTATTTAATTTAGGATTTTCTTGTGCATAATAATGATAATTTTGTCTATTAAAAACTCCACAATTCGTAAATCTGCTTTCATCAGACCACAATATTTTTGTAGAAAAACTATTATCTAATTCACACTGATTGAGATACCATTGACAAAACCGTATTCTTCTTTGTTGGTCACCAGGGTGCAGAGCTTGGGAAATGTGTATTTTATAGGGACGAAATTTTTGTTTTTTTATAATCCTGTGTACAGTACATTGTGGAATGTCTAACTGCCTTGATATTTGTCTAGTGGAAATTTGAGGATCTGCTACAACTAAACCTATTAGATTTATCACTGTTACTTCGTCCCTCAATCTTTGTCTATCTCGGGATTTATTGGTAAATGATCCAAAATTACGCAAATTCCTTTCCAATTTTGCAAACAACGTTCTATGTGGTTGTTCTCTTTCGGGATACATATTTAAAATACATCTGCTAAGCTGCTATAGAATTTCTTCTGCATTGAATATAAATAGAATACATATCTGCTTTTTCGTCGTTTGAAAACATTTTAATAGTAACAGTAGCAATACAAATATGAAAGAATTAGTGCAACGATGCTAGAATAAACACTTTTGACAATCAATGAACTGACAACTAAAGCATGCAATTGTTTTAGTTTAATTTCATAGCGGTCTAATCAAAAATATTTTTTTATGACTATTACCTACCCTAATAATTTAAATTTACCCATACTATGATACATCATCGTAAAGAGAATGAGAAGAGCTATCTGGAAATATAAAAATCCAATATGGCGCCCATAAGAAAAAAAAAAGTTGACTATCGCCTCTCAAAAACAATAAGAGATAGAGGTGATCTGACTTTGCCAATGCAATCAATAGAGCATTTTATGCCTGGGAACCGAATTTCATGAACTTATCTTGAAAAAGAAATGAATTACGGCAAAAATTAAAAAATCTAAATTTTCAGTTTTTTCAGAATATTTCAGAAATTAAAAAAGATATTTCAGGTTTGCTTTTACCAAAATATTCGCCATAAAATTGCGCAACTTTTTTGTAATTTGAGCCACCCTGTATCTCTTACCATTACCGATATCCCAATGGTGAGCCTCCTTAAGTGAATCAGCCTGTATATTATTTATAACTTGTGCTTTCTCCAGCTTAAAACGCATCCACCGAATTTGGAATTCTTCCTTTTTAATTAGTTACAATTTTTTATTAACGTCAAATCTTTCATATGTGGCAACATTTCATAAAATTCCATGCTCAAAGTTGACCTAAAGCAGACTTCACTTTCATAAAAAATCATGTAGTGCTAGAAATGCGATCGGAAATCTCAGAAAACTGAAAGACGACTTGAAATTTGTAAAAGTTTTAGCAGTCCCGCGTCTTTATATCATTATAGTCTTTGTATTTAAACTTAAATGTATTAACATTAAATATAAAAATACTGTAGTTTGTTCCGGTTGCTTCAAAAATCAAATATATATATGTAAATAAGACAGTCACCATGTGCCTTACTCATAAAAATAAAGTTTGAATTTCCAAACAAGGATGATGCAAACAATATTGCGGTGGGAGCCTTGCATTATTCTGAAGAAAGAGCCGATATAAAGCGTTCATTATATCGTAAACTGATTGCATAATAGCTATAGTTAATATACATATATAATAATTTTAATTTCTACAAGACAGATCTTTTGTTAAATGAAAAATAATTTTATCGGTACTGAAAAATATCTTATACTGGCAAGTTCTTCTAATGTTCAAATAATAATATTTTTCTGCTGTAATATCTTTAGGCTCCCTTTTTGTTCACAAAAGATATTAATGTACTAATATCATGATTTTACTTAAATATATACTTATTATAATAATATCTCTACTCCTCATAATAATAACAAGGATTAGCTCCAAAGTCAGGGACTTCTGTGGGAACCACTTAAATTGAATGCAGGCAGGATGGTTGCCAACCATTCCTGCGGACAAGCCTTAATCTACAAGTAGAAAATTTTATTGAAAATTGTCTGGTGCAATGGGGAATTCGAATACACGATCTGGGTTGAACTATCGTTTCAAAGCAATTGTTTAATTGATTTAAACTCAATCCGGTAATCCGGTAAAGTGTTGCTAAGAAACAAAATTACACTAGCGGGTTCTGCAATGTTCCATTTACCGGCCGCAAATCAGTGCAGATCTACTGGACAGTAGGAAATAAACAGTATTTTAATGGAAATAATTAAAGATTTTGTTCAAAATTAGCACCTTGGAACTCCTGAAAGTAGAACCATTCAACCTCTTACAGATTTCCTGGCGCACGTTGTGAAATATTTGCCAAAAGATTGTCTGGTTGGATAAAGAACACCTTAGATTTAAGGTAACCCTATAGGAAAAATCCAATGGACTCAAATCCACTGAACGAGCGGGCCACTTAAGAGGTCTTTGACGTCCAATCCACCTGTTAGCATAAAAGTTATCAAAGAAATTCCTGACTTCCCTAAAATAATGCATAACGTTGATACGTTATGTTAAGCTCTTGAAACTGATGGACATTATTTTGGACTGTTTCGTCTATCGCAGGCTGAATATTATTTTCTATCAAGTCAAGGTATACATGTCCTGTTAAATTTTCTTCAATGAGGAAGGGTTCTATGATGTGATCTGCTAGGATACCTGCCCAAAAATTCAACTTTTGAGGATACTGTGTGAGACCTTACCAATATGGAGTCTCATCACTCCATAAGGAAAATTTCTGTACCCATTTCCATTAAGGAAAAAGGAACATCTGTGAAGCAAATGCTTCACAGATGTGCTAATGATATTTTTATCCGTCTCACAGAACTCCATTCTTCTCTCTGGATGGTATTCTGTAAGGTCATGGATTATCTTCATCTTACAGGATTGAAATTTAAGCATTCTGCGGGGACCGCGGGTAAATCTCGTGCATCCATATGTGATGTAGACTGTATGAGATTTGCCACCATTGCCGCCATAGTATCTATTATTTTATCCTCAGCAGATGGTCTACCATCAGAAATTTTCTCCTTAACTTTTATCCTAACAGGTGGATTGAACGTCGAGGATCAAATTTGAGTTCATTGGCTTTTTTCTATGAGATTATATTAAATCTAAGGTGTTCATTGCCTAACCAGAGAATATTTTGGATTTGAGGCAGAGAATCACAAACGAGTGTGGATCTACCCCCAGGCAAACATTTCACAACGTCCGCCAGGAAATGTCTGATAGGTTCTTCTACTGTCAGGAGATCCAAGGTACTCATATCGAACAAAATATTTAGTTATTCCTATTAAAATATTGTTTTCATTATTAAACTGATGAATTGGACTTTACTCACAGAATCGCTTATAACTTGAGAACGGATGGCATTTCAATATTTCAAAGACTTGCATGCCAATAAGAGACCTTTTAAATGATATACAACATGTCCTTATCATTTAAAAACATTTTATTGACAGGACATTTTTTATTTTAGGAAAAAGAATTTATTGTCAAAAAATAATGCATTTTACATAATTCACCCTGTATTTGGTGCTGAGTCCCTAATCCAATTAATTCATAAGTTAGCAGGGGAGGGGCGGTCTTTAGACGTGCACTGAATATATTGATATTGTAGGGTATAGCACATTACCCTAGTTTAAAGTTGGTTGATACTAAAGTATCTTGACGATCTACAATAATTATTCTACTGCCGTTCAGTGTAGTTACAGTAATTTTATATTTAACAATAAATGTATGGAAAAGCTTTTAAATGCTGCGTTCTTTATACGTTTGCAACTGTAGTATAAAACTAGTTATTTTCATATCCAACTTTACGGCATTGCATTTCAAAGTGTGCAAAGTCATGTAATTGCAAATGTAATGTTTTATTTATGTAGCTCTACAACATCTGGTTTTTTTGTCGTATAAATGACCACATAATTTTCAGATCTGCGTTGTAACTGAACTATTATACTTTGAAATCAAATCGCTAAAGCATTGATAAATTATCGAAGAACCAATATTGGGACATTGACATAAGTTATCTCCGTAAATTACATTTTTATAGAGTATCCCACGTAACCCTGTCACTTGGTCACGGTCCATTATGATAACTCGGCCTTAAGGATGACAAAAATTTAACAACAAAATGACTTTTCGCATTACTACATTCCTTGGAAGGATTATGATCAGAAATATCGGTGAAACGAGTCGTTGTCTGAAAGACCGTATTACAAAATGCACTTCCGTTGCAAAAAAACCTCATGTACTTTTTCTAAACATTCAATTCGATTATTATTCATTACTGAAATAAAAAAAAAGAAATGAAAAGCTGAAACAATAGGAAATATTTGGGATCTAACACAATTATTGTTTAATTTGGCTACTAAGTGACAGAAATGATAAAGAACTTTCCTGACATAATTTAGTTTTCTGCGAATCATGGTAGAGATGCTGCAAGTAAAATAATTATTGAAATAAATCTTGTGAGACGGCAAATTCGAAATCACGTTTTACCAAATAATTTATTTCAGTGCAGAATGTTTTGGTAGGAAGAACGTTGAGTAACAATGGATCATTTAGACTCGCTGTACTTACCGATGTTTTTAACAAAAGGAACATCTTAATTCGTATAATGCATCATTTCTCATATAATTTGACAACTAAAATTTGTAAACGTTTTTGTGATTTTTTTTATTAAATAAAATTAAAACAAAATCTGGTTATTTTATGGCTCATTATTTTTAAGTAAAATGTTTTATACATGTAGCTGAGAGCAAATACGTATATAGTTATTCGTTTTTCTTTAAAACTTGTACCCTTATTAGAAGTTAATATAACATCAAGACATAAAAAAATGTCTACGAATGTACTTACTAGACTATATTAGAAGATAATATTATAAAATACGTCAAAAATAACATCTCTCTCAGACAACTGCCTTGTTCCAGTCGGGAATCGAACCCGATCGACAACAGAACGACTTGACTGCCATAGCAGATATTGGTAATAATACAGTAGATCTGAAAATGTTACAGTTCTGAAAACTAAAACAATTATATACGTTTTTTATGAAAATATTAGTAAACATTTATTTTAATTATATATTAATTTGATCGTTTGATTTACTTCAACCGTTCTAATAGTGCGATGACTAGAAATATTTACTGATACTTTCCGGGAAACATGTTTACATATTTTCTTATTATTTAAACTGAACTGTTATTTACTGTATATAGTACTATAGATACTATTGTTATATATAACTAAATAACATTATTTAAATCAGTGTAGGTATTAAACATAACACATAACTAGAAATAGTACGAATCTACTGTATATCCACCTTATGTAAACGCCTTATTAAATAAGGACTAAAACAAATTAAGCCAAAACAGCTATTCTCCTGGCTATATGCCTCGCCGAGCGCTGAATTACAAAGCAAAAAGTTGGCGTATTTTGTCTAACACATTTAGAATCAAACTACAAGGATTCGGATTGCAACGAAAACTACGAGGAAATACTTGGATCGCACATTGTAGGATGTCACTAACTGCAGACAGGTTTCGACCTTTTTATGATCTCGTCAGTGCAATATAAGTGATCATACCTAAAGATGCAAAGACCCAAGCACTTAGCACAATAGGTCCGTTTTGCGAACGCAAACCCTAGCGCCACCTCTGGTAGTTCTCGCAACACAATCCAAACCAAACTAATCGTATGAGAATCCAATACAATAACGAGAAACAAGTTCTTCTAGTTGACAGATGTACGACAGATGCAGAACTACGAATAATACGAATCTACTTTATATCCACCATCTGTAAAATTCTTATTTAAATGAGGACTAAAAGAACTACACTGATGAGATCATAAAAAGATTGAAACCGGTTTGCAGTTAGTGACATCCTACGAAGGGAGGTCCAAGTATTTCCTCGTAGTTTTCGTTGCAATCCGAACTCTTGTATTTTGATTCTAACTGTGTTAGACAAAATACGGCAAATTTTTGCTTTGTAATTCAGCGTTCGGCGAGGAGCTAGGAGAATAGCTGTTTTAGCTTAATTTGTTTTAGTCTTTATTTAAATAAGGCGTTTACAGATGGTGGATATAAAATAGATTCGTACTATTCGTAGTTATGTGTTATGTACATCCTATCTGTCAAGTAGTAGAACTTGTTTCTACATCTCGTTATTGTATTAAACATAACTTAATTATATATTTAATTAGATACATGTACCTAATATAAAAATTCTTTATTGACTAAAAAATAATATTACAAATTACCAGATCACATTAAAGTTTATACATCAATCAAACAGTTTGATTTATAAATTTGCAACATAAGCAAATATAATTTTTAGATTTTACTATTTAGGTTTAAAACATGAGCCCATCATTTTACGAAAACGCTTTACGTAATTACCATGACTTTTTATGTGGTATTGTCTTAAAAAATGTCGTCAACCAAATTTTAATCACCCTGTATAAACTGCTTGTATTTTCGAACTAAGGTTAATGTTCTTTATTTTGATAACAATCAATAGGGCTGCACGCCTACTATTTTTATTTTACGTTGGTGTCAAGGAAATCCCGAGGGTGATACATGTTATTATATGCCATTCTTAAGAGACAGGGCAATATTTCATTGTTCTTGATTTATTCTATTTTTATTTTATAGCACCTAGGTTTGTTCCATTTCTACCTGCATGCGCAAAATCTCTTGTAACAAATGCTGCCTTTTGTATTATCAGTTCATTGAATATATGGACTAGGTAATTAATAAATTAGTAAAAACAAGCATTCAAGCTTGTCCGCTAATAAATATCTATTAATTATTTGTAATTTGCAACTTTGTTAATGAAATTATATGAAACTATATTTTATAAGTATATTATTAATTATATATTTCAGTTATATAAAAATATATCAAACTAGTCTCTTTAATGAGCTATATGACTTCTCCAAGTTTCGTCAATCTATCTATACCAGCTTCATTTAAAAATTAATTAAAAAAATATGGTATCTTCTTTGGACCTAAAATTACACCCAAGAATCACCTACTTAATGTTCAAGGACTTAAAATGCACCCTATAATGCAATAGGAATATGAGCAATATGAATCAGAAATACGTATCGTACATTAGGCTAAGGAGGATAACTACAAATTCAGTTTTGTCAGTAAAAAAATAATTTTTTTCATTAAAATTCAATACAAAAGGTATGTGACCAAAAATAATTATTTTTAATATAATGTAGAGGCTTGTTTAATATTCCATTATTTAAAAGATGTAGATAATTACATTATGTTGAGTTTATATGAAAATATGCCGTTGTAATTCAATGTTGAGGGCTGCATACTGCACGCAAAGTAGTTATTTTTGACATATCTTAAAAATAATAAAGGTATTTCTTTGCATACCTAGGATATAGGTAACGAAGAAAATTAAAAGCTTTATTGAACCATAATATTTGATAATTTTATTAATAATTTATTTCCTAGTTAACTCTTTGGCTTAATTCCTATATAAAGAAAGATATTAAAAGGATCCACAATGTTATTTTCCAGAAATATATATACAGGGTTACAACTTTTAATTGTCCAGTACTTACAGGTATCTTTCTTATTTTAAGATATACACAAAGGGTTAAATGAGCAAAAATGTGCAGAATTTTATGCCGGCCACAGATCTATTTTTAATTTTAGAAAATTCCGGATAGTTCCGAAGATATTCGAAGAAAAGTTTCACCCCTACAAGTTTCATATAGTTCAACATTTACAAGAAACAGATTATGAAAGAAGATTAAACTTCTGCCAATGATTTCAAAATCAGTCTAATACAATAGAAGATTTTGCGTCCAATATTCTATAGACTGACTTTATTTACAAATAATAGACTATTTAACAAACATAACCGTCATCACTCGAGTGATAAAAATCCTCATGTTTTCTCAGTTTCTAGATATCAACGAAGTTTCAGTGTGAATGTATGGTGTATTTTATTGAGTAATATAATCATAGAACCTTTATTTATAAATTACCGTTTCAATGGCGTCCATTACTTAAATCTGTTACAAAAAAAATGAAATTTTTTATACTGTCCATGAAATACCCTTTTCATTCTCCCCCCTACGAAAATATATTTTTTTATTTTATATAGGCAAGCGAAAGCGAAAGTTAAACATGCTAGGTTATCGGTTGCTAAGTATGAAAAACTTTCGTGCCCTGGACGACGAAAAAATAAAAACGTCAAATTATTAATGTCAAAAATGTTTATTTAGAGTGGAAATTAAATGTAACATTAAAATAAAGATAAAAGAAGCGTTCATCTTGAGCCTTTTTTGGTCGGAGTTGCATATAACGATTAACAAATGTTATCCAATCTTTTATTACTAAAAATCTTCTTTCACATTTTTTTTGTAGTAAAAATCTGCACTAACATAATACAATGTTTATACCATGTTACTCCACGTCCTTCACTTTTAGATTAGATTAGAACTCGTCAGTTCGACATGCCCCAGCTACTCCAAAAATCGCTACCATTTTTTTCATTAAATATATTTCATCTGAAGCTTCTAACAAAAACTTTCAAATATAATCCTTTGTAAATACCTGAGATTTTCGAGCTTGATATCCTTCATTTTTCCTTTTTATGAATGCCTTCAAGCATCTAAATTTCAAAATATCCTGGTTCTTATTTAATGAAATAGTAAATTTCAACATTGAGTATTCTGACCGTAATGTAGCAGTGGACAATGTCTTTGATTTTTCTAAGAAAAATACCAATAATACATCTTCCGTTGGCAATTATTTGATAACTGTCAAAATATTATTTTTTGTTGACATGAATGTTAGCAAAGTAACGTTAACAACACACTGTGATACTACTATTTTTGTGGCAACAAACCGGCTTATACCCATTTTATTAGAGTCTACAGAGGCTTTTCAGCATCTTTAAATTGAGTGTTTTATATAAAATCGGGGGAAAAATGAAAAGTTTAATACATTACACGCTGCAAAAGCCCTTTTAGGTGCTCGGAGGTATTCAAATAGCCACGGCTATTTGAATACACCTCGCACCTAAAACTAAATTTTCGCAGCTTGGAATGTAAATAACTATAAATCAAGGAACACGATTATGAGTCCAGCAAGACGGATCTCCAGTGTAATAGTGCACAATCTAATCATTTAAACCATACTTTTGGGAATTAGTGGATCGGAGACCGTGGTCCAGTTACTTGGCCGCCAAGAAGTCCTGATTTGACCATCATGGACTTATTCTTTTATGGTTCTGTTAAGGATCAGTTATACACAAGGCGAACGATAATGCGGAAGAATTGAGAATAAATATTTCAGAAGTGATAAAATCAATACCCCCTGACATGATTAGATCTTCTAGTCAGAGAATTTATGAACGAGTGCAGAAGTGTATAAATAGTAATGGTATGCACTTCGAAATTTAAATTTACTGTTTAATTTTGTTTTGCTTTATCTGTGTTGTTTTGTTTTATGTAAATAAAGTTTGCTGGTACATTTACATTAAAAAGTATTAAAAATAAGAAATATTAAATTAATTTATAGAAAGAATTATAAAATATTTCACATGGCTACTTGACTTTTTTATTAAAAGGATAATTATATTCAATATTTTGGTTATTTCTTTATGAAAACCCCATAAATTATACACTGTTATAAAGAGAATTTCCATTTTCTTCTAATGAGGTAAAAATTCAATATGGCGCCCAAAACAAAAAAAGTTGTTTATCGTTCAGCATATATTTTTAGAAATACGCAGAAACTGACAACGTAAATCGTTTCCTCACATCATTTTATATCAGACTACAGATTTTTGTCCTAAAATTTTGGAAAGCAAGTGAAATACGACTAAAAAACGAAATACCATAAAATCGGATTTCTTCGAATATCTTGGGAACAATCCGCAATTTTCTCAATTTAAAAACAGATCTGTGACAGGCACAAAATTTTGCACAGTTTTGCTCTTTAACTATTGCTGTATCTCTTAAAATAAGAAAGATACCTGTATAGGACAATTAAAAAGTTGTAACCCTGTATACAGGGTGCTTCAAATTCGATGTAACACATGAGGATCTCGGAAACGGTAAGAGATGCTAAGTCTATCTTGAGCGTATTTGATGAGGTATTCAATAATAAAGAGCACTTTTCTATAGCAACTTTTTGCCCTTTATCGAATGGTGTTGGCGAATTTTCTGCAAAACGTTTCATTTCCCGGAAACCAACCTTCATTTTTTTAATACGGATCTGGAATTTTTTTCTATTTTTTTTGAAGTATTTTTGTAACTTGATAGAATGCCACCATAAAAGGAACCAGATTTAAACGTTTTGTCTAAGAAAAATCCATCATTAGCATTTTTGTTTCGACTTTTGTTGATTCCAGATATTGAATAATATTTTTATGATTTTTATAATAATAATTTTCCTGGAAGCGAAAAGTTTTGCGGAAAATTCGCTGACACCATTCGATAAAGGGCAAAAAGTTGCTATAGAAAAGTGCTCTTTATTTTTGAATACCTGATCAAATACGTCCGCAAAAAAATAAAAACGAAAATCGAAATTTTCGGTTTTTCCAAAATATTTCGAAACCTAATCAAGTTAGCCTTGATTTCTTTTCACCATTATGTTACCTCCCTGAATACGCAACTTTGCCTCCATTTAACCGACTTCGCATCTCTTACCGTTTACGAGATCCCCCATCGAATTTGAAGCACCCTGTGTATAACAACTCAACAACTGATAGTGTGCATCGCTTGGGTTCTTGTTTTGACCGCCGTACTAATAACTAATGTTTATTAATATGTATTTAAATATGTTATGTTTGATAGGTATTATGTGAATAAGTAGTATTTCTTGTGCATATAAAATATCTCAGTCTCTCCTCTTCCATTAATTGTCTGCCTCGAATGCTGTTTACCTTCGCACACCCCTAAATAAAATGCTTGTTTTCTTGAAAGACGAGTATGAATTCACATAAAAATATAACTTAAACATTCATATAAATTGTAATAATTTCATTAATATTTTGTATCTCCACATTCCATCATGCTGGATCGCTCTGTATAAACACTTGCATACGATCAGGTTTTCTTGAAGATATATGTACGTGTGAGACTAATGTGACTAGGTTGCATGCGACCAAATAAAAACAAATCTTTGGTATTCTCTATTGGTACAATTATGCCTTGTAGAGTAGGAAACGATGCTTTAGCGGACTAATGCTGTTTATAGTTTGAGCTCTGTGAAGTAAATTATCCTCTTTCTTAAGCGCATATCTCACCGATCGTTTGCATTCGCGCGTTGTACGATTAACTATTTTAATTAAGCATGCTTGTACGATCTCCAGCTTAAAAAAATAGCGATTTAGTGGCACTTACTTAATGCTTTGTTTTGTCGTGGGTATCTAATTATTTCTTGGTTTTCTCCTATAAATAGGCTGAGCACTATAATAACGTTAAGTTCTACACTTTCATGATCTGAAAAGGAAAAAATTCGCTTCTCAAGTGTGTACAACTGAACATATTTAGTTAATAGAACCAGATTTCCTAGGGAGGTATTTTAATGTGTACGCTAGACGTGCATAATGAAATTGTTTATGGGTTTAACAGGAATTATTTCTGTTTTGTGCTTGTTTCAAAAAACTCAACACATTCCTTTTGATTATTTATAAAAATACCTTTATACAAAGACTTACCCCTTTCCACTATCAACCCTGTGCTAGACAAGTTGCAGTTGGCTTTACGCTTTAAGTACATATCATAAAAAAAAGATTATTTCACTGAAGCTATAAAAAGCTGTTAATTATTGCTGATCACCAACCACATGATTTTTTTTTGACGTTTTGGATTTATACGGATTCCCAAATAAAATATGTTCAATTTGAAGACAAGGACGGGTCGATTGCATGTATCTGTATATAAATTGAACATATTTTTATTTGGGCATCTGTATATTTCCGTAATCAAAAAATTGAATAATTTTCAAAATGTCAAGAGGAAGTGATATGTTTTATAATTCTTTTTCTGCTTTTGTTAGTGTAAAAATCTTATTTAGCCAAGTGTAGCAGAGTATTGAATAAATTGAAAACTGTTAATATTTCCTGTACCAATTGTAACAATAATTGTATATAATTAAGGAGTGTGTTACAAATGAAAATACATTTCATTTTTATACAGATTTATTATATCATTCATTAATAAATTGATATATTGTATTCCTGGTAACTGAAAGTAGGTACTTATATTTTTATTTGGCAAGTGGAAAGCGATGGCTGTTGCAAGAAGTGCATTTATAAAGAATAATCAATTATTTACTAATAACATGATTTTCCAAACAGGGCAAAATATTTGAAATTGAAAATATAATATTTTTGGGTATCACGAAAATATAAAAATTTATTCGAATATCTGTAATTTATCAATGGTTGAAAATTATTCAAAATTACATTTGCTTTTCCATTTAGTAGTAAAACAACTGACATGTCTGTCTAAACTAAATATTTCTCTAAGCACTGACCCATCCTGAGAAAAGATTGGGGGGGGGATTCAATTTTAGATAGGGTCAACTTCGATATAACTCATAATATTGTTTCAAAATCGCCGACACTTTTCTCCAGCCCTAGAGAAATTGTCTACAATCTGGCAACACTGTATATTATTTATTGAAGTGCCCTGGTATGTGGATTATTCATGGGTATTCTATGGAAATTTCATATCGTGCCAGCGAGTCAGTCAGTCTTTATAGGACAGCGATCATGAGCGAAGAAACAATATTTAAATGAAATAACTACAATTTTCGAAGTGTTTTCGGGGTGTATTTAATTAAATATTGTACATGAAGTGTTGTATTGTGTCTGAAGTGTTAAATAAAGATTTGTACTGTTGTCTAAAAGTCTCACTTATCTTTAGAACTCCGGAAGGAGTAATTATAAAGTATTTTCATTGGCAGTCCAAAGGTTTAGAGTGACTGACGCTTGGGACCACTTAGGTGAACCAGTGCCTCTAAATAATATAACAGATTTACTAATAAATTGTTCAATAATTAGTAGGTAACTAAGAACATACTGAAATTAAGTATGCAGTTTAATACAGCCACAGTGTATATGTACCTACAAACATTATATACATTTCTAATAATAATTACTATCGTGAATAATGAACATGATCAAGAAAACCGCCAATGTAATTGGTCGTTCTCCATCAATATTAATTACAATCAACCAAAAGTCTACATTCCTACCAAATAGCTTCATTTCCTTGTATGGACTATCGAGAGTTCTAAATATGGAGCTATAACTCGCTTAGGATGAAACCGCTATATACGTCGACAAACCAAATTAATCATAACAAGATTAAAAACACATTATGAATGCTTTTATCGATTGGCTGTCGATCTTATTGTTATAAGTTATAATGAATGATACAGATGCACCGCTAAAGATCCCTTACACGTTTAAAAATATATTGAATATTTGCATGCTGTTGAAACTGAATATTATAAGTAATTTTTAACTAGAACTGAAAAAAAATCAATGTGTCGATACATTTCTCGATATATCGAATAATGGCAATTGAAGCCATTTATATATCGATATTGGTCGATATTGATCGATATATAGATAACAATCATATTACCGATGATTACTACCATTATATAGATTACCTACTACCGGTAATTATCGATTATCGATACCTATCAGGAAACCAAGTTCAATATTGTCTTAATATTTACATTTATAAGTTTACACAATCTATATATTGAGGATATTGAATTGAGTTCGTAAAATATGCGTTGTATAAGATATTTAAAGTGGTCAAGCAAATGCAAATTTTACGAAACGCAATAGTACTGATGGCTAGGAAAAAAATTATATTAAATAATACCATTCAAATGGTTTTCTATCACTTCAGAAACTATACCCCGATTCAGAATTAAGCAAAGTGCAATGACCGGAAAAAGAGTAGATCTGTGTTGTCACATTTATTTCTAAAGTATTCTTATTTAAAACAGGAAACGTATTAATTACCTTATTTACCCATTTTTTTACTTGTCTTTAACGTCCCTTATTCCTATTGTACTTTATTAAAGCAAACACAATGTTTAATTTGCTTTTACTTAATAATATCACAAGTATAAAGACATAATATATCTTTATACTTGTGATAATATCAAGGAATTTCGGAATATCTGACAACTATGAAAGCCGTAAAGTTGACGACAAGCTGTTTATCCTTATTTAACATACATATTCTTGCATTTTCCCTTTCTTTTTTCTGAGCCTCAACGACGTTGATTGGTCGAATTAGGAACCAATGGGAACCAACAAGCGACTGCGCTCGAAACAGTGGCGTGATGTTGGGTTATTTCGCGCGCGTTTCTTAACGGTAAAAATTTGTGGTAAAATTATCAGTGTATTTATTCTTTGTGTCAGTGTTTATACTTATTTGTGTTAGTTAAAAAAGTGGAAGTGCATATACTAGAAGTATTCTATAGAATAGTATACGAGTATATATTAACTGAAATGTGCCCAATGGTAAAACAGAATACGCACGCCCATGCTTCACTGCATTTTACCAGATCGGCGAGGTCATTCCACTTTGCTTAATTCTGAATCGGGGTATACTTGAACAAAGGAAAGCAGTACCTAAAGATTGGTAATGAAAATTGAACTCTATATCAAGTCCTCATATGGTGTTTTTCAAAAAACTCACTTAGAATATCATAGCATTTGCAGATGACACGCCTATATTTCATTAAAATGACTCGATCTGAAAACTTTCAGTTATATTTTGATAGCAAATTGCAGTAAAACCTATTGCTTACCTGTAACAACATTTATTATTTCCCATTTTAATAGATTGAGTATTACTTTATAAATTTAAACAATTAAAATTCCTTCCATACTAATTCTATAATTATTAGATGAGTAATTGCACATATCGAAAGCCTTTAGATAGTATTAAAAAATATAATTTATATAAAAGCATTTTTTTCGATCGGAGACTTTATTTCATGAAACCGAATTATTTTATATTATAAGACAGATAGACATGTATAGTGATAGCACGTCTAGTCTATCAAAGTAAATCCAGAAGTTTTTGTACTGAAGTCAGTGTTACAATTGTACTGATTTTGAGTCAAATTGTTCTAAATTTGAACTAACATCTTGGTTTTTGGGTGACTTTTGAATTTGCACGTTTTTCTGAATCACAGCAGATCTATGAAGAATCGCTTTCCTTCGTCCGCATGATTTCATGATCATGACTTGATATGAGTCTTGTTTATAGAGATATATTCAACCGCATTAGTAAGAGTGGAACGATGTGATGGTGGATAATGTGTGAAGTGCACTGAAACTGTATGTCTGAATCTCTGTAATCATCATTCCGAAATCAGAGTCATAAGAAGGCGGCTAAGAACAGATCACATCATGGTTCTTGGTTTTAGTGGACGTATAAGTCAGTAATAGAGTGATTGTTTATAACTTAATTACTGGGATCTGTAAATGGTGAATATAATAGTATATTATTATTCAATGACAGTATACAAGAATAATGAAACGCAAATAAATATTTTGTATTTTCCTTGGGTATCGATATGGAGGGTGTCCCTAAATAGCATGTAAATAGCGCGTGCCACTGCTGCTACCTCCGAAATTGTAACAGATGCGAATTCGGTTAAATTAGGGATAATATGAAAAATGCCGAAAAGAATTTCTCTTAAAAAATTATTAAAGTGCGAAAAAGTAATTAAATGAGAACCAACCATCATTGTTTCTTATAAAATGGTATTTCAAAGATTTTATAGTACACTTGAGCGTGTGTAGATACCTTAACAAAGCAGAATTTGTGCAAATGAAGCTATCGAATTTTGAACCGGATTACTTTTTCATAAATATACACGCGACTGACTGTACCCGGTTGCATTCCGAGACATGAAAATATTAAGGAGATTTTATTTAATTAAAAAAGGGAAGTCTTGACTTGTATGGTGTATAGCATACCTAATTTTTCCTTTTCTGAAATATATTAAGGTTGACTCCATTTCAACCTCTAAAAAGATAATAGAAACTTTTTCTGTCTTTACTCCTTTATTTCAGTTCTTCAGTATATGCAAGGGTTTAATACAGATATTAAGTCATACATTTTCAAATTGACAGATATTTTTGCAGTATATTTTATTGGTCAGGTATAAGTACCTACGGATATAATTTATATTTGATCTTCAGACACGGCCGATCTCAGAGGAATTATTTATATACATATACTAGTTCTTCTGTCGTTTTCGATGCTTAATCACAGTCATTCCAACAGAGATAGTATCTTCAGTGATCATCTCGTCACCTTAATGTCATCACTACCTTCTCGATTTTTTACTAAATCAGAGACTAGAGAAATTCAGAACAAAGTAAGGAAGATGTAGGTATAGGACAGATGTCAGTTGGAGCGTAAACTGAAAAATTAATTGTCTCAATGAATTAGTGAAACAAATTATTAAGTACCATTCATGCATAAATCAAGAAGAAATAAAAATTCACTACGCCATAAGTTTTCGTTTACACTTTATTTTCTATAAGATGATAAATTGGTTTCAACAGAAATATGTAAATAGGTTAAACCTGTGGATTATGTACGACGGAATAAATCACACACTACTAGGTCTATCGAATAAATATAAATTATATAACCACGAAACAGACAGAAAAGCTATTTTCTGTCTGTTTGAAGTTCCGTTTAGCGATCACTTTAAATGGTAAATATCTTCTTATCTCTCCGTTTCTGAAGAGTTTAGCAACAATAGAATGTACTGTATTTGTATAATATTTAAGTGAGGCTGAAAAGATTTCTGTAATATATGTATATTACTGGTATTATTATTAATTCCACAATATGATTATAAATTACTATAAATATAGTCATTACTTTTACTGGTGGAAAGACACTTTTATTTCTGATTACAAGATTGATAATAATGCAAAAGTGGTTAATAATTTTTGGTATAACATTTAGTAGTGCCATACAAATAAATATTTTATTAAATATTCTTTATTTATTTATTCTTTTATTAAATTTTCTTTAACTGGTTGGTAAATATGCGGGGATGCTCTATCCTGCATAAAAATCATGTTTTCAAGTCCTTCGTGCTCGTTTTGTCTCCGTGGAATGGCATAATCTCGTAACATATGGAGGTGTCGTTCATCAATAACAGTTACAGATACAGCCTCTACATTCTGTAACTCCTCAAAAAAGTATAGTTCAATGATAAAATTAGATGTGTGGATTCACCAAACGGTGATTTTCTTGCCATGAAAACTTTACTGAACGATTTCATGTGGGTTATCTGTTGATTATATACGACAGTTTTGAGTATTGACTCCACCATTTAGAGAGAAATGGGCCTTATCTGTCCATAAAATACGGGATAACCATTCTGGTTCAATTTCTATCTGAGCGAATATTTGTAAAGAAAATCATACCTGATCTCAAAAATCTGCATCATTTAATTCAAACAGCAGTTTAAGATAATTGGTGATTTTTTTATCATTATCTCCACAAATCCTACCATAGAGTCACCAAGGACCAAGCATTTTTAACTTATTATTGCTCGATCCCTAGAATTTATTAGCCGTATCACGTGATTGGGTCTTGCGGCTACGTCATCGGATTGAGATACAAAACATATGAGTTAGATAGTGACAGTGACTTGTCAACGCGTCATAGATAAGAAATCGCACAATACAGAGAGAGAAAGAGTATCGGGTCTCGCAGTGACGTCACTGAAATCGGACAATATTGAGGAATAGAGATCGAGCTATATATAAGTTAAAAATCCTTGACCAAGGACTGCTTTATCCATATACATAATAGGTTTGTTCCTGCAGGAGTCCAAAACTGTCAGTAACTGTCAGAAGCATGCGCATTACAAATCTAAGCGTTCCAGCAAGAGTCGAACGACAGTCCAGGATTTCTTGTCCTCTGTTCCAGCTTGAGTCGGGGCAGTTTGCTGATAGTTTGAAAAGTTCACTGATTCTTCGGAAACTCATAGTCCGGTGCATGCGCAATGCGCATTAACCAAAATCTTTTACCAACTTTAACCTCAATTATTGTACGCTGTCTATTATTAATATTATAACTCAACAAACAATAATTATTTGTCAGAAACGGATGATATTCCTCCATAATTTATAGGTTAAAAAATTATTTGGTTATTGTTTATTGTACTCTTCTTCTTCTGCTATTAAGTTCTCTAAAAATCCGGTGTTCCAGCAAAAATCAGAAACTAATCTAAGATCAGACATGCGCATTAAATCACAATCCCTGACTGTCAGGGATTTATCAGAGATTCTATGCAGGAACAAACCTAATATGTCACCACATGTCACCGTATATATAATGTGTCACCATAATGTTACTAGATGTGTCAAAATTCATCAGATTATAATTTTGTTGTAACATAGTGATCCTTGTCCAGTGTCCACAGTCTCCTTCATCAATGGTAGCTCTTACAGTAACTTTATTTAGAAATGTGTCCATCAATGGGTTTGAAGAAAAAATGCCATGTTAATATTTTAATAATGTTCTACGTTCTTTTTATATTTCTATGTTCTTTACAGTACTTACTAAATAATACCTATAGCAATAATATGTCAACAAATAAATACTAGAACAACTGCCAATCAAACTAATTGGAGTTCGTATATTTTTATATACAATAATTTTAAATGACTTAACATTAAGTGTATTTATTATGCAATTGGACTGAATTACTTGGAAGAATTCGCATTGCTGTTTTACAACAAAATAACGGTACCATTTTATCGAAAACCGATAAATTTATATTGGCTTTTAGCGTGGCCAAATTTTATGCACCTAACAGTACACTTTACATTCTACACTTTCACGATAACTGAAAAATGAACAATCCGAATACTTGTTTTGTCTGATTTTTATTTACTTGTTCCTACTAAGGTAAAATTTATTTTATGCAGGTCCTCCGCAATAAAAAGAATACTTAAAAAACCTGTATACACCTTACAAATCCTCTTTTAATGCAGTCTGTATTAACATTTTTATTTACACACAACAGCGGCATTTTGTACGAATTCCTAATAAAATGCCCGTATAAGAGCCCCCCGTGATTGTTCTCCATTCCCGCCTATTTAGGAAAAATTACGCGGCACTCAAGTTCGAGACGTGTAAACAGATGCACGTTTTCTTTTTTATGAGATCGAACCGTTTAGCTCGGTTCGCAGCAACAAAAATAATCGCTTCGAAAGCTCCAAGTATAAAATTCATTGAAACTAACATTTCATTCAACGATTGAATATTTCTCTGTGAATATGCCACTTGTAAAATAAATACCTATTAGATATTAAAAAAATGTTCTTGGTGTAACAATTGTTTGCACCTTGGTCTTTATATATTTAGAAACGTAGGTAATATATAAATGAAAAAAATGTCAAAATTATAAAATTGATTTTTGATTGAATTAATCATGAGTTGAAGATTTCTGTTTAGTGTTAAGATAAATTAGTGTTATTGAATATTTAGTGATTACATTTTCGTCAAATGAAGTTCGAATAAATTAACCACTTGAATAAATATATTGTATCCACGAGCACGATATTTCGGCTATGGCGACACGAGGCTATAGCCGAGTGTGACAATTCAAGTGGATACAAATCTTGCGTGTGGCATGCAAAACTTTTGCCAATATGTATCGAGACTACTAAAAACAATTTTAATTAATATTAAAATCGTAACTGGTACGTAACATTTCCAATACAGTCAGCTATGTATACCTGTATACGTTTTGTTGCTTGAAGCTGGTATAGACCTGTTTACATATAGGTCAGCACAATATTTTTCACCAATGTTTAAAACGAGTAGTTTAGAACACTTTATAATTATTGTTTTTTTTAATGGTGAAAGAGATATTGAAATCATATTAAGTTATTGTGTTCTTCAAATTCTACAGAAAGAAGCCAACGATTGTTATTTTTTTATCACAAAAATCAATATTTTAATATGAAAGAGATTTAATATTCCCATTAAAGAAGAAAGAAAAAGACGGCCGTCAGCCTACTACATCAAACAACTGTTAGTTACATTATAAAAACGTTTTATTCGAAGTTTTACTAGTATGAGAAAATTCATACTAACTAAATTAGCTAACTAAATTTGTGTGGATATTCGAACTGGGGGGCATCTAGTTACTTCCTTAAAAGAAATCACTAACTATTCACTATAAAGGACCCAACACAGGGGACTACTAAAAAGATCATTATTTTAAATTCAATGAGCATTGAGTTTGAACATTATAATAAATATTTCCTCCATGAATAATCAAATGAAGAATTTAAGAAAATGAATTGTCAATAATTTAATTGAATGGGAAACAATTTATTATATTTGATAATAATAAATATTAACTCGCATCTAAAAAGTCATTGTGCTACTGAAAAATAATAAATGTTGTTACGTTTAATTATAGTTGATCTACAATAATTAAACTAACATTACTACAGTTACATTAAAATAAATAAATAAATAGTAAAGAAAAAAATCAACATTATTTTAAATAAAATTCACAGTTTAATTATTATATTCACAATATTTTAATTTCACTATCTTTAATGTGTTGTACAATTTACTTTCATAGATGGTGAGGACAAGTAGATGTAGAGAAATCTAAGTCTTTATCTAGGTCTTTATTTAAGTCTTCAGATATTAGAAGTTATCCTAGCCCATGGAAGAAAGAAAATGTAAATATGGTCGCTGCACGTGTGCATATTTTTTAAAAAAGTACACGTGCAAACATATTTTAGGCATTGCCATACGGTTTAAGTATGTTCACCCACCTCTAGAGGCAAAAATTTTATATTCGGGGATAAAAGAAAACGCGGAAACTAAACTTTGCCGCCGTAAAGAACGGCGGCAAAGTCTTGAAGCTAAATCAATGTTGTCTGAGATTAAAGAAAATAAATGAATTAATATCAACTTTAAATGGAATGACTTTTACATTTCTATATATTTGGATAGGTTTTCTAATTCAAACAGTGATGTAGTGATCGAGGCATTTATCTTTTAGTGTAACAGAAGATATATAGGAAAGAGTATATCATAGAAATGATATATCAAGAAAAGACTGGTAATCTCCTATTATTCTGGTAATCCAACTCTAAAAATTTATTATGGATAATCATTCAATGATTATGAATACAACAATTTATAAAAACTACAATTGTGCATGCAGTCATGTATAAAATCAGATGACTCAAAGATCTCACGCATTTTACGAAAAGAGGAGGATTTTGGCTATTGCGAACTGTACTACGTATAGTCGACAAATTCCACTGTATCGGCGGTAATAACATAAAACTAAGATCCGTGGAATAAATTCGATGCAAGTTTGCGGCCTATGAACCGTTCAGTGTTAACGACCTTCCGCAAATTGTTCCTCAAAGGTATGACCGGGTATTCGCTAATCGCTTCTAATTGATTGCCTCATTGATTTGTCCGTAACAGACTTGATCTCTGTGCAATGTACAGGTGTCGACCAAAATAAAACGTCCTTGTATTTTTAGTTATCAGTAGCTTCATACTCGTTTTAGTAGTATTTTTTACTTTTTTTAAATGTATCTACATTTCATTTAGGTACTTACAATTGATGACAATGAAAACGAGAAAAAGAGACAAGAATTAAGTATAAGAAATAAGATAACAAATACATACCTAATCTAACAAATTAATATTTTTTGCCGGATTCTTTCATTATTTCCCTAAAAAATAATAATAATAATGTATTTATCCCTAATTCTCTTCTCAATGATGAACCTGCAAATTGTTGTTCCACGACCAAGAGTGCATGAAAAGCATTAAAATAAAAATGACAAAATGTTCTAAAAAATGCGATTACCTTAAAACTACCTGATACTTGTATCTTTCTCTTACTTCTTGGTCATCTGTCTACACTTTTTTTCATTCTTTTCTTTAATAGGAAAGTTATTATATCGATGGAGTAATATACGATTGTTATGATTTCAATAAGCTTTAAACATTGAAAATTATGTTCAAAATAGAAGAAAATCGGTTGGGGAATACTTTGACCCCTGATATTTATTCCACAAACCAACAAAAAAATGTCTTGTCCCTGATACTTGGTCAGTAGGTAATAGGTAGGTAGGTCAGTAGGTAGGTAATATTATGTATTTTGAGTGAATATGACATCAGAATTTCTTCATCAATTCAGGGCGTTTTCTAACTTCGAAAAAGCAATAAAAATATCTTAATATTGTGGATTTTGTTAACTTAATATGAGGCGATTGACTGGACATGTAGGAAAAAAATTACTTACATGAACTCTCGACACAAATCCAACATGAAAAATGAAAGTAAAGATAGTTACAATGTCTTTACTTCAATAAATACACGAGAAATCCCGGAAAATCGCATCTCTTGTGGGATTCGTGAATGAATTTATACTTATCTCCCAAATATTTGACACAACAAATATTTGTCTAATCTGAATATATTGCAAGGATATAAATCTTTATAATATATTTACTTTGTTTGTAGTACCCTATTAGGTTTTTCGGAATATCTATTTTCAGGGACGAGTAGTCTATCAACATGTTGACGTCCCATCTTCTGGTTTCTACAAAGATTAGAGAAGGAATCTGGTTAGCAAGGGTTTTCTGGTTTTATTAATTTATAGCTAGTATGGCCGCTCTCGTTCTGGTCTGTGTTGCAACACAGCAGAACGTTTTGGGGTTTGTGAGCTTTGGCTTAGCCTATCTATCGATGAAGCATCAGAGTAGTTATCATACGAGAGTTCTAAATCAAAATGTTCAGTAGAGTGTCTATGCCGCTGGATGGAGTGTGTCCATCAAGAAGCGACCAAAGATGATAGGGGTGTATCGAGGGTGTGGAAGAGTTCTTGGAATGGTGGTGAAGAAGTGTTAGTCAATGTCCGGAGGGTGTAGAAGAATTTCGAGGGTGGTGGTTGATGTATGGTAATTAAAATAGTAATTAATGATAATAAAAATAGTAATTATGATTGTTCTGATAAAGAATGCGGGATGGGGCATTCAGAGGATGATGCGGGTGAAGGAGGGTGGATGGGGGGTGTTGATTTCAGGTGGTGATATCACATTAATATACCTGAATTCATATGATTGATGTAATCTAATTAATTAAGAATGATAGGTATGTACCTGCTTCTCGCGAGTTGATTTCGGGTGGTGATTAATGATATGTAATTAAGATATTAATATGATTGATGTAATTTAATATTGGAAAAGTATGTAGAAAAAATAAAGCTGATTGGTGGAATTCATAAAAAATAGGAATGGATGTCTTCGGGGAGCTGTAGGGGGATGTTGTACTTTGATTTATGTGAAAAAATTGGTCGCTTGATATTTGTGTGTGTGCGAGGAATAAACGTTTAGCATATATAGGTACCTATATCAAACTTGTCGAGACAGGCATTACGCGCATCCGACTAAAAACATATTGCACAACACACATTTCCTTCTATTGAATTTTTAACTACCTAGAATAGCGGTTTCAATCGAATGTCATATTCTAAATACAGTAATAAATTAATACATAAATTTGTCGGCATTGTCCTCTGTCGGCAATGATAAAATACCTTGTTTGTTTATAAAATAAAATATAATCTAATTTATGCTGATTACGCATTCTCTTTCATGCAATGCTTATATATATATTTATGGGAGATAAAAACGTACGTTTTGTTTTTACCATATGAATGTAGTATATTAAAATAACTTATTACATACAGAGCGATATATTTTAAGTGGGCAGTATTTCATAAGGAGTAGGTATTATTAGTTGTGCTTCGTTTTGTATGGTTTCATATGGGAAAATGTAGCCACCCAACAGGAAATGTATAATATGCATTGGTTTAAATGGAAAACACGAACAAATTGTATAATTCACGAGGCCTTTCTACCATCATAATTTTTTTAGATAGTTCGATTCCAGGAAGTTCATGAGAGGATCCATGATGAATAATTGTTTACATTATGAGTCATTTCTCGCTTCCTCATTGATGTTTAGATTTCCGGTATCATAATTTCTTAGTTATTTAATTTCCAGGAATTTTATATGAGGCGGCATTGGTACAAAGAACATTTTTGTTGATATAATGAAATATGTTTATGTTATTAATTTTAAAAACTGTTAGACGCCGTTTCCTTTCTCACGGAATTACACACCGACAAGATGCTCTCACGTGATTGGTCAATTACGGTAGCCTGATTGCAGATGCTCTCACGTGATTGGTCAATTCCGGTAGCCTGATCATTAACGTTGACTCTAGGAATCCGAGGCTATAAAAGGAAGAAGCTGACATTAAAATCTCATTAGCTGTCTTTGCTCTCGTAGTAAACGCATCTATTTTATCGTGTGTGTCTCGTGATCGCAGAGTGTATCTATTTTAATTTAAAATAATGTCGCTCTCCGAGACCGTTTCTAAAATTAGTTCTGATATCATTACTCTAACCAAAAAATCTTTAACGTTATTAAAAACAGATGGTGAATGTGATAAACATATTAAAATAATTAATAAAAATATTAAATTATTAAACCGGGCAATAAAAAATAAAATTCATACTAATAATAAAAGTGAAAATATATTCCGTTTGGAGAATAATTTGGCAATATTAAAATATTATCGCGAACAATTAAAACAATTGAAATTATTAAATAAAGTATCTGGTGGTTCCTTAAAGCCAATCAAACGCAAACATCTAATTTGGCAAGACTTGGAATCTTGCTTTTCAAAAAGGGTACGTTCCGGGGTGATATTGAATATTCATTTTAAAGACCCGAAAATATTTCTTGAAAAATCGTTTAGAAGCTTCTCCATTAAAGTTAATAAAATTTTACAGAAAACATTAATTAAAGTAAACGCTATTTTCGAGGGCAATTTCTTGAAACCTCAAGACAGGCAAGTTGAAATAAAATCGTTTGCTACTAAAAATAAAGAGATCGATTTAAATACGAATTTAAAAAAGTGGTGGAAAGAAAATGTAGTGGAGCAGATATTACAAAATCTTGAAGATTTCGAACAAAAGGATTCGGGTTGGACATTGTTGGAAATTATAGGTATTCGAGTAAACATAAATAATTATTCGCCTATAACCGTCGGTCTGTCAACTTACACTGATATGCCAAAATTTATTAAAGACAAAAGGTGTGTAGTTAACGTTAAAAATAATGACGAATATTGTTTTCTATGGGCAATAGTGAGTTGTTTGTATCCTGCAAAGATAAATTGTAATAGAGTTAATTCCTATCCTCACTTTAGCGATGTTTTAAAATTCGATTGTGGAATAGAGTATCCAATAAAACTAAAAAGTATTAAAAAATTTGAACGGTTAAATGAAATTTCCATAAACGTGTATACTGTTGATAAAAAAGAAGTTCTTCCGGTATGTTTAAGTAAAAGTAAATACGAACGTGTCGTGAACCTTTTAATGGTGCCTACGAATTCCAACGCGGTAGGTAACGGTGATACGCCTATTGATACTGATACGCAACAACTGTACCACTTCGCTTGGATAAAAGATATGTCACGTTTATTATCAAAACAACTGTCTTCACATAATGGACTCACATTTATTTGCAATCGTTGCCTTAATCATTTCGGTAAACAGGAACTTTTAGATAAACATGCTACATATTGTAATTCTGAAACAAATACGTGTAAAATTGAGTTACCGGGTGAGGACGAAAAGTGGTTGAAATTTAAAAATTACCGATTTAAGGAACGCGTACCATTCGCCGTTTATGCTGATTTTGAATGTATTTTAGAAGACTGTCAGGATGAAAATAAGCTAAATTTAAATACTCAAAATTTACAGAAACATATTGCTTTTAGTGTGGCATTTTATTTGAAATGTTCGTATAATGATACACTGTCACGTTTTAAACTATATCGGGGTAAAGATTGTGTGGAATGGTTTGTACGCGAACTTGAACATATTTCCGACGAAGTTAACCAAATTCTCGCGCAACCTAAATCTATGGAACCTTTTACTGCTCAGCAGAAATATGAATTTGAACACGCGCCGGTTTGTCATATATGTGAGAAGACATTTTCCGAGACGGACATTAAGGTTGCGGACCATGATCATTTAACCGGGTATTATAGAGGGGCCGCGCATCAAAATTGTAACATAAATTATACGGATAGTCACGTGATTCCGGTTGTTTTTCACTGTTTATCAGGGTACGACGGGCACATAGTATTGCGTAATTTAGCCACGTTATTCGAGGGCAAAATTTCATTGTTACCGATAAATAAGGAAAAATACATTTCCTTCACCAAGCAAGTTAAAGATACCAAAATTAAACTACGATTTATTGATTCGTTTCGATTCATGACAGATAAAATCGAGAAATTGGCCTCATATCTCGACGATAGTCAGAAACGAATCACTAAATCCCAATGCACTAACGATGAGGAATTTCATTTATTGACAAGGAAAGGTGTTTTCCCTTACGACTATCTAAATTCTTGGGACAAACTAAACGACACTACTCTACCGACTAAAGACGACTTTTACAGTAAACTGACTGACGAACACATTTCTGATGAGGACTATGCGCGCGCCACTCAAGTTTGGAATAAATTTAACATTGAAACACTCGGGCAATATTCGGACTTGTATTTGAAAACGGACGTTTTACTTTTGGCTGATATTTTCGAAAGTTTCCGTGAAAATTGCATAAATACATACGGTTTAGATCCCCTCCACTATTACACGTCACCGGGTTTGGCTTTCGATGCTATGTTAAAGTTAACAAACCAGTCTTTAGAACTTCTCACCGATATCGACAAAATTCTACTGATTGAAAAAGGTATCAGAGGCGGAGTGGCACAAGTGTCTAATCGGTATTCAAAGGCTAATAACAAGTACATGGGCGAGGCATACAATCCCGACGAAAGAGATCAATATATTATATATTTTGACGTAAACAACTTGTACGGGACTGCTATGTCTTTTCACCTGCCCACCCACGGCTTCGAATGGGTACCTCCAGAACAATTTTACCATTTAGATGTACAAAATATACCGGATGATTCCGATATAGGTTATATATTTGAACTTGACATTTTATATCCCACCGAGCTGCATACTTTACATATGGATCTTCCGATGTGTCCAGAACAGATGGTTCCTCCCGGCGGTAAACATTCAAAATTAATGACAACTTTATTCCCGAAATCAAACTACGTTATTCACTATAGAAATTTGAAAAAGTGTTTGGAAAGGGGTCTCAAAATTACCGCGGTTCACAAAATTTTAAAATTCAATCAATCTGCCTGGTTGAAAAAATACATTGACTTAAACACAAATTTACGACAATTGGCTACTAACGAATTTGAGAAAAACTTTTACAAACTAATGAACAACGCTGTGTACGGTAAGACATTGGAGAATGTACGCAAACATAAAGACATCATACTTTCGACATCTTGGACAGGCAGATTTGGCGCTAGAGCTCTTATAGCTAAACCTAATTTTCACAGTTTAACTATTTTCGATGAGGACATGGTAATCATCGAAATGGACCGATTAAAAATTAAATTCAATAAACCCATTTATGTAGGCTTTTCTATACTGGACCTTTCGAAAAACATTCTTTACGACTTTCATTATGATTACATTAAAAGTCAGCTAGGTGAAAATGCTAAGTTACTTTATACTGACACTGACAGTTTAATATACCAGATCTCGGATATTGATATTTATGAATTCATGAAAAATGATATCCATCTGTTCGACACTTCTGACTATCCTGAAGATAATATCTATGGTATGCCTCGCGTAAACAAAAAGGTTTTAGGTCTTATGAAAGATGAAAATAATGGTAAAATTGTTACGGAATTCGTAGGCTTACGAGCAAAGATGTACACGTATAAAGTCGACAGTAAACCGGATACTAAACGCGTCAAAGGTCTAACTCGGTCTGCAGTGAAACAGATAACTTTTAATGATTTTAAAAACTGCTTATTCAATCAAAATACGTTAACTAAAGAACAGCGCCTTATAAGATCTAAAAAACACACTATTTATACCATCAAACAGAATAAGTTAGCCTTGAGTCCGTACGATGATAAGCGAATAATTAATTATGTAAACACAGACACCAAGCCGTGGGGATACAATTTCCAACAAGTTTCAACTAGTCAGATGATGTCATCATCCAGTTCGGAATAAAATAACAGCTCAATATCTGCTTGATTTCATTCTCTTTTCGGTCATATAATCGGTAAAATGTGTTCTCTTGAACGAAAATTGAATTATAAGCTTCTAAACGGTACTCAAGAAATATATGTAGATTTCCTAATAAAAGCAATCGATGCCAATGATTATCAGTTAATAAACAAAATTTTAGAAAAAATTGTTATACCTAATAAAATCATATACTGGTTGGCTTTAAGGAATAAACACAATTTCGAACTGATGAAACAAATTTTTAATAAAAAACTTCAATGTGACATATTTATCGAACAGTTGCAAGATATTTTCCAAAAGCAATATGTTTTCACACTTAGTCTGGACATGTTAAGTCAATATATTAAAGATCATTTTCCGCTGATAAACTCTTATTATAAACATTTTCTAGAAAAATTACTTGTAAATGGGGAAGATCCCTCTTTAATAGATCGCTATACAAAGTGGTTTCCGGGTAATAATATTTTTATTAATTATCATGATATTTATTGGTCAATAGAGAAAGCAGTTTGTGAGGCTATTTATTTTACTCAGAATGAGTTTCTAGAAATTTTGTATAGAGTAATGAATCGGAACAATTTATCATTCAAATTAGATATAAAATTAAACGAGACGCATAGGCAGTTAGTTAATTGGATAGATGATAATATATCCAAAGGTCAATCTGGTCTACGAGTTGGTTGGACAGAGGGTCCAGACAGCGGCAAATGGCCTAGCACCACTCTCGAAGACTATCGAAAAACGTTAGAAATTGTAAATAGACATTTTTTGTAAAATATATATATATATATAATTATTGTAATATTAAATATATTATTATTAATAAAATTAATTAATTAACTTAATTATGTGTTTTTATTTCCTTTTCCCACATCCCACTAAAAAAAAAAATAAAATAAAATATATCAGTGCTTAAAATTATTGTGTGTTTAATATATTGGTAATTTATCATTATTCAGCTCTAGAGTGAAATACTGTTATCAAAAAATAATAAAGATATATGATATTACTCACACACAACTAGTGATTAATGTTACTAGTGTTACCAATATTAAAAAAAATGACAGATGACATTATAGTGAATCAGTGTACGACTCTACCATAGTAAATAAAATCAGAGCTGCCAACACATTACTAAATTAATGTAATGGTAGCGTACATCTCTGTCAATGTTAATAGAACAGAGTGTTCATTGAGTATTATGTTTGATGGTGGATACGCTTGGTGGATACAGAGCGGTTTTTTAAAACCGGTCAAACCGGTATCTGAGAACCGCTAAAACCGCTAAAACCGCTTACGAAAAACCGCTCGAAAACCGCTTTAAACCGCTTTTTAAACCGCTCTAACCGCTCAAACCGGTTAGAGCGGTTTGAGCGGTTTAAAAAGCGGTTTAAAGCGGTTTTCGAGCGGTTCTCTGATACCGGTTTGAGCGGTTCGATCAGTTTTCGAGCGGGTCTTAGATACCGGTTTGAGCGGTTTGACCGGTTCTCAAGCGGTTCTCAGATACCGGTTTGACCGGTTCGAGCGGTTCTCAGATACCAGTTGAGCGGTTCTCAAGAAGTTTTTAGATACCGGTTTGAGTGGTTTGAGCGGTTGTTAGATACAGTCAAATAACAAAGTGACTTGAACGAATCAGCTCCACAGCTCCCTCATCGCACACATTTAACCCCACTACCACCTCTCTCCCACTTCACAATCATGAAATGAAACATTCATATTCAGCATAACTTCGTTTATTGAATACGAGTATATGCAACGTAAGCATACAACAGTGTATGTATTTAACAATTAGTCATGAGGCTCGATTATTTTTACATCTACAAGTTTCTTTATAATACTGTTAATCTCATTACTACGAGTAGGGATATTTGAAATTTGTAGAATCGAGGAATGGATTTATATAGATTGAAAACGGGCCCGTTAGGTCAGATTAGATCTTTCATATTACGGATGCGCAGACGTTAGGTTAGGTTAGGTTACATTCTCTAACCTAACCTAACGTCCGCAAATACGTAATATGAAAGATCTAATCTGACCTAACGGGCCCGTTTTCAATCTATATAAATCCATTCCTCGATTCTACAAATTTCAAATATCCCTACTCGTAGTAATGAGATTAACAGTATTATAAAGAAACTTGTAGATGTAAAAATAATCGAGCCTCATGACTAATTGTTAAATACATACACTGTTGTATGCTTACGTTGCATATACTCGTATTCAATAAACGAAGTTATGCTGAATATGAATGTTTCATTTCATGATTGTGAAGTGGGAGAGAGGTGGTAGTGGGGTTAAATGTGTGCGATGAGGGAGCTGTGGAGCTGATTCGTTCAAGTCACTTTGTTATTTGACTGTATCTAACAACCGCTCAAACCACTCAAACCGGTATCTAAAAACTTCTTGAGAACCGCTCAACTGGTATCTGAGAACCGCTCGAACCGGTCAAACCGGTATCTGAGAACCGCTTGAGAACCGGTCAAACCGCTCAAACCGGTATCTAAGACCCGCTCGAAAACTGATCGAACCGCTCAAACCGGTATCAGAGAACCGCTCGAAAACCGCTTTAAACCGCTTTTTAAACCGCTCAAACCGCTCTAACCGGTTTGAGCGGTTAGAGCGGTTTAAAAAGCGGTTTAAAGCGGTTTTCGAGCGGTTTTTCGTAAGCGGTTTTAGCGGTTTTAGCGGTTCTCAGATACCGGTTTGACCGGTTTTAAAAAACCGCTCTGTATCCACCAAGCGTATCCACCATCAAACATAATACTCAATGAACACTCTGTTCTATTAACATTGACAGAGATGTACGCTACCATTACATTAATTTAGTAATGTGTTGGCAGCCCTGATTTTATTTACTATGGTAGAGTCGTACACTGATTCACTATAATGTCATCTGTCATTTTTTTAATATTGGTAACACTAGTAACATTAATCACTAGTTGTGTGTGAGTAATATCATATATCTTTATTATTTTTTGATAACAGTATTTCACTCTAGAGCTGAATAATGATAAATTACCAATATATTAAACACACAATAATTTTAAGCACTGATATATTTTATTTTATTTTTTTAGTGGGATGTGGGAAAAGGAAATAAAAACACATAATTAAGTTAATTAATTAATTTTATTAATAATAATATATTTAATATTACAATAATTATATACATATATATATTTTACAAAAAATGTCTATTTACAATTTCTAATGTTTTACGATAGTCTTCGAGAGTGGTGCTAGGCCATTTGCCGCTGTCTGGACGCTCTGTCCAACCAACTCGTAGACCAGATTGACCTTTGGATATATTATCATCTATCCAATTAACTAACTGCCTATGCGTCTCGTTTAATTTTATATCTAATTTGAATGACAAATTGTTCCGATTCATTACTCTATACAAAATTTCTAGAAACTCATTCTAAGTAAAATAAATAGCCTCACAAACTGCTTTCTCTATTGACCAATAAATATCATGATAATTAATAAAAATATTATTACCCGGAAACCACTTTGTATAGCGATCTATTAAAGAGGGATCTTCCCCATTTACAAGTAATTTTTCTAGAAAATGTTTATAATAAGAGTTTATCAGCGGAAAATGATCTTTAATATATTTACTTAACATGTCCAGACTAAGTGTGAAAACATATTCCTTTTGAAAAATATCTTGCAACTGTTCGATAAATATGTCACATTGAAGTTTTTTATTAAAAATTTGCTTCATCAGTTCGAAATTGTGTTTATTCCTTAAAGCCAACCAGTATATGATTTTATTAGGTATAACAATTTTTTCCAAAATTTTGTTTATTAACTGATAATCATTGGCATCGATTGCTTTTATTAGGAAATCTACATATATTTCTTGAGTACCGTTTAGAAGCTTATAATTCAATTTTCGTTCAAGAGAGCACATTTTACCGATTCTATGACCGAAAAGAGAATGAAGTAAAGCAGATATTGAGCTGTTATTTATTCTGAACTGGATGATGACATCATCTGACTAGTTGAAACTTGTTGGAAATTGTATCCCCACGGCTTGGTGTCTGTGTTTACATAATTAATTATTCGCTTATCATCGTACGGACTCAAGGCTAACTTATTCTGTTTGATGGTATAAATAGTGTGTTTTTTAGATCTTATAAGGCGCTGTTCTTTAGTTAACGTATTTTGATTGAATAAGCAGTTTTTAAAATCATTAAAAGTTATTTGTTTCACTGCAGACCGAGTTAGACCTTTGACGCGTTTAGTATCCGGTTTACTGTCGACTTTATACGTGTACATCTTTGCTCGTAGGCCTACGAATTCCGTAACAATTTTACCATTATTTTCATCTTTCATAAGACCTAAAACCTTTTTGTTTACGCGAGGCATACCATAGATATTATCTTCAGGATAGTCCGAAGTGTCGAACAGATGGATATCCTTTTTCATGAATTCATAAATATCAATATCGGAGATCTGGTATATTAAACTGTCAGTGTCAGTATAGAGTAACTTAGCATTTTCACCTAGCTGACTTTTAATGTAATCATAATGAAAGTCGTAAAGAATGTTTTTCGAAAGGTCTAGTATAGAAAATCCTACATAAATGGGTTTATTGAATTTAATTTTTAGTCGGTCCATTTCGATAATTACCATGTCCTCATCGAAAATAGTTAAACTGTGAAAATTAGGTTTAGCTATAAGAGCTCTAGCGCCAAATCTGCCTGTCCAAGATGTCGAAAGTATGATGTCTTTATGTTTGCGTACATTCTCCAATGTCTTACCGTACACAGCGTTGTTCATTAGTTTGTAAAAGTTTTTCTCAAATTCGTTAGTAGCCAATTGTCGTAAATTTGTGTTTAAGTCAATGTATTTTTTCAACCAGGCAGATTGATTGAATTTTAAAATTTTGTGAACCGCGGTAATTTTGAGACCCCTTTCCAAACACTTTTTCAAATTTCTATAGTGAATAACGTAGTTTGATTTAGGGAATAAAGTTGTCATTAATTTTGAATGTTTACCGCCGGGAGGAACCATCTGTTCTGGACACATCGGAAGATCCATATGTAAAGTATGCAGCTCGGTGGGATATAAAATGTCAAGTTCAAATATATAACCTATATCGGAATCATCCGGGATATTTTGTACATCTAAATGGTAAAATTGTTCTGGAGGTACCCATTCGAAGCCGTGGGTGGGCAGGTGAAAAGACATAACAGTCCCGTACAAGTTGTTTACGTCAAAATATATAATATATTGATCTCTTTCATCGGGATTGTATGCCTCGCCCATGTACTTGTTATTAGCTTTTGAATACCGATTAGACACTTGTGCCACTCCGCCTCTGATACCTTTTTCGATCAGTAGAATTTTGTCGATATCGGTGAGAAGTTCTAAAGACTGGTTTGTTAGCTTTAACATGGCATCGAAAGCCAAACCCGGTGACGTGTAATAGTGGAGGGGATCTAAACCGTATGTATTTATGCAATTTTCACGGAAACTTTCGAAAATATCAGCCAAAAGTAAAACGTCCGTTTTCAAATACAAGTCCGAATATTGCCCGAGTGTTTCAATGTTAAATTTATTCCAAACTTGAGTGGCGCGCGCATAGTCCTCATCAGAAATGTGTTCGTCAGTTAGTTTACTGTAAAAGTCGTCTTTAGTCGGTAGAGTAGTGTCGTTTAGTTTGTCCCAAGAATTTAGATAGTCGTAAGGGAAAACACCTTTCCTTGTCAATAAATGAAATTCCTCATCGTTAGTGCATTGAGATTTAGTGATTCGTTTCTGACTATCGTCGAGATATGAGGCCAATTTCTCGATTTTATCTGTCATGAATCGAAACGAATCAATAAATCGTAGTTTAATTTTAGTGTCTTTAACTTGCTTGTTGAAGGAAATGTATTTTTCCTTATTTATCGGTAACAATGAAATTTTACCCTCGAATAACGTAGCTAAATTACGCAATACTATGTGCCCGTCGTACCCTGACAAACAATGAAAAACAACCGGAATCACGTGACTATCCGTATAATTTATGTTACAATTTTGATGCGCGGCCCCTCTATAATACCCGGTTAAATGATCATGGTCCGCCACCTTAATGTCCGTCTCGGAAAATACCTTCTCACATATATGACAAACCGGCGCGTGTTCAAATTCATATTTCTGCTGAGCAGTGAAAGGTTCCATAGATTTAGGTTGCGCGAGAATTTGGTTAACTTCATCGGAAATATGTTCAAGTTCGCGTACAAACCATTCAACACAATCTTTACCCCGATATAGTTTAAAACGCGACAGTGTATCATTATACGTACATTTCAAATAAAATGCCACACTAAAAGCAATATGTTTCTGTAAATTTTGAGTATTTAAATTTAGCTTATTTTCATCCGGACAGTCTTCTAAAATACATTCAAAATCAGCATAAACGGTGAATGGTACGCGTTCCTTAAATCGGTAATTTTTAAATTTCAACCACTTTTCGTCCTCACCCGGTAACTCAATTTTACACGTATTTGTTTCCGAATTACAATATGTAGCATGTTGATCTAAAAGTTCCTGTTTACCGAAATTATTAAGACAACGATTGCAAATAAATTTTTTATGACCCTTAGTAGACAGTTGTTTGGATAATAAACGAGACATATCTTTTATCCAAGCGAAGTGGTACATTTGTCGAGTATCGGTATCCATAGGAGTATCACCGTTACCTACCGCGTTGGAATTCGTAGGCACCATTAAAAGGTTCACGACACGTTCGTATTTACTTTTACTTAAACATACCGGAAGAACTTCTTTTTTATCAACAGTGTACACGTTTATGGAAATTTCATTTAACCGTTCAAATTTTTTAATACTTTTTAGTTTTATTGGATACTCTATTCCGCAATCGAATTTTAAAACATCGCTAAAGTGAGGATATGAACTAAGTATGCCAGAATTTACCTTTGCAGGATATAAACAACTTACTATTGCCCACAGAAAACAATATTCGTCATTATTTTTAACGTTAACTACACACCTTTTGTCTTTAATAAATTTTGGCATATCTGTGTAAGTTGACAGGCCGACGGTTATAGGCGAATAATTATTTATGTTTACTCGAATACCTATAATTTCCAACAAAGTCCAACCCGAATCCTTTTGTTCGAAATCTTCAAGATTTTGTAATATCTGCTCCACTACATTTTCTTTCCACCACTTTTTTAAATTTGTATTTAAATCGATCTCTTTATTTTTAGTAGCAAACGATTTTATTTCAACTTGCCTGTCTTGAGGTTTCATGAAATTACCCTCGAAAATAACGTTTACTTTAATTAATGTTTTCTGTAAAATTTTCTTAACTTTAATGGAGAAGCTTCTAAACGATTTTTCAAGAAATATTTTCGGGTCTTTAAAATGAATATTCAATATCACCCCGGAACGTACCCTTTTTGAAAAGCAGGATTCCAAATCTTGCCAAATTAAATGTTTGCGTTTGATTGGCTTTAAGGAACCACCCGATACTTTATTTAATAATTTTAATTGTTTTAATTGTTCGCGATAATATTTTAATATTGCCAAATTATTCTCCAAACGGAATATATTTTCACTTTTATTATTAGTATGAATTTTATTTTTTATTGCCCGGTTTAATAATTTAATATTTTTATTAATTATTTTTATATGTTTATCACATTCACCATCTGTTTTTAATAACGTTAAAGATTTTTTGGTTAGAGCAATGATATCAGAACTAATTTTAGAAACGGTCTCGGAGAGCGACATTATTTCAAATTAAAAGAGATACACTCTGCGATCACGAGACACACACACGATAAAATAGATGCGTTTACTACGAGAGCAAAGACAGCTAATGAGATTTTAATGTCAGCTTCTTCCTTTTATAGCCTCGGATTCCTAGAGTCAACGTTAATGATCAGGCTACTGGAAATTGACCAATCACGTGAGAGCATCTGCAATCAGGCTACCGTAATTGACCAATCACGTGAGAGCATCTTGTCGGTGTGTAATTCCGTGAGAAAGGAAACGGCGTCTAACAGTTTTTAAAATTAATAACATAAACATATTTCATTATATCAACAAAAATGTTCTTTGTACCAATGCCGCCTCATATAAAATTCTTGGAAATTAAATAACTAAGAAATTATGATACCGGAAATCTAAACATCAATGAGGAAGCGAGAAATGACCCATAATGTAAACAATTATTCATCATGTATCCTCTCATGAACTTCCTGGAATCGAACTATCTAAAACAATTATGATGGTAGAAAGGCCTTGTGAATTATACAATTTGTTCGTGTTTTCCATTTAAACCAATGCATATTGTACATTTTCTGCTGGGTGGCTACATTTTCCCATATAAAACCATACAAAACGAAACACAACTAATAATACCTACTCCTTATGAAATACTGTCCACTTAAAATATATCGCTCTGTATGTAATAAGTTATTTTAATATACTACATTCATATGGTAAAAACAAAACGTACGTTTTTATCTCCCATAAATATATATAAGCATTGCATGAAAGAGAATGCGTAATCAGCATAAATTAGATTATATTTTATTTTATAAACAAACAAGGTATTTTATCATTGCCGCCAGAGGACAATGCCGACATTTATGTATTAATTTATTAATGTATTTAGAATATGACATTCGATTGAAACCGCTATTCTAGGTAGTTAAATTCAATAGAAGTAAATGCGTTGTGCAATATGTTTTTCGTAGGATGCGTAATGCCTGTCTCGACAAGTTTGATATAGGTACCTATATGCTAAACGTTTATTCCTCGCACACACAAATATCAAGCGACCAATTTTTTCACATAAATCAAAGTACACCATCCCCCTACAAACTCCCCGAAGACCTACATTTATTCCTTATCAATTCCACCAATCAGCTTTATTTTTTACATACTTTTGCAATATTAAATTACATCAATCATATGAATATCTTAATGACATATCATAAATCCTCATCTGAAATCAACTCGAGAAGCAGGTACATACCTATCACTCTTAATTAATTAGATTACATCAATCATATGAATTCAGGTATATTAATGTCATATCACCACCTGAAATCAACACCCCCATCCACCCTCCTTTACCCGCATCACCCTCTGAATGCCCCATCCAGCATTCTTTATCAGAACAATCATAATTACTATTTTTATTATCATTAATTACTATTTTAATTACCATACATCAACCACCACCCTCGAAATTCTTCTACACCCTCCGGACATTGACCAACACTTCTTCATCACCATTCCAAGAACTCTTCGACTCCCTCGATACACCCCCATCATCTTTGGTAACTTCTTGATGGACACACGGCATAGACTACTCTACTGAATATTTAGAATCGGCCCATGATAACTACTCATCAGTGGTTATTTGATTTCAGTTTTAACTGTATGAATGTAAAATAAGAGTTAGCGAAAAAACATCATATCAATTAATTCACGAAGACATTATTTACATTTTTCCACACTATGAAAGATTGAAATTCATTGTTTCTAAATCATGTTGATATTAGCTTATTATTTATTAATTTTCTGTAGCAGCTACTTACCAAGTCCTTTATAAATGATAACATGATAATTAATTCGATCTTACTTTGAAGCTTCCTCGTTTCTTTAACGAATAACCGTACTGTAGTAATTGTTCGTTCTTAATATGGAAAGCTTCAGCTGCTGCAATTATTACAAACTAAAGCACAAAACCAGTTCTTCAGTTAAGTTTAATTAACACCATATTTCCAATCCCTAAAAATTTCACTGAAAAAATCTTTGTTACTAATTCAGAAGTTGTGTCGATTGAAACACTTTATTGAATTTCTGTATCTATATAATAAACAGTCATCAATTAAATCTCATATACAGAACCCTATAAAATATGATATACCTATTAAACATTTTCTGTACATGATTAACGCCAAATTCACATAATACGTTATATACATTGCTTTCGAAAAGTAACGAATAAATTCATTATTTTAGAAATTGAGAAGTTTTCGAAAAAATTCCCTAACACGTCGATTTTGTTTTTAAAAAAGGCACTTTTTGACATTCGACCCATATTTGTGACGTCATCTTTGTTCGAGATTTGACGTCATCGACAGTTTTTTTAAATAGCAACCCCCAATTTTGACCACGCCATTTGGAAGCAAGGATTGTTAACTGTTTACAGGATTGCTCGATCCCTATACTACAATGTAATCCATAATTGTGACGTCATCAAAGATCCCTTAAAGCAATCTGTTAAAGTCAAACTGCAAACGCGAAAGGGGAATTTGAATTTAAAATTATCAAATCATTAGTTAATTCGTTTGTTGTTTGTATTTGTGGGTAATAGCAAAGAGGAATTAGTTTATCTTCTTTGATAATAGTTTCTGTGCATACCTATAATAAGTAATTGCATAATATTTTCCTTGGTTTCTTTATGTTCTTTAATTCTGTGTCTACCAACAAATTGAAATTATATGCACATTTTGATACAAACTATCCGAGTATATTATTAAAATAGGTAAGCATATGCATATACTTTTTTAATTATGAACATATTCGGAAGCAAAGATTCTGTAGAGAAATATGAACGGAAAAAGTGTGATGTTGGGTTATGCTGTAAGATGTTCAAGATATATTTTGCGGTTTTAAGTGTATATTTACGTAAATTTGTTAGTGCTTATCTTTACCATCTTCTTAATAGTTAAAAGATACTTACATACAAGGATGATTAGTTTTATATATAATTAATAATGTTAACTGCTTTTTTTTACAATAAGCAACATGTATACTGTTCGCAGGTATACTATATAATGCACAGAGGCCAATTTGTGATCTCGTAATTGTAGAAATAGGTACAATTTATACTGTTATTACAAACTTTAATAAATAATAACCATTCAAATACGAAAATTCTCTTTCAAATGTGAAATATAACAACAAACACAAAATATATTTTGACAGTTCGATTACAAGTATCTTCGACGACGTCACAAAGGCGGATGACAAAATTGAGCGATCGAGCAATCCTGTAAACAGTTAACAATCCTTGATTTGGAAGAGCGTATCATTCTACATACGCATCGTCAAAAATCATGGTTGCCTGACAGTTGCCTAAGCGACCGAGAATGTTTTTTATTGCTGTCAGATAAAAACTTGAAATCGTACTTTATTAAATAGTTTTTTCTGTTTTTTGAGTTATTTCTTTAGTTCTTATCTTTTGTTTGGCAAAAGCAATGCGTTTGAAGTGTTTATTGAGTAGTAACTTTGTCATTTTATAAAAAAAGTGGTTAAATTAACTGAACGAGAACGAATTGAAATTCTTCGCATGATCGGATTTGTAGACAGGATGCGCACCCAAAGAGACGTAGTTGAATTGTTCAATGAAACTCATCCTGATCGACATCCCATTAGCCAAAGCATGGTAAGAAATATTGAGTCTAAATACCGTAACTTTGGACAAATTCGTGATCTTCCTAAATCTGGTCGACCGTCAAAATCAATAGATGATGAGGTTAATGTTTTGTTGGCAATACAAGAAAATCATCACTTAACCAATTGGCTTCTGATTTCAATATGGCAGCGTCCACAGTTCACAAAATTATGAAAAAAGCGAAGTATCATCCTTATAAGGTATGCCTTGTTCATGAGCTATCTAAAGACGACTTTGATCGGCGAAATCAATTCTGCGAGCAAATGCAAGAGCTATGCAATAATGATAATAATTTCGTAAAAAACGTAATTTCTTCTAACGAGACTACGTTTGTTTTGAACGGCCATGTCAATAGGCAAAACTACCGTTATTGGGCTACCGAGAATCCCCGATGGATGATGGAGTATCACACTCAAAGTCCCCAGAAAATAAATGTGTGGTGCGGCATAGTCGACGGAAGAATTCTGGTTCCCTATTTCATTGACGTCAACCTAACTGGTGCAAGATATTTGGATTTTCTTCGAGACGACCTCATTCCTGCACTAATAACTTTATATCCAGATATAGAGGGACGTGATCTTCCAAGAAATGACATGTTCTTTCAACAAGATGGTGCACCTCCCCATTATGCAGCACCTGTCCGTGTTTATTTAGATGAGCTGTTCCCGAATCGTTGGAGAAGGAGAAGGGGGCCGATTGAGTGGCCAGCCAGATCGCCTGATTTGACACCCCTAGATTATTTCTTGTGGTGATACTTAAAAAGCAAAGTATACGTTACTAGACCGGTTAATTTAGAAGATTTAAAAGCAAGAATTCGTCACGAGATACATCGTATACCTGAAGTTATAGATATAGATGAAGTTATAGATGTCCAAAAAGAATTTATTAATCGTCTTGGCTACTGTCAGGCTGCCAACGGTGCACAATTTGAACATTTAATTTAGTCGATTTTTTACATAATCATTATCATTGTCAGTATTGTGAAAATTAAATTTTAAGATCTTCAAACATTATTTTCTTGAAATTTTTGTTATGTAACACCATGATTTTTGACAATGCTTATGTAGAATGATACGCTCTTTCAAATGGCGTGGTCAAAATTGGGGGTTGCTATTTAAAAAAATTGTCGATGACGTCATATCTCGAACAACGATGACCTCACAAATATGGGTCGTATGTCAAAAAGTGCCTTTTTTAAAAACAAAATCGACGTGTCAGGGTATTTTTTGGAAAACTTCTCAATTTCTAAAATAATGAATTTATTCGCTACTTTTCGAAAGGACTGTATTTTAAATTTGTAGGCATTTCTCTGTTCTCCGATACTACCAAGTTTTGGACAAGAATAACTGATTTAGTTTTAAAATACACTTAAATTTATGTGTGAAATTTACCTTATTCGGATTTATGTTAGCAGTTGTTCATATTTTATATAAATTTTTATATATTTATGAGACTAGTTCTCGGGAAATGTAAGTAAAGGAAACATGCAGTAATCGGTCTTTACGGCGCTTTGAACAAAAGAATCAATGTGACTTTTTGTCACAGATATCGTAGAAATAATAAAATTCCTCTTTGCCCGAACAGTCGATCGAGGCACTCTTTACATTTCCTAGCATTTTATTTCTTCCCCCGATCACCCGCCTTTCATCTTGTTCACTCGTTATTTCCATTTATGAGCTGCTCACATGCCAAATTTGGCACCGATCAACGAAAACGTAATAAAGTGCAACCGATAAATGCGAGTAACCCCGTCTCCTGTTTCAAACACATTTCATTGGATTTTCTATCTAGGACAATACTCTTATATTTTGAAATTGAATTGTAGGATATATTTTTATAACTTTGTAGAAAATTATAAACTTACTTCAACTACTGTGTTTATGTGCCCCAGTAGGTAGATAACGTTAATAAATTATAAGGCCAATTAGTTTAGTGTTAGAACTAATAACGTAATTCTGCTTAATATGTTTACTTATTTAGATAAGACGTTACGAATATAATATTCCCATATTCCATAGGGAGTATAGTATACTTGAAAGGGTTGGAACCTTTGGTATGTTGATAACACTGACATAGTTTTCCGCATAACACCAAAACACTATACTACACTTGACGCGCGTTTCACCAACCAAGTTGGCATCTGGAGATGATTACAACTGAGTACTTTTGAGTATAGAGTATAGGCTATGAATCCAAAATAAAAACAGTTTATTTACAGGAATGTCTGCAAATCGTTCCTCAATGAGCTCAACGAGCTACCAAAGATGGTGACTTCAATGCTTAGTAGAATTATAACAAATCAATTTTGTTTAAATTTAGATTTAAATGAAAAGAAAAAATCTTATAGAATGTCCAAAATGACCTCCTTCGGCTATGATACAACTCGTTCCAATATTCCTAGAGTGCTTCTAATACTTTGAAAACTCTATTGCTCTACAGCAATTCATCACGTACTACTTGTAGGGCTGTCTTAAGCACTTTCTAAAATTTGTTCTTCTAGCTGAGGAGTTCTAGGTCACTGTTCTATCAACCTCCAAGTCTGCTGATACAGTAACCAAAGATCCTGTTTCTGCATATAGACGCTAAGCTTTTCTAGTATTCCCATTAGCTTTTCCATAAAGGAAATGAATATCGTCATTTCAGCAGTAGTACCTAAAAGATAAACTAAACAATTCATTGTAGGTATCAACAAATTTTAAGGCTCTCCGAAACCAGAGCGGTACGGCGGGAGCGAAATCTGGAGCGACTGCAACGCGGGACCAAAGTATGTGGCGGGATATCTAAGCACCTACACCTAAGCGACGTCCCGCCCAGGGTGCTTACTCTCATCCAGGGAATATGAGTATTCCTATGAGAAAAAGACGCCATATTTCTACATTTCTACTGATTTTGTTTAAGCTGCATTCTCAACCGTTTTATTCCTACAAGATTTCAATAGAATGGGAGGGTTTTTATTCTCCTACAACGGACCGAGAGAATTGCCTGTTTTTAATAGAAACCTATGCACGGAACATAAGATCTGCTGTCATTCATAAGTAAAATTCAAATTACTAATCTAACCTCAAAAAAGAAAATAATTTCCTGGTTGAAATTATTTTTTAATTTAATAATTTAATAATTTTAATAATTTAAATTATTCAAAGCAAAATTAAATTAAAAATTATACATTAGGAATTGATTAGGGAGAGAGGAACGTATTTTAGTAAGGTAAGTATTTTAATTGGTTTTAAATAAATCTATTTCCCTATGATTTGAATAAAATCTTTAAATTTTATGATCTTATACCTTAAAGAAATGGATGAAGAGGAGGTCTTAGTGATATTTGAAATGTTTAATAATTTAATAGAGGCTGAAGAACATGCAAATGTTCCAGATAGGCTGCTTCATAATGAAATAGATCCTTTTGTTACTCTGAATGACGAAGTTTGTAGGTCTATTTCGAGTACCCAAAATTCTTGGTCGAGAAATTATTGATCTGGTAACACCATATATGCGTCAGGGACAAAATTATGCAAGTTTGGAAATTAAGACAAAGGTTGTTACTTTTCAAAATTACTTGTTACCTATTAATTACTACTTATTATACTAGTAGTACCTAAATGTTCTGTGCAGTAGTAGAGTAGTACTAATAATTTATATTACATGAATTCATCTATTGATTGTTTAAAGGGTTTTTAAAGAGGAAGAAATTTATGGTTATCACACCTTTAAGTAAATAATGGAAAACATTTTCAATAAATCTATTCTGCAAGTTTTATGACTTAATATAAACGCTATACATTGGAAGTTTTCAATACACTATAGTTATATCAATGTGGTATTTGGTTTTAGGTTCTTGTGGCACTATTATTTTATGCTCACGGTAGCTATCAAAAAATTACTGGGAAGAATATATTTTGTGGTATAAGCCAAGCAAGCGTGAGTCGCTGCATCAATGAAGTAACTGCAGTTTTAAATAATCAGAATATAATTGATGAGTGGATTCGTTTTCCTCAAAAATAATATAATAAATAATATTTATTATATTTATTATATTTACTTTCTGCGCGGCATTAATTGAGACATTTTTTCGCTCCATTTTTCTTTTTGTAATAGAAATATACCTAATCTTGTGGGAATAAAATAATCTTCCTTTTCGAAACTAAGAAAATATATAACAAAACAAAGAAACATCAATGTTAAAATTTCTGTTCCATGACCACTGATAATCATTAAAAAAAATATTTATTCTGTTATTCCATGGAAAGAATAAGTGGCAACGATGTTGTGATTTTCTCCTAGTTAAGAATACGGTTTAAAATATCATGAGAACAGGGAGCGTTCCCCCTCGTGCGGGAGAATTCTCACCTCTCCCAACTTTACTCCCCGGATGAGAATAAGCCCCCAGATATCCCGCCACATACTTTGGTCCCGCGTTGCAGTCGCTCCCGATCCCGCTCCCGCCGTACCGCTCTGGTTTGAGGGATCCTTTAACAAATACTGTTCACAATTAACAACACTAATTAACAATTTTGCAATGAAATAATTACTATTCACAATTTGACAGGTCAAAACTGAGAAGGAGCAATTATTTTATTCATTGTCAGCAGTACACTGACACACATTCTCAGCAGTACACATATTATCAAATATTGCACATTCTGCAGTAACCGTGTGGATTGTGGTACCTATCATATTTCATCTTCATATTCATTACATCAGAACATTATGTACAAGTCATTAGTCCATAATATTGTTATCTTAAACTGAAAAACTATCTATTTATACAAATTTGTGCCAATCCTCCTACTCCTTGTCAGTATAGTCATTAATGATATTAATATTGACATTATGCGCAATATTCGCGCTGATCCTCATAGAATAAACATGATATAATTAAAAAATTACATATGAGGAACAACACTGACAACACAATATTTTTTCTATTACTACCTCACAAAGACTTTACAAATTGAAAAGTATATGGAATTATATGCTTAACGAATTTTTGACAGATACTGCAAGTTAGATTAAAATTATTGTTGACATTATATTGACATTTGAACATTGCGCTATTCCTGTGCAATACATTCATTGGTCCCCCTATAAATGGTCAATGAATTGCGGTCAAAGAGGCTACATTGTGATAGGCCGCAAAATACGTGTGTAATAATAAATTATTACACACGGCTGCGTACTAGTAGTAATTAATTACCATATATAAAACTAAATACCTATATAACGAACTTATTATAGATTAATAACTCGTTCTAAAATATTATATTAAATACCTATGGATAAATTATATTTATTCATATTTAATTATTAATAGAATCCACGGATCCATCAACAATATTTTAATACTCCTAATTGACGGATAATTTCCACGATCGTCTTTTTGCATACTGCAACAGCATGTGGAAGGAATAAATTCCTGTACTCTTCATTTATTTGCATTGAAGCTCCATGCATGTTGTGCGGAATAATCTGAGAAATATCTATGGTAAATTGTCGGTGCAATTTATTACCTCCTATCCTTAATCTTCGAATATAAGGGAGAGGCTAGGAAATTCTAAACAGATGAAGCATGTATCTACATTTAGTACCAAATAAAAATAAATGAAAAAGTGATATACTTATCTGTAGAAAACTAGTAGGAACAGACATAGATGGCAAAACCGCATATAAATTATTAATAATTTGAAGGTACAATTAAAATTCATTCTATATAATCTTATAGATTACATTCTTCTTGATCCTAGTACGCTAGACTTACAAACTACATTGAATCGAAAGAAATATGTAACGAAATTTCACAAAATTCATCAGTTTGGATGTTTTGATGCATGCCGAAAACCATATGATACATTGATCCAAATATAATTTAATTATTTAGCAAATAACTACGAATAGTAAGGACATCATTAGGGGTCCTCCATCTGCAAAAGCCTTATTTTAAATAAGGACTAAAACAAATCAAGCTAAAACAGCTCCTGGCTATATGCCGCGCCGAGCGCTGAATTACAAAGCAAAATTTGCCGTATTTTGTCGAACACAGTTAGAATCAAAATACAAGGTTTCGGATTCCAACGAAAACTACAAGGAAATACGAAGACCACACATCGTAGGATGCCACTAATTGCAGACTGGTTTCGACCTTTCACATTCGTAGGTATGCTCACTTATATTGCACTGATGAGATCATAAAAAAGTCGAAACCGGTCTGCAATTAGTGGCATCCTACGATGTGTGGTCTTCGTATTTCCTTGTAGTTTTCGTTGGAATCCGAAACCTTGTATTTTGATTCTAACTGTGTTAAACAAAATACGGCAAATTTTGCTTTGTAATTCAGCGCTCGGCGCGGCATATAGCCAGGAGAATAGCTGTTTTACCTGGATTTGTTTTAGTCCTTATTTAAAATAAGGCTTTTGTAGATGGAGGACCCCTAATGATGTCCTTACTATTCGTAGTTATTTGCTATGCACATACCATCTGTCAAGTAGTAGAACTAGTGTCTACACCCTGTTATTGTATTGGATCATAATTTAATTATTATTGGAAATAACGTCCAGTTTTATATAAATAAGTAAGAGAATAATATATTATACCTACACATCTATTCTTTTATTTAAAATTTAAATATTAATCCCACATCCAGCCAAGGCGGAATTCCGATCCGAATATAAATGTATTTATTTACTCAAGGGTGATTTTGTGCGTTTGCGAGAATCAGTTAACAAGAAAACAAGACTTTGTCTACATTTCATTTTCATGTGTACATTAAAAACAAATCATATATAAAGATATTTACAAACTAAAACGAAAGGTTAATAAGTTCAAATACAGGTTCTTTGAGTCAACAACTGATCACAAACTGACAGAATCACCTTTCAATTATAATTTTGGGTCACATAACTTTCGGGAAAGACAATATACATCAGACATTTATGTTCACTTAAAGATGAATAATACTATTAAAGTCTTCCAATATATTCTAATGTATCTACCCTTTTTTCCAGCTTTATACACTAAAAGAGGGAGATTCATCCCTATAGATAACCGATAAAATATAATAGCAGATACACAATAATATGGATTGGATATATTTCTATAAATATTGTAAAAACCGATATACCTTTTAAGGAATATCGGGCTGCCCGTAGCTATAAATCTTGGTTATTTAATTACCTTGAATTTCCCTTTAAACAATTTGTCAATAATATATAATTCCTCCCCATTCTTTGAAGTATGGCAGGCGGTTTAAATTAATTTTGGTGGTTGCTTTTTGCTTTTCTGTTGAAAAATGTTGAACATAAAAAGTAAAACTTAAGTGACTATCAGTAAATGTGTTGCTGTTAATTTATTGTTCATAAATTTGTTTATTGTTTATATAAACAAAATTTGTTGCAAACATATTTTCTAGATAACCGCTTATGATTTTGAAGAATTCTTACTATATACGAAACTTTTATTTTTCTTGCTCATTTATGATGGTTAGAAACTAACATGAGATAAGATAATCAGAACATAATATTCTAAACATACTTTCAATTTTCAAATATGATTCACAAACCGCATCTTGGAAAAATAATTGTAAGACTATAATTTATTCGAGTTCTTACTATAAATAAAAATTCTGAAATAGTTTTGAAACGAATTGAACCAAAAAGCCTTCAAGGGCGAAAAACTGTTTAATAAAACCAATATGAAATCTAAGAGTGTTCCTATACGGGGTGTTCCTATACATCAAAAATCCAGGGACGTATTCTGTGGCCAAAAATAAGGTTTTTTTATTATATAAATCTGGGATCTTACGGCAGTCGCTGTCGAGCTGCAGAGTGTCAAAAATTATTTTATTTCTAAACCGTTTGAAGTAAGTACCTAATAAACAAGATAAGTAATTAAGATGACGGCTTCTTATTATTTTTGTTTATCATGGCCTCCCTAAGCTATTCTTGAGTATCGTAAAAATTCATTTGGTCAAATAAATCACTTTTGTCACTAATCAGTTTGGAATACAAAAAAGTGTAAAGAGACAAAGAATTAAGATAATACATACGATCACCTGTTTTAAATAATGATCGCCGATACCCCACCTCCGCCACCGATAAGTTTCTAAAGCTGATAATTTATTAGTTTTATGCCCATTGACATACTAAATATTTATACCGAATTTGGTTAAATTACCGCAAATGGTTTAGAAATCAAAAATTAAAAAAAATTTTGTTTTCCCAAAATGGCCGCAGTTGAATGGTGGCTATTCAAGCGGCCCTCTTTACACCGAATTGGGCATTGTGGAATAGTTAATGGGGGCCATTTTGAATATTTTTCTTGTAATAAAATAAAAAGTAGTCCAAACTTCCACAATATTTTACATTTTTTAACTGCTATGACAAAAAAGTAGCTACAATCTTACATCGCGGTTTTTTTTTAATCTCAACTAGAAAAGAAATATGAATTTTGTTCCATCAGTTTGGAATACACTGTATCTTATAAAAGAAACTCTGCAGGTGGGTTATTAATAATTATCATCAGGGGAGGACCTCAACTCTCACAATGTTAATAAAAATTTCTTATTATTCCGCTAAAACTTTCCGGCATCCTATGCAAATTTTACCACTTGTAACTTGTACTGTGGCTAATAAATTTTCTATATTTTGTAAAGAGATATTTCATCTCCAGTCTCTATTTCTTGGAAAATAAAATTTTTAATGCCATTTTAGGCGAACTGTAGTGAGATATCAGCAGCCCACTCTCAGAATTTCTGCATTTTTATCTACGTTAGTATGAGTACACGGAACGTACTTATGTATATTTTATTTTAACTGCGGTAGTTGAATTGCAAATTTTATAAAGGCAAGTTTCATTAATTAATTCATTCAATAGTTGACAGCGACATCATAACTGCCCCTCATTTACAGAATTACGACGCTCATATCCATATTTGCATGTCGTTGCATGCAATTTATCATTTATAAATACGATTATTCTCTCTTGAAGCCGAAGCTTAATAGGCTATTGAGAAGTCGGTGCGCGGTCCCTAAGTTGTGAGATTTAATTATATGCCTACTAAATGCAAGATTGATGTTTCTGTTAAGTTGCCAAACTGGCGTGTTTTTGTACTCTACCATCATTCCGGCCACTTGACTTTTATTTTTTATTGGGGGCATTTGTGTACAAAATTTGAGAGTCAACTGTTATCGCCACTAATTATAATATTGTATATGTAGTAGAACAGCATGCGAAAAGTATATTTAATAATGCACTCGACGCGCGTTTCGCCAACCAAGTTGGCATAATCTGGAGATGATGGAGATGATTAATACTAGTTTTCATCATGGAGATGATGGAAATGATTAATACTAGTGTCATATATTGTTATAAAATCACATTATCCATAAGTTTGTTTATAAATTCACATGTTATAATATTGTCATTTATTACTTGTCATATATATTCTATATGTGCTGGAATTTGTTAATTAGAGCCTAATTCTGAAAGGTTTATTTATTTATAACAATTTAATTAACAAATTCAATGGATAAACTACTCAAACCAGAAAAATTTGAAATTGAACCTAACTCTACTGGAGCGGCTCATCAATGGTTACATTGGTTCAGAACATTCAAGAACTTTCTAGAAGCTACCAAGATCGCCGACGATACAGAAAAATTAAATCTTTTAATAAATTACATTGGATCGTCAGTCTATGAATACATCAGTGAAGCTGAAACATATAACAAAGCTATAGAAAATTTAAACAATTTGTATATTAAACCAAAGAATGAAATATTTGCCAGATATACTCTTGCAACAAGAAAGCAACAATCCAGTGAATCTATAGATCAGTACTTACAAATATTGAAGCAGTTAAGCAAAGACTGCGACTTTAAAGCTGTTTCTGCAGATCAGTACCGAGATGATTTTGTTCGAGATTCTTTTATCAGTGGATTAACTTCATCTCATATTCGTCAGCGTTTGCTTGAAAGTACATATATCACGTTGAATGAAGCATTTGACAAAGCTAGAGCTTTAGAGATGGCACACCATCATTCTGAATTATATACATCTCCTCTACATCCTATAAATGTTTCTGCTATAGGAAAAGAACAATCTATAAATACTTCTGGAATGAATAAAGAACAACTTCAAGAGGACTCAAAATCTGCTACTGCTATATCTAAGTGTTTCTATTGTGGGTATAGCAGACATTTACGAATAAATTGTCCTGCCAAAAATTCTATCTGCCATAATTGTGGAAAAAAGGGACATTTTACAAAGGTGTGCAATTCCCATAGTAACAATAAAATAATGAAGCATACTTCAGCTGCCACCCTTGCAACAATTTGTGCTAATGTACCTGTTTGCCTCTCAAAGTCTATTTTGAAAGTTAAAATAAATGGACGAGTTGCAGATGCCTTGGTGGACACTGGAAGTTCAGAAAGTTTCTTGAGTAATAAATTAGTTCATCAAATGCATATAAAATTACATCAAGCAAAAGGAAGAGTTTCAATGGCTTCTACATCTTTATCATCCGAAATTTTAGGATATTGTATAATTTCCCTTCAAATATTAAATGATCAATATCAAAATGTAAAGATATTAGTTCTCCAGGACCTTTGTACCGATATGATTATTGGTCATGATATTCTAAAGAGATACTCTAGTGTTGAGATATCCTTTGGAGGTTCAAAACTGCCTCTTTCGATTTGTAGTTTGGCTATGGCTAATGTCATACCTTCATCATTATTTCCAAACTTATCCGATAATTGTAGACCAGTTGCTGTAAAATCTCGATGTTATAGTAAAGATGACTCTGAATTTATCTGTCAAGAAGTAAAAAAACTTTTATCTGAACATATTATTGAACCAAGCAGATCTCCATGGAGGGCACAAGTTTTAATCACCTCTAATGAGAATCATAAGAAGAGAATGGTAATTGATTACTCTCAAACTATTAATAAATTCACTTTACTGGATGCTTACCCATTGCCACATATTGAGAATCTTGTAAATACAGTTTCTAAGTATGAAGTTTTCAGTTCCATAGATCTTCGTAGTGCCTATCATCAGATACCAATAAGAGATGAAGATAAACCCTATACGGCTTTTGAGGCCGGTGGAAGACTTTACCAATTCTGTAGAATCCCATTTGGTGTTACAAATGGAGTAGCTTGCTTCCAAAGGGCCATAGACAACATAATCGAAGCTGAAAAACTAAAAGATACTTATTCTTATTTAGATGATGTTATTATATGTGGATTAAATCTGGATGAACATGATAAAAAGTTAAAAAAATTTTTGGATGCTGCTGATAAATATAATTTGACACTAAATAAAGAAAAATGTCAATTTTCTTTAAGAAGCATTAATTTTCTTGGATATACGATAACTGCAAAAACTATTAAACCAGATCCCGAAAGACTTAAACCTCTCTTGGAATTATCGTTACCAAATAATATGACATCTCTACGTAGAATCATGGGTATGTTTGCTCATTATTCTAAATGGATTCCTAAATTTTCTGAAAAAATTAGGCCTCTTGTTCAGTCTACGACTTTTCCTTTATCTTCTAATGTATTATCAGCTTTTGAACAGTTGAAATTAGATATTTTAAATGCAGTAGTAAAATCCATTGATGATAATGCAGAATTCACCGTAGAAACAGACGCATCTGATTTTGCAATTGCAGCTACTCTTAGTCAGTTAGGTAGACCTGTGGCATTTTTCTCTAGAACTCTTTCAAGGAGTGAGTTAAGACATTCTTCAATTGAAAAAGAAGCGTACGCTATAGTGGAAGCCCTCCGTAAGTGGAGACATTTTCTTATGAGCAGACATTTCAAATTAATTACTGATCAACGATCCGTTGCATTTATGTTCGATAATAAATTACATGGTAAGATTAAAAATGACAAAATAATGAGATGGCGTTTAGAATTATCTTGTTTTTCATATGATATTGTCTATCGACCAGGAAAAGAAAATAATGTTGCAGACACTTTGTCACGAATTTCTTCAGCAATAACAGAACATTCTAATAAAGTTTTGGTTGATTTACATAAAGCCTTGTGTCATCCAGGAATAACTCGAATGTACCACTGGGTTAGATGTAAAAATATGCCTTTTTCTGTTGAAGATATTAGAAAGATAATATCATCATGTCCTGTCTGCGCAGAATTAAAACCTAGATTCTGTAAAAAACAAGGAGTTTTAATCAAATCTACTTCACCTTTTGAAAGATTGAATATCGATTTTAAAGGTCCATTACCTTCATCCACAAATAATAAATATATTTTAACTGTGATTGATGAATATTCAAGATTTCCATTTGCTTTTCCTTGTACTGATCTAACTTCAGCCACTGTTATCAAGTGTTTACGTCAATTATTTGCAATTTTCGGAATGCCGATGTATGTCCATTCTGATAGAGGAACATCCTTTTTATCGCATGAACTGAAACAATTTTTTGATACCTGTGGTATAGCAACCAGTCGTACAACATCTTATAATCCTCAATGTAATGGGCAAGCTGAAAGATATAACGGTATAATATGGAAAACTGTATTGTTAGCCTTAAAGTCTCAAGGGTTAAAGACAAGTCAGTGGGAAGTTGTTTTAGCAGAAGCTCTACATTCTATTAGATCCCTTCTATGTACAGCTACAAATACTACTCCTCATGAACGAATGTTTAGTCATCCTAGAAGATCGTCTAATGGTTCGTCTTTACCTACATGGTTATCTCATCCTGGTCCAATATTAATGAAAAAAAAATATTAGGGCTAATAAATACGAACCTCTAGTGGAAGAAGTGCAGCTTATTGAAGCAAATCCAGAATATGCGCACGTTCTTCTTCAAAATGGTAAAGAGACAACAGTCTCTCTTCGTCAATTAGCTCCTCGTGGAAATACAGACTGGGAGAATACAAATATAGACGAAAGCATACACGAATGCCAAGAAGATTCCCAAGTAATGCCACAACCACAATCTGATCATCTGAAGATATCAGATTTGAGAAACCATGAAAATTCTTTGGTAGAAAGTTATGATCTTTCTACGCAAGATTCAGACTCTTCTTCTTCTTCAGAAGGGAACGCTAGCACTTTAAGCACTAGAACTACTGTAATTGATCAAAATAATCAAGACAATAGTGATAGACCTCAGCGTAAAAGAATACCTCCTAAATATTTAGAAAATTACATTAGTAATTAATTAAGGCGGGAAGAATGTCATATATTGTTATAAAATCACATTATCCATAAGTTTGTTTATAAATTCACATGTTATAATATTGTCATTTATTACTTGTCATATATATTCTATATGTGCTGGAATTTGTTAATTAGAGCCTAATTCTGAAAGGTTTATTTATTTATAACAACTAGTTTTAATCATAGAGATGATGGAGATGATTAAAACTAGTTTTAATCATCTCCAGATTATGTCAACTTGGTTGGCGAAACGCGCGTCGAGTGCAGTATAGTATTTTGCTGTTACGTGGAAAACTACGTGATATTGTTGATTGCAATTAGATTTATTCTATTAGTGCACATAATGTACCTATAGATGATTGGTGGAGATTGTACACCCCTCTATCTCTGTTATTACTTTATACAAATCTGAGAAAAAACTGAGAGTAATATATTTGTTCTTAATTTTTTAAATGTTATTAAAAGTAGAGGGTGTTTGGAAGTGGATTGTCAGCGGCCGTAGATATATTTTCAAAATATTTATTACCAAAAACGAAATCTCTTCTTTTTTTCAATTAATTGATATATTACCTAACTCCTTGGGTATATCTCTAACAGTTTTTCATATATTTGCATTTACATGTTCAATTTTCCAGTATGTTAATATTAAAGGTGAACCTAGTGCTTATTGAACATTTTGATGCCAATATCTCGAATACGGTCAGAGGTATACTCAAAGAATTAGATATCGTTGGATTGAGAAGAAAAAAAGATTCATTTTTCGTAAAAAAATACATTTATTTATTTTATTTATTTATTTATTTGTTTACAGCTGCCAAGACAGGCGATTACCCAATTATATGGCAGGAAAGATACAAAAGTAATTAGCTACCTTAGTTAACAGCTAAGGAAACGAAATAGATATAAAATTAATTACAAATATTATAAAAGTATTAAAATAGGACATACTGAAAATTTATTAATTTGTGGATAGAATACACCTCTTAATTTCATGCACACTGGAACAGAAGATGTCAAGCCTATTTTCATAATTGTGATAATTTGAACACATTACATTTAAAGGTGAAAACTGAAGAACATTTGTTCTTGGTGTTTTTAAGTAGAATAAGTGATTATGACGAGTTCTGCCGTGTAAAATGTTAAAATTTAAGAGATGCAATAAATCCTTACATTCAATATTACCATTAATAATTTTATATAAAAATAAAACCGAGAAGTAAACTCTTCTCTGGGCTAGATCATTGAAATGAAACCTGGTAAGTAGTTCTAAATGCGAAATACACCGAGGTGGATAAGCGTTATCAGATCTAAAACTTAAATATTTCAGGAATTTTCTTTGAATTTTTTCAATATTGTTTACGTGAACATCATACCCCGGATTCCACACAATATTCGCGTACTCTAACTTAGAACGAATAAACATGTAATACAAAAGTTTAATAGTGTCCACCGAGAAGTGAGTGGAATTACGTATAACAAATCCGAGCAATCTGTAAGCATCATTGATGATATTATTAATGTGATCAGTAAATGTCAATTTAGAATCAAAGGTAACGCCCAAGTCTCTGAATTGATCACTCTTCATTAAAAACGTGTCACCTAATTTATATGAGAAGTTAATTATAGTAGGGACGGTCTTTTTGGTGAATGACATAAAACAACATTTCTCGATGTTAAGTGGCAGTAAGTTTGTTTCACACCATAAATTAATCTTCGATAGATCAGATTGTAACTCCGAACTGTCAGACACATCTTTAATGGATCTGTACAATTTCAAATCATCAGCGTACATCAATGAATTGCTGCTAATATTTATATTAATATCGTTTATAAATAAATTAAACAATAGAGGTCCTAGGACTGAACCCTGAGGAACACCTGATGTTGCAAGTATTTCAACAGATCTGAACCCACAATATTGAACACGTAATTTTCTATCGGATAAATAAGATTGAAAGAAGTTCGTAAAATTCAGAGTCAAACCGTAACAGAGTAATTTATCTAACAACTTCCCATGGTCGAGTCTATCAAAAGCCTTAGACAGGTCAGTATATATGACATCTACCTGTCCTCCTTTGTCCATGACTTCTGATATAAATTGATCTATACAAACTAAATTCGTCACAGTTGATTTACCTGCCATAAATCCATGCTGATTTGGAGATATTTGAGATTTCAAATTAAAATACATATAATCATATAAGACTACCTCAAATAATTTACTAAAGTTGGACAATATTGCTACAGGTCTGTAATTATTAATCTCTGTTTTGTCACCTTTCTTAAAAATCGGGCAGATTTTGGATTGCTTCCAAAGTGTTGGAAATGTTGTAGATTTTAAAGATAAATTAAAAAGAAAGGTTAAAGGTTTAACTAAAACATGCGCGCAATCCTTTAATAAAAAGGCTGGAATACCATCTGGACCTGTCGTCATTTTTGGTTTAATTTTCTTCAAAGCATTCAAAACCGCGTTATCAGATAAGATGGGACAATTAATATGGTTTGAAGTAGACTGATACATATTTAAAAAATTGAGGACAAATTTCACAGGGGTACATACATTAACAGGGGGTTCTTAATTTTTAAATGTTATTAAAAGCAAAGGGTGTTTGGAAGCAGAAGTTGAAATTTTTTAATTATTTATTACCAGAAACGAAACCTCCTCTTTTTTCTCAATTCAATGATATATTACCTAACTCCTTGGGTATATCTTAACAGTTTTTCAGATATTTGCATTTAAATGTTCAATATTAAAGGTGAACCTAGTGCTTATTGAACATTTTGATGTAAATATCTCGAAAACGGTTAGAGATATACGTAAAGAATTAGATATCGTTGGATTGAGAAGAAAAAAATATTCATTTTTTGTAAAAAATGCATGGTGTTTGTTTAAAAAAAAATATGTCTGCAACCGCTTACTCTCCACTTCTACATACTGAACATTTAATTACTTGTTTCAAAAATTGAGTACAAATATATTCCACAGGGGTACATACATTAACAAGGGATTCCATCTACCATTCAGGGTGATTGGTGTGAATTGAAGTAATGGGTATGATTTTGAAATTTGCTATAATTACATGTAAATGTAGAGTCAATAAAATCAACTAGATCAATCTTGCGATGCTGTCGTTATTGATTATACTAATATGTCTGTTATTTCAATATTTATAGAATTTATGTAAGTATACCTAGTAATTTTATCATCTGATCGATCGATGGCATGCACATTAAAAAAAGGTAAAACAGAGATTCGATCGTTGCGCACTAGTGAGTCATTGGAAGTTCAAAGCACTTGATGTCGTATTTGCTTTTGGACAATTTCTTTGTGTCTATTCAGACTTTACACAACACAGGAAACTGCTTTATGTTATTCTCATTTAGTCATATAATTATTTTCCAGCATATTAGTATCTTTATGTTCAGCATAATCTAGAGATAATATTCATGTTTCGGTTGCATAGCGGTCACTCAGTCTTAGTATTTTTACATCCACCACGAACATGTAGTTGACAGATCCAACGTGTGTTTGACAGTTGTCATACATGAGCATTATTAACCAGTTTATTTGCAATTGTCAAATTGTCTGATAGTGTCTAGGTAGATAAATCTTACATGGTCGTCTTATTTGATCGAGATAGATCTGATCAGAAATCATGTCATAAAGGGACATAAAGGAAGAGACATATTTGGATTAATAAAAAAAAAAGTTTTGGGCTAAATATGTCTCTGTGACACATTTGAAATGGTCGTAATGTCTTTAGTAAATTAGTTCAGGTTCATTCTCGAAAATCCGTTGTTTTTTATATAGTTTCTATTATATAGCCATATAAATTTTAGTCATTCTCGTTGGAATATTGAAAATTCCTAAATAGTTAAAATAGTATTTCACTATTCATAAATAAGTAACTAAACTTTAAACGAATATAAAATAATCACACCTTTTCATGTAATCATTCAATTTATCAAAGTAGATTATGTCTGAATCAAATATAAATATTTTTAGTCCTATAAATATTTATTTACAATAAAATTTATTATGACAGTCCAAGACGAAACTCAATTTAAACCGGATAAATATCCCCTTGTAACTTGTACTCCTAGAGGAGTACACATAAATCTTCAATGCTGTCAAGATTAGATTTCCCTTGTTACAAGGTTGCCTAAATGTTTTACAAATCCGTTTATAATATTGCTGGTAAGATTGAGATCGTTTTTTAAATAAATATATGAATACTCTTAAATCAATTTAGCAATTTTATTTTTAAATATACATTATATTATATAATTTATTATAAAAGTTGAGTACTCCATATTTTACTACTACTGCTATAGTAATTTGTGAAGTAATTTGTAAATTATTACCATTATTAATCAGTAAGCACGCTTAAAAATAGAGAAAACTGTTTATCCGAATTGTTTGCAATATCAATCAAAATTGTTTCATCAATTTTTATATTTTATTTCAATCATCTACTAGTTATACACTGATATAGTAGGTACCTTTTACAATGCCTTCACTAGAAGTGGCAAAACTAGTAAATTTCACTTCTTCGAATCAGTACTATCGATTGATAAATAAGATAAAACAAATATCACTAAGAAAATAGTCAAATAAAACTGGACTGTGGCAAGCCATCCCAGTTCATTAAAAAGAGAAAAGCAGACTAATTATTGACTACGCTGAGCAGAAACAATATATTTATTCACTATTTATTGCAATAGAACCCCTTAGTAAAATTTTTAATCTTATATTGAAAACGTCTGTTTATCAAAATGCGTGGAAGATAACGAAAGTCTCACCTAGTTTCAAAAGTGGCGACAAAAGTGGCATTAAAAATTATAGACCTGTAGCCTTAATTTGTTCACCCAGTAAAATATTTGAGTCAATATTGTACAGGGTGGGCCAATAAGAGAGAACGCCGGCTGTATCTCGGAAACCACTTATCGGAGAATTCCCGGAAAAAAATTTTAATAGTAAATATGGCCAAGAGATGTCGCTGGAAATTGTTTTCAAGTTCCTAAAATGACCGCTAGGGGGCATAACGCCCATGGCCAACTAGAAAAATGAACTTTTCTCGAAAATTTGCCTAATAAAGTAGTACCGGAAATAAGTAAATATTAATCTAGAGGAAATTTGAGACATTTCTGTGCAACTAATTTTTTTCTATCTTTTAAAATAAAGTGGAGGGGGGCGCCAAACTTTCTTTCCTTTAAATGTTAATAACTCGGCACAGGATAAACCGAATCTAACAAACTTAGTCTCATTAAAAAAAGCTTTTTTTATGCATATTTAGACTCATGAAAGCTGGTTTTGTTACTTGTATTATAGCCGCTAGAGGGCGCTGTCTGCCAACATAACAAATATGGCGGATTTTCTAGAAAATTTCAAATGGCAAGGTATATTTATTGTCACATATTTAAATAAAGGACAACAATCCCTAAAATTCAGTGAAAACCGCAGCTTTCTATCTCATTCCTAACGGAAGATATTACCAAAAGGATTGCAACTGGAGATTTGTGATGTAATCTTTCACCTTAGCATTTAAAATCGACTCGTGATAGCCTATTATTAATAAAATATAAGAAAAAAAAACTGTTGCGGAACTAAAAAGTCGATAGTGCTTGTAATTTTTTCAAAAAATATTATATGAGATAAAAGTAAAAGTTTAAAAGTATAAAAAAATTTAAACAAATTAAACTGATGCGGCAAATGCTGACTTTGTAAATGTATTCTTTATGAAATAATGTGGTGGTCCTGAAAACGACTGATTTATTTGGTGACGTGATGTTCAAGGGCCTCTCAAATGTTCAAAATATCGCCCACGATGGGCGATATTTTGAACTTTTGAGAACATTTCAATGCACAGTTCCAATCATTCTTGGGTAGATGAAACTGCAGTTTTCACTTCTGGCACGGGAATACACCTTAACACGTTCGATCATCCCTTCCCTTGTGGCGACAAGCCTCATTGCGTAAATTAGTTTTTTTAATTGCCCCCATAAATAAAAGTCCATACAGGTCAAATCGGGGATCTATAGAATAGATAGATATAATCAATTTAATTTTCAACTTGTTTAATATAATACCACATAGTTTGATATGTGATAATACCTAGCCGGGTTTCGTCTACCCAAGAACAGTTGTAACTGTATATTCAAAACGATGGGCGACATTTTGAACATTTGAGAGGCCATTGAGCATCACGTCCCCAAATAAATCAGTCGTTTTCAGAACCACCACATTATTTCATAAAGAATTCATTTACAAAGTCAGCTTTTGCCGCATCAGTTTAAATTTGTCTCAATTTTTTATAATTTTTACTTTTATCTCTTATTATATTTTTTGAAAAAATGACAATTACTAACTTTTCAGTTCCGCAAGAGTTTTTTCTTTCTTATATTTTATTAATAATAGGCTATCACGAGTCGATTTTAAATGCTAAGGTGAAAGGCTACATCACAAATCTCCAGTTGCAATTCTTTTGGTAATATCTTCCGTTAGGAATGAGATAGAAAGCTGCGGGTTTCACTGAATTTTAGGGATTGTTGTCCTTTATTTAAATATGTACAATAAATATACCTTGCCATTTGAAATTTTCTAGAAAATCCGCCATATTTGTTATGTTGGCAGACAGCGCCCTCTAGCGGCTATAATACAAGTAACAAAGCCAGCTTTCATGAGTCTAAATATGCATAAAAAAAGCTCTTTTTAATGAGACTAAGTTTGTTAGATTCGGTTTATCCTGTGCCGAGTTATTAACGTTTAAAGGAAAGAAAGTTTGGCGCCTCCCCACCACTTTATTTTAAAAGATAGAAAAAAATGAGTTGCACAGAAATGTTTCAAATTTCCTCTAGATTAAAATTTACTTATTTTCGGTACTACTTTATAAAGCAAATTTTCGAGAAAAGCTCATTTTTCTAGTTGGCCATGGGCGTTATGCCCCCTAGCGGTCATTTCAGGAACTTGAAAACAATTTCCAGCGACTTCTCTTCGCCATATTTACTATTAAAATTTTTTTCCGGAAATTCTCCAATAAGCGGTTTCCGATATACAGCAGGCGTTCTCTCTTATTTGCCCACCCTGTACAATAAAATTGTACAAAGATGGATTTATGAGACAAAAATCTACTCTGACAAATCTGGCATGTTTTAGTCAAACAGCAAATGAGACGTTAAATAATAATGGTCAATTAGACGTGGTATTTACAGATTTCGCAAGAGCCTTTGATAAAGTTGACCATTGTGTACTACTTGGTAAACTTCATCAGTTTGGATTTTCAGAGGGATTACTGAAACTATGTTCATCATATCTGGAAAAGCGTAAACAATATGTGGTATATAGAAGAGCAAAATCGCTGGAATACTTCGTACCGTCGGGAGTGCCCCAAGGTTCAAATCTGGGACCCTTGTTTTTCTTATGTTTAGTCGGAGACCTTCCTCGAGTAGTGGTTCATTGGGAATGCCAGTTATTTGCTGACGCTTTAAAAATTTACAAATCAATAAACAGTGTTAAGGATTGTGATCTGCTACAGGAAGATATTAATAAAATTTATGACTGGGTTACCAGAAATTATCTGAACTTTAATATAGGCAAAAATTTCACGTTAACTTTTTCAAAGAAAAAAAACATCGTAAACCATGAATACAATATAAATAATAGGCTTTAATGCGCATGTTGCAGAAATCACCAAAAAGGCATATAGAATGTTGGGATTTGTAATTCGCAACTCACATAACTTCCATAATTTGAATATCATCATTAGTCTTTATAACACCTATGTTCGAAATATAGTAGAGTATGCATCTATAATCTGGCCTTCCTCGCGTACCGTTCACATTGAGGCACTTGAAAAAATTAAAAAAAAAATTCTAAGGTATTTGTAGTATTTTAGAAAATATGGCCGTATATTACTTTGATATACCATACACTGTACTTTTGGAAGAATTTAACTTTTCTACATTACAGAATAGAAGAAAAATATATTGTCTTACTTTTTTGTATAAGATTTTGAATAATAAAAATCAATGTAGTCAATTCCTAATGAAGATAGGAATATTAGTTCCTTAGTATTTAAATAGAAATAAGGATATATTTTGTGTTCATATAGCTCGGGTACCAACTTGGGTCAAAATTCGCCTCTGCATAGAATGTGCTCCCTGGGTAATCAATTGAATAATATTGACATTTTTTTTCGAGAGTCAAAGATCTTTTAAAAATAAAATTGTAAAACTATTTCAAATTAGTAATTGTAATTAAACTCTTGTTATTTTCTGTTTTTTTGCTAGTGTTGACTGTTTCTTATTCCATGCTATGTAAATGATATCAACATACTTTTAGTAATATATAAGTATAATTGTGTAGGTCGAGTGGAAACGAAAACGGGTACTTCATACAAATCCTTTGCTGGTGTGTCTTATGGTCAAGATACATAAATTCGATTCCAGCAGCGTTCTTATAATCTCAAGATATTAGTGCGATTTCTACTAGTGATCGACTTCGCACTCCGAACTGATGTGTTCCGATCCTAACCCACCAGCAAGTATAATGGTTTGAATTATCTGAGTGCTGCAGGCTCCCGTACCGGCACAACAGCTGTTCTGAAATTTCGGAATGCAGTTTCATAAAATAAGACAAATACTTCACCGTTAAAGGGTTAACAAGGAATAATAATGGAGGCGCTTTTTTAATAGAGTGAATTAATACTGCATTTTATTGCAACATGCTTCATACTCTAAACAATCTTCTCTCTTTCGTAATCCTTAGCCACTTCAGTTTCTGAAATTGCAATAATTATTTTCATGAATAAACTGGTTTACTTCGGCTAGAATCAGGAAAAACTATCCTATATCATAATATCTTATATTAACTATACAATCCTAAGATATAAATTAATTTAGGACTTAAAATTTTGTTTTAGTCTCAATGACCAGTGGATGGTGGTTCAAAGTTATAATATTCCTGATTCCGTATGAGGTATAAAACATACACTATAATACCTAACAATTTTTCATAATGTAATCAATGATATCGACGTCATTTATGTTCATAAGCTTTTAAAATTAATTTGACAGTATCTTTAAATAAAACATCCACTAATAGATAAATGGAATATAAACCATAAAAAGATAATTTTTCTTCAATAAAAAACAAAAAAAAAGAGGACTTTCAGCCAGGTACATGGACAGATATCCTACGTTTCGTCCGAGTTTTCGTTCGACTATTTCAAGATTACCTAATAGCTTATATCTATTTCAATTTTATTCTAGGTATAGGAAATTGACATTAGCGATTAGGTAACCTTGAAAAAGTCTGAAAACTCAAATGAAACGTAGGATATTTGTCCATGGACCTGGCTGAAAGTCCTCTTTTTTGTTTTTTATTAAAGAAATAAATTCTATTTCAATAGCTAACAACTTTTCCAATACCTTATAAAAAGATAATTAAGTACGATAGTAATAAGAATCAAAGAGAATAAACTTTCCTCTTGTATTTGCTACCAAAATAGTCGATAAATTAATTCTACCTACTAAAGTTATTTGAAGCTTTATAGAAAATTATGTTTGAAGGAGCTAAGGAAACGAGAATATAATTAAAAGTTTTGGTTGGCTGAAATGAAGAAGTACGGGAAAAATTTATAATCACTTTACATTACCATAATAAAACTTTTTCGGTATATACAATTTATATCAATACTCTGATTCTCATCTCGTTTTTATTTCTTCAATTTGATATTCTGATTATTTTATCTTCGCAGGATTATATATACTACTTAGTTTGCATCCCGTAAATGGTAAAATAGTTGTTCTTGGTACAAATGGCGAATTTTAATTCATAGTGGAAACCCATTTACATTGCAGTTAAATATTTATTATTTTCTCGTATATACTTACTCAACTTGAAACTCTTATTCTTCGGTAATTGATATTTAAAAAAATACACTAGCTTGAGTGGAAATATTTTACACTTTTTAAATACATTTTCAAAACATAATATTATTGTAGTTTAGATTTAGTCTTGAAAGGGGTTGGAACATTTGGTGTGAAGATAACACTGACGTAGTTTTCGACATAACACCAAAACACTATACTGCACTCGACGCGCGTTTCGCCAAGTAAGTTGGCATCATCTGGAGATCATTAAAACTTTAGTTTTAATCATCACCTGATAATGCCAACTTGGTTGGCAAAACGCGCGTCCAATCCAGTATAGTGTTTTGGTGTTATGTGGAAAACTACGTCATGTTTTAGATTTAGTGATTTTCTCAAAATAATGTTTATAAAAATGATTTGCTATTTCTGTAAGATATTGAATTGATCATTACAATTTTACCAAACGATTTTTAAAGAGGATATGCTAAATAAGTGTTGCAATAAGTGCAACACTTAGTTAATCTTAGTAATCTTCTTTAAACATTTACAAAGTCCTAATAGTATCGAAGATAACAATGATATGTATATTTAACAAATGTTACTTTCATAAAATATATTCAACATACAACAGCATTACAAATTAAGGCGGTCCATAATTTTCTTAGATATTTTACTCCATTTCGTCTTGTCTTTCATAAATCTGCTCCAATGTCTTAATCGTAATTCCTCTAAATTTTTTGTAGAGCATCAATCCACTTCGTTCTTGGTATGTCAATTCAACAGCTTTAATTAGAACTTACTTTGTTCGTCTCCAGTCTCTGACTGTGACTGTGTTTCATGACATAACAGATCCTATTTCTACAAATCTCCTGCACATACCTTTTTCCATACCCTACACTTTCAGATTCTCGTCCATATACCAATAACTTGCATTGTATTTCTCTTAAAGATATTTTACTAGACCTGTTATGTCTATTTGTTTCACTGCCCCATATAATAAATTGCATTTTCAAAATACATATCGTGGGTTTGTGAATGTGTTTAAGTAGAATACGAAGGAAAATTTTGGTCTACGCTATTATCCATAAATTTTTGTAATATAAAATGTAACTTTTTTAAAATCGCACTAGTGACCTTATATAGTTTTCATCACTTAATTCGTTTATTATTCATTACTGCCGCTAGATTTGGCACAGAGTTTTCACAGTTGGATGGATCTCCTTATGTAATCAGAATATTGAAGCATAATTTCATGTTACAGCCAATTTTACTTTTTGCAAACGATTTTTATGATTTTACAAATTGTTTTCTCTATATTTTCCTCCTGTTTTTACCCAGACATTTGTGGAGCAATCCCCAAGGCTTTGTTATTCCTTGTTCGGAAAATGTGTTTAATACGTTCTCTTTATTAGGTGGTTCTACGTTTTCTTGTTTTATGATTAGTTGTTCTTCTAAACTTTTCTAGCTACCTCATTATACTATTCTTCTAAATATAATTACTCCATCTGTAAACTCATCTGTAATTATTCTATGCTACTTGCATTTTATGTGGTGACAATGTTTTTATATAAAAATATTTGTTCATTTTTTCAGGAAAATAATATCTAATCTAACTGATACTCAGGATTATTTAACCTTTACGGGCTAAATGTAACACTAACTAACACTATGCTAACACTTACAATGTAATATTGTTACTATTTTGGTTACATTTTCAAAAATAACATGTCATTATTTATTTTAAGTCTTATAAATCTCATACACAAAGATTTTAGTATAATACGAAACTTCAGCTATTTTAGTTTGTTTTAAATCAATTTATTTCGATAAATCAAAGTAGAGAAGATTACAGTTTGTTCATACGGTTACATTCTGGGTAAAAATTATTTTTTGATTGTTTTAAAGCCTAGACCTCTAAAAGTGTGAGAAACATACTAAAACACAAATTCATTACAGGTGTGTCAGCAGTAGTAAGTGACATAGATATAAGTCTAGGAATAGATTAACTTCAGTAAAAGTGGACATAATAAAAACTAAACCGTATATACCAGTAAAATATATAAGTGCGTAAATGTTATTTTTCTATATACTTCATTAGAAAAAAATGATTTTGCTGAAAAACTTATTTGCTTTAATTTTATTTGGAGAACAAATAAAATAAAATTGTGAAAATAAGCTATTAACAATCTTTTTTTTCCAGGTATGTCAAAACTGTGCATGTCGTCATATTCTTAGGTAAGTCGAACAAAATAGAAGTATCTTTACCAGTAAATTTCAAATTGCGGTTCTGGAAATACAAAAAATGTAGTCTCTAGATTAGAAAAATATCCTGAGAATAGAACTATAACTTTTTAATCCCCTTCAAAATGTACATTTCTTTTAAAAAAGTAAAATTATTGCTTATAATTGACACCTTCCATGGTTTCTTTATCAGTCTTAAAATTTCAGATATACACACCCACTACTCTATTCTTACATATTTTATTAGACCTAGAGAGCTAACGAGTATAACTTTAAATGTAAGAGAGATAGATACTCAAACAAGTGTCCCATAGCATGGAAATGCTTTAGAAATAGAATAGTTTGTCGCCGGGAATACAAGAGTATGTAGATATACTAATCTCACGGTACAGTACAATCATGTCGCGTTACGTTTAAAAGTAAAGTAAGCAACATCTAAATACAGGGTGGCCCAATAGTGTGGCGAAATGTCATAACTTCTATACCATAATAAACAAAAAAAATATATTTTAGGATCTCATAGAGCCCAAGAGGACGCACATATTAAAAATATATAGTCATACATATAGGGCGGTCTATAAACCAAAGTCATATCAAACTTTTGTTTTTTTAAATGGAATTATATATTTTTTATTTCATATTTGAATTCGGATAGTTTTTTCCGAATTCGCCAATATAGGATTTATTAGTATTATAAAGAGTGGTTCAGAAGATATGAGTATTTTTGTATCATAATCGCAATAAGTTGAGCGCCCTGTATCTCTTTCAAGAGAATAAATAGTAGATAATTTAGCTCCATTTATTCTACTACATGGTCAAGTTTTACTTTCTACAGAATTTCCTTCAAAATAATTTTACTTGTACACAGGGCGAATGAAAACTCGCAACCGTAGTTTTTCTCTTTTACTAAAATCGGCGAAGGCGTTTCCGATATCCAGTCTCCTAAATATGACGAAAAAATTAGCTGTCGACTAATTTTGCGGGCGGTTTTTATTAGCAGAATTCGCGGTTCATTAGGAAAATATTAAAAAATCAGTAAAAAATTATGAAAATTGGTGCATTAGATGGTTATACTGACTAAACAGTCCCTACTTCTGAAGAAAATGAGAAATTAGAGTATAAAACCTTAAAATTTCAAAAACCGTTACAGTTAGGTATCGAGAATACTTCCTAGAACAGAAAGTCGTGGGAGACCTTAATGAAAATCATATAAAATATAAATATAGGGTGATTCATTTATAAAAATTGAGAAAACTGCGATTGCGAGTTTTAGTGCGCCCTATATACAAGTAAAGCTATTTTGAAGGAAATTCTATAGAAAGTAAAATTAGACCAATATGTCTTAGGTAATTAATGAAACCAAAAAGTATCTAGTACTTATTTTCTTAAAAAAGATACAGGATGATCAATTAATTGCAATTAAGATACAAAAATGCTCATATCTACTGAATTACTCTGATTAATAATAGTAGTAAACCCTCTATTGGCAAATTGGAAAAAATGATCGAATTCAAATATGAAATAAAAAATACGTCATTCCATTTAAAAAGACATAAGTTTGATATGGCCCAGGTTTATAGGGCACTCTATCTGACTGGCTCTATATTCTTAAAATGCGCGTTGTCTTAGGCTCTATCTTGGGAGAAGCCAGTCAAAATAAGAAATGACTGGTCACAAAATGACATTGCCATATAGTTATTAGTTATTTGATATTATTATTATTATTTGATATGTATTAAAATTCATGAATAATTATTCAATTTCGATAAATAGTAAATATGCATGTTATTAAATTATATGAAATACAATGTAACTCTCGAAGTGTTGCGATTACTGCGTTAATGTAGTAGTAATATATCTATATAAATAAAATATATACGTCAAATCAACAATTACTAAATCCCTTTCTTATTGCTATTAATATTTTGGATGGATGGTACCAATTTAAGATTACATTTTCTTCTTAAATCATGCATTTTTTCGATTTATAAATTTATTTGATGATTTTTTTTTTATTTACTGCCATTTATATTGTGTTTGGAACTTAATAATTTAGGTAAGGCAAAGAGAGTTACCTAGGACATCTCTAAAAGATTTATATTTCTGCGACTTTAGTTAGTTAAAATAAGAAAATACTTTACGGTGCCGTTGGATTAACACACCTTTAGAAGCCATTACTAAAGCATACCACAACAGAGGTGTGTTATAATATTTATTATATATCGCATAAAAAATTAATAACAATGAATAAAATTTAGACGTAAAATCGTACGTCAGATCCATTGAAAAACGTCTGAAAGCTACACAATATGTTACAGTTAAAGTTTAATTTGTGAATCATAATAAATCTTTTCTTTACTTATTGTACTTGACATATTTAAAGCTGTTTGAATCTATAATTACTTGTAGGTCAGCTTTCGACTTAATAGAACACAAATCATAGATACTAATCGTGTTAATATAAAGCATAAAATAAATCTGCAAGAATTTTGCTTCATCATGCGAAGATTAATATGCTATAACAATACGCTTAACATATGGTTGTGTGGAACAACTATCTGATATACCAAACTGCTCTCTATGGCTTTAGAGGTAAATTATGAATGGCTTTAACAGAAATTAATTTTAAAAAGGCTATACAATATTTTCAGCTTATACACCAGGTTCGTAACATTCTAGTGATTTACGTTTGTTTATTAACTTACATTTGGTCTTCGTCGGCACAGTCTATCGCAATTCTTATTTGTCATAATTTATACCAATTTTTCACAATTGTCTTTTCAATATATTCATTCAATGGGAACCACTCGAAAATTGACGAGCCCCTTTTACCCCTGCTATCGGGAGTTACCCCTTAAAAATCGTAAATGGGAAAGGTATCCAGTAATAACGCATTTTGAAAGTATTTTCAATCCCTACATGGAGGTATTTTCTTCTTTTAATTGATCAATCCATTGTCGAGACATGTAAGGATTAAAAATACCTTTAAAATAAGGTATTACTCGAAACCCTTTTTGATACCCTTTCCCATTTAAGATTTTTAAGTATGTAGCTCCCGCTAGCAGGGGGTAAAAGGAGGTGAGTCAATTTTTTAATGTAAAGTTGTCCCCTCGATAATTTTTTTCACCTGTTTCGGGATTTTTCAAAGAAATACACAGATATTCAGAAAATTAGGGTGAGAACACCTTGTATATGTTTTTTTCGTGAAAATTGTAAAGAATCCATGGTATTTAAAATAATATATTCAAAATGGGGTACAGTGACCATTTTCGAAACTTGGGACTCCTAGAGTTCAATACAAACAAGTGGTCAGTCTTGTCATCATCAGTCTTTTGTATAAAGAGCTTTTCTAATATAATTATTTCGAACACATGAGGCTTAAGCGTAAGTCATATTTAAACATACCCCTATTCCGTAAGGTTTTATATTAACAAAAAATATGGGTAAATGGGAATATTTCTTAAAAACATGTATGTATCATATGGTACAAATTAATCAATATCGCATTACTTTTTATCTAACTATTTATTTGTGTTATTACATAGACAGATATTCTTCTTTTTATTGGGTATAATAGAAAAGTAGATATTAGAAGACTGCAAGGATTGAATTTTTAAATAGTTTCGCCTAACCAAAAATAATATTGTCATACTGTATAAATTATATAATTATTAAAAACCGCATTAAATTTCTTGTTTATGTTTCAAAAATATTTATACACTCATTATACAAATACAGGACTTGAAACTGAAGCAGTCCTGAGACAATCAGGATCATATTAATTTCCGGGAAAAATGTAAAAGCATGTCAAACAGTAGACTTAATTACGAATTTAATATACATGTTCCCATAAATGAAACTTCCTGTGCAGATTCACATTACCATTTTAACTGGGACACTTTATATATGTTTGCATATTTGAATAGAGCGGAGACTCAGTTGATAGGCTATCAATATTTATTGGTCTAACATGTTATTTTTATGACACTTTTTTAGACGCATTTCTCTTACTTTTAGAGATAGACCCATCGATCCATATATCAATGTATTTGTGAGAGAACGTTCTATTCAAATATGGTCCCACTGAAAATAGGAAAGTAACTTCAGTTTGGATGGGAATGTGCTCTTCATCTTCTATGTTAATAAAGCAGACCTACTGTGTAACCAGTATTTGCATTTATCGCAGCAAGTAATATGAACTATGATATAGAACTGGATATTCGAAAATTTTAATACACACTGTATCTATAGAAACCCATAAGCGCAGTATGTTAACTGTTCTATCACAATCAAATAAAAAAATTTATAACCTATATCATTTCCTACCAACATGTACCTAATAGTGGTATTTTGTGACGTATTAAACTTCTTATACGATATTAATAAATTAGTAATCAGGTTATACGTATAGTCGAATAAATATGCGATGCTCAATTGAAATAGGTGGAAAATTCACATAAATTAGAGTGGAAATTGCAATGTTTATATATTCGGAATACAATCAGTAGTTAGTCTTAAGAAAATTCAATATCTTTACTTCTGCCTTATACAATACTACATCACACACTCATATCTAATGACTGAAAGACACGAAGTTATTGTATGGACAATCTTTACTATTCGTTAAATCTATAACTACTTTATAGATACAACTATGCATGTTTTATCGTGACTACCAGAACATTGTTCACTGCCACTTGACATTCCATTTTACTTAGATTTTCATAGAAACTTGTTCCTATGGGTCGTTGCACTTCCAAGATATGCCATAAATATTTTTAGATAATACGTAAGCCAAATGAATTGTAAAATTTCTCTAGATAGCTATTTATGGCCTACTAAATAACCGTTCAAGTATTTCGGTGGATGTTCGATTTTATAGTTAAGATGTATGTTTGACGTGGTCTTCCACCAAACGTTTCGACATATTTTGTAAAAGATTTTTTTGGAAAATTGGTTTTTCAAATTCGTTTTTATTGTCATCGTTTCCGGTGATATACTTTACTTACCCACTTTTAATATATATTCAGCGATAGAAGAACTTTGTTGTTTGAATAAATCATCTTGCATATTGTACTCGAGAAATGCAATGTTCGTGGATTAATGATTTATTATAACATGATTACTTACATATAATATTTATTTAGAATATAATTAAGATTTAGATTATTAATAAGAATTCTTATATCATTTTTTAATTTTAAATTAAACGGTTCGTACCTATGCATTTCTCTACATTCAATAAGAAACGTACTAATTATATGCCCATAAATCTATACTATAGGTACACTTTTCACAAGCACTATGGTGTCTACATTGAACCATTATAGCTTTATATCACTTAGATCTCTATTAATTACCTACCAATAATTGCATTATCTATTGAAATAGCTATATTAATCCAATTAACCCATATATTTTAATATTACAAGATTCAATTGCAGAGGGTTGTGATATGCCAATAAATAGAAAAAGGAATATCTTAAAGGGAAATTGACAACATGGCAACTCAAGTTGTCATTACTCATTTACATGAGAAAGCGGCACTTTAAGAAATTTTGCCATATCTACGTAATTCTTAATTGTTCTGATTGACGTTTTGTGTCATCACAATTGTGTGCATCAAATTTGAATTTATTGTTAACAGAAGAAAAGCTAGCTGTTCTTCTGTTATGGCTATTTAAGCCTTAAAAAAAGTTAAGACTGGTTTTCATAAATTCAGTAGGTATAAAAACAAGTTAAGTGAGCAATTGACTTGAATTTTCAAGAGCAATGTCCAAAGCAAGTACCAGTGGAAAAGTATTTGGCGTAAGTTCAGTTGAATTCCTGTTTTTCGCTGGTGAGATGGGTTTTCTACTTATGAAAAACACAATTAGAAGAATTTCTAATTTATTAGTAGGAGAACCAACCAACAGGAGAGCCCAGGAAGACTCATGTTGTACGTAAAGTTCCACAAATTTACACATGATTACAAGTGTTGTGATTCCACCTTGGTGGTGACATTTTAAAATCGGAAAAATTACACAATTTCGATATTGGGATCTGCACTCGGTATTGGTATTGGTATATGGTATATGTACTCGGTATCTGCACTTTAACTTGCATGTTTGCAATGCAGCACTTCTCAAGTGCGCCCCAAGGTATCAAATAATCAGACAAGATACTTGCTTGCACGCAAACTTGGTAGGAGGGGAAAGCAATGGGAAGTCGACAAATAAATATAATTTATTATATTATTTATGCAAACAGATGGCTCACGTTTAGTGTCTCGTTCGCTCAACTCGGAGAAGGTCGTAGATTCGAATCCCCATTTTCCCAGAAAATTTTAAATTAAATTGCCTCCTCCTAGATTAAGACTTGTTTGCAGGGATGGGTTGGCAACCATCCTAGCGATGGCTTACGATGGGAAGAATATCAGTTTGGCGTCAGTGTGAGAGATTAAAATCAGTAGTTGATGTTTGACTGTCCTTCTAGCTAATCAGGTTTTCCAGGTTTCCCTCATTCCAGCACTGAATAGTGGTTATAACTTACCAACCTAAGGCGTTTCTGAGGCGCAAATGCGGCTCGCAAAATGATACTATGCCACCCTCTCCCTCACACAAGTCTCAGATTATCGGGCTACTCCCTTTGTGATTAGAATGAGGGGACATTTCTATTTTAATAATGCTTTTTAAATCATAAGCATATTAAAAAACAAATTAATGTTTCTTGGTTATTTTAATGATAATCCATATCCAAGCTTTAGAGATGTTAGTAGGAATTTACGTTATTTCTAAAAGCCAAGTAATACATTTTTTTGTCTTGGACACATTGTATTTGAGATACAGGGTATTTGCATATATTTTGACCCCTACCTACAGGGGTTATTAAGAAAGTTAGAAAAAAAGTTTAAATACAAAAGTTGTTTGGTTTTTCATGTATTATCTTTTAGCTACGTCGAAAAAAAAAGTTGCATGTCGTAGACTTAGAAAAACCAATTGAACATAATATTTTTAAATGGGACACCCTGTATAATTTTACACGCTTGGGTAAACATTCTTTTCCTAATTTCAAAAATATATATTTTGTTGACATTTGCACTGACAATTTTCGAAATATTCGACAGCGAGTACCATAAAAAAATGCAAAAAATACAAAAGAACTAAAAATATTTAACAATAGAAACCAACAGTAATAAAAAATATTTAACGATTTTCGATGTAACCTGCTTAGTTATTTAAACATTTTCCAATATTTTCATTTTTTAATATTTTCTTTATGATTTATTATTGTAAACATTAAATATTACATATTTCGAAAACTGTCAATGCAAATGTCAACAAAATATATATTTTTGATATCAGAGAAAAATTGTTTTGCCAAGCGTCTAAAATATACAGGGTGTCCCATTTAAAAATATTATGTTCAATTGGTTTCCTCAAATTTGCTACATGCAATTTTTTTTTTCGATCTAGCCAAAAGATAATACGTGAAAAACCAAACAACTTTTGTATTTAAACTTTTTTTCTAAGTTTGTTAATAACCCCTGTAGGTAGGGGTCAAAATATACGCGAATACCCTGTACACATATGTACATTATGTCATTAGTACAAGAGAAGACAGTTTAAATGGATATACCTAATATTATTCTTTTTTAGAAATTATGTTTTTTAGAAAATCTAACTCTTTGACTAATCTTAATCTAACTTTCAAGGGATTAATTTACTGATATTGCCCTGTTTACATAACAAGGCTTCTGAAATGCCGATTTTTTTTTTATTTTTCAGATTAGATCTCTAGGTTTTTTTTCTACTTTTGAGCACAGGGATCTATATTTTTAATTTTACACGGTAGAGATATTCCGAAATGAGAACTTTAAAAGTGTGATATTCTTTGGACTGAAATATTTATCTTCGTCTTAAACTTGTGAATTTTATTTTTGTTATCCTCTTATTTTCTTTACATTTTGGAGTATATGCGGATTATCTTACCTTGAACAGTACTTATCCATATATATTAAAACGCGTCGATTCTGTCTCGCTCTAAATTCCGGCGCCGAATCCACAAAGTTTCAAAGCTATCTCCTCCGAGGGGGGATCGTGGAGCGATCCCCGCGGGCGACTGGAGGTCGCCCCCGGCCTTTCTCCAATGCGTAGGGGTATTTTCGTCCCGTTTCCTACGCGTTTTGCCAATTTAAACGCCTTTTCAAAAAACCTCTGCAAAATTTTCGTTGATCGCCGTTTGGCGAGAGAGATACGGCTAGCACCGGCGTTTGTCCTTGCACCTAATGGCCCCGTCACGCCTGCCGAAATCCCGACTTTTCGCGGGACTCCCTAGACACTTTTTATAATTTTACGAGACCGTACGTCGAGTCCTTCTACGTCTATTTCGTCTTCGAAAATCTCGAGTCGCGTCCCTCTGAACTTCTTTCTCACTCTATCTGCCGATGTGAGATTGCACTAACGAGACAAGCACCTCCCACGAAAACTGTCAAATTAATTAAACTTCAGATAGGTTATTTTCCTACGAGAAATATTGGCAACGGAATCAATAGTACTCACTGCCAAACATTTCTGATTACCAAAATACTGAAGCGAAATGCTTTTCCAATTAGAAAATCGGTAAAAATTATTTTTTCAGGTTGATACGTACAGTTTACATACTTAAACGTCTCAGGGTAAACTTTTGACATTAGGCGCGGTAGCGCAATGGGAGAGTCGTAGGATTCAAAACGTTATAATGCTGATTTTGCGAGTTCGAGTCGCGCTGGTGCCAAACTTTTTTTTTACTTTTTAATTCCAATTATTTATTAGTATTAGTGTTTGGTTATTCTGTTTCATTATCCGTAGTTTTTATTCTTTCTCCACGTAAAGTTTGGAATTAATTCGTTTATTTTGGCAGTCTGTTAAATTCATCATTTTAGCTTACAAAAGTAAATATCTACAATGTTTTTGGTCCCATTGATAAAATTGATAAAAATATTTACTGAAAGATAAATTCTACTTTCAGCACTCAAAAAATTATGTTGTTTTACCATCAGGAATAGAGTACCCTTACAATTCATCCAAATATTAAGAAAAATCGTTTAGTATCTACATCATCATTCCAGATACAAAATTTCTTTAATATGTGTTTTCTTAATAAATTATTTATTAATTTATATAATAGTTTATAATTTATTATATAATAATTTATTAATAAAATAATATTATTATAGATGCTTGTGTAGCCCAGGCCAAGGGCTATCGCGATTTTCTCCCATTTCTAGTATTTTATGAAATAGCACACTCGGTACCATTTGTTGCATTAAATAAAAAAAAAAACAGTTCACCAACAGTGACAGCCACATTATTGGTCCTCGAGCGCTCCTCGGCAGGGCGCATCAGGCGCATTCCCGCCGCCCGGGTCTTCGCCGGTGAGTTACCGCCACCGACGGCCAGTACTTCTGCTGGCGTCGCGTGAGCTGACCCGCGCGAAGCCCCCTCAGGAAGCACTAGCCACGCGTTCCCGCGCCTCACGCCAACCTGTGGCAGCCAGTTTACGACGGGCGAATTGTTCTCGGAGGGTGTGTGCGAATTGTTGTGTATTTAGATGTAATTATCTGTTGGTTTGTGTGCTCTGAAAAAATATTAATAAGTAATAGGTAAATATTTTTATGTAATTATGCGCCTGTAATGTTATAGGTCTTCATGTCATCTTTGAACTGACGATATTTAAGATAAAACACTCGAAAATAAATTAACTAATAATTCATCGCAATATATTATGACGATAACGTAATATCAGTGTCAATATACTCCGAAATATTTTAACAAAACATAAATAAATTGTTTTTGTTTTTGCATTCACCTAACACCTAAATATTCCAATATTTAGAGCCTTATTTAAAACATAAAATATACATACAGCAAGTGGCGATATAAGTAGTACAGTGGTAGTATATTGTAAAGTTAAATATCTTTAAAATTACTACACTTTGAAAATTTAGTATAATCAACAAAGTATTGTTGTACGTTATTATCCCTTTTTTGGATGTTCCTTCATCATTCAAAAAAAAATATAAAAATATAAGATAAATCTTTACACAAAGCCCTTGCTACAAAAGAAGCAATCAGGGGTTGTTTTTTTTTTGAGAGTTAGTTTTTTCTAACAAGAAAATTCTGACACTATGTAGTCGCAAACAAAAAAATATTATAGGCCATGTTGGAAAAGAGCATGCAGATACGCTTATTTTTATTTAATTTGATGAAAAATTGCAAATGAAGGAGCAGTTGCTTTTCAAAAATATAATATTGGTGTAAATTAAGAAAAAACGTACACTTCTGTTATCATTTGAGTAAGATACAACTGATTTAATTAAAAGCTAGAATTTTAATAGTAACTTTTAACTCGGTCCGATTTATTTATTTATTATAATATACTAGACGATACTTAACAACACCGTCGTCTGCTATATAACAATTAATCTAGATAATATATTGTCCAAAGAAAATTCATTCATTAAGTATTAAAACGTATCAGTCATCAAATATTAGCGGATAAGATTTTTTATACGGTCCCTATTTTTAATTCGATGGTAATCTTACTCCATAATGCTTGTAAATTACATTTTAAATAATTTTTGCATTGTGAAACCATTTCTTATTACTTTTGATTATTATCTTATCACCCATAACCCATTTGAGGTAAAATAGAAAATTTGTTAGTTTCTGCAATTTGTACTTGCAGTAACTTACCTAATTTATTTACAACAATGTGCTCCTTTTACTACTTTATTTAAGGAACAATTTCTTTGTTTGAAATAAATATAGTAATTTTTCCAAACTAAAAGTCGGAAAACATCTCTAAGACATCGCCAGTTTTCTATCAGTTAATTAACAGTTGTAATATGTTATGATTATGAATATTTTCTATACTATATTCTTCAATTTTTCTGATAAAAAATCACCAAAAACAGTTTTTTACAGAAAAGTATTCGAAGAAACCTACTTAGCCCCTTGTGTTCGTAGTTTTTCCGTGACTAATTCTTAATTTTTTTTTTAATATAACATTTTCTTCATGTACCTACTAAAATTACTACATTTTTTATAAATTTCTCTTAGATGTATGCATGTCCGAACTACCTAGTCTTGCCTGATATTTTCTCCTTTTATGTTCTTCTTAGATTTCCTTTTAAGTTTATCAGATAATGGAGATTTACAACACTAAAAAATATAAATACTATCTCTTTCTTCCACCCAATGGCTATTCTCTTATATAATTCATAATGATCTTTCCCCTTCACCATATGTCGGTTATCTTGTATAATCTATTTAAAAATTACTGAATATTTAACTAAAGTAGCGTTTAGTTCACAATAAACAAACGATAAAATACAGTGCGAACATTTAGAATGGAAACCGTAAATGAAATGCGCCCTGTAGATTTTTCGCAAAAACGCTCGGACACGTCAATTCTTAAATTCAATTGCGCTTCTTTTGATACCATTGTTTTGGATATGACGCCATTAGGTAATCCCTGTGACGTCATCATGATATTTTTTCAAATGGGAATGTCCAGTTCCTTCATTAAATTTAAATAGAGAAAATATTCCTGAAAATGGCAATATACGACACTATGGCCTTAAAGTGGATAGATTTTGAGATAAAGGGCTTTGAAGTTTGAAAAAAGAAAAAGTTAGCTAGTCAAAAAAAACTGTTTATCACAACATAACTAACAAATTGATAATAAACGCAATGAAAACTAGTTAAATAAGAGGCTCGAACTGTAATCCTCGTGAATTTTAAATAATTTGCGGAACTGTCACTATCAGGATCAAATTTTGAAATTTTTTTTTGACCAGCCTACTTTTTCTTTTTTCAAACTTCAAAGCCCTTTATCTCAAAAACTATCCACTTTAAGGCCATAGTATCGTATATTGCCATTTTCAGGAATATTTTCTCTATTTAAATTTAATGGAAGAACTGGACATTCCCATTTGAAAAAATATCATGATGACGTCACAGGGATTACCTAATGACGTCATATCCAAAACAATGGTATCAAAAGAAGCGCAATTGAATTTAAGAATTGACGTATCCGAGCGTTTTTGCGAAAAATGTACAGGGCGCGTTTCATTTACGGTTTCCATTCTAAACGTTCGCACTGTATGTTTAGGTGGAGTCCATGAGATCCGCATACACCCATGTGATTTTCCTGTAAAGTTTTATTTCAATTTCAAACACCCTGTATACTGTATTTTACCTTCAATTCTTTTCGAGATTCTTCACACTTTCAACTATTGCAGTTTCTGTATTGCAATTATTTGTAATAATACTGTATTTTGTTATTATTAGGCCAAGATGGTCAGATATATTGTTACAATTACAAAAGTTTATTACAGAAATTCATATTAGAGTAAACAAAATAATAATTAAAAAAAATAATAGTAATATTGACAATGAACTAGAATTATTATCAAAATTAATGCTAACAATCCAAGAAAAATTGTTAAACATTTTTTTATTATTGTTACCATTGTTTGCCATACAAGTATTATTTGCCATACCTAAGAATATATATTTTAACTATATTACGACGAACTCTTTCAAATACTTCGTATTGATGTTATTGTTTGCGGTAAATAATAATTTCTACAATGTTTTGAAGTTGTTCTATCTCGAAGACTATTAAAATAAGATATTATAGTTATATAGGGTGTTTCATTAAAAAAGTTAGGTTCTGGGTACATCCTGTATATATTTTATTCAGTCAGTTGTGCATATGCTCAAAATAAATTGAACAGAATATTCCATCCAGGCAACACATGTTTTGATAAATTGGCTTAACTCTGTATTGTCCAGATATTTGAAATACCTAAATATTTGAAAGTTACATGGGCTCATAAAAATAATAAGTTAGAATTATATATCTTAGTAAAATCATATTCAACCGAACAAATTATTATAATGAACATCAAGAATTATTTTCTTTGCCTTTGAATAAATTAATACGTTAAAAGTGTTCTTAATTTCCTGGCTCATCCTTCTCATTCATTTTAATACAAAAATGTACTTTTTGAAAAATTGGCAGCATAACACTAATTATTGGGTTCGTACTGTTATTATCTCAACTCGGCTTTTAATCGAGAGATATAACAATAGCTATAAATGTACTTATAAAAAAATATAAACACCCATGTAGCCCATTGTTTTGCAGTCACCTGAGAGGTTGAGGTTATTAATAACACGAATTAATTATCAAAAGTACTAATTAATTTTGTGTGACCTGGACTGAAAAATATGTTAATTATTATAATAAATAAAAGTATGTTTAACGTGACCTCAGACACTCTTAATTATTATCAAAATTCGAATGCAGGCTCTTTTATCAGTTCAAAATTCAAATATGTGATTAATTTAGCCTGTCAGTTTTGAAAAAGGTGATTTAATATACATTTCCAAAATTCAGGTAATTTTGTTAAATATACGTAGGGTTCGAAGACCGTCGGTTTCACTGGGTTTTTAAAATTGAATAAAAAGTAATTTAACATTTTTAATTTCGAAACCGCTTGTGATATTTTTAAAAAAATTGGTATACATTTTTAATATTTTGGTAGCTAAAATATTTTAAAAAATTCCACTTTTATAAATAACCAGTGGCAAAGTTATATGTACTATCGTTTCTTTTTTTTTGTAAACAAAATGTGTCTACATATGATTCATTTCATTCTCTTAATTTTTTATCCCTACACTATTTTCACATCCTTCAACATTTGGCAACAAAACTGATTATTTTCTTAGCAAATATATTTTTTATGATATGTATAAATGTTTAATAACATTACCTTAGTTTGCTATGAATATTGAGTTTTGATACCAAATTTGTAAAAAATATTTCAAGCGGCTTACAAATTACAAATTTTAAACTGATATTTTTTTGTTTCGAAAACTTGCGTAGCTCGAAAATGTCAGCCTTAGAACCCTCCTCTTGTTTAACAAAATTATTTTAATTTTAGTCCTAGAATACGCCCAACGATTTTTGCACGCCGTTAGGAAATACCTAGTAAACTAATTACTTAACACTATGACCTCACTATGCATTACATTTCCGAATTTATGATTTGAACTATAAAACAATTGTGATTTACCACTTGGACAAATCATAGTCGCAAAAAGATAAACTGACTGTAAAAAAAATACGCCATCTGATTGAAACACAAATAATATAAATGATTTTTTATTTATCAAATTTATCTCTCTGAATTTCCTTTACTTTTGCTGTTATAAAGAACGGAAGGAAAAGAAACGGAAGATCGACCAAACTTTATATAGATAAGTATATGCTTAACGTCTAACTTATTTTTTGCACAGATCTACGATTCTACATTGATTCTTTTGGTATTACACCACCTGCAGGAAAATTAAAACGTTCATTAGTTAATGTAATATCAGAAGAAGTTTGCCTCTAAAAAACACTTACTGGATAATATGCAACAATAACAGTTATTCGATAAATTAAAGTTTATCAGCGCTTCTTTAGTTTTACCCAAGTGCCAAAAGAACAGAAATTTTAAATTTAGTCTTATATTTCAAGGCTGTTAGTTGGTAGATTTTCTGAAATGTCAAGAAACGGGAAGTATTTTTAAGATATCAAACGGGCTTTTCTCTCCTTCAAAAACATTAATTAAAAATAGCGAAAACAGAAAAATTAGAATGGCGATCGATTAGTGATAAAGTTTAGATAAAAAAAAGTCAATATGATATTTCTATTTCACTGTGTAGAACCATCCCTACTGTGGAGCATATTTTTTGTGTAATAAATAAGTTTATATTCTGCAGAAGTGCATCTTCTGATAGGGCAAACGTATTTATAAGAAACCTTATCGTGTAGCTATAAATAACGAAGTTTTTCCTTTCGAGATCCCGTCCTGTATATATTACACATATCTGTGTCATGTTATCACAACAATAAGGCTTGCAGTCCTCCCAGGAAGTTGAACACCATTATGCGACAGCATTTGAAGTTGTTCGTGGCAGTCCTGCTGCTGACATCGCACATAACGGCCTAGCTGTCCTTACATTAGACGTAACAGAATAGTAACCGAAGGTAGAAGATACTTGAAGAACCGCTTGATATTTGGAATATTATTTGTTACACATAAAACGCACATAGTTTGTTATTGAAACTCCTACATAAATGAATTACATTTCTGCCGATAAGATGATCAAGTATGCACATATATCTGATAAAATCATTAATGAAAAACAATGCCCAACTTTTTTACATTTTTAATAACATAATTTTATACTTTTTTATAATTTCTAACAGCAAAACATATCTCCAAAAAGTTAAAATCTAAGAATTGAGTGTTTACATATTATCATGTAAACGGTTAAATAGAGCAATAGCAGGTGATATTAAAAAATTACTAATATAATAAGAATCGATTGCTTTAACTTTACGTTATGCACAAAAGCTTTATTTCATACTGTTCAATAAATCTACTTACCCTCTCTGATTTGCGGTCGGTAAATAGAATATTACAGTACCTGATTCTGTAATGTTGTTTCCGTGCAACACTTTACCAGACTAATTAGGAGCTATGTTTTTGAGTTTAAATCAATTCTTAGTAAAACAAAAAATCAAGCAATAGTATATTGTTATATTAGGATTAAAAGTGACACTTTTTTGCCGAGCAAATTTTGTATTTGCGAGGCAAAGCGTAGCGTAGCCGAGCAGATGCAAAATTGCGAGAAAAAAAGACACTTTTAATCCGAATAATATAACATGTTATTTTTTCTCCAACCGAAATCCCCCATTTAATTATTAATTTGTGCTTTGAAATTATTGAATTATTTCACTGTTGTCAGGATTAAAGCGTCAACTTTAGCTCCTAAGATTAAAAGTGACTACTTTTGTTACTAAGATATATTCTGACAGTCAAAAAATGTCTTAGTTTTGTGAAGGTTGGAGAAAATAGTTATTTACATTATAAGCGAAAGCTTACTTTTAGGTGCGAGGTGTATTTAAATGGCCGAGGCGAAGCGAAGCGAAGCCGAGGCTATTTGAATATCTCCGAGCACCTGAAAGGGCTTTTGCAGCGTGTAATGTATTAAACTTTTCATTCTCGCCTCGATTTTATATAAAATAGGCGGTGTATTGCCATAAAATTTCCATTCTAAATAAAAATTTGACATTACTTAATAATTTGACGTTTTATTTTTTCGTCGTCCAGGGCGCGAAAGTTGTTCATTCCTAGCAACCGACCTAGCATGCTTTACTTTCGCTTTCGCTCGCCTATTTAAAATAGAAAATTATACTTTCGTAGGGGGGAGAATGAAATAGTATTTTACGTTATAAGCCCGGTAGGTGAGGTACTTCAGTACGAGTTTTAAGCCGAGTCCTGAAAGTTTAAACGAATACTGTAAATACCTACCGGACGTGTATCGTATGATATTTTATTTCATACTTTCGTTTTAAAATAAAATTGAAGTATTGTAAATTTTAAAATCTCACAATATTCAAATTGCATCACTATGTTTTAGATATTTCGCTTGGTATTCTCGGCCACATGAATTGTTTAATATCATAGGTATATGCAGCTGAACGTGAAAAGAGAAAAGTAGAAAATTGTGTTCGACGCTTAATAAAGTTTAAGTTGTAGTCAACTGATGAAAATTATTGCTATGAAAAACACGAGTACAAGCCGACTATAGAATTAGCGGTATTACCTACTGGTTGATATTTTACATGGTATTCTCGACCATGTGAATTTTTTAATATTATATATACAGCTAAATTCGATAAAGGAAAATTAGAAAAATGTGTGTTTCACGTTTAATAAAATTTAAGTTGCAGTCAAATCAAAATTATTGCTATGCAAAATAAGAAGAACAGTCGGGTATAGAATTTGCGATATTAGTAGTTTTAAATGTAAAACAGTATGGCAATATGTTTTGCATATTTCACAAGACTGGAGATATTTCTGTGACACAAAAATTGCTACAACGTAATAGGTTATGCTTATAATTTTGTTTGCCGATAATTAGTGTAAATAGATATTTTATAGAAACTATAATTATTTACAGAATCCGAGAAACATCATCAGTTTATGGATTATGTAATGTTACTCTCATAATTACTTACACAGGGTGCCCGTTCTCTGTGTCCCACCATGAGTATTTTGCTTATCTTAAGAGATGCGAATACAGTTAAATTAGGACATGTTTAGCATTGTTAACCAACGAATTTTTAACGAACGATTATCTGCGAAACGAAAGCATAAGCTTTCGTTTTGCAGATAATTAATGTAAATAGGTATTCTATAGAAACTATAAGTATTTACAGAATAGAAAGTTCTAATGAAAACATTATTTAGGTAGGTATTTAGTGGCTTTTTGAAGCTTTAAACTTTAAAAGTTTGCCTTAATACTACACTTTCGATATTTATTTTAAATACTTCTGGTTTTATAACATATTATTAAACCATATAATAACATTTTATTATATGGCAGAAAACGAACATAAAATAAATAGGGACATTTTCTGAAAATAGAAAAGTACTAAACATTTTAGAAGTACTAAAATAAAATTAGCACACTTTTTGGCACATGAATATATTTTCAGATTTTGTTTTTTTTTTCAAAAGTTTACTGCAATGACCAACAAAAGAGAAGAGTTAAGTTGTAAAAACTGTTGAAAATGATACAAATTTATTTAGCAGTATTTACTAATGAATTCTCTTTTACTCATAATAATCAACATTCAAACCTCACACATATTACAAAATTAACGTTACTCGACAATGTCTGTATGCAAAACGGAATGTCCAATTCAGTAGCGCTTATAAGCATCCAATTTCATACAATGTGTTCCAATTAATGTCACCTGCTGTGTATCTCTAATTAATCAACAAACAATTAAGTAATTTGACATTATTTGTAAGTCAGAAATTCCGATTCTGGACTTAAAGGTTATTTCTATTTATGTCCTTCCAGTATTTAAAATAACTGCACCAACCCATTAATATCGTTCCAATGTCGGTATCTTTTTAAATTAAATGGACAATTCTCCATATAAAATCTATACTTGCTAGAACTGGATAAAAAATCCCATTTGGAAAAATATAGATTTGAAGTTTTAGTAGAAAAATACCACTTCCCTTCTCATGCCTACGCCATTGACCTAAACATTAAATTAGATCGTTGAGCGACAAAATCCATAGATATTTGGATAAATAATTAGTTCGTGATCATTGATTATCATCAACCAAACATGTATTTTTAAATTCAGCATTTAAAAACCCGAGGATTAAATGGTTAACGTTAATGTGTCTTTTATAGCCCATTGTATCTGTAGAAATTGATTTACTAAGTCTTTAAGTTGGCAGGGGCAAACCAAAGGGATTTTTATAGAAATTAATGAGTTTTAAATTCCCCGTACTAATTTGTTTTGTAATACCTGTTCAATTTCAATAATATAGGTATCGGTTGGTGATGAGTTGAGCATAATCAGATTATTTTATTAATCGGAATGTACCGATTCGATTATTGAAATAATCGCATTATCAACAGCAATTCAGTAACAAGTTAAACTTAAATAATTTAATTCAAATTACCCCATCAGTGGTAGACAGCTGTAATACTTGTTGAAATACTTTGCAGCCGCAAACATAGCTTGATGTATTGCCTTCATTTAAAATTATTATAAAATTGCATTATTAATGCAACGATGATATATTATGTATCATGTATTATAACTTGTAATAATTCATTTAGTAAAAGGAAGATATAATTTCTGTTCCATGCTTTAGATTTATATCATTCAACTGTATTTCTTCTCGCTTTAAAGGAAATTCACCTGCAAATTTTTGCAATTTTGAATATAACTAATAAGACGAAACCAAACTTTATTTGAAGGAGATGCCGAAAACAACTACTCTACGGCCAATGCACCCTGACTGGCATTGCATTATATCGGCATCTCCATAGGAGTCTCCACATCGCTCATCGAGACCAACTACCAGACACTGACCGGTTTCGCACTTATTTTGCGCTCATCAGAGTGCCATAGGTAGTGAACTCGATCAACGATGCTGCGACGTGATTGCCTAATGGACATCGTGAATGTTAGTAGTGGTGAGAAACACACTTTCGTGCCCTCTTTAGGTCTTTGCTACTATCTGTCCGACAATTATTGTCAAATTGACAGAGGAAAAGCAGGTCGTTATCTGTCTGTCAATTTGACAATAATTGTCAGACAGATAGTAGCAAAGACCTAAAGAGGGCACTACGGTGTGTTCCTCACCACTACTAATAGAAACCAAACTTATTACGATATACATTTTTCTAATAAACACAATGCATCTTACAGTTTGAGTACCTAAATCATTATGTTATTTTATTTTCTCTAGATCCATTATAGCCTATAGGTATTTATTAATTTACAGCTATTTAATATCTCTTTACAATAATACTATCTACCAGATGATTAAATTTAAGTTGTAGTCTAGAAGAGATAGAGTCCTAAAGTCCTAAAATACTGTAGATTTTTATTATGCGTATTTACTGTTTTCATAATATTGAATATATTATATTATTAATAAATAATATTAAAAATATCTATACAGGGTGTGCAATGACAAGTTGACAGTAGACGTATGTCTGAAACTAATCGAGATACGAAATTGAAATAATTGGTTCCGGCCATATGACGTCAGTTTGTATCGATTGAAACTAAGGGTCATATATATTATTGCGTCCGTTTCTACCGGCAGTACAATTTATATTCTATCTGAAGCACTCGCCAACTATTAACACCAATAAAATTTGAATTATATTGACCGTTTGATCGCTCTAAAAGTCATTAACTGATCTGACCTTTGCTTTGTAGTAGTTTTTGTCTAAGGGTAGAACAAAGATAAACAACAAATTAATAACGTGTTTCTATCACAAAACTTATATGCAGAATTTTTTAAACGTCTTGCCCTTGCTATTAAAGATATATCATCCTCTAATTCTTATATCGTTTTATAAAATATGCAAAAATGTTATGTTGGAAAAGAGAAAGATACAATTTACCCCATCCCACGAATACCTACAAAAAAAATTATATTAAAACATATTGAAATAACTTTAATAAGGTAGTTTTAAATTAAATATTTTGCAGAAATAAAAACTGTACAGAAAGGAAAACGGAGCCTTTATCGTGAAATATTCTTCAGTTATTTTAACACTCAGACAACAATTCAATGTCACTTAATGAAGATATGAAATGAAACTCACGGTATCTTCTAGGGATCTAAGAGAAGCAATTATCCAAATATGTTAGAATAAGTAAGGTGTTTCATTTGGAATCCACTAGAAGAAGTCATATCTTCTTAACGCGATATTAAACTATTTACTTAAAATCGTCATCAGAAAGCTTAGACTCGTATTTACAACTATTGTAATAACTATATTTTTGATGAAATAAATATATCAAAACTCCATCCTCAGAATATATAAGTAGTTCTTAACATATTTATATATCTACTTGAAGAACACAATAATTTTCCAATCAGTCATTAAATTGTAGTAGCAAATAATTGTCTACAGAAATCTACGAACTCATAAATTTGTTATTTGACCTGCTGAATCAGGTTAAAGATTTTATTTACACGGTGATAGAAACAGCTAAACTTGGGCAAACAATATAAGACCATACCGCTCAAGATAAGCCAGCTTAAAACTTGACCCAGTAGGTTACTATATTTGTTTGGGTAGGTCAGTTTCGGGTTGGAGCTGGAAGGAAACGGCCATTTATGGCGACGCGAAAGATTAGAGATTACGAGTATATTCGACGGCAGCAGCTGCTCGAATCCAAGAATTATGACAGTTCTAGTTGTTCTTTATGAAGTTTACTGAGGTTTACTTGCTTCCGCCATATGTGCCATTAAATTTACTGTTAATCCGGTGGATTAAACGATGAATTGTAAAATATACGTAATAGGAGGGACCAGCTTTTGTTATATGTGTTCTTGATATAAATTTTGTTGGGATTTTTCAAGAATTTTCCATCTAAATATTATCTTATGAAATGCTTATCTTATGAATATTAACTTTTAGGAATTTATAAGTTGGTTATGACTTTTATTTTCGGGAACTAAAGAAAATGTAAATATCGAAACACGTTAAAGACACTGGCTGATATTTATAAGTTTCCAAAGTCTAAAATTACGAAATTACGAAATCTACTCCATAAGTAGGTATTTTCTTTAGCTACCTCTTGAAACTGAATATACACTGTTTCCAAAGTCTAAAGTTACGAAATTACGAAATCTACTCCATAAGTAGGTATTTTCTTTAGCTACCTCTTGAAACTGAATATATACTGATGCCCAATTTATTTTTGAAATTTGCCATTAAACTCTTGAGGCGTACTGAGTCTCTCTTCTTCACTCATTTTTTTTCTATTTATGTAGAATCTTTTTGTTACTTGTGATCTTCGTAGCTGTAATCACTGCCTACTTTGTTATACCGGTCCATTATTGTTAATTCGAAATACTCGATCAACACATTCACATCCTTTGAACAAGCTGGCCTTTGTTCTTTCATATTTCATAAAATATGATATGATTTATAATAAGGTATTCTAAAATATTTTCCTTAGAACCCCTGAAAAGAATTAAAGAAAAGATATAGAAGGAAAACATCCAGACATCCAGAAAGGGATATCTGAAAGACCCCACCTTACTGGTTGCAGGTTAAAGGGGCCCCTAGACGTGCAATTATATTGTCAATTTAATTGACAATATATCATATTGCGCAATAATATTGAACGTTAAGGGCTCGTATTGACAACATTGCACAATGATTGCAGAAAGTTTGTGCATGTTTGAAAATAATTGATGTAAAGATTGATGTATCGGCAACTATTGAACGTTTGAGGTACGTATTGCGCAATATTGTTTCACACCGCATGTGAATATAGCGACGAAAGGAGCTGATCGCAAATTCTTGCTCGAATTTATCGATTTATATCGGCAACATCCTGCATTATGGCAGATAAAATCTAAAGCATATAGTGACAGAAATATGAAAAATTAACCATATAAAGTACTGGCAGACTGCCTGACTGACAAACTGACAACAATTGCCAAACACGCCTTATCTGTGGAGGTCATTTTGTTTAAACTTCGCAACGGCACACGGTCATGACACAAAAATTTAATACGTATTGTCAATTATTTTGAATCGTGTGATGAGAACACTTCATGTGCAATATTTATTGACAATAAAAATTGCGCAATATTGATTGTATGTCTAGGGGCCCCTTAAGGTTTTAAACATCTGTCAATATTTTACGTGCTCTCAATCAGAACATATAAATAAGAAATAGTGTTACACATAATTTTCCAAACTCTTCTTCGTTATTTTAGAGACATGACAGTTATTTTAAATACATATTTTATAGACACGATTAATATTTACAAAAATTCATCATCATCGTATCTATTTTTTACATTAATTATTTTTATAGAGTAGCCTCGTATCTTAAAAAACTTGTTACTAAATTCCTCTGCATACTTTATTTGGAATAACGAATACTACGTTTTTATGTCTGTATGGATTACACCTTTCCCAACAACCTGGGTGGGTGACTGGTAAACTTGAACATATCTTTAACGTAGTTTACTTGTAAAGCAGGAGTAACGCAGAAGATAAATCTTCAGTGACCTTTCACATCCGTATTTGCCAAGTAATTTTACCTGGCGTTAAACAGTAGTTAATTTCTTGTTGGAATGCAGCTCAAATATGTTTCGTCCGTATTCCAAGTCCTAATTAATTTCCTTAAATGTATAAAAAAAAGAATTACTCTAAATTGAGAAAGAGTTACCTACTCTCCCTATGATATACTTAAAATATAGGGTGAGCCAATAATACCACATCACCGTACCGGATATGGCATGAAGACCTTATTGTTAGGCGTATGGGACATAATATGTATTTTAATCCGTTAAATGTGTATACAGTGATGTATCGAAATCATCTCAAGTAAACATAAACTCGCTTATTTCACATGGAACATACTATTTTTTATTTAAACTTCGGATTTTAAGTCAAACTTTATTTAGGTTGCATAAACACATCCGTATGTAGAACCATTTCCGAGTTTCTGTAGATTATACAGGACGTTAAAACCCAAGCCAACCATCATAACAATTTCAATTCCTAATAACTCTTTAAATATTAGTTATTTTAACTATTTCAGTTGCCAATAAACTGTGGCTAATGATATAATAAAACAGTTTTAATGTCAGACAGAATGGTTATTTTAGCTAATATTCTTTATGAAATGTTCAACCTTGGTTTATAAGAAACCATTTACAGAACTATATATCAATGGAAATCAGCGGTCTGTAGATTATAAATTAAATGGTGTCCTCCTTCTTATGTCTTCTCAAAAAGTCTATGAATGTTTCATGTCAACAGAAGTAAGTTATGGACGGGTAAGAAGAAGATGTATATACATTGTCATAGTAATCAGATATAGAAGCATAAGTTTTATTAATTATTGCATTTTCTCCGTCGATGTCTCACTAACTGAGACATTATTTCCGCCACTATAATAAATCTTTAAATGCCTTGTAATGAGTTATATTCAGGTAAAGAGAATCCTATCACAGACCGAAAGAAAAGAAAAAGTTGCATCGGATGTCATTATTATAACACACAGGATATCTATCGAAATAAGTATGAGTGTTACTTTGATTTACATTTATCAAAATTTGTCTTTAGCTTTCAAGGCTCTGAATAACCTACAGAAATTGTAACATATCGCAGATATTGTCATTAAAGCATAAGATTTGAATCTATTTAAATAAATTAGTTTTTAACATAGCATAGATAATGTGTAACTGTGATTTTTAATTTTGAAATAGGATCTATTTATGAATCCTAATCATGGATATAGATCAAATAATCCCATGGTTTATATTGGTGTTTATTTTCGATATAACCAGAAATGTTTTGCTAATGTCAATATTTTTATCGTACAGACAATTCAGACAATAATACCCCTCTGAATACAAATTTTTGAATTTAAATCTGGGAACCATGATTTATTGTTAGCTATTTTAAATTTTAGAGATTTAGGCATATCTGCCATTGAATTTTCAAGAATTGTTTTAAAAACTTAAAACAGTTTTAATACAGCTTTTATTAACAAGGGTGCCACAGAGCTCAATTCTTGACACCCTGTTATATTCTATATATATACAAGTAATATTTTTTATTACTGAATCAAATGAAAGTTTATATTTGTGTGTGCTGACGACATACAACTACCTTTTTTTTGAGAGAACTGTCTCAAATGAAACTCAATATTTAATAAATAATGAATTGTATAGTGAATCTAAACTTCAAAATACCATGATTTAGTAATTAACTCATCCAAATCATGTTTTACTATTTAGTAAATATTTACTATTTACTAATATTGTTCCAAATGGTCATTAAAATCGATGATACTATATTGCATATTACAAAAAAAAAATAAAAACTTAGGTGTTATCATCGATTATAAATCAAGACTTACAGAATATACGGTGTCGTTTATATTACAGAGAGCTATACCAAACTAAAACTTTTGAGGCTCAAGTATACAGTTTACAGGGGCCTAACCAGTATTCGGGCTTCCGCCTGGTTACGTAACATGGTCTATTGGAAACTGGATCAGGAAAAGATCAGAGGAAAAATGGTCGAACGGGACTGGGTTGCGTCTAGCCAGGCTCGTCGAATGCATCTCGATCAGTACTTGCGCTAAGTTTTAACAGCATAAGGATTGTCACAGAACTGTTGACAGGTCACGGACATCTCAAAAAGCACCTTAATACTATTGGCCTTAGTGACACTAGAAGGTGCAGGTTTTGTGGATACGATGAAGAGGACTCCATTCACATCCTCTGTCGCTGTGCCTGCCTCATGGTCAAGAGACACAAACATCTGGGTGCAGCATTTCTCTTGCCCCAGGACATTAGAGAGCTTCCACTAGAACTGGTGTTGGCCTACGCGAATAGCACGGGTCTCTTCCAATAACTCTCGAGTACGAGTAGCGGCAGGCAGAATGGGTCGAAAGGCCTGAGTGCTGCGAGTAACCGCGCCGCCTTCCAACAACAACATCCCAACAGACATATTTTAAAAACTCAGTCATATGAAGCTCTTATACTCTCACATGCATTGTCGTGATAATCATTGGAAGTACATAATTATATATAACTCCTGCCTAAATGCGTACTAACTGTTCCTTTTCTTGATAAGAAAATACGGTAGATTCATTCATACTTTATATAGCACTCGTGGGTTATATACGGTTAATAAAAGAGCATTACATTCTCTAACCTTGTTTCACAAAGTTAATAGTAGGTATGGGAATCCCCCCCTACTCACTCAACAAATGAAAAAGATATGGATCCGATATTCACAGCATCAATATTCGGCAAAAATATTACAATTCCTCGACACAAAATCAAAATATATATTTTTGAGAGAAATCTTGGCGGACAAATACAATAAACTTTCTAAAAAAAACAAGACAAGCGATAATTCAAAAATAAATTATTTTATAAATTATTTGAGAAGCAAAACGATGTAGTTTTCTTATGGTAAGAATTGGTGACACTGACGTAGTTTTCCACATAACACCAAAACACTATACTGCACTCTATGCGCGTTTCGCCAACCAAGTTGGCGTCATCTGGAAATGATTAAAACTCAGTTTTAATCATCAATCAATTAAATCTCAGTTTTAATCATCTCCAGATGATCTCAACTTGGTTAGCGAAATACGCGTCGTGTGCAGTATATTGTTTTGGTGTTATGTGGGAAACTACCTCAGTGTTATCTTCACACCAACGGTTCTAACCCCTTTCAAGGAATTGGTGAGTTAATTTAATTAAATCAAACATTATATTGTATTTGTTAAGGTTTCACCTCTAATTTTGTTTTGTTAGTATCTAGTTTATTTAGTTTAGTATTAATATTATTGATTAATAATTGAATAGTAATAGTATCTTATTAGGGTTATCACCGAATATACTTTTAAATATTTTTTCCCGCTACTTATTCCAAATCAGTAAGTCGAGAATTCTTATTGGTCGGCTTGCGCAGAGAAGACACAAGTCTACACAGTTAAAAAAGTGTCGACAAGAACTCAATACGCCGCTGAATGCCTTGTTAATAAAATAAGTGTTCTTAAGAAATTTGAAATACCAATTTGTGATTTGTGTGATCGGGTACTTGGTCCTGCTGATCTTTTGCCCTTATGGAAGCTTGATGAAGCCTGCATTTTGGTAAGTCGTACCTCGAGTTTTCGACTTATCGGGATATCGCCTAATACAGTCCACTTTATATTAATTTTAAATAACATTACGAAACATTTGGTCACTTCGGCCAGGGATATGCTAGTTATTTTTTAAGTTTCAATTGTTTAAGGGTAGATTTGGTGATTTTAATATATTGGAAATATAATCTCAATAAATTATTTTCTGTATTGAGTGGTTAAAACACGCCAAGGTCAAGTTTCCAAGTACCAGGTGACATTTTTTGCGCCACGCTATCTCCACTTTTTGTTCTGGCGCTCGCCATATGATTTACCGATTTTGTTTACAAACATTGTAAACAAAACAGTAGGTACGCCGCTTGTTTCTATTAATCAGTCGATGCTTTAGCTTATTGCTGATTGAAACTTTTGTGATAATATTTCACTGACTATGATTAGCTAATTGCTTTGGCTACTAAATAATAAATTAAATAAAATTCCGATATTGTTCTCGCTTTTCATTAGTATTGTTTTTTGCTTAGCATTTCTTTTTTGCTAGTATTATAATATTTCTTATTATTTTCGCCACTGTAGAGTATTTATTATCATGGCAGAAAAAATTAAAAAGGTAAAAGCTTTACGCCAGATGGAAATTGTTAAATTAAATGATTTGCTCCGGTCAGCACAGGCGGCTTTAGATGATACTTCGGCGCAAGCTTTATTTAAAGCAAGGTTTGCTGATATTGATGAAATTAAAGTCGAATTTCATAAACAACAGAGTACTCTTGTTACTTTAGTCATTCAGGATGAGGCAGAAATGCAGGAGGCCATTGAGGCATCTAGAGAATTTGATTCAGAGTTTTATAAAATTAAAGCACGTTATGATGACTTGTTTGTAAAATCGGAGAAAAAGGTTACTGGTAGTGGCGTCAAGGGTGAACCTTTATTAAACCAAGATAATGTAGTAAAACTTCCAAAGTTTGATTTAATAAAATTTTCTGGCGACATAACTCAATTTTCCACGTATATAGATTTTTTTAATTCCTCTATACATGAAAATATGTCGTTATCCGCAATTGCTAAATTTCGCTATTTGATTTCATCTTTGGAAGGACCACCGCTTAAAATTGTCACTCGCTTACCTATGACGAGTACAAACTATATAATTGCATATAATTCATTGGTAAAAAGATATAAGAATAAGAAATTATTATCACAGTCTTATTTTTCTGCTATAGAAAACTTACCGAAATTACCCTCAAAGAATCCTCAGGCTTTACGCAATATGCTCGATGTATTTTTGGAAAATTTAGAGGCTCTTAAAGCTCTTGGCTATCCGGTGGATTCTTGGGACTTTATCATGTCGCACATGTTACTTAGTAGAATTGATGAGGAAACCATAGACAGATTTGAATTGATAAATGACTCCGAAGCTATGCCTAAATTTGAAGATTTACTTAACTTTTTAGAGAAACAGTGTAGCTCATTTTCTAACCAGCAACTAAACAAAAGTAAACAGGTAAAATCCAAATCGGATTTTACTAATAAAAATAACATAAACTTCTCTCGTCGTCCTGTACATTGTTCAGCTACATTTGTAGGGACTGACAAAAAAAATGATACAAAACCTTGTGTTTATTGTTCAAATTCTCATCCTTTATATAAATGTCAACAATTTTCAATTTTAACGCCCAATGAACGCTTTCAGCTAGTAAAAAGTAAGAATTTGTGTATAAATTGTTTAAGTAACATGCACAGTACTTCTCGTTGCAATTCATCGTCTTATTGCCGAATCTGCAAAAAACGACATCATACACTGCTTCACTTTGAGAATACCGGTATAAATTATACACATACTAACTCTCAAGACAGCAATTCTATCGCGACAATTAATAGTAGTATCAAACAGACAGATATTATGTTGCCTTCTACATCGCATAATTTTTCTACTCCTCCCGTAACAAGCGCAACTTGTTGTAAAAATTCTACTACGATATTACTTTCAACAGCTATCATAGAAGTTTTGGATAGTCGTGGTAATTTTCAAAAGGTGCGAGCTCTGTTAGATACTGGCTCCCAAACAAGTTTTATTACATTAAAATGTGCCAATCGATTGGGTATCCCAAGACAAAAATTGTTTACTGAAATACAAGGGATAGGAGAGTCAAATGTAAATACCTATTTAGGAGCTGTTATATTAAATTTACGCGCGGTTGGCAAGCCTTATTCTAACTTTTCAACTAATGCTGTAATTTTACCTAATATTTGTGCTAACCAACCCAGTATCCCCTTAGTTGCTTCCGGGTGGGATCATATTAAAAACCTGCGTCTAGCCGACCCGGACTTTTTTAAACCAGGTCCACTTGATGTCCTCTTAGGGGCAGACTTGTACCCCTACATTGTACAGGGTGCTCGTGTAACAGGTAATGAAAATGAACCGGTCGCCTTAGATACAGTTTTTGGATTTGTATTAATGGGGAAAGTCACAAATTCTAGTGAAACTATTAATTCTAATTTGAAAAGTTTGTTGTGTCAAGTTGAACATCAGTCTTTAAATAATATTTTGCAAAAATTTTGGGAAATTGAAAATATCGCGCATCAAACATTTTCTTCTCCAGAGGACATACAATGTGAAAAACTTTTTACCGATACGGTTTTTCAAAATTTAGAAGGTCGCTTTGTCGTATCTTTGCCATTTAAGGGCGACGTTTTACCTACATTCCCGGACAGTAGAAATCTCGCACTAAAACGCTTTTATGCCTTAGAACAACGCTTACTTAAAAATCCTGCGCTGTATTCAGAATATAATAAGTTTTTAAAGGAATATTTAGATTTAAATCACATGGAAATGTTGACTAAGCCAATGCATACGGAACAGTCCTATTACATACCGCATCATTGTGTAATAAAACCCGATAGTACAACTACGAAATTGCGAGTTGTCTTCAACGCATCTGCAAAAACAAATAACTCTCTCTCGCTAAATGATACCTTATTAATTGGTCAAAAATTACAAAAGGATATTTTTCAAATTTTATTAAAATTCAGATTACATAATGTGGTTCTAACGGCTGATATAAAAAAAATGTACAGACAAATCTTGATTGTCCCCGAACATCAAGATTTTCAGCGCATATTTTGGCGTTTTGATTTAAATAGCCCTGTTTTAGAATTTAAATTGCGTACAGTCACATATGGCGTTTCCTCTGCGCCCTATCTCGCGCTGCGCACTTTATTATTTCTAGTGGAAAAAGAAAAAAATAATTTTCCTAATGCCGCGAATATAATTGCTTACGACACTTATGTCGATGACATTGTTACAGGGTGTTCTAGTATTGATGAAGCAGTTGCTTTAAAGAAAGAACTTACGCTACTTTTACGCACCGGAGGGTTTGAATTACATAAATGGTGTAGCAATAAATCGCAAGTTTTATCGGACACATCGTCCTCGCTCGCTAACCTTTCTCCTCTTTCACTTGACCTCGATGAAGTTACTAAAGTTTTGGGTTTGCTTTGGTTGCCTTCATCAGACATGTTTACATATTCTGTTACGCCCCTGGATCGACCCTGTACAAAACGAAACTTACTCTCAGAGCTCGCACGCGTTTTTGATCCCCTTGGATTATTAAGTCCCATTACGCTTTTTATGAAACATTTAATGCAACAATTATGGGTTTTGGGACTAGATTGGGATGAAAAACCTCCATTAGATATATTAAATATATGGACACGCTATAAGAAGGAATTGCCCTTGTTATCTAATTTTAATCTACCTCGTCACATTGACATTAATTTTTCGCATTCATTGGAACTTCATCTCTTCGCCGATGCAAGTTCAATAGGTTATGCGTCAGTCGCATACCTACGCAATATTCAAAATAATAAAATTTTGACTTACTTAGTTTGTTCAAAGGCTAGGGTCGCTCCCTTACGCACTCTTTCTATTCCCCGTTTGGAATTATGCGCTGCTGTACTTGCAGCCGATTTGTGTGATTACATATTGAAGACTTATCCCCAATTACATTTTGCTAAAATATGTGCATATAGTGATAGTCGTGTTGCATTGTGCTGGATAAAATCACTTCCATGCAAATGGAAACCGTTTATAAGTAATCGTGTCAGTTTGATACAAGAACGCCTTGACCCCTCTAACTGGTATCACGTAAGTTCTTCCGAAAACCCGGCAGATATCGCATCTCGAGGAGCCTTTCCCTCTTCTTTTCTAGATAATGAGTTGTGGTGGGCTGCACCCAAATTTCTCCAGTTACCTAACTACACTCCTACAGTATTTGAGGTTAATGTAACTTCAAATTCCCAAGAAGTTACCCTTGAGGAACGCAAAAGGGTCGCACTAAATGTTACCCAAAACCCTGATAATTTTTTAGATACTCTTGTCAATAATTACTCTAGCTTAGATAAAGTTCAGCGCATTCTCGTTTATGTTATGAGATTAATTAATAATTGTAAATTCCCTGATCAGAAGCTAATGGGTCATATTGGGTTCTCCGAATTACATTGCAGTATTTTAATTCTTGTTAAACATGTCCAAACTTTAAGTTTTTCTGAAGAAATTAATAAAATAAAATTTAATAGAAAACTTCCAAAGCCATGGCAAAAACTTGGTGTATTCTTAGATGATAAGGATTTTCTAAGAGTTGGAGGTCGTCTCCAATATTCGACACTGTCCTATGACAAAAAACACCCGTATCTGTTACCACGCCATAAACTGACTTATATGATTATTGAACAAATTCATTTAAAATATTTCCACGCTGGGGCACAGACGGTTCAATTTTTAGTCTGCCAGAATTTTTGGATTTTCTCCGCTAAACGCGCTGTTCGACATGTATTATCTAAATGTGTTAGATGTTTTAAAATAAAACCCAAAACCTTTCAACCTCCAATGGGTAACCTACCCAGGCCTCGAATATCACAGCTAAAACCGTTTTCTCACTCGGGTGTTGATTACGCGGGTCCTTTAACCATAACTCTGGGTAAGACTAGAGGGGCCAAACCATATAAGGCGTGGATCTGTCTCTTTGTCTGTTTATCTACTAAAGCAATCCACATAGAATTGTCATCAGATTTAACTGCAGAAGCATTCTTGGCTGCGTTACGCCGTTTCATTTCTCGTCGTGGACGTGTAACTGATTTATATAGTGACAATGCTACTAATTTTGTTAAGGCCAATAAACAGCTTTTAGACTTAACAAAAATCGCGGCTTCTCAAGAATCCATACAGTGGCATTTTATACCGCCATCGGCGCCACATTTTGGTGGAATTTGGGAAGCCGGAGTTAAATGTGTGAAAAGTTATTTACTTAGGGTTATAGGTCATCAAATTTTAACGTATGAGGAAATGAACACTATACTATGCCAAATTGAGGCTATTCTTAATTCGCGTCCATTGACTCCCGTAAGTACAGATCCAAATGATTTTTCTGCTCTTACGCCTGGTCATTTTCTCACTCTGGAACCTCTGACCGCCGTGCCTGATGATGATTTCACTTCAGCTAATATTAATAGGCTAACTCGATGGCAGTTGCTCCAACGAATCCAACAAGATTTTTGGCGTCGCTGGCACCGAGAGTATATAAATACTCTTCAAGTTAGAAACAAGTGGCTGAATCCTATTGTAACACCTGATATCGGGACTTTGGTCTTAATTTACGATGAACTTACTCATCCTCTTCAGTGGCGCCTAGGGCGAATTAAAGCGTTATACCCGGGGGCCGATGGAGTGAGTCGAGTCGCTGACGTTCAAACGTCCACTGGTACTTTGAAACGACCTTTTAGAAAACTATGTCCCTTACCACTTTGTTCCTCTGAAAATGCATCGCATTTTGGTGGGCCGAAATGTTAAGGTTTCACCTCTAATTTTGTTTTGTTAGTATCTAGTTTATTTAGTTTAGTATTAATATTATTGATTAATAATTGAATAGTAATAGTATCTTATTAGGGTTATCACCGAATATACTTTTAAATATTTTTTCCCGCTACTTATTCCAAATCAGTAAGTCGAGAATTCTTATTGGTCGGCTTGCGCAGAGAAGACACAAGTCTACACAGTTAAAAAAGTGTCGACAAGAACTCAATACGCCGCTGAATGCCTTGTTAATAAAATAAGTGTTCTTAAGAAATTTGAAATACCAATTTGTGATTTGTGTGATCGGGTACTTGGTCCTGCTGATCTTTTGCCCTTATGGAAGCTTGATGAAGCCTGCATTTTGGTAAGTCGTACCTCGAGTTTTCGACTTATCGGGATATCGCCTAATACAGTCCACTTTATATTAATTTTAAATAACATTACGAAACAGTATTCGATCATATATTCTTTCTTTAATTATATTTTGTTTTTGGCTGTTTATTTAAATTTATATAACTAGTTCATTAATTTGCAATGCAGCATATTATTTGAATTTTAATGTTTTTATGAACAGCTAGGCTGATGTTGCGCCTTTTTAATCAACATTTATTTTTAAATGATGGTCTTTCGCATGTTAAATTATATAATCACCAAACAAGCATAACAGACAAAAATAACATTTCTGTGAGAGAAAAACTATTTATTGCCCTGATACTTTCTTATATTTCAACATAATTGTATAAATTACTTAGAAATACAAACTTTTGCCCACAGAGTATAGTTAAGGCTACCAATGGGAGGTAATTTGATTGAAAACGTTAGTAATAATATTAGACATCACGAATTAATTTTTGCTAATGTCTATTAGGCTAATGGGTATCTACTAATCATTATTATTTATGCATGATTGGCACTACATAAAAAGTAGAGAAATGCTACTAAAATTAATTGTAATGGTTGCTGAATATTGTAGATATATAATTATTCCGCTATTTTAGGTACGTAGACTTATAATTGATAATTTGGTCCAATCTTAATATTAGAACTGCCATTTTTTTTTTAATATCGGTTACGCAATAATAATTATGGATCTTTTAGGTACAATTATGTTTATTATTTAAAAAGAGAAAAAATTAAATAATTATATTAGTAGGAGAGCTTGAGTTTTCTCTATTTTTCTTTTCTATTCAATTTGAAACGGTAAATACATAGAAATACTGATTATATTTGACTGTATGGCCGCATACCTTTTTATGTCACATAGTCAAATTACAATTTTACAAGTGACACCATACATTGACAATATATGCCTCCATTTGTGGGGCATGGCATTACCAATCTTTACGGCTCTGTGCCTTTCCTACTAGAGCGGAGTTTGTTTAGGGGAAAAGTAGGAAAAATACTTTATCCGCTCATTTAAATTTTTCCTCAAACACACTAATCCCCCATTGGCTGAGCAGGAGGGGCTGGTAATGTTTGCATCACAATAAAGCGGCGACAGATATGGTCAATAATTATTAAAAAATATACCTATCTACAATAATTAGCTTGTGCTTCGGAATTATTACTTTCCAAGTTCATATTGGTTACTTATATTTACTAAACAAAATTTTCCGTATATAATTACAGCATTAGCACAGTATAATGCTAAAGAAAGCATTAGTCATAATAATTATTAGTAAATTACACATATTTATAAGGATACGATTTAAAATACATAGCTTATAGTACATAGCTAATAATAACCTTACTTCACATTGAATGACCTGCTGCCTTACCAGCTAATGCAAAAGGAATACCTATATTTCATCTATTTGAGTGTAAAATATGACCTACAAGCAGAATCTATATATTAGTGGGTTAAAACGGAGGGAGAAACTCACTTAGACAATCAGATCTTTGATTATTAACACTGAGAAAGAAAGTTATATGATACTGAATAAATAGAATTTGTACTTAATATAAATGCAATTTCAGATAACAATTCTTATTTCCTTAAAATCTTTATCACGCTATGTATTTTCCTTAGATCGAGAAAAATAAACATGTTTTCACGAATTGGTTAGATAGCAAAATGTTTTAAAATGCAGTGCTAGAGAATGCGACGTTAGGCTCTGTGAGTGCAGCCAATATCTGGTAAAAATCACCCCTCACCCAAATCCACTTTCACTTGAAAATACTATTTTATCAATATAAATGGCTCGCCCCTAAAGAATAACAATTATATTGATAAATTTGTTTTTCAGAAATTCAATATGTTGTTTTAACTTGATATCTTCCAAGAAAAAATATTGTTTCAAGTTATTGCAGCAAATGAAGTTACGGCTTTTGTATTTTTAGCCATAGCCATACATAACCTTAGCTGATAAAGGAAATATTAATTTAGTTTCATTTTTCAAGTACCTATATTTGTTTTGAAATTACTAATGAGGAGAATTTTAGAAGCTATCCTAAATAATATTAATAAAAAATTGTTAGTTGAAATCTATCCAAATTAATTTGTATTCTTTCCAGTTTTTTCCGTAGACAGAAAACTTTTCTGTGACAGAGCAGTAATTAAGAAATATGTAACATGAATAGTTTTTTGAAATTATTAATTATTTATATAGAGAAATAGAATTATCACTCTAGATAAGTTTAGGGAATCAGAAACTTGTTTTTTAAAAACTTTATTTTATTCTACCAAATATTTGGAACACTTGTACTCACAACACTTATATACACTAAAAGAGACAAATCAACACGGGAATAGGTGCGTTCAGACCTTTTATAACATTTAGGTGCTGAATAAGCACTGCACGTGTATCTCATCTTACAATAACCAAGTATCTAAGTTTCTAAGTATCTAAGGGAAGCTGTATAACATAACTCGCTAAGTAGCAGATTAACAATATATAACATTAAACACATCACTCAAAAACGCTAAAATAATTTTTATTATTTTTTTTGTATTTTAACGTTTTTGAGTGATGTGATTAATGTTATATATTGTTAATCTGCTTTTTAGTGTGAATTTTTTTTATTATGCAAATATATTTTTCAAAAAACCAACCTTTGACTGATCCGTCGGCGCAGCGGTTGATTATTAATTTTTTATATTTTTCAGTGGTGGCATAATACCCAAATAAATAAGAGTAATAAAGGACTTTTTGTCCTCATAGCAGATGTTTTTCCTATTAACGCTCTAAACACCTCTATAGTAAACACCTCTATACGCTACTTTTACCAAAGTCTACATTATATGTAGACTTTGCTTTTACGTTCAACGCTTAATGTTTCCCACTGCAAATATCTTATGCAATACATAAATCGAAAATGTACATCGAGATTAATACAATATCATTAATACCTATTGCAATTGCTTCTTTCCTGATTTACCACATGCTGGTTTGTATACCGATCACAGTATGAGACGTTCATCAGCTACACTACTGGCTAATGCAGGTGGCAATCTTGCTACGATTAAATCTCACGGAAGGTGAAAGTTATCCACCGTGGCAAAAGGGTATATTGAGGATTGGCTATATAATAAGATCGAAATGGTAAAGAAGATTCAAGAGATGGATTCTAAATAGGTTGAAATTCGCAATAATAACGAGGTCTCAGATTTAGCTGCGTTTGCAGTTGATCTCCTCATATCAAGAGAAAATAAAAGAATGTTATTTTTATTAAATTGCTATAAAAGTTGAGTAAATTGAAATATTTTTATTTTAACATTGGAAATGTTTAACTTTGACTGAGGTAATATATACAGTAGAGTAGATGAAACTTATACCATCTTGTAGAGGATGTTTTGGGGCATATGTAGTGTAATCTACAATTTTTTTGATAGGGCATTTTTTTTAAGTGACTTTAAAGTGCGTTATCTGCATAATTCGAAAACGTATATTTCTGAGTAGGAATATCTCCATTAAAAAAACGATAAGATTTACCGCTCTGAAATTAAAACCATTTACGCACAAAATCCGAGCGCTTCGAATGGTGAAAACTTTTTTTGGTAGTACACCTATATATTACCACAAAAATGACGTAAACTCATACGCATAGTCATACGCATAGTCATAAACATTAACATATTACATATAACTTCTAAAATTATGCGTGACAAACTTCAATATGCGATTAGCAAAGGAGATATTCAGAATTTCTACATATATGTAGCGAATGATGTGTAGTCTAGATATTGAAAAAGTTAGGGTTGATACCTGTAACGGTTTTCGAACTGTTGCCTCTAAAGATGTCTACCCCCAGAAAGAAGCTAGCTAGACCGGCAATTTTATTCCACCAATATAGATAGCGCAGCGCTCGACCGGCGAGCGGCGAGCGGCGTGAGGAATAGTGGGGAGTGTTCAGTTATAATACAGTACTCGCTTAATGAAGTAGCGTCGCATTTGGTAGAACGATCGGCGCATTTATAAGTATGTTTCATATATGGTGTTATCATTCCCAAAGGATCCGATGGTTCCAAGGATTGCGCAATCTGTCAATTTTTTATTTTTGCCTGGTATTTATTACGATTAGTGTCTTATAATCTTTATAATGCGTCTGAAAACAGTAAAATATAACATAATACGTCGCTTGCAGATAAGTAATTAAAACTTTGCTGTCAAAATAAATTAATTATAGAGCCTAACATATAACTATAATAATGTCTGTAACTTATTTGTGGTGTATTTTGACGATTCATAGTTGGTTTCTTTTGGGATTACACCACCTGTAAAATAACAAAAAGCAGAAAACCAGAAGTATACAAATTAATTATTCAAAGTGTAGTAACAAGGCAAACTTCTAAAGTTTGCCCCAAAAAAAACCAGTTAAGTGTTTAATTTCTTTTAATTTTTTATTATAATTATTTTATTTGGACATATTTTAGAATATGACATGTAATATTATAAAATTTTGTATAAAACTGAAAAGCCACTGATAAAATTTAGTCAATATATCAAATATTATTTTATCACACGTTAATACAGTGGTTTTTTGGGGCAAACTTTAGAAGTTTGCCTTGTTACTACACTTTGAATAATTAATTTGTATACTTCTGGTTTTCTGCTTTTTGTTATTTTACAGGTGGTGTAATCCCAAAAGAAACCAACTATGAATATAACTATAATGTTATAGGGAAAGTTCCATAAACTTGGAGAGTAATTAATTTAAATACCTATCTCACACAACTAATTAAGTATTGTAGATAGAGACTATAATTCTGTAATGAGTCAGTTATTAAACATAGAAAACTTGTAACAAAGTATCTGTACATTCTTTAAAACCTTTTGAAAAACTCTTTAAAATTGAATGGTAGAAAAGTTATATTGCTCTCGATAAAATTTTACAGAAACATTGTAAACAATTGAGATATTGGAATACTCCTACTATTGGACTGTAGGTCAAGTCATAAACCAAATAATTCATTCCGATATTGCTTTTGGCAAATGAGTTTGCTTAAAGTAATAATCAGTTAGAAAGCTCAGCCATAGAAATATTATTTCCTTAGTAAGTTATCAAACCCACAATTCCTATAGTATGTAACCAAATTAAAATAAGGTAATTTAAGTTATTCATGCTCAAGATGTTTGTCCTTAAAATGTATTATTGAGCCATTAGGTTGAGTAATTACTTACTTATAAATTATTAGAATAATATACCTTCATTTCGCTTTATTTATACTATATAAAATGAGTAAAGATAGACAGAATTTGTTGTTTTGATCAGGAATCCAATCAAAGAAGAGGAAGATAAATCTTATTGTAAATACATACCCCTAAGCGAGTTCAAGTTCAGATTTACCAGGGTGAGTTTTCCTTAATGAACTCTGAACCCCAGGTGTACCCGTCTCAAAATAATAAAACACGGACACGTAAAAGAGACAAATGTGTTATGCTATGAGATACGGAAGTAACATACAATAAATAAAATGTGCGTAACAGATGATAAGAGTTAAGTTCTGAAATTGAGTAAAACAAAGTTCTAACTATGTATGCTAGTTTGTAAGTTAGCGCGAGGTTTTTGAACTTTGTAGCGTTGTTGTTGACATATAGAAAAACATTTTTCAAATAATATGACACAAAAGGGCTAGTTGTATCATGAACAGAATTTCGTAAAACTTTATGAGTGTAACTTGAATTCCTACAATAAAAATATAAAAAATTACTAATAGATCAACGGCAACCCTATGAGTGTCGTCTGTTTCAATAATTGAAACTGACAATATTACAATTATTTTATGTAATAAAAGCTAATAAAGTAGGAAATATACGTGGATTTGTAATTAAAAATATATCTGTTATGTCGTCCGAAATAAATAATAAAGAACTAATACTACAGAATTAGACATACATAATGATTTTACACGAACCAAATGTTGAACAAGTGAGTGAAAGATAAAGTGTAAAAATGTAAGAGTGAAGTAATAATAAAAATATAGATTGAAGGTATTTATATAATATAAGGCATTCCAGAACACGTGATAAAAAATTACTTCCGTGAAAAATTTATTTCCTACATAAATCATTGACATTGAACGTTGTCGTTTTTATATTGCCAAAAAAGCACTAACGTACAATATAAGTTCTCATGCCAACGTAATATTTCCACTGTATTTTTTTTTAATTTCAACTTATTAATAGTGGAAAATAGTTCCATTATTATAATAACGTATGAGTGAAATACTCGATGTCAAACTGATTGTATCAGTAATATCTATATAAAATAATAACAGCGAAGTAATCAATAAATGTTTATTCGAAAGAGTTATTTAAAGAGTATTTTAATTCTATTCCTAAGCAAAAGACCGAGGACTGAAAATCTTGAGGACTGTGTCCAAAATTTCTTGAGTTTTAGATAGCCACATCTATAACATAATTAATTTTAAAAAATTAGTATTAGGTAGGTACTTGTTGTTGTTGTTGGAAGGCGGCGCGGTTACCCGTAGCACTCAAGCCTTTCAACGCATTGTGCTTGCTGCTAGTCGAGAGCTATTGGAAGAGACCTGTGCTATACGGATAGGCCAACATCCGTTCTACTCCTCGTCATCGTGTCCGCAAAACCTTCTAGTGTCACTAAGGCCCATAGTGTTAAGATGCTTGTTGAGACGTCTGTGACCTGTCAACAGTCCTGTGACAATCCATATGCTGTTGCGACTTAGCGCAAGTATTAATCGAGTTGCGTTCAAGTATAAGGCTCTTCAATAAAGAGCCTGGCTTGTCGCAAACCAGTCCCGTTCGACCATTCTTCCTCTAATATTTTCTTGATCCACTGTTCAATAGACCTTGTTACATAACTAAGCGGAAGCCCGAGTACTGGTTCGGGCCCAGTAAACTGTATACTTGAGCCTCTTTTAGTCAGTGCTACTTTAGGTAGATACTTTTTATTACATCTCCTGTAGAAACCATGTTCCATCTGGAGGACGTAACAAAGTTTACAGAATTCAATATTTTGATAATATTAATTATTCCTATTACATGTTGACCAATGGTACAATTTAATTTGTTTGTACTATCGGGTTTAAGCCATCATCTTGATTGTAATGTCTTCAAATGTGTTTCTATTAAACCATCATGCTAACAATCTGTAGTAAATATAAATTCTAAAACCCTATTATGATTACCTACGTGTGTTACTGGTTTTATCTCACTCAAAATATCATTATGTGCAACATAAATAAGGCTAGACCAGATGCTTATCCTATCCAACGAACAATAACTATAAGGACATTATTAAGGAAGTAGCCTTGCGTTGGCGACCTAGGTTTTAGAGTTTCCATCTCCAATATTATTTCCTAAAGTACTTGCTTTAAACACTGCATTTATCTAAATATACAGTGCGTCCCAAAATTATGGAACAACATTCGAGCAATATTTCCAATTTTTTTTTACCCTTATTTGACGGAACTATAAAACCGTGTTTTACATTTTTTTAAGGGCTATGACCAAAAAAAAGTTGGTATAACCTTATATCGCTGAATTCATCTTTAGACGAGTTATCTCTTTACACTATAAAATATACAGGATATTAGTTAAACATGCGGCAAAAATTCAAGAGATTATTCCTTGGACTATTCTAAGGATGTTTTATTCTTTGATGATTTTTGAAAAAGCGCTTTGTTGCGAAGATACAAACAGAACAAATCCATTATTAACGTAGGTGAAATAAAAGTATGGCGTACTACACTGGACGTATCAAATAAAAAACATGTAAGAAAAGGGACCCATACCACGTTGTACCCATACCACATTCAACGCGTTCAGGCACTTCTTCCTGCGGATTTTGCTCCACGTAATGCATTTTGTCAATGGCTCTTCTACATATTGGTTGAAATCCCGCAACTACTTATGCTGATTCTTTTTACCGATGAAGCCAGTTTCTCGCGAAATGCAATAAGGAATTTCCACAATAACCATGTGTGGGCTGACGAAAATCCACATGAGATTTGTGAAGATCGGTTTCAACATCAGTTCTCGTTGAACGTTTGGGTTGGAATTGTGGGTGACTGGCTAATTGGACCTACTATATAACTACTATATATAGATACTACTACTAGATACTACTAGATACTAATGATACTAGTAATACCTAATGATACTACTGATACCAGTTATAGTCTGATAGTAGTGATAGTAGTGATGCTAGTGATACTAGCGATACTAGTGATACTCTGTGCTGATTTTGATTGTGATTGATTCATTTTAGGCATTTTTACCTCAAAATAATTTGTATATGACTTGCAACTTGGACAAGTAAAACTCTTAATAACAAGGCACATAACACGGGTAGAAACAGTTTAAATTTATTTAGTAGATTTTCTACTACTTTTAGTAGATTTGGCAACTTGAATATATTCCTTGATCTGCAATAAGCTTTTGCTACGTACCTTTAGTTATTTTCAACTTTTGGAAGTTTTAGAGAAAATTTACTTTAGAGGAAATTCATACTTACCTACTTATGAAAGGATAACTTAAGAACATAAAACAGCGAATAAAGGGAGACAATACTTAAGGTGACTTGTGTACCAATATCCGAATATCGATGTAGCTGCCCGACTTTACTGGTCAGCCACAGGTATTCGGGTTTTACCTAAATATTTGACTATCTGTTAACTATCCATAGTGGAAAGATTTGCCAGTACTGAGAATAAGCTCTTTATGATTAATTTAAAAATTTAAAACTATACCATTCATAAAATTTATTTAAGTCTGCGCCCAGTATGGTCTTCTAGAAACAGAACTTCCTGTTTCAGGATCTCAATGTTTGAAATATTGAATTAACAATAAAATAATACCTACTGCCCATTCAATGCGTGGATGGCTTCCCTAAGCTGTTCGTTGTTGCGTAGTATGTTTAAAGTAGTTAGTATCACGGATAATGGTAGTATTTTCAAAGTATCGAAAGTGCTAACAAATTCAATAATAAGTAATAGATATACACATTAGTATGTTATTAAGATTTATAGTAATAATACACTCACAATAGGTTAATTCCAGACCCAGAAACGATGGTAAATTCCATGCAACATTTCAAGCAAGTATTTTGTTTACATTATTGAAATTCGTATAATTATATCAACGTTCAATACTTTCCACAGTTACTGTAAACAAACGGAGGACTTGACGGAAATATTACTTAATGCCAAAAGAATGCAAACAGTTTTAACGAAAGTGGAAGAAATATGAAATTGCTCGAGAGTCATTCACATCTAAATAATGGTTTTATTTTTTATAAATGGATATTTTAGTTGGGTACGGTTGAGACATCTTTGAAATGTATTAAATGAAAGTGACATCTTCTCAGGTTAAGCGTTTTATTGTTTATAGCAGTAATAGGTATCTAAATATTTCTTGAGATTTAGTTCGAATATAATATAACAAAGGTTCTGTAAAATAACAAAATGTTTATGAATTTCATGTTTCCATTACTTTAAATATTTTAGAATATAATTAATAATTGAAGAGTGGATTTAAAACCATTTCACAAGTTAGTATGTACTTTTTAAGAAAAATTTAAACCGCAAATATGCATTGTTCAAAGTACTTCTTTAGTTGATAATCGAAAAATTGACTAATCAAGTCTAATAGATATATTTATTAGTTATAGGTCCGGTCTTTCCACTTCCTTTTAAGTTCCTGATAACTATTTGGCAGGTTAGACTGTGAAAACTGAAATACTGAAATATCACATTCTAATCTGCCAAATAGTTATCAGGAACTTAAAAGGAGGTGGAAAGACCGGCCCTAAATGTAATTAAAACTGATTTTTAATGTAAATATATAGAGGTAATAACTAGGTATGAAAAATAAAAGATATAAATATTTTATAATTTTTGCAGCTATTTTGGAGGATATTTAAGAAAAATATGCTATTTGAAAAATAGGCATATTTTAATTACGTGTACTTAAAATAATAAAAACAGAAAACAAGAAATATTGAAGGTAGGCTCTAAAGGTAGTTTTCTCCCAAAACCACTATAACAAAATCCTATATAAAAGTAAATGAAATAACTAAACTTCTTTATTGGAAGGAGATGCCGAAAACAACCACTCCACGGGCAATATGCCCCAACTGGGTTGCATTACATCATCTCCGTGGATATCGCCACATCCTTCATCAAAACCAAATACCAGACAATAACCAATTTCGATCTTGTTATGATCTCATCAGATTGCCATAGGTATCGGAATCGATGAATGATCTGGCGACATGATTGCCTAGGGGCCATAGTGAATGTTTGTAGTGGCGAGATACAGTGAAATACACCGTAGTGCCCCTCTTTTGGTCTTTGCTACTACCTGTCTGACAATTATTGTCTAATTCTAATAATTGTCAGACAGGTAGCAGCAAAGACCGAAAGAGGGCACTACGGTGTATTTCACTGTATCTCGCCACTACAAACATAACTAAACTTCTGTTGTCTTAAAAAGTGTTTTTTTTTTGTTTGACACAAATTATGTAATATTGAAATTAATATTTAGACATATTAAAAAATGTGCTTTGTTTTAAACGTTTCCAGTGGATTTTCTTTTTTCTGAATACTGAGGATGTTTGTAACTGCAGTCAAGAAAAAAATTGTTTTCGTGTAACATTTGCATCCAATTTCTTAACCCAGATTATGGTGTTTTTAATTGATGTTATTTTAAACGGATATAATTTTATTTACTAATCCGTCCAGTCAGTTCATGATCATTCATTCATTCTATTGCTTTAATATACACCGTAAGTACTGTCTGGTTAAATTTACCTTAACGACTGTGTATAATATAGCTTTATTCCAACCGAAATCACGAACAAGTCCGAACCAATCATATTCTAATTCAAAGCTAGTCAGCCAACTGTTTTTATACTAGTTGGTATCTGTTGCAGGAATAGGCCGACAGTTGCCGAACACATCTTTATATTAAAGGGAATCAATAATGAATTATACAAGCGAAATCCAAATAATGAGACATACATCATTAGGTTTGTTTATTTGTATTGATTTAGCAACTCTATCTCTGTGCATTTTAGTACATACCTAGTTACTTACTTTAGTACATATTTTAGTGGTATTTTTCTTCAACATGCTTTAAATAAAAAATAAACTGATATGAAAGAACGTATCATTTACGTATTAAGAGTCCATTCACCAGGTCGAAATAAGCCCTAAATCGGCGTTCGTCTCGTGTCTAATTATAAAAAAACTATAAAAGATAGCGACTTTTAGTAAAAAAGTATTGAAAGATAAGACTTTAATCTAAGTCCATATAGTAGTAATTTTTGGTATTTCTTTTTATTTTTAAAATTCCAGGCAAACAATCTTGTACTAAAATAGCGTATTTTCAAAAATTATTTTCTCTAAAATACATGTATTAAACAAAAATTTGCTACTATGGGGATCTAGTTTATCTTTTGATCTTTCCGGTGATATATAATTTATAACATTAAAAAGAAATTTTGTTGCAATTATAAGACAAATCTGGTACCCTTGCAATGAGGGCTAACTTTATTTCCATATGCCTTTTTACTTCGGCTTTACGTGCACCTCCGAAATCTTAATAATTCGATAGTTGGAATATATAAGTCTCCACCCATCGGCCACCCATCCTCTCAATCCGACCCAACATTCATGCCTGTCAAATCTACAGAGAATGGACCCTTAACGTAATAATACTACAATTACAATGTCTTGAAATTACAATCTCCTGGAAAAGTTTTGATGTATGTATAGGGTTACCCACGTAACTGGTTCGTTAGTAGCTGCAGTGATAAGTTTTTTGAAAATTTAGTTGCCTAAGTAACTGCCCCGATCTTTTCAATGAAAATGTTTTGTTAAGTTTGAATACCCTGAACACTCTGTGTATTATGATATTTTTGGATTCATACTTAAAGTAAACCGTTTTTAAGATAACGCCTTTTTTTAATAATTGCTTGCTGTATGTACTATTGGCTTCAACAATTTATACTTCAGAAACTGTTAGCGCGGAAAGTTCATTTTTGAGAAATGTACAACTAGCAAATTTTGAAAACACAGTAAGAAACTTTACGACTTCTACATACGTATGTTTCTAAAACATACATTTTTTAAACAAACAGTGTTTAAAACAGTTTGTGAAAAACGCATTTTCTCGAAGCCGGTTTATTTTAATATGGCAAAGGTTGTATAAAGTTACATTAAAATTTAATATAGTATGAAAAAATGCCATAATATACAGGGTGTTCCATTTAAAATAACAAGGTTGGTGGTTACTTCCGGTATAACCGGACGTGCAACAGCCTTGAAAATATTTGTATTAACAAGATCAGGGGCAGCTACCTAGGCGACAATATTTTCAAAAAAAATGTATCAATGTAACTGCTTACTAATGAACCAGTTACGTGAATGACCCTGTACAATGTACACCTCTGGTAAATCTATTTTTTAACTAAATTTTAATTATGCTCACCAACAAATACATATCACTAGTCTATACATACATTACAGCTACCCAAAATCAAATATCTATAAAACCAAGTTAATTTCTACTGTTTGTGCATAAAGCATAACTTATATAAAGTTTGCGGCACATCAAATATGTACATATTAGATAAATTATTTAATACAGATCAAAGCACCCGATATAAATAGATTTTCTCTCTAAACGTCTAAGAATAATATTTTTGTAATTAAATGCCAAGAAAAATATCTAAACTTTTCATATCCAAATCGAAATTAAATTTTGAGTACTCATATAAGTTTAATCAAATAAAAAAATATACATTTTAAAACTAGAGACGATGTAAAGTTTGTGTAAAAAATATGAGACACCCAAATACAGGGGTCGCAATGCAATGAAAAAGAAAAATATATACAGCGTCTAGTGATTATTTTAATATTTTTTTACAAACAGTTTGTACCGACTTTGTTCATCTCTATTTACTTTCGCGATTATACAGGGTGTCCCAAGATAATGTGACACGTTATAATAGCTTATAACGTCAAGGCAAAGTGAGATAGCGACGAGCGGTTTTCACTGGTGCTCTTAATTTTACAAAAAGTTTTCTTTTGTCATTGGTACTAGTTTGTTTTACTTCTACAGGTGCTTGAAAAAAATTGCCACTTTTTAATTCAAAATTGTGATCATTTTTTAATTGGAACACCCTGTAGATTATATTACTATTCGATAGAGACCCTTTTCCTCTTTTCAAAACTGTATAGTTTGATAGAGTTATACCAAAAAATAAAGGAGTTATTTCAATTTACACGCCAGCCTTTTTCAATAAACCATAACTTTTTTGGATGATAGCATTTTATTAGTTTTTATTAGATAGTTTTTTACATTGTCAGTACAGAATAACTAAAGCTATTGTTAAGAAAAGAACTAATTTAATACAAATTTATATTACAGCATAAATTACCAAGTTATTGAAACAAAAACACCAATTAAGTAGAATTTAGTTTTAATATACATATATATATATATATATATATATATATATATATATATATATATATATATATATATATATATATTGTACATCTTTAATGTCTGAGGTTAAATTGCTGAATGTGTCCACCGTTTTCTTCAATACACTTTCACAATCTAAACTGGATATCGTTGAAGGGAAGTTCTAATATTTGTGGTGTTATGGTCTGAATAACATTATTTATGTTATGTTTTAGTTGTTTTATATTTTATACAACAGCACTATAACAGCGACCTTTGACGTAACCCCATATGAAAAAATCAGGTACTGTTAGTTCGGGAAAATATGCAGGCCATTCTATTGGTTCGGCTCTACCTATCCATCCGTTGATGCATTCCGTTATTCTGTACTGACAATGTAAAAAAAAAATAAAATGCGATCTTCCAAAAAAATTATGGTCTATTGAAAAGGGCTGGTATGTAAATTGAAATAACTCCTTTATTTTTTGGTACAACTCTATCAAACTATACCTACATTTTTGAAAAAAGGAAAAGTGTCTCTATTGAATGGTAATGTAATCTAGAGGGTGTTCCATTTAAAAAATTATCACAATTTTGAATTAAAAAGTGCCAATTTTTTTTCAAGCACCTGTAGAAGTAAAACAAACTAGTACCAATGGCAAAAGAAAACTTTTTGTAAAATTAAGAGCACCACTAAAAACCGCTCGTCTCTATCTCATTTTGCTTTGAAGTACAGTGAAGCCTTTAAAATGTGTCACATTATCTTGGAACACCCTGTATTTGTAATCCCCACTTCAGTTTATGCAGCAACTATCTTATCAAAATTTCTTTAGATGTAGGTATATTTTCAATATTACATTCTAAATGCAACTAACAAATTTGTTTCGTTGGATTTACCGACCAACGTGATTTTCTTGAATACCGAGCGAGAGACAAAAAATCATTTTCTTCTCGTCTAAGCTTCTATCTCGTTTATCTCGTTTCGTCTTGATTGATAAACTGTCGCGATTATTTGGAACGAGACAGGTGATTGTCGCGTCTGGTGGGCGACACTAACTTAACACATCGTCTAGTTTTTTAAGGATTCAAAGAAACTGTAAAACTTGTATTCTGTTTATTTATTATACTATAATTATAATTAACCAATATCATTAGATAAATATAAGAAATGCGGGAAAATGCTTCCATTAATTAAAATAACTGCCAGTCCCGTCTGTTTACATAATTCGCATTCAGTTATACTCAAATGTAGATCTCGGCAAACAAAACTATACATGTCAGCCATAAATAATTATACAGAGGAAAATAATTGGCAAATAAATTAATTAAACATGAACAGGTCTACACAGTTGCATAAATCATTAGGCCGTCGATAAATATTTGCATTCAACCAGAAATGATATAAATCATGAATTACAGTAGTAATTCCTTGAATAACATTTTATTTATATCGAATGCTCGTGGAAACTACAGAAGGGGGAAGAGGTAGTCAACACTCTTACGATACAATACCTATTCCCCAACAAATTTGTTTGCAATTAGTGGAGATTTTTGTTTCTGTTATTTTCTATCGACCTATTTTGTGGATATTTTGCCGAACTCCGCTATTTTAGTGATGTAGGGATCTTTTACTTGCCTATCATTTCATAGACAAGGAATCTCCGACTTTAATATGCTATCCAAGGAATAATACGTCTTGTATACAAATCTGGCCATCTGTGAATTCACCGTCTACGTACTAGAAGGCGCATCGCTGGTCTTCACTGCAGAGGGTCATCCATCCAAGTTCTAACCCCGAGAACCTTGCTTAAACCTTCATATCGATAATACGAATACTACCACGACTTGTCCCCAAAATCGAAAATGGTATCTACGTTTCTGGGGCATGCAGTTGTTTTTGAGTATTTTTTCTCATTTAATCCTTGTGTAATTTTGTATGTTATTTGTATACAGACTTGTGTATAACGACAGTACAAAATGCTTATTTTGGTTGTAATTTTTCTACTGAGGAGGAACATAATATTTTCAACATGATATTTTAAAAAATCTGGCTAAACTAGAAACAGTATTTTGTTTGGTACTTAGTAGGAATAAAATCAGCTATAAAGATCACAGTCAGATTTACATTATCAAGAATTGTTTTTATTTCTTGTAAAGAAAATCAAGCAGAATAATTAGTTTGCTAGGGATTAGGGGGATGAACATATCAAGTTGACTTGACTGTCAACGATACTCCCCCCAAGAACAAAAATCGACGGATATTGGCGAATTCAAATTTGTTTTCAGTTTCATAATTATAACGGGGTGTTAAGTCTTCGTTGAAAGGCCCTGTATGTAGTGTATTCATTTTACTGCAAGATGATAAATTTAAATTACCTCTATTTATTAACTATGACACCAATGTATTCATCAAAAAGCGTCCTATTGGGAAAATGCAAAAATATACTTGGTGCGTTCCATTCACAAAAATAAAACATCAACGTCTCAAGAATTTCAGGGAGAAACTGTATACAAATTTATTTAGGACTGAGTCGTGTTTTGGTCAATTATTTTAAAGAAAATCTCTAACATCAAAATGTTCACGTCATTTGGTGTTTGAGAACCATGTAAAATATGTTATATACAAATATGTGGAAAACACTGTGACAAAAGGTGTTTGTAGTCAAAAGTTATTGGGACTGGTGGTTTTTGAAAAGATGTGTAGAACAAAAACCGGAAAACAAGTTAATAATAATAATAATAATAATAATAATAATAATAATAATAATAATGATAATAATAAAGTTACAGAAAGTAAGTAAACTTACAAGATGGTGCTCTTTATGGTCTTTTGAATTCTCACTAAGTACCAAACAAAAAACTGTTTATAGTTTTAACCAGATTTTTCTAAATATCCAGTTAATAATGTTATGCTCCTACTTAATAAAAAAATTTCAATCAAAATAAGCATTTTAAACTGTCATTCATTATGCACACTTGTGTATACAAATAATATACTTAATAAAGTCTCTAGGACGAACGCAACCAAAATATGGAGAACTCTCCAGTACTTCCGGTTATACCGGCAATCGACATGACCTTCGTTATTTTAAATGGGACATCCTGTATATTATTTCATTTTTGAAGTCTACGCAAAATTTTAAGGTCAATTTATGTGACATTCCCTATAGCTATGAGTTACGCACTTTGAGATATTAATGTTAATGACCGAATATTACTGATGATTGAATATTTACACCATGTACAGGGTGAGTCAACCATAGAGTAAAGTTCATTATCTCATTTGTTTCGAGATCTACGAAAAAACATTAAATACAAAAGTTTTATAGAATATAAGGTGCACAGTTTAAAATTATTTTTGAGTATACAGGATGGTTCAAAAAAGCGTGGCAAATATAACATAAGTTTTTTTAAATGGAACACCCTATTTTTTTATTTATTTTTAGATTTTACATGAAATTCTATAAATTTTTTGTTAATAATGTCATATACCTAAACCCAGTAGTTTTTCTAATATTTTAATTTTTTTATAAAAATATTAGTTTTTACTCTTATAAAAAACTGACAGTACCGCCATTGTTTCTGCAGGCGGAATACTCAAATTTGGTACAAACGTTCTATAAGGATGACAAAAAAGGTATATGTAAATAAATTTGAGTTAAATGCTACAGGGGCTTCAAAATAAACTTATACATTTCGACTATTTTAACTTAAAAAATTTCAATTTTTTTAAATGGTACACCCTGTATATTATTATTTTTTCTGATAGATTCTACAAAACCCGTCAACTTTTATTGAGTATGTCATATACCTAGTTTTCATAATTTGGGAGTTATTTTGATTTTATTCATTTTTACACTTGTTTTTATTACACTAATGGATTCATTGGGGTGGCCCCCTCGATCATGTGACTTAACACCTTTAGATTTCTTTTTGTTAGACCACTTTAAAGATCGTGTTTATGTGAATTCCCCTACTACACCAGAAGATATCGAAAATAGGATACGAGATACCTGGATTACAATAAACACCCTTTATGCTATGGAACGTGCAAGAAAATATAGTAACAAGACTAAACATGTGTATCTAAGTAGACGGGCATATTTTTGATCATTGATTACTCCATAATAATTAAAAATAAGTTAGTTAGTAGGGAAATTATTATTATTTATATTAGTTTATGTTTCCACAATAGCGTAGGTAAGTGTAAAAAAGAATAAAATCAAAATAACTCGCAAATTATGAAAATAAGAGTAAAAACTAATATTTTTCTAAAAAAATTAAAATATTAGAAAAACTACTGGGTTTAGGTATATGACATTATTAACAAAAAAGTTATAGAATTTCAAGTAAAATCTAAAAATAAATTAAAAAATGGGGTGTTCCATTTAAAAAAACTTATGTTATATTCGCCACGCTTTTTTGAACCACCCCGTATACTCAAAAATAGTTTTAAACTGTGCACCTTAATATTCTATAAAACTTTTGTATTTAACGTTTTTTCGTAATTCTCGAAACAAATGAGATAATGAACTTTACTCTATGGTTGACTCACCCTGTACATGTACAGGGTTTTTCACGTAACCCGTTCATTAGAATATTTCAGAGACTACTACGATCTAGATTTTGAAACTTGGGGCACTGGGGTTTTTGAGTATTCTCGTTTCAAAAAAAGTTATGACGTCACTGTAGTACTTCCGGTTGTACCGGAAGTTAGTAGTAACTTCGTTATTTTAAATGGAAAGGTGTAGATTTTGTTGCATTTTTGAATTCTACGGAATTTTTTAGGATGTTTTTGTTAATATATCCCTAAACCAAAAATGAACAGTTCTGGAGATATTTCGATTTTTTAAAAAAAATTGACAATACTAAGCCTATATTGTGAGTGTAATATCTAGAACTTCTAAAAAGCTATAACTTTCAGAATTTAACCAGTAGTAGAGAAGGCAAAGGTCTTTCCAAGAATGTACTGCTTCTGTCGATAGTCCATACGGGATGTTCAAAACTCAAGGGCCAATGTTAAAAACTTCAAACACAAAAAAGTTGTTTTTTTCAAATGGAACACCCTGTGTTTTATCTCATCAGTAGATGCAAAATTAAATTCTACATCGATTGGTATACACATTCCCTATACCTGTCTCCAACAGTTTTTAAGTTATATGCTATTTTATTAAATTCCCCACGAATATAAAATGAATTTAAAATACCACTCATTTGTAATTATTTAATTATCTGCTGTATAATTGCTGCTATAATTTAACAACTAAAAGTAATTTGACAAACAGAGTTAAATTTTTTGGTATCCCAGCCTTCTTTAAAATTTAGAGATACATATTATCGATGCTAAAGTTTCTTTCACATAAATAATTGCATATAACTCAAAAACTGTTGGAGATAAGTTATAGGGAATGTGTATACCAATCGATGTAGAATTTAATTCTGCAGCTACTGATGAGATAAAACACAGGGTGTTCCATTTGAAAAAAACAACTTTTTTGTGTTTGAAGTTTTTAACATTGGCCCTTGAGTTTTGAACATCCCGTATGGACTATCGACAGAAGAAGTACATTCTTGGAAAGACCTTTGCCTTCTCTACTACTGGTTAAATTTTGAAAGTTATAGCTTTTTAGAAATTCTAGATATTACACTCACAATATAGGCTTAGTATCGTCAATTTTTTTTAAAAATCGAAATATCTCCAGAACTGTTCATTTTTGGTATAGGGATATATTAACAAAAACATCCTAAAAAATTCCGTAGAATTCAAAAATGTAACAAAATCTATACCTTTCCATTTAAAATAACGGTTACTACTAACTTCCGGTACAACCGGAAGTGCTACAGTGACGTCATAACTTTTTTTGAAACGAGAATGCTCAAAAACCCCAGTGCCCCAAGTTTCAAAATCTAGATCGTAGTAGTCTCTGAAATATTCTAATGAACGGGTTACGTGAAAAACCCTGTATATTATCTTCGTAGTTTCAAGTTTTTCAGTTAAAATTTTGATATCGGAATTCAATTCTACATTAGGCGGGTCAGTTTTATGTGGACCAGACTGAAACTGACCATACTAAAAATGTTGTACATTACACTACACGTCATATCACAATTAATATCCTGTCATATTTAAGATATTAATCCTTTTAGTTTCATATTCATTAATGGTTTTAAGAGTGGTTTCCCATATACAGGTTTGGTTGATGATATAATTATTATTATTGGGCTAATAACAATTTAAGTTTATTGATCTTAATTTAAATGCTTGCATGATATTAATCATGAACACTAAACAAATCAAATTATGTAGTCAGGATGTATTGTAAAAAATTCAAGGCCCAAGAGAATGGTCGCTCACGCCCCTATATATTTTGTTTCCCAGGATATAAGAAGAAAATAATATTAAGGCCGTTGATCTATAAACATTAAAACGTGGTATGTTATAATGTCCTTAAATCCAGTTTTAAATCATACAATCACTTTCCATATATTTAATATATCTCGGAAAATAAAATAGGCAGCCGATTGGTGGACCTGCCTGTTCATCCATTTAAATGGCCAATAGTTCTATTTTCTGATTTTTATTTAAAACGTTTTTCAAACAACGAATTTGTGACGTAATTCATGACATTAAAATTTAATATTTTCGACGGTGGATGAAAAAATGATAAGGCCATAGCAACTACTGTTAAAGTACTTTTTCCTTCGCCATTGTCACTAAGTATATTTAATTTAAATCTAATGCTGAAGCTCTGGGAGTCCTCTGTAGTTATCTAGAATAACATGTAGAGACAGAAAATATTACTTTATCTCCTTTAGTAAGGAAGTAAAGGTACTACTATAAAATCATATTCATATTTCAAATAACAGCCAAATAATGACATTAATAAGCAGTAATAATCTAACTTCACTCAGTTTCCTTTAACTGATGTTATTTTTAATTTAGAGTGAGTACCTATAAGTAAAAATGAAGTGGGAATGGAGAAATCAACTCTCTAAAAATATTATAGTTCATTATAATTTAAATTTGATCAATTGATAGTCAATAAAAAGCAGATCCGACCCGATTTATGAAATATGTTATAAAATAACATACTATACAGGGCGAGTCAGTTTATACTAGCAGGACTCTGGCATTTGATAGAGCATCTTATTTTAAGTGAAGTTTGTCATATAAACATAATATGTCGGGAATCGCTTCGTTTTTGAGATACAGGGTGTCAGTTTTGTTTTTTTTTTTAGTGTTTTCCACACAGCTCCTATAGTTTTTAAGATAATTTATTCAAATTTTTACGGTAGATTACCTATGATGGTCCACAAATTTTGACATATGTAAACGATTTAAAAACGTACAGGGTGATATTTTTTCGGGGGTCAGACCCCTTTTATCGTCCAGAACTTTTTTGTGGTGCGCCACTGACTGCTGATTTGCCAAAATTTAATTTCATGTTGAATTTAGAAACTTTTTCGTCATGTGCATTTTTTACGTAGCTGTAACAGCTGTAACAGAAACGTAGCCAGTAATTTGAAAAAGTCTATGAAAGAATATTTTATTAAAGAAAAAATATTTTCATCAAAATTTTCACTAAAAACAATTATTGTCAAACGAAAGTTCATTATTCTAAATTTTCAAAGGTTACATACTTACAGTACAACTTTTGCAAGTCTAATAATAACTAAGTAAAATAATTAAGAATTAATAATAAACCAAGGTCTACATCCTGGCGACGAACAACGCAGAGTGAATGTTTGTCGTTGGATCCTTAACAAATAATAGAACTTTCTTATCCAACGTATTATGGATGATGAATCTTGCTTCACCCGACGTGGGATAGTAAATTTCAAAAGTCAACATATTTGGGTAGAGCAAAATCCACGTGCTATTAGGCCAAGAAAATTCCAACATGAGTTTAGCATTAACGCATGGGTGGGAATTTTTGAAAATCGTTTATTTGGACCATATTTTTTGCAGAAAGGGTCAGTTCGCAAAACTTCTTAGAGTTTCTAGAAACCGAGCATCCTAATATGTGGGAAGATGTCCCTCTAAATTTAAGACAACAAGCTTTGGTTCCAGTTGGATTGCTGCCCAGCTCATTTTGGAAAAAAATGTAAGAGCTTGATTAGACGACAATCGCACAGCCCCCAGGTTCCCCAATGATTTTTTTGTGTTGGGCTTTTTTAAAGAAAAAGTGTATGCCACTCCTGTTCAAGATGTTAATTATCTTAGAGGGCGTATAAGGCATGCTTGCGAAGACATAAGAGTTCATCACTTAGTTTCAGCAAGAAGGTCTATTGAAACGCGATGCCGATTATGTATGCAACAAAATGGATCACATTTTGAAAATTTTAATTTGAAAATAAAATTATTTCGGGTTATTTGTAAAGTTATTTGTATTTGCCGTGGTTTATTATTAGTTCTTAATTATTTTACTTAGTTATTAATTAAGTCTCTGAAATGTTACAAAAAATAAATAATTAGTGGCAAAGTATGTAAGTAGTGTAAGTAGCAAGTAGTGTAAGTATGTAACCTTTGACATTTAGATTCATGAACTTTCGTTTGACAATAAATATTGTTTTTAGTGAAAATTTTAATAATAATATTTATTTATAACATATTCTTTCAGAGATTTCTTCTAATTACTCGACAACTGTTACAGCTACGATAAAAATGCAAATGACGAAAATTTTTTCTAAATTCAACGTGGAATCCAAATTTTGGCAAATAAGCAGTCAGTGGGCGCATCAGAAAAAAGTTCTGGATGGTAAAAGAGGGCTGACCTCCGAAAAAATATCACCCTGTACGTTTTCAAATTGTTTACCATATGTGAAAACTTGTGAACCATCATAAGTAATCTATGGTAAAAGTTTGAATAAATTATCTTAAAAACTGTAGGAGCTGTGTGGAAAATACTAAAAAAAACCAAACTTTGACACCCTGTATCTCAAAAACGAAGCGATTCCCGACATATGTTTATCTGACAAACTTAACTTAAAATCAGGTGCTCTATCGAATGCCAGAGTCTTGCTAGTATAAACTGACTCACCCTGTATACTAACACCTTTAAACTGATCTGGTTTATTTTGCCGTGGTCGATACTTAATTAATTGCACGTGTCCTGCAATTAAGCATCGACTACAGCAGAATAGCCCGGATGATCTACATCGATCATCTAAGAATGGCTGTGAAAGCTTTTGAACTCCCCTTTTACGAGGTATGATTTTCTGCCGTCTATGCCACGGCTCCCGTGCTTTGATTTAACTAAAGGAACATTAACACGGTGCTGGTTTTACAGGATTTACTGCGGTTTTTGGACGACAGCTTAGCGCTCTGCCAAAGCAAGTTTATAACAACTAGATTAACTGGTTCAAGCCTTCATTTTGTTTCATGCTATGGCAAAATAGCATCACATTGTTTCAGACAAAGTGAGGGTGTCGATGTAAACAATTCATAGTTGGACAAGTCTAGGTTAAAATTAAAGGCGAATTAAAATTAGTTGTTAAATAATAACAAATAGTACACTGTTGAAAAAAAGCATATTATTATTCTCTAGACCGACTGGAGATTTTAAATTTTTAGTAGAAACTTAACCTTATCTATTTTCTAAGCGAAAAGTTGAGGTCGTATAAATAGTGCTTGACTTATGGTTACCAGTATAATCTAATCTCTAACATTTATTTTCATTTATTTTACATTTTGAGATATATCTTCCTAAAACCACCAAGAAAATTGAAGAGTCGCGGCATTGAGTTATTTTAAAGTTAATTAAGTTAACACTAGTACATGTAATGTAAATTATGGTACCGAGATATGAAAAATTATCTTGATCAAGGGTGGTTGTGGAATGGAAAACGTGTGTCTTACTTTAAATTTGAAATAATTATATCACTGTCACACTGACATCATCAATAACCTACAAATTTCATACCTATTTATTTCAGTTGTAAAACAATAATGAACTACAAATTATGAATAACGGTTTTAGTAACAAGAAAAACTAAATTACAGTAAATGTTGGAAATGTGCCCCGTTTTGTTCGATGCACAAGTTGACGCGCCTCCTCATGCTGTGAAAAGCGTTTTTGCAGCATTTCTGGCGTTATGGTTGCACATTGCTGAACAACTCTTTGTTGCAGTTCTTGCAAAATTATTTACCGGAGTTGCGAAATCTTGTTTTTTAAGTAAGGAAATATAAAATAGTCCATAATTGCCAATACAAGGTGATCTCGGAGGAAACTCACTTCTGTATGCAAACTTATCAGCCGGTCATCAAAAAACTCGCGGAGGAAAGCAATATTTTCTCGTGTAGTATGTGCTGTTGCACCGTCATGCTGGAAATAACCGTACCGAAGTTCATCATCGTTTAACTGTTGCACAAATTACAGCCAAAAAGTTGCGTCTGTACCTTTCTGCGTTGACGGTGAATCGAAAAAACTTGGCCAATTATTCTTCTGCGAGAAACTGCCATCCAAACACCAATTTTCTGAGCGATTCAGTAAAAACATGAGGGTAATCATTGCTCCACATTCGCATATTTTGAGAATTGATTGTATCCCGAAAGGTGGAACCACGCATCGTCAGAAAAAAAGGTTAAGTCCAGAAGATCGTCATTCATTAAATTATTGACAAACCAATGGCAGTAAGCAAGGCGTCTGGGGTGGTCTGCGGGCAGAAGAGCTTTTGATGTGCTTGCATCTTATATGGATGCATGTTCAAGGCTTTCTTTAAAATCTTATGACATGTTCCATAAGAAAGTCCAATTTCCTGAGAAAGACGTTTCAAAGGTTTTGCAGGCTCCTTTTCCATACGTTGACGAACGTCATTGACAACTTCTTCTGTACGAACTCTTGGTCTACCAGCACCTTTTTTATGAGTCACACAACCAGTTTCGCGAAACACTTCAACACAATTTGTAAGGCACGCATAAAAATTGTCCGGTAATATTGCCACGTTTGGGAAGTGCTCTAGAAAATTGTCCAAACACAAACGTTGACTGTATTGCCAATTTCCATTAACTAGCGCACCCGTTCGAAAATAGGCTTCAATCATGAAAATTTTGTGCTGTGTGATAAGAAGCATGATTCAAAAACTGGATTAGAAAATTTCAGCAAAATGACTTAACAGATTCTGAGACAACAAAACATATTCAAAAATTTAAAGTAAGACACACGTTTTACATTCCACAACCACCCTTGACCAAGATAATTTTTGATATCCCGGTATATAGAATACACTAACTTCTACTTCACTCAAGTCTTCTATATTTGCCAAATGTCATCCTAAAATTTACATTTTGCACCATAAATTTATCTGCAAAATGTGCCAATTTAAGAAAAATTTAGATGGATTAAATTTTTTTGAAGAATTAATACTTATCTATTATTAACTAAACATAGTAATTATTAATATTATTGGTTGTATTCTTAATATTAAAAATATTTGTGTAATATGAAATAGAAAACTTCGACAAAAATTTCTGATATAACACCAGATGCCAGATCCTTATTGATATACAAAATTAGCGTTATCTGAAATATTATCTGATATCATTATCAACGTCACAATTGTCATTACCACCATCACCATCGCCATCGCCATCGCCATTATGTAGTTTCATTTGCCTTTAATATTGCCTGAAACTGTAACAAATTAGCAATTGAAAATCATTATTATCGAAACATTCTTGTACGTAGTCTTCAGGTACACTTATTGTAGATATTCCTTTACCATGCCTCTAAAACATAGTTAGGTATATCGTTATATCTTCACCAAATACGTCGTACGCAGTACCATGTATGTTGTCAATAAGAGATAGTATAGTACAGTCAAATAAAGAAAATCACAATAAACTATTATCTTAGTAATGGTGAGAAACACACCGTAGTGCCCTCTTGACTTCTATGGAGATGTCGGAGTAATGCAACGCTAGTCGAGACACATTGTCCGTGGAGTAGTTGTTTTCGGTATCTAGTTGCAATAAGATATTGTCTTGTTGATATTTTTATAAAAAAAAAGAGTTTCTCAGTTCTACTGATTTATTTTCTCCTCTGTAGGGCACAAATACCAAAGGGTGGTAAGGTATATGAGAGGATTGTAAGGTTTATGTTATTTCCTTAGATCACCACTATTCTCCTTAGTTGATGGTTTAAATATCCGGAATATCCGGAATTACACCTCTTAATAATAGACTATAGGATTTCTTAGGCAGGAAACCTAAAAGTTCTTCTTCAAAAAGACAATTCTCTGAAAATCTGATTAATATTCAAATTAACTTCTATTATCGACAGTGACCAGTTTTGCACTTATTAGGTATGTCTGAGTGCCATAGGTAGTGGAAACGATGAACAATGTTGCGACATGATCACCTAAAGGGCATCTGGAATGTTAGTGGTGGTGAGAAAGTTCAGTCTAGAGAAAGAATAGACTTTTCCGCAGGACCTGCGGAAGGGCAGGTCGCTATCTATCTCTCTATTACACAATAATTGCCAGACGGATAGTAGCAAAAACCAAGAGAGGTACGATGTTTCTTAGCACAACAATTGTTTGTTGTGGCTTGTGAATCGTTGTTATTAGTCATTAGTTGGTCATAATAAGTCATTCCACAAAACCTATGTTGATTATATATACTTTTTAATGATTATCTAAAATCTTGATATCTTGATAATATATGAAACATTTTATATGTATGATCTTGACCAACAATGGATAACTTTTATGAGTTTATAGATATACAATGTATAATACTCATGTGATGCTACCTATAAAACTCATAGAGGGATATTTTTTCATCAGATCCCATCAAGTGTTTCTACTTTCAAATTTGCATGAGTTGTAACTTCACACAACTTTATGGTAAGGTACATATATGTTGAGATCGTTAAGAGACGACAATTTTACTAAAAGGAAATAATATTAAATGTACGCCAAATACAGCATGAACATTATAACGTATAAATATATCTATACGATTTAATAATATATTACTAATGTTGCATTAGAAAGACATCGGAGATATATCGATAACTAAGTACATAATGTAATAGCTTCTAAATAAGGCGAACGTCAGTAGCAAAATGCAGCTTTGTAGGGTCCTTACAAGAGCAATGCGCCGTACGGTGTTTTATTTACGAGCATTTTTATTGTCATGTCTTTAGCAGAGTTATCTTTATGTGTGGATATATCTTGATGTAACTATATTGAATTCTCGGTACACGTGATTTGCGAGTTAGAAATTGATTTAAACGTTCCTTGACTGACACCACGCTATCGACTAGAACACAATATGTAGTAAAAATGTTTGAAGCAGTGCATCTTCCGTTATATCTCAATATTTGTTAATATATTTTCGAAGAGCAAACTGGGAAACAACCAACTCTATGTACGGTTATATTAACAATTTCCTTTTAAGGTAAGGTGTATTTCAAGCTAAAACTGTTTATTTTTAAAATCTAGAATTTATTCCTTTCTTGATAGTACTCTTAGTACAAAGGAGTAGAACGGTTACAACAGAAATATAAATTTTCTGACTTTTATCTCTGTACTCTGACTTTTATCCCCGACTTCTGACTTTACATCTGAATTCTGACATTATTCCCTGAATTCTGATATTATTCCCAGAATTAACTTTTATTTCAGAATTCTAATTTTTCTCTCTGACATACATATAATGACTGACTAATAATTCTGAATCATTGTTAGATGAGAGACATGTCCTTATAGACATGTCGACGAATCTGTGAGAACTCTTGGGGCATTGGTCCCAAATAGTGGAGTCCACGAGCCTATCAAAGCCTTCTAGAAATGATTTTCGTTTGCACTTTCAGATTAAAAGCTAAAACCAATTTTAGATGATTCCCCACCCTTAGAACTATCAAAATCCCGAAGGCGTCAAAAAAAGTCCTGTACGGGGTGGCTGTAGGGGGTGAAATGTGAAAATTACCCTAAAAATGATTTTTGGATATTTGGAACTAGAAAAACAGCTGAATAGTTACACATACCTAAGTACCATTTACCTCAGAACACTGGAAATATAAAAAAAAATTATTGATTATTCCATAAAGCACGTTGTTAAATGGGACAGCTTAAGACTGCGGGAGCAAGAGCTCGCGACGGCCTCTCCAGTCAATAGACGGAGCTCTACACCATCAGCAGCTCTGGAAATCCTACTGAACTTACCTCCTCTTCACATATATTTAGAGAGAGAGGCCAGATGGGCAACATACAGACTAAAGCAGGCAACTATTATACATGCCGCAGTCTGACATTATGGAGCACAATAGGTTGCTGGATGACATGGAAAGTCACGGCATCCTGGAGATGATTTCAGATCAGGTCTTGCCTGCAACGACCAACCATAAACTGCCCTTTAAAATACTTTTCCAAGGAAGAGATTAATGGGATCGGAATAAAGCTGACCTATTGAGGGCAGATAGTTATTGGTTTACAGGTGGCTCCAAAACACCCATGGGTGTTGGAGCCGGAGTGTATAGTTGCAACCCATTGGTAAAAATATTCTCATCCCTTGGTAGTTACGCAACTATATTTCAAACAGAAATCTATGCCATCGAATTGTGTGTACAGAGGCTGAGTGTATCGAGTTGCAAGCAAATCGATAAAAAACTTTTCAGACAGCAGGCGATCGCGTATTTGAGCAAGAAAAATAGAGTAATTCTGGTCTGGGTGCCGGGCCATTCTGGTCATGAAGGGAATGAAGCAGCCGACTCTCTAGCCAGGGAGGGTGCTGCTTCTGAATTTGTCGGACCAGAACCGATGCTTGGCATATCCTCGAGTACTGTCAAATCAACGCTCTTGGCCTGGGCTGAGTGGCAAATCCTCTGGCAAGAACTACCAAGATTAGTTCATTCGAAGGCGTTCATAATAAACCCTTCAAAAAGAAGAACTAAAAAACTTTTAGAATTAAGCAGGTTGCACATATGAACTTTAATTGACATATATACTGGTCACTGCCGTTTATAATATCATCTATACAAATTCGACCTAGCAGAAGATTCTGAATGCCGTTTATGCTAATAAGATGATAAAACGGCAGAACACAATACATATTATGCACCTGCCCCGCTGGGGAAAGGATCAGATACTGATTATTTGGCAAAGGACAACTTCTGCCAGAGGATCTGAATAAGTTCTCATCCAATAAGGTGATCAGCTTCATTAAGAGGCTGGACCTGTTGGGTGAAATGTAAATAGGTGTGAGCCACAATAGATCACATGGTCGCGGTGGAGTGTCTGGTTTTCGGCCCACTCATTTTTGAACCTAACCTAATCTAACCTAGATGAGAGACAACATTGGAAAGAAAGTGCATATGAGATAAGCATTTAGTATCTAATAGGACCACATTGTTCATGGGTGACGAAGTGCTGGACATATTATATTTTTATACTTCACTTTAAATTTCACTTTCAACAGTTATTAATGGCATTTATATGCAATTCTTAAGGTAAAACCCTGGCATTGCATTACTTCAACATCTCCATAGAAGTCGTCACATCTTTCATCGAAACCAACCACAGACACTGACCGGTTTCGCGCTTACTATGCGCTCATCAGAGTGCCATAGGTAGTGCTACTTAACAATATTTATATCAATACCCTGGATAATTTAAAAATTGACACAAAACAAATTAAATGGACATCGCTTTCCTCTATATTTTGTAAACTTTGATTTAATGATGAATCTAAAGTTAGCCCTAATATATAAATATTAGGGCTAACTTTAGATTCATCATTAAATCAAAGTTTACAAAATATAGAGGAAAGCAGTCTAATTTCGGACAGGTTCCCATTTTCGGATACCCATAATTCTACAAATTATCGCTATGTTAAAGGCAATTTCGTTACTGTTATGCGTATTTGGTTGCATATGAATAATATGATATGATAACTAGTTGTGTTTACGCCCGATAGGTGAACTGTCAAATCTTTTGTACAGCGGAGTATCAGATATTTTTATGTGTGATATTTTGAGAGTGATGTTTTTGATATTTACTCTCATTTTAAAATTTTGGATAGATTGCTTGCTAAGCATAAGATATAATAGTTGTATGTTTATAAATAAAAGTTATTTTCACCCATATTTTTGACAAAAAAAGTAATTTAAGTTAAAACTAGATTTCCTCCTAATTTCGGATACTAAAATGCACCCAATTTCAGATATCCGAAATTAGGCAATCTAAAACTTTTTAATTATAAAATTTATTACATAGAGAAAGATGCTCAAAAACATGAAACGGGGCAATAGATGCTGTTAGAAAAAAATTAATAATTTCAAATACCCTATCCGAAATTAGAATACCATTTTTAAACTGGCGAATTCGCCATTTTTTAGTTTATATTTTTTATTTTCCATATCTACTTATATTTTCTTACTCAATGCAAAAATTATGTGAAGACATATATTACAATAAATGATTTTGTTAAAGTATGTTTAATTACGTATTATATGGCTGATTTTGAAAACTTATCCGAAATTAGAATTACTTTCTTCTATATTCTGTAAATTTAGCAGTCAGTCATATTAGCATCTTAACTAATAAATTCAAAAATTCAAACTACCTGTTCAGCTTTGAATAAATTGTGTTTGCCTGCTGTTTATTGACTTTAGGATCAACCCTCCCTCTACTGTAATTTGAATTTGTGTAAAACGTACAGAATGAAAGCACGTTTTCTGGACCACACATTATTTGTAAACTGTACATTTATCTGCATGATATGACTCTCACGAGACTTTCCTGTTGATCGTTTCAGCCTGAATGTGATACAAGTTCCCCACTCCTCCTTTAGTTATAAATAAGATTATAATAGGCGGGCGCTGTCAACTACATATAATTTCAAATATTTACATATTATATAAAACAAATACATCGAATTCTAGACACCACCATAAATGTTATTATATTCTAAGTTTAACACGGTCACTATAGCTCTTAGAGGTCGTACTTTTTATAAATCCGTGCTCAGAATATATGCCTGCCTTCCTATTTCGTTCGTACAACGTCCACTTAATTCATCTCTAAGCACTGACAGACATTTAAAGGAAACAAGCAATAAAATCAATTCAATATACACTGTTATTTGTACTTATCAGATGTCCATTACCAGGTACTATTAACGCGGCGTATTTGTGCTTCCTTTTATGTTCAAATTAAGTTATGCAGTTTACTACCGCTATTGGATTGTTTACTAATTAATTATTATTGGCTGCTGGCTTCTCTTACAGTTTCTATGTGATCTTGAAAATTCAAGTTTTACTTCCATGATCCACTTTTGATTTGTTTCTCTCACAGGTCCGAGACTCCACTTGAGTTTTCAGTCAGATTTAAATTAGTTATAATCGAACAACCTAGGTTTAATTTAAACCTACACCAGCCACTGGTAACTTTTGAACTAAATAAGATATGGAGATGGTTCTTTCGCTAGAATTTATTACAAATTTATTACATTCGACCCCGCCTAGTTTAAACTCCCTACAGTGAAATCCAAGGGATGAAAACAACCCCATAGAAGTATTTTCAATTTTAATGAACCTAAAAGTGCAAATTTATCCGATATATATTTTAATTTATCTCTTAGCAAAATTAAACAAACATTTCATACCCGGGGGTGAAAACCACCCTATCTACCCCAAGTACTGGACGTACTTGGGGTACGTCCGATAATCGGTAACACCGATAATCGAAATTTAAATTAAATTAAATTTTACAATATTGCAAATACAAGCGTATTGCAATGAAACCTGCTTCATATTTTATTGCATTTGAATTATAATTGAATAGAGCAAACCGCAATTTTATTACACTTACCACTTTCGAGAAATCGGGAGTGGTCGGGCGTCCATCAAAGCTAGCCCGGCCTCTCGTATCTCCAAAACTATACAACGTATTGCAATGAAACCTGCATCATATTTTATTACATTTTAATTATAATTGAAGAGCAAACCGCGATTTTATTACACATGCCATTTTCGAGAAATCTGATGTGGACAAAATTGAAAGGTAAGCTAGCCCGCCCTCTCGTATCTCCGAAACTAAAAAACGTACTGCAATGAAACTTGCATCATATTTTATTACATTTGAATTATAATTTAATAGAGCAAACCGCGATTTTATTACGCCTGCCATTTTCGAGAAATCGAAAGTTGTCGGCGTGAATCATAAGCTAGCCTACCATCTCGTATCTCCAAAACTATACAACGTATTGCAATAAAACCTGCATCATATTTTATTACATTTTAATTATAATTGAATAGAGCAAACCGAAACTTTATTACCCTTGCCATTTTCGAGAAATCTGATGTAGTCAAAATTGAATGGAAGCTAGCCCGCCCTCTCGTATCTCCGAAACTTAAAAACATATTGCAATGAAACTTACATAATATTTTATTACATTTGAATTATAATTGAATAGAGCAAACCGCGATTTTATTACGCCTGCCATTTTCGAGAAATCGGGAGTGGTCGGCATGAATCTTAAGCTAGCCCGCCCACTCGTAAATCCAAAACTACACAACGTATTGCAATGAAACCTGCATAATATTTTATTACATGTTAATTATAATTGAATATAGCAAACTGCGATTTTATTACACCTGCCATTTTCGAGAAATCGGGAATGGTCGGGCGTCAATCAAAGCTAGCCCGCCCTCTCGTATCTCCAAAACTATACAACGCATTACAATGAAACCTGCATCATATTTTATTACATTTTAATTATAATTGAATAGAGCAAATCGCGATTTTATTACACTTGTCATTTTCGAGAAATCTGATATGGACAAAATTGAATGGTAAGCTAGCCCGCCCTCTCGTATCTCCGAAACTAAAAAATGTACTGCAATGAAACTTACATCATGTTTTATTACATTTGAATTATAATTGAATAGAGGAAACCGCGATTTTATTACACCTGCCATTTTCGATAAATCGGGAGTTGTCGGCGTGAATCATAAGCTAGCCCGCCATCTCGTATCTCCAAAACTATACAACGTACTGCAATGAAACCTGCATAATATTTTATTGCATTTTAATTATAATTGAATAACCGCGATTTTATTACAGTTGCCATTTTAGATAAATCTAATATGGACAATGTATACAAAATTGAATAGTAAGCTAGCCCGCCCTCTCGTATCTCCGAAACTAAAAAACGTACTGCAATGAAACTTACATCATATTTTATTACATTTGAATTATAATTGAATAGAGCAAACCGCGATTTTATTACACCTGCCATTTTAGAGAAATCGGGAGTTGTCGACGTGAATCATAAGCTAGCCCGCCATCTCGTATCTCCAAAACTATACAACGTATTGCAATGAAACCTGCATCATATTTTATTACATTTTAATTATAATTGAATAGAGCAAACCGCGATTTTATTACACTTGCCATTTTAGAGAAATCTGATGTGGACAAAATTGAATGATAAGCTAGCCCGCCCTCTCGTATCTCCGAAACTAAAAAACGTACTGCAAAGAAACTTACATCATATTTTATTACATTTGAATTATAATTGAATAGAGCAAACCGCGATTTTATTACACCTGCCATTTTCGAGCAATCGGGAGTTGTCGGCGTGAATCATAAGCTAGCCCGCCATCTCGTATCTCCAAAACTATACAACGTATTGCAATGAAACCTGCATCATATTTTATTGCATTTTAATTATAATTGAATAGAGCAAACTGCGATTTTATTACACTTGCCATTTTCTAGAAATCGGGAGTGGCCGGGTGTAAATCAAAGCTAGCCCGCCCTCTCATGTCTTCAAAACTATACAACGTACCGCAATGAAACCTGCATTATATTTTATTACATTTTAATTATAATTGAATAGAGCAAACCGCGATTTTATTACACTTACCATTTTCGAGAAATCGGAAGTGGTCGGGCGTCAATTAAAGCTAGCCCGGCCTCTCGTATCTCCAAAACTATACAACGTATTGCAATGAAACCTGCATCATATTTTATTACATTTTAATTATAATTGAATAGAGCAAACCGCGATTTTATTACACTTGGCATTTTCGAGAAATCGGGAGTGGTCGGGCGTCAATCAAAACTAGCCCGCCCTCTCGTATCTCCAAAATTATACAACGTATTGCAATGAAGACTGCATCATATTTTATTGCATTTTAATTATAATTGAATAGAGCAAACTGCGATTTTATTACACTTGCCATTTTCGAGAAATCGGGAGTTGTCGGCGTGAATCATAAGCTAGCCCGCCCTCTCGTATCTCCAAAACTATACAACGTATTGCAATGAAACCTGCATCATATTTTATTGCATTTTAATTATAATTGAATAGAGCAAACTGCGATTTTATTACACTTGCCATTTTCTAGAAATCGGGAGTGGCCGGGTGTAAATCAAAGCTAGCCCGCCCTCTCATGTCTTCAAAACTATACAACGTACCGCAATGAAACCTGCATTATATTTTATTACATTTTAATTATAATTGAATAGAGCAAACCGCGATTTTATTACACTTACCATTTTCGAGAAATCGGAAGTGGTCGGGCGTCAATTAAAGCTAGCCCGGCCTCTCGTATCTCCAAAACTATACAACGTATTGCAATGAAACCTGCATCATATTTTATTACATTTTAATTATAATTGAATAGAGCAAACCGCGATTTTATTACACTTGGCATTTTCGAGAAATCGGGAGTGGTCGGGCGTCAATCAAAACTAGCCCGCCCTCTCGTATCTCCAAAATTATACAACGTATTGCAATGAAGACTGCATCATATTTTATTGCATTTTAATTATAATTGAATAGAGCAAACTGCGATTTTATTACACTTGCCATTTTCGAGAAATCGGGAGTGGTCGGGTGTGAATCAAAGCTAGCCCGCCCTCTCATGTCTTCAAAACTATACAACGTACCGCAATGAAACATGCATTATATTTTATTACATTTTAATTATAATTGAATAGAGTAAACCGCGATTTTATTACACTTACCATTTTCGAGAAATCGGAAGTGGTCGGGCGTCAATTAAAGCTAGCCCGGCCTCTCGTATCTCCAAAACTATACAACGTATTGCAATGAAACCTGCATAGTATTTTATTACATTTTAATTATAATTGAAGAGCAAACCGCGATTTTCTTACACTTGCCATTATGCCATTGCAATACGTTGTATAGTTTTGGAGATACGAGAAGGCGGGCTAGCTTTGATTCACGCCCGACCACTCCCGATTTCTCGAAAATAGCAAGTGTAATAAAATCGCGGTTTGCACTATTCAATTATAATTAAACTGTAATAAAATATGATGCAAGTTTCATTGCAATACGTTGTATAGTTTTGGAGATACGAGATGGCGGGCTAGCTTATGATTCACGCCGACAACTCCCGATTTCTCGAAAATGGCAGGTGTAATAAAATAGCGGTTTGCTCTATTCAATTATAATTCAAATGTAATAAAATATGATGTAAGTTTCTTTGCAGTACGTTTTTTAGTTTCGGAGATACGAGAGGGCGGGCTAGCTTACCATTTAATTTTGTCCACATCAGATTTCTCTAAAATGGCAATTGTAATAAAATCGCGGTTTGCTCTATTCAATTATAATTAAAATGTAATAAAATATGATACAGGTTTCATTGCAATGCATTGTATAGTTTTGGAGATACGAGAGGGCGGGCTAGCTTTGATTGACGCCCGACCACTCCCCATTTGTTGAAAATGGCAAGTGTAATAAAATCGCGGTTTGCTATATTCAATTATAATTAAAATGTAATAAAATATGATGCAGGTTTCATTGCAATACGTTGTATAGTTTTGGAGATACGAGATGGCGGGCTAGCTTATGATTCACGCCGACAACTCCCGATTGCTCGAAAATGGCAGGTGTAATAAAATCGCGGTTTGCTCTATTCAATTATAATTCAAATGTAATAAAATATGATGTAAGTTTCTTTGCAGTACGTTTTTTAGTTTCGGAGATACGAGAGGGCGGGCTAGCTTATCATTCAATTTTGTCCACATCAGATTTCTCTAAAATGGCAAGTGCAATAAAATCGCGGTTTGCTCTATTCAATTATAATTAAAATGTAATAAAATATGATGCAGGTTTCATTGCAATACGTTGTATAGTTTTGGAGATACGAGATGGCGGGCTAGCTTATGATTCACGCCGACAACTCCCGATTTCTCGAAAATGGCAGGTGTAATAAAATAGCGGTTTGCTCTATTCAATTATAATTCAAATGTAATAAAATATGATGTAAGTTTCTTTGCAGTACGTTTTTTAGTTTCGGAGATACGAGAGGGCGGGCTAGCTTACCATTTAATTTTGTCCACATCAGATTTCTCTAAAATGGCAATTGTAATAAAATCGCGGTTTGCTCTATTCAATTATAATTAAAATGTAATAAAATATGATGCAGGTTTCATTGCAATGCATTGTATAGTTTTGGAGATACGAGAGGGCGGGCTAGCTTTGATTGACGCCCGACCACTCCCCATTTGTTGAAAATGGCAAGTGTAATAAAATCGCGGTTTGCTATATTCAATTATAATTAAAATGTAATAAAATATGATGCAGGTTTCATTGCAATACGTTGTATAGTTTTGGAGATACGAGATGGCGGGCTAGCTTATGATTCACGCCGACAACTCCCGATTGCTCGAAAATGGCAGGTGTAATAAAATCGCGGTTTGCTCTATTTAATTATAATTCAAATGTAATAAAATATGATGTAAGTTTCTTTGCAGTACGTTTTTTAGTTTCGGAGATACGAGAGGGCGGGCTAGCTTATCATTCAATTTTGTCCACATCAGATTTCTCTAAAATGGCAAGTGTAATAAAATCGCGGTTTGCTCTATTCAATTATAATTAAAATGTAATAAAATATGATGCAGGTTTCATTGCAATACGTTGTATAGTTTTGGAGATACGAGATGGCGGGCTAGCTTATGATTCACGCCGACAACTCCCGATTTCTCGAAAATGGCAGGTGTATTAAAATCGCGGTTTGCTCTATTCAATTATAATTCAAATGTAATAAAATATGATGCAAGTTTCATTGCATTACGTTATGTAGTTTTGGAGATACGAGTGGGCGGGCTAGCTGAAGATTCACGCCGATCACTCCCGATTTCTCGAAAATGGCAGGAGTAATAAAATCGCGGTAATCAAATGCAATAAAATATGAAGTAGGTTTCATTGCAATACGCTTGTATTTGCAATATTGTAAAATTTAATTTAATTTAAATTTCGATTGTCGCTATTTGGACGTACTTGGGGTAGATTGGGTGGTTTTCACCCCCGGTTAAGAAATGCTTGTTTAATTTTGCTAAGAGATAAATTAAAATATATGTATATCGGATGAAGTTGCACGTTTTAGGTTCATTAAAATTGAAAATACTTCTTTGGGGTTGTTTTCACCCCTTGGATTTCATTGTAGGGAGTTTAAACTAGGCGGGGTCGAATGTAATAAATTTGTAATAAATTCTAGCGAAAGAACCATCTCCATATCTTATTTAGTTCAAAAGTTACCAGTGGCTGGTGTAGGTTTAAATTAAACCTAGGTTGTTCGCTTATAACTAATTTACGGCAAGGGTAATAAAATTAATTTTGGTGGAATAAATTTGTAATAAAAGTGTAATAAATTATGGTACAAAAATTTTTGTGGTGGGCCGAAATGGCTGGTGTAGCTTCAAAGCACTTTAAATATGTCATATCCTGTACATCAACATAGTTTTAACCTAGTCAAAATACACTTTACTATACTATGCTCATATTATACTAACATCGATAACAATGAGCATCATAGTGATTATAAAATTATTCAAATTTATATAAAAAAGCATTTCTTCTAAATAGATACACTACACTCACTTGTATCCTTGATTTGTATGGGTTACCCAATTCCATTCCACTTCCATATAGAACACTAATAAATTCGTCTTTTTAACCAAAATATAATGTAGGAAAATATCTTGACTACACTTAGTTGAGCCAAAGACAATAAATTAGTTTATTTATTTGAAGCAGATGCCGAAAACAACTAGTCCACGGGCAGTGTGTCCCGACTGACATTGCATTACTTCGACATCTCCATAGAAATCCCCACATCTTTCATCGAGATCAACCATAGACACTGACCGGTTTTGCGCTTATTATGAGCTCATCAGAGTGCCATAAAGTAGTGGACTCGATGAACGATGTTGCGACGTGATTGCCTAATGGGCATCGTGAATTAGTAATGAGGGCAATACGGTGTGTTTCTCACCACTACTAAAATTAGTTTATATTCATTGGTTGAGCGTCCCATTAAGAGCATTCAAAGTCAAAATACTTCGCTTTTGTTACTCATACATAATACATAATTATTTAAATACAGATTATTTATTCTATTGCTAGTAAAAAGTTATCAATTAAGGTAAATAAATCATACAGGACTCTCCTAACCGGAGAAAATCAATAGAAAGTTGCTCTCTTTTTTTATAAACAACTGAAATGTTTTAAACAAGAGAATATTCTACAAGGAATTTTATACGACAGTATTCTCGAAAGACCTACTTATTATACTCGTATAGCTGACTATTAAAAATACCCTTTTCTGTGAAACAAATAAACATTAATTGCTAAAAGTATGTATTTTTTCCATAAACAGCATAAAAATTTTCTATATCAATAAGTAATGTTTTTGGGCATTTTAAATAATCAAAACACCTATCTACATTCATCTTTGTACTTCCAAATAATTGTTTTACTTTAGTTAATAAGTTTTTTCCTTATTTTAGTACTTACTAGTAGTTAAACTTATTAACATCGTAAGTCGTCCCTGGGCATACTCGCGGCCCACAAAATAATAATATACCGCTCCCTCTCTCATACAAGTCTCCGACTTTCGGGCTCATTGTTACTAAAAGATAGACGGATAGAAATATTATTATTAAATTAGTACCTAGCATTGCTTATTCATTATATTAATATAATTCACATATGTCTGTAGGTACCTATTTAAAAAATTATTTGATTTGCCAAGTTTTTTGCCTTAATACGGCCCCTTTAATTTCCTCGCAGTATCGCCTCCACGCATTTCTATAAACATCTACACACTTCCATAAGTAACTTCATCTCGTTGTGATTTTTTAGTTTTGTAGATTATTATAGAATAGATACGTCAAGTTATATATAGAAATGCAGAATAGGGTAATTCCGGGAGAGATGGACCACCGCCTGAGATGGACCACTTTCATATTTTCGTTTCAAATTACTAGAGGGCGTCAATTTTAATTTTGTCGTGGGCCCAACGGTTCACTAGTTACGTTGGGATAGTCTCGGCGTTCGCTCGTGTTTTCTTTAAGTGACTGCCTTTGTTTACATATTTACGGGCGCCAAAAAATTTTTACCACCGATTTTAAAGAAGCGATTCTCGCCAAACGTAAGTATTAAAATACAAATTTTACTTGAAAAATAACAACATGGTATTCATTCTAATAACTTTTATGTATGAAAACAGTCGGTTTTCTATTATAGGTTAGAATTGCAGTGGTCCATCTACCCCGGAAATTTGGGATAGATGGACCACAACAGGACGGGATAGTTGAACCACTTTTAATTGCTCTTCTTTATAGAATGCCTACAAAATATCAACGTAAGTTGCGACCGGAAAGGGCAACTTGGGCCAAAGATGACCTCATAAATCCAATAGAAGCTATAAATACAAGAACGATGGGAGTAAATGCTGCAGCCAAACACTTTAAGGTTGTGTTAAGTAGTACTTCTGAATCAGAAGGTGAAATATCTTTAAAAGATGATAGTGACACACCAGAAGAATGGGAGGAAAATGATTGCGTTGGCTGTGGAGAAAATTATAATGCTACACAAAAGACTGACGACTGAATTCAATGTAAAATGTGTTTTTTTAAGGATGATAGAACTTTAAACTTTAAAAAATATTAAAGAATAAATTTTGTGATTAAAAAAGTAATATTATTTAAAAAAACAATCTATTACATTAAACATTTAAAAATTATTTGGGGTATGTGGCCACCGCGGCTGTCCGCAAGATAGCGTATTCAAAGTAAATTTGAGGAATTTGGTAGCGTTGTTCAAGAGTGAATCTGTTCATGATGATTTGCCAAAGTATACTGAAAATAAATTTTATAAACAGTGTCAGACTAACAGTTCAGTCTGATGGTAGTTGTCATGTAAAGTTCTATCAAACCTAAAAAAACGCTTTATTTTATGTAAGCGTAGGCTACATGAATCTTGCTTAAAATACGAAAATATGTGCGATAGATGTGGCAAAAGAGCAGCTCTTGCATCTCTTTAAAATAACATTAACCCTATTTCTTTGTACAGAATTTTTTTTAAGCTATTATCTGTGATTGTATGTTATGGTTCATCTGCCCTTGAGTGGTCCAACTATCCCATGTATGGTGGTTCAACTATCCCGCATATTCAGGGTTAGTTGGACCACATAGCTGTTTTTTATTTTATTTTTTTGTAAAAAAATACGTACATAATTTATGTTTTTTGTAATAAATATAATTACAGTTCGTTAAAATGAGTCTAGTAATTATTTTTTTATGCCGATAATGCTATTTTTTAATAAAATACGGAAAAAACAAAAAAGGTGGTCCATCTCTCCCGGAATTACCCTATAAAAGGAATTGTCGTGTTTCTCATATTCTATATATTGGCATTTCTATATATTGGCAATCACGGATCTATTTGCCCGTAATCATATACGTACTGTTTTTTATAATTATTATAATGTGCAGATTTTTGTATCCATTAAAACTCGTCGGTTACATCTCCGGGTTACCCAATTTTCCATAACATATGTGAATCTTTAATACGCCAAACCTTTCATGGAAATAAAACAACTCCTGGGGCTATAAAATTTTTAATGTACCTTTAAATTTAGGCAGATACGCCTGGATAGAATTTATAAAGGTATGCTAATTCAGTTTCATTGTATGCAGCGTTTATGGTTACATTTATTATCGGTAATTATCCCAAGAATATTTAGGTTTAATTAAAAAAATATGCGGGTTTTAATCGCGTTGTCCCAAAGTAATAATCCCATCAACGTTGCATTTTTTAGTTTAGTACTTTGGGTTAAATATTGCCCTATAAAATTCGTATGTCCGAATAGTCCCGTAAAATACCATCTGGCAGGAGTATAACTCACTGCTAAAGTTCTTTTTCATGTTCGAGTCATCCACCTGTATCTATTTTTTAACAGTCGTAAATTTTCATATTTTAAGTATAAATTTAAAGCTATAAAAGCTAGTTACTCTTTGTGCATTAACGAACATATGTTGCCACGCAGATTTTGCACTTGCACTCGTATATTTGGAACTTTATTTAATCTAAATTTTATTATGGGTCTGTATAAATAACGGCTTGCTAACATATTTTCAATGGTACCGAAAACCATTTTAAATGATATAGGTTAATGCAAAACAACAAAAAACCTGTGTTTATGTTTACATGTTGCGAACTGTAGTACAGTAATAGTAACGGTAGTTGTAAGGCTGCAACGGATACAAAATCCTGCATTTATATTATACAATAACAAACCAAAAAAAAAAGTGTTCCATTATTTTAGACAAATCTGTTAAGTTAATAAATAATTTGATTGAGGAGGGGTTGATGTACCGCCTGTTTATTTTAAACATTTCATCCTAAGAATTGTATCAATTCTTAGGATGAATACAAAATCAATACAAATCAAGACTAATAATTATTGACGAAATTCATGTGTTAGATTTTTTATTATCCTTGAAATTAGTCAAGAAAAATCTTTTACAAACGTTAGGATATTAGCATATAATCTCCTTTGATTTTACTGTTTATCCTCTCTTAAATCATGATTCAAATAAAGGTTTCTTATTAAAAAATATAATAACACATTAAACTACTTGGGCAAATTTGCTAAATGTGAAATAAAAGAACGAGGGGTCTTTCCATACAGAAGTTGATTTGATTTACGTATTTTTATATCAGAATGAAATTATCTTGAAAGGGGTTGGTACCTTTGGAGTAAGATAACACTGACGTAGTTTTCCACAATACACCAAGACGTTAGACTGCACTCGACGTTTCGTCAACCATCATCTGCAGATGATTAGAACTGAGGTTTAATCATCTCCAGATGATGCCAACTTGGTTGACGAAACTCGCGTCGAGTGCAGTATAATGTTTTTATGTTGTGTGGTAAACTACGTACCTAAGTGTTACAGAAAAATTACTTTAAACCTATTTCTTGACCCATATTGGATAAGAACAGATACATTGACTGAAGATACTAAATTAAGATTACGGAGTTTTTAAGCAAGTGCAACTCACTGCACTCATAACGCATTATAGTATAATAATTAGTAAGTATATAATATTATAATTTGGTTATATTCAACCGTTGAGTGACAAATCAGCGATTTAACTTAAAAAAGGATCTATAGACCGAAGAATTGATATCAGTCGAATCGTTTCAGAAAAGCTGCATAAAAACTGAACGCGTTAATTGATTACGTAAGGAACTTTTACTAACTAGTAGGTTTTATCGTATTTTACTACCTGAATCCTTAAGCCGCGTCCGCATTAGTTAAAATTTATGTTGTGCCTTGCTGCAATCGGCACAAATTTATTTCTAGATTAACAAATATGAAATATGCTAATATACTTATAATCATATACTTAATATATAAATTTATGCTTATAATATACTTCGCCACATTCAACGCGCACTATCCGTTCGCTGTCGATTTTTCAACATCGTTTTAGCGTGAACATATTTTTCCGTTATTTTGACGATGTTTCAAGTCATTGTGTGTAATATGGTTTCTATAGAAAAAATTAATTTTTCATTTAAACCCACCATTCGATGGGTTCGAATGGGTACATCTCTATCAAAACGGAAATCAATAATATGGTATCAGATTATGGAATATACAAAATTAGTAATATCCTTACCCTTAAATTACCCTTATTTTTAATGCTGAATAAGATAAAATAATAAAAACAGGGTGTTTCCATTTGAAAAAAGTGACTTTCGGCCCTGTGTTAATAATAATCAAAATATTATACAAACTCTGTTAAAGTAGGTCGTTTTCTACATAGAAACCACCCAAGTGAAATTATAAAGTCAAACTAGAAATGGAAGAAAATCGCTGTCGCGATTTTCGTTCCCATTTCCAGCCCTGCCGGGGGTCCAGGCTTGCAGCCTGGGGTCACCCTTCGGGTGACAAAAACATCTAGAATAATATTATTTTTAAGAAAACACATATTAAAGAAATTTATATGTGTATATGTATTAAAGAAATTATATTAAATATATTTTTCTTAATATTTTGATGAATTGTAAGGGTACTCTATTCTTGATGGTAAAACATCTTAATTTTTTAAGTGCTGAAAGTAGAATTTATTTTTCAGTAAACATTCTTATCAATTTTATCAATGGGACCAAAAATATTGTAGATATTTAATTTTGTAAGCTAAAATGATGAATTTAACAGACTGCCAAAATGAACGAATTAATTCCAAACTTTACGTGCAGAAAGAATAAAAGCTACGGATAATGAAACAGAATAACTAAACACTAATACCAAAGTCTACATATTATAATATATGTAGACTTTGCTTCTAACTAAACAACTAGACAACTAAAAAAAAGTCTACATAATATGTAGAATTTGCTAATACTAATAAATAATTGGAATTAAAAAGTAAAAAAAAAAGTTTGCCTCCAGCGTGACTCGAACTCGCAAAATCAGCATTTTGAAGTTTTGAATCCTACGACTTTACAGTTGCGCTACCACGCCTGTTGTCAAATGCTTACCTTGAGACGATTAAGTACATATGTAAACTGTACGTGTCAACCTGAAAAAATAATTTTTACCGATTTTCTAATTGGAAAAGCATTTCGTTTCAGTATTTTGGTAATCAGAAGTGTTTGGCAGTCAGTACTATTGATTCCGTTAACAATATTTCTCGTAGAAAAATAACCTATCTGGAGTTTAATTAGTTTGACAGTTTTCGTGGGAGGTGCTTGTCTCGTTAGTGCAATCTCACATCGGTAGATAAAATCAGAAGGAAGTTGAGACGGACGCGACCCGAGATTTTCGAAGGCGAAATAGACGTAGAAAGATTAAAAAAGTATTTTCGGAGAAAATAGCTTTGAAACTTTGTGGAATCGGCGACGGAATTTAGAGCGAGACAGAATCGATGCGTTTTAATATATATGGATAAATTATCAAAGTAAATTATCATACAGTCAAAATTGGTAATTCTTTTTCGGTCTGCAAACGTCATTTTTTACATAAAATTTGAAATATGTCAATAACAGTTAGACCATATAGGTATAGGATATTATATATGGTATGTGTTCAGCATTTGACGTAGAATCCACAAATGAAATAATATATAGCAAGACCTATTTAAAATAAGCAAGTTGACAACTACTTCCGTTATAACCGGAAGTGCTATCATTTTCAAAATCCTTTAGCCGAATTACCCCCATCGACATTAGTATACTACCAAATTTTCAAATTTTCCAACAGCAACGGTTTTTAGAGGAAAAGAGCGGCATTCAAATAAATGGCGAAAACTAAGCAAAGTTTAGTTAAGGCTGTTCCACAAAAACAAAAAAATATTATATTTCTTTTCAGTATAGTAGAATAAAAAGAGATGCCATTAAATAATAAAGGAAAAATTATGTTCTATTGAAAAGATATGTTATCGTTCGACGAAAATAAAAAATACGGTTTTTCATGGAAACACGAGTAAAATGCATTTACTGTAATCGTGATTTATCATTATATTGCAACTGCATTCCTCAACATTTTTTTATTAATTTCAATCGTATTTACACCATAAGAATGTTGCAGTAAGCATGCCCGATCTAATACCAACGAGTACATATCGCATCCTATTAAAATATACATTTTATCTCTCTTAATTGTAACTAGCTAGTGCGCAGCATTCCTCTGTAGCTTTAAATGCCTTTCACTGTAAAAAGTCTCGTATTTTATTTTGTGCGGCTCAGAATTGCCTCAAACGTAACATATATTTAAAATGATAAACTGTCGGATTCATAGTATCCAAAAGAAAACGGGAATCAATATTTACATTTCTCGGTGCCAAGCATATTCTTGCACATACGTCGATTGTACTCTTTTTACTTATGTCCGATCGGTTTAATGTAATATGTACATTTATATAAATTATAACTTATTTTTAACAGCAAAGAAAACTTATCCTTTTATGTTTGTAGTGGCGAGATACAGTGAAATACACCGTAGTGTCCTCTTTCAGTCTTTGCTACTATCTGCCTGACAATTATTGTCTAATTGACAGACAGTTAACGATCTGCTTTTCTGCAGATTACAGTGACTCTATACAAGACAGTGGCGACAACAGAGGGTCCTATTTTTGATTGATCCGCTAAGATCACGAGGTTTAGCCACATGTTCATGCAAAATTTGTTTTGTTTATCGTTTGCTTTAAAAGTATTTTAAAAGTGGTGAAACCCTTTAAAATAAGGAATTCCAGTTACTTACATTAAATCAAATGTAAACAAACCAAAATTTGCAGGTTAATGGCGGATGGGCGGAGCTAATGGGCGATTGTCGTCACTGTCTTGTATAGAGTCACTGTACTGCAGATTAGAGTTACTAGATAGACACACTAGATAGACAGAGTAGCGCACTCCGGCCGCCATGTTTAGTCCTTTGCACAACAGGTTTCTGGGTAAAAGGAAATACAAATATTGCTAGAATTAGTTTATTGCACAAGACAAAAGAAAAACTTAAAAAATTATTTCTTATCTGTTTATTGATTAGTGTTATAAATTATACTAAACTATGGCGAATCGGCGGCAAATGCCCGACGCAAAGGCAGACGCTACTGTGTCTATCTAGTGACTCTACTGCAGATGCCATTACAGCGACCTCTATTGTCTTTGAGGAAGACAATCCTACTTAATTATTGGAAGGAGATGCCGAAAACAACTACTCCACGGGCAATATGCCCCGACTGGCGTTGCATTACATCAACATCTCTATTGTTAATGTCATTGTCTGGTATTTGGTCTTGATGAAGGATGTGGCGACATCCATGGTGATGTTGATGTAATGCAACGCCAGTCGGGGTATATTGCCCGTGGAGTAGTTGTTTTCGGCATCTACTTCCTATAATTATCCTTTTATATTCCCGTTTCATCATAAATTCCTAATAAAATTACTTCAGCTTATCGCACAATATTAATTAATGATGAGATAAATACTATTGACGGATTAAATTCTATATCTAATTTGTTTTGTTTTTATCGTAAACTATATATTTGATTGACAAGCCAAGGTTTAAGAAATACCCATCACGGCAGCGTGCAGGTTTATGGTGCGGGTGGCAGCTTATACTCTTCGAAGTGGAATATAGTTTCGACAACTTTCTTTTACTCCTCAAAAGAGCCTCGCTACTGTTTATACACCTTGGAACATTTTATATCCAGCGAATGGTGCCCATTAAATTGCATTTCCTTACAATCGCCCAAATAATCTTTTTTCTTATTTTGATACCCATTTTAAGGGTTCTAAAAGAGAACGCTTCCTCAAGGAACTGCCAGCCTCTAAACATGGCGATTTAAATCAAGGTTTGTTAAATCCTCCTTATTCTTAAATTCGACGGCAGGAAAAAAAATAATTTTGGGACACTTTGTCTACCAATGTATGGAATTGTAATATGAATATTTTTTCAATTACCTCTAATCGGCGTAGGTGATGACATCACCAACCTCTATTTCCTTATTTTCTTTTTTTGAATAATTTAGTAACAGTTGTTGTAACTTGTTTCAATTAGATACCGTTTTGTCTCTTTTTTTTATAAAATCAACACCGACAGTTAGTCGGCAAAAGAATAAAATATGTTGCCACGATCTACACATTTACTGCAGTATCTTCATTATTTCACAAAATATGAAATATTTTTTTCAAACAATATGAAACAAATATGAATCTGTGAGCAGCCAATGTGGCTGCTGACAATGAATAAAATAATTACTTATCCTCATGTCGTTTTATACTATTTTTTTCTTTTATTTTAGCTAAATTGAAATCAAATTAACTTTTCATCAGTTTACTAAGCATTAAAGTCTCCATCTTTGGAGGCTCGTAACTCCTTCAAAAGCACACTTCCGAATTTCCTCAAATGAACTTTTTTCTTATTATTATTTTGACTATATCTCATGACTATATCTATAGAAATGGCGTCTATATAATCTGCATGTGACATTTACACAATAAATATACGACCTTTTTCAACAACCATATCGCCACTTTAATGGTAGGTACTCAAATACAGTTTCCAATTTTCGAAAAGGCACTTTTTGTTTATTTCTTTTATTTCTTGTTGTTCTTTAATCACTGTACACTCCGTATACATACCTATTAGATAAATTAAATTATGCCCCGAAATAACCTAATGCCTTTTTAAGTGTGCTATTTCTTTTAATTTAATTATTTCTTTAGTTAGTAATTTAAAACAGTGAAACAATTGTGATAAACTCTGCGGTAATTTTTTAACTGTTCTCTCAGTTTTTTTTATACTTTTATAACATTTGGAATTCGTGTCTACCTGGTAAACAACTTTATACTGGGATTATAACTTCCTGAAGGTATTATATAGTAAAATATTCTCTACACAAAATAAGCTTGGCGATATTATAATAATCCCGCAATTCTAGTTGTAAATTCTCTAAGCCTCTGTAACGCTTAACAAGTTGGAACTGGTATAATATACAAAGTGTTGCAATCTAGTTAAGGCTAGCTCGTTCTCATTACACAATTCACGTATAAACCCTATAGAACAAACTACATAATGCTTAGTTTTAAAGGCGTTGCAGATTTTGATAGCTCTCTCTTAACTAACCGTTCCAAATAATTGCGTAAAATTATGTGAACTGCTGCATTGAATACCTTCATTTATAAAGGAAATTATGCATCAAATTCGTTATGAGCTGAATGACTCTGTTAGTGTATCTAACTATTATCTAAACTGCATTTTAAATAACAGTTTTATTAATGAAGGGTGTACAGATCAAGTACAAGCCAATCGATGTTTGATGTGTACAAACTACCGACCGTAACAGATATAGACACAGAAATGCATTCATAAGTAGCTCTCTGTTTACTTGACAATCTCCATAGATGATCTGAATCACTTTACTACAGAAGATACCTAGTGGTAATGAGATAGGTTTTCTAAAACCTAGTTTAACTGACAAGAATTATTTTGATCAATTTATAGATAGTTACAGATATATTTGATATTTACTTAAAGTAAGAAATATATTATATTTTGAATATCATTACATTTTCTTATTATAAATAATTATTATTAATAAATAATTATTGTGCAGTGAGATTACTAAACACATAATTTGACTTACTTGTAAAATATTTTTTTTATAAATACCTTGTAAATGTATTTTTGAATATCGTGAATATTTGCCTAAAGATAATAGGTATTCATTTCAAATTCTCATCGCCTACATATATGTATAAATAAATGTAACACATAAAATAAATACATTAGTATCTTCAAAAACATTTATTTTTTTAAAGTTATGATACTATAATATATTATGTTGATCCTTTCAACTTGATGCGGTGGACATAATATATATTTTACATTTTTTGGAACATACATTTATAATACATTCATTTATTGGACATTTTTCATTGTTGGAAACGTCGGAGGTATTTGAGAAATGAGTAATCCAGAGATATCGCAGTTTTCAAGTACATCTGCTGCTGCTCCAGGGACACCTGCAATGTCCTCTTCGATAGTATTTCCTCCGGAAAACTTCTTCTCATTCTAGTATTTTTATTAACCAGAATTCTACAAAAAAAATATTAACATTTATTTGATTGATAAAAATGTTTACACGCAACGTGCATGCAATAAATTTATAAACGCAGATAATTCATATTTACGCAGAGATATGCATATATATTTCAATAACAGAAATAGTTTATTTTATCTAATTTGACCATAAGGGTTTTGAGTGACCAAATTATACAACTTGATCAGTCTACGCTATAACTTTTAAAATCCTATTCTCCGTTATATTTATGTCTATTCTCAGTTATATTGTAAATAAATTTATTAACGTATTTAACATATTAAGTACATCAATTTTATTTTTTATTGTGGAACCCCTCAGCACTGTAAAAACTCTTGCGATTTATAACCCCTCACTCATAAAAGTATTGCAAACAGCTGGACAATTACAAAGTACAAATTTAAGCTATCCTACGTTCTTTACCTCTATTATTAATCTCTCTCCGGTTCTCTTCCTTCTTCCCTCTGAGCGATTTCTATACAATATTATAACTTTTTAGCTCATATAAGTATTGCTCCAATTTAAAATTTGCTTCCTTGTATAGCATCTCCTTAATTTCAAATTCTTTAATAAGAATATTTTTGGATTGGTAATCTTCTGCGAACAATACATTTTTGTTTGTTATTGTTTCGATTTCCTCATCTTTGGCGTCCATTTTTCTTCTAAGGGACATTATCTCATCGGAAAGTGCACGTTTCTCAGATTCAAAAATTAACTCTTTCGTTTTATGTTGTTCTTTTAATGTCGTAATCTCCATTTTAGATTTTATTAATTCTGTTAGTTTTTCTTTTAACTGCTTCTTTAGAGCTTTGCTCTCTTCTTTAAAGGGATTCTTCCTTTTCTGGATGGAGTTTCCCTGAATAAAACAGAAATTGGTTAAAAAGAAAAATATGAAAATATAAATAAAAAATATAAATAATATAATATAAAAAAATATAAATAAAAGTATCTCCATTCCCTATTCCCATCGTGATGATGAACCAGGAAGTTATAGACTTGCGCGGGGGAAGGAGCGGTATTTTATTAACAGATAACTGGTAAACAGTTATAAAAACGGAGTTTCTTGTAATAAATTGTATTTGTAAGTGTAAAAATATCTAATACCATTTCGCTTCCGTATCTTACTTACTTTCAAAGATACTAAAGTGTGGCGTAGCTTTAGATTCAAGCTGCACCACGCCTCGTTTCCGGGAAAACGATAACTGTTAGAAAAACGCGATTTGCTGTAATAAATTGTAAAATGTAAACAAATCTTATACCAATTTCGTTTCCGAACCTTGTTTACTTTTAGAGATAGAAGGGTGTGGTGCAGCTTTGGACTCACGCTACACCACACCTTATTTCGGAAAAATAGGCAGCTGTAAAAAATCGCGGTCTGCTGTAATAAATTGTAATTAAAGTGTAAAAATGTCCTATGGAGTTTTTTCTGGAGTGCAGCATATAATTACACTCTTTTAAACGTATCTCTCTTACTTTTCTCTATCGCATCTTTTTTAAGTTTCACTATTTTAAGTACTACTCACTACTCAGTAAAATGGTATAGAAACTTACTGCATTTTTAATGCTCCTCAATTTTCTGGTCATAGACAGGGCTATTGATCTGGTTATAGCCATTTTAGTCACTGCACTAGTTTAATTCCTATCTTACGATGGTATCAAAATCCTGAAGTATACTAAATCAAAATATGATCCTGTGCTTATATATATTATTTATCTCTCCCTCTTAAATGTGAACTGATAATAAACAGCCAATCAAATAAGTTTCTTAATCCTTTCAGGTAAATTTATCCGTAATAAATAGTTGGGGTGAATAATGAGGGTATATAAATTAAACACGTATCATAAATTTACTTATTATTGGAATTACTATATATTACTGTTAAATATATAACCCCATCATTTGATTTATTCTTTTAAAATCCCTGAACGAAAATATTAGGTACAATATACAGATTATGTAGGTACAATATTATATCTGTGTCTGTGTGCTCCTAATGTTATAACTAGGGGTTGTAACGGGTTGTAAGTAATAAACTCATTAATACTTCTGACCTTCTACCAGGAATGAACGGCAGCTGTAAGAATTGTACATAACCTGAAAATATTTTCATTCCACACAATTATTCTTTCAGAAAAAGTAATTATCAATATTTCCGAAATTAGTAATATAATCTTTTTATAACCAACAAGTAAAATCTCTTGGCATTTTATTATAAAATCTGTGGATAAGCATATTCTATAAGAGAATTCTCAGCCAAAAAAGTAAAATACATAACGAATATTAACACTGTTGCGTTTATCGAATTTTAAATGTTGTATCAAAGCTTTTTTCTTCTTTTTTCTTGAATAAAGAGGAAGAACAGTCTTTTTGGCATCAAATGTATTCAATCTCTGAATTCTGGAATTAGTTTTACATACACATTTATGTATTCACTATCTCAATTGATATTAAGCGTTGATTGTAGGATTTCACAATCCACGCTTAGCGCACAGTACAGTAGGTACTAGATGGAATCAAGAACATAATAAAATGATAATTCTAATTTATTTCTTCAATAAAAAAACCAAAAGAAAGTCTTTTTGTCCTTTTATTTTTGGAGGACTTTCAGCTCATTTTTGTACATTGATACCTTCTCCGACGTTTCGTCCGAGTTTTCGGACTTCTTCACAGAATACTTAAATACTGAAAATAATTTTTTTACATGAATAATTAAATTAGATTAGTGACAGAATATTTATCCAAAAGAGCGTTTTCTTACCTACTAGAATCTTTCTATTTTAACTAGTACTTTAACTTTTCTCTAGTAGGTAAGAAAACACTCTTTTGGATAAATATTCTGTCACTAATCTAATTTAATTATTCATGTAAAAACATTATTTTCAGTATTTAAGTAACCTGTGAAGAAGTCCGAAAACTCGGACGAAACGTCGGAGAAGGTATCAATGTAAGGTATCAATCAAGTCCTCCAAAAATAAAAGGATAAAAAGATTTTCTTTTGGTTTTTTTATTGAAGAAATAAATTCAACTATAACAGCCAACAACTTGTCTAGTATTATCGATAATTCTAATACTTGTGATCTTTAGAAGAACGGCGTCTAAACAGAATTATTCGAATTCGGTCACAATTAAATTAACTAAATAAAATTTGTGCAATTCTAAAAACATACTTTTTGTACAAATGGGAATAGACAGTTATTTTTGCATTAAGTGCGCGAAATAAATGTTTTTTTAATGGGGTATGAGAGCGTCAACTTTTTGACCAAGACCGTTAGGTTGAGGCGTACGAGAATTTTCGGTGTACGTACGTTTGTTAAGGTGAAACTTATAATTATTAAAAAAAAAAATAGCCGGGGTAATTGTTTTCCCAAGTTATTGAAGACAATCTTTCATTCATTTCTAATTATTTTAATAAGAGTTTACTATGAGCTGGTAAAACGTCTTTATGGATTGCTGTAGATGACCATATTGTAAAAAAATCTGATGGCCTTTCAATTCAAGAGCCGCTTATCTTTTATTCCTCCACAATATCAATGCAAAGAGAAGTAATAGTTCCCGAGTCTATGTATTAAATACAAAATAACAAAAAGAAGGCATATAGCTTTTCATTGATTATAATTGCAACGTAACAACTTGGAATGTAGTCCATTGATTATAATTGCAACAGGACGAGTATGTTATAGAGCCTGCTATATTTCGATAGCCTGCTGCATTTCTTGTATACAAAATAGATAGTATAGGTACATACATGCTATGTTGACTGATTTGAACCAAAACTGTCAATGACGTCATATGCGATAATAAAGATGACGTCACAACAAGATTAATGTAGCATGTGCAATTGAAAATTAAAGCCCATACCAGGTTTTTGAAATATTTTTTTTTTTTTTTTGAGTTAGATACTGAATTTAACTTTTCTATCTCTAAGTTTAATTAGGCATTTATGACAAATAAGCTACAAATTTTGAAATATATTGGATTTTTGGTAACTCTATGATGTTTGACACTTCTTATGGAACATTTTTTAAGGTTCACACATTATTTATCTAAACAATCTAAACAGTCTTGTTAAAACAGCAAATAATACAGGGTGTCCCACGGTGACGAGACATTAGGCATATTACAGAGACTATTTCAGAAAATTTGGGCAATAGTGGTTTCGGGCATGCCCTTTTCAACTAAAATAATGGCGTCCACCTAACGGTTACGGTTGCTATTGCCCAAATTTTCAAAATTAAAATCGAAGTAGTCTCTGAAATATGTCTAATGTCCCGTCACCGTGGGACACCCTGTATGTCAATAATAAAAAACAGTTATTGAGTTGGATTGACGAAATTGACCAATTGACGATTGACGATTGTATGTATCGCTATGTCTCAGTTTGTCATACCATCGATTCTAGTTTCCGACGAATTGTATCTCATCTCATCTGAAAAGTCGAGATAAAATTTCGTCGCGACAAGATAAGGTACATGCGAGACGAGACAATAATTTAATTATTCTCGCGACAACGTTAGCTGTAATTACATTTTATAAGTTAAATAAATACCTAAGTAAATAATCAAAAAATAAGAATAAATATTGGTACCTAAGTAGGTAAGACAAAAAATCATGAAAATTCTGTATTCTTGAATTATTATAGTTTAAGTAAATGTATTAAATTAGAGTGACAATTTAATTTATATAAAAAAAGTCGCATATGCCACAGTGCAATTGCCACTTTGACATCGACAAAAGTTGTCTACAACTTTTGCAGTGATAAATTAACTCCTATATAAAATAGTCTATTTGGCAGTGACATTTTTGTCACTTTGACAGCGATAAAAAAGGTGCATCGTTTTTTATCACCGATAAAAATGCCTGTTCCTCAAAAGCAGAGTACATCTAGTAGTCGCACGTCACTTTAAAATCTGTCCTGTCAGCTATAATTTTTAAGTATTGTGGAAAGTGGAAACTATACTGTACAATATGAGTCGTTTTGGGAAAATTTCGACTAAACAAATTACAGAAAACATAGAAAAATCAATTCCGCAATCCACAAAAAACACGAAATCGTCAATATGGAGAGAAATAAGTCAAAATGAATATTCAGCATGTGTGGAAACTAGAGAAGAAAATATTGAAATTAGTACACCCAATCAAACAATTTATAACAACTGTATTTTTAATAACTGTTGCTTCAAATAATTGTACAAATAAAGATAAATATTATTGTTGTTCTTTGTTTACATATTTTGTCGTTAATTTATCTTGCCAAAAAACACTCGAGCTTTATTTTTATGGATAAATTTCTTTTTAACTCAAAATTTTTCCATTCAGTAATTTTGCTCGAAAAACTGACATTTGACAAAATCGCTCGACCTCCGGTCTCGCGATTTTTTCATGTCAGTTTTTCTCATAAAATAACTGATTGGCAAAATTATTTCGTTACAAAGAGAATTTTCGTTACAAATTTATCCAATAAAAAAAAGCTCTTGTGGTTTTACTGTTGACAAATGCACTAGTGGTTTTTTCACTTATCTATTTTTTAATCAATTATCGCGGTGTCCGTTGCCAAAATAAATAGTTTGACATTTTTGTCAACAACTTATTGAATTATTAAACACTAACAATGAGTCGATTCGGTGAGTCTACAAACAACGAAATTAGTCAAATGGTTAATACCTGTGTGCCTGCTAATACAGTTGCGACTCAATCATCCATTTTGGCGACAATTTTCTGCTATTCATTAAATTGTCCTGCCGAATTACACTAGATGTTTTTATTGATACCGGGTAAAATTGTGTTGTTTAAATTCTAAACTGTTTCCTTTAGCAATTTGACTCGAAAAACTGTCAACCTAAAAACGGTCCACCTTCGGTGTCGCCTTTTTTAATAGTTTACAGTTTTTTTCGTCTAATTGCTAGGTCACAGTTTCTCATTAAACAATCCAAATTTATCCGGTAAAATACAAACCTCTTGTGCAATTATAAGGGAAAAATATGAATGTAAAACTAAAATCGCTTGTAATTTAGATATTTTAATAGATTTGTTATTAGGTACGTACCTGCTTTAACGTATTTGTTAAAAACAATTTATGAATACCGTATAGCTATTGTAAACAAAAATAAGTCTAGAACATATACTTAGCAGTGGTTCCTATGTCATAGGAGTGAATATAATATACTGTTTTTATAGGCAGTAGATATAATTTAAATTTACCACGATGCAGTATAGAATATGTATGTAGGTACATTTTCCATTAGATATTAGTTAAAACAAGGAAATAAATCAAAGAAATAGTTTGGGACATCCGTCTTTCTTGTTGAATGTGTCTGTTTCCGTTAATTAGGCAAATTATGTTATAATTGTCGCCAAGAATTATTTTGGCATCAACTCCTACCATTAATTAAATTTACATCGACAAATTGACTTGGCACTTCGAAAACCCCCTTGAACAGTGGCAGTCAAAATGTAGCAAATTTTCATTTTGGATAATTATTCATTCAAAATTAATATACAGGATGTCTATTTAAAAACGAGCAATGCTCTGTAAGTATGGACCTAAAAAAAATACAAAAAATTTCTCAAAACCGTTTCTAGGGTATGTGGAGGGAATCAGTATGACCACAAAAATAACCTTCACTAAGAAACCCCTGGGGCTCTAGCCACCTCAACTCAATTGTTTTAAATGGCAACACCCCGTTTGTGATACCTCATTGGAAAACTCTTGGAAATTGCTATTTAACACTACTAAATTAACAGTATTAAATTTTATAATTATTTATTCCAGTTTCTCGTTATAAATATCAAATTAAATCATTTTGGTGCAAATAAGGTCGTAAAAACGTTCGTGAAAAAACTAGAGAACACAAAATAATTCTAACAAAAGTATAATAAACAAATAAAGCATAAATAAACAAATTGTTCAACAATAATCAGAACACTTTAAATTTTTAAGGAATATAATGGGAGTCATTTTGAGCATTTACTTTAAAGAGCTATACAAAGCACTAATCTCATTTATTTGTCAACTATTTTGAACGCTAAGAACCTTAAACATTATTAAGATGTAGCACTTAGATGTAGGTGTTAGATTTTCTAATAAGCTAGATTTATAATAATAATAATATATAGGTAAATGACTGCGAAATATTTGATAAAATTAAAATAACGTTTACCGTTTCAGATATAATTGTATGTATTATGTTTTCCTTAAGTACCAGTAAAGAAAGTACAAACTTTCAACATACTTTTCTCAAAGTATTTTTTATTGAGAATGAATTAAGGTAATAGAAATTTCTTAAATCGTAATATCGAAATTAAAACCAATAAAATGTTTGATTTCCAATCTACTTTGCTACCTTGAACATGTATGTAGATAAAGTGGATACTCGAAGCGGATGGTTCTTTATGAAACATCGCGAAAATAATTGTTTTGAAAAAAACATTGATCTCATTTAGATGTTCCAAGAAATAAGTATATAGAAAACACTCTATATACTAGTATTTCGGCTTGTTAGGCCTTTTTCAATAGAGTAAATGTCTATTACTAAACTAAATAGTTATATTAATCACGTTCCAGGTTATAGCAGAATAGAACGAAACGGGTGTAAAACGATTAGTGTCAACAAGCGTACTATTGGGAGAATTTTGATAAACAACAAAGAAAGGGTTAATAAATTAAAACAATCGGGGGTATACCAAATTAACTACGCGGATTGTAATGCCGTGTATGTGAGTCAAACCGGTAGAAGTATCGAAACTAGAGTAAAAGAACATAAAAAATCCATATTAAATAACGCAAAAAATTCAGGATTTTCGACGCATTGTAGAGAAAACAATCATTTTATAAATCAGAAAAATGTAAAGGTACTGCATCGTGAAAAGAAAGGAAAGCGCTTAGATCTGTTAGAGCAATTAGAAATTAAAAAATCTTTAAAGGTTTAATCCGTGTACTACCAATGATCAGATGGATTTTACACTCTCGCCCTTCTTAGAAAAGGTAATAAAAACTCGGGCTTTACCAGAAGGTAGGATCAATCGGAGGTAGGTGCTCGTAAACAAATAAATAACAAAAACGCGCTTGGAAATGTTTAGTAATAGACATTTACTCTATTGAAAAAGGCCTAGCAAGCCTAAATACTAGTATATAGAGTGCTATTTATATATATTTCTTGGAACGTCTAAATGAAATAAATGTTTTTTTCAAAACAATTATGTATATAGATATTTAGTTCAGCCAAAAGACCAAGCTGCATACATTTTAAGCACCAACAAATTAAAATTTGCCATTGACCGGGATAATTTAAGAAAAACGTTTGCAAAATTTAATGAAAGCTAATGTTTAGCACATCTACAATTTTTTCATATGATATTTCTTTATTCTTTATCAATAATTTTATTCACAAATTATCAAAATAAGGTGTTTTCCTCGTGTAAGTTTCTTGCTGCTGTTCGTTCCCAAAGGAAAACAGGATACCGCTTTGAGGCGGGTAAATATTTTGCAATTAACCTTTTCTTAGACAGAAAATATTTTCCTCGCTGCATTCCCCTTGTTTTCTCCAAGGACTGAGTCGTTGTTGTGACTGAAATTTTAATGTGAAACTTTCACCAGAACACTGCTTTAGCAGCTCTTACTTTAAAAGTTACAACCGAAGTGTGTACCTATTTGAAAATATATTCGTAGCCATAAATGGAATGAAAAGTAAATGAATTTGTCTAAATAAAATTTATAATTTATATGAAACTAAGCAGATATTTTGCCGCACTTTAAAAATTAATATTAATCGTGCAATAATAGTTGGGTGGCTGAAGATGGAATTATGTTGCTTTTATTATATAGTGCTAATTTATAAGTTTAAGTATTTTTTAAATATATGTATAATATTCACAATGCTGCTGTCTACTTACGAAATTTAAATAGGATTAAAAGAAATATAAAAATTTTATTATACCACTATTTACCGCAAATATGGCTATACCAGGGGTTCACAAAGCTTATAAAACTAAAGGATTACCTAAACAGTGAACAGTGATACTATAAATATTATAATTAGGTAGGTAGACTTGAGGATTTATGTTAAGAACCAAATATATAAATGAAGGCAATTCAAAATAATTATAAACTAAAATTTACAAAGAGTATCTAACCTTTGAAAAGATTGCCCTATTTTCTTCCCTTTTTTTGTACAAACCGACTGTCAGACCCTCCAGGAATTATGCAACAAGGTGCCTGGTTCTACGGCGTATATAGAGAGGTAGTTTTAACAATCCAAATAGCCTTAATCCAGAAATTGTTCGCAGAAATTAGCATCAGCTTCTTATAAAATAATTTATAAGCAGAATGACCTTCAAGTACAGCAAACATTACATAGGATTTCGCCAAGTTACTAGCGAAGACAAAACACCCTAAAATTACAATGGAATATGTAAAATTGTAATAAGAATGTAAGAATACCTGGATTTTACCTCTTTTCGATGGTCTTAATGTAGCCTAGGTGTTGAAACATTGGTAGTTTAGGCCTTTTTAATATAGCTTTTGGTCCGAGGTTGGTTTAAATCGCTTAATCGGTGAATTTTCAAAAAAATATAACTCAGGAAATACTCTTCCTAGCAAAACTATGAAAATCCCAAAATCTTGAGTGAAAATGGAAAAATCCTCGAAGGATGAATACAAATTTATTTCCACTCTCACAGCAATACCTTTCCTGGAAACACACTTGCAGATCTCTTTTTTTAATACCCCAAAAAATCTATTTTAAAAAACTGCCTACGGAATCTGAAACTAGTCAACCACTAGAAATATAAAATTACTAGAATGTAAGTTTATTGAAAGCAACGGACATAGGCGGAACAACGTGAAGAAAACTGGAATAAGAATTGACAATATCAGAGAACTGAGAGTTAAAATCGACTAGTAACTTAAGAACTATTAATGATATATTTAACGAAGTTATTCGTCATATCTAAATGTGTTGTATAACATTGATATGCAATTTATAAGTAAACTGCTGAATAAATGTTAAATGCGCGCCTATGGCATTCTTGGTTTAACGTTAGGAGGAAGGAGCTAAAGACATTCTAAAATTCCCTAAATTGAAAAGGTGATATCTATTCACGAAAACAAGTAAACAGAGGTAACCTCAACAAGAATACACAAGACTACTTGTGTCAATTAAAATCGACCAATATTAATATTTTCTATTTATTTTCTCAACAAAATAACACTCCTTGGCACATTTATTCCATCTCCATAACACTACCATAAAAAAAATTATGAGAAAATTAAATGTGTTAAATTAAATCACATTAACAGGTGTATTACAGGTTGCAAAGATAAACATAATGACCTTCAAGTACAGGAAACATTACATAGGATTTCGCTAAGTTACTAGCGAAGACAAAACACCCTAAAATTACAATGGAATATGTAAAATTGTAATAAGAATATAAGAATTCTTTTCGGGGGTGTTGCAGTACATAGGGAATCTAATTTGTAAAATTCACCTAGATGTTAGAGAAATATATACAAAATATCAAACAACAAAAATTGAACCCTTACAATTTGTAAAAGAGAACATTTTTTATCCACAATATGTGAGTAGCAGACCTTAGTAATATTCTAAATAACAACATTATTTTATAAATTATACACACGATATGTTATTATAAAGTGTAAACGATATGTTATTATAAAGTGTAAAAAGCTACTAAAAAACTTAAAAAAAAATCTAAATTCCAATAAGGCCCATATTATTTTATATTTAAGTTTTGAAACTCATTCTTCATTCATTAAAACTCATTCTTAATATGTTTGGAAAATGGCGGACTTATTTTTTTATGGATAAAAAGAATGGAGGATGTATATAATAACGTATACATTACGACATAAACAATGACCAAGTGAAAACAAAAAAACTAGCACCAAACTTCTAAAGAATGCCGCTTAGAGGCTTAAGAATGATTTGCCATACCCTCTATGGGGGGATATGTTTATTAAGAAATTTTATCTATGTCATACAATTTAAACACAACGTCATGACATGACACGAAATCATAACACCTCGTATAACAAAATATATACCCATTTTATTATTCTAGAGAATACTATTCTCATGAGAATCACTATTCAGAAAAGTAATAATTAAAAGAGCCTATAAATGTTTCGCTGTATCTGCCTCATGGTCAAGAGACACAACATCTGGGTTCAGCATTTTTCCTGCCCCAGGACATTAGACAGCTTCCCCTAGAAGGGGTGCTGGCCTATGCGCATAGCATGGGTCTCTTCCAATAGCTCTCGACTAGCGGCAGGCACAATGGGTCGAACGGCCTGAGTACTGCGGGTAACCGCGCCGGTTTCTTACAACAACCTATAAATGTTACCTATATACTAATGACACTTATTGAGTGTTTCATATAAAAGTGTTTGATATCGTGAAGATGAATTCAATATGGTTTCTCATATAATTCATGAATATACACGAAACAACAATCCAAGCGGTGCACGTCATTAAGGATCTACAATGTTACTTGCCAGAAATATAAAAAATATATACAATTTTGATGTACCTCAACATAGCTTAGACTAGTGTTGATTTACTATGATTACATAAGTATAAGGAAACAATGGTTTAAGCACGTTAATGTCATATTACTAATTTTACAACTGATGACGTGTGCCGTTCAGATTCTTGTTTCGAGTATACTTATGATATGGCATTGTCATTAAATACGTGAAACCGCGGTGTAAATATGCATATCAATAGGACACCGCCTGTTCTTTGGCTATACTATCTTTGATGTTTCTAATAAAATTAAGTTGTGACATGTAGTGCGATATTGCCTCCTCTGATGTTTCGCTGAATGAATAGTGCAGCAGCTGCATCATACTAAGTGACAGTATATATTTCTTACTTCATGGATTTCGGATGGAGTTTCTGAAAGCTGGAAAATTGGCACTGCGATCTTATAACTTGATTCCATGAGAAAATTGTTATAGGAGAAGGAATAATGATAATTACCAGCAAGACAAGCTTAAATATCTTCTGAAAAGTATATAAATAGCGGCACCTGCCTACTTAAGTGCATTATTTATTTATTCTTGTTTACTGCAGATTATTAAGTTATAGAGCAATAATTGTAAAAATTTTTATTTCAGCAAAACGTTTCAATTTATAGTTTCATATATCATCGTTTTTAAGATTACAATTATTACTTAATGTTTGATTTTGAAGCAAATAACGTTTTTCTTCAAGCGCATAATAATAGTTAAATTATATTATGAAGGAGGTATTATAGATAAGGCCTATTTTTTTACTAGTAAAGAAATATTCTAATTCTAAAACTAGAAATGGGAGAAAATCGCTTTCGCGATTTTCGTTCCCATTTCTAGCCCTACTGTCCAGGCCTGCGGCCTGGGGTCACCCTTTGGGTGAAAAAAGCGTTTAGAATAATAGGTATTACTTTTAAGAATTATACTAAACTTTTCTTAATATTTTGATGAATTGTAAGGGTACTTTATTCTTGATGGTAAAACCGAGGGTAAAACATCATAATTTTTTAAGTGCTGAAAGTAGAATTTATTTTTCAGTAAGCATTTTTATTAATTTTATCAATAGGACCAAAAATATATTGCTGTCATAATTGTAGCAGCAAATTAACATTGTAGATAAGTAGATAGATAGATAGATAGATAGATAAGTAGATACTTTTGTAAGCTCAAATGATGAATTTTACAGACTGCCAAAATGAAGGAATTAATTCCAAACTAATAGTAATAAATAATTGGAATTAAAAAGTGAAAAAAAAAATTGTCTCCAACGTGACTCGAACTCGCGAAATAGATTTTTGGAATCCTACAACTATCCCATTGCGCTATCGAGCCTGTTGCCAGAAATTTACCTTGAGATGTTTAAGCACAGCTTACCATGGTAAGCTGTGGTTTAAGTATGTAATAAGTACGTGTCAACCTGAAAAAATCATTTTTACCGATTTTCTAATTGGAAAAGCATTTCGCTTCAGTATTTTAGTAATCAGAGGTGTTTGGCAGTCAGTACTATTGATTCCGTTAGCAATATTTCTCGTAAGAAAATAACCTATCTGAAGTTTAATTAATTTGACAGTTTTCATGGGACGAATTCGGCGACGAAATTTAGAGCGAAACAGAATCGACGCGTTTTAATATATATGGATTATTTGGTTTACTTTATTTTTATTTCCTGAAAACCCTACACTTTGCATATTCTTCGTATCAGGTCTTTTCCTTATCTTAATATAGGGACCATCGGAATCGTCTTTAACTTTATTGTGTCTCAATCTGAATAGACATATTGTTATTGAAGTTTTATTGGCCTATAATAATTAGTAGGTAGTAGGTACCTATTGTCGGTACCTATTGTATCTTGAGGAGTTTGAGAACTAGATATCTTTAGAACCCCGGAAGGATACTCACGTCATATCAGCTTAGAAATTTCTAAAATATACGAAATTATTATAGACGACTATAAGTTTACGGTCGTCTATAATAATTTTGTTCAGAGAACTAAATGACTATAAGTAGCCAACAAGTCATTATTGATCCTTATTAGTATTACCAATAATTAATAATGATGTAAAAGATGCATTAGTTTATTATTTTTCTGTTTTCATACCAATGCATTTGTTTCAAAATTGACCTCATTATTTATGTTTTATTTAATACATATCTATTTTTGTTATTCACTAAGGAAATGATAATGTAAATCAATCCGACACTCTTTAAGCATTTTTGCTAGCTGGTTATACAATCTCTTACTCTATTCCTTTGACGGATCCGCAAACCGGTAATCTGTCTGACCATTCCGCTTCTGTCGGCGTCATAAAAAACAACGTCCCTATGTGGAAGATACCCTACCTATTTTAGCGAACGCAATAGATTACGAAAATCATAAAGCCTTTACAGCATGACGTTTACTTATGCCTACCGCACGCACCATAACAGGATTAAGGCAAAACTCGTGGCAGATACATAAATCGAGATTATAAAAAAGAAGTGATTTAAGTCGTTTTTGCGGTCTTACTACTAAAAGAGGTTTTGTGTAATACGAATTTGTATAGTTCGAAAAATGATTTGTAATTTATTGTAAGCAGGTTGTTCATATATATCACTTTTGTAAGCGATGAAAGCTCTGGTATGTTTAGCACACAAGTTACGAGATGAAAAAATTAATAATAACTGGTGATGATTTTATGGTTAATAATAATAATAGTAGCAGTACTAATAATAATAATTACCCTCAAAGTCAGATGTTTGTGTGGGAGTGCGAGTTGAGATACTACGAAGCCGTAGACGGCCCACGTCGTGAACTTTTTTTTTCTTTCGTAGATTTCAGACTTTAAACTCTGAATTCAGACTTTAAACACTGGATTTAGACTTTAAACTGTGAATTCAGACTTTGAACTCTGAATTCAGACTTTAAGAATTCAGACCTAAACTCTGAATTCAAACTTAAACTTTGAATTCGGACTTTAAACTCTGAATTCAGACTTTAAACTCTGAATTCAGACTTTGAACTCTAAACTATCAACTGTTATGCCTGAACAAACGTGTACGACTGCAATTAAGTAACGGGATACTGTGCCTTAAAAAAGTACCTACAAAATATGGGTGCATATAATGAAGAATTACTCCATAGACTCTGTTATAAAGACTTTGAATAAGTAACTCATATCATATATAAGTGTAGACCGGTAAGTTAGTGGACAAACCATTTTTTGGGAGATTTGTTCGTTTAGAGCAGTATACAGCTGGAGATACAGTACCTACGGTCCTTTAAGAATTATCATCTTTCATCGTTTTAACAAGATGTAAAGCTTGTGATCATAAACTAATTACTAGTGGCTTTTTCAAGTGGTGGGAGGTGCAAATAGTACTTTGTGTATCTAACACTGTAGACCGAATAATTTAATGAAATGTGCCTTATTAATAGCCCCTTTTATATGAGACAAATATTGTCGAGATTCGTCCTTTTTCTTTAAAAAATACAGTATAGAACAATATCAATTTCACTTGGTTACGTATGTTGTTAAATGATCAGTCAAGAGAGTATATTTAAATGAAGAAGTACAAATGATCGCAGACTATCTTGAGGCTAAGAAACAATTAAGCCAAACATATCTAAGTCCAATGTTGTTTTCAGCAATAAAACTATAAAAGCATATATTTTTTTCTCTGTTCTGGAACGAATTAATATATTTCTTTCATTTGGCAGAGGACAGCACAGTATAGTGCCCTAATATCACACAAAATCTTAGTTCAATATTCAGTTCCAGTGGCGTGCAACCAGTATTGTATGACCCCTTTTCAAAAGGAAAATGTTATAGCACTGACTAAATTAAAAAAAAACATTGTATTGAACTTCGCAATGTATTTACCAAAAATATTACAATTGACTTTTACTCGAAAATTGCCTAGTTTTCCCATAAATCCAACCTTTCTAAAATCATCTCTCGATCCATGAAAAAACACTGCACTTTTCGACAAAAAGCCCAAGAGAGTTTCTTTAGTAAATCGATTGTGGGGTCAATAGAGCTTTGTTTTTTAATTTAGCTTTGTTTGTTAATTTGTGGTGTAACATTTTTTATCTTGAATAGTAAGTCAGGTATATTGGTTGCACGCCACTGAAAATACATATTAAACCAACATTTTTTTATGATTCTAGAGCATTATGCCGTGATATTCTCTACCAAATTTTTAAAGAAATATATTCATTCGGTGGCGAGCCGGTGGCTCAGGGCTTAGTGTCTCGATCGCTCAACCCAGAGGTCGTGGGTTCTAATTCCTATTCCACCAAACAATTTTTAATTAAATTGTTTACTCGTAGATCAAGGCTTATTCGCAGGGATGGGTTGGCAACTATCCTGGCGATGGCCTAGGATGGGAAGAATGTCAACTTGGTGTTAATGTGAGAGATTAAAATCAGTTGATGTTTGACTTGTCCCCCTAACTAATGAGGTTTTCCAGGTTTTCCTCATTCCAGCACTGAATGGTGGTTAGGGCCTACCAACGTAAGTCGTTCCTGAGGCGCAAATGCGACCCGCGAAATAATAATATGCCGCCCCTCTCCCACCCAAGTTTCCGACTTTCGGGCTAATCCTTGTGATTAGAATCAGGGGTAGAGATATATTATTATATTAGTTTCAGGAACAGAAGTTTCAAGCTGAAAATATAATTTTTTTATTTTCAACTAAGGTCTAAGGTATATTTGGGGCTCAATTGTTGTATTATTGCCTAAGATTTTTTGTGCCATTTGTGTTCTTTCATTTAAATATACAAGGTAGGTATACCTATTTAAATAAGGCAAATTATTACAGGGTCAGACGTGACGACGTTTGGGCAAGTGCAGGTATATCGAAAACCAAATAAAATTAAAAATTCCGGTAATTTTCGGAAATCCGGAAGTCGCCATCAACTTCCTTATTTCAGATAGAACTCCCTGACATTTTTGAACTCTCCTTTAAATGTTAGGGTAACTTTGTGTTATATTCCCTATATCTAAAATTTACAGTTTTCAAGAAATTATTTTTTTCCAATAGAAATGACACTTGCAGTGCTATATAAAGCTGGCTATGATTCGTCTACCGTAATAGATGAAATAAAAAGTGCTTGGCAAAATTTGTCAAGAGATAACGCTTATTATTAGCAGCGACATTATTTTCCTAAAAGTATAAGGTTTTCAAATTTTCAGGTCAAACGAAATCCAAAAAATCACCAAAACACAAATTTTTCAAATGGCAACCCCATCGTGTATAGATATTTTTGAATTTAGGGACAAATTGAGGCCTAGTTTATGTAGAACGTTCTATACCTAAAAATTGTTCCTAGTCAGATATACGGGATTTTATATAAAGCTAAGGGAAAACTTTATAATACTACTAATAATAAGAGTAGGGCCATGAAAAACAAACGAATGATTCTGCCAAAATTCAGTATATATTCATTATCATATATACAAATATATGTATATAACAAATAATTTAAATTACTTAACTAAATATTAAGTTAACGAATTTACATCTACCAAAAGGTGGTTTTTCTACTAAGTTACCTACACTCATAGATGATATGAGTTACTTATTCTTCCTCTTCATTACAGAGTGTCTAGTATTTTGTAGATACTTTCTTAAGGCACGGGACACTGTTACCTAATTGCAGTCGTACCGTTTTGTTCAGGCATAACAGTTTATAATTCAGAGTTTAAAGTCTGAATTCAGAGTGTAAAGTCTGAATTCAAAGTTTAAAATGTGAAGTCATAGTTTAAAGTTTGAATTCAGAATTTAAAGTCTAAATTCAGAGTTCAAAGTCTAAATCCAGTGTTCAATGTCTGAATTCAGAGTTTAAAGTCTGAATTCAAGAGTTTAAAGTCGGAATTAAGGATTTAAAGTCTGAATTCAGAGTTAGAAGTCTGAAATCTACGAAAGCGAAGAAAAATGTTCGACGTAACCCTTCTATGCCCTCGTAGAGAAATTCAGAATGCACAAAAACACAAATAATAATTTATTTATTTAGTTACAATGCCCAACGGGAAAAACCCAATTACAGGACAAGGTTGAAGCATACAAATATTAACATTACTTAAACCTAACAAAATGAAAATATTGTAAATGACAGTACGGGTACAGAAAACCAACGGGATAAACATATAAACAGATATTATATACATATTATACATACACACAAACAATAAGCAATTAGGTATACATAACTAGTTATAATTTATTAGACAAATAAGCATTTAATGGACTTTATAGAATCGAAAAATATATCGAGTCGATCTTCAAACAACTGGTAATTAACAACCATCTGGTAGAAAGGAGATGCCGTTAACAAGTTGGTACGAGGAATCGGTAAATGTAATACAGAACTAGTTCTAGAATTAAATCTAGGAACGCGATCGACAATTTTAGATACCAATGAGGGTGAGTTGAGTAAATTATTAATGATTTTGTGAAGAAAGATCAGCGAGTACATAACGCGTCTACTTTGCAGGCTAATTAAATTCAATCTAGACAACAGTATATCCTCAGGAATACCCCGAGTTGGATAGACACCAAAATTAATGAAATGCAAGCTCTTTAGATACTTCCGCTGTACTCTCTCCAATTGTAAAATGTGAGTATTGTAAAGCGGACTCCAAATAACGGAAGCATACTCCAATTTACTGCGAACAAACGTATTGTATAGAACATTCAACGTCCCCTCATTCCGAAAGTCCTTGGAGTTACGCAAGACAAAACCAAGACTTTTAAATGCGGCATCACTTACCACGCGAATATGAGCATCAAAAGATAAATTACAACTAAATGTAACACCGAGGTCATGGAATTTCGAGACTCGATTCAAGATACTTGAATCGAGAGTATAGTTAAAAAGGTGGATATCTTTGCGACGGCAATAGGACATACTGTTACATTTATTTATGTTCAAAGGCAAATAATTATCATTACACCAACGATACAAATTGGATAGATTATCTTGCAATTTTAAGCAATCAGAAGAAGACTTAATTTTTATAAATAATTTTAAATCATCCGCATACAGCAGATAGTCAACATTAAAAAGTTCTGTTAAATCATTAATAAATAATATAAAAAATAGAGGCCCCAATACAGATCCTTGGGGAACTCCAGACAATTGCGGAAACTTATTAGACTGAAAACCCCGGTATTGAACAAATTGAAATCTATCGTCGAAATATGACCGAAATAACGATAAAAAGTTATTGGAGCAACCAAATGAACTCAATTTCTTAATCAGCAAATCATGGTCCAGGCGATCAAAAGCTTTAGAGAAATCCGTATAAATTACATCAACTTGATTGCCTCTGTCCAGCACTTCAGCAATATACTGGACCTTAGTAACAAGATTCGTAGTCGTGGAGCGTCCTTTCATGAATCCATGTTGGTATTGAGAAATGTGTTTTTCAACGTGAGAATATAAGTAGTGATGGATAATTAATAATAATAATAATAGACCTCATCGATGTGAAAACACCAACAGACCAAAGCATAGCTACAAAAAATATACAGAAAAGAAAGAAAAAATCAACAACTTACAATAGAAGTTCAAATAATATGGAAACAGAGACAAGTTCATATCCTTCTGAAGTAACAAGCCGACAACGAATATTACTTGATGATAAAGTTAGGTGATTTTTGTAATTTTTTAAAACATAAAATTAAACAATTTATTTTAAAAAATATTACCATTACCGGGAGGTCTGAGAGGTTGTCACCTCTACGAAAGTATTTTTGCCTTAATTTTAGGAATACTCGTGACATCATGACATCATTTAGATTATAATTTACAAACCCTCTAACCAATTACAGACGGATATTGATAAAAAAATTTCAAGATAAAATTTATATTTATTTTAAATCTTTTTAATTATTAGTCTATTTATTTCTCAATTACTTATGTTTACCCAAATACGAAAAAGGAAAAAAATAATTCCAATTTTGTGGTACACCGACGATCTTCACAGAAAATGCATAAATATTCCGTCACGCCGAATTTTTGTTTGAGGCAACCTTCCCGACTACGAAATAATATAATCAGTTGGCGCGATTATAATTTATGTGTTTCCAAATTGGGCGGCGGCTTCCAAATATAGCGCCAAACTGCCCAAGGAGATTTGTATGCACCATTCATCGATGCTTTATGTTTTAATAGCATGCACTCAGTATCGAATTAGTGTGAAATTAATTGATCCGTATCCCTTTGCCGAATTATACTGCGGGACAAAAACACGGGATGTCGATGCTGAAAATACGATCTATTAATCATAGAGAAATAGTATTTATTGTACAGAGCGATTCACTTTCGAGTGTGTAACATGGGTATCTCGCTTATTATAAAAGATAGACTGTAAACGTCCTTGCAAATTTTGACTTACTGTAATGTTAGTTTAGAGCAAAGTTTGTTACGTTCATTATTAAAATTTTAAGTGTGTACAGGGTGATTCACTTTCGAGTGTGTAACATGTGTATCTCGCTTATTATAAAAGATAGACTGTAGGTTTAAATTCGGCAAAGTTGAGGAATTTTGTGCTCAATAAGTTGGCGCAAAGAAAACCCCCATATCTGCTTTTGTTTTTGAGTTAGAGGCAAAAAAATGTTTTTTCCGGTTTTCGTTTTCTGGCCATAACTTCTATATTTTTGAAAATATTGGCTTATCGTTTTCATATTATTAGGACACTTTTTTGAGACAAAATACGATGCCGTAAACCGTTTTTTAAAAAATGTCACTTCTGTTGTAAATCATCCTCAACTTTATTTTTACTTATGGGCGCCATACTAATTTTTTTTTATATTTGAATAACTAATGGCTAACTAAACATTTTGAAAAAAAATACCTATTTTCCTTCATAATGCTCTTAATATTAACATATATTATATATTGTTGTATTCAGAAAAATCGATTTATTCAAATACGAGAAAAATTAATATGACGCCCATAAGAAAAAATTAAGTTGACGATGATTTACAATAGAAGTGACATTTCTTAAAAAAAAACGGCATCACATTTGTCTCAAAAAAGTATCCTAATAATGTGAAAACGATAAGCCAATATTTTCAAAAATATAGAAGTTATGGCCAAAAAACGAAAACCGGAAAAAACATTTTTTTGCCTATAACTCAAAAACAAAAGCAGATATGGGGGTTTTCTTTACGCCAACTTATTGAGCACAAAATTCCGCAACTTTGGCGTATACCCATGTTACAAGCGAGATACCCATGTTACACACTCGAAAGTGAATCACCTTGTACATTAAAAACGATGTTAAAAAGTTATTTTTACCCTTTAACATCCATATCAAGTCTAAGGAATATATTTTGAATAATTTCCATTTAATTGCAATCAAATATTTCCTCTTTTCTGTTCCTTGATTTTTAACACCAACATATTTTTAATTATTCTTGGGAATTCGGTGAAGCTAATAAGTTATTTAAAGCTTTTTGCTAACGTTTCGGTTTATTTATAACTATATTCAGAGAAGATTTTTCCTAGTATTATAAAGGAATTTGAAATGTTAGGTTTTCCATATTTGTTAATGATCCTTTAAACGCTCTGATGTGACTAGTTATGTCATAACAAATATTCAAAGTCTATTAAAACAGCAATTTGAAAAATCATATTACTTTAAAAAAAAATTATTGACTGAATTCCCAAGAGTATATCAAAACTGTGTTACACTGAAAGGAAGGTTCACAAAATATATTTCAATTCTGATAAATATGCAGTTAATTATATATATATAATAATAATATCTCTACCCCTCATTCTAATCACAAGGATTAGCCCGAAAGTCCGAGACTTGTGTGGGAGAGGGGGCGGCATATTATTATTTCGCGGGCCGCATTTGCGCCTCAGGAACGACTTACGTTGGTAGGCCCTAACCACCATTCAGTGCTGGAATGAGGGAAACCTGGAAAACCTCATTAGTTAGGGGGACAAGTCAAACATCAACTGATTTTAATCTCTCACATTAACACCAAGTTGATATTCTTCCCATCCTAGGCCATCGCCAGGATGGTTGCCAAGCCATCCCTGCGAATAAGCCTTTATCTACGAGCAAACAATTTAATGAAAAATTGTTTGGCGGAATGGGGATTAGAACCCACGACCTCTGGGTTGAGCGATCGAGACGCTAAGCTCTGAGCCACCTGCTCGGTGGCTTATATATATATATATATATATATATATTAACTAACTAACTCCTAGGACCGGTTTTTCAATGCTTGGTTAACGTAATTTAACCTAGAATTAACTAACTACAAGTTTAGAATGTGAATTCATAAAATTTTCGGGGAAACTCACATTCTAAACTTATAGCTAGCTTAACTACTAGTTAAACCGTGTTACCCAAGCATTGAAAAACTGACTACTAGTGAAAAACAAAAACGTACCTGCTTACAGCGATGTTTCGGTGTGTATGCTCCTCTTCAGTGTATAGTTAGTATAGTTAACGAAAGGGATCTAGAAAGACAAATCTAAAGCAAAATAATAAACTCAAATAAGGTAGTGGATCTGTACATAATATATAAATAAAATAATTTATGCATAGCCCTAAAAAAACCAACGATACATCTGCAATCTTAATTGTGTTTGCTCCTCTTCAATACAGGTAGCTACAAGAAAAAGTAAGAACAAGATACAATGAAAATTGGAAAAAAATCAGTACTACTGTTCCTATTCGTTTCGCATATACGTACTACATTATTCCACATAATACGGAGAGCAAGAAACAAGACGACATGGGTCGTCATGTTTTATACCAAAGTTTAAAAATTAAAAGATTTTTTTAATTTTTCCCTGCATAATAATCTTCAAAATGAATATTATAGTGTCCGGCAAAAGTCCCGGGAAACTGTTATAACATTTTATAGGGTGGAGAGCAAAATAGGGTTTAATAAGCTATATTTTGGGGTAGTAAATTCCTTCTCCCCTTCCAAGGTTCCCAAGAGAATAGCACCCCGAAATTGTTAAATGGTAGCCCATGTCGTACTATACCTTAATTGAGTGCTTATAAAAAAATATTCTGGTGCACATCAGAGATCTCTACGACTATCCGTTCATTGATTATTAAGAAACATGTTTTATATAATAGGAAAAACATTGTGGCTACCAAGATCTTCTGATTTAACATCACCTAAATTCTAAATGACATGAAGTCATCCAAAAAAATATTTATCGAGCTTGAATCGAACTGGAAAATTGAAGAAGGTAGCCAGTTTGAATACTTGCTACAAAAAAAAAACGTATTAAATAACTTTTTTACCTTATCTTACCTACAAAAAATAATTTGATTTATTTCGATATGTGAGCAATTGAGTATAAGCAATGAACAATGATATAGCAATTGAGCAATGATATAAAGTTTATATTGATATATTTTAATAATAAGGTTTTATATCTGAAGAAAACATATATTATCCATGAACCAACGTAAATGTCAAACACCTATACCATAAATCATATACAACTGTTGTATTAAGTCTCATAAGCGCCACTTAGGTCATTCGGAACTAAGACTACACCCGGGAGTAACAGAAAGAGAGGAAAAACAGAAGTTCGATTGCCAGATGGGCCATAAGCCATGATGATCCCCATTGATTTCCATATCAAGTCTGAAGGTACCTAACTGAAATAGAGGACCACCTTAGGTTGAATTGGTACTATATCTGCATTTATCCTACATGGAAAAAATGAGAGGAAGATAGGTGGAAAGGTTCAGATAAAACCTGAATGTATGCGGATGGCTCCCATCTGGTGGGAGCTATGCGCCATCTGGGATAAAAATATATGTCAAAGGCTTGACATATATTGAATTCAACAATTCTGTACATCGGTCTTAACAGTCATTCTCATTGAAGCAAAGGAAATAGAAGCGCAGAGCTGAAGATTTTTATCTGCTCTGACAATCAAGCCACGTTTAAGATATGTATGTATGTACGTATAATGTTCAAAAAAAAGATCTGCTCTTGTGTGGGAGCCTCGTTTTGAATATTCAGATAAAATTGATATTAATATGCTGTCGTTGGTACCCTGTCATATGAGAGTCCCAGGCCCAGGGAAAGAGAAAACTGATATATTAGCTCGTGTTGGATTAAAGGGGCTTTACAAGGTCCTGGAGATTTCATAGGGATTACTAAAAGGCAACTAAAGGGCATGTTAATGAAGCCCTTAACAAATGAGCTTACTTTTAACAAAGGTCTTAACAAATGTTGACGGAAAACTGGGAAAGTACTTGTTGCAAGCAGGCTCATAATTTCTTAGAGCACATTGAGAAGACTAAAGGTACGTTCAGTACGGAGCTTGGATGATAGATCATAGATGATAGATGAATGATGATAGAATAATAGTGAAAAATATAAGCGCTGATAGGCGTTCACAACGGAGATGTGCATAAGCGCTTTTAACAGCTAGTACATTTCAAAATGTCTAGCGATGAACATTACTTTTGTTCGTCAGCAACGAAATATTACATTTTCACTAAAAGGAAACAAAAATTAAGGAATTATCATGTGCATCCCATAAACAAGGAAAGGCACCGACTGGGAGAATTACACCATTTATGTCCTCAACTACGGAAATATTGCCAGGGGTTTTACGCATATTTCAGATACAGCAAAATTTGTACAGTTTTTTGTAGATACAGCAAAATTTGTTAGATACATTTAAAAGTTGTCTGTAGAAATATCTTACAATATTCTTAAAATGATAAAAATAAATTAAAATGAATACTACTCGTATAGCAACTCATCATAGATCCGATGAACGGGAACCACTAGTTAAAGTGAACGCTCGGTTTTCCTAATACTAAGTATTTTACTTTTGCTAAAGTCTCTAATGTATTTTATGTTAATATACTCAATATTGGATTAATTCGTTTGTTATTCGAGACCTACACACATCTCTTTCACAATATATAATAAATTGTATTTTATTTAAAAATAAAATATTACTTTTACTTGTAGCATTCATATTTTTTCCTATTTCTTCCCACTGCTTCTCCAAAATAAATCTATTGTGGTGATCAGAGTGGGCCTGATTCCACAACGATTCTCTAATAAACGCTTCTGTAATTAATTTTTCGGCATCCATACTCCTACTTCAGCTCGCAGAAGAATTGAACTGACTATTCCACAAAATATAATCGAGTATAAACCACTCGTGTATCATGTATTCCCTGCTAGTATCACATCTCCGTACTGAACGGCTCCACTGAAATACATTGTACATTTTATCAGCGCTGGTAAAAGTTACTCTATCATCCAGTCTATGATCTATCATCCAAGCTCCGTACTGAACGTACCTTAAGATAGTCTTGTCTATTCATCACAGTGTCAATTGAGTCTATACCACGGCCAATCCCAACCCAGGGAGTTAAACCAATCCCTAGGTTTAAAATGTTGACCATTACTCTGTTTTTATATATAATTTCAACTATACTTTACCATAATTTAATTGAAATAATGTTCTTGACATAACGTGCTATGTTCAATTTTGTCTTAAAATTTGCAGTAACCGAGTTATCTTGAAATCCCAACAAAAATAGAACATTGGAATGGACATTCTATACAATTATAATTTGATTATACTTTGCCATTTAACTTACATGAATACTCCGAATTCATATGGCTTCAAAGATGACTGAATTTCCTCTTGCCATTTGGTCGATGACATTCCCATTAAACAATTACGTTTGCACTATTTAATCTCCAGCGAATCCCCATAAATTACACGATTTACATTTGCACGTTCAGATGGTAGTAACTATTGTAAATGTGGTGGCATCTGTGTAAATTATGGATGAGATTCCGTAGTTTCATTATAATTTCATGCAGATATACTAAACCAGAGAAGGGAATCTATAGAAGCCTCCACAAAAGAGTAATGACTACTACAAGAAAGATTAAGAACATTGTAGACAGTTAGCCTGCTGTATCTATCTCTAAATTTCTCTAGGTATTTCACAGGTTCCCACACAACCTTCGGAGTAACTATAATAAATTGAAAATAGTTAAATAATTAAAAGTGTAACCATTTCTTGATATTTACACATATTCTTGGAAAGATTTCGAGTTTTATAATCTCATGAAACATGACAATTTCTTTAGCGAACTGCTAAATAGTGATATAATAAATTCCTGGGAAATATGGATATTTTAAACCTATAAAAGGATTCCGCTAAACAAAACAACAAGTTACTACAGACACCAACGTGTTAAAATTTTCCTCTTTAACTTCGACTTTCCTTTCCAAAGCTAAAGAAAATTATCTAGGTGATGGCATAGATCTAATCAAAACACAATGAAAATTCGGAAAATGCAATTGCTCCATTTTAAGAAAATGCCGAAAACAACTACTCCACGGGAAATATGCCCCGACTAGTATTGGAGCAGTTTTCGGCATCTCGTTCAAGTAAATAATTGTCTTTCTTAAAGACAATAGAGGTCACTGCTGTAATGGCACCTGCGGAAAATCAGGTCGGTATCTGTCTGTCAATTTGACAATAATTGTCAGACAGATAGTAGCAAAGACCCAAAGAGGGCACTGCGGTGTGTTTCTCACCTCTACTAACATGCAGTTGCTCTATTTTACTGCGTTTCTTCCCGTGGTAAAGATCCACAAACAACAGAATAGGGTTCTTTAGAAAACAAAATACAAATTGAAAACAAAAAATTACTATAATAGCAATAGGATTTCATTCCATAGTCCCCATGAATCCTTTTATTGTTTTGGATAATTTCCTTTCATATAACTAGCAGTATTTCTAATAGAAATACTCGCACTATAACTGAATGTATCAATTTTGAGTGTTATTATTATTTTCAATTAAACAATAACATTTTAGATGTTGAATAAATATATAAATAGCTATAATAATAATATCGTTATTTCCTTGATTCGTGAGAAAAGTTTGCAAATTTTAAAAATAATGTTTCTCTTTTTTTTTTGTAAATAATAATTCTAACTATTATTTGTCATATTATATAGGTAATTACTGCCAAACTAAAAACTTACTAATAATATTTAACAAATTTTTCGTATATATACTTTTATTATTACATATATTTTTTCAATTTTTCAGTTTCTAAAACACATATTTGTACAAGGTGGCCCGTTTAATATGGGCCTATACCTTATCTCAGAAACTACAAGTCCCATCGAAAAAAAATTACTTATATGAAATTGTTTTTTTGAAAGTTATCTTCAATTTTTTAATATTTTCAAATGTATAACCTGTTTATATACAGGGCGATGAACTAAATTTCCTTTATTTAGGCCCACATTAAACGGGCCACCTTTTACATTTTAATGTCCGCAATTTTTATCCAGTAGTGTATGCAAACATTTCTGGATAATAGACTGGTTTCCCTTTTGCTCTTTCTTTTCAAGAGCAGTATTTATCGTTATCGTTGATGTGACGGCAATTCTTCTCAATTTTGTATATAATGTTGAAAATTATCTATAATACCTACCTGCTCCTTTATGGCATGTTATTTTTCGCAATTTGAATAAGCGCTTTATAATGAATGTTCATTAATAATCTCCACACAATTTCTTAATCGCGAATGCTTACATGTTGTTTGCTCCCGAAGCCAGATTAACGCATAAAAACAAGAAAAACTTTACTTAAATAAATAATAAGTAAAATAACTTATTTCTGATAAAAGAACAAGTTTTCTGTTTCATAAATATACTGACTAAATCAGTTTATTATAAGTAGGTTTCACCTTTAGCACTTCAGCGATAAATATTGCCGAGTTTGGAGACAAATTAATTTAAATTTTTATTTCGGTGAACGGCCATAAAGTTAACCGTTACTTTACAATTTTTCTGAAGCATAAAAATTTATTTCCCCTACACCAATAAGCAAGCCATGGTAAAAGCTCATTTATATTTAAAACTCAGTAGCAGGAGTAAGAAGCATACAAATGTTCTTGGTAAAATAAATATATTTCACCTTCTCGTTACCACAAAACATATTATACAGGGTGTTCTGAAAGTGGCGGCAATACCTATGTATTTTGTAACTAAAAAACAAGATAGGCTAAGATATAGTGTTATTCTATAATAATTAAATACATGCTTCCTATAGGGACTACCATACCTTAGATATAGCTGTCTAATATATTTTTTTCTAAATAAATAATATTGAAGCCGATTAAGATAAATTTTTGACTTGCCCCTGCAAACAAAATTTTAAATTTTATTTATTATACTATTGGATATAATCTGATTTTGGCCCCATTATTGCTGTATTATAAAACATCGCCCTATATATGAATTCCGTATGGCTATTAATAAATTTATGAAATAATTTCCGTAAAACAATTTACACAAAAAGATTATGCTGAATATCTGCATCGATATCGTCAAATATACTACTACCTATAGTAGATAAAGGATTATTTCAAACACCGGGTTATCTACCGAAAATTGAATACGCCTGAAAACTTTTTTAAATACATTTTCAAAACATTGGTTGGTCAACTTTCTATTTTAAAGAGTACCTATACAGTATGGTAAGCAAATTTGCCATGTCAAAAAACAAAATATACAAAGTGTTCCACTTAAAATTTGTGGAGTATGATTTTAATTTTAAGAATGGAGGATTTCAACCCTAAGCCTAAAAGGATCCTAAACATTTTTATTGGTAACGGCAGAGGTGACAACGCCATGTTAAATTGTATTACCTAATTACTGATATTTAACAGAATTTATACCTTTAGATAGATAGCCAACCAAAAATATATACTTACACATATACAGGGCGCCCTATTTCTTGATCCGTTGCATGGGTAACTTTTTTATTAGTAGAGATACAAAAACGCTTAAATGAGCAAATTAGTGCAGTTTGGTATTAGTAATTCTACGGTAAGGCGAAAAATTACATACGGGGGAAGGTTGAAAAGTTATTGACAAAAAACGAAAAATCCAACTTTTCTATTATCCCTCGTAGCTCGTTCATTTGAAGAGTTAGGGAAAAATGCTTCACATGTTTTTTGCAGTATTTTTCATGTAAAATGACATGCACTTGCTACTTTTTATATATCTCTTAAAATGGTTGAGAATCACAGTAAAATATATTTTTTTTAAATGTAATGGATAGGTGGCTGTGACATTAACCGAAAGTCCTCTTTTTTCTCTTTCAGATGATATAACATAGTCCATATTTTATCCTTACAAAAGTAATAATAATCGTTGTTTTTAAAGAAAGTTTATTGTCACATCAAGAATGCTATGGAAATAAAACAAAAAATAAGATTCCTGATATTTTTAAAAACGTCTAGTTGGCATTTAATTATTGACAGATCATAAGTGACATTTTTAGTTTTTGTTAAGTAGTTTATTGTTTATTATTAATACTGCATACAAAATAATAGTGTTGCAAATATGTACACCAACGAAGAGAAAAATGATATGCTATTTTGTTATTATAACCAAAATCGAGATGCACAAGCTGCAGCGAATCTTTATTTTGAAACTTACATGGAACGAAGACAACCCCATCATAGAATATTTAGACAGCTGGAAAATAATATACGATTATACGGTTCTTTTTCAAAGCCTAAGGATGAAAGAAACTTCAATGAAGACACTGAAATAAATGTTTTGGCTTATGTAAATTTTAAACCTGATTCTTCAACTGCAGAAATTGCACATCACTGCAACACTTCCAAGGAAACTGTAAGAGCTATTTTAAAAGGTAACAATTTAAAGCCTTATCATTATTCCATATGCAATACTTTATATCCAGCTGATAATCAAAGAAGGATGACATTTTGTCGATGGTACATTTCAAAATGCGAAGAGGATCTAGACTTCTGGAAAAAGATTTTATTCAGTGATGAAAGTAGATTTACCAACAATGGTATTTTTAACCGCCATAATAACATAATGTGGTGCCGAGAAAATCCACATCTTGTTTCTGAAAGAAGAAATCAACGTCAATTTGGGATAAATGTGTGGTGTGGAATTTTTTGTGGCAAAATTTGTGGCCCATATTTTTACGAAGACAATTTGAATGCGAATAATTACCTTCATTTTCTAAGGAATACTCTAACAGAGGAATATTTAAATGAATTACCACTTCATATTTTTAGAAATCTTAAATACTTCCAACACGATGGAGCACCTGCGCATAATTCCCGCGAGGTAAAACAATATTTACATGAACAGTTTGATAATGTTATAGGAAATAGAATGGATATCGACTGGCCAGCGCGAACACCTGATTTGACCCCCTTAGATTTCTTTCTTTGGGGGTTATTGAAAGATAAAGTTTATGTGACAGCTCCTCTAGATATAGAGGATCTAAAAGTCAGGATTCAAGATGCAATTAGAAGCATACATGGACATACAATAAATAATGTTTTAAGAAGTATCCAGAAACGTTGCTTACTATGTATCCAACAGGATGGTGGTCATTTCGAACATTTACTTCAATATAATTAATTAATTAATAATTTCTGTTCTCAAAACATTCTTTTGTTCCATAATCCATAGCATTCTTGATGTGACAATAAACTTTCTTTAAAAACAACGATTATTATTACTTTTGTAAGGATAAAATATGGACTATGTTATATCATCTGAAAGAGAAAAAAAAGGACTTTCGGTTAATGTCACAGCCACCTATCCATTACATTTAAAAAAAATATATTTTACTGTGATTCTCAACCATTTTAAGAGATATATAAAAAGTAGCAAGTGCATGTCATTTTACATGAAAAATACTGCAAAAAACATGTGAAGCATTTTTCTCTAACTCTTCAAATGAACGAGCTACGGGGGATAATAGAAAAGTTGGATTTTTCGTTTTTTGTCAATAACTTTTCAACCTTCCCCCGTATATAATTTTTCGCCTTACCGTAGAATTACTAATACGAAACCGCACTAATTTGCTCATTTAAGCGTTTTTGTATCTCTACTAATAAAAAAGTTACCCATGCAACGGGTCAAGAAATAGGGCGCCCTGTATTTATACCTACTTAAGTATAATTCAATGATAATTAAACGGGTTAATGTAGAACTTTGTTCTATGGAGACCAAAATATTATTTTTGTAAATATCGCTGATTATGATTTATTTCTATATCAGTTAAGTTAAATTTCGTCAGTTCAAAGGTGACAATATGCACGAGTGGTGAGTTCTAAATAAGATTATATGAAGAAAAGCATATTTTTTTTAGAGATAGGTACCTATGTATATAAATTAAAAATAAAAGTTATTATTTATTCTAACTTACCAAGCTATGCCAAAATAATATTTTTTCTTCTCTCTCCTTAGATCATCTTGACCTAAAATCATCACATCTTTATAGAAATACTATTGTATTAACAATTCAAGGGTCCTGTTTCTATAAAAGGTGTCAAACCAACATTTAAACTAGTTATTATTGCTCTGTTGATGTTGTTAATACAAAATACGAATTATTCGAAATACTTATTTATACCAACCTATTTTTGTAAGCAACTGATTGTTCATTTCAATCTACAATGGTTGGTTTTTAGACGACAAATAGCAACAAAACGTGTCGTTCATTAACAAACTGGTTTGATGAATAATACATCTATCCACTTAGTTACATATATTACCCAGTTGCAACTCTACGAGAAATATCACACCTTAGATATTGACAGAAAAATAATTTTGAATTCTCAGTAAAAACTCTCAGTAAATAAATATTTGCATCAAATGACCATCTTAAGTCGACCACAGTACTCCACCACGCAGATATTTCATATTGTTTTGTATTTATATCGAGCGTAAAAATCAACATCAAAGCTGATTCTGAAAGGTAAAGCTTTTAGTAACATTCAGTGATTGAAATAGTTATTCCAGTTTGCAAATTACCAACTAACATAAAAGACTAATCACTTCTTTTACTCTTATACTTCCTGTTTTGCGAAAATATTCTAAACTGTACACTGAATTTGTTGCAATCCACAACTATATCTGGAAACTGATTTCAGAGTTCTTCAAAATTGTCTTCCACTGAAAACATCTCTTCTTCTTTAACCCTCTACCATTTTGGAAGTACAATTCGATGTTTATACTATCGAAAAAATACTATTATTGGAAGTAAAAATATTTCTATTTTTTTACAACATTAAACTAAAATCATTAACTGAAAATTATCTAATATCTAAATATTTGGATGACTTTTCTTCATAAAATAACTTTAGAAGCTTACACTCGATACGCCCTCTATAATATGACATCAGAATCCTTTTCCTCTCGTAGTGCTAGTGATGTGCAGTGCTGAGTAAAAGTGCAATGTGATGTCCCCACAAGAGGATGCCACCGACCCGCTAAAGGGTTCCTTCGCCGTCACTGACCGCCCCCATTACTAAGCCGCCCATGCAGGGGCCGCGGGTGCGATTATGTCTTCTCTTTCCCGTGCCCAGAGCTGGCCGTTGCTTTCTGGAGCGGCTCCTGTTGAAGACACCAGAAACATCAAGGCCAAATCGTCGCAGGTTGGTTAGGTTTTGGAAGATAAAGGGTCGTTCTCACGATTCTAATAGCTAAACAAGTAAAATTCCATAAAATAGCATATTAACACATATTTCAATTTTTGTTGATTAACTTTAAATGATTGCACAAAAGTTTGATCTATTAGAGTTCAACTGTTTAAATAAAATACCTGTAAGAAATATTAAACATAATAAATTAAATTATCTGTATCATCTGGACTGTACATGTTCAGAACAATTGGACAATTTTAATAGTTTTTTACGCGTCTCTGTAAAAACTACTTTTCTTCGCCTATCAGTTCCTCGTCATAACATTTCACTGATAACGATTCACATACGATTCATAAAACCGTATCATAAAATGCCGGTTCTTCTTTTTTTTTTTTATTTTTAAAATACGATGTATTATAGAAAATACGTAAAGTAGTTTATTCCTAGAACCTCAATGATATATGGATGTTCAGCACGTAGTAGAATTATTTAATTGATCTTGGCTCAACATACAACTGATCTTAATTGATCAGTTGTATGTTGTAAGAAAAGTAGCCTCATTAAATATTTATAAGGATAACTAATTCCTAAATATTTAATATACAATGCTTCATAATATATCCTTGGAGGACCCAAAGTAGATATTTTCCTTAAGAAAACTACTAAAAAATTACGTCAAATCACATCTTTCACATTCTATTTACTAATGCGTCACTGTAAACGAAACAGCCCTGCCAATTTTATTCTAACCAGGTAATTGGTAAAAAGTATAAACACCAAGGTTTATATCAAATAATAATTTTATATCTAGATATTAACAAAACAGTTGAATTGTGACACAGGACCACTGTATGAGGACTGCGACGAGTCATTTTATTTAAATTATATGATATACCATCTTTAGTCATTCAAATGTCTCAATATTTTGTTCATTTAATTCAACATAATATACGAAATGATGGCACTTACTCAGTAATAGCTCGTGAAGAATTTTATCAATTACAGGATAATTTAACTACAGAAGAGAAAAAATATTTCATTGTAATCTTAGAAACCACGTATAGAAAAATGTTGAAAACGGTTGTAACAAATTTTGTAATTTAGAGACCTTTCCGAAAAAAACTGTATTGAATGAAAGTATGAAAGTAAGGAATTGTTCTAATAATGACTGAATAACAGTTTGGATGATTATTATGAAATCTAAATCTAAATTTAAACTTATAAGAGGACTACTAGTTCCCACATATCTGTATATGTGTGTGCACGTACCTTTAAAGTCGCCTGTGATTCATAATATAAAAACGCAGTTTAAAGAGGTGAAACTTTTATGATATTATCAAAAACTGTTCAACAAAAGTTGAAATATAATTGTTAAAATTTATTTCTTCAATAAAAACAATAATAGAGGACTTTCAGCCAGGTACATGGACAAATATTTTACGTTTCGTCCGAATTTTCGGACTTTATCAAGCTTACCTAATAGCTAATATCAATTTCCTATTTTAATGGTTTTGTCTTTCATCTTTTTTATTATTTAAAAGAATGTCGCTATGTGTAGTTTGAACAGTTAAACAGAGAATGAGAAGAATAGTATTCTCTGCTTAACTCTTCAAACTGCACGTACCCACATTGCATTATTTTAAACAATAAAAGAAGATGAAAAACAGAACCATTAAAATAGAAAATTGATTCCTATTATATAACCTTGATAAAGTCCGAAAACTCGGACGAAACATAGGATATTTGTCCATGTATCTGACTGAAAGTCCTGTTTTATTGTTTTTTATTGAAGAAATAGGTTTACATTGCTTTTTATTACATTTTAAGTGATCAACAAAAGCTAATTAATTAAATTTGTACTTTAATAATAGACCTTAAGAGGTTTCGTTGTTTAGAGAAATATAACTATTAGAAAATTCTCCTCTCGTGGAGAGAACATTCATTAGAAGGCAAATATAAAATTTGCGATAAATCGTTTCAAATTTATAGATTATATACTGTTAAATAATTCAATAGTCCTTGGGTAAACATTAATTATTATCACCCAAATTATTGTTTCATTAGATATAGTTGCCATAGTTTTGTTCTATGTTCTTAATAAATGCCAATGCAAAAAACTGAAGCTCTGAAAATTTCAGCTTGACCGAGTAGCCAAGAGCTTAGCTAAGTCGAAAAACCGTAGCCTTCCAAGAAAAAGCAAAACAGAAATTAGAAAAATATTTGTATAAAATATATTTTTTAGATAACTTATTTACTTTAGTTACTTTTTTCTGTAACTTATTTGTGGTGTATTTTGACGATTCATAGTTTGTTTCTTTTGGGATTACACCACCTGTAAAATAACAAAAGGCAGAAAACCAGAAGTATACAAATTAATTATTCAAAGTGTAGTAACAAGGCAAACTTCTAAAGTTTGCCTCAAAAAACCACTGTATTAACGTGTGATAAAATAATATTTGATATATTGACTAAATTTTATCAGTGGTTTTTCAGTTTTATACAAAATTTTATAATATTACATGTCATATTCTAAAATATGTCCAAATAAAATAGTTATAATAAAAAATTAATTAATTAATGACAATCTGACAAGAACTACTTCTCGTTCATGTAAAGAGTTCTCAACATAAAAATAGTCTACAGAAGAAGAGTTGAGGATCAACTCGAAACGTCTAGACGAAAGCTAGTTAAGTGTTTAATTTCTTTTAATTTTTTATTATAACTATTTTATTTGGACATATTTTAGAATATGACATGTAATATTATAAAATTTTGTATAAAACTGAAAAACCACTGATAAAATTTAGTCAATATATCAAATATTATTTTATCACACGTTAATACAGTGGTTTTTTGGGGCAAACTTGAGAAGTTTGCCTTGTTACTACACTTTGAATAATTAATTTGTATACTTCTGGTTTTCTGCCTTTTGTTATTTTACAGGTGGTGTAATCCCAAAAGTAACAAACTATGAATATTTTTTAGATATTAATGTTCCATACTACATTTCGCTTTGCATCTTTAAATACGGTTAATATGAATATAGTAAATTTTTTAAAGGAGTCATATTATTTAATATCCACCATTTCCGTATTATTCTATAACAAATACCAACCAATCCCATTGTCTAACCTTTACCATTGAATAGTCCTTTTTGGATTCTCGGCACGTGACAATACTTTCTCTTCATAAAGAAACTCCCACGACTGCCATAATAGTATCCCAAAAATGTAGGTATTGATAGAGAGTGGTAAACTTCTAATTTAGTAGATATTTGACGACTTCTGATGAAAATTTAAAGAGCAGATCTCAGTTCAAAAGATGTTCTCACTCAAAATTTATGACAATAAAAAATTTCCGAAAACATGAATTGCTTTTTTAACAAAAAGAAACGAAGAACAAAATATTTATTTACTGTGATTTTTTTGAAATATCAAAACATTCTATTATGCAGATTATGAAGATATTACTCAAGTAAAGCATCATGTGAAAATTGTACATACTAAAAGTAAATAGTATTAGACGAAAATTACCTGCAACTTTGCCTAAATTATATTACAATAGTCAATTGCCTTTTAATTAATATTAATTGACACAAACTAATACTATCAAAATGGGGCACACAGTAAAAAAGATGTTATGCCAACATTTCGGTAACATGTCATATTAGACAATCATCACATACACTGCACGGAGATATATTAAATTATCTGTCTCAAATATATACTTTGATAAGTTAAGATAAATTGTTTATAAGTGTATTGTATTTATTTAGTTCCCTTTGGGTTAATTTAATATTTTATTCATTTTTACATTGCACCCGCTCACATACAAGATACTTGTTTTATAAACAAAAATAATGTACTACAAGTCAAGACCAGAATTAAGCAAAGTGGAATGACCGGAGAAAGAGTAGATCTGTGTTGTCACATTTATTTCTAAAGTATTCTTATTTAAAACAGGTAACGTATTAATTACCTTATTTACCCATTTTTTTACTTTTCTTTAACGTCCCTTATCCCTATTGTACTTTATTAAAGCAAACACAATGTTTAATTTGTCTTTTACTTAATAATATCACAAGCATAAAGATATAAATACTTGTGATAATATCAAGGAATTTCCGAATTTGTGGCAACTGCGAAAGTCGTAAAGTTCACGACAAGCTGTTCATCCTTATTTAACATACATATTCTTGCATTTACGCTTTCTTTTCTCTGAGCTTCAACGACGTTGATTGATCGAATCAGGAACCATCAAGGGACTGCGCTCGAGGTAGTAGGGATACAGTGGCGTGATGTTGGGTTATTTCGCGCGCGTTTCTTAACGGTAAAAATTATGTATAAATTGATAATAGGTACCTATATTACATTTTTACATGTATACATTAGTTTTTTACAGTTTTCCACTGAAATTTTTCGGTAATTATTTACTTTAGCGTAAAACTATCGAAATTTTCTGAAATTTTGTCTACCACCATTTTCGTAAATGCTTTCGTAAATTATTTTTCCTCAAAATCTACATTCGTCCACAAAAAATAACTTTAGATTTGTATTCAGCATACCCGAAAATAGGGGGATAGGCAAAATTTCAGGACAATTTGAGAGTTTTAGGCTAAAGCAAATAATTTTTCACCTAATGACAAATCTAAAAATGTCTATATAAACTACACATTTTTAGATTTATATTTTGTTACCACTGGGCATATTTCAGTTAATACATACTAGAAGTATTCTATAGAATAGTATACGAGTATATATTAACTGAAATGTGCCCAATGGTAAAACAGAACGCATTTTACCAGATCGGCGAGGTCATTCCACTTTGCTTAGTTCTGGTCTTGACTTTTAATCAAAACTAAAAAGACAAACTAAACAAGACAAATTCAACGATATAAGGTTATACCTATTTTTTTGTTATAACTTATCTCTCAATGCCTAATGTTTCTGCAAATAATTTAATTATTTATGTTTAATTGCATTTATGTTTAATGTAATAAGCTATATTCTTCCAGCCCTGAAGATGTTTAAAATAAATTAAATTAAACTAAACGTTACCATAATAATATTTTCATCTGTTTGCCCTATTTTCGATCATTTAAATTTGCCAGTTAATTAAAAGTGCAACAAAAATTACAATTATTTATAATTCAGAAATTAAAGTTCCAACACTTTAGGATTGACTGAAAGTAGAAAATATTTTAAAGAAATTCCGCACCCTCCCATAGTCCCTCCAAGTGGCATATCTCATAATATGTAATAATACGGCTATTAATCTTGGCATAATTTAATAATTTAATACTTCCCGATATCTTAAGGACAAAACACAATAGGCCTATTGTTCAAACTTAGCCATTCAACTAGGTATTCTAGTAACGTGAACATACTTTCTCTACACAAGCCGAACCTCATAAGATAAGGTCCTTAGAATAGCATCCCTGAGACGTTTAACGCAGCATTGTCGATGTCGTCCGCAGATACAAGCCCGAAGGCTGTTATGCCGACACTACTACCCCGAGGGGGGCTGGGGGTGGGTGGTCGCCGTCTGCGCCTTGCTGGTCCACGTCATCAACCACGGTTTCCAGATATCCTGCTCGCAATTGGTCTCGCCTGCCGCGTTCAAGTTCCACGTTCCGAAGTCTTATCCTGCAGGTAAGTTGACGGATAATACGTTTAATATTAATCTTAAGTCTAAACAGCCAGTCTTAAACAATTCGTAGTGCCTATTTTGAGCACTAGTTTTTACACAAAAAAACAGTGATTTTTTTATTTAGGGAAAGGAAACCAGATTCACTACAGGCCTCTTGAACTTTGGAAGAATATCGTACATAGTACATACAGGGTGTTAGTTAAACATGCGGCAAAAATAGAAGAGGTTGTTCCTTGGACTATTCTAAAGATATTTTATCCCTTGATGATTTTTGAAAAAGCACTTTGTTGCGCAGATACAGGGCGAAAAAAATTTTCAACAAATAACAATTTATTACTAAAAATTACATGTAACATTTCTGAACCTACAAGAATTGTTCAAAATGGCTACCTCCAGCTCGGATGCAACCATCCAATCTTCTCCTCATAGACTCCCGGACTCTTTCAAAAACACCAGGGTCGTTTCTTATTGAGTTACACCCAGCAATTATCCGATCTCTTGTATCGTTCACATCTTCCACTGGCCTAGTATAAACTAATGACTTTAGATGGCCCCATAGGAAATAATCCAGGGGGTTTAAGTCCGGGGATCGAGCAGGCCATACGTGAGGTCCACCTCGATCAATCCAGCGATCTCCGTATGTTGCTGTTAAAAACTCTCGAGCAACTATACTAAAATGAGGAGGTGCACCATCATGCATAAACCACATTGCCTGTCTTGTAGCCAATGGTACATCCTCCAAAAACTGAGGTAGCGTTTGTTCCAAAAAGTTGCGGTATACTTCGCCGGTAAGTCTTGATACGTCCAGTGTAGTACGCCATACTTTTATTTCACCTACATTAATAATGTGAAAAATACCAAAATTGGATTTGTTGAAAATTTTTTTCGCCCTATATCTTCGCAACAAAACGCTTTTTCAAAAATCATCAAAGGATAAAATATCCTTTGAATAGTCCAAGGAATAACCTCTTGAATTTTTGCCGCATGTTTAACTAACACCCTGTATATGAGTATATAAAATTTAGCTATCTATTCTAGACCTACCTAAAAATACCTATTATACAAGGTGTAAAAGGTATTTCAGAAGATGTAGAGCAAGCTGAAATATTACGAAAACCTTTACATAGTTTTCCTCTAAAGTGCGTCGTAAGGTAACTCCAACCCCTTCTTTAAAGGGTTGGTCCAGAAAATGGTTTTTATGAAATAACTTTATAACGATTTAATACAAAACTACGGAATTTTGGCCAGGGTTGGCTAGAATATTTTATGCTAACAATATGTAATAAAAAAAAGATTTCAAAATTTGGGTTGGAGATATAAGAAAGTAGGGTCGAGGGTAAATTTGACTAAATTTTTTATAGGTACTGATTGTTTTGTGATTTTTAAAAAAAATATATGGAGCTGTCTACGTAAGAAGGTACACTTGTGAATTCAAACTTGTGAAACAACTTTCTGTCCTCTATTGGGCAGCATATTTAGATTTTCAATGTGATTTTTTGTTTTCAAAACCTTTATCAACTCTAATTTTTTTAAATACGGACCTGGAATTTTGAAACCCTAATATGCAAGTCTTCTTTACCCCTAACAACATGCTACCCCAGAATAAATCATATTCGGACGTTTTGAACAAAAAATACATCTTCAACGTTTCCATTTCGAATTGTAGAATTTTTTATCTACGTACCCACTTTTTGCTAATTTATCATGCACATAAATGTCACTAGTTGTTACCAAATAAGCCCTTAAATTTTGTACTAAGGCATTTTCTACACCAACAGTTTTCTGAAAAATTGATATGAAATGGTGGGGTAGTCGAATGGCCTGCAAGATCACCCGATTTATCTCCACTAGATTATTTTTGTGGGGAACTCTAAAAAGTAAGGTATACAAAAACTTACCCAACAATGTAGAAAGGCTGAGGGCAAATATTCTTCAAAAATGAAGGGCCTAATTGAATTTGGTAATATCCACCGACATTTATATGATTATGTGTTCGATAAATGAGCAAAAAGTGGGTGTGTAGATAGAACGGAACCATTGAAGATGCATTTTTTTGTGTGAACCGTCCAAATATGATTTATTCTGTAGTCATGTTGTCAGGGGTAAAGGAGACTTTCAAATTATGGTTTCATGAATTTAATGATGGTTCTTGAAAAACGAAACGTCAAGTAAAAAGAGGGCAGAAAGTTGCTTTGAGGAAGTGCTCTTCATTTTTCAATATCTGCTCGAATAACCTGGTCGAAAACTGCAAAAAAAGAAAAACGAATTTCCAAAATTACAGTTTTTTAAAATTTGGAAAGCTTCTGAAGCCGTGTAAGCTTCTCGTATCTCTTAAAGTTTTCGAGATCCCAATGGTGAGAAGCGAATTTGTAACAGCCTGTATAGCAAAATATGGATATTTTCAGTATGCCATGAGGAAAATTGCCTGCCATTTAACTCAAACGTCTAGTACTAATTGTTAAGATTTCAATCGGTGTTATTTGACTTTGAGTAGTATTGTTTAAGTATGTACCTACAGTAAAAGAAGTTAGCGGTGATGATAAGTGACACGTAATAAAAAGTTTTTGCAAGAGGACAGTTTTCTGAATATGTGGATATGTTATGAACTCATATGGGAGTGCAAGAGCTGCTAAAGTACTATGCTCAAAAGTTCCCAAACTGAAGTTTGTCCAATTATAAGACGTTTCTTACTACTCAAAGTCAAATAATACAGATTAAAATGTTAACAATTAGTATTGTACGTAACATTTGAGTTAAACGTTAGGCAATTTTCCCACGGTACACTGAAAATTTTCATATATCTAATAAATGTAGCAACTTAGAGCAAGCAATGAAATTTTCAAATCGATTTTACTCGAAAGCGGTGTATTCTATCAGGAATCACAAGAGAACCATTTTACGTAGAAATCTTTATATTTTCATATTTTTGTTTTAAAAATCATTTCCGATAGCTCTACGACCTAATCTGAAATTTTGAATACTCATATCGGAAACACCTTGTATACTCTCAAAAAGTACTTGTAAAATCAGTCACGTCGAACCGTTTATAACGATCAATACGTAAAACTTAGCACTTAAAATATATAACACAAAGCAGGGTAACTTATAAAAAACATCTTATTGTATACAACAAAAAAACAAATAGTTTTATGTGTACATATTTATATTTACAATTGTAGATGGTTATAAACAGACCGAAAGGTTACGAAAAATATGTAGTGAACTTATTTATTACTGTAATCGAATGACCAAAAATAAACAAAAACAGTGTTAAAAATTAGACCAGGAAACGCTTATATTAAATTTCTTGTATCATGTAGATAAGCTGATTCTCATCAATTTTTATCTCAAAGAAAATCAAATAAAAGCGTGCAAGATTTTAGAAAATTGAAAATTATTTGCCTTATAGGTATTTTAAAATCAAAAACCAATTTAGTACCCACTCTAAAATAATTGGTGATCTATGAGGCAAAATATTACAAAAATCTAATGAAACCTGGAAATTTAGCGACAGATCTACAAGTCATAGTTATGTCAACGTAAATGAAAATGTTCTACTTTCGGACACGGCTTATTAGCCGATATGTCGTGGAGATACGTAAAAGTGTCTAAACTGACAAATATTTATAGCGGTAGAATTTGGTAGAACTCGCAGTCAGCAGATGTTACATTAAATAACTTAAATGGGAAAATTAATATGTCGATGACCAGATTTCCATGTTTAACAGACACGTAAAGGATACCTACACTTCAACAAATATTTAGAATATGTATAATCTTTTAACATAAAATTATCATTAAACTGTCAGCAATGCAGACAAGCAGTGCTGGAATGGAAATTGTTAATGTAACAGTAGCAGAAGCGATATAAACACGAAGGTATGAAGTACAGTTTATTAATATGAACAAATTATTTATCATTATCATTATGTTTAGCGAAGTACATCGATTCACATTCACGCAGAAAATTGCATTTGATTTTTTATGGTATTTTATAGTTGAACTGCGCAAAAATAGACCAATAGGGATCATTGGCGAACATGGCTAAACAGATTGATAATCGGCAAACACGGACAAAGAAAATAATTGAGTAAACACTTCGAGTTGAGAGAACCTATGAATATATTCGTTTTTAGTAGGCTTGCATGAGTGTCCAGTTTAAAATGATCTACATGGGGATATTGAAAATCATTGCAGTTGGTTAAATTGAGAAAAAAAGTTGGTCAATTTTAGACCCAAAAAGAATCCAAGGTTAATATTTCCAAGAAATCCTTCCCATAAGTAGATACAGGTTGAAAGCCAAAAATGCGCATTTCCTGCAAACGTCTATAGCTCATTTATTGCAAAAGATACATTCATAAAATTTTCAGGACAGGGATAGTACTCAGCAAGGAGAACTTCAAAATTGGTCTCTAAAAAAACTGAGGCCCACTAGATTTTGCGCTACCATACACAACTTTTGTTTTCCTTATGGGCGCCATGTTGGACTTTCGGACTTTTAGGTTTTTGAAAATTCCCTACAAAATTCATGTTCAAAAACTTAAAAATATGAAACATGTTGGGAGTAATTCCTATTACTACATCTTTAACTACTCGACGATTCCTCTGCAGTTTCGTATGATCTTGCATACAATTTGTTTTTTAGATAATCCCACACAAAAAAGTCCAGAGGACTGAGGTCCGGTGAGCCTTATTGATCCTCTGTTTTTGTAACATATTATAGATGCTATACAAGTTGATAAGCACTTTGTACAGTTTTAAAAAATCCGAAAATCCAATATGGCGTCCATAAGAAAAACAAAAGTTAAGTACGCTAGCACAAAATCTACTGGGCCTAAATTTTTTATGAACCAATTTTGAAATCCTAGCTGACTGCTATCCCTGTTGAGAAAATATTATGAATGTATCGTTTACAATAAACAAGCTTTAGACGTTTGCAGAAAATGTTTTTTGTTTTTTGAGCCTAAAATTGACCAATTTTTTATGGACCAATAACTCTGGAAAAGTTTTCAGAGTTTATTTACAAATTACATCTAGTATCCAAGACGAAGGAGAAAACATTGCAAAACTTTTGAATTGGCATTTTGAGCCTTTAATAAGATACCTTTTTTACAATTATTGTTTTTGGGAATGCGGGAGATATTCGACTTTCTGATATTCGTAGAATACTTAATTTAACTAAATTCTAGTTATTTTTATAATATTTTTTAAAAATTCGGTCCTCTGTAATCTCTGTAATGCAATCTCGATCCTTGTACACTTCACCCGTCGAGCGACTCCATAAACTAGCAGTAAGTTACTCTATAACTGTGTTCAAAAATCCAATATAAACAAACATCTTCACAGTTACTAAGTAAAGGTACCAAACTTTATATTATCACTGACAGCTAACGACGAGCTCTATCTAAAGCTATGAAAATGTACAGAGTATCACATTTAGAAAAAAATTGTCATCATTTCCTGTTAAACCGTAAGTTGGTCTGTGTTGTAACTAGGCTCATCATATCAGTCATATGCTAGAACGTCCCTTATAATATTCGCTTAAATGATGTCAGTTTCCAATATGTAAAACATGATCTATACTTCTATAGGTAAATATTTCAATCATGCCCATGATGACCGTAATTAAATTATGTTTTAAGATCCTGCCAGTAATAAAAAAGTACATCGTGTATTACTTAAATTCCTCGGTTGATTAACTTTTTTATGAGGAAAGTTACCGTATCAATGGTAAACGTAAATAAGTGCTTAAGCTATTTCTGACGCTTTCAAGTATTATTAATAATAAATACCTATATAAATAGGTTAATAGTTATGTCTGTGGAAAGTCATAAATCTGATGCTTAATCATTTTATATATAAAATATAGAGCAAGTTGGGTATAGGTACCTATAGATATTTATTGTTTGAAAGATCATAGAAACTCAAAGAAAGATTTATAATATACATATGAAATATTGTTTACTTGAATTAGAAAATTATTATTCTACAGCGTATATTGTATTTTATATTATCATTTTATAGTCGATGAGAACTAACAAAGTCTTCTACAACAAATAATATCCTTGTTTATCAAGCTATACAGTTTCACGCCTACATCCCAGGCCATAGCTAGTTTAGTGGAAAGAATTATTCAGCTAACGCGTTGAGTGACAAAAAATACGGCAAATTCACAACAAAAGAGGACTTAATTTTTTAAATTTCGAAAGAGATGGTGATGTTTGTAGTGGTGAGAAACATACCGTAGTGCCCTCTTTGGGTCTTTGCTACTATCTGTCTGACAATTATTGTCAAATGAACGATGTGGCGACTCCTAGGGAGATGCCGATGTAATGCAATGCCAGTCGGGGAATATTGGCCGTGGAGTAGTTGTTTTCGGCATCTCCTTCAAATAGATGGAGATGTTTTTTTATCTCGCTGTCAGTTGATTTTACAATTTTGTCCTCTGTCTTCTTGTTCTTGTCTTGTTGTGTTTTGCTTGTCTCTGGAAGCAGTACAGTCTGATATACATAAAATAAAGCCCCCTGTTTTATTGTTTTAATTCTCAATATATTTCTTATTTCAAAAACCAAACCTATGTGATTTTTCTATAAAACCCAATTCCAACTTCAAAATTTTAACTACTTATTATTGTAATACTCGTATATACCTTATACCCTAGACACATAACAATAGTAAAATACTGTGTTATTAAAAATGCACTAAAGGAACTATAATGACTGATAGTGCAAATATCTCGAAAGCTATTGAAGATCCAAATATATCGTTGGATTCAGAAAAAGGGTGGGATTTAACTTTTTGCAAAATATATAGGGTGCTCATTAAAAAAAGAATTTAGTACACTCCGTCATATTTGAAATACCTAATTAAAATTTTGATATCGGAATAAAATTTTACAAGAAGAATCACATAGATCTAAAAAATATATATTGTGAATTGAGACACTAAGCGGGGGGGGGGGGGTCAGTTTTACGTGGACCACACTATCACACTATACATCCTCCTGAATGTATGTATAATGCTATTCTCCAATTTTATATACAATAGCTAATCCAATATCCTAATCCAGATATAATTTTGATTATTCATATAGAGTCCATGTCCCCATATGACAAAATATGTCACTTATTCTCTCATTTAATGCCCCTGCCTTTAACCGATGTCTTATAATTTAGGAGATACCAGTTTTATCCTATTTGCTTTGTTCCTTGTCCTGTATGCTTTTCAATACTAACGCAAAACTTAGTGTGCCTTTTAATAATACTGTATACTGATAATGACTTTAATGATACTGTATACATATATAAGCATAGTACATATTATTAGGAAGCAAAAAAGTACGTTTATATTGGTAGATATAGCCAGGCTACGAGACCCTTTTAAAAAATATTATTTCACCTTATAGCTTAAGACCTACTTAAACGCTAATATCTTCATTTATTATATGCCTATAAATTAGTTTTTATTTGTCTTTGTAACTTAATAGCGCCAGGGGTGCAAAAATTATTTAAAAAAACCGCTGTGTTTCTGTATTTTTAAAACAAATTTACTCAGAATTTTTCCATTGGAAAATTTTCCTATTTATTTGAGATACTGTGATTTCCCTTGAAATGCATTCTTCGTGCGTTGGTTTCGCGGTTTCTTGCAACACCCTATGCAAGGTGTCTTCGCGTAGTATTTTGCATGCTAATGAGATAACGTCAAGATAAGCAGCATATACTTGACGGACGAGCCACTTCAGTTAACGTCGTGCTCAAGATAACACAGAGAAGAATAAGATAACCGACTAGCAAACGACATCCACCATGTTATTTATGTGGTCCGTGTAAATGGACTTAATTGGTACATGAACAGCGCATACCGCTACCGATAGCGTCGGTAAAATGTCCGCTTACTGACTTCAGGGATGGTGTTCGTAAAAATAATGACTTAAGGATTTCCAAAATCACCGTAGACATACTGATCTAAGTATAACTTGAAGAAACACTTTAAGACTAAAATACCAGATATGGAAGAATTACCTACCATAAAAAATACAAATGATCTGGAAAATAACCCCAATATGAAGTCAAGTAACCAGGTCCAAGCGAGTACCAACAACAGTATCTTCAATATTGCACCAAATACTTAATTAAAAAATAAATAAAAATCTGTCAATAATTATTTAATTTCAGAGTAATAGTTTCAGAGATATTTTTATTGTTTTGGAAAAATAGTTTTGAAATCTATTGTTTACGAAAAATAATATTTTTCACTATTGATTGTCTAGCTTCATATTTTTAACAAATTAAAGGATGCAGACATAATTTTTGAGGATGTCTATTCGAACCTTTGAGCTTAACAAATACATAGAAATATTTCAAGTTTTATACAGAAGCTTCATAATTCTATGCCAACTGTCGTTAATTTGAAAAGCAAATAAGTTGATTTTTGCAAATGTAACACCTTGTACTTTAATCTACCAATTTGCTGAAGTTTTCCTGAATGGGATGAATGGCTAAATCAAATAGGTTTCTTAAAACTACATATTTATTGAATATTGTTGTTTCAAAGTAAGTACTCAGCAGTGCAATAGAGGAAGTAACTAAATTTCTATTCATTATTTGTTATTATATATATTATATATTCATTATATAATGATGTTAATTATTTAATTGTTTAACAACTTTTTTAATTTATAAAATTTTTTTAGTTAGTGGAAATTTTTCTGAATCCAGATGATAGATAGTTGTACTTCTCTGTACGTCGCTGTACGTCTATCTGTAATAGATCAGGGGATAGTTGTACTTTATTCGGCTAAAACATGTATATGTATAGTACTTTTCCAATTTCTGATTGGAGTTATGATAGAAGCATACAGTTATAACTATGTTTGTACTATATGTAGATCTTACCATATTAAAATTTTTAACATATGAGCCGAACAGATTCTACACGAGATGGTAATTACAAAATTTCCTTATGTATGTATAAATCTGGATAGTTTTATTAATTTCCTTATCTTCAAATAACATATTATTAAGGTTGAAAGTTGGGAAGTGAACGATTGAGCTTATAGAAGTTGGAATTAAATTTGCTAACAATCACAGCCACTGCCAATGTATTTTTATTATTACTTACAACTTTGACGTTTTATAACTCGGGAAAAGTATCTTCCTTGCTCAAACTTTCTGTGGTATAAAATTTCAAGCTATCTACCCTAAAAGTAAATATAAGTAATTCTCGAAACTCATCAGAAAATATTATTATTTCTAATAATTTTTATATTTCCCAGTAGTTTGGAAGAAATCCGGGTTACTTTATTTAAAGATTGGTGGGGTAACGTCAATACAACGTGTCGTTTTTTCACTAGTACTGATATTAAATGCCTATAGAAAAAATCATTTATTTAAAATTATTAGGCAACATTTAGGTAAATGCTTAAATATGAACACTAAGTTAGAGGATCCAACAGCAACATAGGTTTATTGATACCTCTCTTAATTTAAAACCTTATTTAGTTATGTATAAAATGTAGTAAAAATAATTTAGTGGAACCTACTTACGAGTCCAGTCAAGAAATGTCATAGCATAGATACCTAAGCTTTAGTTGACTAGTAAAGTGAACATCAGCTAACGCTCCCGCGGTAGGGGTTGTTGAAGTTTGCTTTGAAAGTTGTTAAAAAAATTGTTTGTAAAAAACCGCTATTGGAGCAGTGACGGTCGTTTCGGTCATTCACTAAATGGTGTCTGTTATGACTGTTAAAATCAGCCCGGATGAAATGATTAGGTCAAAAGGACTCCTGCCTCCCAGACTATGATTTGTGTCACTCAGACCGCTCACAAAATATTTATTAAGAACTGATTTAGATTTTTCTGATGAGGATTCCTATTATTATTAGAGAATCCTTTGCACAGGAAAAAAGTTAATGATTATAGAAAATCTAGTGGCAAGAGAAATTTTGGTGACAGTAATTGATGTACCTAATGGAAAATAATGGGAATCTACATCAAACAAGTGTAAATAATGCTAATAAATCTATTATCCAAATAAATCTATTATCCAAATGATTTAGATGTTTGCGATCAAAAATAGTTTAATTAATTAAGGGCACTATTTCTCGTGTCCTAGCCTGGCATCACTAAAAATATGTAAAGTAGAATTTAGTTCCCGCAGGGTAATTTATGTATAAATAATTTACTTATAACCCTATATACCATTGTATCTACATTTAGTGTCCCTCAATCTAGTAGACTAATAAAAAGTTAAAGAAAAGGAAATAAAACAATATGGTAGCAATAACTTTTGTGACTATAAGTACTAAAAAATTGTCACTACTAATTAAGTCTGAAGATTATTTCAATTTAATTGCATTGTTTGTTGAGTATTTTATTATTTTTACATCCTACTTCACCATTAGTATGAATTATAACTAATAATTAACCATTGTCACTGTGTGTCACTGTTTAAATCTAGACGTGATATATTGTATTTACGTATATTATATGTATTTATATGTATTTTTATTTATATAATACCAACTCAGTTATATGCTCAACATTTTACAAGAAAATGCATTTATAACCGAATGACAGTTCTGATGTATGTATGATGTATGATTTTTCTGATGTTAGACTTAAAGAGAAAAAGCTGAGGTCATATTTCCACTCCCTAGTTATACGTGAAACAACTGCACCTGCTCACTGTTCTATTTTTGTTTTGATAGTTTAATTAAGTCGAACAATACTAGCCCAAATATCCCTTTAGACCATTTGCTATTTGCAAACTATTAATAATAACAATAATAATAATATTCTATCCATCATGTCATCACAATATCCATCACTCTAATCACAAGGATCAGCTTGTATGTATTAGGACACTTGTATGAGAGGGTGCGGCACATTGATATTCAGTGGGCCGCAGTTGTACCTCAAGAACGACCTAAGTTGGTAAGCTATAACCGCCATTAAGTGCTAGAATGGGGAAACCTGGAAAACCTCATCAGTTAGGAGGTGAGTAAGGACATCAACTAATATCAATCTCTCACATTAACAGCAAGCAGACATTCTTCTCATCAGGCAAGCACGCCGGAATGATTGTCAACTCATCCCTGCGAGCAAGCCGTAGACAAATTAATTAAAAATTGTCGGGAGGAATGGGAATTTGAACTTACCAACTCTGGGTTGAACGATCGAGACATTAAACTGTCATTCAACGACCGAGGTGGAAGTCGGCATAATAATTTTTTAGTCCGAATCATGTTTGTACTTTTGTATTTTCATATTTTATAATTATACGTGATATCTAGTTTTAATCATCTCCAGATGATGCCAACTTGGTTGGTGAAACGCGTGTCGAGTGCAGTATAGTGTTTTGGTGTTATGTGGAAAACTATGTCAATATTATCTTCACACTAAAGCTTCCAACCCCTTTCAAAATATTTATACGAGCCTCATCAAGCGTAGACGTCATCTACTACGTATAAAAAAATTATATTTGCAACTCTCTCCAACGAGTTTGACACTACAGGTCCATGTGGGTAGAAAGTAAACTTAATCGATGTGAAAGTGTAAGTAATACGAAACTTTTCACGGGGAAAAGGGCATATAACTTTTCCAATATATTCACAGCAAAAAGATTGTAAAAAGCTGCAGACATCTAAAAGAATGAATCGGTAAATTGTTTGGAAGTAACCGAAAAGCTCAGTACCCGGTTTGGTCGAAACATTCAAATGCTAAAATTAAAGATGGCACGGGTCAACATCCATCAAACTTTGTATTATGGTATTATGTGGCCGCTGAAAAATAAAATTTATCGTCCGGGGTGAAATTGCGTAAACATAGATTATAATGGTCTTGGAAACTTGAAATTTTACAACGAATAGTAAAAAATATGGATTTTTAAGGCTCGTCGAGTGCGTGGTGTATGTATACGACAGTAATTCGACGCTCGATTTTATGAAATTATAAAAAACTATGAGATATTATGTTCCTACCCTTTTATATTTATTTAATAATAATTTAAATAATAATAATTTCAATGTATGTAAGTATTTATTTGTGGCATTGTTTAATTATCCCTATTTATTTGGGTATTATTCACCACTGAAAAATACAAAAAGTTAATAATCAACCTCTGCGTCGACGGATCAGTCAAAGGCTGATTTTTTGAAAAATATTTTTGTCCAATCTAGAAATCTCACACTAAAAAGCAGATTAACAATATATAGTATTAAACACATCACTTAAAAACGGTTACGTTTCGAAAACTTACGTATGACTTAGTGACAGTCATAATTGTATGACTGACGTACAGAATGGTGTGACAGTTTGTAGTTTATTTCCATGGGCATATTAGATATTAGTCGATTTTATTCTATTTTGACTTGCCTCGGTTTGTTGTATTTTTTTATAGCCTTTGTTAATAATCACTAATTAAGTAACTACATAAAAGGTGTTTTTCTACGGGCGTGCGGAAAGTTACAATTTTCTGCACGCATTTGAGTGTAGAAAATTGCACTTTTCCGCACTAGTGCGGAAAATAAATACCTATGTATTACTTGCAATGTGATCATAATATTATCTTAATTTCAAAAAATCATGTTGTCACTGTTCAGATTTTGACATAAAGAAAAAGGAATGCTTGACACTTCTAATTATTAGACAGCATTGTGTGCTGTTCAATTAAAATATTTATTTTTCTTATGTCAATTTTCTTCACGCCCGTAGAAAAAACGTTGTTCCTAACACATGTGGAAGGTGTCTTTTCCGCACTCACTGCTTGAACTGCAGTCGCTTGCGGAAAAGAATCACCTTCCACACTTGTTAGGAAAATAACTATTTCTTAAGGATGATAGAACTTTAAACTTTAAGAAAATATTAAAGAAAAAATTTTGTGATTAAAAAAGTAATGTTATTTAAAAAACCCTCTATTACATTAACATTTAAAAGTTATTTGCGGCATGTGGCCATCGCGGTTGTCCGCAAAATAGCGTATTCTTTTGATCCAATTTTGGGCGACTTTTTCGAGCACTTCTTGTCGTATATTGTGAATAACACAATGCCACAATGTTGGCTTCTAAGGCTTCTATGGTTGCTAGTTTATCAGCATAAACTAATGACTTGTCATAGCCCCACAGAAAATAATCTAGGGGCGTAACATCACAGGACCTGGGTGGATAGTTAACAGGTCCATTTCTCGAAATTAATTTGTCACCAAACATTGTTTGCAACAAAGCAATAGTTTCGTTCGCTGTGTGACACGTAGCGCCATCCTGTTGTACCATTATACTGGGAAAAAAGTGGGGATTCCATTTCTGCACAGATTTAATATCCTGTCCGAAGGATATTAAATATATAAATTGCTGTTCGTCCCATCAATATGCAGACGATACTCAAATTTATTACAGTTTTCATATTAATGAGTTGAAATTAGCAGCGCACAATGTAAACAAAGACTTAGACATGATTGGAAAATATTCTATTGCACATGGACTTGTTCTCAATGAAAACAAAACTCAGTTACTTATATTTGGTAAAGATAGGAATTCCTTGCTAGATAATTCTCAATTTAAAATAACTATAAATAATGTTGCTCTCACACCCACAAATAACTGTAGAAATTTAGGTTTGCACATTGATTGTGATATGCGTTTTTCAAGTCACGTCGCTTATTTAACACAGAAAACTATTGGGCTTTTAAGAGTTTTATATATGCACAACGACAACTTAACTAAACAGACTAAACTGAGAGTGACAGATTCCTTAATTTTATCGCATTTAAATTATTGTAACATTGTCTACTGGCCTGCTCTTTTACATAAAGATAAATATAGCCTTGAGAAAATTCAAAATGCTTGCATCAGATATTGTTTTGGTCTTCGTAAGTTTGATCACGTTACTGAAAAATTTCGAGAGTCGAATTGGTTTACACTTGAGCAAAAGTTTAATATGCACATGTCACGGATAGTTTATAAAATAAATGAGACTAAGCAACCAAAATATTTGTATGAGAAACTTGTTAAAGGTACTGACAGACATGACCGTACCACACGCCATCAACAGCGGTTTACGGTACCTAAGCATAGAACTAGCACTTTTCAAAGAACTTTTAGGTACACGTCTGTCAAAGTTTTCAATGCATTACCCCACAGCATACGAAACGCCCCGAACTTAGCAACATTTAACAGGAAAATTAAATTATACACTTTAAGCAAAAGAGATTCTGTTTGATTCTTTTATATTAAGATTGTATAATTAATTATAGATTTAGAAAACTTACCTATTATCACGTACTTTTTAAGTATTTTTTTTTTCCGTATTATCAATTTTTCTGACCAGTTTTTTATGCAAATTTTATGTGAATATTATTTAATTCCTATATATTGTAATCAAGGTGGTTATATATGAGCAACTTTGTTGGATATCGCCACCTTCTTATGTAACTCTATCCAAATTGTATGTTAAACAATCAAAAATAAAGACATTTATTATTATTATATTATTATTATGTGCATTTCTGTCTAAAATACAGGGCATTGCCCTGTAATTTAAAAAATATTAATTAAAAACAAAACACCAGGTCTGTAAGGCATCGTATCTAGCATAATTACAGAGATCCTAATTAACAACTATGTTCTTAATTTAAGTTAAGTAATTACTATATAATAGATGTACTTCCATGTTGAGAAATTGCAGGTGAACGTAATTTCCAACAAGAAGCCATTACCTCTAATTTTGTCATTAGAATAGTAATCTAACGGTAACTAGTTGCTGTTTTAGTAAATTTTAAAGCACGCTTTAGTATAGGTACCTATGCACTCTTTCAGTTACGTAGGAAGAACAGTTCATCTACACTATGTGCATATGTTATACTAACTAGAAAGAAAAGATAAAGCTTTTTAATAGTTTAAGTTGTTAAGTACATAATATCTATATTGTTGTTACTACTTAAATGTGGTATTATCTTCCATGTATTGGATATTTCAGCCACATGAGTCTAAAGTAAAACAAACACAAGAAAACGCATCCCTGCGCCAAGAGGATTAGACAAATTTTTCAAATAATTTTAATTAAGTAGAGTGTTTTCCTAACAGAAGTAAAGACATTTTTGAATCGTCGACTAAAGACTGATACATTTTTTGTTTATGAAGACTATCAGAAGCGCAAGCATTGTACAATATTGGGTACTTACTCTCTCCCTGGCAATTTTCGGTTATTTGTGTTCAAATGTTGGTTGAATGAAGTCACTCGAATACGTTGAATTATATTTATGATATTTTATTATTATTTTTTTAACAAAAATGAACTGATTGAAAATAAAATTTATTTATAGCGGATCTATAGGTAATAAATTAAACAGAGGAAATTACTAGAAGTCGCGAAAAATACTTTATTTGGTGGTGGTTTTAATAATAATACTTAAGGACTGTGAGATTTTTTATTACACATGTAGCTATATTTCAAAAAACCTATAGCGCAGGCGAATATGTCCTCCTTTATTATTATTTTCAAAAATGTAGCAGAATACGTATCTCAAAACAAAGAAGATACAAAACCTATCTCTATCATTAACCAAAGTACCATCAAAATATAACTAATGACATAACTAATAAAATATTCAATACAAATCATTTTGGTCGTTCAAATTTTTACAAAACAATACAAAATGTTTATACCTAAGCGTACCTTGTTGCAAGTTGCAATATAAAATGTTATAGTAACTATACTTATTACTTCCTGTTAATACTCTCAATAATAACTCAGCAATGCTTAATAATATTTTTATCCAAACGAAAGCTCCAGTATATTTCACTCCAAGCAGCCACATCTGATAAAATCTGGAAAGCTATTTTTTGCTCGTATCCAATCTTTTAGATAACGTCTAAGACAATTTTAGATTTGTCCTTCCTGCTGCAATTTTTTTCAGTGACGGCAATTCTTTCCAAATATTGTCTCGAACTGCCTTTAGCGTATACGTGGGAAACAGAAAACTAATCCTATCTATATCAAGTAAAAATATCTATTTTTTATGTTTCCCAGTATTAAAGCAAAATAAAAGGAAACAAGAGTTCACAAAATTGTGTACAAATTATAAAAGAATTACTGTTTGTAAATAATTATTTTATTTTATAAATATTTCAGAATAGAAAATACCTAATATCAATAATCATTTAGTGGCCACTAACCACATGCATTTTGTTTATTATAAATGTTCTAATTGCTTTTAGTATACTACTCGTGAATATATTAATACGACTGTGTAAATTTATGCTATTTTGATATAAGTATAAATGTAAATTTTTAATGTTTAATATATAAAATAGAAAAATATATAATTTATAGTTTCTTTTGGGATTACACCACCTGTAAAATAACAAAAAGCAGGAAAGCAGAAGAATTAAATAATCAAAGTGCAGTATCAAAGCAAACTTAAGTTTGTCTTGATACTGCACTTTGACACTATACATGATACTGATTTGCCTTGATACTGGCTTGATACTGCCTTGATACTGCACTTTGAATATTTCATTTGTATACTTCTGGTTTCCTGCTTTTTGTTATTTTACAGGTTGTGTAATCCCAAAGGAAACCATGAATCATGAAAACGCACCATAAATAAGTTACAGATCTAGAAAAATATATAGATATACATAATTAAAATATATATGTTTAATAATTTTATTAAACAATTTTTATTATTATACTCCTTATAATAATAATATAATAATAACTTCTGCGGCTATACCGCCAATAATCGTTATTTAAGGGCAGAACACCATGAACATTTTTAGATAATAAGTAACTTCGATCTTTCCACTTACCAATTTTGTATCATTTTTTATGTATTACTAATCTGCAGGGTGTTCACGTAAACTAGCCCCCGTAAACTTCTTGATATTTAATTTTACAAAAAACTTGGTTAATACGAATGTTACGGCCTCTGTTGAAGATTGAAAATACTGTATCAGAAACACAATTGGGTAATTAAGGTCAAAATTATATGAAGTTGATTTTGTTTTTAATAGAACATACTATATATTTTCATAAATCTGGAAAGACTTTTTTTCTGTTTCTGTCTCATAAATATATAATTTAATAAATTATCTGTAAGCCGTTTCGAGATATTTAATATTGAAAAATATTCATCTATTCTCTCACATTACACTAATAAACGCAATAGCAGGCCAATCTCTGATCCACAATTGTATTTCTGATAACATATTCTTAGTATTATTTTGAATCATCAATAAACACCCATAAACTCTAGACACCGTACATATAATGATGGTTTGATTTACTCTATTCCGAGCAATATTACTGAATTACTAAATAGTACCTTCCTATAAATATTTAAACTGTTGAACAATTCTCAAACTTGTCTATTTCAACACAACTAAAGTTTTCTGTATTTATCGTACCACTCCATACATTAGTTTAATTTCGATTAAATTCAAAGAGTGAAGAAAATGATATTGAAAAAAAAAAAACTTATATAGTATAATATAAATAAAATATTAGCGAAAATTATATAAACGTTTATTATCTTAAAATTACTCTTGATATACTCCTGCAATTATAAAATGTACTTAAGATACATCCAATATTACTAGTGGTGATTGTAAAGATATCATCCTATACATATTGGAACCACACCGTAGTATTTCATGAATTCCACTGCCTATGGCACTCTGACGAGCGCATAATAAGCGCGAAACCGGTCAGTATCTGCTGGTTGGTACCGATGAAAAATGTGGCGACTCCTATGGAGATGCCGGAGTAATGCAATGCCAGTCGGGGCACATTGCCTGTCGGGTAGTTGCTTTCGCCATCTCCTTCAAATAAATCCTATACATATATTTCAGTTTTCCTTGTAACTAGTAGAAAAAATACAATGTATTCGTAGTAGGTAGCTCGCGTAGGTCAAAAGTGGCACCGCTTCGCAGGAAGCCGCATCTATCTCCATTCAATTAAATTCTATTTATTGGCAGCAGCACGAACACTGCCACCGCTAATCCTCATGAGAATAGTTACCACAAATGGCACCTGCATTGACACACGAGCTACCTGACTCTTGAAATTTGTAATTCAAATAGTTCAGTTAGATTTTCGTGAAGACATTTGTATGAAATGTGGTCCTGCTAAGTTAGGTTAAGTAAGCACATTATTCTTACCGCGATATCATCTAAGCTGCATTCGTTTGAAGAACATAAAAATTAATTTAGTTTGGAAAACTTACTACTTAGTGCAGTCTTTAAAAGTCGTTTCTCCTTCTGATATACTGGATATTAAATTTTTAAAAATAAAAATTGTAATAAAGAACGAATCTCCAACAAAGCAATTGTCGGTATAGATCATACATATTACAGATCATAAAACCTACAAATTTGAATAATAAAAAACGATTTTTTACACAAAAAATTTTATTTCTTGAAAAATTTTACTAAATACAATTATTTAAATGATTTAAAATTAATCTCAAGCTTTTAGGCTCCCATATCGAAACATAGCAAATGTTTTAATAAAATCCCATATTAATGGGATTGTACTACTGTAAAATATGTTAATTTTGACTGTTTATTCAAAAGAAAGTATAAACTAATTTAGTTACCAAATGCAACAATTTCTTGTGTTCCCTAGCTAACACATTCTATGTTCATGCTTTTCAACTGCGCTACAACAAAAGACCAAAAAGTATAAAAGCACTCAAAGTATTAAATTACCCAAGATAACCAAGATAAAATACAATCGATGTTGAGACGTAATATTTTTTGGAATAGAGTAAACACATAATCATAAGTTAGTTCCAATTGAAAGTACACTGGATGGATTCAGTTAAAACAAGTGGAAGTGAGAAGAGATAAGAAAGTGCAGGATGTTATTTGCTAACCTATACTAATATTTGTGTACAATTGTAAGAGGATTCCTTGTTCTTACGTTGAGTTGTAAAGAAATTAAAGAAATTAAATAACGTATCCTAAACACAAGCAGCTTTGAAGGATGAATTGACATCAAACGCACCAAAATCTTTCAGATTTGCGAATGGATGAAAATTATTTCAACCCAAGTATTTGTTTACAGTTTCTTGGCACATAGGCAGAAACTGTTATGAAACATATTTATGTTCCTGTTAGACATATGATTTCTTATTGACTGGTGTCTACCAATAACAGGCAAGTGAGTTAACAGCTTTGTGTCAACACGTTTCATATTAGAGTAGAGGAGTTTTTGGTCGAATATTCAACGACCTGACACATCCCTCATTCTCATACTAATAATGAGCCCGAAAGTCGGATGCTTGTGCGGGAGAGGGAGTGTTATATTATTATTTTGAGGGCTGCGAGTGCGCCCAGGAACAACTACTGCTATTATAACTTTAACTACTAGAAGAAGGGAGTACGAGAATCAAGGAAACTTTGAAAACTTTATTAATTAAAGTGATCAGTAGGTTGTTAGCCATTTATACAATGAGGTTGCGGTACTAGTTTCACATCAACCAGGCTACCAGTTTCGTACGCACAGATTTAATATAGGAACAATTTGGAACGATCTTCAAATGCATGAAATGATTAAAAAATCTCGTGTCTTTAACCTCTCGACCACGAGCTCCATATATAAAGGGTGTTTTTTTAGGTTTGATAGAACTTTACATGACAACTACTATCAGACTGAACTGTTAGTCTAACACTGTTTATAAAATTTATTTTCAGTATACTTTGGCAAATCATCATGAATAGATTCACTCTTGAACAACGCTACCAAATTCCTCAAATTTACTTTGAAAATAATTTGTCAGTTCGCCAAACGCATAGAAGACTTCGTGAATTTTATGGCTCACATGATCGTCCATCTGAGCTATTTATTCGTCGTACTGTGGATAGATTTCGTACCACATAGTCTCTACATGATTTGACAACACCAATACGTCGAAGGAATGTGCGTAATGAAAGGAATACTACCGCTGTACGTGAAAGTGTGGTTGCAAACAAGGTTTGGTGACAAATTAATTTCGAGAAATGGACCTGTTAACTATCCATCAAGGTCCTGTGATATGACGCCCGCATATTATTTTCTGTGGGGCTATGTCAAGTCATTAGTTTATGCTGATAAACCAGCAACAATTGAAGCCGTAGAAGCCACATTTTTCGTGTTATTCACGACATACGACCAGAAGTGCTAGAAAAAGTCACCCAAAATTTGATCAAAAGAATACGCCATCTTGCGGACAGCCGCGGTGGCCACATGCCGCAAATAATTTATAAATGTTTAATGTAATTGATTGTTTTTTTTTAAATATTACTTTTTTAATTACTTACAAAATATTGTCTTTAATATTTTTTTAAAGTTTAAAGTTCTATCATCCTTAAAAAAACACCTTTACATGTCGACAATCATATTCCATGGAAATTTATTTCAGCACTGCAGTATTACGAAATAAAAGGCAACGGGATAGGACGAACCAAATAATTAGAAAAATGTTTTTAATATAATTCGACACAATTTATTTAATCCAGTGTAAATGACAGAACATCATCATTACGGTGATAAATTCAAGTCTATGTCATACGAAAAGACAGCATTAGAGATATCTACTTGATTGCTGCTGACAAATGCAGGTTATCCAAATGGATTATTCTCCTTCACAAACAGAACAGATTTTAAACGATAATGAATGGTCGCATAAGGACCTGTATGATGTAAATTGTTTTAAAAAATATCAGGAAATTAAAATATTACTTGCACCGGCAAACCGTGAGAATCATTCACCATTTTTTAGCTGAAGTAGAACAAATATAAAGCACCTATCTAACGATAGAGTAGTGAATATTGCTAATAAATTAATTTCAGTTCTATGCACAAAATTACAAAGAGTAGAATATTTATTTTTTTAATTTAGGTATTTCAGTTTTTCTTTTTACTACTTTGCATAATACAACTATAAAAGTAACCCTTAAAAAAGAACAATAAAATTTTATGGTTCAAAATTCGTTTTCACGCTTTCTCACTGTCACAAGTCAGCTTCAACCAATTAACAAAATTAGCTTAAAAAATAAATCAATGTTTACTTAAAGTTATCTGGTGGACGATAGTACTTGCATCGTATATCAGAAGTTCAGCTGTTTTTCAAGAAACTCTTCAATTCTAGTCATATAATAAATTGAAGCCGAGGAGAAAGCAGCAAGATCTCATAGAGAAGCAAACAGTTGCAGGACTAGTTAGGTAGAAACCTTGTTAGAATACATACAAATAGTATGTTCAAATATTCAGAGAATACGGAGACCTAATTCTCATAGAAGTGAGCAACAGTCCCACTTATGTACATACAGATAATAACGTATGTTTCACAGATTTGTAATTTAATCATTCTGGTCCTCTGGTCTAGGCTGGCTTACAAATTTTGTAAACATCTCCCTGTGATGGTTTGCCAAACAGAACTATTTGCTATTCCTATATGTGTCTAAGAAAACTAAAAGGGATACACAAATTGGCATTTTCAGATATGGATTAACGGTCAAGCTACCCAACAAGTTTTTTTCAGCATCGTTGTTTTGACCCTATCCGAACCAATATTTATAGACTTACATAATGCCACTGAAGAAATCAGTAGAAGAATGGCCAAATAAGACTGATTAAGTTGGCAGGCTAGACTTATTATATGATTCAACCTAGGGACCAAACCCAATAACTGCGTTGAATATAAAAATAATAAGGATATTCAGAGATCTGTTAATAGATGTTGACATCTCAATAAGCCTCTTAATAATCCTAAAGGGTAGACCCTTTAGGATTATTATTCAGTGCTATAAAAAGTGCAAGACACGTAACGAGAATTCATATATTTGCTGCTGTGTCTGCCTACCTCGTTGTCAAGGGATATAAATACTTGAGGCAGCCTTCTCAGGAAATAAAATGAATTATAATAGAACTAGAGTGCTGTCGGTACTCTTGTCACTACTACACAGAATAAGTAATACACAACACTATACCAACACCTCGACGAAAACAATATATTAAAATATTATTTTTTCTCTGTAATAAATATTTGTATTTGTATTTGAAGGAGATGCCGAAAACAACTACTCCATGGGCAATGTGCCCTGACTGGCATTGCATTACTTCGGCATCTCCATAGAAGTCGCCACATCTTTCATCGAGACCGACCACCAGACACTGACCGATTTAGCGCTTATTATGTGTTCATCAGAGTGTCATAGGTAGTGGACTCGATGAACGATGTTGCGACGTGATTGCCTAATGGGCATCGTGAGTGTTAGTAGTGTGACAGACACACCGTAGTGCCCTCTTTGGAACTTTGGTACTATCTGTGTGACAAGTATTGTCAAATTGACAGACAGATAATATAAAACAGGTCGTTATCCATCTGTCAATTTGAGACAGATAGTAGCGAAGATCCAAAGAGGGCACTACGGTGTGTTTCTCACCACTAATATTTGCATTTGTAGTTATATCCTTATTTTATAGAATGTTAATTACAATATGACAAAAAATTAACTTGATTGAAAAATTGACGATCTTGATGATAGCTTCAAACTTCAAAATTCATTTTATAAGATAAAAACATGGTGTACAGTCGATAAATTTGACTTAAATATAAAAATGTAATGTCCTCTCTTTCTCACTTAAACTCAAGATTTTCAATTTGATTCTTTTTTGAGAGATTCAGTTCTTACAAGAATACAAGCATTTCGGGATCTTGAAGTAAGGTTTGACAACAAATTATCTTTTTTTACTAATCGCATCAATGACCCCTTCAAAATACTGGTGTTCATTGTTCGTAACTCACGTAACTTTAACTCGAGTTACATTTTAAAATTGCTCTATCAGTGCTTCGATAGGTCAAAACATGAATATTCTTCAATAATTTGGTCCCACATTACAATGTACATAATATACAAAGTTTGGAGCGTATATAAAGCTGTCTCCTTAAGTACTTGTGTTGCGAGAAAGATGGTGTTCTTCATTTCTCATGGTGATGGTGGTGGATGGTGATTTTGAGTTTCATCGGAGCGATTTGCTGCAGATTTTCACTACCCCGCTTAGCTATGGCTAGAATTATGGTTCAACAAATATTTTAATATAATAAATATATAATTATAATAAATTGCAGTACAATTTTGTATTTTTTAAAATTTATAGTGCCTGGACCTGGTTCAAGGCAAAAAGTATTTCATTTAACTATTCCCAGAACTAATATTATAAAGTATTCACCACTGTATCAGATTTGTGATAACTATAATAATCTGCGAGAGAATTGACACATTTTTCACTGCAATGTAGCTTATTATTGTAATTATATGCCTATAAAACAAGTTAATTGTATTTATTATTGTAATTATTTAAATAATGTATTATAATAGTATATTATGAAATTAGTTTATAATGCAGCAGATTATGGCATGAGTGAATTTTGGCGCATGAGCGAAGCGAATGCGCTAACACTTCACGAATGCCATAATCGAGCATTATAAACGAATTTCATACGCTATTTTATAGTCGAACTGTGGTTTTAACAGACAATTTAAGTTTTAAAAACTTAAATTTGTGCAATCGTAGAATGTTCGCATATGGTTACTATAGCATTGTGCCATAAAGTGGATTTTATGGCACGATTCTTTCACATTACAGCACGGGTGCTAGAAAGTGTCAGATTATTAAGGATTTTGACTTTCATAATGACAGCATTATGATGACAGTCGACTATAAAATTAATTTCAGCTTACTTAATAATTTATTAGTTATCCTACTATATTTGTATAAAATTTTATGGAGCTCTGTATAATTGGTGTAACTGATTTACACTGTTGGGTAGTGTATATCTAAAATAAAAAATAAAATAAGTATATAAACATTAAGCTTGTAACTAAGGCTTAATTTATATGTGAAGCGATAGGTACTATAAACAACATGAATGGGCTATTTACTGCATAGCACCGCTTAGTAGTGGTTAACATTCAGAAAGAAAGTATATCGTTTTCCTATCTATAAAAAATTACTACATATCCCTGCCCTGATACGAGCTACACTCATGTAGCAGTTTCCTGACGGCTATTTATCTTAGTTGCCTGCTTCGTCCTCAAAACGTTGGTGTTTTACCCGGTTTCCAACATTTTAAAAGTAATAATATGAACACTGACAAGTTATTTGCATTAACTAAATGTAAATTTCATGTTAAATGTCGCTTATTATTTTGATTTTATAGAAACTAATAGCACTTCGGCGAAACTGTATAAATTGTACATTGCACCTACAAATAAATATTGAGACGGTTACTGTCTGACAGCTCTATTTGTCATCAAGAGGAAACATGCAACCCAAATTGGCTACTTATATTGATTTATGTCTATACTTTTAGACTTACGAATACAGTGTGGTTCATTTTACTGATAAATAGATAAATAGATACCTACTCAGAATTTAGTCATTTAAGGGCAAAAATTAAGCATGATTTTACAGTGGCACACAAGAATTACTTAGAATAGAATCCGAAATAACAACGAAACCTAATAGCTTTTGGTCATACATCTCCAGGAAAAGTAAAAACTCAAATTATCCATCACATATGCAATCATAGTTGGACGGGAATTACTAACGAGTCATGTAGCGGATGGTTTTGGACAATATTTTGAAAATTCTAACCTTGCCAATCATGTTACTCAGTCGCCATTGCAGACACAAATACGAATTAATAGGCAGTACATTAAATCTGGCGCATATTAATGAATATGATGTCACCAAAGGCATAAAGAAACTGAAATCCAATTTCACAATGGGACCACGACCAGACTTTATTCCTGCATTTTTAATAAAGGATTTACAACTGGATAAAGGATTTACATAAGTTGGATATGTACGGGATTTCAACAAAACTTTTGTCCCTCTTTAAATCCTATTTAAAACATAGGACTCAATTTGTACAGTATCATGTATCGCAAAACACAAACGTCGTGTCTGTCGTCCCGCAGGGAGCAATTTTGGGGCCCTTAATATTTAATATATTTATTAATAATATTGCAAGTGACATTTAACGCTATTAAAACGCTAAATGACTGTATCCGCCTCCAGCATGCTTTGCTCGCACATGTCATTTACCAGGAAAAATGAACTAATTTATGATTACCAAATAAACAACCAGAGCCTGGCTCGCCCCGACTATATAAAGGATTTAGGTTTTTTTTTTGATAAAATATTTTCCTTTAAAGAACATGTAAGCAAAATTTCATCATCAGCCCACAAGAGTCTGAGTTTCATTATTAGAAATAGTAAAGGTTTTGCCCACCCTAATACGTTAATGCTGCTTTTTAACACATTTGTAAAACCTCGTTTAGAATATGCCTCGGTTGTTTGGTGCCCGCATAATATGGTCAATAAAAATAATTTCGAAATTATGCAACGAAAATTTTTGAAATACATGTACTTTAGAGCTGAGGGGGTTTATCCATATCTTGGATTTCCGCAAGATTATCCTTTTAGATACATTTAACTTTAAGCCACTGGAAAATCGTAGATTCATCCAGTTTATAATATTTTTGTATAAAACCATTCATTTTAAACTTGATAGTCCAAACATTCTGGAGCGTGTAATGTTTCAAATACCACAAGCAAATAGTCGTTTTGCTCACTCAATGTATCTAGAAAACCCTCGCACCAACCTACTAAAGCGCTCGCCCATTTATGCTATGTGTAGTAATTACCTACAATTGTGTTAAAGGCAAAACAGATTTGTTTTCTTGTAGAATTAAGGACATTAAAAATATATTATAGAAATAAATATGTTTACCACTCGCGGTTATTATTGTTTTTCACATGTTTTGTACTCTGGGTGGGCGAAATTCGAGGCTCACCATTGGGATCTCGGAAACGGTAAGAGATACGAAAACGGTTAAATTGGGGCAAAGTTGCGTAATTTTGTGACCAATAATATTCCGTCAAGAAATCCAGAATATCTTCATTCATTTTTGAGTTATTTCAAAAAAACCAAAATTTTGAGTTTTCGTTTTTAATTTTTTTTAGCTTTATTTGAGACGATATCAAAAAACTGACAAGACTTTTTCATTGTCACTTTTTATGCTCTATAACGTGGCAGTACAAAATTTCTGTTACGGCGTTTCGTCCGATCAGGACCATCTTCAACTTTATTTTTTTAAATAGGGACCCATAATGTTTCTTACGAAAAACGATAGGATTTTTTATTCTGATTCCAATGATGTATGATACTTTATAGTTTTAACTATTCTTTTTGCTCAAATACTAGGAATAACTTTTAAGACGATCGAATCTAGTATGCTTTGGGCTGATGACATATTTGTTATAAAACAATTTTAATTGTCAATACAATTTGACGTTTAAAGGACTTCGCTTTAATGGTGGCCTGTTTGAACATACACTTTAATTTAAGAAAATTTTAATTTTAGATTCCGCTGATAAAAATATTTCTGTTATTATTATAAATTACTTTATTATCATTATTTTAAATTTAATTATACGGTACAGCTTTATAAAACCAAATTTGAACATTCAATAACATGATTTGGACAATTATTTTGTATTCTCCTGTAAATACTGTTATGTTCAAAACTACCATTTTCTGTCAATTGTCTGTGCAGTTTCGAAAATGTTGTTCTAAGTGGTTGAGGCCTTTCTGGGTATGTTTCAAAATATATGTTTGTTCAGATCTGGTTGAATTTTTGTAACATTTATAATAAATTTCAATCATATCACATTTTTCTTGATTTGTAAACGACATTATTACTTATTATTTAAAGCGAAGCTCTTTACGTCAACGTCAGATTGTATTGACAATTAAAATTGTTTTATAACAAATGTCATCAGCCCAAAGCATATACTAGATTCGATCGTCTTAAAAGTTATTCCTAGTATTTGAGCAAAAAGAATAATTAAAACTATAAAGTATCATACATCATTAGAATTAGAATAAAAAATCCTATCGTTTTTCGTAAGAAACATTATGGGTCCCTATTTAAAAAAATAAAGTTGAAGATGGTCCTGATTGGACGAAACGCCGTAACAGAAATTTTGTACTGCCACGTTATAGAGCATAAAAAGTGGCAATGAAAAAGTCTTGTCAGTTTTTTGATATCGTCTCAAATAAAGCTAAAAAAAATTAAAAACGAAAACTCAAAATTTTGGTTTTTTTGAAATAACTCAAAAACGAATGTAGATATTCTGAATTTCTTGACGGCATATTATTGGTCACAAAATTACGCAACTCTGCCCCAATTTAACCGTTTTCGTATCTCTTACCGTTTCTGAGATCCCAATATGGTGAGCCTCGAATTTCGCCCACCCTGTATATGTATATGAATTTACTGAATAGTGTTTTTCCCATTCATTAATTGAATTCTGTCTGTTGAATGGTGTATTACAAATAAATAAATAAATGTATTCGGCCAACTCTCGGAAACTATAAGAAATAGAAAAACGGTAATTTTGTCACTAACATGCAATCGGTCACGGAATCATTCTAGACATTTCTTAAATCCTAAAAACATTCGAGAAGCAGCTATACGGTTCATTGAACTGTAAAAATAGTTTAGGTATAGATAGGACATATTGATAACATAGGTTTAGTTTTAATCACCTCCAGATGATGCCAACTTGGTTGACGAAACGCGCGTCGAGTGCAGTATAGTGTTTTGATGTTATGTGGAAAACTAAGTCAGTGTTTTCATTATACCAAAGGTTCCAACGCCTTTCAACTCAAAAAAATGTGTACGTTAAACCGCAGCTGAAAAAGAAGAATTAATAAATGTTGGTTACTTTTTGATGAAAAATATATCGTGTTATTTTTTTCCAGTTCACTTGTAGAACCTATACCCCAGGATTATAATATAATATAGTAAAAAAACAGTACGAGTTGTCCCCACACATTTGTATGCTACTGAGAAGTTCTAATATATGGCCAAGAGATGTGTCAGTCTCTCACTATTTGATATATTAGAATAATAAAATGTTCAGTAAAATTTTCATATACTTAGTTCTCATTATAATAATCTGTAGCTTAAAAATTTCGTTCTGTTTTATTTTACAATTTATTATCTAAGTAAATTCCATGCTTCTACACTAATTGAAATTGTGCAAAAAAACGAGATTCCTAGCAATGGGTACGCGGAGATTACACAAAAGAAGTATTTAAGTAGTAAATTTACATTTTATTATAGATGTTAGACCAGACTTAACCGTCCCCGGCAATATACTAAATCTTAAAGCTAGTTCTATTTCCTGCAGTCCTATCTACGTTCCTAGAAACATTGGAAAAACTTAACTTCACATTATTTACACGATATGAGATGATTACAGGCTACGTAAGTACAAGGATTTTACAAAGGACAATTGTAAAAATATAATATACATGCCAGAATAATAATATATAACTTTTAATAACACAATAATATATAACTTAAATATGAATATACATACAGAATATAGGAATATAGGTTTTAAAATAATAAATATATATTTTTCAAATTTTGGCCCAGAGAAACTTATATATAAACTGATGATAATTAGGGTCAAAAATCCAAGGTTACATTTCCAAGAATTCCTTGCCTTAAGTAGACACAGGGTGAAAACAAAAAATGTGAATTTTCTGGAATCGTCCATAGCTATCGTCTACGTATCGTCTATCGTCTATCGTAAAACATGCGTTCCTCAAATTCAAGGACTTTAAAATTGGTCTCTGGAAAAATATAGGTCTAGTAGATTTTGCGCTAACATACTCAATTTTTGTTTTTCTTAAGGGCGCCTTATTGGATTTTAGCATTTTTGAAAACTCCACAAAAAGTACGTACAAACATGCTTTTTAACCATGCATAATAATATGTATAAGTTCAAAACAGAAGACCAATAAGATGGCGTGTTAGGTTACCGGACTTCACTCCACTAGACTTTTTTATGTGGGGAAATCTAAAAAACAAAGAATATGCAAGATCGTATAAAACTTCAGAGGAGGAATTACGTCGAGCAGTTAAAGACACAAGTAATAAGAATTCTTATTCCAAGCATGCTCCATATTTTTTCGTTTTTGATCATATGCAAATTATACATTGTTGGAAAGCACTTTTACAGAGTGTCTGAGTCAGTCCCTAAAATTTTTTGGGACTAATTTTGAAGTACCTGCCCTGCTATTCCTATCAAGAAATTTTAATGAATGTATCTTTTATAATAAACGAGCTATTGATGGGCGGACGACCGTCTGGGATAAGCGAACTCGGGGCCGGTGACTCGACAAATGATATAACTATTGACGTGTATGTAATTGTTCAATTTATAATTCTTAATATTTTGAATATTAATGTTCTAGGTCTAGAACTTTAAAGCCTGTCCAGGCATTATTACCAGCGCTGAAACTGTATTACCATTGTAGTAAACGACTAACTAGGTACCTACTTAATAAGCTTTGGCTTTGACTATAAATGGATTTGGGCATTAGATTAGTATAATACGTTTATGGCTTTGATAAAATAAGTAGGTACATAATTAGGTAACTATCTAAAAATATTAATCCCACTTTTGAAAGATAACTGTAAATGTGGAAAAGCATTTCGTTTAGTGTTCTTTATTTATTATTTTTCAATCTGGTGAATATGTATTATTTTCAATATGTATGGCAGTGTTGTGGGTAGAATCCCTTACTTATAAGTTATAAGGACTCCAAAGAGGACTCATGTATAGTTGTACCTCGGTGGCATCTAGCGTCGGCAGGCAGAAACTCTTGGAGTTAGCTAAATTGCAAACAGAAGTAAGCGAAATTCTCCCTCCTAGCTTTGCAGAAACCTGCTATGTCTGTCTATTGACTTTCAGCTTGGTCAACACATTCACATAGAGATGGGACGATTGAAGCAAATGAGAAATAAAGTGTACTCTGGTCAGAGACTTATACATCTACACTCTGGTCTAATAGAAAATAAAAACAAATACCTAATGCAACATTGTTTAGAAATAATTAATATACCTGCGCAATTATTTTTTTATTAGACACTACTATACAAAAATAATTAAGTTCGTCAGAACGTGCGGTTCAGTCAGCAAACGATTGATTATCGATGTACATGGTGATCGATTCAACTGAAGAAATGAGCTTTCCTCGAGAACAGTCGAGAAAAACAAATTATTTTAAAAAGTATTGCATTTTTACTTACTTTTACAAGAAGGTAGAGTAACAATCAAAAAATATCATTATGGCGTTTAAAAAATTTTTTTTTCAGCAACATATATTTTTTATTATGTCACTCCAAACTTAACTATAACATTTTCTTATGTTTCCTTTATTTAGAAAGTTATTGGGAATTCTCTGGTGGTTTTTTTATCTTGTAATTGTTGCAACGACATAGTCAACTATACAGATTTTTTGCAACTTTCGCAGCAGATAAAAATTTGATAATTGTTAACATCTTTTAGTTGCATTGAAAAACTACCACAAAGTTTTTAAATTGTAGTGTGTCATTGAATAGGTTTATGTATTTTTAATATGGTGTCTTATCAACACAGAAACGATATAGGAATTGGCCATAACTTTCTAGCTAATGGAAACATAACAACATGTTATAGAAAAAATATTAAAAATTAAGAGATCTTTGGAGCGATATCATAAAAAATATGTTGCTGAAACCAAAATTTTTGAAGTGTCGCGACGCCTAGCGTTGTAATGATATTTTTTGTATTTCTACCCTACTTCTTGTAAGTAAAAATGCAATACTTTTTAAAATAATTAATTTTTCTCGGTCATTTCTAAGAAAACTTCATTTCTCCAGTTAAATTGATCACCCTGTACAGGCTATTGGAATTAGAAAAATGTGGATCATTAATTTTCTTCAATCATTTAAAAACTACAGCAAAGAAATGTTTTCAAATTACACTGCAACATTAAGAAGGATAAGGAATAAGGAGAGTCGCCGATATTTCAGGTCAGAATTCCTCTAACCCCTGTTCTCCAGATTTCTGAACAAAATTGTATTATATGGAGGGTAGACACCTACTTCTTTTAAGTAGAGAATATGCTATTATATAGCAATGGTATATTTCTATATTGAAAAGCCTAGTATATGTATACCGGCTACCTAAATGACCTAAAATAAATCAGTTTGATGAAAATAAAAAATAAAAGTTATTAAATATCAATTTGTAGACGATAAATTAGTGTAAATAAGTAGAATTTCTGCAACAGATGACATAGATATAGGTATCTCTGATTGATGCTTTCTGAATTTTTCTAAGAATTGGAAACAGTAGCAAGTAATTTTAAGTTTTTTAGTTTTTTGGTAATATCAAAGGTAGCTCAGAAGAATGAAATACCTAACGTAAATCGCTTTACTAGTTCGTTACATAAGCAAAGAAAGCTTTATTAAGTATATACAGTGTGGTGTTAAAATTAATAGTGGTGATTTATAACAGTGTTATTTTACGTTTTTAAGAAAATCGCTCACACACAGCACAACATTTCCTTGCGCAATATTTAACATAGTTCACTAATATATAGGGTGGCGCGAAATTTGCACACTAAATTTATATTTCTTTAAATAGAACACCCTGTATATTTTTTCAGTTTGAGATCGTGCATTAAAAACTCAACAGAAAAATATAGAGATGCCAAGGTCTAAAGTAAATACATTTTGACTTACAGAGCATTGAAATTTCTCAAGTTTGTTAATTTGTAATGCCTCTACATTTTTTTATTAATCAAGTAAAAATAATAAACCCTTATGAATATACAAGAGCTTTTCATTATAACTTTAAATTTTTATTATAAGGTTTAATCATATCCAGATGATGCGAACTTGGTTGGCGAAACGCGCGTCGAATGCAGTATAGTGTTTTGGTGTTTAGGTTTAGTTTTGATCACCTCCAGATGATGCTAACTTGGTTGCCGAACCGCGCGTCGAGTGTAGTATAGTGTTTTGGTGTTATGTGGAAAACTACATCAGCCTTAGCTTCACACCAAAGTTCCAACTCCCTTCAAAATTGGGAGTTTTTTTGAAATTTTTACAAAATAATTTGTATTTGAAAACCTTCTGTCACCTTGAAGAATTTTATCACGTGGTGATAAAATAGAAAACCGCCTGGAATGAAGGTTTTATATTTAGAAAATGAAAACTGTCGATATTAAGACTAAATTATATAATATATAGGCTCTTTTTCTTCATAGGGAACGTATAGTTTCCTAAAAGAATATAAATAAAAGAATATATAATGGCACTCCGTGGTGTTTACTGAGCATCCCTCAAGCAGTCGTTATCCATACTTTGCGCACCACTCTTGGACTACACCACTGGAATAAAGATTTAACTCTCCAAATAGCACTTAATTTTCTCTCATTGAGAACGGAGAGAGAACAGTAGAAATTCCTGAAAACAGAAATGGATACTTAGTGATAGTCAAGAAAGAATTACACAGTTTAAGACCCTGTTGAGAATAAGTTATGAGTCTGACTTCTTTAAGGAGCTAGCTTTAAAGTTTCCGTCTATCGTATACTTATTCGCCGACAAAGCACATACAGAGAATAGTTGAGGAATTGTTTATATACAGTGAATTTCTATTTATTAATAATTCGTTTATTCCGATTATCTTATTCTTTATCCAAATATATAAAACTATCTGTAACATTTATTAATTACTTTTTATCGGAAAAATATAGTTTGTTATTTATTTACTGTTTAGGCTTTAGATATTGCCTGGATTACTTTTGATTACTTTTGCTTATGATCTTTTTTAATAATCAATGGCTGTTGCGCAAATAATAATTAAATAATTCTGTAAAAGTGAACATGTTTATTTTAATGTTCGGGATGTGCTGAATACTAAAGACTGTTTTACAAAAATATGACATATTTTCATGTAGCATCCCGCTTTCTAGTCAATAGAAAGTCTAGTACAAGTACTAGAATACTCATTCAGTTCATATAATTAATTTCACAAAAACTATTTTTTTTAATTTCCACCCTCATTTTTGCTTCCACTGTTCCTCTCAAAAAATAATGGAATTATTACGTTTTTAATAACCCTTTTGGCGAAAACATGTTGTTTTTTTTGTATTTATAAGCAAATGCGATATTATCTAGTTACTTCTGATGACTGACAGTCATAAATAATACTTAAATCAACCTGTAAGATAATTTAAACTTGAGCATGTTAGTATCATGCATGTCAAACGTTTTCTGTCAGATATACAAACGTTCCTGTGATATCATCACATGACGCGCTTGAATAATTATTATATTATTCAATTCCCATATTGAGGGGATTCTCTGCGTCCTAGCGTGCGCAGTTTTGATCATGTAACTCAAAAAGTGTTCACTTTAGTTATAACACATTTCAAACATAATTGTTCAAGGTACCCTTGACATTTTATATTAAGGCTGCATAGTATGACACACCCCATATATTGAGGGATTCTTTGCGTAACAGCATCAGCAGTTTTGATCGTGTAACTCAAAAAGTGTTCACTTTAGTTCTAGCAAATTTCACACATAATTCTTCAAGGTGCCCTTGATATTTTATATTAAGGCTGTATTTAAAACACACCTTGTATATTAAATGGATTTTCTGCGTCCTAGTATCAGTAGTTTTGATCTTGTAACTCAAAAAGTGTTCACTTTAGCTCTAGCAACTTTCACACAAAATTTTTCCAGATACCCTTGACATTTTATATTAAGGCTGTAGTGTATGACAGTGTATGACACATCCCGTATATTGAGGGAATTACTTGCGTCCTAGCATCAGCAGTTTTGATAATGTTACTCAAAAAGTATTCACTTGAGCTCTAGCAAATTTCACACATTCTTCGAGGTACCCTTGAGATTTTACATTAAGGCTGTATAATATGACACCCCATATATTGAGGGATTCTTTGCGTAACAGCATCAGCAGTTTTGATCGTGTAACTCAAAAAGTGTTCACTTTAGTTCTAGCAAATTTCACACATAATTCTTCAAGGTGCCCTTGATATTTTATATTAAGGCTGTATTTAAAACACACCTTGTATATAAAATGGATTTTCTGCGTCCTAGTATCAGTAGTTTTGATCTTGTAACTCAAAAAGTGTTCACTTTAGCTCTAGCAACTTTCACACAAAATTTTTCCAGATACCCTTGACATTTTATATTAAGGCTGTAGTGTATGACAGTGTATGACACATCCCGTATATTGAGGGAATTACTTGCGTCCTAGCATCAGCAGTTTTGATAATGTTACTCAAAAAGTATTCACTTGAGCTCTAGCAAATTTCACACATTCTTCGAGGTACCCTTGAGATTTTACATTAAGGCTGTATAATATGACACCCCATATATTGAGGGATTCTTTGCGTAACAGCATCAGCAGTTTTGATCGTGTAACTCAAAAAGTGTTCACTTTAGTTCTAGCAAATTTCACACATAATTCTTCAAGGTGCCCTTGATATTTTATATTAAGGCTGTATTTAAAACACACCTTGTATATTAAATGGATTTTCTGCGTCCTAGCATCTGTAGTTTTGATCTTGTAACTCAAAAAGTGTTCACTTTAGCTCTAGCAACTTTCACACAAAATTTTTCAAGATACCCTTGACATTTTATATTAAGGCTGTAGTGTATGACAGTGTATGACACATCCCGTATATTGAGGGAATTATCTGCGTTCTAGCATCAGCAGTTTTGATAATGTTACTCAAAAAGTATTCACTTGAGCTCTAGCAAATTTCACACATTCTTCGAGGTACCCTTGAGATTTTACATTAAGGCTGTATAATATGACACCCCATATATTGAGGGATTCTTTGCGTAACAGCATCAGCAGTTTTGATCGTGTAACTCAAAAAGTGTTCACTTTAGTTCTAGCAAATTTCACATATAATTCTTCAAGGTACCGTTGACATTATATTAAGGGGGTATTGTATGACACACCTCGTATATTAAAGGGATTTTCTGCGTCCTAAGCATCGTAGTTTTGATCTTGTAGCTCAAAAGTATTCACTTTAGTTCTAGCAAATTGCACACATAATTCTTCAAGGTACCCTTGACATTTTATATTGTATGACATATTTGGCATATTGAGCGGATTTTCTGCGTTTTAGCATGAGCAATTTTGATCATAGTATAACTCAAAAAGTGTTCATTTTAGATCTAGCAAATTTCACACATAATTATTCATGGTATCCTTCACGTTTTATATTAAGGATGTATTGTATGATACACACCGTATACTGAGGTGCGTCCTAGCATCAGCAGTTTTAATGGTGTGAACATTTAAATGAAAATAAGTTTCATTCAGAATATTTTTAAAAGTTGTGGAGGAATTGAAGACGTGTTATTTTATTATGATTTTTTAATTTCTACATTAAATCTGGTGCTTGTGAATAAAAGTGAAGTTCTTGCTTGAGAATCCGCCAAAAATATGTGTTCGGAACGTTTAATGATTAGTGCCTCTGAAGTTGAAATTTATTCCTGAATTTTTCTAGCGTACCTTATTCTGCGAGGTTCAAAAGAAAATTTATAATGCGTGCATATGCATTTAATAAAATATATTATCAATTTGTCAATTGCATACAAATTAACATGTATAACAGGATACAAATTAACATGTATAACACTTGATTGTCATTTATTATAATTCGTTGCCTATAAACTACTTACACTTTATGGATTGTAAGTAAATGTAAAGCAAAAATCATACAGTTTTATACGTCGCACTCTAAATGAATGCAAAAAATCCCAAACCAACTTCAGAATACATTTGGAAGATACTTCACGAAGTTTAAAGTTGGCTCTGCTTTTATCGAGTAGTCTGTGACTGGACATCGGATTGATTTTCATCTGTCTAGTTTGGACTCATTTGTTTTATTTGGCGATCGGAAAGCTCAACAGCAAACAATCCAAGGAAACGTACTGGAGCTATTTAAATAACTTTCAATACTCTTTTCCGTTATATGACTCAAACTTTTTTATTCCTCCAGGAAACTGCAGCCTTTTTACAGCTCTCTAAACTTTATGAGAGATATAAAACGAATAGAGCGGGGGAAGTAATTGTTTCTTTGTAGGTGATATTAAAGAAAATAAAAATTTAATGGTTTTATATGAAAACCTTGTTTTGAAAAATATTTTTAAATTTCTTGGCTAAAATAGTTGTATGTAAGTATTTAAATTTATATACTTGGAACCGGTGAATATGCTTTTATGTTATATTGGCCAATCTAAGCATATATTTAATATAAGAATCATCTCCCATAAACATAATTAAAGATAGTTTGGGATTGGGCCGTAATTTTTAATTTTAAAATACTAAAATATGAAAAAATAAAAAAACAACTCAATTAATTTTCGCACGAATATCAGCAAGCTGAGTAATATTAATAACAATTAGTTTTCTCTGCAGACGTCTACATCTAATTTTGAAAATAAAAATTAATTATTCCCTTTAATTTGAACATGTCGTTAAAAACATATGTTCTTGTTGTTTTGTTTCTATTGTTTTTTACTATAGGTATATTTTTAACGTTATTTTATAATACTATAGGTACCTACTAATAATATTATATATTCTATATAATATTATTACTATATTCTAATAATATGATAACTATTCTATTGCTAAATTATGACCGCTTCCTAAGAATATAAATTTGAATACATAGACTTGTTTTGAACGTAATGTTGAAACTAAATCCAATAAAAAAATCTGAATATCTGAATAAATACATACTTACAGAAAAATATTATAGAACTTATTGATTATCTCAAAATTTTCCTAGCTTTTATTTTAAATAATAGCCATTGTCCTTAACTATTAGGTGTCATATTTGACGAAATAAAATAACTCTATTAATAAATAAATACACTTATTATTTATTTGAATACCAAAGGATGACCAACTCCGTTCCGGTTAAGGATCGGTTAACTACTTAATAGGACGATATGAATGTAAATGTATCTATTAGAAATATACACACCATCACATTTATATAGTCTGATTAATTAACTGATCTAAGGATCAGTTAATATCCAGGACCAAGAAATATCGGACGTAAATACTAGGTACTTCTTTTGTCGAGTAAATATTAAATGAAATATATAAATTAATATATTAATAGACAAAAAACAATATAACATTAATGTTATGTGGTATGAAAGAAGTAAAACCCTTTAAAAACTCTATTGCGTTACCAAAAAAACATTGTTAGTCGCTTACCGCCTTAAATACTTATTCTTTGTAGCTTGATATCTACCAGTGTGTCTATCAGGTAGTCTGGCTATTTTTATTAGATATTTTACTATACTTCTAGAAATATAAAACATATTACCTACTCAGTGTATTCTTACAAAGAGGATTATTTTGGATAGCAAAACTGAGTTTCAGAAAACCAACTCAAAGTGTACCAAAATACATAATAAAAGAAGAAACTGCAAATTTATAGATGGAGACCAGAATATTTGAATAGAAATGTAAATAGTCATACAAATAAATAATATAATATTAACATTAACAGAATAAATTTATCACCAGAAACTGTTGATAAAGTTCGTTGCGTTAAATACGTTGTCTACAGAAATTTAATATATCGCTTATTGAAAATGTTGACGGAAATTCGTGTCTGAATCTTTTATTTATTTTTGATGGGCAATCTCATGAATATCTATAATTATTTTTTTTATTTTTTCAGTCATAAATATCATCCACATTAAGCAATAAAAATACATTCCTTCATAAACTCTCTCCTTTTTTCAGAACGTTGTTCGATGCAGACATTATCCATATTGCTAAATAATGTATTATTTTACTCTCTTTCTCATTTTCCTGATTTTAAACACAATTGACTGGATTTTAATTTTCGAACCTAAAATTCACAAGTTCGACAAGGGCACAAAAGTAGAAATATTTATATTATAGAGATTATAGCTATGTTCATAATCTGATATATTAGGTAGAAAAGCCACAACAAAAAACTTCCACGTTAAGAAATGTGTGAAACACAATTTCTTAATTTTTAAGCTACAGTCCCAGATACAGGCGGAATTATACAGGCTGTTTTTTTCAAGTGCTATTAGTATTGCTATCTCAGAAACGGTAAAACATTACACAGAGACTCAAATTACAAAAGACTGAAATTTCTTGCTGAAGCTAATCCTCCGATCAGAGCTGAAAAATCTCTGATAGTTCCTGAAAAATCCTGAAAAATATGAAAACTACGTATTCCTATAATGCCTCTATATTTTTCTATATTTCTAACTTTCTTATTTTTGAAGATATTTTAATGAACTTCCACCTACTGATTGTAATGGTAAAGTATTTTTTTATCTTTATTATTTTTTATATTATCTTGATTTGATTTTTCCTTCGTGATACTCATCAAACGTATGAACATCGAAAGTCAAATTTCAAATCTGTCAAATTGTTAGTAGAATATTTCTTCTGACAACTTTTGAATAGGATGGACAAATAGAATTACAAAGGGTTTCCGAAAATAGTTTGATGTTCTTTACAATGATGACAATTTTAAGGGTCACTTTCTTATTTATTTGTATTTATATAATATTATAGTAGGGCACAAACTACCCCTATTATTGATAAATACAATAGTGCTTTTTAAGTTAAATTATTTAATTCCTTGTAAGAATATACTAGTACTTACGCAAGTTTCTTCTTAATTGTTGAAAACTATTGCAAAACCATGAAAAAAATATTATTATTTTCTAATAAAGAATTATTTTCGATAAAGTCAAATATTAGAACTAAATAATTACTACGAATAGATACCTACTGAAAATATTACAGAACCTTATTATAATAAACACACATTAAATAGTTTCAATATTTAAATAGCTTGAAGATGCACAAAAAATTATTATTGAGAACAAAATTTTTCTAAACAAAAAGGTTTTGGATTATTTGACAGAGCTATTATAATTCCAGTGAATAAAATTCCAATGGGCCAGTTTATCTGACCCTCTTGTAGTCAACTACGAAAGATGGAATAGGGCACGATAAAATCACCTTGTAAGTCCTACTTGAACACCAACTTAGTTTTTTCAATGTTAGTTGTCCTTGAGATAATCTGTGAAAACCTAATTTCGATCCACATACATATTAAAGGTTAAAAAAATTGTAAATGAAACGCCCTCCTTATCATCGGTCACAGAATTCATCATTTCATTGGTTACAACTATTTTCAAAACGCCCGGTAGATAAGAGCTATTGTCTCGATAATTTTTCTCTAGAAAAATTGCGAACCTACATAAGATGTGTTGTAGGTATAGATGGGGTACCTAACTGTACGAAAAGTTCCCCTAACATTTATTTTTCCCCTTTTCGTTGATATGCTAATTATATATAAAATACTTGGTGTCCCGCCCTTCAAGATGATCTCAATCCCTAATACGAATATGCTCAAGAGAGACAAAAAGTCCATCTAGCTCTAGTTGGCAGTGACGTACCCATGTATCTACAGAGATGTAAATCACCTCAAGACTTCTAATAGAGAAATGTAATTTGTAGCTAGTAAAATAAGGAAAACGTTAACAATACATAAATAAAAAAAATATAAATTTAAATTTAAATTTCTAATACATTAAATTATGTATTAAATAAACATATTTTTAAATATAGATGTTTTTAAGTGTTAGAGAAGTCTTGAACTAGAATTATATTTATAATTGTTTTGAAAAAAAACATAAATCTTATTTAGATGTTTCAAGAAATATATATAAAACACTCTATATACTAATATTTCGGCTTATTAGGGCGAGAAGGGCGAAAGTCTAAAATCTATCTGATCATTCATAGTACACGGATTTATAATTAAAAATTTTTTTATTTCTAATTGCTCTAACAGATCTAAGCGCTTTCCTTTCTTTTCACGATGCAACACCTTTACATTTTTCTGGTCTATAAAATGATTGTTTTCCATAAAATGCGTCGAAAATCCTGAATTTTTTGCGTTATTTAGTATGGATTTTTTATGTTCTTTTACTGTAGTTTGAATACTTCCACCGGTTTGATCCACATTTTACACGGCATTACAATCCGCGCAGTTAATTTGGTATACTCCCGAGTGTTTTAATTTATTAAGCCTTTCTTTGTTGTTTATCAAAATCCTCCCATTATTACGCTCCCACATTTTACACGGCATTACAATCCGCGCAGTTAATTTGGTATACTCCCGAGTGTTTTAATTTATTAAGCCTTTCTTTGTTGTTTATCAAAATCCTCCCATTATTACGCTTGTTGACACTAATCGTTTTGCACCCGTTTCGTTCTAATCTGCGAACTATTTTTTCACTATAACCTAGGACGTGATTAATATTAACCACACAAGCCAAAATACTTATAGAGTGTACTTATATAAGTATATATAGAGTGTTTTCTATATATTTCTTGAAACATCTAAATAAGATCTATGTTTTTCAAAACAATTATTTTCACGATATTTCATAAAGAACCATCCACTTCTAGTATCCACTTAATTATATTTATGGTAATATTTACCAATCAATGAGTTTGACTTTATTGTATGACATATTTTTTATAACAAATGTGTGTATATTATACTATAAAATATATTCGATAAAACCTTTATACCAACTAGTTTATTATGACCCACAGGCCTCTAGTTTAATAATATCTCTTGCTCAGTGAATAATGGTTTTGTTTTACCCTCGAGACTATACTTATCGACTACCTCCATTATCCTTGATCCACCCCTTGAGCTGGGATACGCCACTGCTAGTTGCCTTATCTATTTGCCGGAAAATTGCTCTTAAAGCTTTAAACTCCAAGCTTTTCTTGCAACTTGGAAATTTTGCAATTCAATGAAAATGTATTTAAACAAAGCCGAATCACAATATCATAGCATAGTATCCCTCCAGGTGGATAAACATTAGCTAATACAAAAGTTGCAAACTTAAAGAAACGCCTTTGCACTTTATGATGTGCACTTTGTGTTGTATTGCCTTTGAATATGTTCTATCTATATATTTGTATTGTATCTAGACACAATACAAATATATAAGTACTAGTAAAATAAATAAATTACATACTTATCATATAAAATGCTGCAATAATTTACTACCGCCCCATTAAATACTGAAATTTGAAAAGCATGTGACTAGTAAAATTTAACAGGTCACCAACTCGTCTGCAGCCACGCACGATTATTTTTTACCTTTTCTGTTCTCATCAAGTTCCTTTCATGACACAGAACATGCATTCTATATGCATTGGTATCTGCAGTTTAGTCTTCCATATCTGCACGTAATTTTAAAGAAATACCAAGGTATTAAACATTAAATGTAGAATTTTATAATTTGAGTTTTTTGTCTGTTTACACGTGCTTTCGGGAAATGTGCTATAAACAGTATTTTGAAGTGGATGAATGACCTGAAGATAACAATTAGTATAGTAAAATAAACTGCGAGAATAAATATCTCTAAGACTTCCTGTTTAAAATATGTGCGGTCTTGCAATTTATAAAAAATAACTAAATAAATACTACAACACTATTTAATTTTCAATTTACCGCTAATCTTAAGTATTTATTAAAACAGCAAATTTTGACAAAACAAAACAAAATTTTCCTTAATACTACCTTGCTACCTTAAATACTACTAAATAATAGCCTTGAGAATACGGCATAAGTTATAGACCATAATAAGTCTATTGTCTAATAGACTTATTATTACTTATTACTCTCCTTAATATTAAAATATTATTTATTACGGCATAGGAGTTATGGAACTTTGCCACATAATTGGGCCACCCTGTAGATTATTAAAGCAAAAGAAAATTTCTAAAGTAAAAATTCAAATGGACACCCTGTGTAGACTAGATAAACCTAAAAAACGAATATAACCTCTGCTTACCTTTGAAATTTCTTTTACGGAATCCTCTCGAGCCGCATATGCCGATTCTAGATGGTGATCCTTAGGCTGATAAATGTTTATCTTATCAAAACAGCGATTCAAACGGCAAACTTCCGAAATGGCGCTGCGCTTAAAGTTCCTCCTAATTGGCGAAGTTCAGTCGTGGCTTTTAGCCTTTTCAGTCGCGTATCCACTTGTTTACGGCGACAGACAGATGAGGAATACGTTCTCTCTGATACCTACATGCCGACATACCTATGTTAATAGATAGTCGTAGTAGTACCATGCTGTGTCAAGGTAAAGGTCAATGGTTCTGGAATGGACTAGTAGACGGAATCAGGGCGATTGATGGGGACTCATCAAATAAAATGTATATGATTTATCTAGCAATAAAGAGATACAAATGATGCGTAAGGACACATTTACTCTTCACTTCCTTTCCTAAATTATTTCGTTCTTAAAAAAAATTAAGTCCTGCATTTACAAATCAATAAAACATTTGACGATTTACCAAAGTGATATTTTGGGTACTTAGAAAAAGTGTTGAGGACAAATTGGGTTCAGTTCCTTAAATGTTTATATTAACTGAAAAGCTATTTGGAATGCAAAATATAAATTTTACAGTAACTACTAGCATTTCAGTTATGATTTTAATGAACTAATCACTATGTGACTATAATATATACATATAAGTACGTGTGTTCAAAATTATTTAAAAATGCATTTTCAATGTTTATGTACCATTATGTTTATGTATTGCAAATGATACCAAAGTGTTCGAAAGCATCAATTTGCGACTATTTTATAAAATGTATCTCTACCTACGCTTATAATATGTAAAATTTTACATAATTTGATAAAGCATTGTCTCACGAATACAATGTTTTCGTGATATAGGTCATGAAAAGAGTCTCCCTCTGTTAGCAACGAATGGATACTCTCTATCTAACTCATTTATGTTTGTTCTGACAGCAGTTTATGATAGTTTGCAGCACTGGTGTAATGCGCAAGTGTGATTCAGGCATCAGTTGGAAACTAATTTGAATTATTCTTGTTGGAACACAGGCCTACTCTATTGGGTAGTTTACAACGATGGACATTTAACAAGTCTTTGAAGCGGTTCAATCAACCGCACGAAAAAAAACTAACTGACTAATTAACTGTCTACTGTGGCAGCATTTTTAAAATAAGATAAATAAATAATATAAGATAAGATTTTTAATATTTCTAAAGAAAGTTTTTGGAGATTGTATTTTATAATTTGATAGTTTATACAACATCTTTTACGATTGTTGGTTAGCAACAGATAGATTTGGAAAAAAATTAGCTACATTCAAAGTAGCTACTCTAAATCATTATGTCGGTTTCAATCAGTTTTTGAATTGACAATAAAGAGTCTATAGAATTGGAGTATTACCGCTCACTTTAAATTTACTGAATTAATTTGAGTTACAGTATTATATATTAAGCGTATACCTCTTATAGTCCTGACCTAAGAGGTCTAAAAATAATTTTTACTTTATTTATAATATAGGTAATTGTTTGTCATAGTGCAACGCAGATGCAATTTACCGAACAATTTACATTCTTAGGGTATTTTAAAATATTGAAATACGTAATACGTAATACGTAATACCTTTGAAACGTTATTACCCTCTCCCTTTAACTGTTTTGTAAGGAGAAACCGTAGAAATGCTCAGATTCTTCCGTTTCTTGTTTGTATTTCTGCTATAATAAACTGGATAACTATCTGACCAATATCAGTTTCTTTACGCCATTTTTTCATTTGCACGTATATAAATTTATTAGCTGTTAATACCGGGATATCAAAAATTATCTTGGTCAAGGGTGGTTGTGGAATGTAAAACCTGTCTTACTTTAAATTTTTGAATATGTTTTGTTGTGTCAGAATCTGTCAAGTCATTGTGCTGAAATTTTCTAATCCAGTTTTTGAATCAAGCCTCTTACCACACAGCACAAAATTTTCATGATTGAAGCCTATTTTCGAACGGGTGCGCTAGTTAATGGAAATTGGCAATACAGTCAACGTTTGTGTTTGGACAATTTTCGAGAGCACTTCCCAAACATGGCAATATTACCGGACAATTTTTATGCGTGCCTTACAAATTGTGTTGAAGTGTTTCGCGAAACTGGTTGTGTGACTCATAAAAAAAGGTGCTGGTAGACCAAGAGTTCGTACAGAAGAAGTTGTCAATGACGTTCGTCAACGTATGGAAGAGGAGCCTGCAAAACCTTTGAAACGTCTTTCTCATGAAATTGGACTTTTTTATGGAACATGTCATAAGATTTTAAAGAAAGACTTGAACATGCATCCATATAAGATGCAAGCACATCAAGCTCTTCTGCCCGCAGACCACCCCAGACGCCTTGCTTACTGCCATTGGTTTGTCAATAATAATGAATGACGATCTTCTTGACTTAACTTTTTTTTCTGACGAAGCGTGGTTCCACCTTTCGGGATACATCAATTCTCAAAATATGCGAATGTGGAGCAATGATAACCCTCATGTTTTTACTGAATCGGCACTACATGCTCAAAAAATTGGTGTTTGGATGGCAGTTTCTCGCAGAAGAATAATTGGGCCAATTTTTTTCGATTTCACCGTCAACGCAGAAAGGTTGAAGGTTTGGTTGAATTATATTTCCTTACTTAAAAAACAAGATTTTCGCAACTCCGGTAAATAATTTGCAAGAACTGCAACAAAGAATTGTTCGGCAATGTGCAACCATAACGCCACAAATGCTGCAAAATGCTTTTCACAGCATGAGGAGGCGCGTCAACTTGTGCATCGAACAAAACGGGGGACATTTCCAACAATTACTGTAATTTAGTTTTTCTTGTTACTAAAACCGTTATTTCATAATTTGTAGTTCATTATTGTTTTACAACTGAAATAAATAGGTATGAAATTTGTAGGTTATTGATGATGTCAGTGTGACAGTGACATAATTATTTCAAATTTAAAGTAAGACACACGTTTTACATTCCACAACCACCCTTGACCAAGATAATTTTTGATATCCCGGTATGAGGGGGTTGGCAGAGTTGGATGAAATATTTACATTAAAGTATGAATTATTGTTTTCCTCATATAAAAAATGAAGGTGAGTGAGGAGGAGGTGAGGAGACGGTGAGTCATGAAATAGTACCTATGAAAAATAAGATTTTTTCACACTATTTTATTTTACATTTATTTGCAATTTAATACTATGTCTTAGATGGATCCTCGCACTTCAGCAAAACTTTACACTAAGCTGAAAAGGCACATAACATGCTAGTCAGGTTTCTCATGAGCGATAAACATAATACTGTCTTATCGCGGCGACATGCACTATGGACATCTAATTAATTACACTGGACGTGATTTTTCTCTTCGGCGAGCAATTAACCATAAACTGCCCATAGTGCCTTTTCAGAGTCTAAGAATCTCTTTGAATAAAACGCGTATTCTAAAAGTTGACAATATAAAAACTGAAATCATTTGTCACCACAAACTCAGCTAAGCTAGGGATGTGCAATTCCACTAGCTTAAGTTCATTGACATTAGCTCCGGTAGCTCAGGGAGATTTATGACACTAGGGCGTAGTATTCGTAGGGCTGCTTTGAATGTTGACAATTATTTATTTGGGCACCAGGATAATTTTTAGATATAAGATAAAAGAAAACTATATAAAAGTTAGTTGAATACACTATAATCAAATAAACAAATTGAATGGAATTTACAAATGAATAATAAAGTGACTATTTAACAATAATTCAAAAATGATTTAATATTGACTAAAATATGAAAAAAATTTGAAAATTGAAATTTTAAAATTGGCTAACTTTACACAATTTTAAGAGGTTCGGGGTCACTCTGAAAATCTCGTTCCTTCTTTATGAGGTCAGTACTCTCACCCGTAACCTGTGCTGATGATTGGATCCAGGTGGACTTTCCGTGGCAAAGTGGGGAAGCTAGAGCTCTAGTCCAGATGATAGTCACGTACTGCTAAGTCCAATCCTCTTATCTAGGGATCTGCAGGTGGTAAGCGTCCAGAGTTTTCAGCAGGTTATAGATCTCGCAGTCAGGTTACAGCAGCCTCGTCTCAGAAGAGTACATACAAAGAATTGTTTGTGTTAAGAGTGCCCCAAAATTTACAAATATATAGATGAACGTTGACGGCTAGTGTAGCCAAGATTAAAAATTATAAATAAATTCCTGAAGGGAATGTACCAGCAAATCTGGTATGGAAAAATCCTCTGTGATTCTCACAGGGAAAGTAATTAACAAATAAAAACAAAACCTGGAAGGTGTCAACCTTTAGTGACCCTACCCAGAATGAAGCAAATAAAATTACCCAAAAAATTGCATTCAAAAGAACTGATTACAGTTCAGCCACTCGACAATTACTCTTAATAAAAAACTCTAATCATTACTATTTAAAGATACAATAGTTCAGAAGGAACAAAAATAAATTAAATAAAAAAACCCTCTATTATCTGACCCAAAATTCCAAAAACAACGGTTTCATAACCGGTTAAACAAGGAAATATTACCACTCTAATTAGGTAAAAGAGAAAAATTATTTCATTAATATTTCAAAAACTGAGTGACAAGTTATAGAAATTCGTATTGATTTATTGTACAAATTTGTTGTCAAAGAACAATAATCAATGAATTTACTATGTTAGGAAACAGGTTCCAGTCTTCTAATCGGCGTGAATGTGAGTTATTCAAATCTATATAAAGTAACAAATTACTTAACCTAGTGCAGAAATTACGATATTAGCAATTTTCTATAGCTCCAATCATATATTATAACTATAAGATAAGAGAAGATAAGATAACGATAAGATAATTAACTTAATTCCCAAAGGGCACAACACGTGGTGGATAATCGCAATCCGATTCAATCAAAATGGAGGCAAGAAAACTCAAATTTATTGGTTTTAAAAAACAATGTTTTCTATAATCTCCGGACTAGAGCACAGCTTCACAAATTTATAAAATCATATTAAAACTATTTTCTATTGTTTAGAATCGTACTACATTTCACCATATAGGGTGACAAAAAAAATCTCCCTGACCACGCCTAAATAATTTAACTAAAATCCAGGTAAATCCTGATTATATATGAAATATAATTACTTAATAATGACAACAAATCGCTATGATCGTATTTCTGTACTAATAATAATTATAATCGCAACCAATAATGAAAGTGAATAAATTAAATATATCAAAAGGTAAAATAACTCACATCTGCATCTGCCTACTTTCGAAGACGGGAACTGTCCCCGTCCTCCTACCTAAATCACACCGGCGTTCTCGCTTGAGTTTTGGAGGGGCTACTTAGCCAATGAGCGTTCTCCAACGCAGAATATTTGAAAACGGAAAACTTAAGCCACCAACAATTAGGTTGGGTGTTTTACGGGGTGCATAATAGTCAACCTCATGAAACGACATTAAAATGTACGTTACATATCCCCCCTTCCCCAGTAATAAAAATTGATAACTCTAGGAGTTATAAATTTTTATATAGGCAAATTTTATAGGAAACGACAGAGGAACAACGGTCATGAAAATGTGGAAAGGAACTTGAAAGTTATACCTTCCGAGACATCGGTCTGACGCCTCAGCAGCAATATAGCTGTTGCCAGTACTAAAATGGGTTTATAAAAAAAATCCCCAAAAGAAAAAAAAAAAAATAGAGGACTTAATACACATGGCTAGTAGTGCGTCCTAAAACTACAGCACTTGTGAAAGGAATACCAACAAAATAGATAGAGGACTTAATACACATGGCTAGTAGTGCGTCCGGAAACTACAGCACTTGTGAAAGGAAACAGGCACTAAAATGCTTGACAACAGGTTGCCTAATCCACTGTTGTACTTGCAAACAACAAAAATATGGAGCTAAAAATGCTGGACCTACAACTTGCTCCAAGTTGTGGTACTTGCAACCAATATACTATTGCGGGAGTGTTCTGAGATGAGGCACGACATCCAATCTTTCAAGAACTTCACCTGGATGGAGCTCAGAAAGCACACAGTAGTGATATCCCGCCGGGTTAACCCAACACCAGAATGACCATGATCATAAAGGCTGGCAAAAATAACACCCCCCATGTCGATCCTTCCATCAGATTATCCGAGAACATCGGCATTCTTGAAATGAGGAGGTCCCTACCACATCTCAGTCCCTAAACCTTAAAATAACCTAAAACTAAATTGAAAAGGCTCTCATAAGCCTGTATGAATTCATGAAGGTTGGACAGTCATAAAAGACCAAGAGAACCAATCTTGTCTGAAGACACAATGTGGGAGATAAGTTCATAAAAAATAATGAATGATCATATTAGAACAGAATGCAAAGTGCGCAACTGGTTAAGTGAAAGCAGAAGCCTCGTCTCTGATTCCTTCCCTTCACAATGACTACACACAAATCAACCCCCTGGAAATTTCACATCTAAACCAACCAATAATGACCAAGCAGGAACAATAGATATCCTCGGCGATATCTGGTACTATATGTACTCATACATACACTATCCCTTATGTAAGGTTACCAGTTATAACTGGTATAACTGGTATAACTGGTTATAACTATATGGACTATAGAGAATAAAGATTTAAAAGATAGAGCCATGCTCCGAGTTAGACTCGAAAAGTAACAAGAACGATAACCACCCTTCAAGTGAACCTCACTAATTAATATGCTAAGAAACTCTCAGCCAAATTTATAAAACTAGCAATTACACAAGTAGGAGGTAGGTATGCCTGAACCCACGCATCTAAAACAAACCGACTACTACTAATCTAGTCCTGTGGTAAACCTTAATTTTTACTAAATATTTAATGTCTCATATTAAAGTAACTCAGAAAAGATACACGAATAATAGGTACCGACTCGACTAGGAAATATTGAATTCACATTCTATGTGAATTTAAGATAATGTTCACCAATGTAATTAACACTAGATAAACAATCATAGAGAGATAACACACAAAGATAAAGAGAAACAGGCAAATTACATAAGATCGACAATCACATCACAGACCTACTCTGTATATGACTGAGGGACTTATGAACATAGTCAACTATCAGATTTGAATAATCGCACCGGTAGACCTACTCTTGGGATACGAGAATTTTAATCTAATTGTCGAACACAGACGGTTAAAATAAACCAGGAAAAAGAAAGGACATCACACAAGAAAGAATTTCGACGATGTTGTTGTCAAATTTAATGGATACTGGGTGAGCAAAATAACTAACTTCCGACAATGCATTTATTATTTAGTTAAGATAACCAAAAAAATCCGATAATAAAATATTTTGAGGGCTAAGATAATACGATAATAAAGATAAGATATACCCAAAAAATATGTACTAAATAATACAATTACACTATATCTCAATCCATTGCTCTGACGCTTGCCCAGTCCATTAAATAGTTAAAATAACGTAACCCACCCATTTAACATCCCGAGTGTCTTAGATCAAAGAAAAGAAGAGAAGACAATACAGGAAAGGTGGCGACACTCACCTAATTTTTTTCAAAATTAGGCCAAAGTTTTAAGATACATAACGATACGATACGGCAATATTTTACAAGATACTAAATCACTACAAAATACTAACTAATTAATTAGTAGTAAACATTTCATAAAACACCAAAATACAATAATAGTAGACGTCAACATAAGACACAATAAAAGTAGAAGGAAACAGAAGAAACTAAGAACTAAACAGCTGACGATGTTACTGGTCATATTTATCTATCTGTACTAAAAAAATTAAAAAAATGGGAATGTCTAATTAACGACTAGATGCAATATCCATCAACAATCATTGTCTGAACCAAAAAACAAGATAAAGATAATATTCAGACCCCAGATTATGATACGATACCATCCAGTACTTACATATCTCAGACAATAACCAAATCCTTTAATTCAGCAACTAGAAATGGGAGTGCCTAAATAAAGACTAGATGCAATATCTATTATGAGATACCACCTACTACTAACATATTCCAGGCACTAGAAATGGGAGTGTCTAAATAAAGACTAGATGCAATATCTATTCTAAGATACCACCTAATACTGACATATATCAAACACTCTGACCCATCCCTGTAATTTCAAATGAAATGTACAATAAAATGCGGAGAATATACAGATAGCTAAAATAGTACAGTTTTAGTTTCCACCCTATAGCCTTTGTCTTGCTAGAAAAACAGAAAAATACAGAAACAGAACCATACGATAAACAGAAGACACAGAAAACAGATATTGTTCCTAATATTCAAAGATAACTAATATACCCCCTGTATATTACTAATATATAAAACACAATACTACTTATAACCGGTCACTCAATTCAATTAGCCTAGGAATTTCTGTTACAATTTATCCTTGTGGTTTCACGGAAGAAACAAAAATAATTTAACACGTACTAAACATAGGCAAGATAAGATAAGATAAGATAAGATAAATATTATATATTTTATTTATTCCACAAAACCCGTTCTATAAAAACTTTAACCGATAAATACCAACCAGTGGACAAAAAGTAGATATATAAAACTGCTACTAAAAGTTTTCAAACTCAGGTATAGAACAAATACTTCCTATGTTTTTGTATGTAAGAAATTCCTAGTTTAATGTTTTATAAATATGAAATAGCAAATAAAATATATCAAAAAGAAATCTTATCACTAAAACTTTTGAATCGATTTATTATACACAAATTTTGAAAATATCTGAATTTTGGTCAGAAGGAAAGAGATTATTTTATTTCGATATCAGAAACTAATTTGTCAACTATCAAAACTTACTACAAGCACTACTTGCTTGCACGAGCCCTTCACGTTGAAATTGCCAAATTTGTTGCACGCGTTGTGCTCCAATTTGTTGCACAGGCCTCACACGTTAGGATTGCAAATTTGTTGCACGGGCCTCACACGTTGGGCGTCAATTTTGTCGCACAGGCCCCACGTTGGGATTGCCAATTTTGTCACCACAAACTCAGCTAAGCTAGGGATGTGCAATTCCACTAGCTTAAGTTCATTGACATTAGCTCCGGTAGCTCAGGGAGATTTATGACACTAGGGCGTAGTATTCGTAGGGCTGCTTTGAATGTTGACAATTATTTATTTGGGCACCAGGATAATTTTTAGATATAAGATAAAAGAAAACTATATAAAAGTTAGTTGAATACACTATAATCAAATAAACAAATTGAATGGAATTTACAAATGAATAATAAAGTGACTATTTAACAATAATTCAAAAATGATTTAATATTGACTAAAATATGAAAAAAATTTGAAAATTGAAATTTTAAAATTGGCTAACTTTACACAATTTTAAGAGGTTCGGGGTCACTCTGAAAATCTCGTTCCTTCTTTATGAGGTCAGTACTCTCACCCGTAACCTGTGCTGATGATTGGATCCAGGTGGACTTTCCGTGGCAAAGTGGGGAAGCTAGAGCTCTAGTCCAGATGATAGTCACGTACTGCTAAGTCCAATCCTCTTATCTAGGGATCTGCAGGTGGTAAGCGTCCAGAGTTTTCAGCAGGTTATAGATCTCGCAGTCAGGTTACAGCAGCCTCGTCTCAGAAGAGTACATACAAAGAATTGTTTGTGTTAAGAGTGCCCCAAAATTTACAAATATATAGATGAACGTTGACGGCTAGTGTAGCCAAGATTAAAAATTATAAATAAATTCCTGAAGGGAATGTACCAGCAAATCTGGTATGGAAAAATCCTCTGTGATTCTCACAGGGAAAGTAATTAACAAATAAAAACAAAACCTGGAAGGTGTCAACCTTTAGTGACCCTACCCAGAATGAAGCAAATAAAATTACCCAAAAAATTGCATTCAAAAGAACTGATTACAGTTCAGCCACTCGACAATTACTCTTAATAAAAAACTCTAATCATTACTATTTAAAGATACAATAGTTCAGAAGGAACAAAAATAAATTAAATAAAAAAACCCTCTATTATCTGACCCAAAATTCCAAAAACAACGGTTTCATAACCGGTTAAACAAGGAAATATTACCACTCTAATTAGGTAAAAGAGAAAAATTATTTCATTAATATTTCAAAAACTGAGTGACAAGTTATAGAAATTCGTATTGATTTATTGTACAAATTTGTTGTCAAAGAACAATAATCAATGAATTTACTATGTTAGGAAACAGGTTCCAGTCTTCTAATCGGCGTGAATGTGAGTTATTCAAATCTATATAAAGTAACAAATTACTTAACCTAGTGCAGAAATTACGATATTAGCAATTTTCTATAGCTCCAATCATATATTATAACTATAAGATAAGAGAAGATAAGATAACGATAAGATAATTAACTTAATTCCCAAAGGGCACAACACGTGGTGGATAATCGCAATCCGATTCAATCAAAATGGAGGCAAGAAAACTCAAATTTATTGGTTTTAAAAAACAATGTTTTCTATAATCTCCGGACTAGAGCACAGCTTCACAAATTTATAAAATCATATTAAAACTATTTTCTATTGTTTAGAATCGTACTACATTTCACCATATAGGGTGACAAAAAAAATCTCCCTGACCACGCCTAAATAATTTAACTAAAATCCAGGTAAATCCTGATTATATATGAAATATAATTACTTAATAATGACAACAAATCGCTATGATCGTATTTCTGTACTAATAATAATTATAATCGCAACCAATAATGAAAGTGAATAAATTAAATATATCAAAAGGTAAAATAACTCACATCTGCATCTGCCTACTTTCGAAGACGGGAACTGTCCCCGTCCTCCTACCTAAATCACACCGGCGTTCTCGCTTGAGTTTTGGAGGGGCTACTTAGCCAATGAGCGTTCTCCAACGCAGAATATTTGAAAACGGAAAACTTAAGCCACCAACAATTAGGTTGGGTGTTTTACGGGGTGCATAATAGTCAACCTCATGAAACGACATTAAAATGTACGTTACACATTTTATCAGAGGTAATATTATTTCGGACACCTACATTTAAATATGAAATTATTTTTTAAAGCTGTGTGTTATTCTGTAATTTCGTTATTTTGCTTTTAATAGTTTGGGATAGGATCATATAAATTGTAGGCCATCTGTTAGTTTCTTTTTGAAATTGCTATTACAATGTTTTTAAATTATTTTTTATTTATTCTATACCTTTAGAGAGTATACCTTTCGATTATTTATGGAAAATGATTTCGTTTAAATGGCTACCGCGGTTGGCTTTGCAGACCCCCATCCACTTTATCTAATTTTACAGTACACTGGTGATTATTTGGGGCTTTATTTCACAAATAGATTGATGTCCTGAAGTGTGTCAATTGTTTGTAGATCATTGGAGTAACAACGGTCTTTAACATTTCCCCATAAAAACTAGTCCAATGGCGTGAAATCGCAGCTGCGTGATGGCCAAGGAACGTGTCTCCGAAACAGCTGATAATGCGGTTACCGAATTTAGTGCGCAAAAGATCGATTTTTGCAAGGCTGGTGTGGCACGTTGCGCCATCATGCTGAAACCAAATCTCGTCCAAGTCCAAATCGTGGAATCGCGATCACAAAAAATCATGTACCATTTCTCTATATCGCCCTCTGTTTATCGTAACGTTGTTACCAGAAGTTGGGACCAATGATGCCACCACTCCAAAGCCTACACCAAACAGTCACTCTTTCAGGATGCATTGGCTTCTCTACGACTACGTGTGGATTTTCAGAACCCCAAATCCTTCAGTTCTGTTTATTGACAAAACCTTAAGATGAAAATGAGCTTCGTCCGAAAAGATGATTTTGCGATAAAAATCGACGTCATTTCCAACTCATTTAAAGCTCACACAGAGAAGGAATAACGATTCTCATGATCATTCCGATTCAACTCTTGAGTGAGTTTCACCTTGTAAAAATAGTCTAAGGTCTTTATGCAATATTATCCAATATATCCTTAGAGAAGCACGATTGATGTTCTGTTGTTGTGCTCTGTGACGAGTTGAGGTTCTTGGATTTTCATACACACTTTGGGCAACAGTAACAATTTTTTCGGCTGTGCGCACCGGACGAGAACGGTACCTTTTATTATCCACAAACATGCCAAAGTCAATAACTTTCTTTATAAATTTGCTTGCACCAGCCGCTAATGCAGTTTCTCTTCGACCAAAAGTTTTTCTCAACTTTCGCACAGTTTCTGCAACGCTGTACCCACTTTGGAAATATTTTTTCAATATTTTTTCAATATTTCCGAGCATTGTTCAAGCTTAAAGCGATCCATTCCTAACAGCGGAGGTTTAACACTATATATAAATATGTCAATATGTCAAACGCGTCAGTACTGCCAATATCGAAAAAAGACGCACTACAATAAGAAACAACAGATGGCCCACCCGTTACATAAGCGATGAAGATGTAAATGTAGCGTGTCCTGAAACTAATAACAAGATATAAATAAAAATGTGTGAATAGTTCCTAAAATATAGCATTACAAATTTTGTCATGTTTCAAAATTTGTATAGAGAGGTAGGAATTTGAGGGAGGGAGGATTTTTTTGACACTGCATATTTTTGGATATTTCTATTGAATCATTAATTCTTCTTAAACAACAGAAACCATTGAGGAGACATTACATTGTCAAAATGTAAAAAAAAGGAACACTCTTAGAATACCAGCTATAGTTTTTTTCGTGCAATATATTAATACCATATTTGAAATTCAACTCATCAAGTCAACTTAATTCAACAAATTCTCGGGAATTCCATAATTATTATACAGTAATATTGTTATACAGGGTGTCCTATTTAAAACTAAACACCCTTAATATCTCGAGAACAAAACGAGATATAAAAATTTACCTAAACAGGTTAACTTCTGATTCAGAGTAACAACTTTTGGAGCATAAGTGAAGGTTGACCCCTTCTCCTCTCTCCACCTGTCCCAAGGACACACAAAATTTCAAATGGGAATACGAGTCGCACCTCATTTGAAAGGTATTTGTATTCTCTATTCAATGGCGTAATTAGTTTTAAAATCGATCAATTCGTAATCGAGTAATTGACGTTTGAAGTTGCGTAAAGAGAAAGGAAAAGAAAACTAAATTCTATTTTGTACTCAAAATTAACAATGAAAAAACTAAATTAAATGCTCAAAGTGTCCACCATCAACTTCTATGCAGTAATACAAACGGGATATGTAGATATTTATTTTCATATAGATTTTTATTTTTCTTTCGATATGATTATTATGAATATTTTGAAGGATATAATCATTAGATAGCTTAATCTAGGACCAAGAATAACTCCCAGAAAACTACCTCCCAAATCAGGTGCGACTCAACCCTTATTCTCAATTAAAATCATGTGTGTTCTTGGGGCGAAGGGCGAGGGGAGAAGGGTTCAACCTTCACTTATGCTCCAAAAGTTATCCTCCCTCCCCCATCAAATATTGACGGGGGAGGGAGTCCTTTTTATATCTCATTTTGTTCTAGAGATATTATGGGTATTTCGTTTTAAATGAGACACCCTGCATAATTCTTTCGTAAGATCATAATTAGAGTACTGTTTACTTGTATGTACAAAATTATGTAAAATATATTAATGTGCTGCAGAATTCAACTCGGATTCTTGAAATTTTCTACTAATTTGTTTGTGGATAATATAATAATAATAATAATAATATCTCTACCCCTCATTCTAATCACAAGGATTAGCCCGAAAGTCTGAGACTTGTGTGGGAGAGGGGGCGGCATATTAATATTTCGCGGGCCGCATTTGCGCCTCAGGAACAACTTACGTTGGTAGGCCCTAACCACCATTCAGTGCTGGAATGAGGGAAACCTGGAAAACCTCATTAGTTAGGGGGACAAGTCAAACATCAACTGATTTTAATCTCTCACATTATTAACACCAAGTTGATATTCTTCCCATCCTAGGCCATCGCCAGGATGGTTGCCAAGCCATCCCTGCGAATAAGCCTTGATCTACGAGCAAACAATTTAATGAAAAATTGTTTGGCGGAATGGGGATTAGAACCCACGACCTCTGGGTTGAGCGATCGAGACGCTAAGCCCTGAGCCACCTGCTCGGTGGCTCTATGCTCGGTGGCTCTATGCTCGGTGGCTCTATGCTCGGTGGCTATATGATCTTATTTATTATTAAGTGTTAGTATTGAATATTGATATTGTATTTCATGTTTTCATTTCACTATTTGTATGTAGGTACTTTCCTGCCTAATTGATTTCCTATTGGACACTTGTAAAATAAAATAAAACTGCTTGTATTAATATTTGTAGCAGTACCAAGTCCCAAAATATTAAATTACACTTCAATAATTGCAACCTTTATTTTTATTGGTGGTTATTTCTTTAAATATGTTGGTTCTCATATTACTGACAAAACTATTAGGGTATAGCAAGGCTATACGCTGCTATGTATTTAAATTAGATTAATAATGTGAATGTTAGCACGCAGTTATTTACTTTGAAGTATTTCAAATGTTCTTTGTAAATCTAAAAAACGACTTCCTCTCACCTCGCATTTTTAATCTGTTGTGTTCTTCATATTGCATACAGTCGATATTCTACCATCCATTTACTCGGGAGTATCAGTATTAGTAAAAACCATTAATAATAATTAACATAATGATGAATTAACACTATACAGGGTGTCCCAGTGTGAGAGTACAAAAATTTGTCAATGAGTGGACCAGACCAAAATAAGAATAAAATTCTTATAAAAAAAAAAATTCACTCATGCACGCCTAACGAGTTACAGGGTGTTATTTTGTAAAAAAATAACAATTTTCCACAATAACTTAACCTTAAAAACCGTTTCGTAAATTTAGGTAATTTTTGGGTGACGTGTACATCTATTAAAGGTATTATTTGGGTGTGTGTACATGCATTAAAACTATAAGGTGTTTGTTTAACTCTGACACCTGTGGTGGCCTAGGTCTACTCTTCCTTATGTTATATAATCCTTTGCATGTATTTTTCTGCATAAAGGAATGTAGTCGGTACTGTACACCCAATTTACTCGAAAATGGTTGATTTTAGAGCTGTGTAGAGCAAGGGCACCTTTTTTGTTCAGAATTGGTAGCCGATTAAGGAAACTTAGTCAATTCACAAAAAGTAGGATATGCAAGAGTTATGAAGACAAAATCATAAGGAAGAGTAGGCCTAGGTCACCACAGGCGTTAGAGTTAAACAAACACCATGTACTTTTAATGACCTTTAATAGATGTAGACGTCACCCAAAAATTACCTAAATCTACGAAACGGTTATTGCGGAAAATTGTGATTTTCTTTCCAAAATAACACGCTATAACTCGTTAAGCGTACATCAGAGATTTTGTTTATATAAGAATTTTATTCTTATTTTAATCTGTTCCACCCCCTGGTAAATTTTTGTACGCTCACACTGGGACAGCCCTGTATAACCATTGGCGCATTGTGATGATTAGATCCAGTTTTCGGTGGAAGTTTCCAGTATTATTATTTTTAAAGAATTTAGTATCAATCACCTCTGACGTCAAACGACAAGCAGCTGTTTCAACATATTAGGTCCTCTAAGCGTACCTTCAAGTCACAGAGTAAAGACAACTCATACTAGTTTAGAGAGAGTCTATATTTAAAATTTGGCCAATTATAATCGTGGGATATGAGTATTGCCATCTAGGATGACTAAGAAGTCTTCAGTTTTCAATAGAATTAAAATGCCACTATCAAATTGGTTTTTAAAGTGGTTTGTGAGTTTTGTTTTATTATTTCATTAGTAAACAACCTACATTTTATTATATTAAATGACAATGTTTAAAATGAAGCTACGTTTCAGATGGACCACCCTATCTATAATATAGTATACATTTTAATATACAATTTCTGTTGCTAAAACTTCAGAGAACCAAATTCACTGTTTCACAAACTAAGGCTACTGTTTGTTTAATATCCTTTTGTTCTGTCTAAGGAAGAGGATCTTACTATTACTTGAGATAAAACTCATCCGAGCACACATTTTCAGTTTCAGTAACTCGAGCTTCCGTATCCTATATTGCAGTTTCGGAAGTTTTAGAGAAATGTATGTGTATATGCTATGTATTTGGCCCAATATCGGTATCAGAGGAGAAGTTTCAACAAGCCAATATAATACAACTGCATAGTCATTAATATGGATGATTCATGATCGAGCAGAAAATTATTCGCAAATTAATAACATCTTTGTTAATTTTATTTTTGGTTCTACCAGGTGAACAGAAGAGCCTTGCAGGCAGGAGTTTACCTTATTAATTATTATTGTTTACGTAAAAAATACTGAAATATAAAACATTGGAATTTTAGACGAACTCTAAACTTATTTAAGAAACAGCAGGGATTTGTATTTTTTAACTTTAGAAATGCACCCGCATATTTCGTAAAAGTGAATTTATTTAACTTAATATTAAATTCACTAAAATTCGCCAAGTTCTTAGTGAACTTGACCAATTTGACAAACTCCAGTGAACTAGATCAAGTTCACTACAAAGATTCCGATACTTTGAAATGTCCAAAACTCACTACAAACATACATTATTGTAAATTGCATAATTTCATTTTAGATTTTGAACCCTATAATAAACATATGTTCAAAAGGTATTTGTCATTTTACATTCCATTGTTTCTTTGCAAATTTATCCCGTATCCATAATCAGTAAAATCCCAGATTTCATTTGAGCCCAACCCAAAATAAAGTACTCAATAAAAAATTCTTAGTGAAAATGTAGGCGTGAAATTTTTACAAATTCTGTAGTTACGCTTTTGGTAAATGCCTAATACTTATATGTACATTGAAAATATTTTACAAGTATGTACTTTTATTCATTTAGAGGTACGTGTAGACTTTTTTGTATTAGGAAGGGTGATAGGAAAAGAAGCCAGTACCAAAAACGGATGATGGCTCAAAGGTTATGAGTATTATTACTATATGCAGAATAAATATGTACATAAATTTACTTCTATGAAAATGAATTCAATTCATTCAATTCACACTGGCTATTTAAGGCAGGTAACTCTAATAACAGAAAATTTTACAAATAATATTGCTCAAATATGGTTTAATATGCAATAGACCTCACTTCAATAACTATTCTGTCTAAATATATTCAGATTTAGCTGAATTTAAGACTTTTAAAATAATTAATTTCTTGTTTTAATATAATTCTTTCGTGTTAAATAAGCAAGATTTACTGGGACAAGTTTTATTTTTATAATTATAATAAATGGTAGACATAAGTCAGTCTATACAATCAGACTATTAGCATATAAAATACTTATTAGCATACTACTGACAGAGATCAATCAGTTGTAGTAAACTAAATAGGCGAACATACTTTAGCTGATACCGCGTTTGCAATAATATGTAAATACGTTAATACTTGTTATGTTACTTCACATTAAAAAACTTACAGCAAGTAACTTTGCCGTATTTTGCTAATACACACCTTTAGACATCAATATATACGAGTATAATTATCAAATTGAACCCAGGAGATAAAATTAAATGAGTAATCATCCGCTTGCCTCATTCTTTAGGGTATAACTATGCTAATAGGTGCCAGAGGTTGGATTTATAAAGGTTATGGCAAAAAATATACTGCTAAAATGCATTAACAACAAACTTAATTATAGTTGTATAACTGCTAATATCATATACCAAATTCATATTATTCAATTGGAAAACGAATAATTAGAAACACATTTGTCGACATTCTCAACCATCCGACATTTGGATAGATACCTACACGCAGCCGTAGGTATGTATCATGCGACCGAGCTACTGATTGGGATTCTTATAACTTTGAAACATTTTTCTAGTAGTTTATTTGATAAACATAAATTCTATGAATTGTAATTCTCTTTGCACTTCCACGTGTCCACATTTTCTCTGTAAATCACTTTTTCGACGTTGTGGCGTCTGAGGTATTTTCCTAATGTCAAATTGGTTATATCCATATTTTTTTAGAGAAGAATCACTAGTTTCTAATAGGAAGACAACTTTTTCAAACAGTTCCCGTCTTGTCTCTTTCCTAGCAATTTCCGCAAGGCGAGACACTTATGTATAGGCGAGATATTGATAGCATTTGATGGATATAACTCTAACAGTAATTTAGATATGATCATAAATGGTTACCGTAAAATCAATGTGCTAGAGAAAGACTTAGATGTGAACTATAGCGTCTGTAGCATAGCAACGAATCAATAATCTCTTTCTAACGTAGTATGCTCATGGAACACCCTTTTAGGTATTAGTAGAGGTGAGAAACACACCGTAGTGCCCTCTTTGGGTATTTGCTACTATCTGTCTGACAATTATTGGCAAACTGACAAACTGCTAAGATACAACGATAAGATGTGGCGACTCCTATGGAGATGCAGGAGTAATGCAATGCCAGTCGGGGCACATTGTCCGTGGAGTAGTTGTTTTCGGCATCTCCTTTAAATAAATAAGTAGGACTGTCTGGCTCAAAGACAACAGAGGTCACTGCTACAATGGCGCCTCCGGAAAAGCAGATCGTTATCTCTCTGTCAATTTGAAAATAATTGTCAGACAGATAGTAGCAAAGACCCAAAGAGGGCATTACTATGTTTCTCACCGCTACAAACATTTATGATGCCAGTAGGCAATCATGTCGCAACATCGTTCATCGATTCCACTATCCATGGCACTCTGACTAGCGCATAATAAGCGTGAAATCGGTCAGTGTCTGTGATTGGTCCCGATGAAACAAGTGGCGACTCCTATGGAGATGCCGGAGTGATGCCAGTCGGGCATGGACATTGCCCATGGAGTAGTTGTTTCTGGTATCTCCTTGAAATAAACCCTTTCAGGTATATCTCCTTCAATATTAAAGCTATCTAGTTCCATCAAACCCTACACAAGTTTTGGTACATAACTGTCAATATTAAGCAAATGTGTCCCCCATCAAATAAAAATCAACCTGACTCTGGAATTTGTATAAAAAACCTTGTAGGCATACCAAATTATTCAAATAGAAAAGTTTTAAAAGGGTCACCCCGTATTACATAGCAACCCAATAAAGTATGTACAAGGTGGCCTTTTTAATATGGGCATATCATATCCATCATATCATACATTCCTGAATGTGTTTTTAAAAGGGCTCTCTGAAAATAGAATAATAGGTATACAGGGTTTCATTTGAAAAAATGAACAATACGGTTTAATTTTTGTATACTTTTAATATTGAGTAATAACGTAATAAATTAGATAAAGTAGAAATTTTATTGACACAAATTAGAGCTCAAAAGGTAATATGAACTTTACTAGCATGATTTGAATATACTTAGGCTATTTCTTGAAGGTAATAGTCAATAACTCCAAAACGGTGAGCTACAAACCCACCATATCATAAATTAAACTTATCTTTGGAATGGCTTTCTGTAAGTGTAAGTGTAAGGTATATAGGTTGTTCGCCTATATACCTATATAACCTATGTATACCTATATACCTATACTTATAGGTATATCGGTTGCATAGGTACGAGTATATCGCGAACGGCGATAGGTATATCGCCCTGTATATAAACAGATCATAAATATTAAAACATTAGAAAATTGTAGATACTTTGATAAAAACAATTTCATATATTTTTTCTTTCCGTGGAACTTTATTTTAATAAAGTTTAATCTTTTATTAGTAAATGGGTCACCTTGTACAATCAAACATGAAATGAAATTAACATCTGAACCTATTAATTGCACTCAACGTATGGTCGTAGTAATATATTGCGGAAACGCGTTCAGTTTTCTATATTCAGAGTGAATTATTACTATTGCCTGACGAGAGGCGATTAAATAAACAAACACCTCTATAATGTCATCTTGCCAGTATATTTACTGTGTTTGCGAAGTCGTACTGAGAAGCTATCATCGGTGGACAGGTGCTAGAGTTGTATTGGCAAGGTTTTAAATATTTTTTATTCAACCAGATCGAATCAAACGTTTTATTTTTAAAATTTCTTGCATATACTCGTACGCTGCGCATGTACCTACACACAGAAAAATTATTATACATTTTTATGGGAAGTTATTTTATATATTATAGTGATATGAGATATAGATATAGATATAGATATAGATATAGATATAGATTGATCGTTTAGACCACAAAATACTAGTAGCTAAAGTGTTGGACTATCAGATTCGTTGATTAAATTATTCAGCTCATATTTAGAGAACAGAATCCAGTTTGTTCAGCATAAAGGGTACATATCTAAACATTTAAGTGCTTCATCTGGTGTTCCTCAGGGATCTATCCTAGGACCTTTGTTGTTTAATATTTACATAAACGATATCGCAACTAATCTCAATATAAGATATTTATTATACGCAGACGACATGAAAATATTTTACCAGATTTCCTGCATTGAGGACTGCATAAAGTTACAATACAATTTGGAACAAATAAACAATTGGTGCGGTCGAAACAACTTACCTCTGAACACCGACAAATGCAATGTTATTTCATTTTATCGAACGCATAACCCAATAATTTTTCCCTATAGCTTGGACAAGGTCTGTTTAAAGCGTCCCAATTCTTTTAAAGATCTTGGGGTAATTTTTGATCCCCAGTTGAGTTTTAATGAACACATTTCTTCAATTGCTGCTAAAGCTAGCAAAAATATGGGATTTATTATTCGCCACTCTAGAGAGTTTCATTCTAAGGATGTTCTACTTTCCCTTTTTTATTCATTTGTTCGTTCCCATTTAGAATATGCTTCTATTGTTTGGTACCCCAAATATGGGGCTCAAGAACAATTATTAGAAAATTTGCAGCGTAAATTTCTGAAATATGTTTCTTTTAAGATTAGTGGAGCCTATCCGCCTATTGGTTATCCTCACAACATATTATTATCTGAATGTAACGTCACAGCCTTAGATATACGCAGGCAAGCACAATCAGTTATTCTGCTGCACAAAATCATTAACCCTACTGTAGATTGTACCGAATTATTGCATAGGTTAAACATAAATGTACCTCGTATGAATGCAAGATACTCGTTTCCCTTTAACTTAGCAGTGCCTCGTACACGAGTCTTACAATCATCATCGCCAATTTACACCATGTGTCAAAATTATATGACAGTGCAAGGTAACATAGACTTGTTCAACACTTGTTTAGGGATCTTGGTTCAACACAACCGATTCCAAAATAAAATCTGTAATACTTCATTAGTCCTATTCTGTTTATAAGGTAGATGTACATACTGTACATAGATATTTATTGCCCTACACGTACTTGTCATATACCTTATATTTAATTTGTTTGTATCTTACTGTATTTGCTGGTTGTTATTTTACTTAGTTTAGTTTGTTGATATTGGTTCGTGTTCAATATTATTGTACTTGTTTATTTGCCCAAGTGCATTTACTTCATGTTTGTAAATCGTTTTTTAAGTAATTATTGTTCTGTTAACTGTGTTATATTACAATACTTTTTGTCAACTCCTATCCTGTAAATGGTTTTTTACTGTTGGATAGCCGTAACCTAAATAAATAAATAAATAAATAAATAAATAAATAAATAAATATAAGTGATCAAAAAGTATTTTCATCACGTATGTATGTACAGGGTATTCGCGTATATTTTGACCCCTGTAGAAAGTTAGAAAAAAAGTTTAAATACAAAAGTTGTTTGGTTTTTCACGTATTATCTTTTGGCTAGGTCGAAAAAAAATTGAATATCGTAAATTTGAGGAAACCAATTGAACATAATATTTTGAAATGAGACACCCTGTATAATTTTACACGCTTGGGTAAACATTTTTTCCCGATTTCAAAAATATATATTTTTTGACATTTACACTGACAGTTTTCGAAATCTTTAATATTTAATGTTTGCAATAAATAATAAAAAAATATTAAAAAAGCGTTAAATATGGTTTATTTTTTTGGTTTCTACTGATACACATTTTTAGTTCTTTGTATTTTTTGTATTTTTTTATGATACTCGCTGTTGAATATTTCGAAAACTGTCAGTGCAAATGTCAACAAAATATATATTTTTGAAATCAGGAAAAAAATGTTTATACAAGCGTGTAAAATTATACAGGGTGTCCCATTTAAAAATATTATGTTCAACTGGTATTCCCAAATTTACGACATTCAATTTTTTTTTTCAACATAGCTAAAAGATAATACATGAAAAACCAAACAACTTTTGTATTTAAACATTTTTTCTAATATTCTTAATAACTCTTGTAGGTAGGGGTCAAAATATACGCGAATACCCTGTACATATGTATACAGTGTGATACAAATTCATGGTATAAGTACTCCTTTCTCCCCCCCCCCCCCCTTCTTTTGAGATACTAGATAATTTTCAAATTTAGCATAAAAATTACTATTTTTCCACTTCAGATTATACTTTTGATTATTATATGGAACATATAACATGACTCTCTGTTTTATATGGAACACCCTGTATATGATTATATTTTTGGAGTCTACATCATTTTCTGAATCCAACGAAATAACACAAAGTTACATTTCAGCTCTCAAATAACTTTTTGCACTTTATTTTACTTTTGAATTTAGAGTATCTTTCCTCAACTGTAACATCAGCTCTGTTGGTTTCACAGATAAAATAAGCATATTGCTTATTAATTGTACTTTATAATGGTACCTACCTTAGTACCATTATGGAACTATTTAAAAAAAAACTAATTGCATCTCTTAACCACTTTGACGATTTTTAACGCCGTGTAAGTAGATAGATTGAATGTTTTTGACGCCAAATCTATTTTTGTTATGGTTGCTATGATCCATTAAAGTTAATCGGGGATGGTCAAGGCATGCTAAATTTAAAAGTAAAATAATGTACAAAAAGTAATTTGACAGCTGAAATATCACTTAGGTTATATCGTTGGATTCAGAAAATGGCTTATATTCCAAAAATATTTATAATATACAGAGTTTTCCATATAAAAATCAGGAATCCTGATTCTATTCGCATGCTAAAAAACTAAAGCAGGTAAGCTTTATATCGTAAAGATTCTAGATAACGGTTGTCAGTAAGGTTTTTCCAAAAAATACGGTGCCCAATCTCGATTATCTACAATTCTTTCCCAAACATTCACTATTTGTGGAGAAGACTTGTGTGTCTTCTCCACAAACCAACAAGAATTTTGACAATTTACTTTGTCATTTATACAAAAAGTTGCTTCGTTAAAGAAAATAATATTTGGCAAGAAGAAATTTGGTCTCATCTATTAATTCTCAAAGTTCCTAAGGACGATAGATAATTGATCATCCTCCAACAGTTCGTGAATAAGTCCATCTTGCATGTAATGTATTAGTATTTCTTTTTTTATATTGATAAATGAATTACTGATCTTGACTGGGATATTCCTTTCTGGAGAGTTTTTTGTGGTGGACATGTGGGCGTTTTCTTCTGCTTCCAATGAAACTTTCAACAAATGTCTCCTAATTTACCGTCGAACATCCAGACATTAGATTGTGTAACTAGCTACAGCAATTAAAACAGCATCACAGTTAAAAAATGTTATTGAAAAATACTGCATCAGAACAACCAATTTTTTAACCACATCTTACCTTATTATACAATAACGAGTAAAACTCCTAGCGCGTTGGTCTTTTTTATCATAGATGGCGTTACTTCTGTCCCATATTTATAGCTCAAACCATGATACAACTATACTTGTCGGCTAAAATAATAGGCAGTGACTCATGATATAATTCGATACAGAATAGGGACGAAGTGTAAATACTTAATACATAGCGGCACAAACGTTTGCACATAGAAAAGTGATGCCGCTTACGCATTACTATTGAATAGAACTATAAATTGTCTGTTCCATGGTGGTTCCATGTTTCTCTATTCGATGCCACCACAATTCTTTACGTCGGATATAGTTCCGTCTTTGTTTAACGGGTTAAAAAACGAAGAGCGAGATATGCAACCTTTGAAACATAAGTCAAGAGTGTCTAGAAGATCGGACATGCGCATTTCACACACATCCAAGTAGTTCATCGCAGCCTGACATAAGCGTAGTACGCGGGAAATGCTGTAATTTGTGTCTGGACTGCATATATTAATTGGTGAACTTGGTGATGTGTTACTTAGTTTATTTAGTGTTCGAAGAAAAGGATTCTATTGTGGAAGCGATCGTGGGGAGTAGTGGATTAGAAACGCGTAAACGATCTCATCTGACAATCGAGGAAGTTCGTCATTATTAGCACCTTTCCAATGATTTTTGCGTACGCCTATGGAATTACAGTCACCACCACAATTTATTACGTCACGCGGTTATACGTCACTGCCTATTATTTTATCCGACGGGTGTACACAGATATGCTCATAACTTTCGTTTGTTCTGCGCATGACGTCATTCGTGAGGGAAAAGTGGCAATGCGATGCGAAAATTCTTAACGGTAGTGATATAATTATGTTGGTGTTTATCAATTGTTTTTTCCTCGTAACTGACGTCACGATGCGCATTGGCATATCTGTGTAGTTGTATCATGGCTCGAACTGTAGTTGGTGTATAAACTATTTCCAGCCACAATGAGTTATCTTAGCTTAGCACTGAGATCTGTACGGCACTGAGAAGATTGAATAGATCGAAACAGCTTGAATTCAAAAGAATTAGATATTTCTGCGGTTACAAATTTGTAGAGAGAATTATAATTATAAAAACTAATAATTAACACTTAGTTTTGTATATTTCATCCTATATATGTCCAATTTTTCATGGATACAATGTTGCAATGAGATTTGTGACACTGATAACCATTGGCCGCTAATTACTCATTTATTACTGGTTTATTACAATAAAGTAACTGGAGCAAAAAGATAGCAGCGAAGCAATTATTATACATTATTAAAACAGTTTTTCATCGCACGCACGTGTGAAATTAATTGGTGGCATACTTTAGTCCAGTCAACAACATCAATCATTTCATACAGCTTGTAGGACTTTTAGTTTTTCTTAGTAATTGCACTAATTCAGGAATATTTTTTTAAGGCAAGTAGGTAATGCAAATCAAGATTATGAATGAGTTAACAAGGCTGAATTGAATATTCAGATCAAGTATAAATTATGCATGTTATGTTAAATTACAATACTCTAAAATTAACTTTATTACTATAATTATTACAACTGTTTGATTACTAGAAAACTTTAATACAATAAACCTTGTAATAGAAAATACCTACATTGTTGGTATTAGTGTATCACATAAAATATTGTTTTATTAAAAACAACTTAAAGAAACTCAATAGAGAACATTAAATAGAGAGAACCTTATTTCCAAGGAATTTATATACATGGAACGATTATAGACGACTGCGCATCCAATTTTGTGTGGAAACATGGGAGCCGCCATTTTGATGTCACACTGCTCCCAACTTCTACACTTTGTATTGGTACACCTGACCAAGACCCTAGAATTCTAGTGTCTTTTTCTTTCGAATTTAAAAATTCAATGGTTCAAATCTTCCTAACACGGCAACAGTGGTATGGGTAAATTTGGTAAATAGTGTTTGTTTTGTATTTTTGACGTCTTGTTGGTTTATTTTATTGTAATTCTCTCGGTTTGATTCTGTTTGTGTGTTTATTATTGTATTCCTTTGATTTATAGACTTTGAGTGGCAATATTTGAGTATTGGACTTTCGTAATTATTCCAAGTAAATTCGGATTTTATAACAAGAATTGAAAGTGTTAAGAGACATGCAATCATAGTTCCTAGCTAATATAATGGTAAATTATGAAAACTGCGAACATAAACAATACAAAGAATAAGCCAGGATAGTTAAAGTAAGGTAAAGGATAGTTAAATTTTATATGCATAATGCATTTTATATATTTACTTTTCTAAACGGCTAATGGTGCATTTTACATAAATAATGTGAACAAAAGATACATAGGTAGGTACACAAAATATTTCGTTTGTACTTCATCAATTTTACAAGAAAGTTTGGTGACGATATATTTTATTTTTCACAAATAATTGTAAACTATAAAATATTGAACATTTCTTATACCTATTTAGAATTTTTCTTACTCAAAAGTTTTACTGGCTGCTTTCTGTGGTTTTTATTTGTTATTACTATCTAATTGAAGAGGCTAGGTTAATACTGTTAAATTTCCCACCAATTTTCAGACATCAAAATGGCAGATTAAAAATTGGAATACTCGCGCAGATTTGATAATCGTTCCATGTATATAAATTCCTTGCTTATTTCCCATTACAGTAGGAATTTTAATTCTAAGTTTCTACAACTTTTAACCACGTTATAAATAAGTATATAGGTAATATATATATATATATATATATATATATATATATATATATATTTCCCAAAGTTTATTTTACGGAATACTTGATAATATAGAGTTTGCTTTAACACCCTTTTTGCATATTCTATTTGCATTATTTTGCCAATAGTTCTATAGTTCTGTACCTAGGCGGACTATACTATATTTTTGGTCACACCAAAATAATGTGACCGTTAGCAACTGATGGAATTTATATAATTATCTTATTACATATATGGTATTAACCTCTAAAATGACAATCATTGTGTTGCTAATGTTGGCCTTATGCCAATTAGCGAGCTATTTGTACATTCAAATCTGTCATCACCTGCTCTATCTGCTATATCTGATCTAGCTTTCTTCTTTATGTAGATAGCATAGTATTAAAATAACATCCCACGCAACTACAAAAAGAAATGTACTTTTGCATACGGATGTTTAAAAGGGATTAACCGATTGAAAGATTAAAATTACAGTCGACTGTTCTGTAGACATGAACAAAATTGATTTCTTTGTTTTCATTTAAAATCCAGTTTTCTAGTAGCTCGGTCAATTAATGTTATATAATATAAATCAGCTGGTTAGTCTCCTCATATTTTTTACGAGCATGTCATACCAGTTAGTCAAATTAAATAATTTTAAGACTGTTCTTTGAAACTTAGTCCCGATTTTAAATTTTAATATAATGATGTCTTATATATTTGTCGTAAGTATACAGATCTTTCAAAGAAAAAACTTGACCTCCTTTATAATTATAAAACCGAAAAAAATTTCAATTCACCGGGACCCATCGATTTCTGTTCTTAGGGGGGGGGGGGCATTTTTGACAGTCAAGTCAACTTGATATGTTCATCCCTCTAACCACTAGCAACCCCAACTTTAAATTTCACTATATGCTACTTCTAACACAGAATTTTAAAGCCATTTGCATTACGAATATACTGGTAGATCGTTTTTGGGAATCAAGCGACATTCGCGTACAAATTTTTGCAGAAATGCTCACCAATATCACCTTCTGGATGACAGAAATGTGAGGCCTGATTTTATATATTTTATCATACAAAATAATTTCAAAAAGCTTAGCAAAATTGCAAAGTATCGAAATTGGTCTATAATTATGTAAAAGAGCAGGATCATCTTTCTTTAGAACTTGACAGACCTTTGCGGTTTTCCACAGATCAAGAAAATTAGATGATTGCAATATGAGATCAAAAATGAAAAACAAGAATTGCACGAAAACACTAGTACAGACCTTCACAATAAAACTAGGCCCATTGTCAATACCAGCTGTCAATTTATATTTCAATTTTTTTACGCCATTCCGCACATCTTCCTGTGATATACTCGTACTAACTATACGACATTTAATTGTGTTGACAGTTAGGTATTATGTGAATATAACTGATGACAGACGGCATAAACACTGCGAAAGTATCAAAAGCATCGACAAAGGCCTGAGGAACCCTCATATCATAACATCATGTTTTACAACACCGGGTATTCTAGTTTGTCCTTTTACTTTATTAGTAATAGGACCAAATAATTGTAAAATTGGACTGAGTGACCCCCTCAGTAACTACTATGAACTTTTTGTATTCTTTGTCGACTTGCTATTCTATCAGAGAACGTAGTCGTCTGATTTCTCGAAATGATAAGCGCTATTGTAACATTTGTAATGTATAAAAGCAACCTCTCTTAATCTGATATTATTATTATTATTATTATTATTATTATTATTATTATTATTATTATTATTATTATTATTATTATTATTATTATTATTATTATTATTATTATTATTATTATTATTATTATTATTATTAATATTGATATTAAAGAACAAATGAATTTCTTTAGTGCAACTTATTTTGACATACAGTATGTTATTTATATATTTTCATTTCGAAATTTCTTCTTCAAATTGCAATTAAGTTGGTACTTAATGCAATATTTTTAAATAAATTGACGTCTTAAGTACAGACGTCAGTAGACGTCAGTAGTACAGAAAATCCAGACAGGATTTTCGACGTTACGAATTTAAAAAATGTATCTTCTGATGATGAGTTGAATACCTATCTAAAAATACCACGTTGCAAGTGAAAAAAGTTCTAATGAGAATGTTTTATTCGCTTTTCTGTGCCTTAACAAATATCGCCAAGAAGAATCAATTCAACCAATACAATTCTACCAACATTGTTTGTATCTCTCATGGTTTTCGAAATCTCTTTACAGATTAATCTAAATCTAAATTAAAAGACCCATAGAAATACACCCATGTCTTTCAAACATCCATAGAATTTTAATGTTTTCATTCTTCTTATTAAAGTGTGCGAGTTTAAAGATCAGTTGATTGCTAAACGTATAAACTGATGGCCAAATTCTAGAACATTATATATAAATTATTAATATTTAAGCATATTTTATTGTCATATTCTAAAATTTTCATATGAAAAATGTTAGTAACAGGTGAACTTTTTTTCACTTTACGTACTTATTATTAAATCAGTTACACCCACACGTATTTTTTTTCATACGGATTTGATGAAAGGAACGCGGTCTTAATATTATAATTTATATCCTGTTGTTCACTTTTGTCGGAAAGATGAATAATAGGCTCAGGCAGTTGAATGTGCAAATCAACGCAACGGAGAAATCACAATCATTACTGGAACGTGGTATAATAATTTTGACGTAATCTTATTATAGTAGTCGGACCGAAATAGCAACAATTTATAGCTGTCAGTGTGTCAACAGTTAATTTTAAAGGTATTTAATGATAAACATCGGATTCTTAACGCACAAACATTTACAAGTCCCACTGCAAATAATCAAAAACGAACATAAGCCTGTTAACTTTCTCTCCTGAATTTTGTTGGCAGGAATACATCGCTATCTGAAATTTTACTGGTAGTACCATTTTGTCTTTAATGGAAACAGGTACCATTTATTTTTGACTACTAACTTCGGACCTACAGTTTTTCTATATTTTTTGTATAGTTTTCTTGTTTAAATTCATAAATAAATATGTCATTGCGCATTTTGGCCCAATATCTGAATAAGTATCCCATTTCAATATATACTTATATGAAATGCGAATGCATCATTTTTCCAACGGCAAAACGATCCTGACAAGTCTGTAGACAGTCCATGCGGCTAAAATTATAGAACAGATTTAGGAAAAATATGAGTAACCATAAGCTTAGTTCATAACAGTACACACTTAAGAAAATTTCTATTGATATGGTAAATATTTTTAAACTAAATAATAATAATAATAATAATAATAATAATAATAATAATAATAAAAGAACACAGTATATACCTATAGTTTCTATACCTTCAGAATATTTTTTTTTAAATATAATATAATTATTTATAAAGCATAATATATTATCGGTAGAACGTTTCTAGTGAATATTATGAAATATTTTGAGCTTTTCATTCTACAAGCGACTTATGCTTAAGAGCAGAAAAAACGAGCGGTCCAAAATGTTCACGTAGTTTAATAATTGTTAACTTTTTCACTAACCCGATTGTAAGGCTTTTACTATTAATTTCCATTATTTACTTTCTTATATTCATTTACTGTTATGTTCACGATGTATTAGAAAGTTCCAAATACTCAGAAACGTATGTTAAAGGTAGTAGTATTAATAGTGAAACAGTTGACTTCTAGCAAGTAGGCACATGTCCTTTTTACTTACCCCACTATACGCCATTCCTGGACCCTCCTTGAATTTACCCGACCTTTACTTACTTACTTACTTTACCAGATATCAAGATTTCGGTCCATCTCATAGACTTGACCTCCTCTCTCTCTACAACATCCTGGTACCAAACACAGTAGGTATGTGTTAGCCTCCTTAAGACCACACATTTCCCCATATACCTATATGAGATGTTTCTCAAATCCCAGGTAGAGTTAGGTGTCCGTCTAGATCACCTTTTCTAATTCATTGAAATTTCGTTTTCATTCCAATCGAAAATATATTGATGATTTGTGTTTATTCCCTTCCATTGAATTCGTACATCTTTAATTTTTATACTGGATCAACTAATTTTCATCAAACTTTGATTGTCTGTCCCATAGACATATAATTATGTCTATGGTCTGCCCTAAGAGTGGAGAAGATGGCTTATTCTAACTACATTTTAGACAATACTCTACCTACCGTACCTTCACCCTTATGGATTCAATTTACAAGACCTACATTGACCATTGCTTATGTGCGATATGTGATGTAATGTGATATGTGATGAAAGCACTATAAACAAGTACTACTATTACGTTTTTTAACAACTGGTATTACGATAAAATGTATTTCTTAAAAATACAGCAGGAAACTAACAAGTGGCAAAAATATACGTTGTAAATGAGATTTAATACCTAGCTGAAATATAATAAAAAAGTGTAAATGCAGTTCAGCAACAGGTGTCTTGTTTTTTTCCATACATCTCCGATTAAACAAAATACTACCTTAAATTAGACATTTCATTAATTAGACGATTAACACAAGTTGGCTTTCCTCCTGCTGAACTACAGTCACGTTTAGAATGCCATAGTTTGCTACTCTACTTCTGAGCTGCTATTTTCAGTATGCGTAGCTTCGAGCTCATTTACCCTCGTCAGTATTAAATAAACATAATAATATTCGAAGAAGCAAAGATCCTTCGTGATGTAAGAATAGTAGGATGACCACCAGAGACACGTGCTGTTCAGTGGTAGAATTGACGAGTAGTTTCCTCGAGATGTACATTAGATTCACCCTGAGGCACGACTAAATGTATAATCAAGGACGTATAACACTGACGTAGTTTTCCACATAACACCAAAACATTATACTGCACTCGACACGCGTTTCGTCGTTTCACTGAACCGTAGAAATAGTTTAGGTATAAATAATAGGACACAAAAAGTCGTTAATAAAAACAACTACTAATTTAAACCTTTGCTGGCTACTGCTCCCTATTTAATTATACATTCTAACATTTAAAGAGTTATCTATTATAATCAGAGAAGATATTTGTGAAATGTCAAATATTTTAAACTACTAGGAACTACGAGGTAAATTTTACTTTTTTATTAAAAACTTTTTAACGCACATTATACACTTTTCATAATTATTACTTTTTTTATACCTAAATAACTACACTGTTTTTCGTATTTAGCCTATTAATATATTTTTGAAAGAGACAGTTAGGTAATTCTGAAGAAATAGACCTACCATGTATACCTACATAGCTGCTCGTTATCATTATTTTTGACAAACACACCCTTAAAAAAATTTCATGTTGTTCATATTCCCAAAATTTCATATTTGAACCGCTGAACCTCTGTCAGCGCTTTCAGTGTAATTACATGGTTTACCAATTTGTTAGTTTGTTCTCTATGTTTCTTATAACTTTTTTTATTATCCTCTAGCTGCAATTTCAAGTAATTAAGTCATATTAATCGAATATCGTAGGTATCCGATTTCAGATATCGATTTCAGATATGATCATTTATTTATAACGACCATTTGTTTCAAAATTGGTAATTATTTACTATTATATACATACATGCTGTTAAATTCTTTTTGGTTTTATTTTAGTTATCTATACTTACCTTTTTGTATATTTTCCTTCCCAAGTTTTCAAATTTAACGCGAACGCCTATATGTATATACTGTTAAGAACTCAAATAGAAACGAATAGCTGACTAATACTGAAGATGAATAATCCATAAGGACATAAAAGTTTTCCATATCAAAAAGTACGTGACGGATGCAGAGAGGCAGCCTTAATAAAATGTTTCTTCGGTTTTATGATTCTGTGCTCTAAAAGGGGTTAAGAACAACTGGAAATGGATAAAGATAGAGTTTCTTACACAGTGATTCTGAAAATAACTGTGTGCCACCTACACTTTTTCTACATATTATAGTTTAGAGAAATATCTAAATCTTGACCTATAAGTTAAAAATGACCTACTTTTCTTTTCAATTGCATTCATTATAACTCTCAATCTTATATTTCATCTTACAATAATTATAAAAATCTATTGCGTAGCGTAAATAATGAAGTGCCTAAAGTGACTTTTATTTGCCTTAAAAGTATCTATTCTAAATATTTACTAGAAAAGTTTAGTTTACATAATCATTTCTATATATACTTATACTGATTTCGTGTTTTAATTAAAATATTTCAACTTTATCTGCGAGGTAAAAGGATTCTAATTAAATCAATTTATTATAATTGGCACTATTGGTAGATTATAATTCCACCAATGCGAGATTTTCTCAAGCAATTTAAATAGAGGATGACAAGAATGCCGTTTACGTTAAACATGTTACTTTTAATAAAGTGGATACTTGAAGCGGATGGTTCTTTATGAAACATCATGAAAATAATTGTTTTGAAAAAAACACTGATCTCATTTAGATGTTCCAAGAAATATATAGAAAACACTCTATATACTAGTATTTCGGCTTATTAGACAGTAATAGACATTTACTCTATGGAAAAAGGCCTAATAAGCCGAAATAGAGTGTTTTCTATATATTTCTTGGAACATCTAAATGAGATCAATGTTTTTTTCAAAACAATTATGATACTTTTATATAAAACTAATTAGTTAGTTTATATTTTGTTTAGTGACTCAAGTAACTTTTCCATCCACATTTTTCGTTGTATTCGTACACTTACAAACAATAGTTACAACTAAACATGGTGAAAGTAAACCGGTTCTGTGAATATGAAGCTTCCAATTTCCCACGTCGCAGATGTATAGCGTATAGTTCGTTGAATCAGGGATTCGAAATGGCTTTCTGGCGAATAAAGGATATGAATACCTGTGACGTATGACTTGTTCAAATTTATGCCTCAATAAGTTCGTGGAAGTCATATAAAACCTCTAGTGATTAGTACTGTATTGTAATCATAGATATACGGTAACAAGTATTATTTGTTTCCTTTTGCGTTATTTATAGCGAAATTGTGCAAAATGTATCTAAAAGGTTAAGAATCTGTAACCTATGGTTTCGATATATCAGTACTTCGTAACATTCCATACTGCCAACTATTTTGAGGTTATGGATAAACTTCGGGATGCAGCGCTCAATGCTTTTAATTGACTTATTGATGTTCTGAATCACGCACTAGAAACGGGAAGCCATAGAGTGGCCCTCTATGGCTACCTATGTCACACTGTATATAATTCGTTGAAATAAGGTTTCCAAGAAACTGTACTGAGGTAACTGTACTGAGATGTTAAAATACCTATAAAGTTATCATTTTATACAATTTTATACAGTGTCTTCATAAATATTTACATTTTCGGCAGTCCAAGACCTAAAACTTTTACTATTTGCCTGATAAGAACCTGTTTGGAGCCATACTTCATAGTACAAAATGTCAAGTCTATCAAATTATTCATGTAAAATAACGAGATGTAGAAACACGTTCTACAAAGTATTTGAGGTAGATGCTGAAAACAACTACTCCACGGCTAATGTGCCCCGACTGACATTGCACTACACTACTGACAAGTAGGATTGTCTTCCTCGAAGACAATAGTGGTCACTGCTGTAATATCGCCTGCGGAAAAGCAGGTCGTTATCGTAGGTCGGTTAAAGCAGGTCGTTATTAGGTATTGTCAATTTGACAATACCTAATTGTCAGACCGATAGTAGCAAACATTCAAAGAGGGAACTACGTTGTGTTTCTCACCACTACTAACAAGTTCTATTACTTGACAGATGGGGATATAAAATAAATTCGTACTATTCGTAGTTATGTGAAATTCTTCAAGTTTCAACCCCTAAACAGCACCCCCATTTCACAATTTGACTGTATCTCGTGTTTAATTTTTGTTTTTTCTCTTAATTACAACCTTAACTAAATCTTCCGGCTGCTCCTTTCCCGTTAATATATATTTTTTTAAAGATGTCGGCACCAGCCTAATAAGACAATATAATTAAAAATAGTCGTTACATCCTAGAATTGAACACGCTATCTCTGAATCTATAGATAAAACCCTAGGCACTGAGCACTCGATAAATAAATTAGAATAAATAAGTTTTATTGCTGAGAACAATAATAGGTATGACAGAAAACACGTCTAGATAAAAATATTATCCTTAATAATTGTGCTTTCTTCTGGGAACTTTACAACTTCTATAATAAAAAAAAAGAAATTAAGTGGTTTTAATACAAATACATTTTTAAACTTGTAACCATTGAAAAATGTATATAGTCCATTAGCTCACGAGTGAAATTCTCAATTTACTTTTGGTTCAGCTTTCAGAGATATAATTTGAGTTGAAGAGAATTTCGTTTTTTAAAACATAAACGGAAGAGAACGTCAAGAGAAGAAAACTTTTAAAATTTACGTGTGAAAATCTCTTGATGAGCTCTGCCAAATCTCACACTACCAGTTTTTCTGCCGTTGACCATAACCTAAATACCGAAAATCACTGCTTAATATCTTTAGACATTTATGATTATCAACATTTGTCTTATCTAATTTTTTGTGTTAGAACATGTTAATATAATTATAATAATAATAATATCTCTACCCCCTCATTATAATCACAAGGATTAGCCCGAAAGTCTAAGACTTATATAGGAGAGGAGGCGGCATATTATTATTTCGCGAACCGCATTTGCGCCTCAGAAACGACTGACGTTGGTAGGCCCTAACCACCATGTGGAAATGAGGAAGTGCTGGAATGAGGGAAACCTGGAAAATCTCATTATTTAGGGGGACAGTCAAACATCAACTGATTGTAATCTCTCACATTATCACCAAGTTGATATTTTTCCCATCCTAGGCCATCGCTAGGATGGTTGCCAACCCATCTCTGCCAATTCGTAGATCAAGGCAACATGCCTTGATCTGCGAGTAAACAATTTAATTAAAAATTGTTTAGTGGAATGGGGATTCGACCCCACGACCTCTGGGTAGAGCGATCGAGACACTAAACCCTAAGCCACCGGCTAGCCAGGTAATTACCTAGATATAAATGTCAATTTTAGAAATGCATTATTGTTTATTAATTAAAACAACACGATTAAAAAGTCAGAACATGTAGATATAAACATTCTTTTTTATTTTAAATAGAATTTGATGTAGCTTAGTGAGAGAAAACAGTTTTAAATATATACCTAATTATCAGTCTAGTGTCAAATTCAATAGAATTTGTTTATAATTTATTTCGTATTCTTTATAAAGTGCTGTTAAAAGTTTAGTACATAACTTCAGGTTGAGATTGAACTTTTTTCCTAAATATCGAACTTTTCTTCTATAAAACTGCCTGCTTTATTTGCCGCGTATTTCCATAGGATTTTGAAATTTTACAGAAAGAAGAAACGCCAATCTGTATGCGGCAGGCAGGAAGCCAGTCTTGCATATAATTTAATTTTTTATTCTCTCGATCTAGCCCTGGAAATATAAATCCCACGCAAACACGTATATCTCAAAGGAAGGGAATAATAGTGTCATTGGAATTTATTTTTTCTATATTTACACAGATCCGAAAACATTTTTATTTGATAATACAAACTATCTGATATATAAAGTTAAAAATAGACTCGAATAGAAAATTAGATACGGACAATACGGCACTGAGTAAAAAAAATAAATATTCTCTCCGGATCTTTATTTACAAGGCGTTCTAAAAAGCAAAAATTCGTTTCAATTCGTGTGTTTAACCATATTACGATATTTGAGTTTTATAAACAAAAATACTGAATACAACAGAATAACTGAATATTTTTGAAAACCTAACGTTACTTAAAAGTTCCCACTGTACTTTTCATATGTTAAAAGTAACAAATGTGCATAAATGTTAAAAAAAGAATAATCAAAGATAGTTTGGTATGTCTTTTTCAGGCCTTCCTTTAAAAGAAATACGTTGAACTACCAAACTACAGTTTAACCACAAACAAAAGCTAAATGGCTAACAGTAATCTCTAAACCAAAAAATGTATAATGATTTTTCCGGATTTAGAAAATATTTGCTTTTATAACAACAAAAATAATGATTGATTGATAAGTTGAACGCGTTGCATGGTTATATAAATTTACTAAATGAGAAAACTATTACGCTTTGTGAGGTCAATATTTTGTTAGTTAATAGCATTTTAGTAAAAAAGGTTCTTGACCCCTGTTTAAAATGTTTCTAAAAATATTTAATTCATATACCTATTGTAAATATTACTCTGAATGTAAACATTTTAAATGGATCTGAAAGGTTAATAAATATTACAAAATAGTAAACTGACAGTTGGCTATGAACGTAAATAATTTGATGAATTTAAAATAAACACAATATAAAAAACGTCAAATGAAAACAAAATAAACATTAAGGGGACACAAACAAATAAATCGTATTCTCTATAGACGATGTAAATTCAGATTATCTGGAATGATGGATGTCAAGACCAGAATAAACATTTTGACATAGCTTAAGTGAAGTGGAGGGACCTCATGTTTTTCCACATTGGACGTTGCTCGAAACTCCATCCGTATAAAAAACATAATTGTGGGGATTATGTCGACCAAAGTCAAACGTAATATTTTTTAATGAAGTGAATCTCTGCAACTGAAAGTAGTTTGGGAGTTATTCACTTACACATACAAGAAAGATATATACAGGGTTAATATTTTTTTTCTGTAAAATAAATTTCTATACATTATTACTGACTAGAAATTTGAAATAGTAAACAGAATTATATATTGTGTAGGCGTGAATGTTAAAACACGGCTTTTTACGCTAAAGTTGCAGGTTAGATCCCCGACCAAAGGAAATTTTTCTTGATAGGGATCAATTCGATTTTTACGAAACCGTAGAAAGACCATGTATGAATTTTTTTTTAAATTCAGACTTTAAACTCTGAATTTAGACTGTAATCTTTGAATTCAGACTTTAAACTCTGATTTCAAACTTTGAACTCTAAACTATCAACTGTTATGCCTGAACGTACGACTGCAATTAGGTAACGGGATACTGTGCCTTAAGAAAGTATCTAGAAAATATGGGCATAGGTATATAACGAGAAATTAATCCCTGGACTCTGTAATGAAGGCTCTGAACAAGTAATTCATATCATCTATGAGTGTAGAGCGGTAACTTAGTGTAAAAACCACCTTTGGGGAGATGTAAATTTGTTAACTTAACATTCAGTTAGGTAATTTAAATTATTTGTTATTAAAATGATAATTAATATACCGAATTTTGGCAAAATTATTAATTTGTTTTTCATGGCATTACTCTTATTATTAGTGGCATCATAAGTACCTACCATTATTAGTGGTATCCCGTATAAATGACCAGGAACGAATTTTAGGTATAGAACATTCTACATACCTAAACTAAAATTTGAGTTTTGCTGATTTTTCCGATTTCGACTTTGACCTGAAAATTTGAAGACCCTGTATTATACTTTCAGGACATTAATGTAGTTGTTAATATTAAAGTCTGAATTCATTGTTTCAAGTCTGAATTCAGAGTTTAAAGTCTGAAATCTACGAAAGCTAAGAAAAATTTTCGACGTGGCCCTTCTACGCCTTCGTAGATTTTAACTCGGGGTATGTGTGTCATATCGCATACATGTGTAGCATCCATCCGCACGAACTCCGCATTTAACAGCCATATTCTTCTAAATGTCACTACACTTTTGCCCATAAAATATAAACCTTGCTATAATTGTAATATATCGACTGTGAAAATTAAAATTATAACTTTGTTTTTTAGATGTAATTATATTTTAATAAGATTTATGGCGTACCGCATTTTTGCTGATTTATGTAGACAGGACTGTGAGCCGCTTAAGAATATAAAATTAAACAACTGGTCCAACTTTCAAAGTCGGTAACACCACAATATATCAAAGCTGTTGACAATCCAACTAAATTTTATCACTGCATTTTATTCAACCATATTATACATACCACAACCACATACAATATTTCTGTCTGTAACTTATCTTAAGCCTTTTTATATTTTTTTAGTAAGAGCACCTTAAGTTTAATGTGGGAGGTTTGTAATAACAATCGTATATTTGAATTATCTTACTTCTGCACTTCTTTAGTACTACCCTACAACTTGTATGTTTATGTATAAATATGTTTTTGTTTAATCCTGCTCTTGAAACATCCAGTTTTTTACTTAGATACAAAATTCGAAACCCTTGTTGTTGTTTGTAGTGGCGAGATACATTGAAATACACTGCAGTGCCCTCTTTGGGTCTTTGCTACTACCTGTCTGACAATTATTGTCTAATTGACAGACAATAATTGCTTGTTGTTGTTGTTGTTGTAAGGCGGCGCGGTTACCCGCAGCACTCAGGTCTTTTGACCCATTGTGCCTGCCGCTAGTCGAGAGCTATTGGAAAAGACCCGTGCTATGCGCATAGACCAACACCCGTTCTAGGGGAAACTCTCTAATATCCTGGGGCAGGAGAAATACTGCACCCAGAATTTTGTATCTCTTGACCATGAGGCAGGCATAGCGACAGAAGATGTGAATGGACTCCTCGTCATCGTGTCCGCAAAACCTGCACCTTCTAGTGACACTAAGGCCTTAACTAAGTGCTAAGGTGCTTATTGAGATCATCCGTGACTTGTCAGCAGTCCTGTGACAATGCTGTTACGACTTACCGCAAGTATTGATCGAGTTGCGTTCGACCAAGGCCCTTCAATTAAGAGTCTGGCTTGTCTCAGCCCAGTCCCGTTCGACCATTCTTCCTCTGATCTTTTCTTGGTAAAGTTTTCAATAGACCTTGTTACATAACTAGGCGGAAGTCCGAGTACTGGTTCGGGCCCTGTAAACTGTGTACTTGAGCCTCTTTTAGCCAGTGCATCGGCCTCCTCATTTCCTGTTATGTTGTGATGACCCGGTACCCAGGTCAATTTTACTTGGTTGTTCTGTCCCAATTGTGCCAGACCATTAATACACCCTTTGTTTTGTTCACTCAAGTTGTTCTGTGGAAACTGGTGGGCAAAAGTAGTGATTAAAAATACTTTCGGCTAGTTTACTATCAAATTTCCAATTGTCAAACTACAATAAAATTCATAACATTTATTTATTTACATAAAAATTAACTTCACAATTATTAAAAACAGGGTGACTTATAGTTAACATGCCTCCAACTGAAACTTCATCTGCCTCACTGGCTCCCGCAGGATCTTCTGTTGCTTAACTTGTATACGATTTTTTTTACTTGTGTTCACTTCACCATGAATCTTATTAGCCACCGACTCTTCCACATAACTTTCTGCTACAGACGACGAATGCCAACCTCCATGTCGTTTAAGCGTCAAAATATCTGCAGAAGCATTAGCCAAAAATATGACTGATGTTCGCCAAAACCAATGTCCGGTATATAAATGAGTATCCTTCAGCTTCAGATAGTCAGCCACCAATCTGGGTGTCTTGGTCAGTGTGTTTATATCTATTAGTTGTACTGTACATTTCCTCGAACGATAACATAAAAAGAATTTTCCCTCATACCAAAATATAAAGGGTATATAGTGTAAGGGAATGCTGTATATTTTCGATAGGCCTCTAAACCATTAAAACCCTTTCCTTCAGCAGCAGACACAACAAAAGGACGAGGTTTGTAATTTTTGGTTTTCAGAATATTGACAACCAATACAGATCCATCACCTTCAATGTCAGTCGTTTTTTAATTCTCATCGCACCGACAAGTGCCCATAACTCCCATTACAATGACCACGTTTATAAATAAGAAAACCTCATTGGGAGCTTGATTTATAAACTTCTCAACGTCTTCATGATCAAATTAATGTCTTCGCTTTCTTAGGTTGGTACCCTTTAGACTTGCTTTTCAAAACCGCAAACAAGATCTAACGTGGGATTTATAAACTCTGTCGTTACAGTTCAGTTCAGTCCAGTTCAGTTCCGCTGTTCAATATGAACAATAAATACATAGTACAAGTCAGAACAAGTTCGAAAAGTCGCTATCCACTTAACCACTGAAAAGTTACAATATTTATAATGAATTTGATTTAATATCTAAAACATTATAATTTTTAAATAGTTTATTACATCTCCATTTTATAATATACAGTTAAAAGTTAGGTATAATAGCAAGCCTGGCTGACAACTATTCCTAGTGTCAACGACTATGTCATAGGCAATAGTGTCAACGACAACGTAATAGTTCAGTAATATAATAGTTAAAATTGCAATCGGACAAAATTCATCGGACAGGAAAAAAGTGTAGAGACGTTTTTTATAGAGAATTTTATAAAAATTAATTTTCTATATAGGTATTTTTATGAAAAAGTCCACCATTTCCGAGATAATCTAGAAAGCCTCAAAATGGTGGTGGCAATAACGTCCTAGGGGATGAAGCTCACTACTTAGAGGTGGGAACTTTTCGGTTTAATAATACTTATGCTATCTTTAACATTTCTACCAATTTTGAAAACTTTATTAACTTTTTCCAATATAAATCGTTATTTTACTGAACTATAAACTTAATCTTAACTGAGAATCATATATTCCCTATGCTCCTCTACTATTTCCAATTCTGGCAAAACTATTAACTTATTAATAAAAACACGTCGCGCCATTATTAAACAAGTAAAAAACTTTAGCAGTTCTTTATTTGGTTGTTTTGTAAGACCTAAACTCTGACAGTATATCTCTCGTCTTAATAAATTTTTCAAGTGCTACTAATTCCGTTAAAAGCCGAAAATTATAGTTCGATAAAATGGGCTTTATTAAAAATTTAACAACTGTGGACCCCGAATTAATTTATTACTTCCATAACCGGATTTTCCAGCTGAAAGTCAATTTATTAAGAAAGCTGTTCTACAATAATTGCCATTATCCAGTTTATAAATGCAAAATAAAAACAGAATGCAGAATTATGTTTAATTTTGTAAAAACTTCTATTGTCACAATTGAAGAGAATTTTGAAATCTTTAAAAATAATCAGCATTTGTTGATGCTTGCAAATTACTTAGATTTCAATTTACTTGATTGTTTGAAATCAACAAGCTTGTTTAAATTAACCTATTTGCAAAGTCTCAGCTCAATCATAATTGGTGCGTACATATTTTTGTTCAGTAAACTATTAGATACATCCAAAATGTGTGTGCAACACACCACTGTTTTTCAGGAAACTTGTCATTTACAAGAACCTATTTTTACAAGATAAAAATAGGTACTTCCAATCGTATAATAAACGAATAATAAACCAGTGTTTTTTATGATAAGGATACTAAATTCAGGAAGAATACTACTAGACACCAATAGTTGAAAGATTTCCAAATTTCACTCAAATCAATAGACGCGTTCATAATATTATATAACGTTGCCATTTTGCTTTTGCTAATTTATATAGGTGAACAGAGAACGTGGCTTCGAATCCCCATTACACTAGACAATTTTTAATGAAATTGCAAAGTCAACTCTTATATTAAGGCCTATTCGCAGGGATCGACTGCAAATCAAAGCTTTGACAAGGCCAAATTTCTCTTCCGTCCTTCTTTTAGAAAAAAAAATTAATGCGGTTGTGGGCAGGGGGGCAAGAAATGCATAATTTAAAAATAATTTTGCCTGTACAGCGTGGTTCAAATTGGTCGGTTTTCAAGGGTTACTGCGAATCTATCATAGATAGAGCAAATCTGATACGAGTCTAGAGCTCTTTTTTCGAAAACATAGCAATGGCGTAAACCGCAACTCTCTATCTGTCACCGTTTCGAGCTACAGCGCGTTTCTCGATTTTTGGCTACTCATTGTTATTTTCTCGAAAAAAAAACTCTAAACTCGTGTATCAGATTTGCTCTATCTATGACAGATTCGCAATAACCCTTGAAAACCGACCAATTTGAACCACCCTGTCTGGATATGGTGATCACCTTTAAAAGACAGACCAAACTTAATTTTTTTAAATGGAACACCCTATATGTATTTGATAGGTTATTTGGAGGTCCACGAAATTCTAAAACTGTATTTGTACCATAAGGCAGTCCTTTCCAAAATAATCACGATTTTCTATGAAAAATTACATTTTCAGCTGTGCACTTGATCATTGCTGATCTAACTGGGTGGCACACTTATTGCAGTAGTTCCACCGTTAATTCCAGCTTGATCACTGTTTTCAAATTTCATACGGGGTATTCTCAAAACCCTGTCAAAGTTTGACTTTTTCAAATGCAAAATCTTGCTTTTTCAAATGGAACCCCCTGTATTTTTAACGGGATATTAAACATCTACTCAAAATCTACATCTTTTGTTGTGCAAGTTGAATACTTGTTCCTAATATTTTAAGTTATTTCAAGCAAATTTATATAACTTAAATTTAAATTTAAATTAAATTAAATTAAATTTTGTTGGTAAATTTAGAACATCTTGGTACTAAGAACCATGATAACCAAATTAAACAGTTGAATCCTACATTATTTTAATCCCGCACAGCGTCCCAAAATGCAATTCTAAAATAATTTTTAATAAACAGAACATATTTAAAAATTTTATTTGAATGAGTTGTAGTAGTAAGCTAATTGTCACAACAGATACTCAAAAGTTTGTTCTTTCTCTTGAATACACAAATTTATATGGTGAACTATTCCATTTTTAACATTATGAAGCATTTGTGGTGTAATATTCATTCAAGCTTGTCCAATTCTATTTTTCATATTTTCGGGGGTAGTTCTACATATACCCAGTATTTTAGAAAGCCTCACAAAAAGAAGTCAAGGGGTGTAAGATCACATGACCTTGGAGGCCATGTTATTGAACAACCTCGACCAATCCATCTGTTGGAATAAACCCCATTAATATATTCACGGACATCATGATGAAAATGCGCTGGAGAACCGTCATGTTGATACCACATTACATGTCTGGTTTGAGATTTACATTTTCTAGTAGTTGTGACAATTCTTCTTGTAAGAGTGATAAATAATTGGCACCTGTTATAGGCTGCTCAAAGAAATGAGGACCGATAATACAATCATTTATTACACACCACACATTTAAAGACCATTTATTTATTTTAAATATTCCTGTCTTATCCAATGAGGCATAGTAATGAATGTTGTGCCTGTTTACAACAACAGAACCTTTGAAAGTGGCTTCATCAGAGAACAAAATCTTTGATAAAAAGTGTGGATCGCCAGCAGTCTTTTTTAACAGTCCTCCTTTGCTTTTTTGCAAAAAGCTACCCTAACTGGTAAATCATTCATCCTCCTTTGATTTTTTTCCAAAAAGCTACCCTAACTGGTTAATAATTCATGAAAATGATTTACCAGTTAGGAATTACATTACATGAGTAATTCCTGATGAAGCTCTATGTGGCAGGGATGATACTTTACAACAAAATCTTTGATAAAAAGTGTGGATCGCCAGCTGTCTTTTTCAACAGTCCTTCTTTGCTTTTTTGCAAAAAGCTACCCTAACTGGTAAATCATTCTCATGAATTATTAACCAGTTAGGGTAGCTTTTTGGAAAAAAATCAAAGGAGGATGAATGATTTACCAGTTAGGGTAGCTTTTTGCAAAAAAGCAAAGGAGGACTGTTAAAAAAGACTGCTGGCGATCCACACTTTTTATCAAAGATTTTGTTCTCTGATGAAGCCACTTTCAAAGGTTCTGTTGTTGTAAACAGGCACAACATTCATTACTATGCCTCATTGGATAAGACACAGGAATATTTAAAATAAATAAATGGTTTTTAAATGTGTGGTGTGTAATAAATGATTGTATTATCGGTCCTCATTTCTTTGAACAGCCTATAACAGGTGCCAATTATTTATCACTCTTACAAGAAGAATTGTCACAACTACTAGAAAATGTAAATCTCAAACCAGACATGTAATGTGGTATCAACATGACGGTTCTCCAGCGCATTTTCATCATGATGTCCGTGAATATATTAATGGGGTTTATTCCAACAGATGGATTGGTCGAGGTGGTTCAATAACGTGGCCTCCAAGGTCATGTGATCTTACACCCCTTGATTTCTTTTTGTGAGGCTTTCTAAAATACTGGGTATATGTAGAACTACCCCCGAAAATATGAAAAATAGAATTGGACAAGCTTGAATGAATATTACACCACAAATGCTTCATAATGTTAAAAATGGAATAGTTCACCGTATAAATTTGTGTATTCAAGAGAAAGAACAATCTTTTGAGTATCTGTTGTGACAATTAGCTTACTACTACAACTCATTCAAATAAAAATTTTTAAATATGTTCTGTTTACTAAAAATTATTTTAGAATTGCATTTTGGGACGCTGTGCGGGATTAAAATAATGTAGGATTCAACTGTTTAATTTGGTTATCATGGTTCTTAGTACCAAGATGTTCTAAATTTACCAACAAATTTTTTTGCAAAAAGCTACCCTAACTGGTAATTATATGAGTAATTCCTGATGAAGCTCTATGTGGTAGGGATGATACTTTGATTTCCTGGTAATTCTATTGACGATTGATTGGGGAATATGGAGTGAAACCTCTAATATTTTTTATATTAATTTTTTTATTTAGAATTTTATGTTAATATAGCTTATGTTTCCAGTGGAGTCAAAAGTTTCCATTAAAGTTCTGAAAACTCTTTCGGAATGTTGTCAGGATATTGCATATTGTACAGACACGTCGCATATAAACAATTTTTTTGAGCTTCACCTTATTACCACTAGCTTTACCTTCACCTTCACCATATCATGCGCCGTTGTTTTGAAAAATTCATGACGGACTAAAACAACACACACAAAAAACCAGTAAAATAACACTTTACTACACCAAAGTTAACTGACAAGCAAAATATACTTTTGATATATTTTTGATAGTTGTGATTAGTGTTTTTTATTTCAAAGACGGATTTATCCAGACAATAATATGTTAAAATTTAATAAAATAATATTCAAAATTGCTTGAGATCACTTAAAATATTAGGAACTGGTATAGAACATGCACTACAAAATTTGTACATTTTGACTAGACGTTTAATATGCCGTTAAAAATACAAGGTGTTCCATTTGAAAAAAAGCAAGATTTTTGTATTTGAAAAAGTCAAACTTTGACAGGGTTTTGAGAATACCCCGTATGAAATTTGAAAACCGTTATCAAGCTGAAAATGACGGTGGGCCTACTGCAATAAGTGTGCCATCCAATTACATCCTATCTCAAAAAACGAATTCACCAACAATGACCAAGTGCATCGCTGAAAATGTAATTTTTTATAAAAAATCGGGATCACCTCAAACACGGCTACCTTTTGGTACAAAGAACCTTATAACAAAAAAGTTGTAGAAGTTCATGTAGAATCCAAATATGCTATCAAGTATAGAGCGTTCCATTTAAAAAAATAATCTTTGGTCCGCCCTTCAAAGGTTAATCACCCTGTACAGATATATATATATATATATATATATATATATATATATATATATATAAAATAGGTAGCTTAAAACTTCTTTTTTTACTCCAACAACTTATAATTACCCGCTGGTACACGAATTTCAGGGACACCCTGTATAATGACATATTTGAAATATCTGGTTAACTAAATGCAATACTGATTAATTATTAAATGCATAATTGTTATTTAAGTATGGTTAGTAAATAACCGTGTTACAACCGGTTATTTTTATTGTAACATTTATTTCCGCAGTACAAATTTAAGCATATTACCTATGGTTGTCTTTAAAGTCGAAATAAAATTCTTTAGCTGAAGTATTTTATTAGGCATCAATTGAAATCCTTGATAAGTAGCAAATATAAAGCCAGAGCCTACTAAAGATCGCAAAACTGTAAATATCATTAATATGTTTATATTTAACTAGTGCTATAAAGATATCAGATAAAAGTAAATTCCAAAAGAAGGTTCGTTGGCCAAATTTCTTTCCGTACTAATAATAAGCTTACATTTCATATAAACGTTCAGAAATTGCCAGGTTTTTTAAACTATTAGTGTTATTCTGACACGTATGATATACGTGTCAGAATATATTTTTTACACGGACGCATATGATTTTTACATGATCCTACGTCTTCAAAGCGGGCGTTTATTCTCATGGGATTCAATAATTTTCATGGAAATCAAGTATAATTAATATTTATATTTAATTTTCATACACTAAAAGTTGTACCTATTCCTGTTGAAAATGTTTTTTCGATGTTTCGAAAAATGTTCGAGGCTTTTTGATTTTCCTGTTGCTCTCCGTAAAACTGTCGCACGCTTTGTTTGTAATTAAGTGCTCCGTTTCGACGGATGACGTAAAGCGTGGACGGAATGAGTTGTGGGAATGTTTCGTGATGCATTTTGCGTAATTTGCTTACGAAAATGACTTTTTTTGAGCGTAGACGTAGAGCGTGAATTTTTGTCTATGAAGAAGTGCTAAAAAACTATCTGCTATTGTGCGTTTATTTAGAATAGTTATCATCAGTGATATGATTTTCCCACATATCTGATTTTCAAGATATCTAGTTTAATTTTTTGTTATTACATTTCCCACAGCCTATATACTTCAATTTTGTGGATGAATATGAATAGGTCTGATTTCAGTGTAACCTAAACTATTGAACACTCCATTGACAAATGACGGTCACAGGATGTACCTACAGCGTTTATTTGGGTTTCAGTTACTGAATTTTATACCGAAATAAAGTAAAAATTACTATTAAATTTTAATTGTATATAATTTTACTTTGGTCTTTTGACAGGTAGAAACAAAAAAAAGATAAATAAATAAACATTTTTTAAATAAATAGGCGAAAGTCTACGAAAATTACTAGATGCAAAAGAAACTGTAGCGGAATTTGTATGAATAATAGTATACTGTTGTATAATTAGATCTTTTAAACTAATGAGACACGAAGTGACATATTGAGGTAAGTTTAATATAAGTTGGGCCTTCACCTCAAAAATCAGTAATATGGCGAGAAAGTAAAAAAAAATTATTTGTATATATATTTTCTTGTAAAAGAAAAACTTGAATTTTTGGGGTACTACATTCCACAAATTTCTTCATTAGTTCTTCATTTTTCAGCTTCGAAAATTTAAAAGAATTGGACCTCCATGACCGTATAGAAAATAATCTCCCACTGAATTGGTTTTTTATAAGATCGGAACATCAAAAAATTATTTTTTATGATTAACCTCGGTATTTAAGATGATTTATTTTTCTGGAAATGGTATTAATAAATCAGTTATACATTAGAAAATGTAAAAAATATAAAAATGCCACGTTATTTGCAAGAAATATTGCAATGAGACAGTCCAATTTGTTTTTCGTTATCACACGTATTGTAATAAAAATAGATGTAAGAAGTGTTAAATAAATTTATTGTTGTTTATCCAATTTGGTTACTTTTTGGGACAAACTGTAAAATATTGTTTTGATATATTTGTGGTTTTCGAATATTTTTTGATTCTCTGTTTGTATTTAACAGGTGACATATTCCCAAAAGAAAATTCCTAATGGTTATGGCGTATCTATATTTTACCTAAAATTTGAAAGATGTGTTATTGTAAGCAGCAGACAAAATAATTATTTATTCTTAAATATTATTTTAAGTTGCATGTATAAGACCCAGTCTTTTCACCTCCCATTAAATTCCAGATAACTATTTGGCAGATTAGAATGTGACGTTTCAGTATTTCAGTTTTCACAGTCTAATCTGCCAAATAGTTATTTGGCACTTATTGTGCGTTTCACGAAGTTGTATCCCGGATTGGAATGTTAGTATATATCTCCAACGTATGGAGCGTCGTCATGTTATTAGTTAAATTCAATGCATTGGCACATCTCGGTTACGGACCGCTACAAATTGAGGTGGTGTGATTTAAGCGCGCGTGCCAGTTTCGCACAGGATTTGCCAGCGAATCCTGACAATCCGAACATTCCAATCCGGGATACAACTTCGTGAAACGCACAGTAATCGGAGTGGAAGGGCTAGGCCTTAGTCTACTGTTAAGATAAACTGAATAATTTGTACTACTACAATAATGACTTTTTGTTTTCAGGTGAGTGACAACAGCAACTTATTGACGAGTTGTAAGTATAATGTTGATTTTACTTGTTTTATCACCAAGATACAAACTGTTACTAATTCGCTTCTCAATGGATCTCGGAAACTGTAAGAGATACAAGAAAGCTTAAATGGGGGCAAAGTTACGTAATTAAAGAACCAACGTAATGCCCCAAAAAATATGGGCTAACTTGATTAGGTTTTGAAATATTTGAAAAAAAAAGAAATTTTGGAAATTAGTTTTTATTTTTTTTGAAGTCTTATTCGAGCAGCAAAAATTGAGAGCAACTTTCTGCCGTCTATGTGCCAGGATATTTAGATTTTAAATATTACGTTTCGTTTTTCCAGAACCATCGTCAGCTTAATTTTTTTAAATACGGACCTGGAATTTTGAAACCATAATTTGAAAATCTCCTTCACCCCTAACAACATGTCTCCAGAATAAATTATTTTTATAATTTTAGCAAATCAACAAAATAGTAAGGGAAGATTATCATAACAGAATATCTATATCAATCATAATGGTAGTTGTTAGACTGTTAAAGTGGGTCTGCTACAATAAAAAGCTAATAAATTATTCATCATGATAATTTACTTGGAACAAAAGGCGTGGGTTTCATTGCGAGTGCTACAATTTCTTAAAATGATACAACCGGAATGTTGGCTATTACGATTGTAAGTAAAATTGATCATATCATCGTCAAGTCACTTGAAAGTGAGTGTGCGTTTCGTTTTTACTTTTTATTATTTTCCCCGAACGAATATATTGAGAAATTATCGCTCTTCGTATAACATATTACTCTTGCTATACAGGGTGTCGCAAAAACATACCGACAAACTTTAATGGGTGGTAGGGGGTACGAAAACAAACTATTTTAGTTTATTAAACATATGTACGCAAATGAACCGTTTGGGCTGTAGAGCAATAAAATGTTTTAATTCATACCCAAATAACTAAATTAATTCTTGATTTAGTTAGACACCACTGTAGGTATCTCGTTCAACATTTTTTTGTTTAAACTATGCTTCTTGGGAGTAAAACATTTCTTTAGCACAATAAACATTTCAAAAATACCAATTTTAACATCATAGTATTATTTGTGACTTATTTAGTTGCCATCAGAACATTAACTTTGTTAATTGTTAATTCAAAATTTGTAATGAAAATGGACGATAATTTCCATTTTAATAACTTACCGATATGCACCTTACTTATGGTGCAGCAAGTTGTAATGGAAGAAAACCTGCACGCTTGGATGGACAAAGATATCCGTAACGCCAGCATCCTCATCATACAACCTTTGCTTCCATCCGTTGTCGCCTTAGAGAAAGTGGGAATGTAGAGCGTTCTGGTGGTGGTGGTGGTCGTTCATGAACAGCTCGTACGGTTCAATTTGAAGGAGTTCTACACCGTGTGGAGGAAAATCAATCCACAAGTTTTGGCGCAATTGCACACCAAATAGGATCCTCCAAGTCGACGATACACCGTGTTATGCTTGACCAACTCATTTACCCTTACCATTTAAAATGCGTACAAGCTTTAAATCCTGAAGATTATCCACATCGATTAGCTTTTTGCAGATGGTTTTCGTGTCACAACTTAATAGAACCTCACTTCGGGAGAATAGTATTGTTTTCTGATGAGACGTGTTTCACGTTATTTTAATAGTAGAAACAGCCACATTTAGCATGATGAAAATCCTCAAGCTGTGGTCTCTAGAAGACACCAGCAATATTTCTGTAAACATGAGGGCTGGTATTGTTGGAGAGAATCTAATAGTTCACTTGCTGCCTGCTCGTTTGAACGCAGATATTTATCTCCATTTTCTACAAAATGTTTTGCCTTTGTTATTAGAAAATGTCCCTTTAGTCATTAGAAATAACATGTAGTTTAAACATGACAGGGCACCTCCACATTTTGGTTCGAACGTGCGCTAGTATCTGAACCAGCAATTTCCCCGCCGATGGATTGGAAGCGGAGGTCCCGTGGTCTGGCCCGCGCGTTCTCCCGGTTCCAATCCCCTGATTTTTTTCTTTTGTGGTCATCTGAAATCTTTAGTCTACGAAACGCTTATTGGTAATGAGGAAGATCTCTGGGCAAGAATAATGGTCAATTGTACACATTTAGAAGTTATTCCCGGAATATTCCATAGCGTCCGGGAGTCAATGAACCTACGGTACAATCTTTGTATCGAAGCAAGTGGTCAAGATTGTAAACCATCATTTATTTATCAATGAAAGAAAGTCCAACAAGAATAAAAAGTGATTTATTACTGTCCTTATGAAATTTTTTTCTAAATGAATATTAATTATATATCACTGAAATAAAGAAAACTACCAAGACCATTTTTCCTTTTTTCTGCCAAAACGGCTTATTTGCGGATGATGTTTTTGGGACACCCTTACGTATAGGCAATACAAGATATGTGGAGTTCTGGAGAATTACAACCGGCAAGTTGATGGGACATGGGATAAGGTGTATGTGTAGGAATTTGTGGTCAAAAGTATAGAGAGAAATTCACAAAATGGAATAGGTTATAAAATGGAGAGAATACACAGAAATTCTTCTACTATATCTCAACTCCATGGTAAATGCTTAAAAAAGCGTAAAGAGTTAATCAAACGCAACTAGGGTCACTTAGCAGAGCTTTTCATGCTAGGTTACCCGCTGAAGTATCATCTCAACGAGATGGGTACAACAGAGAACCACAGAAATAGTGGAAAAAATTATTTCCTTCCGTGGCTTAAAATTTATAGGTTTGAAATGAGTTAATCCCTAGGAAAGTTTTGGCTTGGTTAGACTTTGGCTGATTTAGATAAATTTAAGATATTCACCCTCTTACTATCAGGAATATCTTTTTACCTCATGAAGATATATGTTTCCATGGGAACAAAGAATTAAAGAATCAGGACACATAAAACTCTGTAACAAATACGATATGGAAAATGCCTGTACCATTAAAAGGATTAATAGCACGTTATTTTATAATTAAGAGTTCCATTAGTTAAGAGTTAATTAACCATATGTAAGTAAATTTAACATTTAGATTGTACATACATATCTACTAATCAAATGTAAGAGACATATCGGTATGTCAAATATTTTTATATTTTCATTCCTTTTATATAAATGCAGAAGGTTTACAAATATTACTAGCCTTTTGTTTGCAATAAAATGGTTATAAAAATTTGATCTATTACTAATTAAACAGTATATGGTTATGTTGCTAGAGGATTTTTGAAAAGGCAATATATATTATATATTGTTTAAATTATATTGTAACAACGAGACTTAAAACAACCAAACAATAGCTTTATTACACACTACGTATATTACTGATAAACACTGTGGGTGGCTGAGCTGAGGGTAATTAAGGATCCAGTGAGTTATCGTCAAGCTTTCACACATATGGTCAAAAGGCATCCTGTAATGCTCCAGTTGATCGGAATAATGAAAATTCCTTAACTGCATATTGTGCCGTGATGTTGACAAATTAAATGCTTCTCAAAGTGTCTTTTGTTGTCCAAGGGATAATTAGTCATCGCAAAAGTATACAATGGCAACAATTTGTAAAGTGCTTTTATTTCTCTTCGTTCAAGTTGTAAATAAGTTCATATTTGCGTCAGAGAAAACATTAACCGCTCTCATTTGTGTCGCGTAATATTTGTTTTTGTATGTTTGTTTAAATTTTCTAGGATCAGCTCTAAATAATAGTTATTTGTGGTTCAAATGAGTAGACATTTTTTATCCCCAAGGAGAATTTTTAGCATACGAGTTTAAACTCGATTGTACTAATTTCCACGAGTAGATACAAAAATAAAAAGATATGTGCTTCTTTAATTAAAATGAAAATGTGAGTACTGATACATAATACTTCCAGTGCAGCTGGTTTATGCATTTTCACCCTTGACATATTATATTTATTTATGAATTCACGTCAAAATAATCACTAAAAAATATGTAAAGCCTACAATTTAAAACATCTTTTGATGTAGCGTGTGATGTTAAAGTTCTGAACAAAATTCATAACTCGTTATTAACGATGCCCTGGAGGAGGAATAAAAATTATAGACAGTCAAAGCAAATACGACTGACTACTGAACCATAGTTGAAGGCTTTTAAACCAACTGGTAAATATCCTTACTGGGCACTGCAGGCTTAGGAAACACCTATCCCTAATAGAAGTAGAGGAGGACCAGACATGTTAGGAATATGTGGAGGAGCGCACCCTCTCCACTTTTTGAGGAATGTGGGGCATTCGGGAAGCTGAGACCATGATGTCTTTAGCACCAGAAGGCTGTACAGCGTGAAGGAAGAGTCCCTTACATAGACCCAAATCCTGATCTTCATCAAAAGGTCGAGGTACCTTCGAGGAACGTCAAGGAATAGAAAGCAGGTGATGAAAGGGGTAGACGACAGCCTTCTCTAGTGGCTAGACTAGTGACTAGAGAAGGCTGTGGGTAGACCAGAAGTGTCGCTAGCGGCCTACAGTATATACTGTGATTAACCACTCCATTCACTACTACTACTACTACTAGGGTATATTGTGTTGTTAAATGGTTTCTATGATCTCAAATGGTCCTAAAGCGTGTACTATTAGACTAAGTTCAGTGGCTGGAGGCGTTTTCTCTTTCTTTGGTGAGATTATATTTGATTATAACTTCTTACTATTTCAATTAAGTCCATAAAAGGTACATTCGAATCGTAATTTTACTGCAGACAACAAAACTGTTCAGCACTTATAGATTGGTATGCATAGATTTCAATAGGTACATACCCTGCCAATATTCGTATATGAAACTGAACTATGAACTACACTGTAAACTCTCCACAGTAACAACTATCGCATGCTGGTAATTATGTAAACCATTATTTATAATTCCTCAGCGTTGTGTAGACACGTAATGATATCCATTAAACATTAATTTATGTATATGTTTGTAACATAACACTCCTGCTGAGCTTCAGCATAGATTAACTCCTGTCACGTGCTGAAACGTATTCCGTATCTTTTTACTCCAGTTATTGCTTTTAGGCATTTAATATTATAATAAAATACCGCTGGAACTTTATTCAGAATACAGTATGTTTCATAAATGTGAACCGTTACTTTGGGAGCAACTACTGGAAAATAATAGAAAATGTATATTTTGCAGCCTACTTTGATGTATCAAACAAGGGTTACGTTGCATTTTCAAGAAAAATACAGCCTACTATTCAAAATAACTAAAAATTGATACATTAAAATTCATTTAAAGTAGGCCATAACTTTTTAATGAGTATATAATAATAATAATAATAATAATAATATCTCTATCCCTCATTCTCATCTTAGTGATGAGCCCGGAAGTCAGAGACTTGTGTGGGAGAGGGAGCGGCATATTATTATTTTGCGGGCCGCGAGTGCGCCCAGGAACGACTTACGATGTTACAACTTTAATTACCATTTAGTACGAGAATAAGGGAAACCTGGAAAACCTTATTATATGTAGAAAAAAAATTGTATTTTACAGAAAATATTTAGAATTAAAAGAATTTTCAAAATAGGTAATAAAAGTATGTTGCTGGGAAAAATTGTCGAGCGTCCCATAGACAATTTTTTATTTCCGCTCTAATTTTCAGTCACTGTTAGTGTGTACACACAAAATACTTTTTACTGAATTTAATTTCCGATAGCCGTTTCCAAGAAAAACGCATTTTTCATGATAAATGAATCGCCCTGTACATATTTTTAAACAGAACACCTTGTAAATTGTGACAGAGATTTTACATATCTTATATTCAGAACTTAATCCAGTGAGAAGTAATTAATTACGGATTACCCCGTATACATATTTAAAGGAACCAGTTAGCCATTCGCGATGAAGTCAATAATACTAAACTGCAGCACCTCCAAGTTTTTATAATGATTCGCAGCGCAAAGTTAAATCGAGATAATGCAAGGGTAATTGCCAACCTGCATCTTGGAAGTATGTACAGCTGTAAACTGCAACGGGACAGGCTAAGAGTGGAACACATTTCGTTTTTGCCATAAGATGTTATCTGGCACTGATATATTTTATGAACTTTTAATTTAAAGTGCCATTTTCGAGCCGCGCGACGTAACTGATATCTCATGCGGTCGGATTTCAAGAGAAAAGTGCATGGAACGACAGCTTGCATTTTTCACTTGGTGATGGTAAATAAACGAGAAGGAATTATGCAAAGACTGTTGCCCCAATTAAACAATATACTTCTCGTCAAAAGATACGAAGGTCAAGCAAATATGAACAAGATTAGGGTTAATAGAAACAACAATCTAGGAATAAACAGGATTTCAAGGAAAGAGAGAGATAGAAAAACATGGATATTTATGGAAGAACTTACATTTTGTCACAGACTAATGACACTGTTAATTTTTTAGACTAATTTTCAGAATTATCTCCTTAATATAATGTACCTAAGTGACTCAGCCATATGCATAAATATGTGTGAATAAATATTTTTATATATTTTTTTATACTACATATAAATTATATTGAGAAAAGTTAGCATGTTGTCATTATATACTTCGCGTTGAAAACTTGTAAAACTATTAATCAAGGAATATATTTAAACGCTTTAGTGGATGGGCTCAATTAACTTAATAGAGCTGAAATTTTGCTATTACGGCTTACTTTTTATTTGTATTATTTGTTTTATGTAATTTGTACATTTCATATTGTTTTTCTTTGTATGTTCCTGATATAAACAAATTATTATTATTATTATTAATTGGTATTACACCTTCAAAGAATGTGAATATACAGAAACAAAATTATGTGAACAAGAACAATAATTTTTAATAATAGCTTCAGAATATGGATAGTTCCCTCAACACTCAAAATATACATCTGCACAGATTTCGTTACACTCATTTTATTATTTAGATAAGTTGATAAGCTAATAAATTGTTATAACGTTCAGTTACTGGTGTTTTCTATTCTATTCTGTGTTCCGTATTCCACGAGATATTTTCCCTCTCCAAACAGCCTTTCGTTGACTATGTGAAATAGTACAACAAAACTTAAAGCACAATGAAATTGTTGCAACTGCAATAAAGGAAATATCTAAAGCATGTTCACAGCTACGCGTCAAGTCCATAGTAAACCCATATAAAATTTACGGAAAATAATTTAGTTTTGTAAACATTCTAAATACTTATTATCCTTCAAATTATAAATATTTCCTTGATTTATTTCTGCTAATAAAAGAATAACTAACAGCAACCACATTTTCTGCATCTATTTCGTAATGGCATATAAAGTGCAATTGCGCCAAATGAAAATTTTTGGGAGATAACTGATTTTAATAACTTTGAGCAAATACGCAGTAATTTTGTTTTATATGGCGAGCATTACACAAAATTGTTTAGAACGCTGTAAATATTTTAGAGCTGTGTAATCGCTTTATGGTACTGAATTAATGTTTTTCATAAAATGCCTGTATATGTTCATTGTCTCTGGTACATTAAACTGTTTACTGCGTTTAGCAATTAAATAAGTTAATCTTCTATGCTTTCGTGTTTTAGGTAAGTAATCATTGCTAGAATTATAAACGCAATGGTAACTATTACTTTAGGCTATTGTTCTCAACAGAGATACATAAAATAGTATATAACACTACTAGCATGGTAGAAGGATTTTTACTGGCGGACAGAAGGATATGACTGGGGAGTCGTAGACGAGCCTGTCACCTTCTGGAGCCAGAAAAACAGTTACCTTGCTTGTATTGTTATATATTTTATTTATTATCCATTTGTAAATATATCAGATAGATATTTATATTTCGATTACAAAAAAATCCTCAATAATTTATCGTAAGCTTTGGAAGCGCTACCGTGACTACGTATGTTGTGTATGTCATTGTTTATTTATTTTGGTGAAAATGAATGTGCCAGAAGCAATTATTAAGGAAGCCACCAGCGTAGCTTCAAGTTTATTGCCAGAAAAATGGTCTTCAAGGTACGAGCGTGAATATAACTTCAAGAACTGCCAAAAACAAATCGTGTAATTGGGGTAATAGAAGATGTTCTGTTGGTTTACATGAATCAATTATCTGTTACATTCAGTCCGAATACATTATGGGCAAAATTGTCTATGCTAAAAAATTGTTTAGAATAGTTTTTTATTTAAAATTATAATATGTAAAAATGTGACGTTTAGTTGAAATTTGCAGATTTCAAAGGATAATTGCATTTCTTAAACGAAAGAATGAGCGTTATATTCTAAAAAAGGCCAAGGTGGATGAACGATTTCTGTTGGAGGCTCCTGACGACCATTGGTTGCTTGCGAAAATTGTAACAATATTCGGGATTTTTTGTTGTTGTCGATGTGATGAACTACTTTCCCTGACCATGAATGACGTAGAAGATATGGGCACATACGTAATTGTCACAAACAAAAAAATTTACAAGAAGAAGATTTACCATAACGGATTATGAGTGTAGTTTCGAACCTTGCATGTTAGAGAAAATACGTAAATCTTCGTCCTTCTAGAACAGAAAGCCTATGATTTTTTTTAATATATCGAAATGGAAAGTGCATTACTCTTAATGCTGGTCAGCACACTACTGGTTCTGTCCCAAAGTAAATTGCGAAATATTTAGGTTTAAAAAAACTAGAGTTATATACCGGTCATTCTTTTCACCGATCTGGAGTTAAGCTTCAAAGGATAATACAGAGTAGCCATCAAAATGCGGTCTTGACTGAAAAACTTTTAAGATTTTTTTTATATAAATCGTTCTGATCTTTTACATCATTAATTGTATCGGAAATCAAAGTGCTTTTTTCAGAATAGAACAACTTTGTCATTTTAAAAAAAACACATATTTTTACATGTTTCAGAAACTTGATATTTCTTTCCCTTTTCCAAATCAATACCACAAATATTCATACAACAAGAACGACCACTGAGAGTAATTTATTATTAGTACAGGAGGTGGTAAATAACCTCTTTGGGTCTCAATGACAGACAAATAGCGACCAGCTTTTCCTGGAGATGCTGAAGTAATGCAACCCCAGTGGGGGTACATTGCCCGTGGAGTAGTTGTTTTCGGCATCTCCTTCAAATAATTTATTATGTTGTAATATTGTTATTCATATGTTGAAGTAAATATTAATGTTTTTATTAAAATCTTTCACTGCGTTGACAGTAGAAGTAAATGAGACGTGCGATCCTGATATAAAAAGGGTATATAGTGCAAATAGGTTGAGATTTGACTTGTTAGGGGGCATATTGTAAAGCGCCCGCCACTTCAGGAAATAGCTACATAAGTGCTCGCCATTTGTTGTCCTCGATGAATGGTGGTGCTATCAAAATTAGATAATTTATTTGCCTTATTTCAGGTTTATATGTAAGCTTGTGGATTTAAATGTTATTATTTCAGTTTCCGTATAGTCTTGCAGCGTTTCAGGAATTTAAATAAAATAAATTAAACGTATATAAAAGCAGTAATTATTATGTTTGTGTTTAACCTTCAAATGCTGCGCTGTAGCGCTGAAATCTTCAAAATTATGGCGGTTCTTAAAACCTATTTGTATCACGCTTTCGCGTAATTGTCTGTGAAAACTAACATAATTCCGTAAAAGATTTTGACGAGACTCTATTCAATTTCAACTTAGGTAAATAAACGGATCAACCTGTAAGATATAAGCGATTAACTTCAGAATTGTGGGTTCCGGTTAGTGAAGTATGGATTCCACATGTTGGTCCAGTTACTGGTCAAAAAAATCATCAACTTACTTGATTTAGAAATGTTTTGAAGAACGTTTGTAGAAATGAAAACAGGAACAAAATTAATTATTCCATTCTCTATACTATTCTATACCTGGCCAAAACTGTGCCTGAAAGGTAGATTTGATATGACCACCAAGTCATTCTTGGTGGTTTCTTCTTTGTGATACGTTAAAGACAATCATTGGAACATATTAATCTTAATGATGATTGAATAATACTTGAAGAAGAGCATTAAAAGTTACATATTTTACATAAAAATAATTGTTGTCGTATCTGCAACGGTTACCAAGCTGTACACATACAAGTATAATAAAAAATATTTTTATTTGAATTTCGATTTATTGTGATTCTATATCAGGATTTTTCTAATGAGTGAAAATTTAAATATCCGCTGTCATTTTCCAAGCTGCCGGCAATATAACACCGGAGAATAGTATGCATACGAGTCTCCCTTTTAAAATGATTAAATTGCTTTGTTTTAAAATCCTTATCGCGTTATTTGAAAATTGCTTTGCTTTCTATCGCTTCCAGGCTTGAGCTGCAAAGGATGCACTTATTTAAAATTAACTTTTAGCAAAATCTAAAACAATGGATGAATATTACTAAAGATTTGACTGGAGTATATCAAAAATCTGAAATTCTCCAAGTTCTACCGCTGCCGTCTTACAAAATGATTGCCAATTTTTAGCTATTTAGAAATAAGTTAAGTACCTGACATGTATGGTTAAAGAAAGAAGAAATAGTTCGACCGCAATCATTACTAATAAATCAAAATTCAAATCGAATTATTTTACATTATTGTGTGCCGTATATGTATGTGTATCTTAAGCGTTGCAAACACGAGAAAAAATGTTCTTTTCAAAAATGTGTATTTTCCAATAGACTCTAACTTTTATCCAGTGTATTTTTCAATATATCCATCCCTTAATGAGATAGAACTAAATTTGAAGGCTAATGAGATAGAAAATTTGTTTTCTTGAAACAAATCCTAAATTTTCACTCAAATTTAGACATATGGCAACTGTGCATTTTGAAGAGAGGGAGCGCAGTTTTTATAATCAGACTTTGCGTCTTCCAGTGACAGGCTACCCAAATTAGAAGCAAAAAGGTTTAAAAAACAATTATTTTTCAGAATGGAATTTTAAAAAACTTTCCAGGTGTTCCTGGTGTTTCAAAGCACCACCTCTATAAGTCACGCTTAAAAATACACCCTGTATTCTGATTACACTTCAGAAAGAGCATTATCTGCCTCTATCTGTATCTGTCTATCTATGTAAATAATCTGTGTAATAATATCACACTTACTAATGTTATATTATGCAGTGTTTCAGTAAATAAGGACTGAAATTTAAAAAAGCATATGACAAATACTACTTTTTGGTGTAAGTTTTGCAACTTTACGTTCAAATATGTTTTAATTTATATTGAATTCCATATAGAATTGACATAAGATGAAAATTTTTTACTGAAGTATATTTCGTAATTACATTCCTATATAATATCATAGGGTGCTATGATGAATCGTTTGGTGTCCTAATTTGGTGGTTTGGTACCAGGTTTGTCTGGATAGCACATCTTATCAATTCTACTTCTCAAAAGGCAACTTTTATTAGGTACTAATTAAAACAGTTTTCTTTTGTCTGCGCAAAACAAAAATAATTTCAAGTGAAAGAAAAAACAACAAACAAAAGTTATTTTCACAAAACGAAAATCATTTTATCTTCCCGAGAATATTTGATCTTCAAATGTATATAATTGTGTGATGACAGAGCTACATAACACTTTCATATTAATTAGTTCAGAATAAACAGAATTTCAATTTTTGCAATTACTGAAAAACATATAATACAACATTAGTGAATGCGGTATTACCATAAATATTTTGAAATACACACTACAAGAATATGAAATAATATACACGATGAGAATGCAACTAATATTTAAAGACTGTGAACCATTTAAAATTTATAATATTATATTGCCGCTTTCGCGTAAGACACTCTGTATAATTGCAAATAATTTTAAAATGCGCCGGTCACATTTTTTGTATTTCATCTTTTTTATTATTTTTATTTATCGACTCATCACCCTTCCACATATTATTTATTCACCCGTATAGAATAAGGGTAATTTTTGACGTGGTCCTATTTTACTAAAATTCCGCCTGATTTACCGAAAATATCGGCAAAGCCCGGTCGCGATCCCAAATCACCTCGAAAACGGCCCTAAGCAGCGTGCTCGCGCGAGTCTGCAGACTCTCGAGACGCGCTCTCAGACCAGTCCGTTCAGTCTCTCGACGACTTCCGCGGTCGGCAACCAACAGTTCGCGGACGACGGACGCGAAGCACACGGCCATCGATCTCTTCGCGAACCCCACGTGCTTTTCACTCCGGCGAAGTTTAAGGAACAGGGCCTACTGCGAAGTTTGAAGTTGCGGGACCTTCTGGCGACAAAATGATTTGGTGATCAGCAGCCTTCGATGATGTGTTTGTTGGTACCAGAGCAGAGCAGGTGATTGAAATTATTTTTTGATTGGGGAAGTCTGAGCGAGTGTGCATGTGTGGAATTTGAATGGCCCGAGGTTAGAATAAGGAAAAAATAGAGCGCGGCATACGTACTGGCACGACTGCTGTGTATGATTAATCACTGAATTTAATGCATAGGCATAAACCAGAATTCCTGTATGTAGGTCCTTATGCACAATACCGAATACAGTTTAAATATTTACAGTAAAAAGATTGATTGCTAACATGGAACAGGATTATTCTACTACTCCTATTTGAAGAAATGTTCCAATTGAAACATTTCTCTACTCGTATCTAGCATATACCTTGTAACCACCTTAAACTGATATGAGTTGATGCAGTGTTTGTTTAGGGAAATCTGGAATAAATCTATAAATGCAGTAATATACAGAGTATTCCATTCAATATAATAAAGTTACACACCAACCCGGTCCAGCGAGAGAATGAAATGCATATACAGTGTAGGTAAGTTTGCATTACACACTCAGTAACTTCGTAAATGTCAAGATATTAAAATTTTTCAAAAAGTACTTCCAATTGATTTTTTGTGCTCTTTCCAACCCTCTGAGTAAAAACGCTCTCATTAAAAAAACAAAAAAGCAGCGACATGTACAGTGATTTTTTTTAAATAGAACACCCTGTATTTTATTTCATAAGTTGAAATCCTATCAAATTCTGAATATGACACCGTTTTTATTTTTTCTTAAAAGTGATAATATGTAAGTTAGGAACAATACAAAAAATTATAGGTACTAGGCCATAGATTGCACAATTATTAAAAACAAAGCAAGCTTATGAAGACAAAAGTTATGCAAATAACTCATAACTTTGTTAATGATATTACTTTCATTTATTTCAAATTTCAATAAATATTTTGTTTCAATTGTACAATCCATGGCCTATACCAAAATTTACAGAATAAATATTCTGTAAACTTCGCTAGTACCGATAATTTATTGTATTGTTCCTATTTTACATATTATCACTTTTAAGAAAAAACAAAAAACGGTATCATATCAAGAATTTGATAGGATTTCAATTTATGAAATAAAATACAAAAAATCAATCTTCATGTCGCTGCTCTTTTGTTTTTTAATGAGAGCGTTTTTAATCAGAGGGTTGGAAACAGCACAAAAAAAACATTTGGAAGTACTTTTTGAAAAATTTTAATATCTTGAAATTTACAAAGTTACTGGGTGTGTAATGCAAACTCACCCACACTGTATAGAGAACAAGCAGTCATTTAAAATCTTATTCGAGGAAACCATTCTCTATATAACTCTTAAATTAGAATTTCCAAAATGAAGATAACCTTATTGCATCTCCGTTATAAGTGAATATTAAATATTTCTAAATAATGTACTTTAACATTTACTCATTCTTTTACTTTACTCTTGCTTACAAAACAATTGGACGAACAGTTTTAAATACATGTTTTATAGGGTAAAAATTTAATATTATATAGACAAATACCTCACCTACAATACTTTAACACAACATAAACAAAATTTGCAACAATTTAGATTCGCTTTAATATTTCAAGAAACAAAATAAACGAAGAAATGTTTCATATAATCACACATTTTAGAAATGTCTCTCGACTCTGTGTGATATCTACAAGTTTATTTTATTCCTAACAATTTTGTCATTTACAATTTATTATTTTAATGTCAGAAGTACAGTCCTTTGACGTCTAATTTAGCATTTAGTTTTGAAAAATATTCCCTTGTCAATAGTGGTTTAAATACGTAAACAGTTCCATAAAAAACATGGAGGAAAGTCTCACTTGCATTAGGATGATTGTAAAACTGCATTTTCAATTACAATCTCTCCCTTAAGCCATGAACTTGTGTGGGCCAAAAATATAGGGACATTCAACTTAAAGTGATTGATATTCGAACCACTTCTTAGTAAAATGTACAACATTGCAGGACCGGATTATGTAGGCATCAGCATAAAATGTCAACTCTATACGCATAACCCCTAATGATCAATTGGGTTACAGACCAGACTCCCCGGAAATTAATTAAATCGGAACTGAATTTACCTTTTTCATTAATTTATAACTGTTTTAGTCAGTCAAAAAAGGTCACGAATTAATTATAATGAATTTATTTATAAAACAAAAATTATAAATTTTAATTGTATTACACCGTCCCAGTTTTTACTATGATTATTCTATAGGGTCTCAAAATATTGATTTTTTTATACAACTGTCTAATAATAATTTTCTTAACTTTAGATTATATTACTGTCTGATGTGGTAAACGCCATGTATTAATTACTGTTATTTGTAACATTTTTGTAAACAAATATACTGTAATTTACCTTTTAATATGACCTTTATTTCATAATGAATTGAAAAAAACCACCCATGCACACAGTTGGTATTTACTTAATTAATTGTATTCAATTATAACGCCATTTCTTTATGTACTTGAATTACAGTTCAATTATCAATTTTTTTTTTATCTATTGTCAATTTATCGATAATTTTGTGTATTACACTGAATTGTAAAATTCGTCAATTTCTTTGATTGTGTAGAACAGCACTTACTTGGAAAATAACTGTTGACTTTCTATTTAGAACTAATAGGTACAGGGTATTCGCGTATATTTTGACCCCTACCTACAGGGCTTATTAGAAAGTTAGAAAAAAATTTAAATACAGAAGTTGTTTGGCTTTTCACGTATTATCTTTTAGCTAGGTCGAAAAAAAAATTGCATGACGTAAACTTACGAAAACCAATTGAACATAAAATATTTAGATGGGACAGCCTGTATAATTATACACATTTGGGGAAACATTTTTTTCCTGATTTAAAAAGACAGTTTTCGAAATATTCGACAGGGAGTACCATAAAAAAATTCAAAAAATACAAAGAACTAAAAATATTTAACAGTACAAACCAACAGTAATAAAAAATATTTAACGATTTTTTATGTAACCTCCTCAGTTATTGAAACATTTTCTAATATTTTCATTTTTTAATATTTTTTTTATGATTTATTGTAAACATTAAATATTAAATATTTCGAAAACTGTCAGTGCAAATGTCAACAAAATATATATTTTTGAAATCAGAGAAATTTTTTTCCCAAGCGTCTAAAATTATACAGGGTGTCTTATTTAAATATATTATGTTCAATTGGTTTCCTCAAATTTACGTACATGCAATTTTTTTTTCGACCTCGCCAACAGATAATACGTGAAAAACCAAACAACTTTTGTATTTAAACTTTTTTTATAACGTTCTTAATAACCCCAGTAGGTAGGGGTTATTAAGGCAAAATGTACGCGAATACCCTGTACATAATATAAGGAAGGAACGTAATTTTTAATTAAAGAAATGATTGGGTACCTATATACTAAGAAGTTTTAAATGAGTCATGAATAATATTAGGTACTTGTAATAATACTTAGGTAATTGTAATAGTTTTTTCGAAAATCTAAAATTTGTTAATTTCGAATTCAAATAAATATCAACAATTCCAAATTTACACTCTATATAAATGAAAGTATCTCTAAACTATCAAATACATACATATGATTTTATTTTAAAATAATATTTTAAAATAAAATCATATCGTATCATATCAAATCATATCATATCATATATTGGAGAAATCATATTATGATTTCTCCAATATTCTGTTATTAGACCACTCGTACTGAAAAAACTGGAAAATATGATGTTCACGCATGTCACCGTTCTGGTTATAATATGCAGAAATTTACCAAAATATTTGAATTACTATAGTTTTGGCTTATTATATGTATTGATTGTATAAATATTTAAAATGATAAACAAGGTACCTATGTTAAGTCGCCGCTTAGTTTATTTCTTTGTCTTGAAAAATGTATTCAAAATGATTCAAAAATTGATCATTCATATTGTATTTATTCATATTGATTGATGTAGTAATATTGTATTCATATTGATTCATATTGTATGGTTGCGGTATGCTGGTTTATTGCAAGCGGCATTAATAGGAATACTCGATGGCATCAGTTCTAATTTGATGGCGCCTCTGTGCCATATGGAAGACGAATTATTTATTAATATCTTGTGTCAGTATGTTAAGGTATTGTATACCTAACCAACTAGCTAATCAAGAATGCCATATACAAGCTGTTTCGGGATGCCCTGTGGGCCTTCCGGGTTAGCAAAATAAAAGTATTTGCAATATGCTCATTTTTTGTAAAAGCACGCGGCTCGTATAAAAAACTTAATTATTTATTAACTTAATTATTTATTAACAAGCAGTAGTTGAACCTACTAGTTTGCTTATTAAAAAAAAGGACGTACAAAGAGGACACCAGCATGAAATATAAGACCGATACGCGGGTATACGACTGGAGCGTTTGTGTTTTAATCAAAGTACTCAACAAAAATAGCATATGCTATTTATGGATAGCATTAATTTTAAAACTGATTTATTTTATGCAGTGTGATTTATACATATAGTTAATGTTACAGCAATTGATAAAGGAGGAAGAAAAATGAAGCAATTAACTATTTTTTTAACTCCAAAACACAAGTGAACACATATTACAATTCCAATTTAAAAATTAGTAATTTTAATATTTAATGGTCTGTAAATTAAATAAATCATTAATTGTCTATAATAGATTTTTGTTATTATGTTATTATTAAATAGCTACAAAGATCATATAGGTATCTACATACTCTAAATTTATGTTAATAAAGATACAGGTCTTATTTATATATGTAGCTGTCCTGTTTGTACTTTTTTTAATTTTTAAGAACTTAATCGTTTTTTTCTGAATTTCTGTTTAACAAAAATCTTTTTTATTTGCAATAGGCAGGCTCTCGTGCCTTACATTTTAGTTATTCACCTGTGACCAGTTATATATCATCGACGTATACCAAATTAGTAATCGAAATGTTCCCTGAATACATTTTCCTACGATCGTGTCAAAAGCTATCATTTTTGACATTATTCTTAATGTCAAAAGTGACTGTTTATACCACTTTTAATTTTATTGTACTTTTAATTGCATTATAATTTTTGTGATGCTTATCATATATCTGATAAAATATGCAAGCATAATGTTTTCAGATATATGATTTACTTTGTTTCATAGACAGCATTCTTTAAACCTCTTATAAACGATTTCTTACTGTTTTTTTTTTTATTTTTGCGGCAAAAGGTCTAGTGTAGCTTTCTTCGCAGTATTTAATATCTCTGGAAAAGTACCAGATGTGTCATTACTTTCATCACTATCAGACATTTTAGAACGCACACAAATAACAACAACAAAATATCTACCGAAAATTGTTCTTAAACGAACAACGATCGTAGAAAAAAATATTGTATGTAACACGCGCAAAAAGTGTGTTTATCCCACATAGTATGTATGTTATCCAACTCGGCTTAGCCTCGTTGTATAATTTTCATGCAGCGTGCCATAAACACTAACTTGTTGCACAATATACATACATAGCTATTATATGGCTGAATTAATTCATTAATTCCACAATGTAAAAGTATTGATAAAAAATCAAAAAACCTACCAATAATTTCCTGAAGACCAGGTATTTACTTTACTTTGTTATGCACCATTATGGATGGTATGTTATGTGCATGTGTATATCAAAAATTATTCGCGATTTGCCAAAGAAACTCCTTTCAGTAATATATTTTAAAAATAAAAGCATGCATGTGAAAATATATTTGTTAAATTCCTAATACAATTTTATTATGAGAGATTCTGTTATAACTGATCGAAGGATAGTGTATGACTAAAATGCACGTTACAATGGTATTTAACACTAATTCAAAATTAACATTTCATAGTTCAGATCTTGTTTATACAAGCATGTAATCTCGGTTTTAATTAATAATATAATGGCAATAACACCAAACACCATTTTAGAAATTGTGGTTAAAATTGTTTTGTGTTTGTTAAATGTACCATTAACGGTCGAATACATCATCAACAAATTAATTAGTCCTTCCGCCTTTTCACGTCACTTGAAAGGTAACTCAAAAGCCGTTTTATAAGAAATGATGGATACCAACAGCTGCGCCTCGCAAGAAAAATGGTACGGTCTGATTTAATTATTTCGTGGAATCTAATCCCACTTTCATTAGATTAATGACAATTTAATGCGTAAAAAATTAAATCTGAGGAATAAAAGTAGGTCTTTAAGAACATCGGGTTCACTCCCATAGCTAGCCATACACGTAACCCGTTACATACACCCGTGGTAGCATGTAACGCAAATTCGAAAAAGATCTTATACAGGATGTTATTTAAGTACGTGGCCAAACTTCAATGGGTAATTCTTTGAGTGATTTTAAGACAAAAAGTTTACAAAAACATAGGTCCAGTAATTCTTCATTTTACATAAACATACGTTTGATATGGCCCCGGTTTATAGAGCACCCTATGCTCGATCCTAAAATATATATTTTTTGTTTATTCCGGCTTAGGAGTTATGGAACTTTCCCACACTATTGTACCACCCCGTAAGTATAGAAGAGCAGGTACATGTTATCTAATTTTGATTTATGCGGGTTTCCAGTAAATTTTGTAAAACACTATAAATTTTGTGCGAAATAGTTATAGAACTAAATCACTTCCAAAACTATTAAAACACAACACTAATTAACTAATTATGGAAATGGCAACAATAGAAAACTTAAAGAATAACAGATAAATTACTTAAATCATATCTGACACCAAAACACGCACATTCGACACAACATTAACCTTAAACACATTTGACACTTGTCACTTGTCAGATATATATGCTTGACAGGTAAGTCAATTTACTAAAAACAAACAATTGACTAATTTAGTCGGCGCCGATCCCGCTAATTGCGATGAAACAGGTGAAACATCGAGGCAGGGCATTGGAAAAGACAGGAATTTTCGCGGGCAGCGTAATTTAGCCGATATATGATTTCCAAATACTTAATATAAAAGTAATCATAATAAAGGGTTAACGCACATATTTCAAATAGTTTGAACCTTATGTATAACGGAAATCTTATAAAACAATTGTTAATTTTACAATTTTTTTAAGTATCCTATTGGGGATTTCTGAATCATCCACAAATAATAGAATTGGCAATTTGTTGTAATTTTAAATTAGCGCCAAAGGTGTTAGTTATAATTATCTCCTTTCCTAACGAGAAACTGCATTTTTGCTTCTTCTTCACACATCAATTGCCAGTCAGTTTTCCGTAAATGCTAACATTCTTCATCAAACATTGGAAGTAAATAGATATCCTGTTCCCTCCCCTTGAGTGACAGCAGTTGCACTTAATACAGCAGTATATTATGAGTAACAGCACACTAGAATAGGGAGGTAACTCTCTATACAAGGTCATTCACATTAAAATGTTTACTAAAAGTTCCCATCTTGATATAATTTTGATAATTATGCACCTACATCGAGTAAATCCAACCAAATAAATAAATTAATAGACGATTGTTTCCAATTGGCAAATAACTCGCTTAACATTAGAGACCAAAGAGACACCCGCTTGTTAGTTTTAGTAGATTGCTATACAGGGCGCCCTATTTCTTGACCCGTTGCATGGGTAACTTTTTTATTAGTAGAGATACAAAAACGCTTAAATGAGCAAATTAGTGCAGTTTCGTATTAGTAATTCTACGGTAAGGCGAAAAATTATATACGGGGGAAGGTTGAAAAGTTATTGACAAAAAACGAAAAATCCAACTTTTCTATTATCCCTCGTAGCTCGTTCATTTGAAGAGTTAGAGAAAAATGCTTCACATGTTTTTTGCAGTATTTTTCATGTAAAATGACATGCACTTGCTACTTTTTATATATCTCTTAAAATGGTTGAGAATCACAGTAAAATATATTTTTTTTAAATGTAATGGATAGGTGGCTGTGACATTAACCGAAAGTCCCCTTTTTTCTCTTTCAGATGATATAACATAGTCCATATTTTATCCTTACAAAAGTAATAATGATCGTTGTTTTTAAAGAAAGTTTATTGTCACATCAAGAATGCTATGGATTATGGAACAAAAGAATGTTTTGAGAACAGAAATTATTAATTAATTAATTATATTGAAGTAAATGTTCGAAATGACCACCATCCTGTTGGATACATAGTAAGCAACGTTTCTGGATACTTCTTAAAACATTATTTATTGTATGTCCAAGTATGCTTCTAATTGCATCTTGAATCCTGACTTTTAGATCCTCTATATCTAGAGGAGCTGTCACATAAACTTTATCTTTCAATAACCCCCAAAGAAAGAAATCTAAGGGGGTCAAATCAGGTGTTCGCGCTGGCCAGTCGATATCCATTCTATTTCCTATAACATTATCAAACTGTTCATAAATATTGTTTTACCTCGCTAGAATTATGCGCAGGTGCTCCATCGTGTTGGAAGTATTTAAGATTTCTAAAAATATGAAGTGGTAATTCATTTAAATATTCCTCTGTTAGAGTATTCCTTAGAAAATGAAGGTAATTATTCGCATTCAAATTATCTTCGTAAAAATATGGGCCAATAATTTTGCCACAAAAAATTCCACACCACACATTTATCCCAAATTGACGTTGATTTCTTCTTTCAGAAACAAGATGTGGATTTTCTCGGCACCACATTATGTTATTATGGCGGTTAAAAATACCATTGTTGGTAAATCTACTTTCATCACTGAATAAAATCTTTTTCCAGAAGTCTAGATCCTCTTCGCATTTTGAAATGTACCATCGACAAAATGTCATCCTTCTTTTATTATCAGCTGGATATAAAGTATTGCATATGGAATAATGATAAGGCTTTAAATTGTTACCTTTTAAAATAGCTCTTACAGTTTCCTTGGAAGTGTTGCAGTGATGTGCAATTTCTGCAGTTGAAGAATCAGGTTTAAAATTTACGTAAGCCAAAACATTTATTTCAGTGTCTTCATTGAAGTTTCTTTCATCGTTAGGCTTTGAAAAAGAACCGTATAATCGTATATTATTTTCCAGCTGTCTAAATATTCTATGATGAGGTTGTCTTCGTTCCATGTAAGTTTCAAAATAAAGATTCGCTGCAGCTTGTGCATCTCGATTTTGGTTATAATAACAAAATAGCATATCATTTTTCTCTTCGTTGGTGTACATATTTGCAACACTATTATTTTGTATGCAGTATTAATAATAAACAATAAACTACTTAACAAAAACTAAAAATGTCACTTATGATCTGTCAATAATTAAATGCCAACTAGACGTTTTTAAAAATATCAGGAATCTTATTTTTTGTTTTATTTCCATAGCATTCTTGATGTGACAATAAACTTTCTTTAAAAACAACGGTTATTATTACTTTTGTAAGGATAAAATATGGACTATGTTATATCATCTGAAAGAGAAAAAAGGGGACTTTCGGTTAATGTCACAGCTACCTATCCATTACATTTAAAAAAAATATATTTTACTGTGATTCTCAACCATTTTAAGAGATATATAAAAAGTAGCAAGTGTATGTCATTTTACATGAAAAATACTGCAAAAAACATGTGAAGCATTTTTCTCTAACTCTTCAAATGAACGAGCTACGAGGGATAATAGAAAAGTTGGATTTTTCGTTTTTTGTCAATAACTTTTCAACCTTCCCCCGTATATAATTTTTCGCCTTACCATAGAATTACTAATACGAAACTGCACTAATTTACTCATTTAAGCGTTTTTGTATCTCTACTAATAAAAAAGTTACCCATGCAACGGGTCAAGAAATAGGGCGCCCTGTATATGTTTTATTAGATATTTTAAGTATCTAGCGTCTCAAGGGTTGTTGTGATAACACTGACGTAGTTTTCCACATAACACCATTCTCCATTCTGTACTAGACGCGCGTTTCGCCAACCAAGGTGTCATCATCTGGATATGATTAAAACTAAACCTATGCTAACGTTGTGTCCTATTTATACCTAAACCATTCTACGGTTCAGTAAACCCTCGCGACTGATCAGTGAGGGATCAGTGAACCGTGATTTACTAACCAATAAAGCGGGCTATATGGGATTTGCCCTCTGTAACCATTTATGCTATTTTTACATTTAGCAATTTCCAAACTCTCAAAAGCATCCAGCTGTCTGGAATTTGTTACGTTCCTAGTTAGTCTTAAATTACTACTAGGTATCTATTTTATGGTTGTTCTCAAACGCATGTTGGGCGACACTAGACTTATCTGTTCTACCATATTTGAGATGAGCCATATGTTCCTTGAATCTAGTTTGAATTGACCTTCTAATTTGTCCAACATACATTTGATTGCAGTCCTTACAGCTAATTTCGTAAATTCCTGACTTTTCCTTAGTTTTTATTGTCTTTTGGATTGCCTAAAAGTTGTTTTAGTTTATTTCCCGATGAATAAACCACTGACATACCTATATCTTTAAAAACCTTACCAAAACGACTGGTGAAACGAGGATCGTATAGAATAGATATGAATTTTGGATTTTCTCTTTCATTTTAAATAGTCGAGGAATTTCGAAGTATCTCAAATGTCGTGATATTCTGTATTTTCGAAAATTGGTATTGCAAAATATGCGCAGTGTTCATTTCTAAAACTTTTATAATCGACCACAGGGACTTTTTCCCGCATTTCCGAAAATGGTTTGCAAAAAGTTAACTCAAATCCAATTCACATACGAGTGTTAGCGTGGATGTTTAGGGATCTTGAGCGTGGATAAGCAATGAATTGACGATATTCTTTAAATATAACTCTCCAAGGCAAAAAATGTAGTAGCAGTAATTGAAGAAAACTAAAAGAATGCAACATATTTGCCATAAGAACGTGAGAGACATTCATGCCATGATTAATATTTTCCGATTAGTAAGGTTTAACTCCTTTCGTTTATTCGTAAATGTTCTGAAGATTACTTTTATAGAATCTAATGATATGTATAATACCAACTACTTTATACTTACTGTTTTTGATGAATCATAATAATATATCACTAAAAACTACACATTTTGTTTGCAAGTTTGTCATCCGAAAAAAACAAAATTCTGTAACATCGCCATAGATTGTCAGACAATAAATCAGTGCACCATTCATTTTAGACACATAGATGTCCTTGTAGTTTACACATATTCACACTAAAACGTGGCTAATTTAAAAAATTAAATTTGAATTTGAATTGTGCTTTACGTTTTAAAATTTGGTTTTTATATATCAATTTAACAATTTTTAAAGTCGTCAAATACTGTTCCAAATGTAGCACCCGCTGAAACCTACAAGGTGATAAAATAAACATTCTAGTCTAGAAGAATGCACTATACCAGACTTACAGAGATATAAAAATATCTAGAAAACTTTCAGTCTGTCAGCTTGTAATGTCACGTTTATTTGCAAGATTTAAAAAAAAAATCAATCTTATTAATTCTCTTTTCCTTTTCACTACCTGTATATCAGCATATGTTGATGTATATATAACTTTCCAATAAATAATTATAAAATTCTATACTTAATGTTTTCGTGAGTTTCACCATACAAAACACTCCAAATTAAAACATTCAAATATTTGCTAATGTATATCTTGTCTCATTAGGGTAACAAAAAATTAAGTATATTATTACGAATGATTGAATTTAAGAGAATGTTAATATTACGTCAGGATAATATCTTATGCCAAGTGGATATAGGTAGAGACCAGACTACCAGTTTGAGTTCTGCAGCCTCAAGCTAATTTGTATTATAGGTACTATAAAAAACGTTTGATTGTGATGTTGTTAATTTAGTCTGTATATGAAATAAGTTCACTAACATCTCATTAGTATTTGTTCTTCGATATATCAACGTTATTTTTTTAGAAATGGTAATCATTTTGTATTATTGTAGGCTTCACTAATAACTAATTAATACTCGTTGATTGGAAAATTCGATAGTATACATTGATACTGTTTTATTTATACAGCTGTCATGTTTGGCTGTCCTGAAGTAAATTCAGAATAAATAGTCACTTATACTAGGTGGCTAAAAGTAGATTAATCCAGGGATCACTTCGATTTAATTTTGAAATTTGGCTTTCCGAGGTTTTTGAGTATGCTCTCCTCAAATAAAATAATGGCGTCCCTATAGCTTTTCCAGTTAGTGTAATGACATATTAGGCGGGAAACCGCCCAAACCGCAAAACGCAAATCGCTTTCCCACCGACAAGACGCGGGCTAAATTTTGCCGCCGATCGCAGTTACGTTCCCGCCTGCCGCTGCGATCGGCGGAAAAATTTAGCCTTGTCTTGTTGGCAGGAAAGCGATTTGCGTTTTGCGGTTTAGGTTTTAGGTGGTGATTAGACACCGCCTAATATGTCATTACACTTATATCGGAAGTTGACCTCAACTTTGTTATTCAAAATTTAACACCCTAAGATTATAGTATTATTGGATTGTACATTAAATTTTGGGGTTATTCTCATCAAATATCCCTGTTTCGAAAATTAACCATTTTCGAGATATTGAATTTTCTTCAGAAACAAAAATCATAAATCAGTAGAAAGCTTAAAACCCTATGTTTTTCATAATAAGAAATATAGAGCGACAATATTCACAGGAGAGAGAAATCCATACGCTTTGTAACCATACCTTGAAGGTTGATGAATCTTATACAGGGTGGTGAAAATTTAATTCTAAGTTAGGTCGATTGCAAGCCATGAAATCTTATTTTTTTTAAATAAGACACCCTGTATATTTTCAGATTCAATTGCCGAATTGTGTTCTGTTTCGATAATATGGTTCCCTATACATATCACTTTTACTTTTACAGTTATACTCAGATGTTAATTTTTTATTATTTTCAAGTAAATAAATGAACCAATTCATAATAACTTCATTTGAGTGATAATTTTTGTCCATTCCTTTTTAAACTTTTACAGTAACGATTTATAAATACAATTAAACACGTTTTTAAATTTTTTACTACAAATACCTAAGTGTTTAGAAAGTTAAGTGATTTTAGTTGATTGTAGTGAGAACTGAGGGTAACTGTAAAAGTAAAAGAGATAGGTATAGGGAACTATAATCTTTATCGAAAGAGAACACAATTCCGTATTTACATTTGGAAAAATATAGGGGGTGTAACACTAGTTTTCATGGCATGCGGTCAAAACCTTTATTAATACAGATTTTAGGGTGTCCATTGAAGTTTCAAAATATGCTATCAGAAATACAATTGAGCATCTGAAACCCAAAAACACATGACAACATATCTCTTGTATGTATTTTCAGGTCGGTGGCCCAGAGCTTAGTATACATTTTATAAACAGGTGACTTGGACAAAATATTAGTTCTCGGTGTTACGCAATAAAAAGTCTGCGTCTGTCTCGACTCCACTCTAGGCACCGACAACTTAAATTGGCCCAACAAGTATTCACACTCTATCCTACAGCTAAACAGTTTACTTAGAAATGTCAAAGCAGTACAATTTCTTCTATCAGCCAGGGTCTGCAAATCAAATGATGCTAATAGAACCTCCTGATCATATCCTCTAGGCGAATAGTAACCATTACATTTTAAAAACATATATTTTAGACATTTTCGCTGGATAGACTCGAGTTGTTGAACATAATTATGATATATAGGTGACCATATCACTGAACCATAATCACACTTACTTCTAATAAAAGTTACGTATAATAGTTTTAAGGTATTAGCATTCGAAAAACCGCCCCAGTTTCTAACAAAATAACCCAATAGCTTGTAAGCCGAGGAAACAGTATCAACAATGTGCTTATTAAAAGTGAGCTCAGTGTCAAAAACCACTCCCAAGTCCTTAAATCTTTTACATCTTTCTAATGCAACGTTGTCAAGTGAATAATTATAGGTGATAGGATTTTGTTTTCTATGAAAAGACAATACTTTACATTTAGATAAGTTAAGCTTAAGATAGTTATCACGGCACCAGGCCTGAACTGGTGCAGTGGCAACTGAAGCGCTTTTTGCAATAAAGCACAGTCACTTAAAGATTTTACCTCAAGATAGATTTTTAAATCATCGGCATACAGCAAATGCTGTACCGGTATTCTTGTAGACCCTTGCGGTACCCCTGAAGTAGAAATATAGGTGTTAGACTTTACTCCACCATATTCAACAAACTGAGACCGATTTAATAGGTACGATTTCATTAATTTTAAGAGGGACGCTGAAAATCCCATTAAGTGCAGTTTTGACAGCAAATGATGGTGGTCAATCTGATCGAAGGCTTTTTTAATATCGGTATATATAACATCCACCTGACCTGCAGCGTCGAGAGTGCTAGATATATAATGAGTAATGCAAGCCAGATTGGATACAGTCGATCTTTTTGACATAAAGCCATGTTGACTATCACCAAGCCAAGTTGACTGACAACTTCATGAGATATTTAACATCAGTTCATGTTTGACTATCCCTCTAACTAATGAGGTTGTACAGGTTTTCCCTCATTCGGCACTGAATGGTAGTTAAAGTTGTCCAACTTATAGGTTCGTTTTCATGTGAGGGTAATGTCGCGACTTTAATGCCATGAAGATAAAAGTCGTCACATTTTCATATGCGTAAACTTCAAAGTCACGTTGTAATGGCATTTAATTGAAGTCGTGGCATTAGTGTCACGATATTAAAGCCAATTTGATATTTTGGTGACAGTTTACGGTAGTGTCACGTACTACAGCTCGTGAAAATACTATTATTCACAACCATATATGTAATAAGGTTATTCCTGACTTTTTAGAAGTTTGAAAATTAGTCATTACTAACTGTTGCTACTGTCCAGGTCGGAAAGTGATCACTTTCCACCCAAGGGGTCTGAACATCTGAAAAATACGTGATGTTTGTATTTTGAGTGACGTTAATTTTGACAAGGCGTCAGTCATCAGAAAAACCCTTATATTGTATATTTATTTATACAGAATCAGTTTACAATAACAATAATTTTGGATTTTAGTTTTTTAGCAAATCCTAAAAGAATAATCGACTGCTGTCAGTGTGACAGTCAACAATTTATGCCCCCTTTATTAAATAATAATGTCAGCATCATAGAAACGGATTTTCACTGTCTTCTAAATTGAAAAGTAGTATGAAAAAATATGAATGAATAAATGGAGATATTTCCGTTTTCTCGTTTTTTTAGAGATGGTTGTGAATAAAATCGTATACATACCTCGGCGGAAGGTTTCATTCCTGTCTCGCGCTATAGCTTACCTCGGTGCTACGCACCTCGGTTATCTAAACAGCGCTCGACAGTAATGAAACATTTTCCGCCTCAGTATGTAATATACTATTACCGTATTGTCGCGATTGCACGACATCTTATCGACACATGTGAAAGTAAGGTTAGTAGGAAACAATGGAAAAAGAAAACGTTATTGACTTCGAGGTTGTCCACTTTTCGGAGGTATATGAGAAAATGACATGTTTGTGGAATAAAATTCACCATAAATTTAAAGACAGAACTGCAAGAGGCAAAGCGAAAGAACATCTGATGTCCAGAACTGAAATTGAAGACGTGAAAACACTGCGCAAAGATTATGAATCACGTCCTCGCCTACGCGCATGAAATTGAAAAAGCTTGCAGGATCTTCTGCAACAAGTTCCTTTATAAGGATGCTAGATGCAACCAACCTGCTTCTACGTTGGATCCATCGCCTAATCCAGATCTTCTGCCATTTTCCTTCATTTCATATAATTTCTTTGCTGATAAATTAAACTTAACAGGCGTACAACAACCGCGATCACTTCACTCGATGCCATTTAACAACGCACTGACAACTCAATTCCATGATATCTATTGCGTGAAAACAATCATTAAAAAATGTCACATTGTCATGGTTTTTTTATGTTACATGAAGACGAACCTTTTAGTCGTTCCTGAGTCTACTTTCAGCCTGCTGGATATGCCGCTCAGACTTTCGGGAAATCCTTGTGATTAGATCGAGGGGGTAGAGATATTATTCTTATTAATATTATTAATTTTTCAAATTTTGTTATTCTTCCTTTTTATTCTTTTGCTGGGAAATCTTAAATTATATCAGTTCTCCAATTGTTTCAGAAAATCTTGTTATTCAAGATGTTCAATTTTTTTTGCTAGACAGCTAAATTAAATGTAAATAATTAGAAATTAAATAATTAGTCTATAACTAAAAGATACATGTAGTGTTATTAAGCAAATTTTATTCTTATGGCATTTAATTTATTTTTAATTGTACTTATTTATTGTAATTTAAAATATTTTTATCATCAAGCCCTCCTGCCACATTATATCTGAGACTAAATTCCTTAAACTAGCAATTATATAATTATTCTCTGGCTTGTACATGTAAAGCATACCTTTATTCAAGTGTTTCAGTAAGCTGTGCTTTGATCTTTTATCGAATAGGTAATATATGCTGTGTTAGCTATTGAATCATGACAAGCCATGCCATATAATTTCGTGAAGCTTATTTTAAATCCTTCCGCTCCATTAAATTTAAGATCCTACCAAGCTTACCATTACTGTGTCTTATTATTCAACATGTTGGCCGATGCCTTTGGCCTTTGAAACTTATTTCTGCTATGGAGAGTCATTAAACCTCTTAAGTACAGTACCATTTTTTTATACAAATCAATTAAAATAAAAATTTTAAGTATACTGTAAACCTACATGTCTAAAACACATTAACGTGATTTACATAATGTAATATCACCTGGTTACATAATTTATACCAATAATAAATACATAAACACAAAACCTGTCTACCAACCGGTCTACTATGTCTATATGAATCAAAATAATTGACTATTCAGTAGGTATAACTTTGTAGTGCCACAAGCATGCAATCAAGTAATTAGATAAAAAGAATCACGAAAAGTATCTCGTCAGTTTTTCATGCAAATTTGCTTTTCAAGTGGACATATCTTATATTTAGTGCAACACTTTTAAACAACGGCAAATATTTATTATGAAAATAATGAAACTCTAATAAATATTTCTGCTTACTTTATGGTTGGCATATAGAGAGTGCCAGAGAAATTTCATAATATAATTTCTAAAAACCTTTTTGACGAAATTACAGCCAGTGAAGAAAAAAAAGAGAGACATAATTTCTAAAAATTATAAATAAGTTAGTAATATTTATTTTCTTCGGCATAATTTATATCGATTTGTATCAATATTTGTATCAATATATTTTGTAATACATATATTATAAACGCAATGATTTTCAGATTTTCCGCTTCTCCTTACACCACCTCCTGAAATAAAGAACACTGATCTTTGTCGGGATAGATTTAGGTGCAATTGGATTACGGAAAATTGGGCTTATTAAAGAAAATTTTAATTCTGGATATCTACATTCAATGGCTAATCAGTAAAGATTTTTGAAGTTATCATAGTATGCCTTCTTCACCAATCTTACACGGATACATTTCAATGATACGTCTTCTATACAAACCTTGCAGTTTGTTTGCTTCTGTCACCGATATACAGACCATTAAAAGGTGCAGGCAGACATCGCAGGTCTTCTGTATTATGGACCATCTAAGTACTAACATTCCCGTCATATCGAACAGATGCATGCAAAGTCATGCATGACAACCGCCCGTCCAGTTACATTTGCTGGAATAAAAAAATAGTTTGATTCTAGAAGAAAATTCGATATTCATTATCACATATCATAATCAATCGATATACATAATCACCACAATCAATGATTATATACAAATAAATAAAATTTTATTTATATAGTTGTCATAATCTATTAGTTTTTGAGGAAATTTATATCGCCATCTACGAAACTTCTGTTGAATGAAGCAGCAGTTACTGGTACAATTATAAAATGAGTTTGTGACTTATACTTCGGCTTGCAGATACGAAGCGTCAGTTTGACGCCTGAGTATCGGTTTCTCTTTTGATTTGCCTCGGGCGCCAGTTAATGTTTATATTGAAGAATCACCACTACTCTGGTAGCTACAGTTAAGACACAGTAGGCCAGGCGGTCGTTAAGGAAAATTAAACTTCACATAGAGCTATGGAAAATATACCAGTAAATCTTAGATACATTTATTTACAGAAGCCCACTATGTATAAAGTTAAAGAGAATCCTTAACTAATCCAAAAGCAACCATGAGGTGTAAGCAAGCCAAAATAAGAACAAATGGGGTGGCAACAAGCTAAGTGGATGCTCTACTGTGGGTACCAAGCAACTGGATCCGCTGCATGGTGGTCGTGTGCGGATATAAGGTGAGGAATCAATGATTAAACAAATATTAAGCAAATATTAAGCAAAATGTTAAGCAAACTACTACTCTATTGTACAAGTTATATATGTGGTAATCAGGCTCAGACTGGAATAGAGAGTAACCACAACACTTCGTTCCGACACGAAGGATGGGGGCGCGACGTGTCTTTCCTAAGCTCGTGAACCGGCGACAATAAAGCTGAAAAGTATGATTAGCACAACAGCCAAGGTTCGGTTCCCTCGAACTTACTTCCTTAGCGGTCCTGGGCACTTCTATGTCTGGTCAATGGTCGGGATCGAGGTACTGCCGGGCTTGTTCGCTAGTTCTATTGACGGGCGGTGGGGAACTATCGGTATCTGCGCAATTACCGGATATGCGCAATATCGGATTTAGAATATTACTTCACAAATAGACAATAGTCGGCGAAATTTTCCTGAGTACCCAATCTGTGGACTTATATACCCAATACCCAATTCGTGGAGTATTTACGTACTATTCATTATACTTGTAGCAGCTGCAGGACGGGCAGTACTGATCGTGGTGATGGACGGTAATCTACTCAATGATCTTCTTGGCTACGGCACTGTGCATATAAGCTGTGGCTACGGCTGGCAAGAGGTTTCATTAAGATCTCGGACATGCGCAATGGCAAAATCGGACTTGGTAGGTTCTTATACCCAACAGGTCGTGAATGGTGAAAATTTTCCTAAGTGACAATTTGTTTTGATATAAAAATTTCCACTTGAGTCAGTTTTGTGGACACAGCAAATTTTCTTTCTGAAGATTGATTGCAAAGACAGAGGTCGACAGAACTGGAATGATATACGGCGAGGCAGAGACCAGTAGAGACTAACTGGTAAATCCTTTGCGCTGCTTTGGCCAGCGTAGCAGCCGTAAGGATGCGAGTGCGTGTGCCTCTCTTCGGGCCGACATGGTAAATTGTATTTCTCTGGTCTTAAATGTTCTTTCAGGTATTTTAGTTGATCGCGGAGTTATAATAAAAATAATTGCAGGTGCCGAATCTATTACATTTTATATTAAATAAAATAAGCTTCATTACAAGTTAAGTAATATACTGACTTAACACCTAAAATGGTAAATCTTGAAATATTCATATAAGCGTAAAGACCCCTTTTTATAATAAAACTTATCAGTGTGTATAAGTACTTAAGAAACATAACTTTTTGGCACAAATTATTTCGATCCGCTTTCGGTTTTAGCATAAATGTTACAAATTTTTGGTTTCCATGGCTTCAATAGCCCTGTATATTTTATTTAGTTTTTTACTATTTAATTAGAACGAAATTGTCAGTTTTTGATATGCTGTAATGTCAGTAATTGTAAATATTTCCTAGTCCTGGGGAAAAATCCATATCAATGGTACTTTGGTAATACCTTCCCATTTGAAATAAAAATATTTCATAAATATATACCTAGTCTATAGTATGTGCAATAAAAAGTTTTTTGATATAATCTATATATTTCCCAATTATTATAGACCTAAGTAGTGACATTTTTAGAGTTAAATTTTAAATTCAATATGTGTCGATTTAAAAAATAGTTATATCAATTTATTAAAAATAGCAATTTTACAACGTGTCTAAATACATTTGTATAAATATTCGACTTGCCAGCTACATAAATCCAGGACTTGTTGAGTAATTTGTCGTTAGCAGATGGCGCTGCTCAAATTTAGATGCGGAGAATTTAAATATAGATGCATTATTTGACACAAAGCTATTCCAAGGCGGGAAATATCACTATTTATGGCCACGGCGCAACTGTTGGAGTAGTGGCAAAATTGCTTTGTCAATTCGCACAATATCTGGGATTTTCTGTCTAGACAGGAAGGGGTATTTCTACAAAGGACGTTGAAATAGCGGCTTCCTGCTGAAAAAATATATCGTTAAATATAAGCCGTTCTTTAATCAGCCGTTTCTTAGTTTGTATAGTCGTCTCTTTCTGAGTAGAACACACATACTTATCCCTGCTAAAATAGTACACACACATACTTATCCCTGCTGATTGAAGAACGAACCTAATACATTTTGCTCAATCGCAATATAAATTTCATTCGTCGATAGTTTTATTCGCTTTTGCTTCTTCCGATATTTGAAAGTTGGTTATGCACTCTAAATTTTTTCAGTTTAGTATTAAGTTCTAACATTTTTCTAGAATATACCTACTCCTGCAACCTGCAATCAACTACGCTATCAGTCAATAATGAAATAAATATTTATTAACCAAAAACATGGCGTCAATTAATGTTTCCTGTATTAATAGCTGTATTTTCACTGCTACTAATACACACACTTGATCAAATAAAGATACAATTTTTTTAAGGGCGTTATCTCAAGAAGTAACTAAAACTGAACTAGTTACCCTATCTAAAGCTCACTTGGTGAAAGGCTATAGTCGCAAAGCAACAAAATTACCACCTAAACAGAGTATATACTCAGTAAACAGCAATACATACAGGCATATACACACTCTCTTCATGCACTTTGTTTGTTACCACTATCATCTTCTGTCAAGTGATCTGTACACAATCTTGACTTTACTTAACTATCACTCGTATCTTTTACCCGTTTCTACATCTTAGTGATAAGCTTCCAGCTTTTTCCTACTCTATTTATTATACAGGGGTTTTTACATAATAGGTACATTAAAAGATTTGATGGCTTTGATGTCAATTTTCATGTATATCAATAAGTATTTTATTCTAAATGGTTTGTTGTCTACATTTTATTGCATACTTGGATTATATGCTCATTATTTAAGGAGGACTCTTGTAAAGTTTTCCTTAGTAATTTTAAAGATATTTCTATTCTATTTAAAAATGTTGATTCAACATTATAATGATACATAAAATTATCCGTTGCGGTTATTATGAAAATGGTATAGACGGTGCTGATAATATAGCGAAAGAACCCGTAAGCTTGATATTGAGATTTTCAGTATTGCTCATTTATCTATAAGCAATACAAACGTAGATTCTCACCAGCAAAGCATTTACATACAATGTCCTACATTTTTTCCATATTCTAATGCACAATTAAATTCTTCACCCGTCTGTATTAGAATTCCCTATATCTATCACTAATTTTGGCCAGCTTTTAGCATTTAAACACCCTGAGCAATACTAAAAACATCAGTGTGAAGCTTATTAGTCCTGTTAGCCATATTATCAATACGGCGTCTTTTTCTTTCAAAATTGTCGCAGATGATATCATTTAAAATATTACTGTTTAACCAAAAAATGTAACATCTCCAAAATGTTTTAAGTTAATTATCGAAAACCTTGATCAAAGTTCCTCTAAAATAAGCAGTTGCATTGAAATATGTTATAAAAATGGAATATTGATGATAATGTAAGTGCTGTAAGAACTGTAAATCTATTTTCATGGAAAATATCCGAAGTGGCTAACGAAGTAAATTTTCAGAAAAAAATTACCACATCATGTAACTAACCAATTACGAAAATGACCCTGTATATCTTCATCATTTCAAATAAGCCTTAGGGAAAGCATCGAAAGTATCGAAATTTCATTACAATTAATTAAAAAATATAATAAACTTATAAGATTACATTTGAATAGTTATACAGTCATAATTTACAACATTCAAAAATTATTCTACTGAAATGTATACAGAAGCAATTCGATTTAAGTCTGAGTGTGCACTGCTTAATTAAATTTACAAAATTCCGCAACGATGCCATTCGAAACCGAGGCAATAATAAAACTGAAAACATTTCGATGTCATGTCATTTCGGTCGGTTGTGTTTTAAACCCGTTGTCTGGTTTTTTCTGTAGCAGCACAATAGCAATCTACGTAGTTATATCAAATTACAGACATTTAGGTAATGTTACACCAAATACACAAGCCAATGAAAACAAAGAAGCCCCGATATTTATACGGTGCCCTCGACTCACTCTTTAGTTAGTGGGCTTTACTGGAATTGTCCGTGTGTTCAGACGTGAAATTCATCGAAGATTGCATTTTTGTGCAAGTGTCTGCAAAAATCCCGTAAAATATGATATAGATATTTCGCTGCAGAAGATGCAATGCGGCTCATTCATTATTTATACACCTGTGGGTTATTTAAAAAGATGATGTATACAGTCAATTTAGAAACATGAACTGATGAATATCGTTATTATATCGACAATTTATCTTTTTGTACCTGCTGCAAAATTCATAATCTTGCAAGGCACTGTGTTGCCACGTCGGTACATGTTTTTTATAGGAATAAGAAAAAGTTCTTTTTATTACCATATAACATTTAACCCTTTCCAACTCGAACTAATTGGTAAAACCATGTTCAGAGAAATTAAATATTATGAAAATTTGCATATAAAATGTCTAATATCTTATATTAATGATTATATTGCAGTCGTTAAAATCTCTCGTAATTTATTAAATGGAAATTATAATTATTGTAAATGATGCTAGACAAACATAACTGAATGCAAAAGAATCATAAGTGTACAATATTTATTTTTCATTTGTCTTCAAGTATGTTTGTTCAGCGTCTTTTACAATTATTATAATTTACATTAACTACAAATTATCTGCACGATGGCGATCACATCTTTAATCTAATTTCTTTTGGGCTTTTTCTATGTAAATATAACATTAGTATTCCCTGAAGATGACTTTACACAACTAGATGAAAGGAATAAAATTTTGTATATAAATAAAAATTATAAAAATACAGTTTCTTGTCTTTTAGTAATTTATTTCTTTAATGAAATTCTATTGAGACATTTTTTAGATAATTAAAACGTACTTAATTAATCCCTGTTTTGTTGATGAAGAAGGAAGAATGTGTCTAACAGCCTGTATGTCTACCTCTTGATGTTAGTGTCACTGTAAGTGGAAGTTTACAATGTGAAATATTACAAATAAAATGTTTAAGAAAACCACATTTTACTTTTCTAGTTAAGGCACAGCTTACCAAACAAATGTAGGCTGTGGTTAAGGCACCACTTGATATACAGCAAAGGCAATTTATGGTGAGGTCTCGTTGTTGAGACTGATGATAATATTACAGCGGCGGGTAGGACTCATTCACAGAAGATGTCTAATATAATAAACAAAACAAGTGCTTCACTTAGTATAGTGCGAACCAGAATTAAATAAAGTGCAATGATCGGAAAAAGAGTAGATCTGTGTTGTCACATTTATTGCTAAAGTATTCTTATTTAAAACTGGAAACGTATTAATTACCCTATTTACCCTATTTTTTTACTTGTCTTTAACGTCCCTTATCCCTATTGTACGTTATTAAAGCAAACACAATGTTTAATTTGTCTTTTACTTAATAATATCAAGGCATTTCCGAATATTTGTCAACTGCGAAATTCGTAAAGTTGACGACAAGCTGTTCATCCTTATTTAACATACATATTCTTGCATTTACGCTTTCTTTTCTCTGAGCTTCAACGACGTTGATTGGTCGAATCAGGAACCAATAAGCGACTGCGCTCGAGGTAGTAGGGCAACAGTGGCGTGATGTTGGGTTATTTCGCGCGTGTTTCTTAACGGTAAAAATTTGTGGTAAAAATTATCAGTGTATTTATTCTTTGTGTCAGTGTTTATACTTATTTGTGTTAGTTAAAAAAGTGGAAGTGCATATACTAGAAGTATTCTATAGAATAGTATACGAGTATATATTAACTGAAATGTGCCCCATGGTAAAACAGAACACACACGCCCATGCATCACCACATTTTACCAGATCGGCGAGGTCATTCCACTTTGCTTAATTCTGATTTTGACATTAGTGGTGAGAAAAATACCGCAGTGCCCTCTTTGCTACTATCTGTCTGAGAATTATTGTCAAATTAACAGACAGATAACGACCTGCTTTTCCGCATGCGCCATTATAGCATTGACTCTATTGTCTTTGTGGAAGACAATCCTAGTTATTTATTTAAGGGAGATGCCGAAAACAACTACTCCACTGGCAATGTGCCCCAACTGGCATTGCATTACTTCGGCATCTCCATAGGAGTCGCCACATCTTTCATCGAAACTAACCACCAGACACTAACCGGTGTTGCGCTTATTATGCGCTCGTCAGTGTGCCATAAGTAGTGGAATCGATGAACTATGTTGCGACATAATTGCCTAAGGGGCATTGTGAACGTTAGAATGATGCCCCTTAGGCAATGTTATATGCAGGATATGTCGTTGTTAATTCAATAGTAGAGGTGGTAAATAGCACCGACAGTAGTTGTTTATGATATATTTCTTTAAATAATGAGGTTATTCCGTTGCATGGCTAGGATATAGATAACAAGAAAAATCTAAACTTCATTGAATCATAACATTTGGATAATTTCATTAATAATATATTATTATGTATTAGTAAAATTTTGGCTTAATTTCTATAAATATATGTGTAAACAGTAATACATATAATCTAATTTGTTTTGGGGCTTTTCTATGTAAATATTCATAATATTAATATTCCCTGTAGAGATGAATTTACACAACTAGATGAAAGGTATAAAATTTTGTATATAATCCTAGCTATTGAATAGTAGCTATAGAAAATGATAAAAAAGAACCAAAATTCAAATACCACGATCGGAATTCAAGACATTTTATTTGGATAGATCTGTTACAGAATAGGTCTAAAAATATAGATGAATTAATTGGAAACACTCCTCGATTAAGACTAAAAGATATTTGTAGTTAATAGTTTATTCACGATAATTTAATTAATAATGTTGACGAATTTTTTTAGTATGAGTTTTTAACATACCGTTAGTTATGCTACTTAGTAAATTTGTTAAAACGGCTATATATAATGTTTATTTCCGAACATCTGTATTAGGCTTCTGACTATTTTTTGCAAATAAAAATTCCCACACTTTGTAAGTGTATTTGTCTCACAGTTATCACCTGTAAGATTGGCTCTTTAATTCAAATATCTATTCAGATATCTATTCGAAGAAATTTTGAATCAATATGGTCTCTTCAAATTTCCTTGAATTAAAAAAAATGTCTACTATTTTATTCGTACATGAAACTAGTGGACTAAGGGTCGATCTTTCCATCTATTTATAAATTTGCTTTTAACTAAAAGAAACTTAAAGTTAACAAGTGAATTTATTTGGCAGTTAAAGAATTGCGTCTTTCCAACACAATTTAACTGCTCTTTTGTAAAAAGACTGTTTAATGATATTGGCAATACTGATTAAATAAGAAAGTCTATATAATAAAGTGAGACAGATGAAATTCGTCAATCATAATCAACAAAATATGTCAATTATGACAACATTACCTAGCTAAACATAACATATTGTGGCTATAACCAACTAAGTATAATTTTTTTTAGATTCTAGTCGTTTCTGGGATCTCTAGTTTAAATTACTCAGAAGTGTAAAAATGTCTTTCCAAGATGATACAGTAAAAAGACTTGGAACCAAATTGCCCGAGAATTTGAGGCCCTCACTAGTACAAATCGTAGCAGTTCAATCCTCATTTCAAAATATGATTCAATAAAACATGTCATAAAATCTAACAAATACGTAGATATCATTTCTTTTTTATTATTAACCTGTTAGTGTGATGCCGTAAATGTTGCTCGATTTTTTCTAGAACATTTAACACCTTTATTTTTGATACACCAAATCTTCTCATAAATTCTTCATCATGCCAGATGTTTAAATTGTCTACATGAGGCCTTACAATATATATTTTTCATTCGCCATTTGGCAATATTTACCATGTTTATAATTTCATGATCTAATAATATTTCTTCTTCAAAATCAATAATGTTTTCCATTATAAAAATATATTTTTTGACGTTTTATTAATCAAATTGTTTACTAACACTCAACATTAGCTATCTGCATTCTCAGTTAATTTTCTTTCGCCTGGTTATTTTGTCCTTTCAAACTGGTACGATGGAATTTGACGTTCTACGTCACAATATTTCGTTAAACTTAATTGTTATCTGTTCTCAGGTACGTACAAAATAAACAAACTATTCATAGTGAAGTTGAAATTATCACATTAAGCACTACAGTAACGATCAGATATAATAATTATTGTGATTGCGAACCAAAGTAAAACTGTTCTAATTCAACACAGCGTTAAGTGTACATAAATAGTAAAATCTTAAAAATAAATTAATATTGAACGTAGGTAATAAAATAATACAATAATAATATTATAATCAGTAAATCGAATTAGATTTTACTTGGAAATAAAAATAAAAATCTAATAGATGAGATCTACCAGTGATAAAGAAATATTACTGACCAGTTTCCTATATTAGTTATATATCGCGGTTTTACATCTTACGGGCTCATGAGACATTTAAATGCATTGCAATTTCTTATACATTTCTTTCGTAAATTTAATGTATCTTGATATCAGCTCCACTACTTTACTTTATAAAGCAATCAGTCCTTCGTTCTGTCAGCAGAACAGAGCATTCGTGTCCAAAGGAATTTAAAAAAACTCACAATATATTGTCCCTTGAATATTGCAGTACTTGAGCCAAGAATTCGTTGGGATGAGTTCGGTGAAAGGTTTATAGTCCATTGATAACAAATGTCACGATTTTAAAAATAACGAGTCATTAAATATAATTTTTTAACAATACGTTGACGTACATTATATGTATAGTTTGTAAAAGTAACGTATTTATATACAGGGTATGGAAGTGTTTTGTTATTTAACAGTATGATAAAATATTTCAAAAAAATTGCAGATTTATTTTTGAGTAAGTATATACAGAGGGTTTCACCCTACAGGGGATTTTGAAAAATTTTGAATTCTTTAAAAATATGTTCACTGATACGCAATTCCGGTTCTATCGCAAACTCATTATAATTTTTTTATTCGAAATGGAACACCATATACAGGGTGTCCCGAACAGGGAGTTGGAGCCGGGATCTATGGGACAAGGCCAATAACCAAAATCTGAGTAAGTCTAGGCAAATGGGCAACTGTTTTCCAGGCTGAAGTAACAGTCATACAATACTGTGCTAAGGAGGCAATAAGGCGAGGAACGGATAATTGTTCAATTGCCATTTACTCTGATAGTCAAGCGGTGATACAGGCAATAGGGTCCTCACAGGTTACGTCAAAACTCGTGTGGGACTGTCTGAATACCCTGAAAGTGCTGAGGAGAGAAAATAGGGTGACCCTAGCTTGAGTACCTAGGCACGAGGAGCACAAAGGTAATGAGGAGGCAGATGCACTAGCCCGAGAAGGCGCATCAAAAGACTTCATAGGACCAGAATCCTTCTGCGGTATAGCAAAGCCATGCATTAAAACATCCATGGAAGAATGGAAGAGAAACAAATCTCGAGAATGGTGGAGGAATCTGTCACAACTGAGACAGACAAAGCTATTCATTAAAAAACGGACGCCTAAATTCACAGCAGATTGTTAGGCCAGAAGAAAAAGGATATCAGAATAATAGTGGGTCTACTGACAGGACACTGTAAGCTAAACAGGCACATGAATGTTATGGGACTGTCAGAAGAAGCAACTTGCAGATTCTGTCAAGAAGAAGAGGAAACCTCAGTACATGTACTGTGCCAGTGCGAGGGCCTGACAAGACTGAGATTTCAAATACTTGGGGAAGGAAGATCAAGAGCCAACAGCTATATGGGGACGAGCCTCTATCAAGGCTGTGGAGTCTAATGCAAAGGAGAAAGCTGGACAGGGTGCTCTAAATAGGTTGGGACTGCCACAATAGATCGTCTAGGTCGAGGTGAATTAGGCCAGGGGGCCGACTCCTATATAAATCTAATCTAATCTAATTTAATCTACAGAATGTCCTAGTTCTATTCTGGAAAAAAATCAGGAGGATGTAAAACCAGTAAAAATAAGGGGACTCTCAACCGTTTCCGAGATACAGGGTGTTGAAGTTGAAAAAAAATGTTTTTTTTTATTTATATCTCTGTCCGTTTGTTTCAAAATTTTATTTACTATACAAAAAACTTACTCCTACAAAAAAGTTCAACTCGATGAGAATACCCAATGGCGTTGAACCTAAACTATTGGGACTCCTTTTCCAAAAATATATGTTAGACAACTGAATAACTGTTAAAATAATATGACATTTCGATGTCCCACCCATTTGTCTACAGAAAAATATATATAAGTACATTTTTTCACAACACATACCTACCTATAATAGATATAATTTTATTTTAAGGTTCATAGTTTGTTTCTTTTGGGATTACACCACCTGTAAAATAACAAAAGGCAGAAAACCAGAAGTATACAAATTTGTATACTTCTGGTTTTCTGCCTTTTGTTATTTTACAGGTGGTGTAATCCCAAAAGAAACAACCATGAATCGTCAAAATACACCACAAATAAGTTACAGACATTATTTATTTTAAGGTATTATTTTGTTAGGAAAGTACATGACATGGTTTCATAAAGTATCAGTTTATTCCGTAACCGTACCGGATAGATCCATCATTTCCGGTCTTCAAAATATCGCAGACGTGTATAAGATGTAGGTAGTGTTTATTTCTATTGTAGAACCAGAAGTGCGTCTTAGTTCAAAAATTGAATTCAAAATTTCTTAAAACCCCCCAACCAACAAATAGGTTCCGATATTCGGCTGACTGTCTATTGTCCAGAAACACCCTGTATATATAATATATACAGGGCGCCCTATTTCTTGACCCGTTGCATGGGTAACTTTTTTATTAGTAGAGATACAAAAACGCTTAAATGAGCAAATTAGTGCAGTTTCGTATTAGTAATTCTACGGTAAGGCGAAAAATTATATACGGGGGAAGGTTGAAAAGTTATTGACAAAAAACGAAAAATCCAACTTTTCTATTATCCCTCGTAGCTCGTTCATTTGAAGAGTTAGAGAAAAATGCTTCACATGTTTTTTGCAGTATTTTTCATGTAAAATGACATGCACTTGCTACTTTTTATATATCTCTTAAAATGGTTGAGAATCACAGTAAAATATATTTTTTTTAAATGTAATGGATAGGTGGCTGTGACATTAACCGAAAGTTCCCTTTTTTCTCTTTCAGATGATATAACATAGTCCATATTTTATCCTTACAAAAGTAATAATAATCGTTGTTTTTAAAGAAAGTTTATTGTCACATCAAGAATGCTATGGATTATGGAACAAAAGAATGTTTTGAGAACAGAAATTATTAATTAATTAATTATATTGAAGTAAATGTTCGAAATGACCACCATCCTGTTGGATACATAGCAAGCAACGTTTCTGGATACTTCTTAAAACATTATTTATTGTATGTCCATGTATGCTTCTAATTGCATCTTGAATCCTGACTTTTAGATCCTCTATATCTAGAGGAGCTGTCACATAAACTTTATCTTTCAATAACCCCCAAAGAAAGAAATCTAAGGGGGTCAAATCAGGTGTTCGCGCTGGCCAGTCGATATCCATTCTATTTCCTATAACATTATCAAACTGTTCATGTAACTATTGTTTTACCTCGCGGGAATTATGCGCAGGTGCTCCATCGTGCTGTAAGTATTTAAAATTTCTAAAAATATGAAGTGGTAATTCATTTAAATATTCCTCTGTTAGAGTATTCCTTAGAAAATGAAGGTAATTATTCGCATTCAAATTATCTTCGTAAAAATATGGGCCAATAATTTTGCCACAAAAAATTCCACACCACACATTTATCCCAAATTGACGTTGATTTCTTCTTTCAGAAACAAGATGTGGATTTTCTCGGCACCACATTATGTTATTATGGCGGTTAAAAATACCATTGTTGGTAAATCTACTTTCATCACTGAATAAAATCTTTTTCCAAAAGTCTAGATCCTCTTCGCATTTTGAAATGTACCATCGACAAAATGTCATCCTTCTTTGATTATCAGCTGGATATAAAGTATTGCATATGGAATAATGATAAGGCTTTAAATTGTTACCTTTTAAAATAGCTCTTACAGTTTCCTTGGAAGTGTTGCAGTGATGTGCAATTTCTGCAGTTGAAGAATCAGGTTTAAAATTTACATAAGCCAAAACATTTACTTCAGTGTCTTCATTGAAGTTTCTTTCATCCTTAGGCTTTGAAAAAGAACCGTATAATCGTATATTATTTTCCAGCTGTCTAAATATTCTATGATGGGGTTGTCTTCGTTCCATGTAAGTTTCAAAATAAAGATTCGCTGCAGCTTGTGCATATCGATTTTGGTTATAATAACAAAATAGCATATCATTTTTCTCTTCGTTGGTGTACATATTTGCAACACTATTATTTTGTATGCAGTATTAATAATAAACAATAAACTACTTAACCAAAACTAAAAATGTCACTTATGATCTGTCAATAATTAAATGCCAACTAGACGTTTTATCTATTTATTTTATCCTTACTTTTGTAAGGATAAAATATGGACTATGTTATATCATCTGAAAGAGAAAAAAGGGGACTTTCGGTTAATGTCACAGCCACCTATCCATTACATTTAAAAAAAATATATTTTACTGTGATTCTCAACCATTTTAAGAGATATATAAAAAGTAGCAAGTGCATGTCATTTTACATGAAAAATACTGCAAAAAACATGTGAAGCATTTTTCTCTAACTCTTCAAATGAACGAGCTACGAGAGATAATAGAAAAGTTGGATTTTTCGTTTTTTGTCAATAACTTTTCAACCTTCCCCCGTATATAATTTTTCGCCTTACCGTAGAATTACTAATACGAAACTGCACTAATTTGCTCATTTAAGCGTTTTTGTATCTCTACTAATAAAAAAGTTACCCATGCAACGGGTCAAGAAATAGGGCGCCCTGTATATACAGATACTATAGTAATAATAAAAATATTCTAATGTGTTTTTACTTATACCTTTTATTTAAATCTAAATCGTAGTCAAACAAATTAAACTTTTTTAGTTAGTTACACCTATTATCAAATTACGTTAACCAAGCTTCGACCAACCGGCAATGAACGTAGGAAATCAGATTTTATGAAGGAATTCTCGCATTTCCAAAAGTTTTCGTTAAGCTCCCACAGGAAAGTTCCTTAACATATTATATTTCTACGGATATATGACAACTATCTGGAAAAATTGGTACCTTCTTCCCGCCGGAAGGTCGTATATCTCGCGGCCCGCATTTGCGTGGGCGAGAACACGGTCGGCCGTCCCCTGTAATATATGTTTATTTCTTGTGATAATCGCGTCGGGGTCCGACCAACAGGACAATGGACCGGGACTAAATTATTGGAGTTGGGGACGGTATCGATTTCGCAATAAAACTACGCCGTTTCGATGTTCATTAGGATAGCTATAAAAAATGTTTCCATAACGTCTACGTCACGTGTTTTCTACGTCATAACGTAAGATGTCTTTAACTGTAAAACTCGGTATTACGATGACAAAATAAACGTTTTCACTCTACCGTCGCTTTGATGTACCAGCTTTAGTAGAAAAACAGGCAATTGTAACAGTTATTTTAAAATAACTACAAATAATCTTTAGAAAAAACATAATAAGTTCAAAAATTCCATGAAGAAGTAATTTTTAAAACCGAGATAGAATAATCTTAGGAAGCAGTGAGCGAAGACACAAGGCGCTGCGACATTACACCGACAGTAAAGCGTGCCTTCGGCAGAGAATTTACTTTTCGTTTATGTTCGTATGGCTACACACTGCAGGGTGGAAAATACCACGTTTAATTTATTTAATAATTTAATTTGTGTTTGTAACGATTTAGTGAAATGGTTTATAATACATTCCATTTTATATCCATTAAGTGGATAAAAGAAATTTTTAATCACCGATCCTTCTATCCGTGCTATTGACTCTCCATCTAATCGTTTGAAATAATTCATGTACCACATGGGATAATCATGATATAATAAGTACAAGGTATGACATTCGTGAGTACGAAAATGCGTCCGCTGTGCGCATTACGTCACCGAGAGCGCAGAATGATCGCTAAATACAAATGTTATATACGATTTCAATGGAAACATTATCAAAACTTTCATATAATTGGCACAAAATACTGTCCCGAATAGGAAAATATTGGGAAATTTAACCAGTGTCCTTAAATGTGTTCTTTAATAATCATAAGCACAGATTAGATATACTCCATATGGTGCCTATCCCATGGTAGGTACCTATCATATACAAAATGCCCTGGTAATCCCTGGTGGTTTAAAATTGGCTCTTTTAATTTCTTACCTACTTCAATAATAATAACTGTTATCGGTGATTATTGCAATTTTTATTATAAGTAATTAGTTATTCTGATTCGTGTGTAAAATGATTAGTACTTAGATATAGGATAAACGCTTCATAAACATAGGATGTGGGCAACAAGTTAACTTTAATACATATATTTCGCCGTTCGCCTTACACCTACGACTAAAAGTGAAAAATGTATAAATTTTTTTTTTAATTATTCGAAAATTTTAAATGTTCCTCATTTTTTTTTATTTAATGACCACATTACAGAACCATATCTATTACAGGTTATATAATTTATTACAGGCTTTGAATTTATCTCATAATCATCATCGGTAAAGTGTTTGGAACATATTCTGGCAGTATGTACATTAAACTTTTCTGCTCGACAGCAAGCTACCACCCACAGTTTCTTTATTACTTCATCCCGTGGAAACGTGAAAAACCTTGTAACATAATAGATAGTGTAATGTTTACATTGTCTAAATATCAAAGCAATATAATTACCTAATGTTATTTAAATTATTGGGCCCTTGGTTGCGATTATCACTATTATACAAGCACACAGCACAACGCATTTTTATTGCACTTTTAGTTTAGGTACGTGTTAATATAAAATTAACTTTAACTATACTCACATATGATTATAATTAGTATACACTAGAATTATACAAATACTCTGCCAAAAAAAATGAATTTAGAGGACAAAATGTAGTTAAAACCACAAAACTTTCACACCTTTACATATGGAAATACTGTAAAATGTCAAATTTGCGCTCTCGGTGACGACACGGATGTGGGAGGGATATGCGCAATATCATACCTTCCTTTATTGTATCATGTGGGATAATAACATTCGGATAATGTCGGAGTATGTTTTCTCACATTTGTATAAAGATGATTGTTTGTAATTCTCCAAAAGTAGATCCCCTACCTTTAATAACGTCATGTGAACTCATATTAAATTTATTTTAAAAAATTAGTAATTTTAAGTATTAATTTTCCTAATGAAATAGATAATAATTACGGCTTTCAATCGGCGAATTGTGTGCCTCCGGTACAACTACTCTCCACTATCTACTACTCATCTAAATCTGGGCGAACATTGACAGACAGCCGATGCAGGTGAAGCAGTGTAGCGCAGGACAGTTTTGTGTATTATATAAGGTTTGTTCCTGCATAGAATCTCTGATAAATCCCTGACAGTCAGGGATTGTGATTTAATGCGCATGTCTGATCTTAGATTAGTTTCTGATTTTTGCTGGAACACCGGATTTTTAGAGAACTTAATAGTAGAAAAAGAAGAGTACAATAAACAATAACCAAATAATTTTTTAACCTATAAATTATGGAGGAATATCATCCGTTTCTGACAAATAATTATTGTTTGTTGAGTTATAATATTAATAATAGACAGCGTACAATAATTGAGGTTAAAGTTGGTACATGGTTTTGGTTAATGCGCATTGCGCATGCACCGGACTATGAGTTTCTAAAGAATCAGTGAACTTTTCAAACTATCAGCAAACTGCCCTGACTCAAGCTGGAACAGAGGACAAGAAATCCTGGACTGTCGTTCGAGTCTTGTTGGAACGCTTAGATTTCTAATGCGCATGCTTCTGACAGTTACTGACAGTTTTGGACTCCTGCAGGAACAAACCTATAGAATTTAATGTAGGCGCACAAATTAAGACACAGTGCAGGCTTGAAAGGGATTGGAACCTTTGGTGCGAAGATAACACTAACGTAGTTTTCCACATAACACCAAAACACTATACTGCACTCGACACGCGTTTCGCCAACCAAGTTATCTGGAGATTCAAACTGAACTGATTAGGATTAATCATCTGCAGATGATGCCAACTTAGTTGGCGAAACGCCCGAGTGCAGTATAGTGTTTTGGTGCTATGTGTAAAACTACGTCAGTGTTATCTTCACACCAAAGGTTCCAATCCCTTTCAAGTGTTACACAGTGTAAGGCAGCTTGGAACTGCGATACGTGAAGCTTACCTGGCGCAGTGTCTAGAACACATTTTTCTGCACCACGTGCGATGCAATGTGGTGACAGTCACGCCTAATGATGGAAATTAATATTAACTTTTTAGTTTTTCTAGTTTTCTTTAGTTTTAGCTAGTATTTCTTTACTTTCTATGGGCTTTTAAGTACTATACACCCTTCTGAAGAAATCTTCTTCAAGAGATAATAATGTATTTATAATCTCTGCTTCTTCTATCAAATTGTGAATTTCCTCGAACTGTGCTATTCTTAGTCGAAAGTAGTTCTTGAATTTAGATTCAGGAGATTATTTTGATAAATTCAATTCACCATGGCTTTCCCTTTTTTCATTTAATCACTTCTATAAAAGTGTTTTCTTTTTGACATACTGTAGAGCAAAATTCTTCAAATTCTGGATCAGAATTTGATTCAGAACTCAAGGTAAATGGTCATGACCTTATTATGCGACGCCATACTTTTATAAATAATACAACGTAACTAACCAAAGCTATAAGATGGCTTGTGCCAACTGTGTTCTAATATGCGCTTTGGCTGCAACACGTGGCTATTTTCTTGCACTGCGCCAGCCTGCGTCTTGCCCTGCACAGCTCGCCTGCCTCACAATGTGCGCCCGGGTTAATAAGTGTACTTTGCACACACATATCACTTTTACATCCTTATCACTGACGTAAACCGGGTGCACAGATTGTCCAGCACAGTTAATTTTTGCCAGTGGTTACCAAAAAAATATAGATTACTATAATCTGATGTTCAAAATAGAATCTTGATCTCTGTGAAACTGAATTTACTAAAAATGGTATTCTAAACGCAACGACCTATGTACTTTGGTTGGAAAATATTTGGTTTGAATGCGGTCACACGATAGGTAAATTGAATCAGTTCTTAGAAAAGCACTACTCAAAAAAAATTTACACATTTGACCAGCTCGCTCACGCAATTTGAACCCACTTGATTTTTATGGGTTGGGCGAAAATTTTATGCGTACAGATATTTATCTACCAAAACCACTACCGCTAGCGTTAATTTTTCTTGCTTTAAATTTTTTAGAATACTGGCTATTTGTTGAAACTGCCTTAAATCTGAAATTTACCGAACACAAGCAATACCAAACTGTATTCTCTAGAAAGGGCGTAGTACCATTTTTCTCTAGAATAGAGCAAAACACTTACGCCACTTATCGGACTACTTGAAATCTGTAAAATAATGACATTTAGACCTCATTATAAAAGAATTAGATATAAACTCTTGTGCAATATACACAAATTGTTTATCTTGTAATTACTTATTTTTGATATATTTAATAGAACTGTGATGTCATAGAATTTTATTTTATTAGAGCCTTTTGTATATTTTCTTTTAGATTTGGACAGACCGATTTTTCGCGAAAAAATGCGTTGAAAGTTTCATCAATTTTAGACATATTATTTGCTGTACTACTTAAAACGCAAATCCATCATCCCTCTCAACATTTTATCCAAAACTGTAAAAATATGCAGTTCTATGTTATACATGGGTACAATGCGTCTTTTAAAAAATACTCCTGACGTCATAGCTTTGTCAAATTTGGCGGAAAATAGTTAAAAACATAAGCAGATAACAATTTTCATGTAAATCACATGGTAGTATGTTTATATATAATACAAATAACACATTATTATAAAAATACAATATTATAAACAAAAAGTAGTCACAATTGTGTTCAATTGTTTATTTGAAAGAACAGAAACAACGGAAATATATCCCAAAGATTTGACAATGTCTACAGCGATCTCACTTCATTTCCTTTTGGCTCGGTTTCAAATATATTGTACGAAATCAATTTAACGATCAACTGGTTCCTGCAGATGAATTCAAATCTTTAATTTCTGCAACAGGATGTAATTTATTTTATGTGTTGTGGTACTAATGTACATGCGAGCAAATTAAATTCGACCCAGTTCTCTTTTAAAAAATAATCTTGATTAGTGGACGATAATTATTAATATGCTTTATATCCGCATTTTAACCGAAACATGATTGATCGCAGACTGACAATTCTCCTTTGACCTAACGCTAATTGTTTAATTTATCGTAAAATGTGAAAGAACATGTTCACAGTATGATGAAATTAGTATGGTTTACTTCTTAAATATATCTGAATGAAAACGGTATATTTAGATCAATAATCTTCAATGCAGTCGCTAGAATACAAGTAGGAGATATTATTATAATAATGATTTACCAATATGAATAATGCATCAAGTTAATTATTTCCATGTATCAATAAATTGATAATTCCAAACATTATTCTTATGGTATATTATGTATCCCTCTTACATAAACATAACATAAAATTAAATATATTGGTCAAACAACGCCCAATGATTTATTTTAAATTTAATCCTCTAACTCAATCCAAGTCTCTTATAATATACAAAGTGTTCTATTAACTATAAAAAAAATTGCCTTTCCATTCTTTCTGTACGTTATAACTGTAGTCTACTCAAATAGTATAGCCTTATTTATTTATTTAAAAGTACGAATAACACAATTAACAGAACTAATACAGAAGAACGTAGACATAGAAAAATGAAAAAATATTTAAAACTGATCCCCTAATTTCACGAATACACGATAAGACTATGATTGATCATCATAATGTAACATGGGAATGCTTTAATAAGTTGGTTCGAGGAGTGGGTATGTAAGATAAAGATTAAGGATGAATTCGAAAATTTTTGTCATTAAAACAATAGAAGGACAGGCTATTTAGTTCGTCAAATGTCAAATGTTACATGAAAAGTTTACCCGTAGTATTGTCAAGTCATTTAGATGAAACCTTTAGATCAGGTGTCAGTGGGTGGGCGGCCAAACACTGTCAGGCGAGGTATTTAACATATTTTCTCTGATCTTTTTCTCTATTCGAAACATGAATACTATAGGTCGAGCTCCAAATAACAGAACCGTATCCCAATGTATGCAAAAAGTATAAAGCCGGATTAGGAATTCATATTTAAAATGTCTGGAGTTTCTCATAAGATCATAGACACCAAGGTGTAGTAAAAATAAATTGAATCGTAAAAGAATTATTATATAAAACTGATAATGGTAGAATTAGTTTTTATATTTCAATTTTTTGTAATGAAAATTTGATCCATTTATATAAATGGGATTGAAACACCAGAAGAATACAGAATGCCCAATATGTACGGAATAATATATGTAACTTTTTTTAAATACCCAGTATAGAAAAATTGTTCAGACAAAAGTTTTTTAGTTAAGTCTTTTGCATCTTTTGTTAACTCTGTATTTGTTTCGGAGCCAGTACTTACGTTGCCATAGCAATCAATTTTGTTTTTTTTTTTAATGGCACCACGCTATTTTCTGTTCTTATTTGGAATAAACGTTTTTCTTGCGTATGTAGAATGTGTGACGGGTTGCATTACAAAATTTTTGAAGAAATCTATAATTTCAGTTAAAATACAAAAATCCGAATTGGAGAGCGTTGCCGCACAAAGGTGCTTAGTGAAAATTTTGACACTTGCATGTAACGTCAATTTAATTTGTTAACGTGACATAAGTCAGACTTTTAAAATGTCTTACCAGCAAATTGAAAATCGTTTGTGTAATAACTAATTTCCCTTTACTCGAAAAAGTACAAAATGGTACTTCAAAATTAAAAATTAATTAATAACGGAAACCACTAATTTAACACAACAAATGCTGGAAATGTTTGTAGTGGCGAGATACAGTGAAATACACCGTAGTGCCCCCTTTCGGTCTTTGCTACTACCTGTCTGACAATTATTATTGTCTAATTGGCAGACAGATAACCATCTGCTTTTCTGCAGATGCCATTACAGCGACCTCTATTGTCTTTGAGGAAGACAATCTTACTTATTTATTTATTTGGAGATGCCGAAAACAACTAGTCCACGGGCAATATGCCCCGACTGGCGTTGCATTACATCAACATCTCCATGGATGTCGCCACATCCTTCATCAAGACCAAATACCAAATATTTCACTGTATCTCGCCACTACAAACATTCACTATGCTAAGGGGCATAGTGAATGTTTGTCGTCGCCAGATCATTCATCGATCCCGACACCAAAATCGAAACCGGTCATTGTCTGGTATTTGGTCTTGATGGAGGATGTGGCGATATCCATGGAGATGTTGATGTAATGCAACGCCAGTCGGGGCATATTGCCCGTGGAGTAGTTGTTTTCGGCATCCCCAAATAAATAAATGCTGGAAATGTTCGTTCATTCATGTCATGTAATGGTCCATGACTGGACCATTACACTGGTAATGGTCCAGTCTATAAAAACTATCAAGTACATTTCTAATCCATTCTGGAGAAATCAACGCAAGTTTGTCTCTTATGCACTGTTCTAATTAGGCTCCTTGGATTTTAAGTGTCCACACAAGAACAAATCGCAAGAAGTAAGGTCAGGAAACCTCGGTGGCGACTCTATGACTTCTCTTCTGCCGTTTCAACGATGTGGGAAGACTTAATTTAAATAGCGACGTACATCATGGTGGTTGGCGTGGCGGTCCATCTTGCTGAAATCAGATGTCCCGAACTGATACGCCAAGGTCAGGAATGACTTCCTTTTTGTAGCAGTTCCAAATACCTGTCTCGAGTCAAGTTGCTATTAATAATAAATAGACCGTGATGCGGTTGTCACAGATACCGGCCCACACATTTATTTTTTGTGGTCGTTGTGTAGGTATGGTGCTCTTAATCCAATGAGGATTCTCGGTGGCCCAATAGTGACAGTTATGTTTATTCAATTTACTATTTAAACAAAACGTAGCCTCATCGGAAAAAACAATCTTGTTAAGGAAGTTCCGATTATTATTAATACGATCCATCATAAGCTCGCAAAATTCATAACGCCTATCATATCATCATCGCTTAGTTCTTGCAACAAGTCAGCTTTGTATGGACGTACACGTTATTTTTTTAATATACATAGAACCTTTACTTATACTGTGATTTAACGACAACTAGGGTGTTGAAACATAAGGATTTTCAGTCACTTCCAGCAACACATCTTCCAGTTTTGGAACATCCTTTATAGCGCCTGTTTTTTAAATCGCTTTAGAGTTTTAAATACTACTCACTGGGTGATTGGTTTTCGATTAAGATAGAGTTCTTTGAAAAGGTTACAGGCTTGGAGTTGTATTCTGTTACCGAATATTATTAAAATTCGAATTCTTTCTGTATCTGTTAAATGAACCATTTTTCACGCTGAGAGCACTCAACAGTTACGTTACATGCAAAAATGTCAAAATTTTTATAAGCACCTTCAGCTTCGGCAAGCACTGAGAGTAGATAATCCGGGCCGGTTCTAGAACGGAAGTGCGTAATCCAAGATGGCGTCTGACATCGTTGTCGGTTTTTAATTTTTGTATGAAGGTTGGTAGCACTGTGGGTGTTTGTGTGTGGCACTCCTGTCACCAGAGGCTTTGAGAGGAAATGACGTCGCTTAGGTCTTTTTGGCTGTCATGGCGTATGACCCGAGGCTCCTAGGACTTTAACAACGAAAATTGAGGTTACGTATACCTTGTGTAGAAGGTTAATACAATAATTTTAAAAGAACTACTTTCATTAATTGCTAATAACAACATAATTATAAGGTTAAGTAAATTGAGGTCTCGTATACCTTGTGTAGAAGGTTAATACATTAATTTTAAAAGAACTACTTTCATTAATTGCAAATAACAACATAATTATAGGGTTAAGTAAATTGAGGTCTCGTACACCTTGTGTAGAAGGTTAATACAGTAATTTTAAAAGAACCACTTTTATTAATTTGGTAGCAAAGTATTTAATTAAACGTATTTTTATGATATATAATAATGTAGGTCACTTGTTTGTTTGTAATAAAACACACAGAATTATACATATACATATATTAATCATTATCTACAAGACTAAATTCAACAATATATTCATGTGGTAAAAACATTTTAATATCATACAGGAAAACTTTCATGTCTGCTGCAATCATTTTGCTGCAGAATTTATGTAGGCTGATACGCTCATCGAGAAACTTGTCACAGAAATCCAACGCCGTATTGTACTTATCTATAGTCTGCTGACATTGTTGGTAACGAGTTTCATCATCTTCAATATGAAAAGAATGTATATCGTAATTTAAATCGTGTTGTTTGCTAAATATTAATGCTGAAATTTCTTGATATACACGTTTAACTGCACTTTTTAAATCTTCCGCCTTTGACCAATGCTGCTCTGCGTATGCCATCCACATTTTAAACTTTTCTTCTGAACAAGTCTTACTACACACTTTATTATTAAGAGAGATGAACAAACTGTTATATAGTACAGCAATCCTGCACTGCATTTATTTAAAGTAACAGAGGGATCGCGTGGTGGTAATAATACCGGCTTTGGAGTGGTGGCAGATGCACAATTCAACTTTTTCCAGTCTGTATCCCCCACAGTGTTATTTTGAAACCGTATTTTTAATTTATATTGAATTGTATGGTTTAACATTATTGCAGAAAGAGTAGGTAAATTATCATTAGTTGTATACGCTATCATTCTTTTCCAATTTGATGGCCAGCTCTCATTTTTCTGTCCATTGTTATCGAAACACACAAACACTTCTTGAGTATTGTGTGGACGTTGGATGTATAACACGTTTTGCAATATCGCTTGCAGAATAATGAAATTTGAACTTAACATTGTCACTTTCACTGGAACACTACTGCATTTTATATACATTTTCTTGATTTATGTTGAATGTTGATGGTAAACTTTTGTACAATCATTTGGATTGTTAAACCTGGCAAAATTTTTAAATACGTTTTGTTCCCATAGATCCATCGTTCTAGGTTCGATATTAAGTTTTTTAAATCTGTTAAATATATCTTGCTGATCTTCATATAACGTTATAGCCTCTTTTAATTTTTCCAACTGTTTAATATGTTCTTGTAGCCTCATTTTAAATAACTTACACATATCCTTATTTACTTCACTATCAGTCTTTTCAGAGCTTTCCCAGCTACCATCTTCTGGTATGGAATTTGGTACAATTTCAATAAATTGATTATTATTATTTTTATACATTTTTGTTTAAAATTATTATTTAAGGATGTTTTTATTTCTAGATTTGCAAGCATACTAACACGCATCAGGATTAAAGACAATAATAATAATAATAAAATTACATTAAAGTATAAGGTGGAGGGGATTAAATGAAAAGAATATCTTGAAAATTTATAATTTTTTTATTTGGGTAAACAGGAATACAACCAATGATAAAGCTCTATACAATTTTTTAAGCTACACATACTTTTAGAGTTACAATGATTAAAACAATGTGGAGCGCCTTTAATAAAAACAGGAGGTGGTTGAAGTGTATTTGTTAAATTCTCCACATTAACAATGGTTGGTGCGGCTGTTGTGGATTCCAGATCATATAATTTTTGTCTAAGAAATTCCTCTTTCTGATGTCCTTTTACATACACAATACAAGTATTACCATCCAACAAGTGCTCACTTAATATATCATTCAACATATCATAATTTACATAACCAGAGTTGTATTTTAGACCATGATGATGTCGTTCCAAGTATTTAATTTGTTTCTTCAACTTGCCATCTAAGGTATTGAATTGCACTGGAGGTTTTAATAGGTAATGAGCTGTCCGTTGTCCGCAGATAAAGGATACTTCTTTCGGGTGAAAATCGGGTAGGTTAAATCCTTGTATATCAGCCACAATGAATTGCATCTTGGTTGAGGAGTAAATTGAAACTGAGACTTATATCTCTGTACAACTAATATTATCATTTCCATCTCTCACCTCACTTTTTAGGTTACATTTGTCTTATAATTCTTGTCATTGGGTTATATTTGAATAAACGATCATACAAAATTAAGCAGTATGCTGTAGTGTCCTTTGGGAATTTCTCATCGGTTTCTACTTCGATTCTTAAAACAATACTAGACGCCTGTGTAACTGTCTTTTGGTGCGAACAATCGATATGGGCTATGGGTGAGATTGACTTGAATTCTAAAGGTGTAAATATTGGTTCATTCTCTTTTTCGTAGTATGAGGTTCGAAAATTAGCGAACATTTCGTATAGCGTAGCGTATTTATTCTCTTTGAAATGAAGGAATAGATCATGGTAAGGGTATCTTTCTGAATTTAAAAATATTCTCACGTTTTTCAGTGAACAATCATCAAACGTGCTCATATTCGAAGTTATTTTATCTTTTTTATCTGTTTGAAAAGCAACAATAACATGTCGAGGTGTTTCCAACTTTGTAGAGGTTTTTACCGGCCAAGTATAGCTAGTTGATTGTGGAACAGAAGTATCTTCGATAAGCTCCCAACTTCTAAACGGAACCGATATTTCAATATTTTTTTCTAAAATTTTGCTTAAAGCTATTTCTTGTGGTAATCCCACCAACACATGAGGTACTCTCCAGTAAAGCTTATCGATAGTAATTTTAGGTTTTTCCGTTTCATCAACAGCAGTGACTGCACCAAAATCATTGCTACTGCGAATGAGAATTAGCTCCTGCTTTACCGAGAAAACTATGCGACGGTAGTCTTCGAAAAAACCCATCAGTATTTTGAGTGGAATGCATACATTAAATTTGTTAGTATCAGGCAATGTACTGACTTTGGGAAACCATCCAGAATTTTGAAATTTGACGCTTTCGCTTTCGTTAAAAGATAAATATCCCTTAAGTGTTGATGTCAACCCAACATTTCTATTAGAATCAATAACAATACCATTCATCTCATACCGAATTTCTCTAAACAGAAATGCAAACGCATTATTTATAAGTTTTAATTTAGTTGCTGGAGAGCCATCTTCTTTCGTTAAACTACCCTCTAGATACAATACGCTTTCACTCGGTAGAGTGTAGGCATCCAATTCTTGAATTTGTATCCTAATCTGATCATTATAGTCAAATTTTGATACCACGAATGGTTCATAATTATGATACTCAAAATTAACAATAGAGTTGTCTTCAACGGGTTCTTGCAGTATATTTAAAATATCCATCATATTAACACTTCCAAACCAAGGGAACGAAGAAACAATTTATTTCGACGTGTTACTCTAGGAGCGCTCTTATTTGTACTAAATGAAGGTTTGGTTATAGATCGCCTTTTATAATTACGTTTAGTTACCACACTGGATAGCGGGTACTTCACATTGTAACGAACTACCATATTAGAGTCTCTTCAGATGTAGTCTTACTGTAATGACTTCGTTGCGAAAATTGACAAGATTTCCGTCCTGATCAAGGATTTTAACTGTTAAGTTGTTGATTGTCTTGATGCTCACAGGGAAATATAGAATGTTGAGGGGTGATTCCACTATTTTATAACCAGGTGCAACTGCCGGGAAGAACTGATGGATTATATGAACTGGGTGCCCATTTGAATACGATCCAACTGCAATGTTGCAATCTATACATAATGCGTTGACGGTAATTATTTCTACGGGAAAATCAGATTCATTCAAATTATTTGCTTTCAGAATTCTCTTGTCAAATCCTAAGAGACGACCTATTGAGTTATCTGATGTAAAATCTATGTCTACATTTGATTCAATGTTAACAGTAGAAGTATTGCTATTAGGTATAATATTAATGGTAGCGGGAGACTGAACAGCCTTTTGTAAGTAATTATTTAAATCATCAATTTCATATGCTCCTACTGGAATCGTTAACGTAGTATTCTCATAAATAAACTTATTATTTGTCTCATCTATGTTCGGTATAACATTGAAACTTTCAAAATTAACAAAACCGATAACATATTCAGAGTTATCATCTAAATAAATAGGTGGATTGAAATCTGCGCTTAAAACAGAACTATTTCCAGAAAGGGATAAAGTAAACGACATGTTGTTGAATTAACATCTATATTTATAATAACATAATTTTCTAGTTGAATACATTATATAAAAACTTTAAACAGAGATGACCACAGTTCTCTGAATTATCTCGTTGAAACTTGTCATGATTATATTTAATCTTATTCAAGCTGCCATCGCTTTGGAAATACTTTGTTAATGAATTTGGTGGTCTCAAGTTCCCATAACTGTCAAAGTATACTATATCATTATTCTTCTTAGCATATGCCGTCCAGTGAGTACCGGGACCAGATGAAATGTCTAAGTTAACGATTCCACATTCATTTTCTGTTATTTTAGGGGGTAGATTGTCTTTCATAAACACCCCCCGAAAATATGGGATATACAACTTTTTAGCGAACTTTAGTAAATCTAGGTTAGTTAATGCATGACGAGGCAGCTTTATTGGAAGTTTTTTTGATATGGTTCTAGATACAACCCTAATCCTTTTTTATATGGTTTTAAATATAATCCTTTTCCAACAGTAGCTTGTTCCATAGCCAAGTTATGTCTTTTATCTTCCTCAAGTTTTTCCCTTGCAGCTTTTGCATCATTAACAGCTTTCGCAATACCGGCTGCACCACCTCCAAGACTACCTAGAGCTCCTAATGCAGCAAACAGTGGTATGAGTGGTAGAAACCCACCAGTTTTAGGTATTGGTATGATTCGTTTTCGCGGTACTGTCAGTTCTTTTGTTCCTATAGCAGACAGAGCCTGTTTTGCCATATCAATCAGACTTTTAGACGGTTTACGTCGAATACCACCTCGAGCTCGACGTACTGCTTCATTAAAACTTATAGTACTCTTGCGAAGAGCTCCTCCTCTTTTACGTTTAACGGATCGTTTTTTCTTACGGATACCCATTCCTAGTTTGGTTTTTGCTTTCATGGCGTTGGTAACAGCCCACGCTGCGGCCTTTTCTCCGTAACTAGCGTCTTTAGACTTAACTCTCTCCCAGGCACGTTGTTCAAGTTCACGATCTGCTGTATGACGATCTTCTAAATTGGAACTCTTACTGTAAGCAGTATCGTGAGATAAACACGCTGTGTCCAGTGGATTAATGCCACGATCGCCTCTTGCAAGTCTTTTTGCAAGCTTTGTACCTGGACCACAGTATTGGTATCCAGGAATATGGAGTTCAAATGGAAGGTTATTTATAAGCGTATTAATCAACCCAGATCCGCTCTTCTCGCGCTTTTGATGATGAATAACTAATGATGGATTGTGTATCAACATTATATATCATGTACAGGTCTTCTATAGAACTAAAATCATTTTCATTTATACTACACATATATATAATATGGTTTGTGATTAAGTAGTTCAGACTTCCTTTCATAATGAAGATAGAACAACAAGAAACTTTACTGCCAATAATCAATCATGATGAAATTTCAGATGATAATACTTATAAAAAGCATGGTCCACTTTTTGGGGGCTCATCCAAGAGAGGTCTACTAGTTGGTCCATCTGGTTGTGGAAAAACAAATGTAATGATGAGTTTGATCGAACATGCAAATGGCTTAAGATTTGAGAATATTTACGTATATTCCAAGACGTTGAACCAAACCAAATATGAACACTTGCGACAGTTATTGCAACCGTTAAAGGAAATTGGATATTATGAATATGATGATAGTTCTCAAGTAGTACCACCCAACGAAATAAAACCAAATTCCATTATAATTTTTGATGATGTTGTTTGCTGCAATCAAAGTGTTATGAGAGATTATTTTTGTTTCGGTCGTCACAAAGATACTGACTGCTTTTATATAACACAAACGTATTCTAAAATACCGAAGCAGCTTGTGCGAGATAATGCGAACCTTATAGTACTTTTTAAACAAGATGCAACAAATTTAAAGCATGTATATGATGAACATGTTAATGTTGATATGTCACTCCAACAATTTAAGGATATATGTGGTGAATGTTGGAAAGAGAAATATGGGTTTCTTGTTATTGATAAGGACTGCCCCTTAAGATGTGGACGATATAGGAGAGGCTTCGATGCGTACATTTTACCATAGAAAGTGTTGTGGGATTCGAAAGCACACCTAACCGTTTAAACAACCAGATTTATACCATTTTATTATAAATATATTTACTCTTATCACTCTTAATCATTGTGTAAGATCATAGCAATGAATAAACAGTTAGCAAGACAGCTGGTTAAAACCAGACAGTCCATCAGGGAAAAATATAGAAGCTTAAAATCAGATGTAGCTCAGTCGCAAGCGCAATTGGAGAAGGAGTACAAACCTATTACAGAGCCATTGCAGAAGCTACTTTTAAATTTAAAACCAGATGTATCAATTAAGCAAGAACCTTTAGATATTAAGTATGAAATTTCATCAACACCGAAAATTTCACCAACTGGCACATATAAAAAGTATTTGCCTACGTTACCCATGACCATGCCGAGCTTTTTGGAAGATACCTATCAACATGATGCTGTAAATAATTCAGATACCATCGAGGAAGACAGTAACGAGCAGATTGATAAAGAAGTTGAAAAAAGTAGAATTTTTCTTCAAGATCTGTCCAAAACCCAAGCTTATAGTGAATACCTAGAGGCTTATAATCCTCTACCACGTTATTATATAGATATGTCAGTACGTGGAGATGAGAAAGATAATGATAGGGTATATGGTGTAAAGCATGACTTTATTACGGAAAAGCTAAGAATTGGGAACAGTGATCTTGATATAGTTGATAAAGATATTAAAGTAGATGGAAAACCATACTCTGGAACACCTGGCCTGTATGAATTACTATTTAAAAAACAACCAGTAGGATATAAGCAAGGAGATTTAGATAATTATATGGATATATTAAACAGATCTCATGCTTACCGTAGACACTTCGATCCTAAAGGACAAATCCAAGGTTCACAGAATGAAAAATATAGAACAATAATTAAACCATATTTGATAAAGAAGGGAATAATTAAACCTACTATAAGTACTCTTCCAAGAACATTTGCGAAACCTCCCCCACCAACTAGACCCCTACGAAGAACACAATCAGAACGCACGAATAAATCAACGACTACCGGTGGTTTGTTGAGTTTATCTGATAAAAAAGTCGATTATGTGTATTACAATGATCCAAATGAATTAATAGATAGGTTACGTTTATTACTGGCATCGCAGAGTGCAGGAAATAACGCTCACCAAAATGAAATCGTTTCGATTATTGAAGAACTCAGAGAAGATAAAATTATAAAATAAGGTGATATACAAGACAAACATCATTTACGTGCAAGCTGTTGTTGTTAAATATGCCCATAGATAAATTTGGCAGACATATGTTAAGGGGCCGATCTGTTCCTTATTCATCCGTATCTTCATTAACTAGTTCGCAGACACCAATTTTAACATCTTTCCCGCAATCAGCTGCGTTTTACATTTGTGAACCTTCCTTACATCACAGTAAATGCATAATAAAAGTTGTTGGAAAAGCACCACTTGTACTCCCGGGTCATTATAGTTTGGAAAATCAGAAGGAAGAGTATATCTTCCCAGTATCTGGAACTATTGAAAACATAGAAATTGTGCCCGATAACTGTGAACTGTTTTATAAAAGCGGTGTTAGTATTAAAGCTAAAGACCTTATTGGGCGAACCATAAATAAAGGTGATATCATCCTTTTTATATATGAGCGAGGGCAGCCGCAGTCATTGTATGCAGAAATAGTTTTACAGTGTCCTATAGCAAAAAATGACTGATATTAAAGAGGAAGTAATTAACGAACTTCATAAACCTGCCAGAAAAAATTTTAATAGAAGACATGTTGTTGTAAAGGGATTGAACGATTTAATTCAGGCTGATTTAGTTGAAATGATTCCATATGCAAAAATTAACAAGGGATATCGATATATTCTTGTTGTAATAAACGTATTTAGTAAATACTTGTGGGCAGAACCTATTAAAAGAAAAACTGCTAGCGATGTAACTGATGCCATGAAGAAAATTTTATTGCAAATGAAATCTATACCACTCAACTGTCAAAGTGACTTGGGTAAGGAATTCTACAATAAATCTTTTTCTGAGTTGATGAAGAAGTTTAAAATTAATCACTATAGCACATTTTCCAACTTAAAAGCTAGTGTGGTAGAACGAGTAAATCGAACACTGAAGAATTTAATGTGGAAGAAATTTAGTCTTCAAGGCACTTATAAGTGGGTAGATATACTACAAGATATTATAAGTAAGTATAACAATACCAAGCACCGAACTCTTGGATTAAAGCCTAATCAAGTTAATGCAAGAAATGCTAAAAAGTTGTTGAATACAGCATACAGCTACATAAAGACTGTTGATTTAAGTCGTACAAAATTTAAAGTGGGAGATTATGTACGGATCAGTAAATACAGGGAAGCATTTCGGAAGGGATACAGACCCAACTGGACTACTGAATTATTTAAAATTGTAAATGTACGAATGACTAATCCTGTCACATATTTACTGGAAGATATTCGTGGTATACCAATTAGTGGAGGGTTTTATAAAGAAGAGCTTCAGAAAACGAAGCATCCAGATGTGTACCTCGTGGAAAGAGTGTTACGTAGACGTGGTAAAAAACAATATGTAAAATGGTTGGGTCTAGATGCTTCACACAACAGCTGGATTAATTCAGAGAACGCTCTGTAATCTGTTTACAATATACATGAATTGTTGGAAGCCTTTTGAAAACTAGAATTTCAACTCTGTCTTTATCCATTTCGGTATAAATGTTTAACCATATTCTGTTAGTTTATCAGTCTTTAGTGATCTCTTTTAGTGTGCAAGTAGTGAAATATGACGTCCATCAGTCCCAGTCCAAGTCCAACTTTTTCCGAAGAAGGCTCCATTATATGGCAAGAACTTGACAGAGTAGCTGAACAATATCGAAAAAAGATACAAAATGAAGATAAATACATTAATGAAAGCTCTTTTCCCATAAATACCTCCATATACAAGATAGTAACTGGATTTAGTGCAGCCAGAAATTACATGCCGGCTGTTAGGATGTTAATGAATACGAGCGACAACAGCACAAATCATATTTCCTTTAATGCTGAAGAATGGAAGGATTTCATGACTTACTTGGATCATTTTATTAATGATTACTTTAATTATCATGGTGCCTCTGCAGACATTCAACATGCTATAGAGTTCTCACATTATAGCATTAGCACGGCTCCTTATATGGATATTAAAATGTTGAAGGTGACCAATGGTTTTTGTACATTTTACCTGTCTGAAGCTACTGTTTCATGTATTTTAAAACTTGATAATAGTCTGATTCAACCAAATATAGAATTGTTGAATCGTATAGATTTTGCAAACTTTTACAATAACTTTTTGAATATAGCAAGTAATGTACTAAGTGACACAAATTACGATATGGATTCGAATCAGAATGATAATGTAATATTAAACTTGTGTGATAGTCCACCTTTTTGTATTCGAAAGTACTGTATTCGTGAATGTTTTTATTATAAAAGAAATGAAGTATTTAATGATTTAGAAAGAAAAATGTATTTAAGTAAGTAAGTTGTTGAACTAAATAAATAAACTAGTATATACCTACTTATATAGTTGTATTATTTATTACTAACAAATAAAACAAGTTAATAAAAATGCACAAATGTTTATTGTATAAATAAATCATAAATTTATAATACATTAAAATACATATAATCTTATAATAACAATAAAATAATATTAATAATAATAATAATAATAATTATGTAGACATAATAGAATAATGACCCCAGCATAAAGTATCTGTTACACCCCGCATCAAATATCTTTTATCATCAAAAGGGCTTAAAGCAATTTTCGTTTGCTCAACGCTATAAACATTATGCAGATATGATTGAATACTTCTTTGGTTTCGATATAGTTCAACATCGTTATTTAAACATTTCTTATAATCCTCGAAAGTTATACAATTTTTAACTACATTGCTTTTAACACCTTTAGATTTTTTAATCTCATCTTTTCCTTCAACTCTCAAAGCATACATTTTCGATCGAAGACCTATAAAATGAGTCATTATACAACCACTGCACTCATCTTTCATTAAACCGGGTATTTTTTTATTTAATAATGGTATCCTATATCTGTTATTAAGGGGATAATCACTAGTATCGAATTTCTCTAAATTCTGCCTAATTACAATATCATATGCATCATCACAGTGTACTTCATATATCAAACTATCTGTGTCAGTATATAGAAGCTTACATTGGTTTGGAAATTTTGTTAACATGAAATTATAGTGAAAATCGTACACGCATGTTTTTGAAATATCTAAAATACACATACCGATATAAAGAGGTTTGTTAAAAGTAATCTCAGTCTTACTGAGTTCAATCGCTACTAAATTTTCATCGAATATTGCTCGACTATGGAAATTTGGGCTGGCAATATAATTTTTAACACCATAGCGACCATCCCAATGATTTATTAACTTTACAATCCGATGCTTACGTATGTTCTCCATAGTTTTGCCAAACACTGCATTAATTAATAATTTAAAGAGATTCTTTTCAAAATCATTTGTAGCTGCCTGACGTAATTTAATATTTAGATCAATATAGGCTTTTAACCAAGGAGCTTGATTGAAACGCAAAATTCTATGTATTTTTGTAAGTTTAACACCTAGATTTAAAGCTTGTTTTAAATTTCGATAATGTATTACATATCGAGTTTTATTGTAGAGGGTAGTCAATAATTTCGGTAATTTCGAATTTGGTGGTATTCTATGTTCTGGACACAAAGGCATATCTTTATGTAAATTATGTAAATATTCAGGGTACTCAAGGTCAACTTCTAATAAATATCCTACATTCGAAGTGTCCGAGATAGTTGTGACGTCAATGTTTGGATCAACCCATTCGAACCCACCGTAAGGTAAATACTGGCTCATTGCCCACCCATACAAATTATTAACATCGAAATATAATAAATAATTTGCTTGTTCATTAGGGTCATAGTCGGACATAAATTTATTATTGGCTTTTGCATATCGATTACAACATTGACTTACACCACCTCGTATACCTCGTTCAATAAACATGAGGATATCAATATCTTGCAAGAGATCCAATTCCACTTTAGTATATTTAAGCATACAATCCCAGGTATAACCAGGCAAGGTGAAGTAATGAACAGGATCGAGCTGATAAATCGATATACATTTGTTTCGAAAATTTTCGAAAATATCCGTCAACAAAATAATATCAGTTTTTAAATATAAATCAGAATATTCCCCTAAATTTTTAATTTTAAATGAATCCCAGACCTTTTGAGCATGCTGATAATCATCGTCAGTTATATTACTATCATTTAGTTTGTTGTAAAATTTATCTTTATGAGGTAATTTAGTTTCAGTCAGTTTTTCTAAAGAGTCTACATAGTCATATGGAAATACACCTTTTCTAGTAAGTAAATTAATTTTTTGATCATCGAGGTTCTTAAATTCCTTATGCAAATTTATCATTTGACTTTTATTTAGATATGACGATAACTTATCTAATGAAGAGGCCATAAATCTGAAAGAATCTATGAAACGAAACTTTACTTGAGAATTTAACATAGTTTTAGTAAAAGATATATATTTCTCCTTATTTATGGGAAGTAAAGATATATTGCCAGTTTTCGCTAAGTCTTTAATCAAAAAAAGCGCATCATAATTACTTAAATTGTGACATACAACAGGCACTACAAAAGATTTTTTAAAATTTATATTGCAGTCATTGTGAGCTGGACCTCTGTAGTTACCAGTGAAATGACAATGATCACGAACCTTTTTATCATCTGACTTGAATGGTCTTTCACAAATATGACAGTGAGTGGATATTAAAAATTCAGCTTGTTGCAGTGCCGAAAAATTCATGGGGACAACACTTTTTAATTTTGATTCAATGAAAATCGAAATACTTTCTAATTGTTGCTTAAACCACTCTATACAATCTAACCCTCGATAACTGTTGTAATAAGACAGATTATCATCATATTTGCATTTAAAATAAAATCCAGCACTAAAGGCTTTATGTTTTTGATACTTTACAGTTTTAGATTTGCTATTTTCAGAAAATGGTTCTAGCAGTGATTCAAAGTCACAGTACAGAACAAAAGGCATGGGCTCTTTGTATTTGAAATTTTTAAAACTTAATATTTTTTCTTTGGGAAATGATACTTTACATTTATTTATGTTTTGACAATCAATGGAATGTAAATTTAATTTTTCTTCGTTGCTAAAATAATTTAAACATCTGTCGCAGATGTATTTTTTATGCGCCTTTAATGATAATTGACAAGAAACAAGCCTACTCAAATTTTTTATCCAGCAGAAGTGATATTTTATTTCTTTATTTGTATGACTATCTGCAAGATCCTGTTCATCAGAATATTCGCTTTGTATCATTAATAAGTTAACATGTTGTTTCAATTTACTACTGGTTAATCGCGCAGGCACTACATTAAATCTTTTTCCAATTAATTGAAGCATGTACACATTTACTGATATATCATTTTGCTTTTCAAATTTTTCAATTTGCGGTATTGTCATTGGAAATTCAATTCCAGTCATATTTAATACACTTGAATAATGTGGATAAGATTTAGTTCTATTAACCTGAGTATTAACTGGGTGTAATGCAGAGACTATTGACCAAGCAAAACAGGCATTATCCTCATAATTTTGAATATTTACACAAGCTTTTTTTCGTTCAATGTATTCCGGTAATCGAATAAAAGACGTGCCTCCATTTCCCATTTCAAATTTATTTATATTTACTTCCAAACTAACAATTTTATGTAGTGCAAATCCGCTGTCGCGTTCTTGAAATTCGTCTAATTTATTTAAAATTTTATCAATTACATTTTCTCTAAACCAAAGGCTTAAATCTGTACCTAAATCAATCACATAATTTTTTGTGTTTAAATACTTAAATTCTATTACTTCAGAATTAACGTTACTTTTAATAAATTCACCACAGAAAACTGTATTAACTTTTATTGTTGGGTGTTTTTTTAAAATTTTGTTTATTCGCGTTTTAAATAAAAAATATGAATCATTCAAAAACTGCAGTATATCTTTGTGCTTCAAGTTTATTATTAAGCCTGAGACCAACCTACTTTTAAATGCTGAGTTAATATACTCAAAACGCAATCTAGAACTTCTATTCTCCCTTCCTCCAACCCCTCTTCCTACATGTATATTTTTTAAAAAAATTTTAATAGCCTTTAAATGACCAATATTTGTATTAATTTTTCTTGTAAACCCTATAGAATCAGAGTTTTTTATAGCTCGGTTGAGCAAACGTAAATGTTTGCTAATTGATTTAAGCCACTTTTCTTTTATAGCAAGGTTTTGAGAAGTAATTAAAATGTTTTTAGCTTTATTAAAATTGGTAATAACTTGATCGCTTAGCTCACATATATTCATTATTAAACTTTGTTGAAAAACTTGAGATTTTATATATACTTAATATAAATAAATGTACAGACTGTACTGAATGTAGAATTATGAGTATGTACTACATATATATTGTTCACTTATCATAAGGTTGAATCTCGAAGTTAATGGCGGCATTCGGTTTATTACACTCTATCATACCCTTAAATATTAAAACATACTTTTCAGCTTGAAATTGTTCTAAATTCTTCTCAATAACAGGGAGCGCTCTTTTTGGTAAGAAAACCAGATTTTCCTGAAGTTCAGCCAACACTGCTTTACCAAACTTTGTTTCGATTATTTTTATGCCTAGAATGGGCACTGGTACATCCTTAGGCAGGTCTTGTAATTTTATGGTATCTTTCCTACGGAGACAAGTAATACCATTAATTTCATTTAAGTTCATTCTATAACAAAGAAAAAAAACAGAATAATTAGTTCTTAGTAACCATGTATATGAAAATTTCGAAAATACCTTTGAATCATACAATTCACCAGACAATTTTCATTAAATTTCTACTTGCATATTACCTGGTGCATAAAAAGTGAGTTGGTAGTGTATGTCTAGTACTGCTAGTTGATGATAATGTAAGAAATTAACATTTCAATACCTCATTCAAGCACTGAATGGTGGTTAGACCTTAACAAAATAAGTCGTTCCTGAGAGGTAAATGCAGTCTGCTTAATAATATGTCACCCCCTCTTCCACACAAGTCTCAAGACTTCTGGGATTTATGTGGAATGAGATGCAAAAACAGAATAATTAGTTCTGAGTAACCATGTATATGAAAATTTCGAAAATACCTTTTAATCATACAATTCACAAGACAATTTTCATTAAATTTCTACTTGCATATTACCTGGTGCATAAAAAGTGAGTTGGTAGTGTATGTCTAGTACTGCTAGTTGATGATAATGTAAGAAATTAACATTTCAATACCTCATTCAAGCACTGAATGTTGGTTAGGTCTTAACAAAATAAGTCGTTCCTGAGAGGTAAATGCAGTCTGCTTAATAATATGTCACCCCCTCTTCCACACAAGTCTCATTTATGTTGAATGAGAGGCAAAAACAGAATAATTAGTTCTGAGTAACCATGTATATGAAAATTTCGAAAATACCTTTTAATCGTACAATTCACAAGACAATTTTCATTAAATTTCTACTTGCATATTACCTGGTGCATAAAAAGTGAGTTGGTAGTGTATGTCTAGTACTGCTAGTTGATGATAATGTAAGAAATTAACATTTCAATACCTCATTCAAGCACTGAATGTTGGTTAGGTCTTAATAAAATAAGTCGTTCCTGAGAGGTAAATGCAGTCTGCTTAATAATACATCACCCCCTCTTCCACACAAGTCTCATTTATGTTGAATGAGAGGCAAAGATATTATTATTATTATTATTATTATTCTCTAAAATCTATTATAAATATAAAATTAACTTTAAGACTCTGTATCACGAAAACGAAGAAATATTTTATAAAGAAAGAAATTATAATTGTACGATACATCTTTACTTACAAGAATAAATTTGAATGCAATAATATTGATTGCTTTTAGTCATGTTGGATGATGGAACAGTTTTCAGAAAAACAAATAACAAATGATAGTTTATAGTAAAAAACAATGTAAACTTACCTGAAACAGCTTGATGGAGTACTATACTGGTATTCTTAACTGCAGTTATAACTTACTTTATCTATATCGAATTTGGTTATTTATAGGTAAATCCCCATACCGCGAGTTAAAACAATCACTTTCCCACCTATGAAAAACGTCCTTGTGACCGAAAAATGTGAACCATATTGAGAAGACTATCAGTTTGGTTCCTTTCACTGCACAAAAATTATATAAGCGAAGTATATTGTAATTTAAATCAAAAAAATGTTTTGCCCAAAGTGTCTCATTGTTGCAACAAATCGTTTTACACCCCCAATCTGCCCAAGTGCATATTTTTTCGAAAAGTAAGTAGGTACTTTCTATATATATGTATTTTTTCTGCCTTTTATGGTAGTTTATTATAAAAGTTTCCATTTCTGTTTGATTTAACGTAAAAGCAATACTAATAAAATATATCTTTCAAAAGTAGGATTGTTTAAAATCAGTTATAGCGTATTATTATTATTATTATTATAAATATTTTGTGTACCTAAAGATTCTTCATAAAAGAAGCAGTAATTTATTTATTTTCTGTAACTATAAGTTATTTTTCAATTACTTTTCGTTAAGAATAAGGGATTTGGCTGTATTTTAATAGGAACACTTAACTATTATTAAACTACCTTTATTATTATTATTATTGTAGTGATATACAGTACGAATGCACCTGCCAAGATTTTGTTCAAGAAGACGACCAAGTAGAAAATAACAGTGATTATTGCTTTGACATTGACATGGGAGAAAAACACCCGTGTTGCAATGAAGAAATATGTTTTTGCGACTATGAACAAATGGAAGTTGACGCGGAGGAAACAACAAGGTAATTTTTTTTTTTCTTTAAAATGCTCGAATATTGCTTTCAGTAAGTTCCAAGTAAAGATTTTCTCGATTCTAACTTTTATTTAATCCTTGTCTCTGTATACAATACAATCTACATATAAACCGATTATTATTATTATTATTTTTTGTTCTTACAGCATCCCAGAATGTCTGCAGTTACCAGGAGCAGAAGATTTGCGGAGCCTACCGGAACAGATCGAAGCGACTATTCCGAGAACAGAAGAACTTGGCATGCAAATTGAAGACGAATTACCAGCAAGGTAAACATTTTTTTCTTTAAATCTGCACTGAAGAAAATCAAAGACAGGCTTGAACATTGCTTCTAGTAAAACCCCAAGTAAAGTTTCGTTTCATAGATTCTTTCATTCTTCCCTGTATACTAAATAGTCTACATATAAACTGATTATTATTTTTATTCTTACAGTGTCCAGGACAATACTCTAGAACAAGAAGAAGAAGAAGAAGATCTGTATGGGAGATATTTAAGAGAAGACGAATATGAATCTTTATTGCCTGAAGAATAAAGTTAATAAAAATGTAAAATAATTATGTTATTTGTTTCAATATATAAATATTTCATGACTGGAAAATCTAGGACAGTAATTTTTGAAATCTCATAAAGTTGGGCAAGGTCGCTAAAAATGTAAATTACTATAAATTATTTTTATATCCATACAGCACGGCCTCTTTACCTAAATTAAACTTGGTACATTAATAATACATCTTGGTAATTGACACTATAATTTATATGTAAAAGGGAAAGTATAATTAGCTCGCGAGGTCCGCTGTCAGAGCGCTCGCGGTATTACATTAGCATATTATCTGGTCGCCTTCTGCCTTGTCTTGTTAATTGAAACACCAATTTATATGTAAAGGTATAATTATTTAGCCCACCGAAACTGTTCAATAACAAAATTTAAGTATCGTAATTATACATTCCGAGTTTAAGCCGGGCTCCAAGCCTCAGGCGCTCGCGGTTAATACATTAGCATATTACCTGGTCTTCTTTATGCCTTCAAAGCTTAAGGAGGTCGTACACTATAAAATCCTTAAGGTAGTCTTACATGAGTAGAGGACTATTTAAATAAAAAATAATGAATTCTATAATTATTAAAGTCTATGATTAAATAATAAGATTATCATTACAATACGTTATATAAAATAGATCCTTGATTGTTAAATAATTAATAAATTAATTATTTAAAAAAAAAAAAATAACTTTTTTAAGTCATACGCCATGACAGCCAAAAAGACCTAAGCGACGTCATTTCCTCTCAAAGCCTCTGGTGACAGGAGTGCCACACACAAACACCCACAGTGCTACCAACCTTCATACAAAAATTAAAAACCGACAACGATGTCAGACGCCATCTTGGATTACGCACTTCCGTTCTAGAACCGGCCCGGATTATCTACTACTGAGCACCACTAAGCCCTCTTCGGCAGCGCTCTCGAATTCGAATTTTTACTGAAATTATAGATTTTTTCAAAAATTTTGTAATTCAACCCGCCACAAATTCTACACGCAAAAAAACCACCGTTGATTCCAAATAAGAACAGAAAATAGCGTGATGCCATTTAAAAAAACAAAATTGATTGCTATGGCAATGAATGTACAGGGTGAGTCAACCGTAGAGTAAAGTTCATTATCTCATTTGTTTAGAGAATTACGAATAATGTCATATACCTAAACCCAGTAGTTTTTCTAATATTTTAATTTTTTTAGAAAAATATTAGTTTTTACTCTTATAAGAAACTGACAGTACCGCCATTGTTTCTAAAGGTGGAATACTCAAATTTGGTACAAACGTTCTATAAGGATGACAAAAAAGGTGTATGTAAATAAATTTTAGTTAAATGCTACAGGGCCTTCAAAATAAATTTACACATTTCGACTATTTTAACTTAAAAAATTTAAATTTTTTTAAATGGCACACCCTGTATATTATTTTTTTTTTGATAGATTTTGCAAAACCCTTCAACTTTTATTGAATATGTCATATACCTAATTTTCATAATTTGCGAGTTATTTTGATTTTATTCTTTTTTACACTTACCTACGCTATTGTGGAAACATAAACTAATATAAATAATAATAATTTCCCTACTAACTACCTTATTTTTAATTATTATGGAGTAATCAATGATCAAAAATATGCCCGTCTACTTAGATACACATGTTTAGTCTTGTTACTATATTTTCTTGCATGTTCCATAGCATAAAGGATGTTTATTGTCCTCCAGGTATCTCGTATCCTATTTTCGATATCTTCTGGTGTTGTAGGGGAATTCACATAAACACGATCTTTAAAGTGGTCTAACAAAAAGAAATCTAAAGGTGTTAAGTCACATGATCGAGGGGGCCACCCAATGAATCCGTTAGTGTAATAAAAACAAGTGTAAAAATGAATAAAATCAAAATAACTCCCAAATTATGAAAACTAGGTATATGACATACTCAATAAAAGTTGACGGGTTTTGTAAAATCTATCAGAAAAAATAATAATATACAGGGTGTGCCATTTAAAAAAATAGAATTTTTTTAAGTTAAAATAGTCGAAATGTATAAATTTATTTTGAAGGCCCTGTAGCATTTAACTCAAATTTATTTACATATACCTTTTTTGTCATCCTTATAGAAGGTTTGTACCAAATTTGAGTATTCCACCTTCAGAAACAATGGCGGTACTGTCAGTTTCTTATAAGAGTAAAAACTAACATTTATTTAAAAAAATTAAAATATTAGAAAAACTATTGGGTTTAGGTATATGACATTATTAACAAAAAAGTTATAGAATTTCATGTAAAATCTAAAAATAAGTTAAAAAATAGGGTGTTCCATTTAAAAAAACTTATGTTATATTCGCCACGCTTTTTTGAACCACCCTGTATACTCAAAAATAATTTTAAACTGTGCACCTTAATATTCTATAAAACTTTTGTATTTAACGTTTTTTCGTAATTCTCTAAACAAATGAGATAATGAACTTTACTCTATGGTTGACTCACCCTGTACTGACTCCGAAACAAATTCAAAGTTACCAAAAGATGCAAAAACTTAACTAAAAAACTCTTATCTAAACAATTTTTTTATACTGGCTGGCTTTAAAAAGTTATATACATTATTCCATACATATTGAGCAGTACATAAAACACTGACTTTACATCTTTGATGTTATATATACCAATTTATTTCTAGGCTTAGCATATTATGTACTTAATATTTAGAACATATTAGACAAAGGAGGAAGGAATATATGACATATTTTACTTATTATAAATAATAGGGAACTCTGCAATTTGGAATAATATACCCATGTTAATCCCAGTAAAAAATTTAGATATAATATATTGATTTGCTAATAGTATGTCATTCCAACAGAGTTATTGACATTGCACATTATAATTTAATGTTTATTCTCTCTACCATTAATTTAAAATTATTATAATTTTATGACCTAATGAACATCATTGAACATCATTAAAGCAGAGCCGCAATTTTTATATTAAGTGCAAATTTATTTAATTATAAAGCTATGAAAGAAGTTAGGAAGAATAAAATAAAACTGTGTATCATTAAATCATTTTAAATGGGAAAAAATTGGTATTAAATAATTTAATACCAATTTTAATGTGTTATTTATGTATTACTTTATACACACTGTTGCAGAAATTGTTAAAATTGTGATACATTATAATCTTTATCATTTATAAAAGCGAAAATAAATATAATAATTTAACCATCAGTCGTACTTTCGAAAATAACAAATTTCTCATAAATAAATTGCTTAATTACGGTTTGCCTATTAAATTATTAACTTTGATTAAATTCTGTCGGTCAGACCGAACACAACATAATATAGTTTCCTCTAGAACTAGTTTCTACAACCTGTTATTGTATTGGATTTACCCCATTACGGTTGGTTTGGATTGTGTTGCAAAAACTACCCAGAGGTGACGCCAATAGGGGTTGCGTACGCAAGGCTTACCTATTGTACCAAATACTCAGGTCTTCGCATTCGTAGGTATGTCACTTATATTGCACTGATGAAATCATAAAAAGATCGAAACCGGTCTGCAATTAGTGGCATCCTACGATGTGTAGTCTGAGTATTTCCTCGTAGTTTTCGTTGCAATCCGAATCCTTGTATTTTTTATTCTAACTGTGTTTAGACCAAAATACGGCAAATCTTGATTTGTAATTCAGCGCTCGGCGCAGCATATAGCCAGGAGAATAGCTGTTTTGGCCTAATTCGGTTCAGTCCTTATTTAAATAAGGCGTTTGCAGATGGAGGATAGTCTTAATGATGTCCATACTATTCGTAGTTATTTGCTATAATATAGTTTGTTAAGGTTGTAGTTCTGTTCGAGTGCTTGAGTTCTCAGGAATTCTGCAGGGGTGAAATGTGAAACCCTTATTACGTTATTGTGGTACGTTGTCAAGGGCAGTTTAAATTCTTACTGTATCCTGTCTTTTACATGTTGATCTTGATTTTTTGTAGGGTTTTTTGGATTTTTTGTGTTGATGGTTCGTTTAAACTTAGAATGGAGCAATGCAAGGATGAAAATGAGCTAACCTTAATTATTGGAAGGAGATGCCGAAAACAACTACTTCACACGTAATCTGCCCGACTGACATTGCATTACTTCGGCATCTCCATGGAAGTCGGCACATCCTTCATCGAGGCCAACCACCAGACACTGACAGGTTTTGCGCTTGTTATGTGCTCGTCAGGTTGCCATAGGTACTAGAACAATGCTGCGACATGATTGGCTAAGGGACATCGTGAATGTTAGTAGTGGTGAGAAACACACCGTAGTGTCCTCTATGGGTCTTTGGTTCTACCTGTCTGACAATTATTGTCAAATTGACAGACAGATAGCGACAAGCGCGAAACTAGTCATTATCTGGTGGTCGATCTCGATGAAGGATGTGACGATTTCCATAGAGATGGCAAAGTAATGCAATGCCAGTCGGGCACATTGCCCGTGGAGTAGTTGTTGTCCGGATCTCCTTCCAATAAATACGTAGAATTGTCTTCCTCAATAACTGCTTTAATCGCGCCTACGGACAGAAGGGCACTATCTGTCTGTCAATTTGATAATAATTGTCAGGCAGATAGTAACAAAGACCCAAAGAGGGCACTACAGTGTGTTTCTCACAACTACTAACTAACCTTAATTGTCATCATATAATGTATTTTTCATACGAATATTATTATTGGTCTTCATCAGAATGGATAACAAATTAATGGAAACATAGTTAAAACTTCCACAGTTCATCATATTTATATATTTTCAGATTATTCGTATTATAACTAGTACAAAGCTATAAATAGTTCATACTGCCATACTGCAGAATCGGTACATGTTTAGATAACTTCATATCGAGGTACTAATAAAATACCATATCTAAAAAGTATGATCCTCGGTGGTTATTTAAATTGGGAATTGGATTTCAAAATCCATCTAATTTATTGACTGCACCTATAAATCCAACGTAATTTATGGTGCAAAAATTGGAAATCGAAAGTTTTCCGAATGAGGATCAGGTCCTGAGGAGCTGGGCGAGTAAATGTTTCGTGACAGTTTGTGGAAAATTCGCATGCGACCGCACGCAGGCGGCGACTTTTGACCTTTCGTTATTTTTCTAGTTTTATGTAACAATTGCACATGACTATTTTTGTCGGTGAATTTTTAGTTGACAACGTGAACGTATTTTATATTTGAGGCACTGCACAGAGACATTCAGAGGTCAAGGATTGTATTTTGAAATATATAATACAGTCATAGTTATAAAATCCTGTGTTATATTTTAGAATGATCTATACTAATGTGTAAAAATATACAAATTGAGTTCTAATCGGATATTTATTTACTGATTGTTATAACTTATTTAGCAAATTATTTGCTAACGACGTTTGAAGTAAAGAAGGTAGGTAAGAGTTGTAATGATTCCTGATTGAATCCTGATTTCATATACCAAGAGTTTATAAGCATGATAGTATTCGTAGTTTTTAAAAGTCCTTTAGTTTCAAGAAATAGAGAATAGTTGAAGTTTTACGATACAATATTATTACAGACTTCTACTACGTGGAAAACTACGTCATCTTCAAACTAAAGGTTCCAACCCCCTTCAAGAGAACCTAAGAAGTTGCATTGAAAAAGTGTTTATTACAGTTTCATGTATCTTTAAATAAAGCTCTAAAAAAATACTTATTCAGTAAGATAATAACATACAAAACCCAAAATCACGAGTTAAATTATTGTTGCATTATTTCAGTTGTATTTTGTCGTATTGACATTGTATACACATTTGGTCGGGCATAAAACTAAACTTGGCCAATGTAAGCTTAGTTTATATAAACTTTCATAAAAGTTTACATTAGAAGTTTTCGGAATTTCATAAATATATTCAGAGACATAAAGATAGGAGTGAAAATAAATAAAAAGGTCAAAGACTTGTCTTCATTACATGGAGTATAAAAACAAGTTAGTGCAATTTCCGTATCGTATCACATTTATATATTTATCATATTTCTACAATTATAAATAAGATCTAAGGAATGTACCAAACGGCATACTGAATCCGGGTAATCGGGCCATCTCTTGGGTAATTTAAAAGCAAAATATTCCAGCCTGAAACTGGAAAAGGTATGAACGTGTTATGTTTTACATAACACCTGCCGATGAATCTCAGCACTTTACTGGTTTATGTGAAGCATCCCCAACAATCACAATATTCAAAATAATACAGTAGAAGATTGTTGAATTGTATTTACAATGTTGTTTCCCAGGCTTTATTGCCAGACTGAAATCGACACTATAAAACTGATTCAACTTTTTCCTGTGCTTTTTAAAATAAAAGCTATATCGATTTAAATATGATATATGCCTCTGAATAGCTAAAGTTGAATTATTGGAATTATTTTCACCAACTGAGTTTTCTTTACGGGATGTTTTACCTTAAGCCCGTACATCCAATAAGACTTTTTTGTGATACATTTTTTTTCTCATAGTCACTTTAAACAATGATCCTTTAGGAGACTTTTTGATTCCTTGTCGTTTTTTTGATAAGTGAAAAGGGCCGCGATCGATATATGGAAAAGTACGTACAGGATGATTTTGAAAATTTGGTGATATAGAAAGGTCAGTGTGGCCTACCTTTTTAAAATATTTTCACGTTTCTGGCACTTCCGGTATAACCGGACGTAGACACCAACTTGCTTATTTTAAAGGGAACACCCTATATATTATATCATATCCGGATTCTACATAAAATTCTAAACACATTTCATGTAGGATGTCCTCTACCTATCTTCAACTGTTTTTGAAATATTGACAGGTGAATCTTGACATTTTACAACTTTGACACCCTGTAAAATCTAAACGGTTTGAGATCAAGCAAAACAGTTTGCACATTCCTATTTTAGGTAAGTTTCATAAGCATACCCTATCCTTATTCTTAATCGTTTTCTAGATATTTTCACTTTTTCAAAAATTTCTCAAAAACATAGTTGCATTTATCGTGTTCTATCTCTTTCAGTTTGTAACCTAAACAGTTGAAATTTTAACAGAGTAACACTGAAATATATCGAAACATGTAGAAATACGAAAGCTAGTGCATATTACACAGAGTGTCCAGAAAAAGCCGACCAATTGTGACAAATTCAAAACTTAATAACTCACTTATTGTAAATGGAAGACCCTGTGGTATATAATACTAACCAGGGTACTTTTTAATTCGCTTTCGATTGGTATTAATATTCCCTATACCTAAATTCCACTGATTTAAGAATATTTGAACATTATTGCCGAAACGAGAATAATCGATCAGTTAGCTGTCAGGTTGGCTATGAAACGAAACATTTGATCGTGTTCAGATGGTGCAATTGTTGCGGACAATAATCGTCTTCGAGAACAGTTTTCAATACATTAAATTCCAGAGAAATTCACATGCCCTTCGCCTTTCAAAATTAAAAAAAAAATGGTGCATTTTATACTTAAAATACAAAAGTTTATCATGAGCGAAAGGAAGTTAATAGAAATAAGTTTAAACATTGGAATGCACTTCATCCTATTTTAATATTATGAGCCAAATTCCCAATTTTTAATTGATGTAAATTTGAATAGTTTTTTAGGATACAGTTTCAATAATGTAGGTATTTGGGCTGAATAACCATTAGTTTAATATTACTCATTAAAACAGTAAAAATGAACCCGACAATATTACACACGCACACAATCACTTATAATTGACACAACAGCAGTTATAAAATTATTTATATGACGTTAAAGGGCCAAAAACTTTTATTTTTATAATTACTTTGTAATAATTATATAATCATAGTAAATCACACTAGTATAAGCAAGACTGAGGTGCAGCAAATTAAAAAAGATATATACAGGGCTATTCAGAACTTATCCATAATAAAATTTGGGAATGTTAAACATACATGTACAAATGTGGTAGTGCAAAAAAAAAAATTTTTGGCGTGTTCTGAAAACTATTTAAAAATTTTTCATTGCACGCCGCTGGATAGTCTGATAGTCTCGGAAGTTCTGAGAGTATACCGACACCCGGCGCAAAAAAGATTTGCAGCGTTTTTACTTTAAAATAAACTGAAAGATAGATAGATGTGACCAAAGTGACGTGTCTTTAAAATTAATAAAATTTTGTTACACTAATTTTGAAGAATTGCGCTACTTGATTACTAGGTATTATAAACATGAAATTTATGAAAACTTTACACATACCTTGTTACAAAAGCTGTTCGAAATTTTGTCCATCAGCAGTAAATTGGAGATTTTCAGCATTTTGCTGCAACAACCACTCACAAAACCTAACTCGTAATTGATAATCCGCTGGTAACTGTGCTTAAACACGCTGGATATGATACGGGTAAAACTGAGCTTCGTGTAGTAAGCGCCACACCGTTAATTGGGATACCCCATCCCGGGCCACCATCTCGTCCATGAATTGCACGTATATTACCAGTATCACGGCCACGTTGTACCACTGCCGTAAAAGTTGCATAATTTGGCGTGTGTCGATTGGGAAACAGATCCGCATACAAGCGCGAAGCTGCCACTGCATTTTGTCCAACTTCACCATAAATAAGAATCATGTCCATTAACTCAGCATTACTGTACACATGAGCCATTTTGAAAATTTTAAAGCTTAACACTCCTACGATAAATAAAACAACAAACAACAGTAGGTACTGACTTCTTGTTTCTAATGTACCCGGCACCGGCACTGAGAGAGCGACACAGATAGACAAATATATTATCCCCACTCTAACTCTATTCGCTCGGTCTTGACCAGGCGTTCCAGCTACAAAAACTTGTTTACTTTTTTTTGTAGGAATGTGGTATATCAGATGTAGTTGAAGTACAGTTGCCCACCTACGTAGTCCTTTATAATGGTATAACTTTTAACATTGTTTACGGGAAATCCAAAGACTTTTATTATAAATTTTTTTGGTGATATCGATTTCTTATTTAAGGATGCACATATCCTCAAAGTTTTAGAGATAAGTTCTGAATAACCCTGTATATTTATGGAAAATAACATTGTTTATTATCCTTTATAACATGCATCGCTTGGATTCTTGTTTTGAGTTTGTTTGCTAACTGTGAGGTAGCTGTCCAGCTACCTCACAGTTAGTGGACAGCACATATTCGTCAAATGTACCTACATATAAGAAGATGAGATATATCTACATCCGGCTAAGATGTTATATTTTGCCAATATTAGAGAAACCCAAACCGACAGGGCAAATATCTGAGAATTTATCGACCCACAACCAAATAAACCACTTTATTGATAGTGAACACAACTAATGGCCATAACATTAACTCTATACAAGCATGTCTCTGGTAGAGACGCATTTAATGACCGTCAGTTATGTGTAAATAGATCACTTTCATATGGAAACATATCTGGAAGACTTTCATCTGGCCTCGATCGCAAGAATCCATGCTCTCTGCTGTGGCAATCATAACATGTCATTTCTCTCTGAAAGTGAAGTCTTCATTACTCACGTTATTATATTCGGCGAAGAATAATTATATAAAAACCGCAATGAGAAGAGCTACAAGAATGTAACTTTCTTGGGATCATTATAATTAATTGATTACAGGTTGGCAGGTGCATATATTTCATTTCTAGTGTTTACATCGTTTTTAAACATATTTATACTCTGCCTGGCACAAAAAATGGGTACCTGCACAGAAATTATACCAAGTATACCTAATATATGAAAAACTTTTAAAGCACTAAGCCTATTTTAATTATTTTGTTTACCATTTTATAAAATATTTCATTACCAGCTAATACTACTACATATATAGTAGTATCCAGTTCCAGTAGTATAATAGTTCCAAATGCAATAAATCGATTCTCGATTCTTATACAATATCTCGATTCTTATACAAGGTCGAAGAAAGTCTAAATTAGGAGACAAGCAGAATTTTAGGAAAATTTTAAATATTATTTGCAGTTTATTCTGTGTGTCTATTTTGAAATATGTATCTGAAAACAATCGAAATTTTTACACTTCCTTTTTTCTTGAATAGTTCTATGAATATTCACTTGACCCGTTTTAAATGTCTACATTATATGGCCACTTTTAAATAAGAATTATTAATATTGTTTCCTACTATCTATCCTCCTTTGTCTTTCAGTTATTTACGCCATTTTCGGTTTTTTTTCGTAGTGGCTATACTAGATTTTCTTCTCATGTGATAGGTTTTGAAATAAAGTTAGAAATAAATCAATAAATTCATAGTTTGTTTCTTTTGGGATTACACCACCTGTAAAATAACAAAAAGCAGAAAACCAGAAGTATACAAATTAAATATTCAAAGTGTAGTAACAAGGCAAACTTCTTGAAAAGAAAAAAATATCAAGAAAAGCCAGCAACTGATAAAAAGTTCTGATAAAATATTTTTTATAAATAAAAAATTTCAAAATTTGTTTATTGATAATAAAAAAGATCATGTTAACCATTTTTAGTATTTTATGCACATTTTTCAATTTTAAAGTTTTTATTTATAAATTTTAATATTTATTTTGTAGTAACAATTATGTTAAAACTAACAATTAGACTGTAGACTGTCAACTTCCTTCACTTATCAAAGCAAATCCCTCTGTGTATTACTAATATTACTAATATCACTAATATTACTATAACTTGGTGATAACTGATATATGCAGTAACTGTAACAGTAATCCTAAAAAATAAATTAAATATGGCCGCCATAAGAAAAACGAAATATAGGAAGACAAGTCTACAGCAACAAACAACAGAATGTCTTGAATATATTAAAATATCTGTTTATAGTGAATATTTATAGAAATATGGAACAATAAAGTAAATGGCAAATTCTCAAAAATGGTAGAAAACGGAAGATAGAACAAATTTCAAATAATGATGTTAAAATCTCCGTTAGACACCGATATTTATATACAGGTTGATGCAGTAAGGCATAAAAGTCAAAATGCTATTCTAAATCTAATTAAAATATGTCCCAATTACACATTGGATTGTTATTATTTATTTGCCGATATTTTAAGTTAAATTAAAGTAACTATTCCGCTAATTTTATAAAATTTGAGACCATATTTTCTGATTGATTCAAGCCAGCGGCCGAGCTCTAAGTATAAAATTCTGCAAAACTTTTCAAATTTAGCTCCCTTCTATATCTTATAGTAACTAATATACCAGCAGGGCCGCGCCAGGGGTAGCTGCCGCCGGGGTGCGGAACTTTTGCCGCCGCCCTAGCAGCATTCTAGGTTAATCACCAAATAATGGAGCGATAATTCGATAAAATAAATATGGAAATATAAATAAACATTAATAATAATAAATAAAATAATTAACAAAAAACAAACTATATTAAAAACAACAATAACAATTAACAAAAAAGCAACAAAATTAAAAAAAAAAGAGCTAAGAACAAGAACTTAAATAGTCTTTTTATTTAAATACTTACATCCGGATTCATGAAAGGGGCGTAAGGCGTTAGTCGGACTAACCAACTTTGCACCGCCGACTACACCTTTTATTTTAACACGCGCAACATGGGTGCAAATTTTTCGCGTAACCTTCGCTAGTCGGACTAACGTTAGGCCTCGTTGATGAATCCGTACGTTAGTTTCTTAAGTCATTATTCAAAAAATAATTTTTCGGGCCTTCTTTCTTGCAAATTCCTCAACCAAATCAGACATATCTATACCCCGATTCAGAATTAAGCAAAGTGGAATGACCTCGCCGATCTGGTAAAATGCGGTGAAGCATGGGCGTGCGTATTCTGTTTTACCATTGGGCACATTTCAGTTAATATATACTCGTATACTATTCTATAGAATACTTCTAGTATATGCACTTCCACTTTTTTAACTAACACAAATAAGTATAAACACTGACACAAAGAATAAATACACTGATAATTTTACCACAAATTTTTACCGTTAAGAAACGCGCGCGAAATAACCCAATATCACGCCACTGTTTCGAGCGCAGTCGCTTGTTGGTTCCCATTGGTTCCTAATTCGACCAATCAACGTCGTTGAGGCTCAGAAAAAAGAAAGGGAAAATGCAAGAATATGTATGTTAAATAAGGATAAACAACTTGTCGTCTAATTTACGGCTTTCGCAGTTGTCAGATATTTCAAAATTCCTTGATATTATCACAAGTATAAAGATATATTATGTCTTTATACTTGTGATATTATTAAGTAAAAGCAAATTAAACATTGTGTTTGCTTTAATAAAGTACAATAGGAATAAGGGACGTTAAAGACAAGTAAAAAAATGGGTAAATAAGGTAATTAATACGTTTCCTGTTTTAAATAAGAATACTTTAGAAATAAATGTGACAACATAGATCTACTCTCTTTCCGGTCTTTGCACTTTGCTTAATTCTGAATCGGGGTATAGGTTTTCACATTTTTTTTTGACTCGACCTAGTCAGTCAATAAGTGACTCCCCGTCCCGGTCAGTTGTCCGCGGGCCGCCCTCTTTAATCGATTAGGAAAAACGGCGTTTCGTTGCTACTCACGACAAATGTGATGACCGGCGACTAATAGACCGTGAAGAAAACCTTTTAACTTGGCTAAAACTGTAAATTATAACAAGTCATCTGAGATCTTAGAAAGTACTTATTTACTAAGAGGATCTGATCTAACTAAAGGACAAAAATAAAATGTAAAAAAAGGGGAAGAGAGATATACCTTGACTGACGTCTGCTACTAACCTACGGTGTCTTTTGGCGCCCCCTGGAACGTGGTGCCCCGCACCCCTTGCACCCCCAGGTTGGCGCGGCCCTGTATACCAGTGCTAATATGTCGAATATGGGACATGTATGTTTTCCTCAAAATGTATCCTCAAATGTATGTAAATGTATGTAATATCCAAATTTGTATCCAAAATTTTATGAAGATTTTTGTTTGTTTTAATATACACCCATTTTACATATTTTTAAAGTATTTTCTTGCCTATCGTTGATAAAATAACGTTATGTCACAATCATCTAGACTCTAGAGGGTCAATAACTCCACTATTAAAGTTGACAGACAACGTAGGGTAATTTTTCTATGTTTAATAAATAACTAATTTGCCATTAAGCCTAGGACGGATTTATCTCTGAGATAAAAACTTTTCCTAGAGTTCCCAAGAGCAATATTTTTTCCGTATAATGAAACTACGAAAATAAAGGCCTGTTCCTGGTTTATTTATTGCTCTTCTTACTCATAAAATCCGTAAAATTAATTCTTTAATCGCTTTAGTCATTAGCTACAGCGCAGTTAAATGTATCTGGTGTAAGAATCTCAAATTGGTCTATTATATTCTTCGCCTCTTTAATCATTTACAACCCCCACAAGCTTAATTTCAGAGGAAAATTGATCCAGGTCAGGCAAAAGTTTTATTTTTCTTCATGATAAAATACACAATACGTTTTTACAACATAAGATAAGATAAGACGACTATTTCGGCGAAAACATTAATTTTCTTTTATTTCTTTGACAATTTGCAGATAAATATGTCAGTACACATTCTTAATCTTCATCTGTGTTCAATACTTAAATCACATTGACATAACGCACAATTTTATACACACAAATTTAGAACTTCTATTAGCCATATTTCTGAGACGTGAGATTTTTAATCTCATAGGACTAGAATAATGAATTCTCGCTATCTAGTATTGAATTATATTTATATCACCCTTCAGTGTATTTGCTAATAATCCCAAACTGAAGGGCCAAAACTTTTGAAATACGTGTTAGTTCTAGTTACAAAGTGAATTTTCATTGCCAGCGAGAAAGTGAAATGAAAACGTGATACACAGCTCGGTTCATGTACGAAATCAATCAAACGGTGAGACTTGGCTGTCTGATACTGTCGGTGGTAAATGGATGGATATTTCGACGCCATCTTCGCTGGAAAAAATTAAATTGGACATTAATCAATTTGTGTAGCAAGTGCGGCCAACTGGGAAGAACTCGCTAATCCAGGTTGACGGATTATAAACAGTGCGTAGGTTGCAGCGGCGTAGCTAGAGGGGCTACTCTGCCCCGTTCGCCTTGTCACAGTATAAATATATTAAACAGTAAGTCCGGTCTTTTGATCTGTCCTAAAATTCCGGCGTTTTTTGTAAATGGCCATAAATTAACTTCATGTGCGATGAACGCAAAGATTATAAATTTTCTTTTATACTCGTTGCGCTGTACGGCCGTATACTATCCTATACTAAGCATTCCCTATCTTTTATATAAGATGGCCTTGTTCCCAAGAAGTAGGGGAAAAAACTTTGGAACTAGTACGTTGTGTAAAATGCGCAAAATCTGTAATGGAGTGGCGGTAAAATCCAGAAATACGCCCGCAATAATAATAGACCAGGCAAATCTTACTTTTTCAATGAAGTTTTAAGGGGACATTTATTTTCCAATGGGAATCGATAGGTTTTATGTTCAGGAACAAATATATATAAATCCCAAAAAATCCGTTGTGAGCTAAAAATGTTATCTTGAAAAATATCTTCTTATCCCTTGGAGCAATTTTAACATTTTTTTTTTTTATTTTTACAGGATTTGAAGCTTAAAACATTAGAAAAAAATTATATTTTAATTTAGATATAACCAAGAATATAAATTTCCTAACAAAAAAACGAAAAAGGAAAGGATTTTTTTAAATTTTTTTTAACTTCTTACATTTAACTTTCTAATATCACTACCTAACTTTACATTCTAGTTAACTACAAAAACTCAGTCATTTAAAAGATCCTCGTACATATACATTTTTTTTGGCAGCCACTTCTACATTTACAGTCACGATATACAGACAGAAGATAGAATGTTGTGCGAAGTGGACGATCCTTAACATGACGCATTACGTCACTCAGAGAGTGCTTTTCGTTACGGGATACGCATTTTGTGCGTTTTTTTTTCGTCTGTAACGTGATTATTTTTACAGTTACAAATATTAAACAAAAGATGTTTGTTATGGTTCGTTTTATAACTTAAAAATATAAAATGTCTCAATTTCGCGAAGCTGAGCTGTTAAACATTCTTACTATGAAATTTGTTCCTCTAAGGTTTTCGCCACGAATTTCTGGAGAACTGAACAATATAGAGTAAAATTGTACATACACTATTTTGTAGAGCACAAAATATACTACAAGAAAGACTATGGGAAGGTATTATATGCACAAATATAAACACAACACAAGTTTTAAAAATGTGGGGTTTTATTAATACAGTCCAAATTTTATTCTTTTTTTTTTTTCTTAACCAGTTTAATTTATTTACTTTTTATATATCAATATCTAATGCTTGCACAAAATCAAACAATATCCAAGTAAAAAGTATCCTTATCTAACCAAAACCTTACGTTTAAAGAACTGGAAAGTTAAAGACCAAATATATCAAATATGCCAAAATGATGGCTTACCCAAATTTTAAAAAATATTTACATGCTAGTTTATTATTGTCCATAGCATTCGGACTTTTATATTTAAATTACCTCATAATCTTAAATTTACCAATATTTAATTTTAAGTAATTTAAATTAGACAAGTTCACCAATTTATTTATTTATTAATATTTTTCTGGATTGTTACACCGTTCTTAACGGTATTTACAAAACACGCAATTTAAAGTATACAATATACATAAAAATACAACACATAATTAGAAAGTATGATGATCCAATTTCAGTCCTTTAAACTTAAGGTTTTGGTTAGATAAGGATACTTTTTAGTTAGATATTGTTCGATTTTATGCAAGCATTAGGTATTGATATATAAAAAGTAAATAAATTAAACTGGTTGAGAAAAAAAAAGAATAAAATTTTCACTGCATTAATAAAACCCTACATTTTTAAACCTTGTTGTATTTATTTTTGTGCATATAATACCTTTATCCGGGGCTAGGAAATTTCCCATCCATTGCTGTATTTGAAGATAGGTCCTGAAAATATAAAAAAAATATTTGCTATTAATGTAATCACCATTTGAAACTACCTTAAAATATGTTGCTTCAGTGCACCTTTCGTTGGGGGAAGAACGTCCAAATAAAAAGATTTTTCGGGCGTCCGCTTAGCTATACCAATGTTATAAAGCCTATATCGTTCTTCTATAATGTCTCGGGATCCGTGATCCGTCTAATCCGTACATAAAGGAGACAAATTTATAACCAACGTTTAGTAGTTCATCTAGATCCGCATTCTTATCACTGAAGACTAACAGTTTGTCTTACATAAATGTATGTTTTTTAAACACATTAAAAATAACGCGAGCGGCCATGTTTTTTTTAAATGCTGACTTTAGCTCACTTCCGATTTTTTGGATTTTTAGATTTGCATTCTATGATAAAAGAGCTATCGTTTTCAACAAAAAAAATAATGTCCGCAAAAACTTCACACTTAACGTATATTTCTTTAAAATTTGCCTGGTGTATAATACTTCTGTGTCTGGGATCAGCCAGGGACACATAATATTTGATAACGCATGCGCATAACAGGCAACGTACTAATTCCCCTGTTATCTCACTTTTTGGCTTAAGCCTGTTTTGTAAATGAGCAGTACCTATAGGATAGAAGTATGTGGTGGTTTCACACCTATATATGACCGGCGCAGCTTCTGCTCAGCGGGGAACTCGTAGATGAAGTCGTGAAGTGTTGGCATGATTTGGCAGGGATTTCTAGCCCGGCCTGACAAGTGACCCTACTATTTAGAATATATTTATACTGTGGCCTTGTTATCTGCGAAGTTTGTTATTTATCTTTGTAGAACTTCGTTTTCTTTATCTTTAATAATTGCAATATATTTCAATTGCAAATTAATGTAATGTAATTCTAACGATGAAAAAAAATATAATTAAAGCTTAACAAGAGTAAATAATCACCCATGTATCTTAACATTCATCAAGAAATTCTTTTTGAAATAGGTCATCTGTAAAATGGTTAAAGTAGGCAAATGGAAGCAATAAAAATAAACATTACAAGATGTATCCGTATGAAGGCAAGTTTATAAGGAACTCGTTTCCGAAAAGTAATTCCTCTAGAAAAGCATGAAATTTGATTTGTGCCAACTATTTTATCGGAATATATTAAACATCAAATAGGGCTTTCCATCAAATTTATATTACATTAAATGGGACGTCTTTAAAACTGATAAAAATTATAATCATTGATATTTACAAGTAAATGGAACACCTTCCATATTTTTACATATTTGAATAAATCTCTCTCTCATGAATACACTGATGTAAGGATTATTGTCTGTTAGGAACTTATTTGTGGTGCGTAATTTCATAATTTCTTTTGGGATTACACTACCTGTGAAATAACAAAAAGCAGGAAACCAGAAATATACAAATTAAATATTCAAAGTGCAGAATCAAGGCAAACTTCTAAAGAAGGCCTTGCGAGGTAGTATTTTCTAGATTTTACAATGCACCGGAAAATAGCTTCTTAAAAAATCAAGTATTTTTTTCATGTATAAAATGTATATAGAGAGATTAAAATTGTCTCGATCATAGGAGAATAGGTACCAGACCAATTTACAATTTCCCAAATGCAGCACGAGCTCTCGTGCGATAGAAATTTTAACTTAAAATAAAATCAGATGTACCAAACATTCTTAACGTTTTTAATTTTCATCATAAATTATTAAATTTGTGTATTTTGGTTGTAAAAAACTATTAATCTACTTCCATTAGTAATAGCAGCTGCATTATTTTTATTTGGGAATGTGTCCATTATCGAGATTGCACGAAAAGTGCTAAATACTTAAACTTTTATTGTGTTTTATTAATAAAAGGCAAACAATGTCACAAATTACTTCTCTCAAAATCGTTCCCTATGATCTAAAACTTTTTAACCTGTGTGTATAATTATATCATTAAAATAAATTCAAATACTAGTACTGAATAATTTATTGAACCATTATGGAGGTATTGAAAAAGAAGGCAAAGCAATCATTTGATCTTTGATGTCCATTGGATGATCCATTGGTTCTCTGTAAAAACATATTTTAAAAAGTACCAATTAACTTTAGGTATTTATTGATTTTTTTACACAACAAATAAATAATTACAGACAATATAATATGCCACGCAGCTTCCACATACATGAATTAGATTTGCATAGTATTATAAAATTTGTAAATTTCTGCAAATGGAATTTATTGTAATGATCCCTTTAAATTGTTCATTCACAAGAACTTACTTGAATCACTTTTAAATAAATGAATGATTTACCTGCTCCCACACACATGAGGACAGCACAATGATTATTTCTTCAATAGATTCAATGTTACAAACATCTAAATTCTGGTAAAGGGTTATTGAACCATAACATGCTATGAACTAAATAATTATTAACGGAATATACAGGAATATACATACATATATGTATGATATTTATGGGTGTCTCGTGTCACGTCGTAGCACGTCAAATCAGACATCTGATAAATTATTCGTTATATCCTGTTTTTCGTTTAACTAGTGGATATCATAAACGTGTTCATTCCACTTTTGCGTGCAATGTTTACTTACCTAACTTGGGAGTCAGCCATCAGCGAATAGTTTATGGAAATGATCATTTAAAATTCATTACGTTCTGTTTGCTTATATTTTTGATATACTTACTTATACATATGATTTCCTGTAGTACCAGACAAAAATATTGCAAAAGAAAATGTAGCAAACAACTACTGGCTCCCAGTATAGTTAAGGTAAGTAAGTAATAAGTTAAGCTCCCAGATCAGTATTGGTTTCTTTGGTAAATCCTAGAAAGGTAGCTACATGGTGGTGAATGATACAACTATCCAGATTGTGATAATTATTATTATACAGGGTGGGTCAACGAAAAGTATTATCCTCGATGATCTGTAAAAGGATTTGGTTTCCATGAAAGATGTTTGGACAGGTCGATTTTTATTTGAAGGGGTACACATTTTTATATTATTGACATTTATGCAGGGTGTCCCAAAAAGATAGGTTTACCACAACTTGTATTTTTTAAATGGAACGTCCTGTGTACTTTTACAGATTTAGAACAAACGTCCTATCAGGATTACATATATATGAAATTTGATGGAAATAGCTCAGATAGTGAATAGTGAGGCAGATATACATATTAGAAAGAGAATATTGATTCATTACTAGGCTACAAACTAAGTTTTCCTCCAACATAACAATTTATGGTCAGATCTCCCTCACTATTAGAGCTATATCCATCATTTGGCGAGCCCGTGGCTCAGGGTTTAGTGTCTCCATTTCTCAACCTAGAGGTCGTGGGTCCGACCCATGCCACCAGAAAATTTTTAATTAATTTATCTACTCGTAGATTAAGGCTTGTTGGCAGAGATAGGTTGGCAACCATCCTTGGTTTCCAGGTTTCCCTCATTCCATCACTGAGTGGTGGTTACGGCCTACTGACATAAGTCGTTCTTGAAGCGCAAATGCGACCCGTAAAATAATAATATGCCACCCCCCTCTCCCACACAAGTTATCAGACTTGTGCTGACTGGGCTAATTCTTGTGATTAGAATGAGGCGTAGAGATTATTATTATTATTAATCCTATCCTGTATCAATGAGAGGACGTTCTATGCAAATATGTGAAAATACAGAGGGTGTTCTATTTAAAAAATATAAATTGCGCTAAACTTATCTTTTTTGGGACAACCTGTATGTCTATAATATAAAAATATGTCCCCTTCAAATAAAAATCGACCTGTCCGAGCATTTACCACGGAAACCAATCATTGGACAGATAATCGAGGAGGAAACTTTTGACTCACCCTGTATAACATATCCATCCCTCATTCTAATCAATCACAATGATTAACTCGAAAGTTAGCCACCTCCCTCTCCCACTTATTTGTGAGAGTGGGTGGCTTAATATTTTTCATTTGTGTCAAATACCGTTTATTTGGTGGTTGTCTTTCGGGATAATTTCCAATATAACTGTTTAAAGCCACAGTTGCATTTCTATTATTTTTAATAAAACACTCCAACATATCACATTTTTCTTCATTGGAATAACGCAAAGCTATTTGGACGATTTTAAAAAAGTGTCACTCTAACTGTTAACAGTTAACTCTATAATTAACAATAGTTCAAAATGACAAGCAGTGTGAAACAAATGAAATATTATTATAATATTATTATCGTCATGGAGATTTATATACTACTAATAGGGCTTTTCTTTGAGTACACGTGGCCATTAATATAATTTTTTCACCCAACTCCATGGCATCAGTGATAAGCTTTTACAAAAATTTGAGATTATTCTATAATAGTTTCCTAAAATTAAGCGGTGTTGACAGACTCGATAAATGATTTTTATAGTTATTACAAATTTTCCATTTTATAAGTAGTTTTGATCTGTGCTATGTTTCTCCATATGTTCTGCAGTCATCCATAGTTAAAATAATCTTCTCCACTACCTCATGTACTCTTTATATTCTTCTTCTTCGTTTCTGAGCAATGTTGACAATAGATTTTTAAAATCAGGAAACTTATAATTACCATTATGATTATTTTTGTAATATCTACATTTATTGTGGCAGGCGAGTCGGTGGCTCAGGGCTTAGCGTCTCAATCGCTCAACCCAGAGGTCGTGGGTTCTAATTCCCATTCCACCAAACAATTTTTAATTAAATTGTTTACTCGTAGATCAAGGCTTATTCGCAGGGATGGCTTGGCAACCATCCTGGCGATGGCCTAGGATGGGAAGAATGTCAACTTGGTGTTAATGTGAGAGATTAAAATCAGTTGATGTTTGACTTGTCCCCCTAACTAGTGAGGTTTTCCAGGTTTCCCTCATTCCAGCACTGAATGGTGGTTAGGGCCTACCAACGTAAGTCGTTCCTGAGGCGCAAATGCGGCCCGCGAAATAATAAACGCCCCCTCTTCCACACAAGTCTCCGACTTTCGGGCTAATCCTTGTAATTAGAATGAGGGGTAGATATATTATTATTATTATATTATTATTATTTATGTAACCCTAGCCCCTTTTCCATTATTAAATAAACATTACATATTTTATACTATATTATGGGCAAGCCGGCAATTTATAAATATCACTAAGTCTTTATTTTAAGATGTCTTTAGAATTTCAAATTCATATACTCAAATATTATACAAACTGTCTTATTTTCTATGCATAGACAAAACGAATACGTGCGTTAGTTCTCCCTTATCACAAAACTGTTGCCAAAGCCTTTGTATACATAGATGTTTGTTTTCAAAAATGACTGTGTAAAGGAATTCATGGAGCATGCACTAAATTTATTTGCGGTAGCCGAAGAACATGAAAATTCGCTTGGGATGTTTTTGTACACAAATGAAAGTTATTATGCAAATAAGGTCAAAATAAACCACAGATATTCTTTGCCGTTATATATAACACAAAATTACTTTATATAGATATAACCATTCTTATTTTTTGGTTCAAAACAGAGCATACTGAATAAAATTCAATGAAATTGACAGTCTCTAAACCAAAACTTTGGCAGTAACCAAAATAACCATACGTATATTGTTACCTATTTGTTACTTTGATCATAATAATTGTCCGCCAATTGATCAGTTGGCGATTCAAACTACCGATGAGGGCGTTGAAAATTGTAAACAAATATGGAGACTAAGTTGAAACATTTAGTAGTTTTTTACTTACATTTTGAACTACAAAATGGTAATACCACATATATAGGTATAACAATAGTTTTTTAAATAATAATTTTTAGGTTACCAACTGGTAATATTGTAAAAATACACAAATAGCACCACTAAATTATTACGTTAAGCAAAACCAAATGGATCTTATTAATCAGTAATCACTAATTAGTAATCACCGCCCAAATACTCTGCAAAATTTTTGTCGATCGTCGTTCGGCGAGAGATGCGGCTAGCACCGGCGTTTGTTCTCGCGCCTAATGGCCCCGACACATCTGCCCAAATCCCGACTTTTCGCGGGAACCCTCGACCCTTTTTCTAATTTTTACGGCTTCAAGAACCACTTCACACGAAACTTCCATCCTTTCTCTAATCCTTTGAGATTTTTTTTTGAGCCAGTACGACCACTCCTTCTAAGTCTATTTCGTCTTTGAAAATCTCGAGTTGCGTCCGTCTCAACTTCTTTCTCATTTTATCGGCCGATATGAGATTGCACTAACGACAAACACCTTCTACAAAAACTGTAAAATTAATTAAACTTCATAGAGGTTATTTTCCTATGAGAAATATTGCTAACGAAATCGATAGTACTGACTGACAAACACTTCTGATTATCAAAATACTGAAGCGAAATGATTTTCCAATAATAATTAGAATATCGGTAATATATTTAGAATATTTTCGAAGAGTGGGCGGGGCTCCGAACCATGGCGGAGGGCCCTATTGATAAAATTGATAAAAATGTTTACTAAAAAATGAATTCTACTTTCAGCACTTAAAAAATGATGATGTTTTACCATCAAGAATAGAGTACCCTTAAAATTCATCAAAATATTAACACTGAAGTAGTTTTCCACATAACACCAAAACACTATACTGCACTCGACGCGCGTAAGGCAGGCTAACCAATAAGGCAGGCTAACCAATAAGGCAGGCTATATGGGATTGGCCTTCTGTCACCATTCATACTATTTTTACATTTAGCAATTTCCAAACTCTCAAAAGCATCCAGTTGTTTGGAATTTATTATATTCCTAATTAGTCTTAAATTGCTACTATCTATTTTATGGTTGTTCTCAAACGCATGTTGAGTGACACTAGCCTTATCTGCTCTACTATATTTGAGATGAGCCATATCTTCACCGAATCTAGTTTGAATTGACCTTCTAGTTTGTCCAACATACTTTTGATTACAATCTTTACAGCTAATTTTGTAAATCCCCGACTTTTCCTTAGTTTTTATTTTGTCTTTTGGATTACCTAAAAGTTGTTGTAGTTTATTTCCCGATAAATAAACCACTGACATACCTATATCTTTAAAAACTTTACCAAAACCAGATGGATGGCTCCAACCCCCTTCAAGACATCAAAATATTATTAAGAAGAATCGTTTAGTATAATTACATCATCATTCCAGATACAAAGTTTCAGCTTTCTGTCTCTAAATTTATTATTTCATATACAAGGGATTAAGGGTTATCAAATTTGTTTAATATGTATTTTCTTAAAAATAATATTATTCTAGATGCTTTGTTACCCAAATGATGACCCAAGGCCGTAGGCCTGGACCCCCGGTAGGACTAAAAATGGGAACAAAATTTACGAAAGCGATTTTCTCCCATTTCTAGTTTTTTATTAGGATGCGTGATTAAAAAATCGTACGTAAAAAACTAACAACAATAACGGGTGATAGCTTATAAGTTATGACTACGTCAGGTCTGAAATTTACATAAATTGACACTTGCGAAAATTTATTCTATGTTCAGCCAATCCCAAGGCTGGTCGAATGGCTTTAGAAGCACATTTTTATGTTATCGCTCTAATTAAAAATAGACTATCTTAAATCCGTTTTCTCTTTTTTAATACGCTTGAGCTCAATTAGGATAGAAAAATATCAAAAGTAACGAAGCTGAAACTAAGTTAGTGAGCTACATTTTGTAATTCCAATTCGTGAGTCTCTACTGCCGTCCTTCGTTACTACTAATAGCAAATTCTTTTACAATAATATTCTAACACGCTTATATTCATTCAATTTCTGTGAGGTCAACTTTCAGGTCAATATCTGTATTTGTTACTTTTGCATCACATAGGGTGTTTCAAAGAACAGGGGGCTAAATTCCAATCAAAAAAGGCATTTTTATGCTCCTAAGTAAAGTCCTAGGTGCTGACATTTTTCCTGAACATTTTTTAAATAAACCAGATATCAAAGTGACACTTGGTATGTTCTTTAAACAGACTAAATTCAATAACTGAATTAATACTGTCACTTTAACTAAATATGAGATATATAGCTGTTTTCGTTATAATCTATGCTCCTTATTTCTGTATACATATACCAAAAAATGTCTGAAACCGCACCAGACCATGATAGAAAATGAGATAGAAAACCAGCAAGGCACAAAAAAATTCAAGTAGTAGTAAAGAAATAGACATGATATTCGTATTTATTATGTATTATGTTTTTTCTTATTTTTCCTATAAGGTTATGTCCAATAATTTCAGTTTAAGAAATCAAGCATCAAAATAAATATTTCAATTTATAGGAATTCCATTTACCACATTTTTTCAATTCAGGAGACATTCTACCTCATATGTTATTTGAACGATTCAAACATGATATATTAGTGGTTATGTATATCAATATTCGCATTACATTACCTTTAAATACTGAGGTGACATCAATGAGAAGCTCCCTTTCACTTACTTGATTTATGGTTGGTGTGGCCGTGACAGGATTTTGGAAGTTTTTATCTAAAAATTGACACTTCATTACGATCAAGTAGATATATAAGTTATGATGTACCACAAACTCGCCCCACTGCTCACTTCTTATTTTAAGATATATAAGGCAGAGTTATAGAGGATTTATGAAACTTTACTGAAAAGGGTGTCAGAAGAGGCCAGTGGAAACTTAATTTTTTTTAAGATGTCGTTTTATGAACCGTGACCATACACAATCCCAAAATATAATAATAACTGTATAGCTTAGTAAAATATATAGACACTGTTATTAAGTATTAACCAACTGAGTCTTAACCATCTGTTATAATTAATTAATACCTCAATCATTATTAAAATAAGCTATAGTCATGATTCAGCAATATTTAACTGTTTAACTATTTAAGAAAGCATTTGAATAGACAGTAGTACTTGTAACCTCTTCAACATTTGGCTAATCGATTTTTTGATGTCATCTGAGTCAATTAAAATATAGTTTCACAAAATATTAATATTTTTGCTATCAAAAACTGGTTAGAGTAAGCAGGGTTGAACACATTTGTTGTAAATGAGGTTTATTTCATTCCTTTATCATTTTCCAGTGTGGCAAAATGCTTAAATAAATAAGAGCAGCCATGATAGTACTCCTACGATTAATACCTACTACTAAAATAAATGTATTTTATTCTTCATCTATTTCAAATTATATTTGCAATTTTCATTTAATATTATAATTCAGTTTTGCCAATAGAATGAGCTGTAATCGCAGATGGCATAAACATTTCACCGACTTGTAAGATTCTTTATGGACGATTGAATTCCTCCGCCGCCTTTTCAGTGATGATTGATGACTTATGATGATTAAAGGTATCCGCTTTTTATTTCGTATTTTTAAGCTTACATCTTTTTATGTTCCCTAGCATTCAATGGAATGATATCTTAAAATAGTAAGCATAATAAATATATATTGTTACTTGACCCTAACATCGAAAACACGTGCTTTGCGAACGTTTAATTGTTACGTTAAATTGTGTGTTAATAATTGATGTGGATGTTTTTTTTTGTTCTCTTCATGTCAAAGATTGCTTCTAGTCTTTGAACTCTTGGTTGTATATAACAGTTTGGGCAATAGAAAACAGTTTACCGACATTTATAGTTAAAAGCAATATTAGCTGAATCACGCTATCCGCAAAAATTAGCCAACTGGATCTAGCAGGTTATAGTTTAAAGTATGTTACTATTTCATTAGTGCCTAGTCTTTAGGTAATACTGTTGATAAATTGTAATTCTACAAAATGACTGACAATTGTTATTTTCAAATTTATTGAAACACTTTTTAAGACCGTTTTAGATGACATACGAGATATTTTCAGTATAAAAATGATAAGTTAGATCGAACTCTGTACAGGTTTATCTTTTCTCATTATTGGTTTAGACAGTCCATCTCACTTTAATGAGTAATTTTTTCCAACTATTAATCTTTAACTTCAACACTATATCTGATTATTCATACAGGTACAGGATGTTGTTTCTTTTTATTATAAATTATTAATAATTGATTACATTTTTTTATCTCTCAAATGTTTTTGAATAATATCTACAGTAGTTACCGCTATACTTTTAAGAACAATTGGCACACCCTTACAGTGAAAAGGATGAGCCAGCTCGCAATAACAAATCACCAGTGAACTGCCTTTTTGCGCCCAAGCCAAACGTGCAGAGCAGAGAATGAGAGAACGTAAATATAAATTTTTATCATTGCGATATGTATACTGAAGTAAATTTAAATTTAATGTAAGATGTAGACATATTTATTTCTCTAACACCACAAATAATTCTAAGATTCCTCAAAAATTAGTAGAGAATTATGTGCCCTCTTTGCTATTTTCGGCGAGAATTATTATTAAGACACGTACCTTCCTACGCTGTTTAAATAAATACAAAGTTACCCAATCTATTGTCGAAATTTGCTGCTTCTCCACCTCTCGAAGCTTCATAAAATTCTTGTGGCAATCCTTGAAGTGTCTTAACTGATACTTTAATTATTAATGCATATTCCTCAGTGTTTAAATCCACAGAAATTTACGTGAAACTACTGGAGCTTGCGTTACCTGTCTTACAGTGTAATGTCATTAAAAGTATTAAATGCGATCAAAATAAATCGCAAGCGATGTTGATCAAATAAAATCATTAACAGTTAATTCCCTGTTAGATTCCATATTGTCTTAACTTGTGTTTAATCCGATTAATTTGTATATTCTTTTAACATTTAGTGCAGCTTTTCAAAATATTCCTTTCCACTGATTCTTTTCAATTTAAAATATACGAGTCTCTTTGTAAAATGCAAAAAACTAAACGATGCATTCGAGCATATTACACAAGGTACTTAAGTAAGTATATGTTAGATTATATTTCTAAAATAAACCAGCCATCAAGCAGAGCCCACTGCTATCAAAAGAAATATTGTGCTACTCCTAACCTGTTTTTAGCACTGTGTGTAGCTTCCATGACCTCGATAAGAACTCCTCTATATAGCAATTCTATTGTAGACTAGAATAGTAGAGTAGTACCAGGTGTAGGGTCCGTGAAGTTAGCCCCCAACTCCTGGAGTTGGACGGCACTAATCCACAGTCGGTTAGTAAGTTATTAATAAGTATTTGTAAGCCCATTGGTAACATTTGTAAGTAAAGGGTAGCCGTTTTATTTGTGATTAATTTTTAGCGGCTAACTTCTTAGCAGCCCCCAAGTTGTTTATAATTGCAGTTTTTATGTTATCAGCTATTAGTAAGTTATTTGTAAGTATTTGTAAGTTGACTGTCGACATTTGTAAGTCTCTAATAAAAAAGTTATAACCAATTAATAAATGGCGGCTAACTTCTTAGCAGCCCCCAAGTTCTTTCAGAATGTTTTGTTTATCTTACCAGTTGTTAGTAAATCGTTTGTAAGTATTTGTAAGCCGTATTGCAACATTTGTAAGTCGCTAATAAAAAAGTTATAACCAATCAATTAAATGAGGGCTAACTTCACACCAAGCCCCCAAATTCTTTCAGAAGGTTTTGCTTACCTTACCAGTTGTTAAATCGTTTGTAAGTATTTGTAAGCTGTCTTGCAATATTTGGAAGTCGCTAATAAAAAAGTTATAACCAATCAATTAAATCAGGGCTCACTTCTTAGCAACCCTCAAGGTCTTTCAAAATATTTTGTTTATCTTGCCAGTTGTTAGTAAGTCATTTGTAAATATTTGCAGGTGACTTTCAATACTTCCATGTCACTAATAAAGAAATTATAACCAATTAATTAAACGGTGGCTAACTTCTTAGCAACTCCCAAGTTTTCTGTAAATGTCTTGTTTACATCATTTGCAAGTCCCTAATACAACAGTTACTTATCAAGTAGTTCTATCGGGGAAACTTGTTTGCCCTGTTTGTTTTATTTACTGTTGTTGTCGAAAATAAAAAAAACTATTTTGGAAGTTAAAAATTTTACTAACGTAAGGTACAGATCTTGCGAGATATACCTAACAGATTAAAATATGACAAAATCAAAATCTCGTTAAAACTATCTAGTTTAGTAGGTACCTATTTATCAAGTTTAATTCAATATATATTTTTTTAACTATTTCACAAAGGTTACTCAAATATTATTGCGCTGCAGTTGTTCAAAATAGATAGGTATGTAATAAATAATGGACCATGAATCCACGCTTATTTTAAAAAAGTGAGGACTTAATAAATTTAGATCTTATAGTATTTAAGTATGTTGTCTGGGTTTTCTAATGTGTGTAGTGTTTTCTAAAGAATTCGGTATACACAGCAGGAGGGCAAAGTTAAGTTAAGCAGAGAATCACGGTGACACCAAATACGGATCATTCTCTGCCTAACTCACACGTACCTACATTGATTGCATTCAAACAATAAAAAAGATGAAAAACAGAATAAAACCAACCCATACAATAAAATTAAAATAGGAAATTGATGTATTAGGTAAGAAAACACTTTTTGGATATTTCTGCTGTCACTAATCTAATTTAATACTTATGTTAAATCATTATTTTTAGCTATTAAGTAACCTTGAAAAAGTCCGAAAACTCGTACGAAACGTAGGATATTTGTCGTAAGTTGTTAGTAAAATCGTTTGTAGATATTTGCAAGCTGACTTTCTATATCATTTGTAAGGCTATAAGAAGTTAATCCAGTGAAGCAAACTTCATTGTTCTGTTTACCTTAACTATTGCTAATGGTATTTATTATAACATCATTTATTAGTATTTGTATGCTGACTTTTTTCATTTGTAAGTTGTTAATGAAAATGTTATTACTAAATAAATTCATATCAATTCAACAGAGGCTTACCTCTTATTAGTTCTAACTAAAAGTAAAATGTCATATGTATCATATGTATAAATCATATACTTAACGTATCTACAAGGCACTAAAAGCAGTTAGAAATCGCGGACATATCCATTTTAGTTGGGGATTCTTCTTATATTTGTAACTTTCAGTTACCTCACTCTACCAAATGTACCATCTACCAAATATAATATTAATGTAAATATAAATCTATAAACATAATATTAATATCTACCAAACCAATACCAATATTAAATTAATTGTTGGTTGGGTACAATAATAATAGTTGTTTAAAATAAATATTTTAAAATTTTAGTATTCAAGGGAAATCTTTATATTAAATATAAAAAAAAAAAATAGTTAATTTGATGAAATCAGTTCAACATTTTTAACCTAAAGCTTTAGCCGCAAAGATGAAAAAGGCCGTCTCAAAAATGTCCCGAATCGGACTCACCTCGGTAAATATTATAGTATTGAAAGAATCTTTGTTTAGTTAATGGCATTGGTTCCTCCATTGACCAGTTACTCTTAGTTACAGAAGTTAATTTTCTTAGTTACTTGAAACCAGACACTGACCGATTTCGCGCTTATTATGCGCTCATCAGAGTGCCATAGCGCATGATAAGCGCGAAACTGGTCAGTGTCTGGTAGTTGGTCTCGATGAATGATGTGGCGACTCCTGCGGAGATACCGAAGTAATGCATTGCTAGTCGGGGCACATTGGCCGTGGAGTTCGGCATCTCCTTCAAATAAATTTACTTTTCGTTAAATACTATTCACAATGAAATATTAATATATTTTCGTTTCATTATCAAAAAGTTGTCACATAAATGACTGTAACTGTATAAATTTTTTATATATACTGTTCTCAAATCAATCTGTAACGGTGACTGTATTGCTGACTCTGATGAGTATTACAATCACTAATATTCTAAAATTTATTTGTTGAATAAATATCCTACGTTTCGTCCGAGTTTTCGAACTTTTTCAAGGTTACCTATTAGCAAAAAATAACGGTTTAACAAGTAATAAATTAGATAAGTGACACAATAAATATCCAAAAAAGTTTTTTCTTAGGTACCTAATATCAATTTTCCATTTTAGTTTTATTGTATGCGTTGGTTTTATTTTGTTTTTCATGTTTTTTATTGTTTAATAATGCAATGGACGTGTGAGTTAGGCAGAGAATGATCCATATTTGGTGTCCCGTGATTCCCTGCTTAACTTAACTTTCGTACTGCTGTATATACCGAATTTTTAGAAAACTCTACACGCATTAGAAAACAGACAACATACTTAACTATATAAGATCTAAATGTATTAAGTCCTCATTTTTTTTAAATAAGCGTGGATTCATGGTCATATTTATTACATACCTATATACTTTGAACAACTGCAGCGCAGTAATATTTGAGTAACCTTTGTCAAATAGTTAAAAAATATATATTGAATTATACTTGATAAATATGTACCTACTAAACTAGATACTTTTTAACGAGATTTTGATTTTGTCATATTTTAATTTGTTCGGTATATCTCGCAAGATCTGTATCTTACGTTAGTAACATCTTTAGCTTCCAAAATAAAACATTCATTTTCGACAACCACAGTAAATAAAACAAACAGGACAAACAAGTTTCCCCGACAGAATTAATTAATAAGTAAGTGTTGTATTAGGGACTTGCAAATGATTAGTTGTGATGTAAACAAAACATTTAGAGAAAACTTGCAAAGTTGTTGGAGTTGCTAAGAAGTTAGCCACCGTTTATTAATTGATTATAATTTCTTTATTAGTGACATACAAATATTGAAAATCACTTGCAAATATTTAGAAACGACTTACTAACAGCTGGCAAGGTAAACAAAATATTTTGAAAAACCTTGAGGATTGCTAAGAAGTGTGCCCTGATTTAATTTATTGGTTATAACTTTTTTATTAGCGACTTGCAAATGTTGCAAGACAGCTTACAAATACTTACAAACGATTTAACAACTGGTAAGGTAAGCAAAACCTTCTGAAAGAATTCGGGGGCTTGCTGTGAAGTTAGCCCTCATTTAATTGATTGGTTATAACTTTTTTATAACCGACTTACAAATGTTGCAAGACGGCTTACAAATACTTACAAACGATTTACTAACAACTGGTAAGGTAAACAAAACATTCTGAAAGAACTTGGGGGCTGCTAAGAAGTTAGCCGCCATTTATTAATTGGTTATAACTTTTTTATTAGAGACTTACAAATGTCGACAGTCAACTTACAAATACTTACAAATGACTTACTAATAGCTGATAACATAAAAACTGCAATTATAAACAACTTGGGGGCTGCTAAGAAGTTAGCCGCTAAAAATTAATAACAAATAAAACGGCTACCCTTTACTTACAAATGTTACCAATGGGCTTACAAATACTTACTAATAACTTACTAACCGACTGTGGATTAGTGCCGTCCAACTCCAGGAGTTGGGGGCTAACTTCACGGACCCCCAGGTGTATAGTTGAGCCGTTAGATCTTTGCACACACGTGATCGTGCATATTTGTATGAATTAATATTAAAGACCTAATGTCACTAATTTCAGTACATAATACATGAACCGTATGATCTGTCCTTTTGTACCAGCGGATATTACTACAATTAACCATGTACTTTGTTGCTGATACAGTCACGTGTGTGAAAAGATTTAGCGTTCTATGTATATACACCTACGTATAGATTTCCTCTTCTTTTTAGCAGGATCAGAATGTTGCAGTTTCTGTCAGCCCTTGGGCTTACGTATCTAAAGGTTCTATTAGAAAACTATTATTCTAATGGCCAGCCTATTCTACCCACTGAGTTCTGTGTAAATTTAGGCAACTGTTCTTTGAGGAACCTCGTGGCTTGTAGCTGTTAGCTGTTGTGGGTCCTCGACCATTAGAAGATACGTTCTTATTCAATCATTATCATAATGAAAACGCTTCAAAAGGGCATGGGTTATAATAGAGCTTTTGATGCACTTTCTCTAGCCGATGCAACTGCCTCCTGTTTGTTTTTGCGGTCTTCTAGATACATGTTTGCTTTATAGTTTGGAATAGTTTTTAGAATAAAATCTATTTTTCATAAAGTGTATATTTCAAACAATAGTAATTATTTCCATTTTATTTTTAATTTTTAACTTTATACTAGTTACTGGTATCAACTTATTTTGTAATTTTGCGTCTATTCCAAACGTCTGAAGCATATAAGGATGATTAGTCTCTCAATTGTTCCGCCTCTAGTAAAACATTTACATGAGCATTTGCAGGCATCCGCACATCTACATTCCAAGTCATAGATGTAAGAAATGTTCAAAAGAAGCTCTATAATTTTCTCCAAGTTTCTTTACAACTTTTTCAAAAAAGGCAATTAATGCTTAATTAGCTAGGAGAATATCATTTGTTTAATGACCCGCCACATCCTGTTGTTCTGTATCGAACCACTTTTTCTCATTTCAATAATGGTACTACACTAGAATTATTTGCAATACCTACATAGCAACGTTCTGGCGTTAAAAGGCTTTTTTCCTTAAGAAAGGTTCCTTTACAAGGTACAATCAATACATTTAAGTCTTCATTAAAATCGACCTCGCCGGCACAACTTATAATATTGGATTTATTAAAGCTCTGTTGATTGTAAGTTAAACAACTTACATAATTGTGAAGACAATTGCTTACTAAGTACTTATATAAAATTAAATAAAAAATTCCCTAGCAATAATTTAAAAACACGATAATTCTTTAATAATAGTAAGAATTATGACAATATATGAATAAATGCGAAATTCAAAAAACTGATTGGAAGTGATAATAATAATTATTATCTGCTCTTATCCAGCTCTGTCTGTATTTGTTGACTTGGCCAAAGCTTCTGACACTGTGTCACATGAGTATCTTCTGGAAACTTTAGAAAATGTAGGATTTCGTGGTAATACATATGAGATTTTAAGGAGTTACTTATGTAATAGGAAACAGTATGTACAAATTGGCAACATACTAAGTGCGGAACAGACGATTTCTTGTGGTATCCCACAAGGAACGGTTCTAGGACCTCTACTGTTTTCCCTCTATGAAAATGACATTTTCAGTTTACAGTTATCTGGTGAAGTAATTAGCTTTGCAGATGACACAGTCATTTTCTACAAAGATTCTGACTGGAACTCTGTAAAACAAAAGGTGGAATCAGACTTTAAGGAAGTAATAAATTTTTTTGATAGTAAGTTACTCACCATCAATGAAAAAAAAACACACTTTCTTCCATTTACCTCATTGACTAATAACATTCCTGACTATAACACCTTGTATGTTGATAAGCACAATGGAGGTGTAATGGAACTTACATCTGTAAACAATATAAAATATCTAGGTATAATAATAGACTGCCATTTGAAATGGGATAAGCATGTGAATAACTTGAAAAAAAAATTACGATGTTTGGTTGGGAAGTTTAAATATTTTAAAAAATTTATTAATATCAAGGATTTAATAACAATTTACTATGCTCTCGTCCAGTCGCACCTTACATACGGGATAGTTGCTTGGGGTGGAGCGGCCAACTGTTACATAACAAAAATAGAAGTTTTACAAAAATGGATTTTAAAAATAATATCCAGTAAGTGTCGCAACTACCCGAGTGGATGGTCTCTACAGTGGGATGAAAGTGTTCGATATCAGGCAACTTTTCTGTCAAAATGTTCTAATAGATTTATTTAGAAACAAATCTAATTATACTAATATTGAGCATACTTACACAACACGTAATAAAGACAATTCACTTAGACGTCCAGCAGCTATGAAAACAATTGGCCAACGAAGTCACTAATACATTGGCCCGCGAATTTTTAATATTCTCCCACCTGAAATCAAAACATTGAATTCATTAAGATTATTTAAACGAAAAGTTAAGTATTTGATAATTAAGCAGCCACGAATTTTTGTTCATAATATAATTGAGACAAATAAATGAAATTACTCAGCTAGAATCTATATGCACAATAATCTATAATCTGAAAAACTATAATCTGTTTGTTATAATATACTTACCAACTTAAAACTGTTTTCTTCATTAAACACTCACAGTCTAATAATGAATTTTATTGACTTTGTTTTCCTTTTTTCTCTTCTTGTTTTTTATGTGTGTATCATTGTATGTATTACTACAAAAAATGATGTAATACCTGCGCTCAAGGGCCCTACTGGATCCTTTTGCAGGTTTTCTCAATTATTGTTATTTATTGTACAAAATGTATTGCGATGAGAAAATGATTTTGCCTCTTTTGTTTGCCTTTGCCTCTTCGAAAAATATCAGATGTAATGTTGAATTGAGGTCTAACTCAATTTAATGGTGGTTCAGAAAGAGATAAGAGGCTAGAGATTTGCTTAATCTCGTCTGTAATATTTTTTTCGAAAAGAATATAAATTCAAGTACTTTTGCAACTGAATTATGAATTGTTACAGGTCGATAATTAGAAAAACTATGCTTATGATCGTTTTGAATGTAGCAGTAGTTTGGAATCTTGAGTTTATCAGGAAAAACATCAGTTTTTAACGGCAGACTGAAAATGGTAAGAAAAAGGGTTTCATTAAGTGGTCACTAAATACCTTATTAATATACACGGTGTCCCACCGGGAACCACCTCGATCTATATATGGCAAACTATAATTATGAAAAAATTGAAAATTGGGCAGTGTACCAAAATCACTGGGGGCAAGCGATCTAAAATATTTTCAAGATGGCCGCACTTCCGGTTATACCGGAAGTAAGTGTCAACTTGCTTATTTCAAATGGAACACCCTGTATATTATTATATTTTTGAATTCTACTCAAAATTTTAAATATATTTCGTGTAGGATGTCCTATACCTATCTTCAACCGTTTTTGAAATATTGAGAGGTGAATATTGACATTTTTCAACTTTGACACCCTGTAAAATCTAAACGGTTTAAGATCGAACAAAACGGTTTGCACATTCCTATCTTAACTTTTCATAAGCTATCGTTTGAAACTAATTTCATATTTTCTAGAAATTAAAAATTTTCGATTGAATTTAATCTCTTGGTTGAATCTGAAATTAGTATCAAACGATAGCTTATGAAAAGTAAATGTGCAAACAGTTTTGTTCGATCTCAAACCGTTTAGATTTTACAGGGTGTCAAAGTTGAAAAATGTCAATATTCACCTGTCCATATTTCAAAAACGGTTGAAGATAGGTATAGGACATCCTACATGAAATATATTTAAAATTTTGAGTAGAATTCAAAAATCACATAATATACAGGGTGTTCCATTTGAAATAAGCAAGTTGACACCTACTTCCGGTATAACCGGAAGTGCGGCCATCTTGAAAATATTTTAGATCGCTTACCCCCAGTGACTTTGGTACACTACCCAATTTTCAATTTTTTCCTAATTATAGTTTGCCATATATAGATCGAGGCGCTTCCCGGTGGGACACCGTGTATATATTTGGAATTTTGTGAAAAACTAACTTCTAAAGTTTGCATACTACTTACTCTTTATTGTCAAAAATACTACATTTGATGAAGTTTGATCCAGCCGTTCCTGACAAAGTACAGTCGTTACCACAAGTTGATTACAAGCACATTCTTTACTTATTTTTCCATATTTAGGGCTGGTCTTTCCACCTCCTTTTAAGTTCCTGATAACTATTTGGCAGATTAGAATGTGACATTTCAGTATTTCAGTTTTCACAGTCTAATCTGCCAAATAGTTATCAGGAACTTAAAAGGAGGTGGAAAGACCGGCCCTTAAAATCTTAATTATTATTATTGCCTATAGCTGTATATATTATCAAATTTTCCCTGTGCAGCTTCTGGTAAAATATGTCCACCCGCAATTCAGAATTTTACATAAAAAATTATACTAGAGATTGCTTTAAATCTAGAGTATAAAATATTTATATATCTAACAGAACATTTTTAATCTGCAATTAATTTACCTTATGTGGTATTTTTTCATCCAAAAACAAATTTTGCTTCAATTTAATACCTTAATTAGAAAAAGCACTACAGAAGTGACATGCACAACATCGGCAAATTTGTAAAATCCGAAAAATAAACACGAAAACGAAAGTAATGTCGACGTTATATTAACTTTCTCAAATATTCCTAGAAAAATTCCAACCTAAGCATTACTTCCAGACAAACACTAACATAGTTAAACCCGTAATGGATTTTCTCTCGTATTTGGATAAAGACACAAGAAAATAAAGGCAAACATTGAAACTTTGAAACCATTGTAGATTTCAACAACGAGTAAGATTACTTTCCCTAATAATTTTGTTGCTCAAGCTATAGAGCAGACTTGTTTCATACACATTCGCTCTAAAATGTCTTCGCAACTTTCTCTTGCTTTGATATGCAAAAATAATTTTCATAATTTCTTTCACGGAGCAAATATGACAGAATAAATATTAATGGCAATAATGGTAATCAAACTGAAAACTTTCATTCAGATGAAATGATTACTTACTTACTTACTTTTACATTTTGTTTTATTTTGATGTTTTAACTGATCACATAGTAATACATATCCATATCTTGCAATGTTTGCATGTAGTGTCACTACATATTGTTTTAATTAAATCACTGTCAGTCCCAAATTAATAATTTGTTACAATAATAGACACCTCCAAAATTCTAAAGTCTAACAACAGTAGCATAACAAGAGCTTAGTGTTGACTCGCGAAGCATGCAATCAAATTAACTATGTGTATAAATCTTGAAAGGGGTTGGAACCTTTGGTGTGAAGATAACACTGACGTAGTTTTCCACATATCACCAAAACACTATACTGCACTCGACGCACTTTTCGCCAACCAAGTTGGCATCATTTGGAGATGATTAAAACTGAATCTAGTTTCTCTAGTAGTCTAGAAGTCTAGACTCTAGACTTTTAGTAGTCTAGAAGTCTTTTCTTCCACTTTTTTTGTAATTTTTATATTAAGGAAGAGGCACTTTAAATATTTACGCTCGCCCTTAGGAATTAACAAACAAGAATTGTGTATCATTCCCAACGATATTAAAAAAATAAAATCGTAACAGCTTCTATTTTTAAGGAAAGGAAGAAGAGCGATCGTATTCTGACGACGAATTAATACATAATACAATAAGTACATAATTTTAACTATGTAATAACTAAAAAACAAGAAATTTAGGAATTCAGTTCTGGAATGAAGTCTTGAATAAAAAGTTGTGGAAATGTTACTTCGAAATTTTTGCAACTGATATTTACTGACTACTGAACTGGAACTGACTAGTTTTTAAAGAATAACGTGACTTAAATTTATCACTACTTTAGATTGGAGGTGATTCTCCAAATATCCGTTAGATGGAGCGTCCGGCATTATGAAGTTCGACAGATACCTGCTAGATGGCAGTAATGTAATTTCCATGTATATATTCCATATTATATGTACTTTTAGTTTATTATTAATAAGTATTTCAATTTCTGTTACAAATTTGAAAAAAAAATTGATAATACAAGGTGTCCCAAGACACATTTTAATGGCTTATAACTTCAAGGCAAAATGAGATAGCGACGAGCGGTTTTCACTGGTGCTCTTAATTTTACAAAAAGTTTCCATTTGTCATTGGTACTAGTTTGTTTCGCTTCTACAGGTGCTTCAAAACGTGTTACTATTCGATAGACAGACTTTTCCTCTTTTCAAAAATTTATAGTTTGATAGAGTTATACCAAAATATAAAGGAGTTATTTCAATTTACACCAGCTCTTTTCAATAGACCATAATTTTTTTGGAAGATCGAATTTTATTTTTTTTTTTTTTTTTTTTACATTATCAATACAGAATAACGGTATGCATCAACTAATGCTGTTATTAAGAAAAGAATTAATTTAATACAAATTTATACAAATTACATTACACCATAAATTACCATTAATTAAGTTATTGAAACAAAAACACCAATTAAGAAGAATACAGTTTTAATATACACACATGTATTGTACATCTTTAATGTTTGAGGTTGCTGAATGTGCCCACCATTTTCTTCAATACAATTTTGCAATCTAAACTGCATATTGTCGAAGGCAAGTTCTAACTTTTCCGGTGTTATGTACTAACAATGTAAAAAAAATAAAATGCGATTTTCCAAAAAAATTATGGTCTGTTAAAAAGGGCTGTGTAAATTGAAATAACTCCTTTATTTTTTGGCACAACTACCAAACTGTACAACTATACATTTTTGAAAAGAGGAGAAGTCTCTCTATCGAATGGTAACATAATCTACAGGGTGTTCCATTTAAAAAATTATCACAATTTTGAATTAAAAAGTGGCAATTTTTTTTTCAAGCACCTGTAGAAGAAAAACAAACTAGTCCCTATGACAAAAGAAAACTTTTTGTAAAATTAAGAGCGCCAGTGAAAACCGTTCGTCGCTATCACATTTTGCCTTGAAGTTATAAGCCTTTAAAATGTGTCACATTATCTTGGGACACCCTGTATATGTAGTCATTATGGACTACTACTATGTTACATTTCAAGTTAAATTATTCAACAGTTTTTTTTCTGTAAAGTGTACCACAAAAATGTATAATTTGTTGCATTAGGGACTCGCTTTGCTCGTCCAATAGTATTTTCGGGCAAATCCTTGTGATTGAAATGAAGGGTCAAAATATTATTATTATAGGTTTACTCTTATATTATTACTCGCCTCTCCACCTCCGTCTAATAACATTTTTGATTTTATATCCACCTTTTAAGCATTTTCAGCTCCCTATGAATATATGTATGTGTAGTGATACTCTAACCGGCCACTCTAAGCTAATCATAAATCATAAACACAAGACAGCCAAACCATTTAGTTCATATCAATAACAAGATCTGGTTCATTTTATTTTATCCTCGATTTTATCCAAATCCACAAAATAAATTGCGTAACCGGATTTTCAATTGAAGGGTGAGTAAAATTAAGGGTACATAATTAACTAATATACAAACTGTTTATGTGGTAAAAGTTATGTTTAAGCTACCTATATGAGGGAAGTAAGGAACTTAACCCCTCGATAGATTCGCCCTGAAAAAAGTACTATAGGTACATCATCATATATCGAGGCAGAACATTGGACTCATTTTGCTTGAAGGTATTTTTAAGAAAGTAATAATACAATAATTTTTTCCTTGGAGATTTTGCCCTACTCACTAGAAATATAAAAATATTTCCTATTATCCCTCTTTATACACGCCCTGCAGAAGGAATACTATACAGTAGATACAAAATTTTATATATCAAGTACAGGACATTGGGCTTAATATTGCTTCAAAGTATTTTATTTATTTATTTATTTATTACAGTAATCTACAGACATTAAGTCCAATAATTGATTACAATTTCAACAAAAATTACACTTATATATTACTAAAAGTATGTTGATATCATTTACATAGCATGGAATAAGAAACAGTCAACACTAGCAAAAAAAACAGAAAATAACAAGAATTTATTTTATACTAATTTTAAATAGTTTTACAATTTTATTTTTAAAACTTCTTTGACTCTCGAAAAAAATGTCAATATCATTCAATTGATTACCCAGGGAGCACATTCTATACAGAGGCGAATTTTGACCCAAGTTGGTATGAGCTGTATGAACACAAAATATATCCTTATTTCTACTTAAATACTGAGGAACTAATATTCCTATCTTCATTAGGAATTGACTACATTGAATTTTATTATTCAAAATCTTATACAAAAAAATAAGACAAGATATTTCCCTTCTATTCTGTAATGTAGAAAAGTTAAATTCTTCCAAAAGTACAGTGTATGGTATATCAAAGTAATATACGCCATATTTTCTAAAATACAAATACCTTAGAAATTTTTTTTGGATTTTTTCAAGTGCCTCAATGTGAACGGTATACGAGGGAAACCAGATTATAGATGCATACTCTACTATACTTCGAACATAGGTGTTATAAAGATTAATGATGGTATTCAAATTATTGAAGTTATGTGAGTTGCGAATTATAAATCCCAACATTTTATATGCCTTTTTGGTGATTTCTGCAACATGCGCATTAAAGGACAAACCATTGTCAAACAAAACACCAAGGTCCTTAATTTCGGATTTTCTTATAAGGCTCCTATTATTTATGGTGTATTCATGGTTTACGATGTTTTTTTTCTTTTAAAAAGTTAAAGTGAAACATTTGCCTATATTAAAGTTTAGATAATTTCTGGTAGCCCAGTCATAAATTTTATTAATATCTTTCTGTAGCAGATCACAATCCTTAACACTGTTTATTGATTTGTAAATTTTAAAATCGTCAGCAAATAACTGGCATTCCGAATGATCCACTGCTCGAGGAAGATCTCCGACTAAACATAAGAAAAACAAGGGTCCCAGATTTGAACCTTGGGGCACTCCCGACGGTACGAAGTATTCCAGCGATTTTGCTCCTCTATATACCACATATTGTTTACGCTTTTCCAGATATAATGAACATAGTTTCAGTAATCCCTCTGAAAATCCAAACTGATGAAGTTTACCAAGTAGTACGCAATGGTCAACTTTATCAAAGGCTTTTGCGAAATCTGTAAATATCACGTCTAATTGACCATTATTATTTAACGTTTCATTTGCTGTTTGACTAAAACATGCCAGATTTGTCATAGTAGATTTTTGTCTCATAAATCCATGTTGTTCAATGGGGAGGCATGGAGAAACGTGATGATAAATTTTATTGTACAATATTGACTCAAATATCTTACTGGGTGAACAAATTAAGGCTACCGGTCTATAATTTTTAATGTCACTTTTGTCACCACTTTTGAAAATAGGTGAGACTTTCGTTATCTTCCATGCATTTGGATAAACAGACGTTTTCAATATAAGATTAAAAATTATACTAAGGGGTTCTAATAAAAACTCCTTGCAACCCTTAAATACATATGGAGGTATTTTATCAGGTCCAACCGATTTTTTTGGTTTCAATGTTTTAATTGCAGACATGATTTCTTCTTCTGTGATCGACTTTATAGCTAATATATCATTTTGAAAAATGATATCATCAGTAATATTAAGTGTTTTACTATTAGTAGAATAAACACTTTCGAAAAACCTAGCAAACGCTGAAACGATTTCGCCGTTATCAATCATCTGCTCCCCCTCGTAAACCATCCTACATGTACTACCTTGAGAAGAACTTTTTAGGGAACCTATGTATCTCCAAAAATTTGTGGCGTCAAAATTTATATTATTTTCTATATCATTCATATACTTTTTATATGCACTTTTTATATCTGTCTTAATTTTAGACCTTAAGTAAACAAACATTTGTTTGTCATTCGGATTAGTAAACAGATTATATCTTTTCTTAAAGACGTGCTTCCTTTTTATATCTGAAATAATGTTTTTATTATACCATGGAGGGTAACTTCGTTTATTAAATTTCGCATACGGAACACATTCATCAAGTATTGTATAAAAAATATTATAAAATGTACTTACTACAGTATTTACATCATTCGACAGATACATCTCATTCCAACTCGCATGGCTTAATATATTATATACCTTTAAGAAATCAGCTCTCTTGAAATTATACTGAGAATTAAACATTTTGTTTTTTTGAGGATCGTTAAATTTAGTTTCAGATTCAAATTCTACATATATAGAGGGATGCTCTGGGACTTCTCTAACAAGTGGAAAATCACATTTTTCTAACATTACGTTAAAGTTAGTTAAAATTAGATCCAAGTATCTCCCTCTTCGATTTAAAACACTATTATGCTGGGTGAGACCCATGATACTCACAAAATCTACATAGGCTTTTTCTATAGGCGACATATTATTTAATTTCATATCAATCAAGCTCGGAATATTAAAATCTCCTACCAAAATAATTTTCCCCTTAAATTCCAACATACAATTTTCAACATAATTAAAAAAGTCGGTATATGTGTGCTGAGACATTATTGGGTGGAATATATACTGTGCATAAGTAAATTTCAGTGAAGGGTAACTTGATTTTAACCCATAAATCTTCGATTGCCTTATTTGAACAAAAATATGGTAAAGCATTGCAATCATATTTGGATTTGACAGCGACCAAGACACCCCCTCCTCTAGTTTTTCCTGTATTCTCAAAATCACGATCCCTTCTAAATACAATATATCTATTATCAAAAATTTCGCGATCATATACTGAAGATGTCAACCAGGTCTCTGTCAAACCCACAAAATCGAAATCAGAGGATTCTACAGATGCTCTAATATCATTTAATCTAGAATTTAGTCCTTGAACATTTTGATAAAATAGATTAAACTTTTTATAATTCCGGTTAATGGACATCATTTAAACTAGCAACAGAATTTATAACATACACCTTTGCACCATCCGTCTTACGCATTAGTATTTTACCATCTTTCACCCACAAATACTTGATATTTTCTTTCTTCTTATATTCGCGGCACTTAGAGAATAAAGCCCTGTTCGCACTGGTTAAAGATTCGTTAATATACACAGGTTGCTTGGGATTTACATTGCGCACATCCAAATCGATATCTCCCAGAACTAGCGATCGTCTTATTTTTCTTGCTTGCATAAATTCGTCCTTCGCAAATCTGGACACAAATTTTAGAAAAATTCCTCTAGGATCAGATGCTTGATGTTCTTTTTGTTTTTTGTTGATACGATAACAATAATCAATCTTAGCAAAACTAAATTCTACCTTGAGAGCATTACTTATTTGACCTACAGTAGATAAAACATTTTCATTTTTCGTCTCAGGAATTCCAAAAATTTCCACACTGTTTAGCCTGGTATGCTGTTCTTGTTTATTAAGATTGATTCTTAGATCATCGTTTTCTTTCTGCAGCTGTTCTCATTTACTCTCTAGTTGATCTATCTTTTGCAAACAGGTAGATAATTTTTGCTCTTGATTTTTAAGTATTTTATTGTTGTCATCAATTTTTTCATGACAACTTTCCAGAGATTTCGAAATAGTTTGATTAACATCATGTAATTTTTGTATTTCTTTTAACAAAACCCCAAAAGAGGGTTCGCAGTTTTCACAGCGCCACGCACCGTCGGCAGCTCTCCCGGCGGCTTCCAAACAGCTTAAATGAATTGCCCTTTGACAGTTTTTCTCACTGCACTTGGTACCCTTTTTAGATGTTTGGGTTATTTTCTCATTGCATTTCACACATAACGATGACATGGTGCATAAAGAAGTAAATAATACGTATGTATATACTTTACTTTAAAAGAGAAAGAAAACTATTATCGGTAGTACGTTAAGAGATAAGAACTAGCCCCACGCAAAAAGAGGATCTGATATCCGGTTCACAAAAACGTTAGATTTGTCGTTTAATAAGTATAATTTCACCAGTTTCCTTATGAATTATAAACATTCATAACTTCACATTTAAACCACTTACAGTTTATTAACAGAGTCAGAACTTAATCAAAAAATGAGAAATATATGTCGATTTCTTCTCGAGTTATAACTGTTAAATCGCGGAGCGCCAAATTAAGCGTGTTCACTAATCAACATACTTCACATACTTTAAAAGTAATAATAAAATATTTTTCCTTTGCTTATCTTCAGAAGTTGGTTCTTTGAACCATGGATTTTTCTAACCAAATATAGTTTAATATTACGCTTAACTGCTTTCCAAAAGCCTATCCTTGGGTGCAAGAATTTATATGTTTTTAGAAGTGTCGAAATACCATTTCCTCACCCTTTGTTAATCTGGAATAGAATAGATGACAACACATAGATACATCCTATTTACTTTATCTCAAGGTGGTAGTCTCTATACAAGTCAAATATTCCAGTTCTATATTTTTCGGTACTACAGAACGCGCAATAAAATGTATACTTTAGATTCCGATTATAGTCGTAAATCACAACAAACAAGAAGATCCCTAAACTTTCAGTAGATATGCAGACATAGATGCAGGAGTATTTACATAAATATCAAATAAAACCACGAAGTATGAAACTGACTGCATAAAACACGTGAATAAATGATTTATAACATCGCGGTGATCCCATTTTATTTTTATAATCTGCAACTTTAATTAGGTACATTACAAATAAAGAAAATAAATAACATATTAATTATTTTTTCATTCCAATTTTTTTTTATTTTAATGACTAAATCAACTACATTCCCTCAGCTAAAAAAATGATGCGAACAATAAATATTTTAATAAAAATATTTCGTTGATCCACCTTTAAGAAAATATTTCTATTTTTAAGGAAGTCAAAAATTACTAATAACTTGGAAATTCTCTAAACTTTTTAATTTGTTTTTAAATAACAATTTTATAAATAGAAACTCTAAGATGAGGTGACAAAATATATATTTACTGTTAAATAATGTTATTTGTTTCTATAGAACTTTTAATTGATGTGGCAACTCCGACCCGACTCTCGACTTGGTTCGATCAGGGTTTTTTGTTATTCCTCTGCTTTTCGTCCCATATAATCTTTGGTTGGGCGGACAATAGATAGATTGATTATAATCTTACGTTGAGACGTTCTTTATTTTGGTGTTTTCATGGTAAAAGCCAATAAATAATTTAAGTTGAACATTCTTACCAACAATCTCACCAACTCAGCCCTAAAGAACTTTCTTAACTTATATTTTTTACAACTCATTTGACTGAATTTCTCATACCAATAAAAAATATATTTACTATACAATGTGTACTCAAAAAGGTCGATGCGTTTACGTTTCAGAATTTTTCGTTAAATGGGAGTCTTGTTTCCAAATATTTTTATTGTGACTCTTCTGCTTTGAACATTCCAGATCTAAACACGATTAACTTTAAAAATTACTACTACTACTACTCTAAAATGCGCTCTCCAATAGCGTTACGCTATAGTACTGCACATAAAATTCACAACGTACGCATTATCTACATAGGCACCATCATTATCACCAGTCTTCAATATGCTGAGATTGTGTTAGAAGTGCTGAAACCACTAAATTCCCCAAAAAATATCAAAAGAGCATTGTCAATTAATAAGAAGCCCAAAATTAAAATAATACAATACAAGACAAGTGCAGTAAACAGTTCAAAATAATTATCAATGAAATATTGCAGTTCCTCAACTAGATTTAGAGGTTACCAAACTCAGTACACACAGCTCTAGACCTGCAGCCTGTTGTTTGGGGCCTTTTCTAACAAAAAAATCAGCCTTAAGATGTAACAGTTTTCTATTACATATCGTGTATGGACTCCGAATTTAATTTTTATATTTTTATAAGTATCTGTATCACTAATGTTATCACTAAGCTTTTCTATGATTATCCTTTTCGTAAATGTTGATAAGTGGGTGTGTTACTGAAAATTTGGTAAATTGCACAAGTTCATGAAATATCCACCAATAGAGTTTTAATAATACTGCATTTAGTATTTGTTAGGTTTGTAACATCGTTTGACATTCAGCTCAAAGAACACGACATATTATATAGGCTAAACAGTTTTATTGACAATAGTATATTTCAAAATAAATTTATTATTTTGGTGTCTGTGCTCGTAATGTTAAGACTCGGACACATCAAACATTTTCAGCAAAATCGTCAAATGTAATTTATTGATTGGTTAACTATACAAGTTTGGAAACGGAAGTCACCTAAAGTAAATGATATCTGAGATCGATGATCTTTTAAACAAATTTCTTTATTAAACTATGGGAATTTATAAATATATTATTCCTGTCAGTATAATTTTAGACATAAGACTGTTATCTTACGTAGCATAACATTTTGTCTAACGTATCTTTACTCCTGGGGTGATGACATCATAGACATAGAAAAGTTACATATGTCTTCATTAATCATTTGATTATGCTGTTAATGAAAGTTTATATATTTCATAATAATCCCTTGAAAGCTGCTTCTCAAATTACCAGTTAGACTCAATAAAATTCCTCAGAACTGAATTTAAACACGCGAAGAAACAAGCTTGGAATTACGTACAGGTCAGTGAACGGCCTCCGGGATTTTGGCTCCAGATACCAATTCATTTATATGAAATCCTCTAGCACCAACAACAAGGTGTTGAATAAAAGACTAGATGCGTGCAAAGATATTCAAACTAGAACTCCAGTTACCCAACCAGCATCACTGCCCTACCACTAGCTGCTCCAGTAACGTATTTTGCAGTTTATTTTTGTCGATGCTTGTTATGTGTTCGAGCTCAGCACGACTTCATGCGGACAATGCACTAAACAGAGATTAGCGTGGCAATATATTAGGATTATCACACATCTAAAATTGCATCCACTAACTGAATACGCGAGCAAGAGGAAACAAAAGTATAAATATGTTGTGCAAAGCGCATCCGATTTGCTGCGAAAGCATTCCAAGCTCTACAAAGTGTTACATATTACATATTAGTCACTGAATTGGTGTCATCTAGATGAACAGAGAACATTTGTACAGCTTAGATATCATGAAGCACAGAATAGGAAAAACAGTTTTTTAAAATTCCAGTTTTAAACTAAGTTATCCAAGTTACTAAGCTAAAAAAAGTATAGGAATTATTTTCTTTGTTCGTTTACTGCAGTCCTTCAATCATCGCTTTTATTTAACTCAATCTATTCATAGCCATTGAAAAGTTTCCCTTTATCTGTGAGTACAGTTGTAGTGGCTTATTGACAGCTTTGCAACTCACGTTAAACTAATGCTCAGCAATTATAGCTACCTAATATAAACAGGTACCTATTTTTGAGTTCTACTACTAAATCTGGTAATATTTACCGTTTGCCATTTTACCATAAGCTAATAAATTATTCACAATGCTGACCTACAGCTGGATATGTGGGAATGACATTTAAATACTACGTGAAGTACTTTTTTGTCTAGCAACTAGCAACTACTTTTGAATCACTTTTTCTTTAGAAGTAATAAGATGCTATATTGTTGAACTCAACTATACACTGTGTCCAGTTTAAAATGATGTACATGAGTATCTCAGAAACGATTAGAGGTACAGAGTTGGTTAAATTGGGAAATAGTTGGGCAGTTTTAGGGCCAGAAGAATCCAAATTTATATTTCCAAGAATTTGATCTCTCAAGTAGATATAGAGTGAAAACCAAAAATCTCCATTTTCTGCAAACGTCTGTAGCTGGTCTATTATAAAAGATACATACCTACATTCATAAAATCTTCAGGACAGGGATAGCTGTCAGCAAGGACTTCAAAATTGGTCTCTAAAAAAATTTAGGCTCACTATATTTTGAGCTGGCATACTCAACTTTTGTTTCTTATAGGCGCCATATTGGATTTTCGGATTTTTGAAAAGTCCGTACAAATGGCTTTTCAACCATGTATTAACATACCATATGTTCAAAAACGAAAAAATATGAAACATGTTTGGAGTAATTCCAATTACTGCATCTTTAACTGCTCGATGATTCCTCTGCAGTTTCAAACGATCTTGCATACAATTTGTTTTTTAGATAATCCCACACAAAGAAGTCCAATGGACTGAGGTCTGGTGACCTAGCAGGCCATTTTATTGATCATTCGTTTTTTTAACATATGCCTGTTATACATGGTTGAAAAGCACTTTGTAGAGAGTTTTCAGAAACATGAAAATGCAATATGGCGCCCATAAGAAAAACAAAAATTGAGTATGCCAGCGCAAAATGTAGTGGGCCTAAATTTTTTAGAGACCAATTTTGCAGTCCTTGTTGACTGCTATCCGTCTCCTGAAAATTTTATAAATGTATCTTATACAATAAACGAAGCTATAGACGTTTGCAGAAAATGCACATTTTTTGTTTTCACCCTGTATCTACTTATAAGAGAACGAATTCTTGGAAATATAAACTTGGATTCTTTTTGGACCTAAAATAGCCCAACTTTTTTACAATTTAACCAACTCTGTATCTCTAATGGTTTCTGAGATGCCCATGTACACCATTTTAAACTGGACACCCTGTATATATATATTTTTATCATTTCAGTTTTATTACATCTTGAAAACGAAAGTTTTATCGATCCGTATTTATGTATAAAACTTTCTTCTAACTTCTGAATATTGTAACAACTGGCCAACAACTTTTATTCACAACTTGTAACTCATTCTGAAGTTGTATAATTTTAAAATAAATCTAAACCCCAATATCGATGTTATCATGGTCGTATCTGTCCACTTTATTGTTGTCCGATTGTATCGACTTCTTCTATGTGGTAATAGATTGACGATATACAAGGGATATATTTTCAGTGAATAATACAAATGATAATAGCACAGATTAATAAGAATAATAATAGTAAATGAAAGATAAAACAATAGTAATAATTTTCTAAAAACAAAATGCTATAGTTCAACCTTTATTAAAATATTACGCATAATAAACTTTATTCTAGTATAAGCGCAATAAACAGAAAGTGCTAAGATTATTTCTTTTATGTAAATATATATTAATAATCTTGATTAAGTTGAAGTAGGTTAATGCGATAATAGAACAAGTACCTTACAGGAAATGAAATCGAAATCTTGGTTGAGGCTGTAGATGAATTAATGACAATATTATTTAAATGATATTTTTTTATACGTTCGGTTATTGAATGTTACAAATAATAGCTATTTATGTATCTAGTGCAAAAAGTTAGTGTTTATGGCAGGTTGCATGAAAACAATGCTATAAAAATAACATGCTAAGTGCCATAAACACACTATTTGCACGTGTTATATATACAATATTTTTTCTACGATCGTTGTTTATTTAAGAAAAATATTTAAGAGGAAAAAAGAGTGAATTTATTTTTCTATAGATATTTTGTTGTGATTTGTGTGCGTTCTAAAATGTCTGATACTGCTGAAAGTAAAGACATATTTGGTATTCCTCCGATGATATTGAATACTGCGAAGAAAGCTACACTAGACCTTTTGCCGGAAAAATAAAAAAACAGTACAAAATCGTTTAAAAAATGGTGTCTACGAAACAAGGTAAATCATATATGTGAAAATATTATGCTTGCGTATTTTTCTGAAATGAAAAAGTTTTAAAATCTTCTTCTTTGTAGTCTGAATATTTCATGATAAAGACTACGTTAGCTGCCAAAAAAGATGTCGATATTAAAAAATATTTAAAATTAATATTGTTTTTAAAACGCAAATCTGTTGGATATCGAGCAAAAAATCAAAAGTATTTACGCGAGATCAGATATTTCAGTTTCTAGAACAGGCTCCAGATGATAAATATTTATTTATGAAAGTTGTAGCTATTTTATAGCTACAACAGCGGGTGCATGCCGTAGAGAAGAGTTAGTTAAAATGAATACCCATGATATTTAAAATTCTGGAAGTGTTTTGGTGATCAAAGTACCTTATACCAGTGACTATAGAATTCTTTCTATAGTCACTGCTTATACGAAAACCAACAGGCAGCAGTTGTCTCCAATGGAAAACCCGAAAAAATTAATTTGGTAAACTTTTGTCAAAAATACATGTCCGTCCGTCCAGAGGCTGTTCTTCTTGACCGTTTTTTCGTTAGTTGTTGAAATAGAAAATGTATAAACCAGGTTGTAGGTGTCAATACTGGTGAAAAAAAACCCATCCGAAATAGCAAAATATCTTCATTTATAAAATTATAGTTCATACACAGTTCACCGTTTTAGAAGATCATCTGCAACACCACTTGCGGATACTGGTGCAGATATCTTAAACTTAAAACGTCATTGTAGTTGGCGATCATCCATAGTATGACTGACTGGCAAAACTGTATAGTCAGGAAAAATTGCGGAACAATTGGTTCCTAAACAAACAGGGTCATAGACCGGGCAGGGCAATTCTGTGCTGGCTTCCTAACAGTGACCATCTTCCCAAAGTTCCTCCAAAGTCTGGAAAGATGTAAGTAGGACTTTATAGTGACTGTACCACTACTACTTTTTACCTTCACTACTTTGTCTATGACACCAGTAAATTTAACTAATTGTGTTGCAAGCCAATAACCATCTTTTATAATTAAATAGTATTTATAATAAAGCAAGTGTTTTACTTCTAAGTTACCCCCTTGTGCGCCAACGGCGTAACATTTGGTTACGCCGGTTAATGCGAGTTCCACATAACGCGGGTTATGTGGGAGATTCGATCCAAAATAAAACTAATATTGCAAATCAAATTCTTGGACAAGAAAATATCAATGATTTCCCCGTTTTATAAGAACTAAATAAAAATGACAATACCTATAACATATACCTACGACAATAAATGTTTAGTAAATGTTCAAATCTTCAATAAACTGTACAAACTGTCAAGTTAATATAAATTTTCGTGAAAAAAATTAATGATATTTTCACCATGTATGTTGATTTTGTTGTAATATGTAATAAAATGTTAATAGAAAAATTTTCAAGAAGCGTGTTTTCTTTGACATTTTGACAGTGTTGTGAACTTTCATAATATCTGGGAAAACTTTTTTTTTTTTTTTTTTTTTTTTTTTTTTTTTTTAAGAGGGCGGTGGAAAAACCTTCATAAAGGCATCCAGCAGGGTCCGCACTGCCGGATAGTGTGGGATTACCAGAAGCGCGGCGGGCTCACTCACAGATGTGCCCGCCGGGAAACCAGCGACCTCACTAAAAAACCACCTCCCTTTCCCACGCAGAACATCAGACCGGGACCGCTTTCGCATTACTTCAGCCTGAGTCTTGTTTCTTGCTCTTGATAGCTCTACAGTTCTGGCTTGCGTTGCCTCTCTGTCCTTTCTTTTCTCTTCAGTCTGTCAAGCAGCCGTCATCCCTCTTTGTTCGTAGCAGCCTCTGCACGTAGGCAGCCACTCTGTTCCACCAGTTCTCGTTGTCAAGCATCAACTCGACGATGCTCCGCGGAGTGATTTGACCGATCAGCGTCTCCAGGAGTCTTCTTTCGTCGATCCATCGACTGCATACGAAAAACGTATGCTTTGCGTCGTCTCTTTCATGTCCGCAGTATTTGCACTCCGGTGTCCTGACCTTGCCCATTTTCCACAAATAATGTCGGAAGTAACCGTGCCCGCTAAGGAACTGGGTCAAGTAGAAATCCACCTCTCCGAATTTCCTATTCATCCAGGGTCCGACCCTCCCGATGAGTAGATACGTCCACCTACCTCTTGGGTCGTTCGTCCATCTTTCCTGCCATTCCGTCAGGGTTCGAGCTCTCTCTTCTTCTACTGCCCGTTCTCTGCCCACTTCCACGCTGGCGTCGTAGATTCGCTTCCGTTCGATAGCCAGCAGGTCGATGGGTGGCACGCCCGCTATCACCAGTATTGCGGCCTCGGAGACTGTACGATAGGAGCACGCGATCCGTAGTGCTCCCCTTCGCTGCACGGTGCTCATACGCTTTCTGTATTTCTTCACTCTCATAGCGTCGGCCCAGATCTCTGCCCCGTAGAGCAAGATCGAATGCGTGGTGACCATCAACAGTCTACGCTGGCTTGGCCTTGGGCCGCCCACGTTCGCCATGAGTCCGCTCAGTGCAGCGGTTTTCGTCACGGCTCGGTCGGCCGAGCTCTGTATGTGTGGCCAGTAGGTGAGCTTCGTATCCAAGATCACTCCTAGATACTTCGCCGATACCTTTGTCTGGACCCGTTCTGTACCGATTACCATGGGTACGATCTTGGGGATTCTCTTCCTCGTGAGCAACACGATCTCGGTCTTTGCCAGGGCCAGTTGCAGTCCATGTTGGCTCATCCAGTTGTTGACTCGCCTCATTACTTGGTCGAGTTTCAGTTGCGCCATTTCGGTGTTTCGGGAAACAATAACCGCTGCAACGTCGTCCGCGTACCCGACGAGGAAAGCGTCTCGGGGCATGTCCGCTCGGAGCAGGCCGTCGTACAGCGCGTTCCAGAGGTCCGGTCCCAGTATCGAGCCTTGTGCCACTCCAGCCGTGATTTCTCTTGTCTTCGTTCCTTCGGTCGTTTCGTATTTTATTGTACGGTCTCTCAGGTAGTCCCTGAATATGCGAAGGAGATAAGTCGGAATGCCGAATGTACCCCGCAGCGCTTCAAGGATATCTATCCATCTCGCCGAATTGAAGGCGTTTTTCACATCCAGGGTGACAAGAACCACTATCGGCCGGGCCGGGTGGCTTGCCGTCTGAGTCTCACGTACCGTCTCCACGACTTCTCGTATGGCGCCGATTGTGGAGCGGCGCTGTCTAAAGCCGTACTGTCTGTCGGAGAAATCTCCCGCCGTTCGGATGGCATCCAGCAGTCGGGGCCTCAGCAACAGTTCCAGTGTCTTGCCGCCCGTATCCAGCAGACTCAGTGGTCTGAGCGACGACGGCGAATTCGGGTCACCTTTTCCTTTACTGATAAGTACCAGTCTTGCTTGCTTCCAGCGAGCACTAAATACCCCTTCTTCGATGCAAGCGTTCATCATTTCCAACACTATATTCGGTGTCGTGTGTACTACGATCTTAAGGATCTCTGCTGGTATGCCGTCCGGTCCAGGGGCCTTTCCGCTTTTTAGGGCGGCGATGGCTGTCATCAACTCCTCCATGCTGAAGACAGGAACTTCGTCGATCTCCTCTTCGCCATTTTCCTCATTCCTCAGAGGGTGTCTTGGGAAGAGTTCGTCGACTATACCGTCCATCGTTTCTGCTGGCAAAGCTCCGACCGGTCCTAGAGACTTCAGTTTTTTGGTTACTATCTTGTAGCCCAGTCCCCATGGGTCCCTGTCCACCTCTTCACAAAGTTTCCTCCAGCACTGTCGCTTGCTGTTCTTAATCGCGTTGCGGAGATTTTTCCTTGCCGTTTTATATTCGTTTGTACGGGCCTCAGCTTCTACGACGTTACGCTCCCGTTGTGCCCTTCTTCTGAATCTCAGACATGTTCTTCTCAGTTCGGCTATCTCTTCCGTCCACCAGTACACCGATTTTCTGCTGCCTCGCTGTCTTTTCGCTGGCATAGAGGCATCACAGGCGCTCTTGATTAAGCTCATGGTGGAATCCGCGAGGGCTTCCGCCCTCTGTCTTCCGCTTAGTCCCCTGGGAAGCTCCGAGGAGGGATCCAAAGCGTTTTGTAGAAACTCCACCAGTCTCGTCCTGTCCAACCTTGCTAAATTCCAGCGGTGTGGTCTTTCTGCGTTATTTCTCGCAGTTTCCCTGCTTCCTCTGATGTCGAAGGTTATGTATTGGTGATCGCTTCCAGTATAGTCTTCGATCACCCGCCACCCTTCCACCCGAGGTGCCACTCCAGTCGATGCCAGTGTGACGTCTGGGATGGAGTTGCCAAACCCCGGTCGCCTGTAGGTCGGTGTTGTGCCCCTGTTTAGTACTTCCAGGTCGAGTCTGGCCGCCATTTCCAGCAGCAACCGGCCTCTTGCGTTTGTCTGTGGCATGCCCCACTCCAGTGCTCTGGCGTTGAAGTCTCCGGCGACCACCAATTCGCCTGTGACCGTCCTCAGAGCGTCTTCGATGGACTCTAGCTTTTCTCGGTACTCTAGAGCTGTGGTGTTAGGCGAAAGGTAGACACTTACATAAGTAATGTTGCCTGCTCTCACCCACGCGTAATCCTCCCCGGCGCCATGTGCTTCTGTTCGCAATTTCTGGGTATTTGCTACCCACATTGCTGCTGTGTTCGTAGTGCTAGTGAACCACGTTGGGCTGTCTATGTTTCGGTACTGCTCGCTGATGATTAGTACGTCTGCCTCCAGCTCGACCACGAGTTGGGACAGGAGGTCTTGAGCAGCACTGCACCGTTTCAGATTGCACTGAAGGATGCGGGTCATCGGGCGGCGTTCTTTTTCTTTTTCAGCTCGAGGGCATGTCGAAATACTTCACATGCGCCTCAGCCCGGGACGTGCTCGGTTTCTTTAGCCGGCTTTTTCCTCTCTTCGCAGAGGACGCACCTGGGGTTGCTGGTGCATTTCGCCGCTTTGTGGTCATTTTTGCCACATTTCCAGCATAGCGTGCTCCTATCGGGTCCCTGACAGTTCCGCTTCACGTGACCGTAGCCCAGACATCGGTAGCAACGTGGGACCGATACTCTCAGCCTAAGCCTGCAATTAATCCAGCCGATTTTTATTCGTTCCTTCTTAAGAAGGACGGCTGCCCCTGTCTCGTCCATCTCGACTATAGCCATTTTTTGTTCCCGCTTATTGGGCTGGGTAACAAATACTTTAGGCTCTCCAGCCTCTCCCGTTTCCCGTTTAAGGGCCTCTTCGACTTCCTCTTTGGTTGTGAGGCAGTCTAGATCCCGTATCTCCAGCGTGACTCTGGTTGTCAAGTCTCGCACCAAACACGTCTGTCCCAGCGCGTCCTGGATCGCACTGCGGAGTGATGCGCCATCCTTCGTGGTGTTACCCAGTCGCAGGAGGACGCCGCCGTCCTGCGTTCGCCGAACTGCCTTGATGTCGGCGTCTTTTTCTTCCGGCCTGATGGTCTGTCGGAGCTTCCCCAGAACCTCCGCGTAGGTTTTTCCGTCCCCAGGTTTAATGAGGATAGCATTGCCTCGCGCTTTAGGCGCCCGCTGCTTCTTGCTGGGCTGCCGCCTGGTAGTTCTTGATGAGGAGGAGGTCCCCTCTCCTGGCCTATGCGGATCAGTTTTGGAGCCGCCCTCGCTACCTCTCGATTTTTGAGATCGTCTGACCATGATCCACTCCCCTTCTTCGTTCCCCTGTTTCTTCTTTTTTAGGGGTGTCGAGTTCGGGCTGCCATTCTCAATACATGTCGGGTCCTCTCTTTCCCTCTTTTTGTTTGACCCAGGGCCTAACTTTTTTGCCTGCATCGGGGCAGTCGCCCGCACCGAAGCTGGCGGTGGCGTCTGCGCGGGGGCGCATCTCACGGGCTTACCTCTCGCGTGAACGAAGAGCATGCTGCTGATCTCCGCTGAGACCATGCACACTTCTCGCACCGAATCCAGCGATGCCTCTAACTTGTTCAGGCCATCCTTGATTTCCAGGCTAACGTTCTTCTGCCTGCCTACTGCCCTCTGCATGACGGCAAGGGTCTCCTCCATGTGCTCTAGCTGCTGCTTCAGCCTTTCCTTCTCTTCCGCAGCCTGATGTTGGAGCTGGTCAAGAGTCAGGTCTGCCATGGACACTCTCCGTCTTCTGTCCGTCTCAGCGGCAGCTGGTGTTCTCGGTGTCGGACGCCCTGGTTTCGTTATCTGGGAAAACTTACTATAATTATAAAATAGTTTATATTTTTTCAATAGATGTTATCCTGGCACGAAACTGTTAGTCTCTTTTAAGCATATCTTCTCTATTATTAAATATATAGACCCATCAATCCAGATATAAATACATATAGTCATAGGGATGTTCTATATTAAAAATTAAATAATAGCACAGGTTGAAATGTCTAATTAATTGACCTATCAAAGTTAATATGATTTACACTTGAATAGGAAGTTATATGATTATAAATATATTTTAAGAAAATGGATCGTGATGTCTTCTTAAAGCCATGATGAAACTATTAAAGCGCTATGTTTTAATTCACAATTAGGAATAGCCCTCCTAAGCGGTCAGCATGATTCGCCAAAGTGATCAGAAAATCTAAATATAAATCGTCCAATTACTATTGTCCTTACACAAATTTTCCTTTTGATAAGAATGTTTTGATAAGCACCTTTTATAAGAACCAAAAAAATAAAGTGCCTCCGCTTTCGCAGCTTTCATTTTACTGTTTGCTGGAAGTAGAGCCATTTATCTTGAATAAGAAAGACTGTTAATAATAAATCATGTCATTAATGTGATGTGGGCATAACACGATTAAATATATAGAAAAACTTTTATCAGATAAAAAGTTTTCCAACATTGGACTTGCAAACTCACTTCGCAGGCAATATTGTTACGTCTTAAATGGTTGTGAAGTCCATTATATTATAAATAATAACGAAATAATTTACTAGGCGTCCATTTTCTCGCAACGTTGAGAAATGTGGATCCGTTGTTTATTTGTCTGGACGACAAATTGAAAACCAATTTAGGTTTTTTTTTTGTTTATTTTGTATATCTTACAGAAATATTAAAATTACATCTAGATTTAATTTCAATAGGTCTTTAAATTAATAAGTACTTAATTGGAACAAATAATATATTGGACATGGAAGCACAACACTGCAATAATGAAACAAAGCAGAATTTCAACCAGAATGCCAGATTTTCAACTGTTGATAGATAATAATATAAATATGAATTAAGAAAATAATAATAATAATAATAATAATAATAATAATGAAATTTATTGAAACTACTCATTTTCCACACTCAGGCAGACACGAGCCAAAAAGCCTGATGTAGTCCTCCTCGACCACCAGTTCAAGATAATGTTTGTCATCGAGTTCTAGGCTCCTGCCGAGACCAACATTCTCTTCAAAGAAGAGGAAAAATGGACGAAATATCGAGACCTTCTCTTCGAACTCCGCAGACTCCATCCAGAACATACTGTGAAGTTTGTGGTACTGATAATAGGAGCCCTCGGTGGAGCAAGAGATACACTGCTTTCGGAACTGAAGATCATACCGGCATGCCGAAATTCGGAAGATCTTCTAGCCGGAAGAATGCAGAAGGCGGTCATTCTGGGCTCATTACGTTTACTCAGGGCACACGATTCTCGGACTCAGTAGTTGCTCACCCCACGGACGTGGGGAGTAGCTACTGTTAACCGCCAGTGGCCGACCCTGAGAATCAGAGCCAGCGAATGGGTCCACTGGATTTCGACCAAAAAAAATTAATAAAATAAAAATAATAATAATAATATACTATTACGACCTATGCCTACTTGGGTGTCGACCAACGCTGCACCCAAGAGCCTGCCGCCTTAAAAAGTGCTCTACGCGGCAAGATCAGATCTCCGTCTCCGGCAGATCTGATCTTCAGGACTATCGGGTAAGAGCAAGGGGGGTGCTACCGTTGACTGAATAAATTAACTTAACGGTGCTACTAATATGTTTGCCCTTCTGATCCTCCTCTACTCCTTCGGAGTAGCCAAATGGACGCAAGATGAGCTGCGATAGCTCGACATAGGAACACACAAAATGATGCATAGTAGTTTGCATCCTAAGTCGTCTGTTCCACGGTTGTAGTTCCCAAGACATCGAGGAGGCCGTGGACTCCTGAGTTAGGAGTATCTTCACAGCAGAATAGTACTGGATGGAGCCTGCTACGTAATCTGGAGATCGTATCCCCTCCTCTGCATGGTTCAAGACCATGAAAATGCAGGAGTCGGGGTATTTTTATTTAAGACACCACTAAGAGCAGCTGATGAAGTCGGTCTCATCTTCAACGCTAAACGGAGAAACCCACACTGTCACCGAGTTCAGGACCCGTTCAGTTGAAAGTCCAAGTTAAATCTGCAGAAGGCCGCAAGACCATGGCTTATCCGAAAGCCTAACCTTTGCTTTTTTAGGGCGCAGAAGACAATTATGTATCTGCTCTGCCATAGACCGCAAAGAACAGACAGACTGTCCAGACTGTTGGACAGCCCTGTTCTAGTGAACAATTTAATGAAAAATTATCAGATCTGCATGCAATTCAACCCGCTACCTTTGTATATAAAGTCCAAGATTTTAGACCCAGAGCTATTGGCTCAGTTATTATATATTCAAAGATAAGGGAACATCGGCAGGTTTCTACTCCCAGGACCGAATAATAATCGATAACCTAACCCACCGGTTCGTTTTTAATAAATACCTAATTTCAATTACTGTAGATGCAACTCTAAAATAATGTATGTAAAAGTGCATTGGTCGCTTGCATTTTCTAGATATTATTTGAATTACTTCCATTTCCTCAATTTTCTTCTAGCGCAGGAATTCTTAAACTAATGACACTAATTACACTATAAAATTAACTATCCCTATATACAGTGCGTTCCTGTAAGGAGACTCATTTGATGTTACTTTGTATCCGTGGGAATTTTTCTGCAGGAAGTTTTTTAACGTGCACCTCAGTCCAACATCAAAGTATATAGCATTATTACCCGTATTCCCGCAATAAAATATATTGCCAGCGCACTAAAATGAGAAGTTAGAATCGCTTTGAACCCAGTAAAATTATTTAATCTTATAATTATATGTTCGCAAAAACAGCCCGAACGTGAGATTATTTCAAGTTTGCCGTAATGGTGTGCAGACATGGTTAAAGTAAAGAGTGAAATTAAGAAAACCAGTTCCGCCGTATTAGTGCTTATAGAACATTAAGCGAAGAAGCAAACTGATTGATATATTGGTCGATTAGTTTGCCATATGATACCGCGACAGTTACATATTCATACGTTATTAATTAAAATTGACTTGTTTCAATGATAGTGATAGATAAAATGCAAATAATGTCCAAATTTATCAGAAATAATTGACACGAGAATGTAAATTGTCTTATATACCCACATCTAACTAATCCGGCCGCCAGCTATGTATAAAACACACTTTTTTATCCTGATTAGTGTCTATCTTCACATAACTCGCAGCGATAGTTGTTGTGTTTGCATGAAATACCAATTTGGTTTTGCTACTAATCAGGCGACTTGGAATTAATATAATGGATGTTAAAACAAATTCTTAGTAGTTGTTATTGTAGCTCACACTAGGCGTTCTCAGTCAAATCGTAAATTGGCATTTGTAATAATAATAATAATAATAATAATAATAATAATAATAATAATAATAATAATAATAATAATAATAATAATAATAATAATAATAATAATAATAATAATAATAATAATAATAATAATAATAATAATAATAATAATAATAATAATAATGATGATAATAACTATATTTTCCATTCAGATATTATCATTATTATGTCAAACATTCACTAATTATTTACTTTCAATGTCATTATAATGTTGCTGTCTCAGCAGATTGTAAAAGAATAGTTTTATATAGAAACAATTCCTGAACAGATCTTTGCACAATTGAAAGTGCGACTATTGCTAACATCCAGCCAGAAGAAATAGAACGTTCTACGACTACCGATTTTCCCATTCTCTTCTTTGAGAATGTTCTGAATGGTCATGAGGGTTAACAAAGTCCAAATAAAAGAACCGTTTATATTCCTTAAACTTACATTCCACTATTGAACGATTTAAATATGATTATTTTATGACCTCGCCATGTGCCAACTTAGAAATATAGAGACTGCAGCCTTACAATTTTATATAAAATAAAGCAAAACGGATAATCTTATTATAACCACGTCGCGTGTAAGGCGATATCGTTTTAAAAAATCCCCATATTTCAGAGGAACACGAATGATATCTTTACAAAACTGCATTAAATTCGAATTACCAGTTGGTAATTTCCTAAACTACATAATAAATTTCAGGGTATTATGCAAATCTATTCATAGAATTATTAAACCTTGTCTGAAATGGTGCACTGGCGAAAGACTAATTCAATTCGATTTTCGCTTTGATAAAAGCATTACAAGACATTTTTGTCACAGTGAAATTAATTTATGATATTATTCTGAACTTATTAAATTGGTGAAGTGTAAAAAAACTGGTATACAAGTTAACGTCATAATATGTCTACCACTTGGGCTGTGGCTAAATTATTCAATTTGCCATCGATGATTTATAAGGTTGAAACTGAAAAAATAAATTACCAGATTGGGGCAGTCCTCGGGGCAGTCTATATGATTGTTTTTTACAAATATTTCATACTTTTGATATTTACGTAGGTACGACTCTCGCTTCTGTTATGATAACTCACATTTATTGGGGTATTTGAAAGAACAAATAACATGAAACTGTTAGGTATATAACATGTTTCTGTGGTTGCTGAGGTACACGTATTCCTATTGGCTGGTGCCTAGTAATAACGTACATACATGTTATTATATCAGATTTAACTTACTATGTACCATCATAACCCCCATTGCAAGTTTCATGTCTGTGTACATACTAAAATAGTAAGAAGTCAGTATACGTTCATTAATTAGTTATTTCCACATCTCTTTTCTTAATAAACGTTATCATCAGTTAGAAGAGATGAGGAAGAATTACGTACGAACTTAAATAGTGAGATTGTAAAGTCCCGCATAAATTCAATAAAATGCAAAATAGCTACTTTTGAAAAAAATGCTGAAACGTCAATTTTTATTTTTAAACATTTTAATTTTTTTTTAATTTTTTATGTAAATATCTTACCATCCCTTTCAACCCCCTCAGAGGGGTTACAACCCCTTACAATTTTTTAAATGGGAACATATCAATTGTGCAATAGTCCTTGTCAAAGGGAAAATGGTGCTCTATTCAACGACGTACTTCTTTTTAGATTTGGATCATTAGTTTGCGTGACAATATTCGTTTAATGAAAACAACATTTTTAATATAATCTTAAACATATTAATTTCTTTAATAAAAAAATAATTATGAAAGAACTATAAAATGAACTGAAACAACAAAGTGAACTAACACAACTTGTAAAAACAAAAATCACTATCTCAGTAGTTGCTCGAAGTGTTCTCCACCAACTTCTTGACAAAATGCTAGTTTACTTTCAAATTTCTGAATTGCGCTGTGAACAACCTCTGTAGTTATACTTCTTATTATTGTTGTAATTTTATCTTTTAAGTATTTTACATCATTTGCGATCTTTTTATAGGCTTGTTTCTTTACATATCCCCACAATAAATCTAGAGGTGTCAGATCAGGAGATCTTGCCGGCCATTCGACTGAACCTCTTCGACCAATCCATCGATTCTGAAATACATTATTTAAATACTCCTTCACGGGTTGTACGTTGACGGATACATTGACGGAACCACTATTTTACAAACAGAAGTAATTCCTGCTTTTCAACAAGACAGAGCTCCGCCACATTATGCACAACCGCAGTGAGGGAGTATTTAAATAATATATTTCCCAATAGATGGATGGTAGAAGAAGTTCAGTCGAATGGCCGGCAAGATCTCCTGATCTGACATCTCTAGATTTCTTCTTGTGAGCATATGTAAAGAGCCAAGTCTATAAAAAGATTTTAAAAGATAAAATTAAAACAATAAGAAGTATAATTCCAGAGGTTGTTCACAGCTCAATTCAGGAATTTGAAAGTAGACTTGCTTATTGTCATAAGGTGGTGAAGAGCACTTCGAACACCTACTGAGATAGTGATTTTTTTTCTATGTTGTTTCAGTTCATTTTATAGTTGTTTCATAATATTTTTTTTATTAAAGAAATTTGTATGTTTAAGTTTTATATCAAAAATGTTGTTTTCATTAAACGTTTATTGTCTTGGAAACTAATAATCCAAATCTAAAAAGAAGTACCTACGTCGTTGAATAGAGCATTAAATTCCCTTTGACAAGAGGTGTTGCACAACCCCTGTTCCCATTTAAAAAATTTTACCTCCGAGTGGGTTGACAGGGATGGTAAGATATTTACATAAAAAAACTGACTTGTTTCAGGATTTTTTTCAAAAGTAACTATTTTGCATTTTATTGAATTTATCTCACTGTATAACTTCTACTGTGTGTAAACTACAATGTCTGCCATTTGAGATCCTTATGCATAGAGATCCTGCATAAAACTGTCGACAAGTACAGTACATCCATTTTATTGCCATCTATTGTTTTAGTTGCACTCAAACTCAACTTGTGCTGTTTGGGAAAAGGACTAAATTCTTTATTTAAAAGTCCGATTTTGCAAACTATTGCTTCTGCCTGTTTTACAATCCAAATAAGCGGCGATCGCTTTATACCAATCCACCCTACAATAAAAAACAGAAAACAACAGACTATTTGAATGATGACTGTGATAAACAAATGGAAACCGAAGAGTTATTTATATATAAATTTGCAGCAATATTAGCATGCAAATGCAATTAACCTAATTGTAAAGATATGGAAATTTCTGTATTTATTGATATTACGTTTACGTGTTAAAGCATTTAGTTTACGACCAATTAAAAATGACATCTCTATAAAATATGTAATCAATTTTTTATGGGAAATTGCAAATTTGCTCTACTCGTTGCTAATTTTATTTTAATTGTTTCTGGGTCATACACATACATTTCTATACTTATTACAATAATTGCACTCTTTTATTTGCATTTCAAAATTGTAATTGATTTTTAAATTTTTATAAAATGAACAACGCATATTGCCAATTGTTTCTCGTCTTACGTTCTTAGCTAAGCAGTAACTATATAAATAAAGAATAAAATTAATATAAATGGGTGTATCTAAATAGCTTATCCTAGATATCCGATGTATTTTAGAATTCAGTATCTTTGATCTTTTTTAACAGTTTTATAAATCATTTATTTTATTTTTAATCTAAACATATTTCCTTAGATCTCAAAATAATAATTTATTTGTCATAAGGAATCTAGCATTAACATGCTTATAATTCTGTAACTCTTATGCCACGTATAATATATCTGTATTTGCAATGATATATGAATTTCAAAAAGGATCATGAACACATATTTATATAATTCTATGCTACATAGCACGATGAGCAACCGTGTTTAATTTATATTCTAGACAAGTCGCCGACGTAATTTTTTATTTTATTATCAAGAAACGTTCTTATTTCCTATAAACACTGGTTTATGCAACGCATACTGGAATACAATCATGTCGAAGTTAAAGAAGTAAGCAACGTAAGGAGAGTCACAAAAAGGAGAGTCAAAATCGTCAATGTTAACTATACTCGTCGGCTAAAATAATAGGCAGTGACGTATAATTTAATTCGATACAGAATAGGGTCGAAGTGTAAATACTTAATACATAGCAGCACAAACGTTAGCACATAGAAAAGTGATGCCGCTTACGCATTACTATTGAACAGAACTATAAATTGTCTGTTCCATGGTGGTTCCATGCTTCTCTATTCCATGCCACCACAATTCTTTACGTCGGATATAGTTCCGTCTTTGTTTAACAGGTTTAAAAAACGAAGAGCAAAATATGCAACCTATGCAACAAAAGTCAAGAGTGTCAAGAAGATTGGACATGCGCATTTCACATCCAAATATTTCATCGCAGCCTGACATAAGCGTAGTACGCAGGAAATGCTGTAATTTGTGGCTGAACTGCATAAATTAATTGGTAAACTTGTTTTTGTAAATGTTTACTGTGAAGTGATAAGTGTTACTTAGTTTATTCAGTGTTCGAAGAAAAGGATTTTATTATGGAAGCGATCGCGGGCAGTAGTGGATTAGAAACGCGTAAACGATCTTATCTGACAAGTGAGGAAATTCGTATATAAAAAATGTTTATGAGTGATTACAAGCGCGCGGTAAAAAATTAAGTGCAGAGGATGCGGCGGAACTGGTAGTGAGTGCAATAAAATGTGGAGACACAGACGCAAAGAAGAAGAAAATGGAAACACGGGGAAGAAAAAAATTACCGTGAACGAAAATGTGAAATATGCTATTCGGCGAAAAATTCATAGTTTCTTTTTCAAAAATGAAATCCCAACACTAAGTAAAGTTTTTCCCTGGCAGAAGACAATGATTTGCCCAAACTCTCGTATAAATTGCTTATAAGGACAATGCATGAAATGAATTTCAAATATTGCAAACGGAATTTGAAGAGTATGCTTATAGAGAAAAATGAGATTGTGACATGGAGACGAGAATATTTGGAAAAGATAAGAGAATTTCGCGCTTTAAATAGGAAAATATATTATATTGATGAGACGTCTGTGCTAAAAGTATGGCAAGATTGCAACGTACAGGACAGAAGGCAAGCGTTTATGGATGGATTTTCTACAGGTTTAAAAGTACCTTCCGGAAGAGGACGAAGACTAATTGGAAGTGATTTGGGATTTTTGGTAAATGGTCTACATATGTTTGTGTCGCGAAAGGCTGGGGATTATCACGAAGATATGAACAGCGAGGTGTTTCAAAAAATGGTTTGAATCTGTTTTACACCACTTAGAACCTGATGCAGTTTCTGTAATGTATAATATAATAGCCCTTACCATAGCAGGAGAAGAGAGAATTTACCGAGATCATCATGGAAGAAAGGGCAAATAATTCTTAAGAGCGTTCTTTTAATATTTGTAGCAATATTCATCAATTTCGTCCGATGTACATCTAATCTATAAGGTTAGTTACAATTTCTATAATATCGTTCATGTTTTGATATTTTTTATATTTATTTGACATATTAGCACCTTTCCAATGATTTTTTGCGTACGCCTATGGAATTTCAGTCCCCACCACAATTTAATACGTCACCCGGTAATACGTCACTGCCTATTATTTTAGACGACGAGTATAGCTGATAACGTTGTTCTAAGGTTGTACCAAAGAGAATTAACTAATAAGAGTTTTCACATTCATTCATGCCGTCAACCAAATTCCTATCTGTCACTATGCGCCAGGTACATACAATGTAAATGAAGAATAATATGCTCGACGCAGGTTATAGTAAATGATGGTAAATTCATGAGACTGGTTTAATCATCGTCATATCGCACATCTTGTTTACTTTGTCAGCGACACGCAAATAGTGAAATGGAAAATGAGAGAACATCTACACTAGTTGCACATCTCACTGCCAGTTCAGGGATTCGTTTTTCGTGTTACTACTTGGTTATTTCCATTTTGTTTTTGTTGATATCTGTTTGGTTCAATTATTTGGAAGCTTCGATTCGAGTGTCCCTGTGTTTGGGTACTTGTGTTAATTATATTACAACAGTTATTTTGCGTTATAAAAGTTACAAAAATATTGTTATCAGTACCAGACATGGCGTAGCCGGTCCTGTGCTCTCATCCTATCCGAAAGACAATGTCAAATGTTCGTTTTAATGAATGAAATTATATAGATCTGCGCTTGCGCTGGGCACAACAGAAATCACCGAAAGACGAAACTTGGGAGATAGGAAATTACATATCTTATTAATTGATTCTCTTTGGTTGTACTGTGCCTTTAGAATAAATACCAAAAATTTAATTTTTGTATTTAGGTCTCAGTGAAGAGTGGTTTACCTAAATTGCTCACGAAATTTGACGGCACACGTAATTTTTTCATCATTTTTAAAAGACTGAACCTCGGAAATTTGTTCGTGTCTTTTAGAATCAGTGGCGGAGAGTAATTTTGGCAAGAAATATGTTTTATGCTTGGGCACCTGTTGCTAAGTATAGTAATTTGAGAACTTTCATCGTAATGACATTTAGAGTAATGGGTCCGACATCTCGGGAAGTATGTGACTGTTTTATGTTTTTTGTCACACAAAAATAGTTACAGGGTCTTTTCAGAAAGTCAGCATTTCAAAAATCCAAAGATACCAATTTTTACGTAGGAAGTATCTCTTTTCAACCTAATCTAACATAACATATCAGGAAATTTGAGAGCAGTAAATTTTTTCATCATTTTTAAAAGACTGAATATCAGAAATTCGTTCATGTCTTTTAGAATCAATGGCAGATAGTATGTTTTGGTAAAAAATATGTTTTATGCTACACAGTGTAAAAAAATGCAATGCAAAAATTGTTAAATTTAATCTATCAGCAACTGTTGCTATAGTAATTTGGGAACTCTCATCGTAATGACATTTAGTAGAATTGGTCGATATCTCGGGAAGTATTTTGTTGTTTTGTGTTTTTTTTTTCATACAAAAAAAGTTACATGGTCTTTTCAAAAAGTCACCATTTAAAAAATCCCAAGATACCAACATTTGCGTAAGTAGTATCTCCTTCAAACTAACCTAACATAACATAACACCCTTTGATAATAGGACCTCCTGCCATAAATGTTACTGAAACTATAAATCAGAAACCTCTGTCATATATTAGGACCAAGAATATATTAGACCAAGAAATCCTGGGGTCGTACCAAATTTATCAGTCTCAAACATAGAATAGAAATTTCAAAAACTGAATTTTCATATAGAAATTAAATAAAAAAATGTTTTATACATTTCTTTTCAACCAAGGCTGTTTCACCTTTGTAAACCTAAGTTAAAACACAAACTTCAATAGGTCACAAAATATTTAATAATGCCTACATCTATTAGTTTAATTGTGTTTGTTAAAAGCAAAAATATTTTACTATAAAGTCAAGCGATCTCAAAATAAAAGATTTCATCAGCTTCAGCAATTCATAGAATTTATTTCATTAACATCTTCACTAAGGTTTTTCACAACGGGTTTCCTACATAAACTATAATATCATCCCTCTTTCCAATAATAAAGTAATAATTGCCTAGTAAGGTAGAGATACCATCGAAGCTCTTATTTTACCTGAATTTTTATTACTTAAATCCTATTTAATTTCAACTACTTCTTTTAGTCTTTTAATCTGAGTTACTAAAATTTATTGCTACTGTTGCTAACCTAAAGACAACTTTCTACAATTACTTGTATAGTTTTTGCCAACTAACAACATCCTGCCACGTTCAAACGAAAAAATATTACCAGGTGACTGAGAGATGCTATAAAATTTTATGAGCGATGTATACGATTCATCGATGTGCGATGTTCCACTCAGGATGTGACTTGAACACCCAACTATATTTCGTAGAACTTTCAACTTATACCACTTACTTAGATGTCGTGTTACGTAAATCTTTGTCTGTGCGTCATTTTTTGTGGTTCAGTAGTCTATTATTGACCAACATAGGCTACATTTACTGGATGTAATTCTTATCAAAAGACAAGCATCTTGGAAGTCTCCAGTAAGAAGATATATTATTAAAGATACTTGTTTCTGATACTGTTCCGATCTTCGCAATATATTGGGTACTTTGTCACACTTTTGAAGAGAAACAACGAGTTTTTCAAACTTTCCCAAAACGAGAAAGTGTTCTCTAAAAATCAGAAAAAGTTATTTTTAAGAGTAGAAGTTGTTTAACTTTTTATTATAAAGTAAGCAAAAGTAGTTAATTTTTAATTTTCACTAGAGTGATTCTGATTTACACTATATGTCTCTTCCTTATTTTTTAATTTTTTTACTGAAGGAGCTCAATAAAACATAAATAATCTTATTATTCTCATCCTAAACAAAATAATTGAGTTCTAGCACAAAACATAATAGTTACTACTCTCCGAAATTTGTACAGTTTCACTTTTACACTTGTCCGAAACAATAATGTATTTAAATAACATTACCGAATATTTTCCTGTATAATCCATGTCGAAATCAGTAGAAGATTTTTCAGAAAATGCTAGTTGATCGCCTTAAAAAAGTTGCCTAACAATCATTCATGTGTTTTAACAATAAATGTCTGTTTTCCATAAAAATCTACTATATTCGTTAGAAGTTCAGAGCTTGCTCGAACCCCCTGATGTGGCACCCCATCCTTTTCCATAGCTATTTGAAGCTTTTTATGTCTTACATATACAATACAAAACGACATCTGAATATATGATACGTTCCTATTGAACATTTTCTAGGTTTAAAATGAATATTGAAATTAACGGTAATGAAAATGATTAGCGGTTAGCAGACGTAATCTTACAAGTTATAATTAAATGTGCAAATATAATTTATCATAAAGATATTGATGTGATCTGTTATAGGAAATTATGAAATCAATATGGAAAGTGACATATGGCGCCATGTAACTGAAAAATTATATGACTTACATATAAATAAAGTACTCCACATAACAAAAATAGTTTTTAATGTAAGAAAGCAACCCAAAAATGTGTACCTACCTATTTAATAAATCAAAAATTTAAAACCCATTCTTGTATTAAAAATTGAAAAGAAACACATGGTCGAGAAATGTTAATAGCCTTTTTATACTAAATGACATCTTATAGAATTTAATGATTTCTTTTATGATATTGACTATAATTATTTATTTCTGGTATTATACCAATGCTTAGTAAATATAAGAATACTTGTTATTACCTACAAATGTTTTAATGACATGTACAATGGGATTATTAATTAATAACTAAAGTAAATATTTATCATAGTATAATAAGTTATACTATGATAAATAAATAAACTAGTTATTTTTCATACATAGGAGTGGCCATCATTAACATCTTCCATATAGAGAGTATATTTGTTCATGTTTATTGATTCCATTCCATTTTAGGAAACCTTTTTAATATCTTAATTAATCGAGCTATGAGTCTTTATCTTAGAACATGCCTATCAAAAATTAAATACTAACGAAAACAATGGCTGGTAAATCAATAGAGAAATATTAGTGCCGAATAAAGAATTTTTCTTTGGAGGTTCTACCTTAAATTGTTTAGGAAATGACAGCTGAATAACGCATAATTATAGGCTCGTGTCTTGAGTTGTCAACAAATCCAACAAAAGTCACACAAATGATAATTATAGATTATGGCCACATAAGATAATCGGTGATAACGGTAGTGTGTAACGAAGTGTGTTTCTATAAAATCTAACTTTATTACTAATATAAAGATGTTTCCGTTACTTCTAATAAAAATTTATTTAAATATACATATTATCCTATACATGTAGAAAGTTATCTCTTAGGGTAACCACATATGTACTTACAATAAACCTACTAAACGAAGGTACTAAGGAAACGATATACTCCGTTTTATAAACGATTGCGTCTTTCAGTATAGAAATATTTTAAATATTTCACAATGAGTATGTGGTTTTATATAATCGTAAATAGACTTAAATAGAAGAAAGGGGGGGGGGGTAAGATGACGAAAAGGGTAAAGAAGACTAATGCTATTTTTAGGTAAAATAATAATCATTACCGAAATCGTCCTAGTGCTGCCATCTGTGAAATAAGAGATGAAGTACGTTCCTACGTCCTGCGTTTCTCAACCTTTGGCACAACTGAAAAGCCCTGTAAAACACCCAGAAAAGATGTCATAACAAGGACATATGGCATCACAAGATGCCATATCAAGGACATATGGCATCACAAGATACCGTACGTCCTTACATCAAGTGCAATCCCTTATGCATATGACTCATTCTAAAAAAGGCCATTTAAAAAAAATTGGCCAACTAAAAAAAGTTGTATATCACACCGCATATGCCCCAAAATATGCTACAAGATGGTATACGTTTCATCTGCTCCACTATATGTATTGCGTCACTCGATCGCGACACCGCTGTCTTTTGGGTTTGAACCATAGACTTAATAAGAGGAGACCTCACGGTTCATTCATAAATAACCTTTTGTTTTGTATCAATCATTGGCAATGTGTATGACAAAGAATACCGAGAGAAAGAACGGCAAAATTCCGACTCCGTGCAACGTTGCAAAAGTTTTGGGAGAACTTGCTTCCGACGCCAAAGGCGTACTGTTTTTGGAAGGGTTGGGTATGATAATAAAATATCAAAAAATGAATTTTAAGAAAATCAGTACGATACATTGCAACAGCAAAAGCTTGTGAGATTAGAAATTAAATTAGTATCGGAGTTTTAATGTAGGGAATATGAATTGAAACTTGAACACTTAAAATTCTGAATTAAGTAAAGGTGGTACACCTACTAAATTCCAAAAACTTATATATACAGTAATGTAAAAAAGTATTTTTCAGTTTTTCAAAGATACCCAAACTCTGTATACAGGGTTCAATTACATTTAAAAGTGAAATATAATTTAAAATAAGAAAGATGTACATGGGGTTAGTTTTTAATTCAACTTTTTGTGTCAAGTTATTTGACTTACTGTTTTCAAAATAACTCTTTAAAGGCCTGATAATGGTGATTTTCTCTTAGATTAGTATAAAGGATACCTTTAAAAATTACCTTGGTTACACAACTAATTTTAATTTTTGTGTGCAAACGTTGCATGTTGGCTTCACACTTACCAAACATTATAGGTTTTTTAATTTGTTATGCAGCAAAGTGCTGAATGATGCCTTAGCTTCTTTCTTGGATTCTTCTTTTGACCATATTTAAGTATGTGTGTAGGTAACTCCAAAAACTAACACATCAGCCATATTTTGAAAAATAACAAAAGCAATTCCATAATATAATATAGTATATATATATACTATATTCCGTAAAATGATAAGGAAGCCAGCCAGCACGCCCCTGAAAATCCGTAAATATGGCGTGACAAATATAGCGACCGAATAACCAAACAAAACTTGGCAAAATTTACCTGTGGAAAGACAGTTTTGAATATAAAGAATTCATTTTTCCATACACTTGACACTGACGCACCATTTTCTGAAGAATAGTAATAAAATCCTTACGAAAAACACTGAAAAATTCACAAAAGCAAAATTCCGACTGCCAGCAACACCGCACAAAAGAAATACTATAATACACTACGATTCACGTGGTTGTTACCGGCATCAATGAACATGCGGACTGGAGTAGGGAGCAATGATGCCTGTTCATTCCATTTTTGCGTTATGAAGTTAGTTTTTACTGCAACGTTTTTAACAAAATATGATTTATCAACTTAACTAGGAAACGGAAGAATATTTATGTAATATTTTAACTTTAACCTATAATCATTGTACTTTAAATGTGAAAATATAAATCTCATAATTGATAGTTTGGCAACAGTTTTTCGTACAATCATAAAGTAGACTACGCAGTTGACCAGATAAAGAGTAAACAAGGGGATGTCTGATTGCTTTAAAATGTAAACAATTACATCTCCCTTGTCTTATAAATCTATGGTTTGAACGAAAACTAATTTGGTCCCATAGTCGAACAGAAACATTTCCAATGTTAAAAACATATGTTGTCATAGTACCCTGTATAAAGTTCAGTGTCACCATATAACTTGTATGGAACAGTTTTCTGAATCCAAAATTTAAAAAAGTTAATGCGGAGTATTAACAAAGTTCATAAAATAAAATATTATTATTCTGTAAATTTTAGTATTAGGCGGCGGTTACATTGGATGCAAATTCGTACGAAGTTTTATTCGTACGAGTTCGTAAGAAATCTATTCGTACGAATGCGTAATTAAAAGTAGTTACATTAGATGCCTACTGACAGTGCAATTCAGTATTCAGTAGTAGGTAGTTCAGTAGTGCATACCTACTCTGCATATGTAAATACTTTAACAGCACTGACAATGAATCCAGTTGTAAAACTGTATTACTTATGTTGACGATTAGGTCCTTCTTAAGGATAAAACAGAATGGAGATGAGTTTGGACAATCTTTTACAGAAATTAAAGAAAACAATCCAAAATTCTTCGATTTTAATAAATAATTAGTTTAATACATCAATTTTGTTACTTATATTAATCGGTTCTGTAATAACTTACAAGAAACAAATAAAAAATCTCTCTGCTACTTTCCTCTTATATAAACTTTTCGCTCCGAATACTGACGAATACTGACGAAAAAAGCAAAATAGTTTGGTCGCATCAGAACATCGTCCGAATTCGTACGAAATCGTAACAAATGTTCTTATGCACTGTAACCTCCAACATAAAGAAGCATTTATTTGTTTACTTCAGACGAGTCCGTACGAATTCGTACCAATTCGTAAGAATAAAATTTCGTACGAATCCACATCAAATGTAACCGCCGCCGTAAGTAAAAACGGAAATCAAAAATGTTTTGTAATCTATTCTCAATGAACTACTTCAATCATAAAGTTTATTTATTTTTAATAGTATAAAAGAATTTTGGTAAAACTTTTTCAGTCGAATTTTTCTATTTCACAAGCGTTAACCTACAACAGACTTTCCGTTTAGAATTGTTAATTATGTTCGGATAATATTTATCAGAACGGAAAGAACTGAAAAGATTAAAACATTATTTTATCATATTTAAGATTTTATTAAATATAGGATAGAACCACTGAATTATATTTAGTTGTTTACGTATAATTCAGTGGATAGAACACATACCTCGACTCACCCATTGTCGGTGTATTAAATTTAAAATCTTTGATTGACAATAATAGTAATCATGACACCAGGGCATGAGTTAACAGATTTTTCAGTCATTGTTACGAGTATAATTCATATTAAGAGATACACGCTTCTCAGTCCATTGTATTGCAAACAATATACAAAAAATATTAAAGGTACAACGATTTTATTTTAAAACGACATACTTGAATACCATAGGGCCATTAGAAGATATTTAACCATGCCGTACACTTTTCCTTTTCCACTATATCACCTATATTCATAAAGTTAGTCTGAAATCTGGTTAGTCTCTAAAATAGTTTTATATATACAGGGTGTTTCATAATATATGCACAGGACTTCAGGATGTTATAGCTCGTCCAAAATATGAAAAAAACTTTCTATTAACTTACCCTCTGAAATGCACCATTTTAGAGATACAGGGTGTTGAAATTGAAAAAAAAATTTCGTTTTTTGCGAATATCTCCGGAACTGTTTATCGTACAGAAAACAGCTTTTGTAAGCATTTTCTACTCATAATACACTATGTTCTGTGCTGAAATTTTTTTTGAAAGTCATAATTAGTGAAGGTTTTGAAGGGGTAGTGGGTGTTTTTCTCACCAACTTCTACTCTACTGGAAAAAGTACGATTTTGAGACGCCCGTTTGAACCCCCAATGTTTTCTACACAAAAAAGGTACTCTTGGTCATAAGCTCTAAAGTGGATCGTTTTCGAGAAAAATCAACTTTTATGTTGAAAAGCATGGTCAATTTTTTCAAAACATGGTCAATTTTACCTTTACGGTTTGGGGAATTTTGAAAAGACAACTTTTGTATCATTTTTTTCATTTTTTTTAAATTTTGAAATTATGAAGTTAACGTTTGGTTTTGTTACTTGTTCTAACGTTTAAATAAATTTTGTTTAATTAGTAAGAAAAAAATTTTATTTCAAAAAATTTACCATATTTTTCAACATAAAAGTTGATTTTTCTCGAAAACGATCGACTTCAGAGCTTATGATTAAGAGTACCTTTTTTGTGTAGAAAACATTGGCGGTTCAAATGGGCGTCTCAAAATCGTACTTTTTCCAGTAGCGTAGAAGTTGAGGAGAAAAACACCCACTGCCCCTTCAAAACCTTCACCAATTATGACTTCAAAACAAAAAAATTTCCGCACAAAACATAGTTTATTATGAGTAGAAAATGCTTACAAAATCTGTTTTCTGTACGATAAACGGTTCCGGAGATATTCGCAAAAAACGATTTTTTTTTTCAATTTCAACACCCTGTATCTCTAAAATAGTACATTTTAGAGGGTAAGTTAATAGAAACTTTTTTCATATTTTTGGACGAGCTATAACATCCTGAAGTCCTGCGCATATATTATGAAACACCCATATTACATAGATTCTGTTAGAAATTTGTTTCGAACCACATAATTCTCGGAAACGATAAATAAGAAGTAGTTTAATTCAGGGCAAACTTGTGCAATGAGGTGTGCAATATAGTATAGCGCATATTTTAAAGAAAAACAGTAAATATTTTTAAAAACTAGAAATTTTAGAAACCAGTTCATTTATACCCTTTTTCGTTTACGAAATGAAAATAGTGCTTCTCGAGTTTTTCTTGAAACCAAATACACTGAACTTCTACGGGTTGTTTTTCCCAGCTTAACACACAGTCGATAAGGATTCTCCAGTGATAGACAGAACAAGTAGCGTTAAATGTATTTCTCTCATGAGATATACATATCTCATTTCTCTCTTTTACCTGCTCCAAGATGTAAGATACTTTCTGCAATGTAACTCTATGCAACTGTTTTATTTCCCATATCGCTTCAACTAAAAGAGATGTGGATGGTGTACTTCACAAACAGACCTCTTAACATTATATAATTTCAGATACCTTGTTCACATATTGACGGTACACTTCATAGTATTTTTCTAAACTATCTAACAATCTCAATTTCCTCATTCTCGTCAGACACAAGGCTACGTATTTTAGAACTCACTTTAAACATCTAATTGTTCCTTCTCCATATGGTAAAACCCTTAGCTTGAACAGTAAAACCTTCATAAGTAGAATACATCGCCTATGGTCATCTTAACCATCGCCTCCTTCGTAAACCACCAAAAAAGTCTACCACCAGATCTACGTAATTAGAAATACATATGGTGTATCAGGTGAGTACTTTTACTCGAAAATACCTCATAAATAAACAATTTCCTTCAAGCAATTATAACAATTCTATAAAATAAAAAGATAACACAATATGTAACTCAAAATTACGTCAGTATTTATTCAGCCGTATGAGCTTCTGTTTAGACCCCTAGTTTGGTAAAATAAATTAGTGTAAGAGTACAAAAACCAAACGCCATATACCATATCATCTCGTTCGTTGCACAGAACCAAAATTCATGGCTTCCGGAAAGTATTACCAAAAAAGACAACTATTTGTCATAATCGCATTTCAAGCGCATTCCAACTACATATAAGCAACGGGCCGCTTTTTCAGTTAACCAGTGGACCGAATAACATGGTAATGCCAGAGGCATTAACTTGAAAGGATTACATTTACGATTCGAAGTGCAAGTGCAGCGAGGGATTCGCATACAGGTTTTATTTAAATTTCATATTTGATATTATATTAATTTGGAAGACCGTGGCTGAAGTTGTAGAATTAAGTGTGCCATAACTAATCAAAATAGAATAACTTATGTTCGTTGTTAGTCAAGAAATGTATCCTCAAACGAAAGAGGCTCTTTAGATTTTTTCGTTAAGGATAATAAAACATTATATTATATTACATTAAGTCTTGTATTATTTATTTTGTATGTACCAGCAAATTGTTGTTTGTTGTATTGTTTCATCTACGGTTTTTCATTATTATATGAAAATTATTGGGTATTATATTTACTTTTCTGTATTTTTTGTAATTATGTATTTTTACCTTTAAATAAAATTCTTGTAACTGATACTATAAATAAATCCTAAATCAAATACATATCCCCTCATATAAATGAGGCGAAAATAGACATATTTGAGATGCAATTATATAATCTTATGAATTTGATTGAGTCACATGTGTAAGAAAGTAACTTAACTTTTCTGAGATACTTAATTTAATCAAACCACTTCTTATCACTTCAATCTTCGCCTAAATGAACTTTTTCATATAGATAATCAAAATTTGGAAATATTTTTGATGACTAAAAAGCTAAAATACCTATACATTTACCTTCAAACCGTGAGGCAACCGATTCGTTTCCTTGCGAATCCAACAATATTTATTTAAACTGTACTCGTATATAAGTATCCTATTAACAGGACTTTGATAGACGAGTGTGTTACATACTCCATCTTGGCAAGATATAATACCTTGCCAAGAACATTGCTCAGCATTCAGTCAGCTTTTCGGATAAACCGAGGTTAATTTTGTATAAAAGACGCAGTGCAATGACTTATTCATGTGAAGCTGAAGAAATTGATTCTATTGTTGTTGTTGGAAGGCCGCGCGGTTACCCGCAGCACTCAGACCTTGCTGCAGCACTCAGACTCAGACCGAGCCTGCCGCTAGTTGAAAGCTATTGGAAGAGACTTGTGCTATGCGCATAGGCCAACACCAGTTCTAGTGGGAGCTCTCTAAGTCCTGGATCAGAAGAAACGCTGCACCCACATATTTGTGTCTCTTGACCATAAGGCAGGCACAGCGACAGAGCATGTGAATGTAGTCCTCATCATCGTGTCCGCAAAACCTGCACCTTCTAGCGTCACTAAGGCCAATAGTATTAAAGTGCTTGTTGAGATCTCCGTGACCTGTTAACAATCCTTATGGTGTTACGACTTAGCGCAAGTATTGATCGAGTTGCGTTTGACTAAGACCCTTCAATTAAGAGCTTGGCTTGTCGCAACCCAGTTCCGTTCGACTATTCTTCCTCTGATCTCTTCCTGATCCAGTTTTCAATAAACCTTGTTACATAACTAGGCGGAAGCCCCAGCACTGGTTCGGGTGCTATAAACTGTATACTTGAGGCTATTTTAGCCAGTGCCTGGAAATAGACTGTATTCTGCAACTCTGATTTATTATTTCTATTCCAGTCACCTCATTCCAGTCACCTCATTCTTTTAGAGAACGAGAACTCCGAAGTTGAAGTCATTTCCAGTCAAATTAAAAGTAGCCGGGACTCTTTTATAGTGTATTTCATTTTTCTTAACTGTACCTAATTCGAAAATTTAATTAGATATATCTCGGACATTTTGAAAGATAGAGGATTAAATCTCTAGACCTGTTTAACTCAATTCTTGTATTAAAATAAGCTGAAATCACCTGAAAAACAGTTGAATAGTGTAACTGGTAAGTGTCTTTTATAAAAGAAGTTTATTTTTCTTTATTACTGTCATCTGGATAATCAATCCAATATCGTCATAAAACATAGAATGCGAAAACATTTCAGAGTTTCCAGCGTGAAGCAATAAAGTTTTTTACAATAACGGTTACCTTTTTATTAAATAAGTGGATTAATTTTCTTCTCAAAAGCGATATAATGGTTTTTGTCCATACTATATAAGTATATAGTTTGCCAACAACAATAAAATTGAAGTGAGTTCTGAGCAAAGTGTGTGAAGTTGCATAAAGTTATTAAAACTTTGTATAAACTTGCTTTGTACTATGAAACTTAACACAGGCATTATGATGTTCCCTGCTAATGTAATTAAACAATTACTAATTGGACCTTATCGTTCATTTGTGATAAAAGAAAGATAATGGTTGGTATACTTGTTGGTGTACTTATTTCGAGTTTAGTTAGGAGAACAGATGAAATGATAAAAAAATAATAGTTATTGTACCTATGTAGTCCCCAGTCACTACAGCTGTTGTTCCCCAGTCACTACAGCCATTAGATATTGAATTACGCTTTCCAAAATATTTGTTTGTCATTTCATTAAAATTTTAGTATTTAACTAGTTATGAACAATCAAAATATTTTTTTATAACGACTATCGAAATAATAAATTTGTTCACAGGAAACCCATTTTCATTATTTTGTTAAAGCTATATAATACAAATGTTAGCAAATTGTTCGTTAGGTGGGTCTCCTAAACAAATCTGTGCCCAAAAGTTATTTTAAATTCAAGTAATTCTATAACAATATACAATATAATAATTAATTACTTGGTAAATAATTGGAATATGTAATTTTTTTCTAATCATCCACAGGTTCATCTCTAGGAGACATGTCAAAACTCTAGACTAGACGGTTGACAAATTAGATATATATTTATTAACACTAACAATAAATTATGACATATTGAACGATAAGTGGCTACATATAATTGAAGCGAAGAAATGTATTATCAACCCGACACAAAACTGATTTCTAATCTTAATGGATGGTAGAGCCGGAGTGTATAGTTGCAACCCAACGGTAAAAATATGCTCATCCCTTGGCAGTTATGCAAGTATATGCAGAAGTCTATGCCATCGAATTGTGTGTACAGAGGCTGGAACAAACGCAACTTGCACACAAATCGATAAAAATCTTCTCAGACACCAAGCAGCTCTTAAAGCTCTTGGTTCCTACCGTTGTAACTCAAAAACGGTATGGAGTTGTCAGCAGGCGCTCGCTCATTTGAGCAGGAAAATAGAGTAACTCTGGTCTGGCTCCCAGGCCATTCTGGCCATGAAGGGAATGAACCAGCCGACTCTTTAGCGAGGGAAGGTGCTGCTTTTGAATTTGTCGGACCAGAACCGGTGCTTGGCATATCCTCGAGTACATACTGTCAAAGCAACGCTCTTGACCTGGGCTGAGGAGCAAATCATCCAGTACTGGCACTGCCGTTTAAAATTCGGCATAGCAGAAGATGATGAGTGCCGCTTGTGCTTAGAAGATGATGAAACGGCAGAACACATATTATGCACCTGCTCCGCTGGGGAAAGGATCAGATACTCATTATTTGGCAAAGGACAACTTCTGCCAGAGGATCTGAATAAGTTCTCACCAAATAAGGTGATCAGCTTCATTAAGAGGCTCGACCTATTGAGTGAAATATGAATAGGTGTAAGCTACAATAGGTCGCGGTAGAAGGTCTGGTTTTCGGCCCAATCACCTTTGAACCTAACTTAGCCTAACCTAATGGATGGTATTTTTATGAAAACTTTTTATTCAAAAATATATTCTTTTTATGTCTTTTTGGCTAAAAATTTAAAATCAGGATATATATTTATTACTTTTACTACCTTAGATGATCCATAATCTAATAAACAATTAAGAAATAGTGTGCCTAAAAACGAAAAGGTTCTCTACATAAGAAAATCAATTGAAATCATCGGGTTTGTTCCGATCACGGTCCAAACCGGTTAAATATAATCTGATAGACTAAAAACAATTTCCTCACTACTTCTGAATTATTGGATTGTATAATTGTCTGACCGGTTCATACTTTTGATGGTTGTTGCTGACTAATCTGACTGAACAAACCAATCACCTGTTTTTAAATGGGTGTGTTAAAGCTTTTCTACCTCGAAAGTAGATATGCTAGGAACATTCTGGATCAAAAACTCCATGTAAAACATAAGTCAAAAACGTGGTCAAAATTTGTTCCCTCGCACATGCGCAGTTGCCCTTTCTGTTGCATGCCTGTTTGTAAATACCTGTTTTTTGTTCCATACCTACCTGTTTGCAATGTTTTATTTTTAACAGCTGTTTCATACCTGTTTGCAAATACTGGTTTTCTGGTCCATACCTGTTTGTAAATACCTGTTTTCAAATACATGATTTCTGTTTCACACCTGTTTGAATATACCTGTCTTGGGATAACAGCGCATGCGCGAGGCAACAAATGTTGACCACGTTTTTGGCTTATGGGCTTTTACATGGAGTTTTTGACCCAGAATGCCCATAGCATATCTACTCTCGAATACTACGATATAGATCCGAGCCCTATGGAACTACACTGTATATTTCAACATGTCTTTATTCTAACCTCCTGTATGAGTATTGTGTGACTGCCTGAGACTTAGTGTCAAGTTAATAAAACACCGCCAGATATAATCGTCACCCTATCCCCTTATTTCCTTATAGATAACCAAGCAGCACCGTACCCGCGCGTGCACATATGCGTTTGAAGAATGTGCCTGAAGAGTGACACAGCCGGCCCGGATTCGAGACAGGGGCGCAGGCGAAGCAGGCATGGCCACCACCGACGAAGAGCTCTCGAGCGATGAGCGGCCCCGGCGTGCCGGCCTTTCGCGCTCCAGGAGCCTGCCCCAGCTCTCGCACCACGATTCCGGACTGGGCAGCTACTATGGGGTTTGTCATTTTCCAGGATGAATGGTTATCGTGGGTTGTGAATGGAAATTTCTCTCGACCCCAGTATTTTAGCTTTCTTATGTAAACGAAATGATTATACAGTGAGGACATAAAATCCGTCCCCCCCCCTCTAATTTTTGAACCACTGGGTAGATTGTAATGAAATTTGGAACGATAATATATGACTAAATTCTACATTTTTTGACGCATCAATGACAGCTCTGAATGTCAAAGTGACAGCTGGGCGCGCAATAGAAAAAATTTTTTAAATGGAAATGGGGATCGAGTAATAACTCATTTTGAAGCTATTTTTATGCTCAAAACATCCCCCAATTTTGATAATATTTGGTTCAGTAATTTCCAAATAAAAGCCAGTTATATCGATTTCTGTTATATCATTTTTTTACATACATATTACAAATTATTGTAAATTATTCAAAGCAAAACAAAAATTAAAATTAAACAAATAACAATAAACCATCCCTAACCTAAAACAACCTAAATTAAAAAATTATGACATAATTGAAATTAAACGTAGAGGCAGAAACAAATTTAGAAAACACGTGCTACTTCAAAAGATGTTGAAAATGACCACCACGAACCTCCTGACAAATAAATGTTTCATGGGTAAGTTCCATTATAAAGATTATGTGGTAAAAATATTATGTTATAAACTGATATTACTGGTGTTTATTTGGAAATTACTGAACCAAATGTTCTCAAAATTGGGGGATGTTTTGAGCATAAAAATAGCTTCAAAATGAGTTATTACTCGACCCCCAAATTATATTTAAAAAAATGTTCCTATTGTGCTCCCAGCTGTCACTTTGACAATCAGAGCTGTCATTGATGTGTCACAAAATGCAGAATTTAGTAATACATTATCGTTCCAAATTTCATCACAATCTACCCAGTGGTTAAAAAATTAGAGGGGGGGGGGGACTTCATGTCCCCACTGTATAATAGTTTCCAACTACAATTTAGAATTCCCAGTCAGAATTTTACAAGTACAAATATCGAAATGTTAAAAAATAAATACAGTAGGTAAAATAAGAACAGAAATTTGTTAAAATTCAGAGTTTTCTTCTTATTGTGGTTGAATAGGCCAACGTAAACAAGTAGACAGTGACAGTTTTTTTTTTTTTTGGATATTTAGTGCAGAGATCTCGAAAACCGTAAGAGATACAAAGTCGGTTAAATTGATTAAAAGAATCATGGCTTAATAGATATTTTGAAAAAAATGTTTTAGATATCTTTCAATTCATATAGCTCCTCTGTTAATATGGATACGGAAAATGTAAATTCAAAAGTCGTAGATAATTATGTTAACTCTTAAAACTGATAATTTATAAGCATGAAAATGACACATCTTTAATGCCTTAATAACAGTTCGTTGGGAAGTCACAACTTTCTTATGCAGCTACATTAATTTCACCGAGTTTGTTCCTTGGTAGAATAAATGAACCATATTCTCCCAAATTATTATATAGTTGCTTAAATGTGGGCAAGGAGGGGTGCTGATAATCAAAGTAACTTCTGCGAATGATCAAAGTAACAGTTTGCAAGCTGTAATCAAACATTTTTATTACACAGAATATAACATTCTGCTGTCACACTTTTCGTCGTTGGAAAACTTTATATTTATTAATTAAAATCTTCAGTAAGTGAAATGGCAGTTACTGGAAAACCAATAGGTGAAATCTCCGAATAACTCTTTATTATTAAAAATAAATATATCATTATTTATATCGTTGAAATACTTAAAAAAGACCCATAGACTACTGTGACTCCCATTTAGAAAACATAAGTTTGCCACAACTCAAAAATTATATGATACCTACATTAAAAATCAGATTATAACTACATATACGAGTACTATTGTTCTGATAGGAACATAAGTAACATAATAGGTACATACAGTGCGGTCGTAAATAATCACCCCCCCCCCCAGTTAAGTTTCGAACCAGATAAGATAGGGACACCGGACTAAAACTGAATTAAATGGCATGAAGGCACTACTTTTTAGTTCAAAATTAAAACTGCAGTTTTCAAAGATGGCGCTAGTGGCGCCATCAGCTTTAAAACTTTAAATAGCAAGGGTGGTCGTATGATACCTCATTTAAAAGGTTTTTTTAATTCTCTATAAAACGGTGGCTTGATTTTTAAATTTCATTGACTAGTTCCGGAGTTATTAGCGTTTGAAAGTTATTTGATAAATATGGCGAATAAATGATTTTATCTCATATTCATTTAATTTTTTATTAATAATTTAATCGCAGGTTTACATTACCCAACCTGATTCACTAGAGGATTTGAGGAATAGAATTATACAGATGTGTGCGGCTATTTCTCCAGAAACATTTGGGAAATGTATGTAGGGAATTTGGGAATAGACTATTTTATTGCCAAGAAGTGCTGGGAGAACAATTTGAAAATTTATTAACGTGATCAGAGTTATACCAATTTCTTTGTTATTACTTTTATTTATTTATTTCCTTGTTTGATTATTTCTTTATTCTTGTGCGAAAATTGAATGAAAATAAGATAAAATCATTTATTCGCCATATTTATCAAATAACTTTCAAACTCTAATAACTCCGGAACTAGTCAATGAAATTTAAAAATCAAGCCACCGTTTTATAGAGAATTAAAAAACCTTTCAAATGAGGTATCACATGACCACCCTTGCTATTTAAAGTTTTAAAGTTGATGGCGCCACTAGCGCCATCTTTGAAAACTGCAGTTTTAATTTTGAACTAAAAAGTAGTATACTTCATGCCATTTAATTCAGTTTTAGTCCGGTGTCTCTATCTTATCTGGTTCGAAACTTAGCTGGGGGGGGGGGATTATTTCGCACTGTATAGGGGAGGTATGAGGCTTCTGAGGATAAAGCTAAAATAACTACAACTTTATTTATGTTTCTTCTTTGTATATCTATTTATAGCAGCGACCTATGTAGGTTGAAAAATCTAATTAAATTAGAATTTTTATGAATTTTTTGAGTATAGGGTACCTAATAACACATTTTTTAAAAATTAAGACGACTTGAATTTGTATATTATTTATTATTTAAATACACCCGACCACGATCACAGAACCGAAATTCTATTGAAACTGCTAAACACATTTCACGATATTTTGAAAAAAGTAAACGTATAAAAAAGTTTTAACACCCTGTATATCTAAGAAACGAAGCAAAGTGGACTCATATTGCTAGGAACTTTTAGTCTTAATTTTAGATGGAGAATCTCCCCACAAGCTATGATGACACATGTTTTTTGAGACACCTTGTAGGTTAACATATTTCACCGTAAACACCTTTTCCTCGTATGTTACAGCTTTCGAGTTCAGGCTAAATTGTATACGTAGATATTTTATTTGTTGACTTGTAAAATTCTTGACGTACAAATAATAATACTCCGAGTGAAATTTCTATTTACAATCGCATATCAAGCCATAATAACTGGCAAATAGTCCATCTTACGGTTACTTTATTAAAATTAGCCACAACTGTTCGTAATTATCTCTGTCTGTGGTTTGGTATGTTTCTTCTCGAATGAATTATCGTCCCAGAAAGCGTACTCGTACTGATTAACCGGTAGCATAAGACATGGTCGTCTGCACTATGATTTCCTCTGAAATTTAGTACGCATAAAGTCGTTTGGGGCAATGTAAATTCGTTTAAAAGTGTACGCAAATTCCTTCATTTCACTCTGCGACACAAACCTACGGAAATATGTAAGAATGAGTCAATTTAGACTGTAGGCTTGGGGTATGTGTTAAAATTGTCACTAGCTGCATTTAGTTAAAGTATACAGCTTTAGTATAAAGTAGTGTGCTAATAAGTATATCAACTTTGTAAAGGAATTCATTAGAAAAAGAACAAATAAAATTGTTCTAAAAAAATCTCAAAGCAATATACAATATAAAATATATTCTTAAAACGATGTTATACAAACTATTAAAGCAACTGAAAATATATTGTCTCCATAAATATTAATCTCCATAAATGGTTGCCAAATGGTTGCCCACAGAGGGGAACAAAAAGTTATTTAAAGTTAAAAAGTAATTTAATTTTATATCTTTTGACAATCATGCAGATTTTGCTTCACCGGTACAGAGTTCTTGGGGTAGACTGACTATTAATTTTAATATTTAAATAAAATCCATAAGAAATAACGGACTCATATATTTTATTAAGATATAGTTCTTACCACTAATGTTAGCATGTGGCAAACCTAATTATTGTATAACTGCAACGTATGTCTCAGTTATGTTGAAAACGTGCAAGAAACATTTTGTTTTTGTTTTACACATTTAGTTATAGGAATTGAGCTAAAATAGTTATTTGTTTAACTAGTAGGTACAAAAAATACACGTTTTCGGGACGAGGGAAAAGAGTCTCGAAAACGAATTTTTTGTTGTACGAGTTTAACATAATATTTTTTTCCAACCGCTTCTAATTAGCACCTAGCACCTCCAGTTTACCGATTCATCGGAGTCACTATCTGTTTCTATTTTTATATTTAATTAAACTTCAATATATTGAAAGGTGGTTAGGGCCTACCAACGTAAGTCGTTCCTGAGGCGCAAATCCGGCCCGCGAAATAATAATATGCCGTCCCCTCTCCCACACAAGACTTTCGGGCTAATCCTTGTATGAGGGGTAGAGATATTATTATTATTATTATTACTATTATTATTATTATGTCAATGTCAAATTACTTTTCGGTACTGTATAACTGTACAATAATCTCTTTTTTGTACAGTTACTATGGCAATCTCAAACAGTCCCGAAATGGTCCTCTTTTTATACAAAATAATTTAATGTTATAGTGTCTTATTCGTATGGTTGGAAAAAAGAGATATATTATTATTTACTATACAATGTGACAGAGATTCATGGTATACCCCTCTTTCTCCTTTATTTTTTTAGACGGAATTTTCAAATTTGGCATGGCAGAAGTACTTACTAAAGGTCATTTTTGACATAAAAGTTACCTTCTTGTCACTTCTGGTTTTACCGAAAGTAAAACAAACTCTCAATTTTTATAGGGAACACCCTGTATATTATTATATTTTAACGATATCTATAACGAATCTAATGATATAACATAAGTGACATTTCAGTTGTCAAATTACTTTTTGGACTCTATTTAACTATTGAATTTAGACTGTTTTGATCATTTCCGATTAATTATAATGGACCATAGCAATAATAAAAAATAGAGTTGACGTAAAAATCATTCTTGTCTCTACTTACAAGGCGTTCAAATTTCTCAAAGTGGTTAAAGAAAACTAGTAGAGCTGAAACTAGTTTTTTTAAAATAGTACCACATTGGTACCATGGTAAGGAACCATTAGAAAGCATCTTATTTTTATTTGTGAAACCAACAGAACTCAAATTACAGTTGAGAGAAGGCAATCTAAATTCAGAAATAAAATAAAGTCCAAAAAGTAATTTGATAGCGCAAATGTCACTTATGTTATATTGTTAGATTCAAGAAATGACGTAGATTAAAAAATACAATAATATACAGGGTGTTCCATATAAAAATCGAGAGTTGGTATTTTTATGTCAGGAAGTGACCTTTATTAAGTACTTCTGACATTCCAAATTTGAAGATCCATGAATCGGTGTCGCGCTGTATACTATGATATAAATAAATAAATTTCATTAGATTATTCTATATTTCCATTAGACTCACAATATGTAAGTATAAGATAATGTCAAAAAAAAAGTACTACATAACACAATGACTTGAAAACATATGATTAAAATAAATTTTCCTTAATTTTTTTTACCTTTATTGAATTTAATTATTATTTATATAATTTAATAAGTATTTGAATAGTTTAAATAATAATAATATATTTCTCAATTATTTTTTTGGTTTAATTTTTATAAGTAAATATGTAAACAGTTCAATAAGCCAATAAACAAAAAAAATGTATTTACTTATCCTAAATAAATTAAGCTAAGAGAAATAGGTATTTTTAATGATTAACAGGATTATTTAAATATTTTTCAATAAAATGAAGTTTTAATTTTCCTTGTTGTCTTTAACCTATGTATAGAAAAATATTCTCATTGCTTAGAAACTAATGAAAGAATATAAGTACTTTGCTCAGTAAAACACTCACCCAGCATTAAATCATACCTGTATAATTAGGGTATTAAGGTATAAATCAATATTAGAAGTGGCTATAGTTGTCTGGGAAGTTGGTACTGACATATTCTTTTTAACAGTGAGGTTATTTCTTTTAACTACCTAGATTATAGATAAAAGAATACATAAATTTGATTAAATTATAGTACCTATTTAAATACTTTAATAATAAGTACCTACGTATTTTAGTTTAATTATTTTGGCAAAATATTTAAACAAATAAGTCAATAGTCCTCTTGTAGGCCAAATTAACCAGTTTAATTAACTATTTGGGTAGAATTGATCACTTCAACACATTTCTAATTTATTATCGTCTCGTATAAATCCTCCTTTATATTTCTCAGTTGAAAATACAAATACCTTTAAAGTATACCTATTTGTACTCAAAATATACATGTATGGGTAAACCCAAACTTATATTTCAGTATTGTATTATAATAGTATATTATTATTATGTTACTGGAGTACAAGACGAGCATTATTTGTTGTGCCCAGAAGCTTACACAGCCGAGGCGTTAGCCAAGGCTGTGTAAACTGGGCGAAACACAAAGAGCTTTATATTCCGAGCGACATAAACTATTTTTTCTTCAAGCATCAAAATTAAAACTATATTTCTTCAGACATTTATGCTTGTATAAAGACCGATCTGACGTGATGTTTAATTTCAAACTGATACTTCTGAGCAATCGTGGCTACATGACTCTCTTTTGTAATTCGTTGTTATGGTTACACTTTTACTTTTTTGAATTAGTAAAAAAATGAGAATATTTCTTTACTAGTGAAACATTAGGCCTTTTCTATAATACGTCCTACATAATACATACAGGGTTTTTAAACGAAAAGTAGCCACCCTTAATAACTCAGAAACGGAGGGTAGCAGAAAAATTTCCAAAAACAGGTCGATTTTTAATTCAAGGGGGACAACTTTTGGCGTCAAGTTCTTGATGACATCGCTTCCCCCCTTCCCCCCACTCCACCTACCTCAAAAAATTTAAATGGCAATACGGGCCAAATAATACTTCATTTGACAGATATTTTAAATCTCTATTCAGTGATGTGCTACATTTGAAATTCGGGCTATTAGTGTTTTAGAAATAGTCGATTAACGTTTAAGAATAAACTTAGGAAGTTTACCGTGGTGGAACAAACTTTGTAAACATTTTCTTGATCATCATAGTTTTTTGGTCATTTTTTGTCGCAGTGATGGCTTTTCAGTAATAGAAACACGTATCTTGCAATAAATTCATGAAATTGTATTTATTTTAAGCATTTATAATAATTATAAATAATGGCAGTTACCGTTAAAGTAAGTTTTCAAAGTGACCTTCGTTAATTTCCATACAATAATACAGACGACTTTGAAAGAGTTCACGAACATTTGCGAGAACTTGTGGTGTCACTTGTCGGCATTCTTCTATTATTCTTTGCCTAAGATCTTCAATGTCGGCTGACTGTGTTGCATACACCTTGGATTAGCCGGCCATTCGATTGGACCACGTCTGCCAATCCATCGCCCAGGAAAGCGATCGTTCAAATATTCTCGAACAGGAACCGCATAGTGGGGAGGTGCCCCATCTTGCTGGAAAACTAATTCATTTTCAAGCAAATTTTCATCATTTTCCAGTAGTTCTGTTATGCGCGGATCAATGGTGGTATCAAGAAGTTCAAGATAAGTAGCGCCAGTCAAATTACCGTCAATGAAATACGGGCCAACGATGTGATCACCTAGAATACCTGCCCAAACATTCAGTCTCTGGGGATATTGGGTATGGGTTTCCCTAAACCAATGCGGATTCGTATCTTACCAATACCTACAGTTATGCCTGTTGACTTGTCCATTAAAAAAAAACATACACTCATCACTGAAGCAAATATTGTACAACAAGTGCACGGTATTCAATAGATTATTAGACATAACTTCGCAAAACTGTAGTCTTCGATCATTGTCGTCTTCGTTTAGTTCTTGAAGAAGTTTTATCTTGTAAGGGTGAAATTTGTGCTTTTTTAAAATTCTCCATATACTGCTTGTTGAAACCCCTGATGCCCGGGAAAGTTGATTTAAAGACTGATTGTTATCCATTGCGACGTATCCCAAAACAGCAATTTCAACAGGTTCATTAATAATTCGTCCTTCTGGTTGATGTTTTTTGTTTGCCACTGATCCAGTTTCCATAAATTTTTGCATCAACTTTAAAACATATTGATGACCAATGAATTTATCGGGATGCATTTCATTGAAAACACGCGCTGTAGCTCGTGCGCAATCGTTATTTCTGAAATACAAACGCACAATCTCAATTCTTTCGGCAGTCGTGTAAACCATCTTGACACTTTTAATTCAAAATGAAGTGAACATCAACTGACAGATATTTCATTGACGGTAATTTTACTGGCGCTACCTATCTTATCACTGCGACAAAAAATGACCAAAAAACTATGATGATCAAGAAAATGTTTACAAAGTTTGTTCCACCACGGTAAACTTCCTAAGTTTATTCTTAAACGTTAATCCACTATTTCTAAAACACTAATAGCCCGAATTTCAAATGTAGCACATCACTGAATAGAGATTTAAAATATCTGTCAAATGAAGTATTATTTGGCCCGTATTGCCATTTAAATTTTTTGAGGTAGTTGGAGTGGGGGGAAGGAGGGAAGCGATGTCATCAAGAACTTGTCGCCAAAAGTTGTCCCCCTTGAATTAAAAATCGACCTGTTTTTGGAAATTTTTCTGCTACCCTCCGTTTCTGAGTTATTAAGGGTGGCTACTTTTCGTTGAAAATCCCTGTATAATGTAAGTATTATAAGACGCTTAAAGAAAAACAAATTTCCTTAGCTACTTTTATAACTTACAGTATATCTGTACATAAAATTTATAAATATTCATTTTCAAATGCAAACTTAGAACGCCTTAGAAAAATAATCGTTCTCTTACATTTATGGAGAAAGATTACTTATTTATCTTTACAGTACCTCTTCTGAGACATTCAAGAAAACAAAGAAGCTATCAACAAAAACAGAGTCTGCAAAGTGTATGAGGCAATCAAGAAAATTAGTTTCGTAAGGCTAATCAACTGTGGCGGATACAATTATTTTTATCGAAAATAATCCTCTGAAGTCGGATAGTGAATAATAGCTTATCATTTTATACTCTGACAGTGAACAGTGAATGATGACATTCGCATTATTTCCCGCTGGCTAGACAGTACTTTTAAAGTTCGAAATGAGAACAGCGACTATTGTTATTTATTCAAGAATATTGTACGTATCATACTCAACAAAATAGTGACCTAAATGTGTCAATGCAAATATCTGCTTTTTGTTATCCAGTATCTCGGAGAATGCACTGCATGTGCATTCATTGGTTTTATGTATAATCACGAAATACAGCTGAACAATCCGATATAATAGCTATTTATGTAACCAGTTTGAAAATGCCCCATTTTGTATAAAGTGTGGGATGTGTGAACACACAAAATTGCATTTCCTAACATGATACATATAATATACAGAGTGGAACAAGTTCGTTTCTCACTCTTCTAACCTCGGAAACAGATAGAGATAGGACACAGATAAACGGGAGGAACGGGTAGACTAAAGTTAGTGTAAAGTTAAAGTAAAGACTATATACGGCAAATGTTATCTACAGGCACTTTAACAGCTTTCACATATACCTTTGTATCCGAATGAGGGAACGTTTTGTTTCTTTCCGACTTATCTCAAGTAGTTTTCTTTAAATAGTAACTAAACCTTGGTTTCGTATCCTTCGAAAATGTTTTACAAAAATTGGTGTAGTCGCTTTTATTAAATTACAGTGTAAGCGTCAACTTTAGACTTTTTATTCGTACATTACGTTTAATATAAGTTGGTTTTACTTTCCAGAAAACACTGTTTTTAATTTTTTCACTAGCTTTCCAATTACCATTACTCAATAATATAACAGTCCTGATTTTTTAAATGTTCAAAATGTATTTAGAATCTAACAAGAAAGTATTTTTTCTTTGTTTTGAACTTTGCAGATGATATCTCTACCTGCTTTAATTTTATACTAAATTTACATCTATCTATATATATATATCATCTCTCTGGTCTATCTGATGCATTTGAAACATTTCTTTAAGAATATGTCACCTGCACAATAAACAAGAATTCAAAATAGCTATTCGAAGACCACAAGTGCAGTATCAAAGAAAACTTTAAAGCTCACCTCAAAAAGCCGCCGAATAAAATATAGTGAATGGATTTATTTAATAAATGAATCAAAATCAGTTTACACTCTGATTCTTATGACACATTTTATGATCTTCTTTCCAACAGCATACATTTTCTAAATGACGATAACTTAGTTATTATTGGGGATTTTAACATCCCTCAGTACTACAATCTACAAAGAAAGTTTGCTGCAAATGATAGATTTATGGTGTCATTGCATAACTTTTCTGAATTCCTTAATATAAAGCAATATAATCAAATAACGAACTCTTATAACCGGACCCTGGATTTAGTCTTCAGTCGCACTGAGCTAACTGTGAATAAATGCATAGATCCCCTAATCAATGTGGATGTGTTTCATCCTGCTTTAGAAATTAACCTCGGGTTAGAGGCAAAAAAAAGAATTTTCGAAGCATCATCAAAGCCCAGGTACAACTTCCGTAAGGCCAACTTGCCTCAACTGTACGATGATCTACTTCAGGTTTGCTGGGACGATCTTTTGTTAGAAAAGGATATCGATAAGGCGTGTGAACTCTTCTATTCCAAAGTTCATGCATCCGTACTTTCTAATGTCCCTAAAACTATTTCTAGAAAAAACACGCGTTATCCTCCTTGGTATACACTCGATATAATCCGTAACTTAAAGAAGAAATACCGTTTGTGGATACAGTTTAAAAGGACGAATGACAATCTTGTTTACATTGAGTTCAGTGCTTTGAGGGCTGCAATAAAAAGGGATGTAAATCAGTGTTACCACAATTATATTGTAAGCATTGAACAACAGATAACAGCTAATCCCAATCAATTCTGGTCATATTTAAATTCTAAAAAAAAAACAAGTAATATTCCTAACAGCATGGCTCGTGAAAATCTATCGTTAAATGAACCTGAAGATATAGTGAATGCATTTGCCAATTATTTTCAATCTGGCTATATTAGTTCGTCTGTTCCTAATTTCAGCATTATTCAACCGGACATAAGTTCCTCCTGCTGTAGCATTCCCACTTTGTCTGAATCTCAAGTTGTAAAAGCCTTGAAGTCACTAAAGCCTAAACTCACAGCTGGTCCTGATGGCTTGCCTGCCTTTCTTCTTAAGGACTGTGCAACAATACTTGCTAAACCATTATGCTTCCTGTATAATCTCTCATTTAAGCTAGGCAAATTTCCAGATATTTGGAAGTTAGGTAGAATCACTCCGATATTTAAAAAGGGTAATAAGAGTGAAGTCGAAAACTATCGTCCCATTACAATTATCTGCAACCGTTCCAAAGTGTTCGAAATTCTTTTGTATGAGATTATTTTCTATCATGTGAAACCTTCGATATGTTCTGAACAACATGGTTTTTATCCAGGTAGATCAACACTCACTAATCACTAATGATATGTTTAACGCAATATGTTGCAACAAATTTGGACAATGGTGGGCAGGTTGATGTTGTTTTTACAGATTTTTCTAATGCTTTCGATCGACTGGACCATGATATCCTACTATTAAAACTATATAAAATAGGTTTGACCACTTCATTTGTTCACTTTTTCACTTCCTATCTATCTCAAAGAAGACTTACCGTGGGATATCGTGGTGTCCAGTCGATTGATATTAAGGCGACCTCTGGAGTCCCCCAAGGCTCAGTCCTTGGACCATTATTATTTTTAATTTTCATAAATGACATCATCCTGTCCCTGAATTGCAGATCTCTACTCTACGCTGATGACCTTAAGCTATACCTCTCTGTGTCCGACATTGGTGACTGTCTTATGCTTCAAGATGACATAGACAATATTCACAACTGGTGTACAATAAATTCCCTTCCCCTTAACTTTTCGAAATGTAACACAATGACATTTACTAGAAGCAATAACCCCATCGATTTTAACTATAGTATTGACGTTAACATGATTAAGAAATGCACGACCATTAAAGATCTTGGAGTAACACTTGATAGTAAATTAAGTTTTGTGGAGCACATTAATAACATCCTACGGGAAGCTTCTAGAAATCTTGGTTTTGTCTTGAGGAACTCAAGACAATTTAGAGAAATTAAAACGGTGTCCTTACTTTTTAATGCATTGGTACTCCCAAAATTAGAATATGCCTCTCTTGTGTGGGACCCAGGTTATCAAATTCACATCAGAAAATTGGAACATATACACAGGAAATATGTTAAATACTTATGGTTCAAATCTGATGATATTTATCCACCCCGTGGAATTCCTCAAGAAAATTTACTCCAACGATTTCAACTTAATGATTTGGCCACTCGTCATATGTGTAATTCGTTGGTGACTCTTCACAAAATTGTAAACAACAGAATTGACTGTCCGGATTTGTTATACTCTCTATGTCTTCGTGTTCCCCACCTTACCACTCGGTTTTCATCATTGTTTTACCTTCCGACACCCAAGACCAACCTATTAAAATTCTCTCCGCTGTACAGAATGGACTATTATCATTGCAAGGTGCAGGATTTCGTTGACATCTTTCATGATACTATACCATCTATTAAAAAGAAAATTTCTGCTACTTAATATCCGACATACAATTTTATTACCTTAGAATCTTATTATTATATTTTGTATCCTGTTTCTACACTTTATTCACTATCTATGTTAATTTAATTTGTTATCTATGTTACTTATCTAGTGTAACAACTAACTTTGTTGAATGTGAAGAGAATATGCGTAATATTCTTTTTTATTAGTATTGTATGTTTTTATTCCTTCATCTTATTGTTCTTTTTTTAATATTATTATATCTTTTTGTAATTTTTACACTACTCCCACCCATTAATTGTCATTGCTGTCGGGTGGTGTACGTTAAATAAATAAATAAATAAATAAATAAATAAATAAATAAATAAAATCAGTCAAGTTTTTAATAAATGGAATATATAAACGACATATAATTTTCAAAATATTGCGCAACTTAACCAAGTTTTTTGATTATTTTCTTCGAGATATTTGAAAGCTATAATCTTTGGAACCAAATTATTCATAAGTATGTCAAATTTGTGAAGATGTCGATAGTCAAAACTGTACGTTTATATTTACGCTACAAAGACCCACCGAACCTTAATACTTACACAGGTGGAGTGTTATTTTTCTGATATGAACGCATTGTACCTATAGCTTCAATTTAGCTACTAAACACCCTTTTGCTACCACGTGAGACATATGTGTGAGTTAATTTTAAATTACCTAACCTTTAGCTAAATTACCGTATCTGTGACTGTACAAATAAAACTGCAAAAAAGAACATACCAACCCCGACCAAAGATACCACGAACAGTCGTGACTAGAAATGTGTCGTTCGCGAACGACCCGTTCGATTGAACCGGGTATCATTCGCGAACGAAATGAACCAGCTGGCGTAATTTTAATGAACGGGTTTCCGGCTCTCGGCAGTAGCTTGTTCTAGTCTTATTATAGTCTAGTTATATTATTTTCATTAAGAGCTTTTTGTTAAATACTTACCTTTCGAAAATCAAATGCTCATTGTTTTCGATTTACCTACAAACAGTGATCATAAAAAAATAAATACTATGTATCATTATCGACGCACACGCGATGCTGTCGACAACTGACAACTCCATTCGTTCTTCGTTCTCGAATCACGACTTCAACCGGCTCAATTGTGCCGGTTCACTGAACCGGATCTTTCTACTGACCGAGACCCGGTGATCCGGTTCCTTGAAAAGAGCTGGAGTGCCCACGTCTAGTTGTGACCTCAAACCGACCTTATCGCAGGGCTCTGGCGTGGAAGAACCTCCGGCAAGCCGGGCGGCTCGGCTGGTCGCCGACTTACGCCAACTGCTGACCCTGAAGCAGCACTACTACCCCGAGGGCGGCTGGGGGTGGGTGGTACTCGTGTGCGCCGTGCTGGTGCACATCCTCAGCCACGGACTCCTCACCTCCGCCGGACTGTTCTACACCGAGGTGATCAGGAAGTTCGGCCCGGCTGTAGCGGAACCAACAGGTAGATATAGGTATTCAACAGTCTGGGTTATACTTTTTATTCGATTTGATGAATTTGAATTATATCAAAGTTCGATACATACTTAATAGTAAGTAAGTTCGTATAATAATACTTAAATATAATAATCACTGTAACATTTTGCCGCTAGCAATCACGGGCGCCTACTGTGACTTACATTTTACTACATTGATGGAAATGTCTTACTTGGCCTTCTATCGGTATCATCATATCTTTGTCCATATGGTAGGACAAAGTCCATAACACTTACCGATATTTCAGAGACACGATAGTCTTCGAAAAGCTATACTGACATCTGAAGTCAAATCCAAAATAAGTACCGGAGATATCCACTAACATCCTAAAGTATACGCGATTCATTTTAAGATCGTAGCGCCAAAACGGCAGTAACCTATAGTAACCCACGTTCCCTGACACTGACGTTTGAAATTGTATTCATCAAAGATTTGTTGTCGAGAACTTTAAACTAGGTAAAAAGCTTGTAAAACGATTTTGAAAGGGGTAAGTAGTGATATAAAATTAAAATATATTTCAATATTTTTCGAGCGTTCAATCTGAAAATGAAACTTAACCTCAAAATATGTCAAATTCTTTATTGGACATACGGCATACATACATTTATGGAAATAGTCATTCTTAGAGAAAAGTAAAGATCATACACTCTACTTTGCGTTCTTTAGCTTCTTTATCCATACTTGCCTCCTGTAACTCTTTAATGTCCAACTTATAGTTTCCACGATACCTCCAGATTTTCCCGCTTTTGGAAAAGTATGAAACTGATCTCGGGGTTTTTCTTTGTCCAAGAGGAGCAATGACGCTCACAACAATAATGATTCATATCTAATCAAAGCAATTAACTAATATAACAACGGATATTTCAAAATTCACAATAGGTAGCGCATTACTTAGCAAGAATCGCGTATAGCTTTCAAAATAAAATCAAAAGTTTAGTTCCTAGACCAAAAAGAAAAGGCTGTGTGAAAAGACCACCAATGCTTTACGGTTTAAGATTACCTTGTACTGTTATGACTCAAACACAGAATTTCTCCAGTCCTCCATAAAGAAAGTCATGGCAACCTATTAAATATTTTGGAACAATAATTAATGCGGAAGATATAAGTAGTGAAATAATCGATATTTAGTGTGACAGCCGAGCAACGTTTGTAACAATGGACTTATACCAGATGAAGTCCAAAGATGAACAAAGCATTTATTGGCTGCCTTAGCAGGATTTGGAGTCAAAATAAATTGATCTTAGAGTACCAGAACATAAGGGGTACCATAAAGTGGGAAATACTAAGTAGCTAACACAGGAAAGCTTGTTGATAATCGTAATACTAGTACTACACAAGGACTAAGTACTAATCCTCAAGAAGTTCCATCTTGATATGTTCTGTATACAATCATCTGGGTATATTCTAATAAATGGCGAATGCGCCAGTGGCGAATTCGTTTCAGGTATCCTTATTTTTTTACCTAGATTTGAAACACGTGTTCATCGCCTGCAACATAATTTACAATGTGTAAATTGCTCCTTGAAACATTGCACAACACTGTAGAGTAATGAACACATTATCAAAAAGCAAACATTTATAAACATAATATCATCTAAGAGAAATAAGAAAACATTATTTTTGAAGGAAATAAAAATGTTTTTTTCATTTTTCTAACTATCTTTTATTTCATTCTATCTATATTTAGTTTAAGTACAATATCTATATTTACTTAAACACTGACTAGAATCAGCCAAATTAATATTAAGTAATTATTCAACTACTTACAGAATATACAACTAACTATATAATTTTTTGCACTGAATGTTTTTAGTTTGAATCACTGACTATTTTTGTTTACAACAATAAACTCATGAGGTGTAAGAGTACTTTATAATCTATAGTTTATTAATATTGTTTTTAATATTATTTTCTATGCAGGTAATAAATGAAATTAGATCAATGATTTATCAAAATATACCCATTCAAAGCTATTTAACCTGCCCATTTAAAAATATTTAAACAGTAATTCATCAAATTGTCACGTGCTGAATAACTCAAATGTAGCAAAATTATCAAAAAGAGAAACAATAGCTATAAATTAAGCTGCAAAAAACGTAAATTTGATGAATAAATATTCTATTTTTTTAATGGATATCTAATATACTGACCGTAAATCCTTTTCTGGAGAAAAAAACTTACGAATCTTCAGCAATTCTTTCTGTATAAATTTCTAGTCAAATTATCTTCACTAATGAATGACATTTCGCACTTTGATGTAGTCCTTCTCATTTTTACAGGTTGGCTGGGCGCCATGTCCACCGGTGTGGCCCTTCTCATCTCGCCAGTGACCATCGCCTTCTGCAGGCGCAAGTCTACCAGGGTGACGGCAGTGATGGGTGGTCTCATCACGGCCCTCGGATGCCTCTTCACCTCCTTCGCCACGCAGTTCCATCAGCTGTTCTTCAGGTGCGTTCAGCAGTCTTATTACCATACTTTCCACGATTGACTATGATTTTATCAACAAAATGGCATAAGAAACACATATTTAAAGCTAACCAAATTGTTTATTTTCTTTACACCTCTGAACAAGGAGGTAAACGGCACAGAAATGTCCAACGCATTTGAGCAGCTTTATCACAACACTTTATAGGTTAAATTAAGGATTTGGTATTTACCACATCTTTTAACGAGAAAAACCACCAGACACTGATCGGTTTCTAAAGTGCCATAGGTTAGGTAGTGTACTCGATGAACGATGTAGTAGTAGTAGTAGTAATGATGATGTACTAGCACAGATCAGAAGAGGGCACTACGGTGTATCTCACCAGTTCATATCTATGAACTGGGTTATTTGTTATCATACAAATATCACCCATATAGAACAGCGTCCTTTAAAACAGTCACATCCTGTGCAGTAAATTGGATTCCGACTTTAAAGTCGGAATTTGAAAAAATTAATAGTGTGGCCCTTCTACGGCTTCGTACTTTTGGCATAATAATAATAATAATAATAATAATAATAATAATAATATAATAAAATAAAATAATAAAAACAAGAAACCAGAAACCAAAAGTATTAAAAATTAAGATACAGATTAGCACCAAAGCAAGCTTTTAGAATTAGCCCAAAAAACACTATTAAAATAATAAAATATAATAAAGATAAATATACGACAAATTAATCAAAATATCAGTGGTTTTCTAGTTTGACACAAAATTATTGTCACAAATGATATTTCGAATTATGTTTAGACAAACAAAATTATAATAAAATTTAAAATAAAATAAACACCACTTGTCTATATTCGTTTCATGTTGATGTTCGACTCTCAGTGGAGGGTTTTAAGAAAAAAATTGTCACATTTTTATGATATTTATTATTATGCAGCCGTACATTTTTATTTGATGAGTATTACCGTGTCTCTGGAAAAGAATGAAAAGTACATTTGATCTAAAAATATCATTTCCGACGAGAAACAATCATCACCAATTTTTATATAATTTTGGCCAATCTGTGTCCAATAACTTAGTGATTGTTGTCCCATTTTATTTTTGAAAGGGATTGGAATCTTTGGTATGAAGATAACACTGACGTAGTTTTGCACGCAAGGCCAAAACAGTATACTGCACTCGACGCGCATTTCTCCAACCAAGTTGACATCACCTGGAGATGATGAAAACTGTTTAAATCATATCCAGATGATACCAACTCGGTTGAAGAAACGCGTGTAGAGTGGAGTATAGGGTTATGTGAAAAACTTCGTCAGTGCCGTCTTATTCTGTTTTTATTATTTTACAGGTGGTGTATTCCCAGGAGAAATTCCAATTGAATCGTACAGCGACACCACAAATGAGTTACAGACATTTTGTGTATCTATATTGTTTCTTTATAATAATACTGTTTATATCATTCCATCGACAGATACTTACATCTAACGACGTAATAATTTTACGCATTACCAAGTCTTTGCGTAACGTCTGCCACCTGTCTTCAACTTAAATAGGTTCAATGTTATCCCAAGTTGAAGTTGAACAAAGAAAAATAAAATGCTCTGTGTCGATATATCATTAATTCCTATAACAGTCCAGGTCATAAACTTTTTCTGAGTTGCAATAAATTGCTTTCAGGGGAAGGTATGCCCGTGAAGAATATGTGTATAATATTAATGGTTTAACGGCCATCATTAGATAATCTTACAGTTCTTAAACTGGTAGTTGAAGATCGCTTCGCGTTTTAATAGCACGTCATTATTCTATTACAACTCACGATAACACGGACATCAGACTTATAATATTCTTGTTAATAATATACTAGGTGGATAGAATTTCAGATAATATCTATAACAGGATATATATCTATTAAATAAACTATCTGATGATAGTATAATCATAGTACATATACTATCAATTTATAACACTTCTAGACATATGAGCATGTCGCAGCATAGGTACAGTGAAATACTTGGAAAAGTGTCAAAATTCTAAGGTATATATTCCTATAATATGTATCCCAAGTAAATATCTCTATATCTAGGTTTCCAGTATTAAATACGAATAAAAATTGAAAAAGGTAACACTTATGTACGACAAATAGCAGCAAGTGTATTAGCGATTCCAAAAATGAATGCGCCCTCTGTGATGCATGAAAATATTTGAACTTTCTTAAGAGGTAATTTTTGGAGGCTTATATTGCTGATATAATTATAAATAACATTTGGGTTTGTTTAACGTAATAGTTTAGGGGTGCTTGTGATTTTTTGGTATTACAAAGTTAACAACGACGTGGTTAGTATTTGTACATCTTTATTTTTACATTTTAAAATGGCATTCAAAAGAAATCAGCACCACACAAACTGCCGTGTTTATAGGTGTCATTCCAAAAAATGTGTCAATAGAAATGAGAAACATTTTCACACAAAAGATTGAAGATAGGTAGAAGTTTGGCCCTAGTATAAGAAAATGTTTCTCATTCATTTCTCCAAAAGGCATGTAACAATTTAATAACAGAGAATACGTTTATTTACACAACATAACCACTTTATTGCTGTTTGTCTATACTTTTCTATCATTATTCATTAGTCTTACAAAAGCAGAATATTTTAATTTAAACATTAATTAACAAAAAGTAAGCACTAATATGGTATCACCATACAGTTTATCACACTTATTGTAGTCCAAAATGTAAGTAAACAAAAACTAGGGTACCTGTTTCAACCCAAAAAATTCATATAATTAGCAATGAAGCACTTATGGGACGTTTGACTACTTTTACCACTCTTTTTATCCTTTATTTCACTCTAACTGGCACATGAAGTAATTATATTTATGGCAGTTGAATGCTAAATTGCTAGATGATGTGATATGAAATGCAAAATTTTTACTCGTCTTCATCCAATTTGTTTACAATTTGCAGCGCCCTCATCGGTAATTTGAATCGACAATCGGTCAAAATATATAAACTAAGTACTGTGCAAAATTCAAGGAACACCTGAAATTTTGGTAATATTTTCATACTGTATATCGGTTATAGTTAACCGATTTCGACGAAATTGGTATGGTCTTAACGGAAAATTAATTGGAATTGGTAATTTATACGGGCGCTATTAAATGCGAAGCAATTTGTATCCTATGATGTACAGGGCATTTTTCAATCCCCTTACATTTGTACACAAATTTGACAAGCTCCCAATTCTTTCACAGCCGTTGCGTATTTTCTTTCATTGCTTACATTTTATCCTTAGGCTCATACCCCCAGCCGTTTGCTAGTTTTGGCCTAACGCTGTTCTTTATGGAGATACGATTTTTTTCTAAAAAATACAACACGACTTTCATTGGCAATTTATACCAATTCTCATTGGAGAATTCATTGGTAATTTATACAGGCGCTATTAATTACGATGTAATTTGTATCCGCTATGATGTGCAGGTCATTCTTCAACCCCCTTACATTTTTACAAAAACTTGACTAGCTTTCAATTCATTCACAGCCGTTGTGGATTTGTTTTTATTACTTACATTATATCCTTAGGCTCAAACCCCAGATGTTTTTTGATCAGTTTTCATCTAACTCCGTTTTTTATGGAGATGCGAATTTTTTCTGAGAAATACAACAGGATTTTAGAATTACGGCATAAATTGAATGAAACTTGGCAGTTTCCATGTTCAGCGCCTGTAATGATGTGTAAGGATAAAATTTCTTTTTAATTGCCAGTTACACCTATACAGGGTACGTCAAAAAGCAGCAAAAAATGCGAATTTCTGCACAAACAGAGAATTTAGTCACATTTTTTGCGATTACAATTAGCCTATGGATTTTAATCACTTTGATTTTATCTACACGCCCAAATCCTCTGAAGTTTTTCCAGCTTTGGCCTAACGTCGTTCTTTATGGAGATACGAATTTTTTCTGAAACGTACAATGCGACTTTAGAATTACCGCATAAATTGAATGAGACTTGGTTCAGTGCCTGTAATGATGTGTAAGGAGAAAATTTCACAAATTTGGTGCAGGTGCATATTGAGGGAACATTTTTTTTTTACAATATACTTGCCTATGAACTAATAAAGATAATTAATTAATTAGGCATAAAACTCAAATTTTTATTAAATTTTTGAACACTTATATGTGTTTTTAATTGCCAGTTACACCTATACAGAGTACGTCAAAAAGCAGCAATAAATACGAATTTATGCACAAACAAAAAAGACGACTTGCGCATTTTCACATTTTTTGCGATTAGAATTAGCCTTCAATGGCCAGTTACATGCGAATGCGAATTTCTGCACAATCCGAGAGTTTATCCTTTTACATAAAAAAATAAAACATGTTTCGAAATACCAAATAAATAGACATTCTTTAATTACTTCGATTCTACCCTTATGATCTCTTGAATATTGTATTCCAATCATGCCAAAATCAAACACTGTGCAGGTTTAATAACTCTTATTTATTATTATTTTCATATGGGCATTAATCAAAATAACATTAACTTATGAGGCAGAAAACAGAAACAGGAAGTACAATATTTTATTCAAATATACTCAAAATCAGAAAAAAATCGGGAGCATATTAAACTCTAAATTGCAGACTCGTAGCAACGGCGGTTCAATAGCGGAAGATAAAAGGCAATTTAACTTTTTTCAAGAAATGGAAAAAGATCAAGAAAATCGAGACTACGACCGAACTTACACATAAGGAATAAACGAATAATTTAATACTTTGTAGGGCAACCAAGATTTTGCAGTACAGTTTTTCATCTCATTTCCGTACCTATAAATAAATTTGCAATTATTTCCTGAGGTATCGTCTATAGCTCGCCTCAACTGACCGAGGCTGGCATTTTGCCCTAGCTTGTAACTTGTGGCGAGCCCAAACGTATTCTATTAGGTTGCAATCTGGAGATATGGGTGGCCATTCCAAATTCAGATTTCATTTTCCAGCAAGAATTCGGTAATGATTCGGCTCTTTCTGATCGAGCGTTGTCATCTGTTCTTGATTTTCATAAAGAACAACGTTAGGCCAAAGCTGGCAAAAACGTCTGGGGGTATGAGCTCGTAGATAAAAATTTAAGTAATTAAAATCCATAGGCTAATTGTAACCGCAAGAAAATGTGACCAAATTGCATGTTTCTACAGAATTTCGCATTTTTTTTCTGCCTTTTGACATACTCTGTATATGTGTAACTAGTAATTGAAAAGAAAGTTTATCCTTGCACATCATTACAGGCACAGCACATGGAAACTGTCAAGTCTCATTCAATTTATGCAGTAGGTAATTCTAAAATCGTGTTGTATTTTTTAGAAAAAATTCGTATCTTCATAAATAACGGCGTTAGGCCCAAATTGGCAAAAACGTCTGGGGGTGGATGGCTAAGAATAAAATATAAGTAAAAAATAAAATCCGCAACGGCTGTGAAAGAATTGGACTAACTAGTTAATTTTTTGTAAAAATGTAAGAGGGTTAAAGAATGTCCTGTACATCATAGGATACAAACACTGAATAGATCAGCTTTATTCAGATCCCATGCATCTCTTCCTGGGAAGAGAATGTTAAAAGGCAGTTCATGGTTCGTCATTGCAAGCATGCTATGACTTCTCATGTCATCCAGCAGCCTATTATGTTCCATAATGTCAGACTGCGGCATGTTAGTAGCTGCCTATTTTAGTCTGTATATTGCCCACCGGGCCTCTCTCTCCAAATATATATGAAGAGAAGGTAGGTAGATCCAGTAGGATTTCCAGAGCTGCTAACGGTGTAGAGCTAATTGCTCCAGTTATGGCCAGGCATGCTTGTCTCTGTAAACCATAAAGTTTGATTTGGTCCTTTGTTGTAGTCCTTTCGACCACCAAACTATGAGGCTGTACACTATCATAGGTCGTATTACTGTCATGTACATCCAATATATTTTTTTGGGACCAATACCCCAAGATTTCCGACAGATTCGTCGATATGACCATAAGAACAGCCTTGTGGACCATTTTCTCCAGATAAGAGTTCCAATTAAGCGACTTATCCAGAACCTACTACTCCCAGATACTTCGCTTCCTCCGCATTTGGAATTATTTCATCAAGTAAGGGAGGTCTTAGATTGTCCGGCTTCCTTCTCTTGGTGAATGGTACAATTACCGTTTTGAGGGGATTCACAGACATCTGCTCCCTCTCACACCAGCTCAGTACTATGTCTAGTACCTCTTGGAGGGTGAGGGAAATTCCCTCTTCAGAGTATCCTCTGACTAAAATGACTAGATTGTCCGCATATACTTGAACTTCAACCTCCCACGCAGAAAATATGGCTAGCAGGTCATTCACAAGCAGTTACCAAAGTAGGGGAAAAGAACCCCATCTTGTAGATACCCTCTTAGTTCTGTTAGTATATTCTGTTTTCTATTTAGTAGTAAAGTTCTGTTTTCTAACATAGCCCGAATCCAATCTGCTCCTTCAATGTCAAGGAAAGCCGCCACTGCAATTTGCCTACTTTGCAGGGGTTGGGTGATTTTCCAACTAGGTCATTGAACGGTAGATCTGTTGATTTGTCAGTTTGATATGCATACTGGTGGGTATTAAGAGGGTGAACGTTTAACACCCTCTTCTAATAACTATATGTCGTTGAGATATCGGTTTAAATTTGATACAATACCATTTTAATTGTTATTGTCGAGACTATAGTCATGTTCGGACGAGAACGCCTATTGGTTAACCTGCTTGGGGGTGGTTTTTTTTGTGCAGATATTTACATGTCCTTAGATCTTCCACATGGATCTCACGTGATATTATAATTTAAAGCACAATTTATAGATCCCTTTCCTTCATTTCCCTATTCCAATACGGTATCTATATAAAGCAAAGATAATTTTGTTTCCTACAAAGCAGTTCTAAGTAGGTAATCTGTAGATTACCTAGGTATACATTTAAAAAAACCGACTATGAAGTGCACTATGCACAAACATATTTTTATTAGACATATTTTTCCATTTAAATATACTATTAAACTATTAAACAGAAAGACTGAAATAATGTGAAACTTTATCGTTTCAGCTATGGAACCGTCGTAGGTATTGGAGTCGGCATAACTCGGGACTGCTCAACATTAATGGTAGCTCAATATTTCAAGAGAAGGCGCGAATTCGTAGAAATTTTCATCGTATCGGGTAGCGGATTAGGAATCGCAACTATGTCCCTGGTCATAAGAAGCACTATTGGGTAAGTTGTTACACTAAACTTTAATATTGACTAATATATTTTCTGATTATTAAGAATATTTGCCAGTATATACCTACTAATCAACTGAATAATACAATACAATAAGCCGAAAATGTTCAGCTGAGCAGATATTAATTAGGTAACTAATACGAAAGATTATTAACAATTGATCTTTGATCATGCCAGTTATCTGTGAAAACATATACCTAAATTATGAATAAGGTAATGAAAAAATTTTGTCGTGTTACACAATTCTTTATTAAGATTAATGCTTGAAGAATGCATCTTCAGGCGAAGAATTTTCACAAAGCACTTGTCAATAAAAAATATGAGGGTTCTTGGCCTAAACATTTATCGAAATTCTGGAATTATATTTGGCTTTTTTTAATGAAAAGTATAACATAATAAAAAGTTTCACTATAGATTCACATATAGTTTTTGATGAACTTGAAAATGAGAAAACTTCGAAGAATTTTGGAAAACAACACTAATTCATCTGATGGATTTTTGATGTTCTTGTTTTTCCCTAGTGACTATGAAAATTGGTAATATGGAAAACGGGGAATTTTTTTGCTAAAGTATATGTTTACAATTTTCTGATGAAATAAATTCAAAAAAGATATCAATAGAGAGAAGACCGCCCAAATAAAATGTAATTATAAATGGTGCGACTTGTCATGTAAAGTCCCACCATATCAGAATTAGACATTATACAGGGTGATTCAACGAAAAGTTTCAACGTCGAATATCTGTCAAAGATAATCACTATTATGGCCCATATCCATAGACATACTCGTAATGCGGCTTTACAAGTAGTGCTTTACTACTTTCTACGGCACTCGTACGAGATAGACGAAACATCAATTCTGCCATATGCACCGGGGAATATTGAGTCCGTTGTGGGGAATGAGGGGTGCCGAATTTATTGGAACTACTCATTTCCCACGCTCAGGCAGATTCGAGCCAATAGAGAGGTTTTGAACCCCTTAAATTTTAGCACGTCGTTATCGTTATCGTTATTCTGCGCATGCGCAGTGCCAAAAATAGTTTCATTTTCGGTACTGCGCATGCTCAGAATAACCATAACCATAACGATAACGTAAATTTTAAGGGGTTCAAAAACTCCCTAATAAGCCTGATGTAGTCCTCCTCGACCACCAGCTCAAAACAATGCTTGTCATCGAATTCTCGACTCTTTCCGAGACCCACCATTGTATTGAAAGAGGAAAAGAAACGGACGAAATATCGAGACCTTCTCTTCGAACTCCGAAGACTCCAGCCAGAACATACTGATGGAAGATGGCTTGTGGTAGATTATAGGAGCCCTCGGTGGAGCAAGAGATACATTGCTTTCGGAACTGAAGATCATACCGGCATGCCGAAATTCAGCAGATCTTCTAGCCGGAAGAATGCAGAAGCGGTCATTCTGAAATTAAATATTTATGTTTTACAAATAAATAAGTAAATAATCATTCCCTCTTTTTTCTTTACAATATTTAATGCGCGATATGTGTAAGTTCTTTCTTTAAGATTTCCTTTAAGGAAGAGATTCTTTCAGATTATCGAACATGGGCTGAGTCCTCACGAAACCAGTCTTCATAACACACACCTACACTACAATTAAATTATTTATAAAGGAGCTGAAAGGAACACACACTTAAAAATATTTAGATTTAATAGATTACAAATATTTTCTTTTTGGTGAATTAATTAATATTTTATGTATTGTACAATTTTTGTTTTTTATTCTTTCTATTTTTTCTGAGAAATTCTCTAAGAAATTTAAAAAATCGCATGCTGTGTCTTATGCCAAACTTCCTAATATTCTATAATAACCATACAATTTTTAAATCAAAATTCTTTTTCACGACCGCAAGCAGGTGTTTTAAGTTATAAAGTAAAAACAGTAAATCTTATCCTTAACAACAATTAACGTTAATAAACATAATATATAAAAGCGATATTTACCTGTATATTGTACAAACAAAGCAAAGCTCAAAATCGGATGACAAAATAAAATATTTTTAAATTCATTGCAAATAAAAGATATCGGCGCGAATAAATGGGCAAGTTACGTGTGAGCATATCAGACTTTTTTAATAGGCTGTCTTGTCCATAACACAGACAGCTTTATGGAGTAATAAGATTCAGTTTATATGTTGCCTAACGATACACATCTAGCTAACAGTCTCGCTAAGTTACGATCTGATTGATACGCAGGTTACCTTGTGGAGCTTAGATAACAGTCGCTCTTTGCAACTCCGATACCGACTAGAAATAATGGATAAGTTCCAGACAAAGGAAGGACTTTACATCCGTCTCGATAAACCTTATTAGGAAGTTTTCTAAGTTGTTTGTGATTCTGGGAACTGGTTGGCGATCTATATTTTAAAATAGCCGCCAGTGCAACTTTTATGTCTTCTAATCTTCGGATCATTAGGAGGCAAGACCAGAATCGTGACATTCAAATATACTTATACCTAAGGATTATACCATGAAAGTTACACGCTTAATAAATGACGTCCAGTTAAAGCGTAACTGCATATTTTTGTTGTCTACAGATGAACATCTCACACAACTCTTGCTTTTCATAAATAGTCCTACGTACTTACCAGCCTTCTTTTCATCACTTTTTTTATGTCTTTCTGACTTAAATTTAATACAAATTTTTAGAAAAAGTTCTAAGATCAGGTTCAAAATACAGGTAGGTAGGTACTTCAGGTCAGAACTCTTATTGAATACTAAGTACCTTTAATGGCTAATTGAACTGGAAAATATTAATATAGTGGGACTGTGACATTGAAGAAAATTATCGTGTATATGAACTTGCTAGAAAAAGATCCAAAATGAAGTTCATAGTACCGCAGCCAGGTTGTGGAGTCGCTTATAAGTGCTATGAATGGCTTTAGGAAAATGGGTGGAACTATAACATAGGAATTACTTAAAACCAGATCTTAGATCTTAAAACCAGAAGAGAGTCTTGCGAATAAGTCTGTCATTTCAAGAAGCATCTCTATGATCTAACATTGTCAAAAACCCCAGATGCAAAGAACAAAGAGGCTCGGTGAATACGTGGGATGCACAATAGCCCTAGCTGTGGCCGTAGTACTTTGTGACTCGCTTCAGAGGGACCGACTCGCATCAAGATAGAAGAAGCAGAAGTACCTCTGAACTTCGAATTTCACCCGGACTATTACAAAATCTTACCATATAATAATGTGACATTTTGTCCCTTTTTCTTTTTCAAATTATTGGGAAGGCACTGGAGGCACTGTTGGTTTATTAACAACGCCTCAATACATTTATTCACTATTTTAGAGATCTCTGTTAAATATGAATGTTTCTGTTAACCAATCTTTTATCTGAATATAGTCTTTCATTTCCAAATATTTTGTGAAATTATAGTAATTTTATTAGTTGTTAATTACAGCAATATATATCATATTGATGTATTTTAATCGCATATATCATGAAGTAGTGAATATATTGGTTTGGCACATTATCAAAATAATTATATTTTGGTCATGTATAATATGAAACGTATGTAACTCGTGAAAAAAAATGAAAACGTTAATAAATACTTTTGAGTTTCCATTAACATGCAATTCAAGTAAAAAACCAAAATGATATTTCCAAATATAAGGTTTTTCTGCACACTATTATTCTGAAATACTCGCTGCTCTCATAAAGTTTCCTGAACAGTAAAATTACTTATGCGGCAGAATACAATGAATAGAGTCACTAATAAATTCTGGATAGACATCTGAAATTTATGGCTTGCCTAAACTGTATCGTAAAATATATCTCCCTGTTTTGTTCACTTTTACGCAAGTCAAGCCTTAAATTAGCAATTTACTTCTAAATAAGTAAATATGTTAATATTTTAATATATGTTGATGAATACCCTTTTTTTATTATCATAAGATGATCAATAACCATACGATTATAAAATTTAAGTTATTAATAATATGTAGAATTATCTAGGACAAAATTTTAGGTACCTGTTTGATTCCCGCATATTTTCGCGGAACTTATCAAAATATTATCACTTATCCAGAATATTATGATAGGGCATTACAAAACTACTCGGTTTTTTCATTACCTAATAATAAATTTTCCAATAATACCTAATGTCCAAACGAATATGGACCTGAATATGCTTCATGTAACATTTTCAGACCGATACACACACAAATAATAATAAAATCTCTACTCCTCATTTTTCTCACAAAACGTATACCCGTGACTCTTTGACTCCGTTTGACCGTTTGACTCTTCGAAAGTCAAAAACTTATGTGGGAGAGGGGCGGCATATTACTTCAGAATGCCGCGTTAGTGAGGCAGCGACAAGATTTGTAAGTTTTTTAATTAACTTTCATAGATTTTGAAGAATGTACCACTTAATATCCGTAAAAATATGATATTTATGCAAGATGACACAAGCCCCCATTTTGCTGGAATTGTTAGGGATCATGCTGACCACTGGATAGACAGAGGCTCCCCCCGTTAGTTGGCCATCTTGCTCGCCTAACCTAATTTCATGCGACTTATTTAAATTTTTTAGTGGACAGAACACCAATCCTTAATGTAGAAGACTTGCCCGAACGCAATTTTCCAGGAAATCCAAGAAATGATACCACAGATGATCCAGTTCGTGGAGTTCAACGGACGTACAGAAGAATATTTAGCAGCAGATGACGACCATTTTGAACAGCTGTTATAATTATTTTTTGTTTTCTTTTGTTTCTGCATATTTGTTTACTAGATCTGTTTAAATAAAAATTGGTAATATTTTCAATTTTCAATTATTTTAAACCTCGAAATCTTGAAAACTATTCGTCTAAGCGCAAAATAGTGAATAAACGTTTTGCTCACTTTTAAGTGTATATTACCGTATCTACTACTCTCCATGTGCGCGAATATCGTAACACCCTGTAGTATTAATCAAGTTTAGTAGTGGTGAGAAATAGAGTCCTATAGGACTCTAGTGAGAAACACATCGTAGTGCCCTCTTTGGGTCTTTGCTACTATCTATCTGACAATTATTGTCAAATTGACAGACATATAGTAACCTGCTTTTCCGCAGGTGCCATTACAGCAGAGTCCTCTATTGTCTTTAAGGAAGACAATCCTACTTATTTATTTGAAGGAGATGCCGAAAACATCTACTCGACGGCCAATATGCCCCGACTGGTATTGCATTACAGGTCATTATCTGTCAATTTGACAATAATTGTCAGAAAGATAGTAGCAAAGAACCAAAGAGGGCTCTACGGTGTGTTTCTCACCACTACTAAAATTCACGATGGCCATTAGGCAATCACGTCGCAACATCGTTCATCGAGTCCACTAATGGCACTCTGATGAGCGCAAAATAAGCGCGAAACCGGTCAGTGTCTGATAGTTGGTCTCAATCACGATGTGGCGACTCCTATGGAGATGCCGATGTAATGCAATACCAGTCGGGGCATATTGTCCGTGGAGTAGTCTTTTCGGCATCTCCTTCAAATTAATCAAATTATCTAAATATTATAATTCAAGCATTAATTTTCCTTATTACCTAGGTATCCAAAGGAATAACGTCATTATTTAAAAGAATATCTCGTAAACAGCTACAGTGCGTGTTGTAACAATAGCAATGGTCCACTGTTCACTGGTATGCCATGAAACACCCCCTCTGAGATCCGATTGTCGAGAATTAGTTTGAACATTTTATCTCATCACTTGATCTAACGAGTCGCCGCTGTAACATTGTTACCTATTTATTTCGCAAGTCATCGCTTTTGAGAAAAAGTAAAATTAAAATAATTGAGTCTGCAAGAATCTGGAAAAATGTAATCACGGTTTAAGGAATCTTCTTTTCAGCGTCATTAGCTCTCGGACGTATTTGGTGTTTTATTGGCACGAAGCCGCATCATTAGTTTCCAATTGAATGTATAAGAATGCCATAATAATACATGAGTTAACGAGAATTTCTCGTTTTCCATCCGTACCTAGAGTCACTGATTGATTCTGCCATATAAAACTTGTGCCATATCGGAATCTAATTTCAATAATTAATTGGGTTGTCGCAACTAATTAGTCATTAATAAATTCTTCATGGTAAACAATTTTAGGTATCTCAGATAGTGAAAGCGGAGAAGTGTTTTAGTATTGTTATTATCATGGAATGTATGTAGAGTCGTTTCCCTGTATCTAATTTATCATTTTATAGATTTTATTTTTTTGCATATTATTGTCGAAATCATGGACATGGATAAACTTGAATGCGAGAGATTTATCTTGAGTTTTATCTTCCAATATTAATGTGAGCAAGTGGATTGTAAATTGCAAGATTTTTTATATTTCGAATTATCTAAAGCAAAATAAGTCTCTATTTCCAATTATCTACAGGCAAACCCTAGATGTCTAACAAATTGACTTATCCTGACATGATGGCTCTTCTGCTGTCGAGAATTTCACTTCAGATGCAAGAAAAATCGGGTTCAATGTGTCTCACTTTGGAACCGTGCGCGCACTCTTTACATACTAGATCTAAATTTTAACAAAAGCAAATTTGCTAATCCACAAAACTCGAACAAAAAAAAATAAAACTTTTATTCCCATAAAATTCCTAAACCAAACTATTTGCAAAACTGTACATTTCCATTAACTGCCCACCAATATAGGACGCTAATTTTCGTTACTTGGTAGCGGATACAGCTTAACAACAAGTCTAGAAATTAAGCCTGTTGAGGTATGAACAGTTGCAATCCGTACTTTTCCATCTTTAAGGGTCCATTCCCAGGTTCCACTGTAGATTTGACAGACATGAATGCGGGGTCGGATTGAGGAGATGGGTAGCCGATGGGTGGAGACTTATATATTCCCACTACCGAATTACTAAGATTTCGGAGGTGCACGTAAAACCGAAGTAAAAAGGCACATGGAAATAAAGTTAGCCATTATTGCAAGGGTGCCGGATTTGTCTTATAATTGCAACCAAATTTCTTTTTAATGTTATACATTATATATCACGGGAAAGATCAAAAGATAAACTAGATCCCTATAGTAGCAAATTTTTGTTTAATACATGTATTTTAGAGAAAATAATTTTTGAAAATACGCTATTTTAGTACAAGATTGTTTGCCTGAAATTTTAAAAATAAAAAGAAATACCAAAAATTACTACTAAAGGGACTTAGATTAAAGTCTTATCTTTCAATACTTTTTTACTAAAAGTCGCTATCTTTTATAGTTTTTTTATAATTAGACACGAGACGAACGCCGATTTAGGGCTCTTAACAGGATGTAATTTTGTGAGACCTTCTAGACGCCGGCGTAATGATGATAACTGATTGTCTCTAATCAACACTAAAGTATCTATATTAATATTTATTTTGTATATTTTTACACCATTTAATGCGTTGGTGCAGGGAGTGTAGATATTCACTACTCCAACGCTTCCAAAGGTCAGAGTGAATTCGCTGTAGCTATTGTCGTCTCCTTAAGCGATTAATTGGCAAATTAGATAAACCTGCACTGGAAAGGGCTATTAGAGACTTTAGAGTTAAAAAATGCCCTGATGTCAGAGACTTAAATCGTTTGGGTCAGAACTAAGGTGGCCAAGCGGTGTAGAGTTTAGAGTGTAGAGAATGTCCTACGATTTGCCAATAATAGGCTCGACATTATCGAGAAATTTTGCCTTCTTAGAGAATTTCAAATACGATTATTTTAGCTGACTTCGCCTTCAATTAGCGAACTCTAATAAATGTTTCTTGTGATAGGTTCCGAAAACACTAACAATAAAATCCACAAGAGCACATGCATTAAACGCCTTGCAGCGTTGAAGTAGGATGTCTTTGAAAATCCTTACAGAGGCCTCAACATAATTGTTTGTGTTATTATCTCTGGTAATACCGCGAGCAGTCTTTAAAACAAAAGGTTCAAAAATAAATAAGTAATGTAGATAATCACAAAAACACAAATTCGAACGAAGCACACGACACAAAGCATGCAACAACCCAAACTGCCAACTGATGCAAACAACATCGACACGATGACGCCAAAAAACAGGAGATTTGTCCCTCCTACTTGTGACAAAATCCACTGCATTCAGACGCTTCAATATTCAACACTTGTTGTTCTAACGTAGGAGAGAATGTCAAGCCTATTATTGGCAAATCGTGGGACATTGTCTTCCGCGATTCGGCGTACATTTTTCTAAGGTTGCGTCGTGCCATAGGAGACAATGCCAATACGCAGCCCGGCCAGGCCAGGCCCGGCCCGGAAAATGTGCATATTTTACTGGCCGGATGATTTGTAATATCTGGCCGGGCTGGGCTGCAATTGAATTGGCCAGGCCCGACTGGTTGGGCCTCGGGCCTTCGGGCCTCGCTTAGCCGGTTCGGGCCTGGCATGTCCGGTTCAGGCCTGGCTACCCGGTTTGCCGTATAACTTAACAAATTTAAAATACTATATCTTGTTCTTCGTATGAGGAATTTGATTTCATAATAAGGTGAGGTGTTTCACTCATTTATCTGACCACTTACAGCCAATCTCACAGATGCTACTTAAAATTTAAGGTGCCTTTAAATGGACAAATTATACTTAACAATAACTATTATAAGTATTACTCTGCTATTTAAGCACATCTAAATTTTTTATTAATGTAGGTGGGATAGGCCATTAGATATGTATCTTTTCCAATATAAGCATAAATATTTAGGTACTATTGAAAAATCAAGCCGCAAAACTTTTCATACAATCAACATAATTCATTTATTTTAATTTTAGTATCAAAAATGATTATTGGTAATGTTAACAAAAGTGCAGTATCGCCTTACGAAATATTTTATTATGAATATTATAAATGTCACTAGTGGCAATAATATGACATTATTTTTCATTTCCGTGCGTTATCCCGGACCCGCCTCCCTTATTTTTCATCTACTACTCAAATCCCATCTCTAATGGAAAGTGATCTGTGATCTAATAAAATGTTTTTGTAATTTTCCCGTTGTTGTTCCCGACTTCAATCTGGTTTGGTCGGTTCTGGCCTAGTTTGGCCTGGCCTGGCCTGCTCTGGCCGGTCCTAGCCTGGCCGGGCCATCACCGTCAAGAGATCTGGCTTTAATTGTGCCAAACGTTCGGTGAGTTTATCTGGCCCTGGCCTGGCCTATACTCTATCGGGCCGGGCCTGGCCTGGCCTGAATTTTTTTTAAAAGTCGCAACTCTAATGCATCTACCTCGCCTGGAGATAAAACGATGTAAAGCAGCGTATAGGTAATAGTAAGAGAGATATGCCCAAAAAAGGGTGTCATAAGAAATGTGCTAGATAGAGAATGTCGATTCGTTGCTACGCAGTCTTTCTCCAACACATCGCTCTTACGGCACACTTTTTTGGGCATATCTTCCTTATTATTAGAGATAGACCCATAAAACCTTATATGACCGTATTCGTAAGAGTTCTTTCCAAATATGTAAAGTCGTACTGGATGTTCCGTTTATCTAAAATATTAAAGTTTATATCGACTTAACTTCATTGAGTCACTTTGTAAAAAATTTAATATTTACACTATACAAGTGTAAAAAGAAAAGAAAATCGACGTGTCCGAGCGATTTTTCAAAAACTTCAGCGTTTTTTGAAATAATGAATTTATGCGGGACTTTATGAACTCACTGTATGTAGAGATGTAGATCAAGTAAAGGTCGAATTTTCAATATTTGCACTACTACTGAAAATAGTTAGGTACATGCTTTGTATTTAGGTACTGCAATTCTTTGTTACATATCTGAATTTCTTAAAACATTAACATTCATTTTCCAGTCCCTACTAGCCAGTATTAAATAAAGCCAGTAAACTGTAATACATTCGAAAATAATAAAATCAGCCAATAACTATGTTTCTTTGTTTCAGTACCCTTGGATGGCGATTAGGACTCCAAGTAGTCACGGGTGCCATCTCAGTCACCTTTATATTGGGGACGTTCTACCGATCCGCCTCGCTGTACCACCCCCAAAGACGAGCAATACTGCATATAAAAAATCAAAAAAGAAAAATTAAAGATAAGAATAAAATAGAAGACAAAGTGCCATTTTTCGATTTCAGTACTTTAAAAAGTAAAACCGTCCGGATTCTGCTTATATCGACTGGGATAAGTGCTTTCGGTATTAATACGCCCTTGTTTTATTTAGCTTACCAAGCAGAAGAAGAAGGACTTGGTGACTCTACTGTGTTCCTCCAGGTGTATCTAGGGTTAGCATGGACAGTTGGATGCGTGGTCTTCAGCACCCTTGTCTTGCATAATTCTACGGAGTGTAGGATTGCGAGGCAGTACCTTTGCCAGACCGCAGTATTTATGTGTGGGTTGTCAATATTAGCGTTCACTGTAGTTAGTGGCAACTACCATGCATACGTCATGTTTGCCTGGATATATGGTAAGTATAATAACAAAGAATATAGATAGATAGATAGATAGATAGCATTTATTTGTATATAAGCTAATCAGCTATTACAAAGGTTGGTACAACTTATTATAGATACAATAGTAAGTATTCAATAAAATAAAATATAAGAAAAAAACAAAATAACAGTATATTCTTTGAATCAACTGTTCATAAAAACAATAACAGTAGTAACAGTAATAGTTGTATGAAACGATAAGATAGAACAGAATACCAAATCCCTTCTGTTATGTTATGTATAGAAATCCAAACTGCACGAGTACATCATTCGTTAAGGCAAAATGCTCTTAACCGCAAAGTTTCTTGGATGAACAAATAAACGTCATCTAATTGGTGCGTGTTGGCAATATTTAGTATGATCTTGCTGAAATTATCGGGATCAACTGTTGTAATAGGTGCTAGGTATTTATTTATGTAGTGACTACGTAGACTACTATAAAAAGGGCATTGTATAAAAATATGAAATAGTGACTCTAATGATTGCAAATTACAAGTAGTGCAATTTACGTTAGGATTTATTTTATAACTATTACCATCAGCATAAAAGCACATCATACGGCTATTTACAGTCCTGACTTGATACACCATTCTCAATTTTCTAATAGGTGCCAGTAACAAAGAATATAGACTAATTATTGTCTTTGCCTAAAGTATGGAGAGCGACTCGACTCAATGCCTGCATATATATCTGTTCGACAAGTGGAGACAAAATTCGAGAGGCAAATTTTAAAAAATATTATAAAAATAACTAGGATTTAGATAAATTAGGTATTTTACGAATACCTACTAGAAAATCCAGTAGTTATAGTAGTCAGTATTATCCAGTATAGTCAGTAACAGCTGACTTCATAATTAACCGTCAAACAGAAGTTGCTTACAAAAAATACATGTAAAGTTCTGCACGTGCTCTAGTTTTCGACCTTGATTTTCTGAACATGTTTCGATATTAGCAAGTCACGTTGTTTATTTTCTAAAATACATCTATCTAGGTATATCACTAGATAAATTTCTATACACAATCATTTTATGGGTTAAAGATCATTTTATACAGTGAGTAATAAAACGATCTGATACTATGCGCAGCGAACGGTCATTAAATTTTTCTCTAGCGGTCTAATACTATTCATGAGTTACTCTCTATAATTTTGGCCACAGACTATAAGTGTACAATTTAAAAATGATCCCAGAGAAAGAAGATTATACAGGGTGATTCAGCTAACCCGTTCATTAAAACTTTAAGGGACTTCCTATTGAAATCTTTTTTTGAAAATTTGGATGCGGCGGTTATCGAGAAAGTTCTATTCATCTGAAGTATTTCCCTTTTTCTGACACTTCCGAATATACCGGAAATGTTTATCACCTGTCTTATTTTAAATGGAATCCTCTATATTTTTTACATTTTTGATTTCTACGTTAAAGCTATGTTTTTTAAGGAGGGCCAACCTATACGAGAAATTAATAGTTTTTTATAAAGGATATTTTAATTTCATTGAAAAAATTTGATTTTATAGTACCTTATTGAAATGCTTGTCATCGACTGACAAGGAAATTTATGGTAAGAAATTTTGGGCTATGGTTAGGCGGACCATCAATCTTTCAGATTATGTGTAATTTCATATTTTATTAATTACAGGGTGTTCAAAAAATAATTTGATCCTGACTAATTTCAACTACCCAAAAGTAATTTTCTTTATCCGGTATCACCCTGTATCTTACTGCTCTATGTGATGGAGAATAAAATGATCTTTCAATCTGTATTAGGATTCTCTATTCCTATCTGTTACCATTTCCTTGTTATCAACATATTTACTTTCGATACAATAATTTTCTATTTCCTTGAATTGTTTGTGATTAGAGGGCCATGAAAATTAAACGAAAATCACGTTTACGAGATCGATAAGACACATTGTTTTAATTTTCAAGGTCCGCTAATCACAAACAATTGAAGGAAACCGACAATTATTGTATGGAAAGTAAATACGTTGATAGCAAGGAAATGGTAACAGATAGATATAGGGAACCCTATTACACATTAAAAGATCACTTTATTCCCCATCACATAGAGCAGTAAAATACAGGGTATTCCATTAAAAAAATTACTTTTGGGTAGTCGAAATTAGTCAGAATCAAATTATTTTTTGAACACCCTGTAATTAATAAAATATGAAATTACACATAATCTGAAAGCTTGATGGTCCGCCTAACCATAGCTCAAAACTTGTTACCTTGTTATAAAAACATAACTTTCCTTGAAACAACCCCCTGAAAGATAACTAGGGAAATATTTTGTTGTAGTAAAACACACTTTTGTTCCAGGTATATTTTGTGGAGGATACCACTACTCACTGAAAATGTATACTTATGAAAGGGTTCGTGCAAGAAACTTTGCTCGCACTTGGGGTTTCGTCCAATGCTCGCAAGCTATACCGATAGTAATTGGAGTGCCATTTTCAGGTAAGGAAAACATCATGGCCGGGAAAATATGTAGTTCACCTAAATATAAAACTCTTGTAGACTTGAACTGATTTTTAATTATATAAAAAACTAGTGGTAGGAATGCAGTGAAAATATAAATCTAGATCAGTGAATGCTTTTCTACAAGCTACTATGTTGTTGGATGAAAAATTTGTCTTATCAAACCCTGCAGATTTTATGTAGTAATAGGTACTTGTATGCTCATACTAATAAGATTAAGTACATCAATATATTGGTTAATAAGTCTGTCTGATCTTCCCCATCAGGTCACCGCTATAATAGGTAATATCAGTGAGTATAGAAAGTCTATAGTCACTGGTAATATAAATTGAATAACCGACTGTAATCGACTAGTATGAAAGTTAAAATTTGACAAAGAAGCAAAAACATTATAAAAAAAAATTGATATTTTGTTACTAACCGTGTCTTATATTTATCATATCTTGCCTAAGCACGATATAGAGATGATGAAATTTTACAAATCTTAGGAGGTGAATGGTCTATTATATACTCTAAAAATGCAAGACATCAATGGAAGATATATAACAGACAGCAAGCATACTCCAACTGCATATATCGCATATCATAATTAGACTTGTGGGTTAATTGTGTGTCTTTGCATTTGCATAGATTGCGTAGTTGGGCCGTTCAATCTTCGCACACATGTGATCATGTATATTTGTATGAATTAATGTTAAAAACCTAATGTTATTAATGACACATGAACAACCATATCATCTGTTCTTTTCTAACAGTGGATGTTACGTACAATTAATAATGTACTTTGTCGTTGATAATGTCATACATTAGTCACATGTGTGCAAAGATTCAGCGGCCCAACTATACCCAATTATGGAATATTACATGAAGTTCTACTTTACATCTCACCCTAATTATTAAGTTTTTAAAAGATAGTAAAATAATTCAAATTAATGATGAAGAGAAGAATAATGCAAAGAATTCATACATTATTAAAGATTTAAAAAATGCTTATACGTCATCAAATTTGGAACTATTATACAGAATCTGCTTTAATGTGATTTTTTTGATAAAAATGTAAAATTATTTTTTACAATTTCAGGTTATATGAACGAAAAATGTGGAGACCGTGCAGGCTACTACTTTAGCTCAACGTGTGTTTTAGTCGGAAGTTTAACACTTTTCTTAATAGACTTACATAGACGGAAAATTTCCCGCCACAAGCATACTAGAGAAAATGGTACCCGCCACCTTTGTGTTTCGGAAACCTGTCCACAGAGAAGAAAACTCTCCTTTTCCCAAGAACCTGATAATAACGATGGGGGTGTCACCGCAGGAGCAGCTGCAGCAGCACTTGTGCTTGGTACTGACTTAGGAGGAAATCAAGGTGGAGGCCTCATAGACAATATTGTTGCATCCAATGAAAAGCCAGAGTTAACTTGTATTTCAGAGGAAGGTGTGTACACTCCATTCATTTTCTAATACCCACACCTAATAATAGGGTAATGAAGTAACAGGGAAATACCTCCGAGTATTTCAAAACAAGCAGCAAATTAAAATGTAAATCAGTGGCGGCTGCTCCCTAGAGGCTCAGGGGCTCAAGCCTCCCAAGTCATTATTAGAAAAATAGGAAAATATAAATAACAGTAATTAAACGTATATTTTTTCAGTTTTTTGAAAATTAATTAAATTAATATTTTTTTAGCATAAATATTACCCATTCCAATTCTTGTGTACAATAAAGTCCGATCATTATAAATTCCTAACCACAATACGAGGCGGCTCAGAGTGAGAAAGGTAAGCCGTGGTAGCATCTTGGCGTTCATATTATCGATATGAACGCCAAGCAAGGTCGGCCGCGGTTAGTAGTTGGATGGGTAACCATGCAGGGAAGACCGTCTATGCCTGCCCGCATCTTCTAGTGACCTATACATCGGTGAATTCACAGAAGCTATGCAAACTTGTGTAGAAGACATACCATCCCTTGCATGTCAACGGCAAAATGAAACGAACCTAGCGCAGTTGCACTGAACGGTTTTTACACAGCAATATAGACGGCTCAAATTATCTGAGCCATTTAGTGTTACGTCCCTACTAGTGGAGTGTACATTTATCGCTACAATTTAAATGCTGTTTTGCCGTTTTGTTATTTTCAATGTAATTCTGTGATTGATGATCGATGCAAAAATGACAGAATAGTATAAACTATATTCTAAAAGTGAATTTTAAAACTCTTCCGTTATCAGAAAAAGTGAGAATAAAAAAACTGGGACGACCAACCCCAGAATTGAATCTCGACCAATCAGACAGAGTAGGGATGTGTACTTTTACAAGGCATTTCTCCAAAGAGATTTATAAAAAATGTGGGTGGATTTGTAGATGTGATATGGTAAATGATAATTTTGTTTTCCATGTGTTCTATTTTATTCTGGTACCGCCGGAATGAATAAAGCATGGTCTTTAACAGAATTTAAAGATTTTAAATATTTAAACAAAAAAATTCATTCAATTCCCCAAATTTCAGCTAATCATATAATGTGCAGTATGGATTTAGCTATGTTAGGTTCGGGAACTATGGCAGTTCAGTAGAATTAAGTATATAGACAAAATATTAGAAAACATAACAAACGGGTGACTAACAACAGGTATATTTTCGCCTGCGGCGCTATCCAGTTTGTCTACCATCCCCTGGACCCTCCGCTGCTCGGCTGCGGTATTTTCACTTCTGAGCCCTCCATGCATTACCGTTACGAGCCACCACTGATGTAAATAATATTTTAAATCCAATAATAATAAATACAATTAACTTTCATGATGAAGCAAAAATCACAATATTCCTAATCAGCAAATATGAAATATGACCAAAAGCTATTTTATTTAAAGTTACTCTAAAGAACAGTATCATTTACGATTTGAAAAGAAGTGTAACTTTTGAATTGTAAATGCAACTGCCTATATATTTCACTTTCAGTGGAGGCTGTATTGTCCTCTGCCCACTATTATTTGCCATTTTTATGAATTACATACACATTTTAGCAAATATTCTTCAAAGAAATTATGTACATTTCAGGTATAGCAGATATGGATCTTCCAGACAACCTTTTAGATGACTTAGATTATATAGGAGACTGCATCACATCGTGTAATAAAGTAGAAAACTATTTAATGCTTAGCGAATTCGAAAATAACTTAATAGCGGAAATGCCTGTGATATTAGACAGGAAAGGTAGACGTTGGTCCCTTGCAAGACCGAAAGTGTCACAAAATGAAGATGCACCAGTCGAAGAAGAAAATGGCGTGTCTAAGGGTAACGGAAAGTGGAAAGTTTTTCCGAATCGTGTAATTACTGTAATAGATGAATCGTCCGTTTAGAAATTTTTATATTTTATAGTTAAATATACTGCCATTAGGAACGTAAAGACTCTACCTCATAAATAACGTCATAGAGAACAGAGTACGTAAGTGGAAAGTACAATAATACATTTTTTGGTTTGTGTAACGTTTGTAGTGAAAATGTTGTGTAATTAAATTGTAGTAATTTATATATTCTAAATATATATTATTATCCATTGCATATTCTTTCATTTCAAATAGGTAAAAATTTTATTTTTCTTCAAGCGAATAATAATACTTACATTATATCATACAATACGTGTTATAGAAAAAGCCTATTATTTTACTAGTAAAGAAATATTCTGATTTTTTTCTAGTACAAAAAAGGAAAAGAGTAACCACAGCAACGGATTCAAAAAAGAGTCATGTAGCCATGACTTCTTAGAGCTGTAAGTCTGAAATTAAATGTCGCATCAGATCACTTTTTGTACAAGCATAAATGTCTGAAGAAATACAGTTTAGTCTTGACGCTTGAAGAAAAAATAGTATCTCACTCGGAGTATAAAGCTCTTTATGTGTTTTGCCCAGTTTACACAGCCTTGACTACCGTGTAAGCTTTTGGGCTCAACAAATAATGTGCGCCTTCTACTCCTAGTAACATAAATATCCTATAGTAGGTACCTGACCTAAATATTTTCATAATATAATTACTTCTAAAGTACCAGGACGTCGCACATATCACAGGAATGGAATCACATCGTAGAGCATCGGAGAAACATTTTTTTCACAAAAGTGGACCAGAAAAATTGATAGAAATTATTTTCAAGTTTGTATCTCTGCCGCTAGATACAAACTTGATGGCCAACTTGAAAAACTAATTTTTTTCGAAATTTTTCCTAGTTGAAATGGACCAGAAATACTTTCATTGTAATCTTTGGGAAATTTTGCATCTTTTTGATTTGACACTTTGCTCTATCTCTCCAAATAAAGAAAGGGTGGAGGGGGGAATGTCTTTCTAAAAAAATGTTTATAACTTCGGTTTACATCAACCAAATTTAAACGTTGTCTAGTTGGAATTTGCCTAGTTGAATAGGTATTTGCCTGAAAAGTACAATCTTGATAGTACCTGATAAAGTCAATAATTTAAGTTATAAACATGTGTTTCACATTTAAAAGAATCCTAGAAAATGCCATCATTCAGCATTCTGGGAACTAATTTTCCAACATTCACATTCTAAAGTATTCGTAAGTATGCGTGGAGAAATCTAATTATTGAAAGTCTGCATCTTTGCGTATGCGTAACTTTGCGTTCAATTTGCTGCGAGCAGTATACACGTGATTTCAAAGCACTTACATATACCAACTATAGATTTCTCTTACTTTCTCTTACATATTTTTTGTTCAATTTGACAAGTGAGGTGACATTTTGTTTTATTTGTATTGATTTAGTTGTACAGATTGGTTTTTCAGTAGTTTTGGAAATGGATGAACTATTAAACATTCTTGCAATACAAACGGTTGAAGATGCAGAGCAAAGCAGTAGAGCTATTAATCGACCAATCCCAGAGATCCATTTATCTACTTTAATAAACGTCAATTTATTACTTATTACTATTACTTATAAATAATATATTTCTATACCCTCTGTGGAAAGAACAGAAAGGTGAGGAACCACAGTTGCTATATAATATATAAGTACTAACTGGGAACTAGGGCACGTTTTCTGATCCAATTAAGAAAAGTATATGCAAAATTCCATGAATTTATTGGTAGCACAAAAAGTCAAGAAGGTAGGTATTTGAATAAAACGTATTCCATATTTAAAAGTTTTAAAAAAACCTATAAACTACAATTATTCTGTTGGAAGCACTAAAGAAGAGAGATTTTTATCTGCAACATGCTGTTTGTAGTTGACTATAAAGGAATCGGTAAAAATAACTTAATTCTGTTAGGCGCACAGAAGTAGGTAAAATTAATGTGTCCTTCAAAATCAATCAAAAGGACCTGTAAATTACCACCATTCTATTAGGTACATTCTACACAGTACAAGGAAAGGATTTAAAACCTTCATAGTTTGTTACAATAATTATAATCCAAGTACATGAAATCAAATATTGCTATCTAATAAGGGAATATATCGAAATATTATGTATCTAGTTCAGCAGAAAACTAAGGAGATATTTCTTAGATTAACATTTCCAAGAGGTTAATGTGTTTCACATTTACATATTTTAAAACCTGTGAAATACCACAATTCATTCCACCTATTAGGACCACAAAAAGATGAGAATAAATTGCTGTTCAAGTAAAGAAATTGAAGGGACCTATCAGTTGCTATCATGCTACCAGGAGTACAGAAATGTGGGAGGGTATTTGTTTCAAATCTCCACTGGTTTCTTGTTTTAAATTATAATCTATACCAGTCGGCTAAAATAATAGGCAGTGACTCATGGTCTAATTCGATACAGAATAGGGACGAAGTGTAAATACTTAATACATAGCAGCACAAACGTTTGCACATAGAAAAGTGATGCCGCTTACGCATTACTATTGAACAGAACTATAAATTGTCTGTTCCATGGTGGTTCCATGCTTCTCTATTCGATGCTACCACAATTCTTTACGTCGGATATAGTTCCGTCTTTGTTTAACGGATTAAAAAACGAAGAGCGAGATATGCAACCTATGCAACAAAAGTCAAGAGTGTGTAGAAGATCGGACATGCGCATTTCACACACATCCAAGTAATTCATCGCAGCCTGACATAAGCGTAGTACGCGGGAAATGCTGTAATTTGTGTCTGGACTGCATATATTAATTGGTGAACTTGGTGATGTGTTACTTAGTTTATTTAGTGTTCTAAGAAAAGGATTTTATTATGAAAGCGATCGCGGGGAGCAGTGGATTAGAAACGCGTAAACGATCTCATCTGACAAGCGAGGAAATTCGTATGATAAAAAATTTCTATGAGCGATTAAAAGCGCGTGATAAAAATTTAAGTGTAGTGGATGCGGTGGAACTGTGTAGTGAATTAACAAAAGTCTCCGTTCGTAGTGTATTTCGTGCAATAAAATATGGAGACACAGACTCCATTGTTCTGGCAGAAGACAGCGATTTGCCCAAACTCTCGTATAAATTGCTTATAAGGACAATGCATGAAATGAATTTCAAATATTGCAAACAAAATCGGAAGAGTAGGTATGCTTATAGAGAAAAATGAGATTGTGACATGGAGACGAGAATATTTGGAGAAAATAAGAGAATTTCGTGCTTTAAATAGAAAAATATATTATATGGATGAGACATGGTTAAATGAAGGATGTGTAGACATGTGTTGTGTTGTGTAGTGTAGTGTAGTGAAATGAAGTGAAGTGAAGTGTTAAATAGTAAACTTGCTCCGGAATGTGATTAATCGCGTTTTCGGTGGCGGCTGTGGGTTGGTGGTGGGCCATCAACACTTAAAAGCGTTCTTTTAATATCTGTGGCAATATTCATCAATTTCGTTCGATGTACAACTAATCTGTAAGGTGAGTTTGAAAAACAATTCACAATTTCTATAACACCGTTCATGTTGATATTTTTTATATTTATTTGACATTATTAGCACCTTTCCAACGATTTTTGCGTACGCCTATGGAATTACAGTCCCCACCCCAAATTATTACGTCACGCGGTAATACGTCACTGCCTATTATTTTAACCCACGGGTGTAGATACATGAAATCAAATATCCATTTATATTAAACTTACTGCAGATACTTAGGGGAATTGATGAAAGACCTCTGTACCAGGAAAGAAAATGCTCCAGGACAGGCTTCTCTTATTCAAAATTCAATTCAAATTACCGATGAAGGTGCTGAAAATTGTAAAAATTAAAAACCAAAGGGGTGAAATTATTTGCATAAAAGAAAAAACAAATTTAAAAAATTTATTTTTAAAAATTCTACAATAAGTAATCTTAGATTTCTAAATATTAAAACTATATTTCCCTTATTATTTATTGCCTTAAATTAACTTTGTACACATTACAATGACACAATATGAAAATACTTTGTTCATTTTTGGTGTAAATATTTCTGTACAAAAATTGCACGATTACTTTCATTTTGAGATCAAAAATAATAAATTTGTACAGTATATGAAAATATCAGTGAACAACCAATTATAGAGAGCAGAATAATACTGCTGTTTTGACTGTTAGATGTAAATACAGTATTTTTGTGATAATCGTACCTATTATTAGAATTACCCAACATATGTTTGTACTTTACTTGTGATATGGTATAAACAAACAAGGTTTATAAATGGCATCTAATTAGAATATATTTTAGAATTGAGAAAATGTGTGTCTACTGTAATTTGACTGGTATATGTAACAGGTTAATTGGTAACTAAATCAATAAAATCTTAATAAAGGAAAAGTGACGCTGCAACTGTTATCCTATCCAATCATTTCCTAATTTATGTTTTACACTTTAGGGTGTATTTTATTTTATGAGTTTATGAGTATTTACGTTTTACGGTAATGCTATCTGCATATTTATAACTAAAAGATACTGTAACAAAACTCATATTAGTTATGCTTTACACGCTCCAGCTACTTTTGTTAGTTGAAAAATAACACCAAAATTTAACTTATAACAATTTTACTTTAAAAGCAATATTCTTATCAAATAGGAATCAATTATTTACAGAAACTTTTGTTTCTGGTATTTTGTCCCCTACATATGCCAATGCACGAGTTCTATTTATCATGCACTTTGAACCTATAAACATTACATTGATGCACCAGAAGGTGTTGCAAAAAAATATTTCAAGTAGACGCTGAATTAGTACGATATTAAATTAAGTAGGTGCTATTAATTTGTAATTAGAGTAAATTTAACCATGCACATACTTAGAGAATCACTATACTGCTGGAATAGTTATAATTATTTTTCTATTATAAGTTACAGACACGTACATTTTCATCTTTGTTCTGAAGGTTTAAGACTAGATAAGAGTATAGTAGACATATCTATGTGATTTATTGAAAGTAAAAAATAGTTATTTGGTTAACTAGTACAAAAAATACACGGTTTTGGGATGAGGGAAAAGCGGAGTCCGGCAATTTTACGAGTCTCGAAAACATAGTTTTTATACGAGTTTAACATATTTTTTTTTCCAACCGCTTCTAATTAGCAAGTCCACTTTACCAATTCATCGGAGTCAAAATGTGTTTCCATTTTTCTAGTTAATTAAACCTCAATATATCGATACCTTTTGCCAAACTATCGTGACATTTTCCATGAAAATGACTTTATGGATCTATCGTAAGTATAATATGCAAATACACGTCCCGGCAGAGTATTGTAAGTGTATTTAAATGTTTGACGGTTAAATAACTGCATACATTTTATCGAAAGTAACAGAACTGTAATAGGCAGAGTGGCAGAATTGTCGTAAGTAGTCTAAGGTAAAATTTAGTGAAAGTAACTTACGATACATGCAATGTCAATATCAATGTCAAATTACTTTTCGGTACTGTACAAAAATCTTACTACTTATACTATACAGTGAGGACATAAAGTCCGTCCCCCCCCCCCCCTCTAATTTTTGAACCACTGGGTAGATTGTGATGAAATTTGGAACGATAATATATGACTAAATTCTGCATTTTTTGACACATTAATGACAGCTCTGAATGTCAAAGTGACAGCTGGGCGCGCAATAGGAACATTTTTTTAAATGGAAATGGGGGTCGAGTGGGGACTCATTTTGAAGCTATTTTTATGCTCAAAACATCCCCCAATTTTGAGAACATTTGGTTCAGTAATTTCCAAATAAAAACCAGTAATATCGATTTCTGTTATATCATTTTTTTGCATACATATTACAAATTATTGTAAATTATTCAAAGCAGAACAAAAATTAAAAGTAAACAAATAACAATAAACCATCCCTAACCTAAATTAAAAAATTATGAAATAATTTAAATTAAACCTAAAAAAAAAAAATTTTAAGAGGCAGAAACAAATTTAGAAAACACGTGTTACTTCAAAAGATGTTGAAAATGACCTCCATGAACCTCCTGACAAATAAATGTTCCATGGGTAAGTTCTATTATAAAGATTATGTGATAAAAAGATTATGTTATAAATATAAACTCATATTACTGGTTTTTATTTGGAAATTACTGAACCAAATGGTCTCAAATTTGGGGGATGTTTTGAGCATAAAAATAGCTTCAAAATGAGTCCCCACTCGACCCCCATTTCCATTTAAAAAAAATTTCCTATTGCGCGCCCAGCTGTCACTTTGACATTCAGAGCTGTCATTGATGTGTCAAAAAATGCAGAATTTAGTCATATATTATCGTTCCAAATTTCATCACAATCTACCCAGTGGTTCAAAAGTTAGAGGGGGAGGGGGACGGACTTTATGTCCTCACTGTATACTTTTTTACGTGCATTGAATATGAAGAAACAAAGGAACTTTTACAACTGAGTAGAAATGATCAAGCTTCCAAGATAGTTCAGATAGACATAAATGAAGATTAAAAAAATTAAGTAATACCCCTCAAAACTAAATGAAGTGAACAGACGACTAAGTCATGACGTCACGTAACAATACTAAATTTTATTGAAAATAGGAAGCAGCTATTAAAACTACTTAGTAATATCACAAATCTAAAGCTCTTAAAATCTCTTTTGTGATGAATCTTAGTAGTGGTGGCATAACATAAAATAAGAATATTATTCTCCATATTTTTTATAGAAAATAGAATACAAAATAAATTCTAGCCAATAGGAGACTACTTTCAAATTACTTAAAATTGACTGGATTTTTTGGTTTCATTTTGTAAATTTATCATTGTTATATTAGATTTTTAATCCTCTACATATTTTCTAAATTAATTCCTGTGCTACTGTTCAGTGTCAAGTCACTGAACATAAACAAAACTTGTTTATGCTTCGGTGGTCAGGTGGTAAATTAAATTTGCTTGACCTGTACCCTATTAAATTAAATCTTAATTATTTTTTTACAAAAAAACTGTTTAATCAATGCACTTGTAGCAGGAATAATGGAAGTTAATTATTATAATAGAATATTTCAAAATTTTATCTTCTAGTTTTCAGAACAATTTTATAGCCGTTTTAATGCAAACTTATGAATTCTTTTAAATATACATTCTCTTAAAAATAATCAAAACATTGATTAAGTATCATGCGATTCCATTAAAAGCATATGGCAAAGTGTATGGGACGAGAATATTGTTTAATCAATAGTTCAACAAACTAAAATTGAACTAATTTTATATCTATTTGTAAGGCACAAAAAGATATTTTCTTAAAGAAAATTATTTTTAACCCATTTAATTAAGAAGATATGATTTTCATATAAGCCAAATAATACTTAAAAAATTAGTCTAGTTAGTAAAATCTTACCAAAAATGCCTATGCCTGTGTCTATATAAAATATAATAAATATCAGACCACATTTCCTCAAAAAAAGTATATGTGTAAATATTACACAATTACAAATTACATCTATATATTAAGAATTCAATTAAATATATCTTTAAGATAGCTAAATAAAATAAAAAATTCAAATCTGATTATACATGTATATAATTAAAAACTACATAAATATATCATTTAATAAAACAATCCTTCCAAAAAGAACACACTATATCTTAAAATTTTCAATCCGTTCATAACACAAACAGGTAAAACATGAAAAGATGAAGAAATTGTACTCAATATGCTCTCTTCTAAATATATAATATTTATATACTCAAATGTACAAATCATCTTTAAATGTTAAATTATTTCAATTAGATGTATTATGATCTAATAAACCTTAGGTATAAGTACATTTTTTACCCTGTTACAGTATCTGTCCCAGGCAGCTCCATACTTTAGTTTGCATCTTGCATTATCTCTTACTGAACGATGAGTCAACCGCACAATCAAACCAAAAGGATACAAAATCGGTGGAGCAAACCAAACAAATGGCATGTAAGATAAATGCATCAAAATGTCACCAAGGTAATTAGGGTGCCTGACGATACCCCAAAATCCCGAGACAAGAAGTTTTTTCCCCTGCGTTGTAGGGATTGTTTCCAAATCTGCAAAAATTATAAAATTATATTATATTATACTATAAAATAATGATTATATTATACAATGAATTGACTGAACATTATTTTGCAACCATTTTCTCTTATTTCAATTTATTGTCAAGCCATTAGTTAAACTAAATAGTTCATATAAGATCTGATCACCGAAACTGACCAGATTCATCAGAAATAACAACCATTAGATTTTAGATTCACAAATTAGTCCTTAAACAATTTCTCCAAAATCTCATGGTTGCGGATTAATCCGGACTGGTGTTCAGACTCGGTTGTAAATTTTGCAAAAGTTTTCAATATATACGAGTATTAATAGGTTTGTTCTAACAAGAAAACTCTGATCAATCCCCAATTGATTGTAACCACAATATCTGCGTATCCGTTAGTAGAGACAAATTTGCAACTAATCAGAAGTTTGTGATGGAACAACTGACAAATCTGACAAAGAGTAAAGAGTGGCAGTCTGTGGGCTGGATTTATTGTGACTCAACCTCATTTTTTGACACAAAACGAAAACATTGGACGTTTTTTTATCGTTTTGCCATTTGTGGAGTGTTTCATAGATAAGAAAAGAGTAGATAATGTCTGTAACTTATTTGTGGTGCATTTTCATGATTCATAGTTTGTTTCTTTTGGGATTACACCACCTGTAAAATAACAAAAAGCAATAAAAACCATAATAAAAGAGTGTTTTATGATTTGTAGTTGTTTAGAAAACTTCACATAGGCTTCTAACATAAAAATACTTCAGTACCTAATCACAATCAGCATGAATAATAATGCAGGTAAGACTTTATTAGTAGAGATGAATGTCATTTCATTTAATTTACTGCGCATGATTCTGATTCAGAGTTCCTAAAAAATCCGCAAACTTTTCTGATTGTCCACAAACCAAGCATAAGTCATGATAGAACAGTGTACTGTCAATCAGGAACCAATCACCGATTTCCTTTTGGCTTTGATGGAACGGAAAAATTGCAATGCGCATGCTCCCGACAGTCACCGACGATTTGGGATTCTTGTTAGAACAAACCTAATAATTTTTTGTTAATTCTGTAATTTATATTAAAATAAAAATATACTTACGAGACAAAGCTGGGCTATAGGGATTCTTTCTAAAGGCATCCTTTTGATTATTGCTACCTCTGTATAAAATGTAACCCAGAGAGAATATAACAGAGATAAGTATCAGTTTCCAAGACGCTAGTTCAACTCCATAATTAACAATGTATTTTGGTACCAATGATGTAATAAAAGGATAAACACAATAGCTCATCACCTTTAGATATCCAAAGGCTTCTTGTTCAATTTCAAATGAGGTCACCCAAGCCGCTTCAAAAACAAGTGCATCCAAAAACTGAATAGAATGCAATAAAACATATACCAGTAATGTTGGTCGTAAATCAAGCAGTGTAGGATCAAATGTCTGATTTTCAGTTTTATTTATTGCCGAAGAAATGTTTAAACTCTTGAACAGATATGCACAATCAATGAACACCTGTAAAAATAGAAAAGATTTCTACTAATAGATACAGCTAATCTAGAGCATTAAGTGAAGCTTCGTCGCTTGAATGCAGAACTAGTGTAGGTCCATATTTGTCAAATATCGGTTTATGGACGAAGTAGATAGTTAATAGCCCGCATGTTTGCATGCAGAAGTATTGTAAGTCCCAGCGATGAGTTCCCCCCCTTAATTTCATATAATGAAATATGATGCTATAACGCGTCTCTCTTCAGTTGAGTCCAGAACTATGATAAGTGAGGATGGTAGTGTATGTCTGAATCGTAAGGTGGACATAACATAGTTCTATTGTCTTTAAGGTGGACATTATTTACCATACAGTGGACATACACTTCTTCTGCTTAAATTCTTTAGGTCAGAACTAGTATAAGTCCATTACATTGAAAATTCTGACTCCATAATTACGGACTTGAAATAGTTTAGTCTTGCATAACTATTCTATGTCCATATTTTTTTCTAAATATCATATGTAATGCATGTAACTCTGACATTACTTTACTTGTTCGTTTTTTAATTTAAAGTAATTTTTATATTCTACAGTATTCAATCAGTTTTCGTACAGATTAAAAAAACCTTCTCCTGAAAAATTATATTTTTGGACTTGGCATAGTTCTGCATTCAGGCGACGAGATATGCACAATCAATGAACACCTGTAAAAATAGAAAAGATTTCTACTAATAGATATAGCTAATCTAGAGCATTAAGTGAAGCTAGCACCATAAAATCAAAGAGTATTGCTTTATTACTCTTTCATAAAATGAAAGAGTAATATGCCCCATGACATCTGACTTGTAAGGAAGTAATGTGGGTTATTACGTTTTAATGAACTTTATATTCCCAAGGCACACTATGAGAAATATTGCTAACGGAACCAATAGAACTACTTGCCAAACACTTCTGGTAACTCTGGTTTTTAATTGAAATAACGATAGAAATTCGGTTCAGATTAATAGACCTTTTAGATAGTTGTCTAAGAGCATGCGACAACGGATTGCTTGTAATAGAACTATTTGGTGTTGTATTATTAGTTAAGGAATTTAAATTAAATTTAATAATTATCTAACTTATAATCGGGGATAATTAGCACAAAAAATTATTGACTTTCAAATTTGAAAATATGATAATGCCAAAAATATAACATGACAAATTATCATGTTTGAAGTGAAACATTAAAACGTGTCGAATCTGTCGCGCTCTAAATTCCTTCGCCAAATCGACGATGTTTCTAAGCAATCACCTCCGAGCGTGGATCGCGAAGTGATCAACGTGGGCTACCGAAGGTCGCCCAAGCCTTTCTCCTATGCCTAGGCGTAATTACCTGTAACTAGCCTGAAAAAATTAATTTTTCAGATTAACACGTAGTTTACATACTTAACTGTCTCAGCGTCAAATAATAACGAGTGACGAGGTAGCATAATGGTACAGTCACAGGATTTCAAACATCGTAATGATGAATCTCACAAGTTCGAATCACGCTGGAGGCAACTTTTTTTTTATTTTACTTTTTAATTAAATTTTTTATCAGTATTGTTTGTGTTTCCTTATTCTGTTTTATTGTCCATAGTTTTTATTATTTCTGCAAGTAAAGTTTGGAATTAATTCGTTCATTTTGGCAGTCTGTAAAATTCATCATTTTAGCCTACAAAAGTAAATATCTTTCGAAGGGCGGGCGGGGCTAAGAACCGTAGCGGAGGGCCCCATTGATAAAATTGATAAAAATGTTTACTAAAAAATGAATTCTACTTTCAGGACTTAAAAAATGATGATGTTTCACCATCAAGAGTAGAGTACCCTTACAATTCATCAAAATATTATTAAGAAAAATCATTTAGTATAATTACATCATCATTCCAGATACAAAATTTCAGCTTTCTGTCTCTAAATTTATTATCATACACAAAGGATTATCTCAATTTCTTTAATTTGTATTTTCTTAAAAATTTAAGTTAATCCCATTTCTAGTTATTCCTTAATGTGTATAGTTAACATGTTAAAGTGCTCCAGAGGTAACTTACCATGATTTTCAGATGTTGTCACATTCTTTTAGTGGTTATATAATTTGTTTACTGATATAAATGAAAATATTTACTTACCACTGCTAAAATACAACTTCTAGAAAACAGTATCTTCAGGTCAATTATAGAGAAGATTCTTGGGTTGACTTCCCTACCCATAAAAAATCCATAAACTCCAGACTTTCCAACCACATGAGCATTCAGTGCACTAACAGGAACGTAGAAACTTCGAATATAAGCATAAATAGAAATAATAACTGCACAGAAAATAGAAGCAATTGCCAAATGCAAAACATGTTCAACAACAAAACTGAAAATGGAAATACTACTTAATTCCATCCCACAAACTATCAATAGTAAAACAATAAAACTCAAGAGGCCATTCATGACGTAATAAAATTTACCATGTTTGTTTGGTAAAGCAGCAACCTTAGACCCTCCAAATGGTAAAGCAGACATAATAGCCAACACAGTCAGATATGCTACAAAACCTAAGAATGATGTGGCATTAAAGAAAGTAGATGCAGATGCGAGTTTTTGTGCATTTGGTAACTTTGTAAACGAGCACTGCTCCTCATTGCAAAAAACATTGAGAGCCACTACATAAATGGGCAAAGCAATTGTAAAAAACAAGGCACCATAAGAACCACCAAATTCTATTAATTTCTTTGTATTAGTGAACTCTAGAAGTTCTGCTTGTGATTTTTTTACTAATACATCATCTTCATCAGAAAATTCACCAAGACGTTTAGTTACTGTTATGGAATCAAAATGTTTCAAATGAACCACACGTTCAATTTCGCGATTTTGTGATGCACGAGTAAAGCGTTGAACCAGACCTATAGAGTTTGTTATGCCTTCTGTGTCTGCAGCTTTCGCATGACCCTAAAAAAAATTAATAAAGCTTTTTCAAAACTACAAAAAAATATATGAAATTTCAAAAGAATATTAAAAGAGAATATATTGATGAAAATGCGCTAAAAGTTTTCTTCATTTAACCATTTTTCATTCACTATTCTAATAGTATTATACTGAAACACTATTAAGGAAACATTTATATAAAACTATTTATATAAACGTAGTTTTTATTTGCTAATTGGCACTAACCTTGTCCTCAGGTTCTATTTCCACATCTTTTTTTCTAGATCTTCCTCTCACCATAGCTTTTGGTTTTTCTAGCTTTTCTGGTATAGAATCTGCATTATCTGAATCAGTGTCAGTATCAATTATTATTTTTTGCTTTCTAGTACGTATTGGAGGAATTTCTGAAAAAGAAAAAATAAAAGTATTATATGCACAAGATAATTTTGTAGGTACTAGGTAAAATTCTAGGTATAAAGACATAATGATGGTGTGATAGTGTATACACCACCACCACATGAATGTCAATCACCCCTAACACCAAAGAGCAGACATCTGTTTCAATCTACTTGGTCTCATCAGTGCCCGTACAGGTCTCAGAGTGAAGACAACTTATTACGGCTTGGAGATGATGCATACATATAAGGGTGTGATATAGTAACACCAGCTAGCATGGAAAAGGGCAACATGCTAGGCTGAAATTTTGCATGGAGAAACTTTTATTACAGTACCCTCCCACAACTACATATCCGCAGCAAAAAGTTTTGTACATAAAAATTTCGTTATACACCAAAAACAAATATCAACAAATGATGTTCCTGAGGCCGTCCCTCATATATATATTCTATTGAAACTTGTAGAATACCCGATAACCTAAAAATTAGTTCAATTACGGCCATACCAAAAATAGCAGGTACAGCTAAAGCTACTGAATATAGAGCCACCTTACATTGCCGCCTATCGAGAAGGTATTAGAAATATCTATTTACAAGCAATTATTAGAATATTTTAATGGAAATGATATTATAACTGACTTCGTCTTAATGAAATTGGTTTCATATGTTCATTATGTCACAAGTTTCAATGACAACTCATTCCGGTTTGCTGGAGGTACTTTTAGAGCCTTAATAAGCCATCCCACAAGTCCGCAATATGATTTAAGTCTTTTCCTCTTACAGGCCAAATCATTATTCGAATTTCGACCTCCTGTAGGTAATTTTGTACTACCCTAGCGAAGTGTGGCCCTGCCTTATGCCTTATCGCAGATCAATAAGAAATTTTCCCCTATAAATGGAGCAAATGGTATAACATGTGGCTCCAAAATGTATGTGATGTATCCAACAGCTGTCACATACCCTCCCTGAACTAATACTAACTCCATGCATAGACCCTCAGCCATAGTTAAATATTCCTACAATATTACTTTAGCATATTGCTTTCCAGGATCTCGATACACTCTCATAGGATGGTCATTATTAAATAAGCAAAATTGGAACTCATCCATAAACAGTACATTGGTTCACCAATAGTTTTCCTGGATTACATATTCTCGGGCAAATTGAAAAGTCCACTTTTGATGATCTCCAATGAGGAATATACCAGTTGCGAATTTGCGAGGTATCAAATTGACATCTGCTAACCTTATTCGAACCATATTTTGGTTAACTAAGACCCAATAACCTGATAATTATGGAAAATTCTTGATGGAAGTAAGTACTTGTGGTGAACCTTGTTCTTAGAGCTTGTATACACAAAAAACTTCTGACAGTCCATCTGATCTGATCTAATGATCTTGACCATCCATGATGACTCTTACAGCGAATTCGACTAACCGCCTTAGTGCGCACTGGGAATATCTCCATCCTTTATTATCAACTTCAACAACAAAGGATGGACTAAATGCAAATCTCTCAGTTCGCACTAAATGCAAATCAGCCGAATTCGCTATTAGTCGTCTCTGTCCAGGTCTTGCTGTCTTGTCTTGGTTGCTTGCTGTCTCTCTCAATCTCGCTAATGCTTGGAAAATTACGCATTGCGTTATTTTGAAGAATTGTGCAACTTGCTGATAGTTTATTCTTTCCTTGATAAAGAGCTATAGAAACAGCACATTCTGTGTGTTCCTGCATGTTCATTTTGTATCCGTTTCATTAAGAAAATTTTCCAAACATTTTCCACAAAGTGAAATAGACAGCAATAGGTATGCAATGTTGAACGGATTTCATTAAAATCTCTTCTTATCTAATATGTTGGAAACGTCTACAGGTTTTGAACGAAAGTATAACAAAAAATTGCTTTGAAAACAGCCGAAGATAACATGCATGAACAATTATCAACCATAGGCGTCCGTTTAAACTACTTAGAAAAACTAATATCTGAAATTAAAAATGTATGCGTTAATTTTGCAGCGCAGCATAATAATTTAACATTTTTAAATATTTTGACATTTAGATAGCAATTGCAATTAGTAGTGTCTTTCATTGTTACTTTCGTACACAATACCAAAGAGTGCTATGTTGAGGAATTTACATTTTATTCATTGTCACAACGCAATTGTGTACATTTGGAAATGAAAAATTCTCCGGCAGATTTATTTTAAATTATTTTCATTTAGTGTTAATTAATTAACAAAAATTATCTTTGGACCATTAGAATTTACAGGGTCATTAATTAGTTATCTTGGACATTAATCAGTTCCGAATGAACAAAATGTAAATTACTCGCCATATAGCACGCTTTGTTATTGTATAAAAAAGTAACAACGAAATACATCGCTGCTTATAACATGTGTCTAAAATGACGCTTGATGGTAGATTCATCCCCATAGAGTATGTCGTCCCCATTTTATTTTAAATTTAGCATATAATAATCAAAACAATTTTTTTACATTAAGTGTGAAATTAATACCAAATAATAGAAAAACAGCCTTGTTGAATTCTAGCCATGAACAACTGAGAAACTACAAATGGAATTGAGGCAGTTTTAAATATTCATTGGTCGTTATTTTAACAACTTCAAATTACTTCAAGACACAGAGAACAGAATGTGGCTTTAATTTTAAGAACTGAAAATAAAAAATATATATGGTGTCATTTATAGAAACAGCTTTATTTATATTGAAATTAATTTAAAAATTCTCTCCTTGGAATTTCACACTTTGTATAAACATTTTTAATAACCAATGTCTTTACGGTTTACGTTTCATTATGGTCCGTCCACATACTGATGTCTCACCCTGGATGATTATTTATCACTTTAATAACGCAAGTTATTTGTCGCTTTATAGGTATCAACAAATAACAATTTTCAATTCCTGTCTACAGTATGTAGTACATAGTTTACTTCAGTGTAGATATTATATAATGTTAAACACCAATGCACAAACTGTTAAACATTTGTTAGTTATTAGTAACGCTACTGTTATTTTTTTAATGGATAATGTCAAGCGACCACTGTACTGTTCTATAACGTCACTATTTTAATACTTGGAAATTTGGTGTGGATCATATTTTTAAATTTCTGTATGTACAGCATACAAACCAGGCAAACTACAAAAATAAATGGCTACTTTAAGTACGATATCATCTAATACATCTAAGAGCACCACACCATTGCAAGTAAGAATGCACATGACAGTGGATTTGTCACTAAAAACTATAATTTTCAATATTTTGTTTCTTACATTTGACCAACATTGTAGATCTTATTCTTACTATTAAAATCACCTACACTTATATAATTCTACCATAACTCCTCCAGTATGAGGAATGTTTGTGTGCAATAAATTCTACATATAAATTAGCTAAATATTAATTCAAAATCTATCTTACCTCTTTCCTTATCTTCAGATAATTCTTTCACTATTCTTGCTGGAGATCTACGAATAGGACTCCTTCGGGAAGGTGTAAGAACTGGAGTAGATCTTGGAGTGGACGTGGTTGGTGAAGTATTTCTAAGCCTAGCAGGGCTTCTAGTTCGAGTACTAGATCTTGTTGGAGTTTCTGAGGTTGTTTTTGAACTTTCAGACTTAGTTCTAGCGGGACTGGTTCTGGCTGGGCTTTTTCTTCCAGGACTTTTTGTTCTAGCAGGACTCTTCTGCCTTGCTGGGCTTTTTTTTCTTTTCGATGCAGGGTCGACTTGATCAGGAGAATTCTTGGAACTTGTTTTACTTTTTCCCACCATTCTATAAAGAAAAACTAGCTATACATGGTAATTTATTAATTACTTTGAAATAATTTACTTTTCAAATTTGGAAATGTAAACAGAGGGGTCACAAAAGTTCAGGCGAGGTTAGATTACTTTAATATTTACTTAACAAATGGCGCCAAAAAGACTTTAAATGTCAATATTTCCACAACAGCTCATTTATCGGAATACCAAATTTGTAATATTAATTGTACTTACTTTATGAGATGTAATTAAAATTTCACTTTTCCGTCAAGAAATTAGAGATGTAACCACGCTCTCTTTTCTTTTGGTAACGAAGCGACGCCGTCAACGAGGTTGCGGGAGGGGATTAAAACGCCAGAAATAATTTTCTTTCAAAATTAAAATACATGATTGGATGACTTATACTGAATGAATCAAAAAAGAACTAAATGTAAGGCTAGATCAGTGAAGTTGTGACTCAAATTTTTAAATATATAAGCAGAATTATTGCCAAGATCAATTAAGTAGTTCTACTTACATTTACTTTCATTTTAAATAGTTTTGTTTGACTTATATCAACTTGCATTATTAAGGTACTACAGTGATTTTCTTGACTAGCGCTTTGTTACTAAAGCAGGCTTTACACCACAAAGCACTTAATATACTTTACACCATAATATTAAAATATAATATGGTGAATATTTCCTACAAGGTATGTCGGTAAATATATCTAAAATATTTTGTACATTACGTACACACGTATAATATAGAAATAGTTTTCCCTACAATAAACTTGTAAAAATTAAAAGAATTTCTAATTTATTGCAAAATTATTTTGCCGAATTCTTTTAATAAAAAATTTTTTAAGTGAGTTTAATTTTTACGTAACAGGGAATAAAACTAATTTTTTCAAAATTTTAACAGTTTTCGTACGCTGCTTTTGTTATTTTTAAGAAAGCGATGATGAGGGATCGAGGAGACTTCCAAATGGGCAAAAATAGACAAGAATCAGTTTTGTAAAATAAGTATATATATATATATATATATATATAGTGTATTACAGTAAAAAATCGATATTTCACTCACTTTTATTTTCAAACTAATAAAGTATGTAGAAGCTCTAAAATTGTAATTGCAATGAATGACCCAAATTGGATACTATCACATACCTATATGTATTATCGGTGTTGTTGGTCTGCTGTCGGGGGTCAGGTGTGAGTAAAATAATTAATTCAATTAATATTGTGTGTTGTCCCAATTTGTTGCCATCACATAACATACCTTGCTAAGTACGTATATATACTTACTTAGTTGCGATTACAACTTTTTATTAAGCCATTTTAAAATTTCTTGCCACTATAAACTAGTATGTACTTATATGTATATAAGTGTACACCTATATATAACACGGATAACGTTTGAAACTTATTTATATATTTATATTATTTATACGTATATATTATATGGAAACTCCAATAAATTAGTGTAATACGTGTAATACGGGCTTTACTCTTCGTTTCCTGGTATGTGTTTTCAAGTTTCCACACCGCTCCGTCCCTTTGTAATTAGTCTAAAGCCGGGTACACAGAACTAAAACTGTCGCCCACGACGGCTGCCCACCACCTTGTCTTCATGTGTCGTGTTTTTTAAAACTAAAAACTAGCGACAGCAAAACGCCATGAGATTGACTCTTTTATGATTGACCAACATAAACTCACACAAAATAAAGTCTGTCGCGTGTAGTTAAGAAATTTGAACTTCAAGGCAGCAGCAAAAGCCAGCGACAGTCTTAGTTCTCTGTACCCGGCTTAAGGCTGCATCAGCATAAATAAATAGTTATATATATTATTGGAAGGAGATGCCGAAAACAACTACTCCACGGGCAATATGCCCCGACTGGCGTTGCATTACATCAACATCCATGGATATAGTTATATATAGTTATATATAACTATATATAACTATATAGTTATATATAGTTCTGCATCAGTCATTGTGATTGACATTGAGGGGAAGGGTGGGTATTATGGTATTGTCGTCTTGTCAGGGTCAACTCTCTTTCGGGTCCTGTCACAGTTTGTTTATCTTTAGCATTACTAGTTCAGTGGTCCTGTCCTGTCGTCGTCGTCTGTCGTCTGCTGTAGTATTATATATATATGTTTGTAGTAAACTGTCAACTGTCATATTCTGTCATTTATCAACAAAACAAAAATAATACCCAACCCAATACCTGTGAATAATACATATTTTTTGAAAGCTTAGGTTAAAATGGCATTAATTTTTAGGTATTAATAATAATTGCATTAAGAAAAGTGAATTACCATTTTATCAAATTAATTTAGAGATAAATATATGGAAATAAAAAAAAATATATTATGTAATATTTTAGGTTGGCTGGAAGACGAGTTGGATCTCAAATTTTAAACAACGAAAAAACTGGTTTAATAAATTTTGTTCGACCTGTGACTCTAAAGGCACAACCAGCTGTATGTGAAAAAGAGGAAAGTCATGATGAGCGGAATATGAGATTGAATAGACCTCAGTCACCACACTTGACTATATATGCACCTCAGTTGACAAGCATGTTGTCAATTAGCCATAGATTTACAGGTTTGTTAAAGTGTTTCAAATGTGAAGTATAATACGTGCCGATATCGTAACGTGGTTCGTGGTAACCGATACGCCTTGAATTTTTTGAAACTATTCCGTTTAACCTTCGTTAACTAATAAATTCTGATTACATTCACCTGTTATGTAACTACATTAATGGAATTTACTAGTTACTTCACATTTAATAGCCTCAGCTAGTTAACTCATAATGAATTAATAATTTGTACCAAAGTTCATATGCTAGCACCTCGGCTAGCACATACCTAGAAAGGTATATATAGTCACATTGTATTTTCAGTGTATGCAAAGATATATATCAAAATAAATCTAGGACTTGTTAAAGTTTCATGTATTTTGAAACAATTAAAGCCACGATAACCTAGTAACTTACTTGCAGTTATGTAAACCTTACAACATATAATTTTGTGATTATTTACTAATGATATGTTCATGCCCTTTAAACAAGTTGAAGATAAATTAGCAACCTAGCATGTAGCAGGCATTTTCCATTCCACTTTTGAACCAGCTGTCCTCTCCAAGCATACCCAAAAATCCCCATTTCCTATTCCCGGACATGTAAGTACATAATATAATATATTATAGACTGCAATTTAATCAGAAAGGGCGTTCAAAAAAAAGTTGCATATCAATGTTATACTTTTTTTAAATAGAACAGTGTAGGTATTTACTTAATGTAATTGTTTAATTCTACGAACTAAATTACGGGTCGGTTTTTCAATGCACCGTTAACGTAATTTAACCTAAAGTTAACTAACTACAAGTTTAGAATGGGAATAGTCATTCATAAAATGTCACATGGTAAATCACATTCTAAACTTATAGCAAGCTTAACTGCTGGTTAAACCAGAGCATTGAAAAACCGGATCTAAGTCAATTTTCTATAACCTTCCCTATATTTAAAATCCGAGCTAAACTTATTGAGATATGTACGTAATGCTTTTTAATATTGTAGAAGAAAATTGAAATGTGTTTCATAAAATACATACAAGTAATAAGAACCCAAAATTAGAAAAAGGCTAGCTTTAAGATAAAATAATGTTCGTTCCACAATATTATACTGGGCTCTTCAACATTCATCTCCAATTTCAGTTACATCCTTACCAATTACCAGTTATCTCTCTTATTTTCGATGATAAAAAAAGATACAAGATATTAGTACATAATAGTGAAATAAAGATAAATATACCATGCCTCACCTCTGTCACCCCACCGCCGGTGGCTATATCATATTGTATTCAGACAGTTATACGGTTGAAATCTCTGCTCCAACCCATGCACAATTCTTTTTCCTCTGTTTAATACACACTTTACTTACTGTCGACCCATCCTTATGTCCAAATTGAACAAATTTTTATTTGAGGATACCTACAGGACAATTATAAATTATTGGTAATCATGAAAACTTGCACTATTAAGAAATAAGTATTTTATTGCGTAATTGCAGTCTACTGAATAATAATATGTCGTCCCCTCCCCCACACAGATCCCAGACTTTCTATATTATTATTATTATCATTTGTTAGATAGTGATTTAAAAATTAAATTTGTACATATTATATTTCACTATTTATTACAGTAGACTCCCGATTATCCGAAACCCGATTATGCGAACTTTGCATTATCCGAAACGACACATGAACCGGATTATCCGAAATGATTCTCGCTATGCCTCCGCATTATCCGAAATTTATGAAATATGTGTGTAAATATATATTACCAATTACCTCTTTCTTAAATTTATGAATGCAGATTATGTATTATTTATTCCATACATATGTATGTATTAGATATTATGTATTGTTAGGATTTATTACATACATCTATAAAAGTATATGTAGTTAGTTTTTCCTATGTACCTATGTACATATTTAAATACATATTTATATATTTGTTTTGGTATTTAATATGTATTTAAATTGAAATTTAAAAAATGCTCCATAAACAAACATAATATGTACAGAGCAGTCCATTTTTGATGGGAATCCAGGGTATCTCGAAAACTACAAGATGCGCAACAAAACCGCTTGCACATCCTCGAGCTACTTTTTTTAGTTTGACTTAATGGTGAAATCAGATCGGGTCTACTTTGTTTAGGTTTTGAGATACAGGGCATTTCTCAAATTTTGCCATTTTCGTCAGTGCCCTGTAACTTTTTTATTTTCAGACCTACAAAAAAAGTTTAAAGGGGAAAGTTTTAGATATTTTTAAGTGGAATCCATTGGCGTAGCAAATTATTTTTTATTGCGTCCCGTTTTTTAGATACAGACCAAACTTGTGTTTTTTTAAATGCAACACCCTGTATATTTCTGGTTAATTTGAAAGAACTTTCAATTCTGGTTACAGTAATATATATTATATAGGGGTTTATTTGAATTTAAGTCCCTTTATTAAACATTTTTATGGTTAAATGGAGGGAAACGCGTATTTCCATTGATTTATTTCCTTATAAACTATATTAATTAACTATATTTAAAAAAACACAAGTTTGGTCTGTATCTAAAAAACGGGACGCAATAAAAAATAATTTGCTACGCCAATGGATTCCACTTAAAAATATCTAAAACTTTCCCCTTTAAACTTTTTTTGTAGGTCTGAAAATAAAAAAGTTACAGGGCCCTGACGAAAAAGGCAAAATTTTCCTCAATCTCCGCATTATCCGAAATTTCGATTATCCGAAATCGGTCCGGTCCACATTATTTCGGATAATCGAGAGTCTACTGTACATATTTATTTAACAGAAAATACAAAAACTTAAAATATATAAAATTACATGCAAGGAAACAATAACATAAAATAGCTAATTTTTTTTGGCTGGTTTTCAAGAAGCTAGGTATTTATTTTAAAAAATATCTATTTGTCCGATTGGCAAACTTTACAAAAAAACATGTTTTAGGTATGGCACTGTCTGCATATGCTATTGCTCTTGGTCTAGGTGCAGTTGTACTCCCAGAATCTATTCCACATTACATCGAAGCACTAAAAGGTGCTGAAGTTGGTTCAACCTGCATATCTTCTATTAAATTTATCTTAGCTTTTCCCTTGACTTTCCATTTCTGGAATGGAATCCGCCATCTTCTATGGGATGCTGGTAAATTCCTCACAATCAGAGAAGTATATATTACTGGATATATTATGTTAGCATTTGCAGTTTCATCAGCTATAGCATTATCAATTATGTAACTATTTTAATCTCGATTTACTAAGACATTGTAATGTCCCTTCTGTTAATGTAATTTATAAATAGATGTGTAATATACTTTAATTCTTTTATAATTCTAGAAACAATGTTTTGTATATTCTAATTTGACATTTATACAATGACTTAACTCTTTATGTGTCTCTATAGAACATTTCAATTTTTTTTTTGATAATTTTCTGACTCAGTAATAACAGTAATTTTAAAAATGGTGAGAAACACATTGCAGTTCCCTCCTTGGGTCTTTGCTACTATCCGTCTGACATTTATTGTCAAGTTGACAGACAGATAGTGACCTGCTTTTCTACAGGTGCCATTACAGCAGTGACTTCTATTGTCGTTGAGGAAGACAATCCTACTTATTTATTTGAAGGAGAACTGCCGAAAACGACTACTCCACGGTCAATGTCCCCCAACTGGCGTTGCATTACTCCGGCATCTCCATGGAAGTCACCACATCCTTTATCGAGACCAACCACCAGACACCAACCGGTTTGGTGCTTATTATGTGCACGTCAAAGTGCCATAGGTATTGGAATCAATGAATGATATTGCGCCATGATTTCCTAAGGGGCATCGTGAATATTAGTACTGGTGAGAAACACACCGTAGTGCCCTTTTGGGTCTTTGCTACTATCCGTCTGACAATTATTCTCAAATTGACAGACAGATAGGGACCTCCTTTTCCTTTCGACTTCTTCAAATAAAAAAGTAGGATTGTCTTCCTCAAAGACAATACAAGTCATTGCTGTAATGGCACCCGCGGAAAAGCAGGTTGCTATCTGTCTTTTTTGAATATCTAAAATAATTTTGAACAGTTAATATAGATTTATAATTTTTTTTAAAATGATTCCTCAAGTACCTAGCTATAAAAGTTGACTACTGTTCATCTCTGAAATTGGAATTGAATTTGAATCAGAAATATAACTAGGAAGATAATTTCAGATTTGCTTATAAATACAAAATAATCAGTTTTTCGCAAATAACTCGGAAAGAGTTTACTTTAAATATAGCAAATTATACACATAATCCTAATATTTTTTTGAGATGAATAGAATGGAAGTAAAAAATGAGGGTTACCATTTAACAAAATTGAGTTTTTATGAAATGAGATTACAATCGGATTTTTTTAAATATCCTGTATAATATTATGAATCTGTTTTCATCCATTTTAGGTACCCTTGACATTCTATATTAAGGTTGTGACTCAATTGTTTTTCTTGGTGACTTGTTTTTGAGGTATGCCAATGCCAAAAAAAATTTGTTTTCTATTTAAAATAAAGGGACGAGTTATCGATGCCCGATATAACTGGGGGTGCATTCCAAATCGTACATCAAACGCATCTGCTGCAGCAACACATAAAATTGTTCCATTTAGCAGATGCGTGTGATGTGCTCATGCATTTCGGAACGGCTTTTGACACTTTGACAGTTATTTTTGTGGACAATTTATAATTTATTTAAACTCGTGATGGAGAAACCAGCAAAATTTCGGGAATTCTTGTTCTTGCAAAAGAATTGATTTAAACTAGCAACACCACACCACAGAATCAGTTGCCTTCCCTCCAAAAGTTTAAAAAATGAGGTTAAGTTGCCCGCAATGCATAACCGCATCACCACCTCGTACATGATGCAGCTCCTGCGTGCTACGAAGCCAAAAGTAGGAGGAGCTATGGATGCTACGACGTGCAGAATGCGTGAATTGGAACGAACGTAGGAAGCAAAATGTGCATAATGTGCGATTCGAAACGCACCCTTGAAGTGACAAGTAAAAAAAAGTCAACGCCATCTATTAGCTGCCCATGCAAATTTTAAAAATTCTACCTCTATTGGTTCTCCCTCCATACAGAATACAGATTGATTCAGCCCCTGTATGTAAAAGCCTTGTTTATATAAAATATAGTTAATCAACCGCAGTAGTGACACCTTGTGGGAGAATCTAATAATACCAAGGTCGTTGAATTTGATTGGTTATTTTTATAAATGCACGAATTTCATTGGCCAAGTGCACACATTATCCACCATGACATCTGTACGCCATCCACTCGTACTAATGCGGTTGAATAACTATATATCTTTATAAACAAGGGTAAAAGGTACTATGTATACTCAGAGATGTGTATACTTCATAAAATATAATTGAATATCATGGTGCACACTGTACTACCATGATACAAATTGTGTCATGCGGTTCTACCATATCGTCTAGATGGACTTAGAAGGTGCTGATTCAACCAGCACTTGCTCTTGCTAGATAATCTTCCTATTTGCTATAAGCACAGTATAATGCTTTTCTTTAGCATTATACTGTGCTTTAGGGAAGTCCACCTTTCTAGGAGGTGCTAGGCTGGAACAAATATATGACAATAATATACTAGGTACCTTTGTTTACATAAAATGTTAATTAACCGCAGTGGTGACATCATGTGGAAATATGTAATAGTAAATTCTATCAATCATCGCCGCCTAAATTATCTGTTAAAACAGTCAATCTAGGCGGCGCCAAGGAATTTATATACATGGAACGATTATAGACGAATGCCCATCCAATTTTGTGTGGAACCATGGGGCCACCATTTTGATGTCACACTGCTCCCAACTTTTACATTTTGTATTGGTACACCTGACCAAGACCCTAGAATTCTAGTGTCATAATCCAAAAATTCAATGGTTCAAATCTTCCTAACACGGCAACAGTGGTATGGGTAAATTTGGTAAATAGTGTTTCTTTTGTATTTTTGGCGTCTTGTTGGTTTATTTTATTGTGATTTTCTCGATTTGATTTTGTTTGTGTGTTTATTATTGTGTTCCTTTGATTTATAGACTTTGAGTGACAATATTTGAGTATTCGGCTTTCGTAATTATTCCAGGTAAATTCGGATTTTGAATATCAAACTTAACAAGACTTGGAAGTCTTAAGGGACATGCAATCATAGTTCCTAGCTAATATAATAGTAAATTATGAAAACTGCGAACATAAACAATACAAAAGATAAGCTAGGATAGTTAAAGTAAGTAAGGTAAAGGATAGTTAAATTTTATATGCATAATGCATTTTAATTATTTACTTTTCTAAACGGCTAATCGTGTATTTTACATAAATAATGTGAACAAAAGGTACGTAGGTAGGTACACAAAATATTTCGTTTGTACCTTCATCAATTTTACAAGAAAGTTTGGTGACAATATATTTTATTTTTCACAAATAATTGTAATTAAACTGTAAAATATGGACCATTTCTTATACCTATTTAGAATTTTTCTTAGCCTCAAAAGTTTTACTTGCTGCTCTGTCTGTGATTTTTATTTGTTATTGCTATCTAATTGAAGAGGCGAAGTTAATACTGTTAAATTTCCCATAAATTTTCAGACATCAAAATGGCGGATTCAAAATTTGGAATACTCGCGCAGCTTTGATAATCGTTCCATGTATATAAATTCCTTGGGCGGCGGTGCTATAAAAGCACGAATTTTATTGGCCCGTGCCCACATTATCCACCATGACATCTGTTCTGTCCGCTATTCACTCGTACTAGTGCATTAAATAACCCTTGTATTTGTGTGAATAACAAACTATATCTCTATAAACAAGGATACTACTAATTCTACTAATAGCAGAAGCACAGATATACTCCCTCTGTGGCAGCAGCATATTGTCACAGATTAGTCAACATTTTATCTGTAATATTATCATAGATTATGTAGTGCTAGCTCTCGCTCTTGTTCTTTCAGCTTTCAGCTAGCAGCAGCACCAGCACAACCGTAGAAAACAAAATACATATATACAAGGATAGAAAATATATGTAGTAGTATGTAGTACTCTGCTTTTATATACGCGATTCATTTTAAGATCGTAGCGCCAAAACGGCATAGATAATAGAGGGTTTAGATAGGCAACTCCCATTATATGACTTGATACTGCATTTAGCGCTATCTGCCGAGAAATCCGCTCCTGTTTATACTGCGCGGAGGGTTCAGGATTGTTTAAAATTTTACTGCAATTATTATTAGGCCGGATTTCATAATAAAAAATAAAGGAGATTTAGTTAAAGTTGCTTTTAAATACGTTAGATACTATTATTGAGACATAATAGTGTCAATAATAGTATCCAAGGTATTTAAAAGCAACTTTAACTAATTATCCATTATTTTGTATTATGAAACCCGGCCTAATACTTTTTCTAATTGTATATATTTAAATTAATTGATACTGAAAAAATGCACAAAGGATTATTTTCAGAAATATGTACAGAGTGGCCCACATAAGATGACCCTGTACCTTATCTCAGAAACTGTTAGACAGAAAAAAATGTTTTATGCAACAAAAGTTGTTTGCATTGAAGTAGATTTTTTATTTTTTATACTTTTATATATACAGGGTGATTCAAAAGTAGTGATACATACCAAAGCCGTTCTTATACGTCAACCGTCCCGAAAGGGTTAATTACAATAACTTGACAACGGATTTTCAAAAACAAAAGATAGAATGGTATAAAACCATATAAAGCATTAGATAAAGTGGTATAAGACATATAAAGAGAAACATATAATGGTATAAGACAATATAAAGCATTCCATTTAAAAAACCATAAGTTTGGTATGATTCACTACTTTTGAATTGCCGTGTATATATAACTTTTGTATAAAACTTTTTCTATCTTAAACAGTTTCTGAGATAAGGTACAGGGTCATCTTATGTGGTCCACCCTGTACAATATAAATTAATTTAGAATATACAAATAGTCAGAAAGGGTTACAATAATAAAATTGGAAAATTAATTAGGTTACCAAATTTTTTTAGATAAATTGGTTATTAAGAATAAATTTATATTTACTACATTACAAAGTTTACATAATTCTACATCACTTAGGACAAAATGTATAAACAATATTGTATATAAGTAATAAAACACATCAAGATAATGAAAATTCAAGTTAAATTTACTGACCTTAAAATAAAATTCACTTGTATTAAAAACTTAAATAAGTACATAAAATTTATAAAACAACACATCAAATCCAAATTTTTAGTGACTTATACAAAAAAATTAATGAATTGCAACTCTGACTTTAGGAGTAGGTACCATAATTAAATTTACTATATATAAAGACAATAACTTATTTTTCTTTATTCTTTTTTCTTTTATTATAATATTCCATTGCAGCCTTATAAACCATATCGGTGCCCCTATACCTTGTGTCAGTTCCCCGTAATATTCTGTTTATGCCCTCTGCCCAATTATGGCAACATAAAGTTGCAAAATGCTTAATAATTGCCGCTTTCGTGTCCTCGCTATGTTCACACTCTTGGAATGAAAAATCTACATTTTTTTTTAAGAAATAAATTAAAATGTTTAGAAAATATCTTTTTCTATAAAATTTTAAAACTAACAATTTGAAAAAATTATAAATTTGAGCAATTGCTCTAACAAAATTTGGAGTGCAATATCGTAATTTATTTGGAACACTACTCTTGAATTCCTTTGCTACACAAAGATCATGCCACTGATTCAATTTGTCCCTACAAAGTACATTATTTTTACAAATCATACAGCTGTTCAATGATTTAATTTTTTTTGATATAAAACCGCTTACATATCCAACACTCATAGTGTCTACATATGTGAGTGGCATTTCTGAAATATATATATTCACAAGTAAAGCATCGAACTCTTCTGATGTGTATTCGATTTCTTCAGGCACCCCTTGTGTTACAAACCGCTTTACTGACGATATGATATTAACAGATTGATCTATTTCACAGTTTGCAGACAAGGAATGCCTGGTAACAAAATTATTTAACAGTAATGTTTTAAAGAATTGTTTAAAATTTTGAACCGTTGGATTTGTATTTCGACCACCATGTTGCCTTAGTTGACCAAAAAAATTTTCAACAGGGTCTTGATTTATAAATCTTGGTTTGAAAAAAGATACATCATTTGCTTTAAGCATTTTTTGTAGTTCTTCCATTCCTGCAAGTGTGTAGATCCAATTCCTAATAGATGGCGGAATTACTTTTTCGTTTGTCTCTGGTTTTATAAAATACATGTTTTTTAATGCCTTTCTTGTGTTTTTCCAGTACTCGATATGTCCAGACGAACCAGTAACAGCACATTTTAGTTCTTTTGTATTACATAATAAGCTATTTCCATTGACACTGTCAAATAGTTTATCAAAAAAAGCAAGTATTCCTGCTGTCTCAGTGGCCGACTTATCCAAACCGGAATCTGAAAAAAATTGCATTACCTACATTGTGCAAGACTAAATATTAATAATACCTACCTTTTACAGATGACAAAAGCTGCATCACAGATGCTACAGAATAGCTAAATACTTGGGCTGCATATGAGACCTTCATCTTTTTTAACTTATCGGGAATCACATGGCTATCAGTTAGTCTTGGTAATAATCTTAAATTCCCAGAAGCATTATCAAATTTATAAACATTTATAATATGATCCCACTTGGCTGTATGTAGAATACCATTTTTCTTCCATACTAAGTGTTTATTTAGAACGTTATTCCTAATGCCTTTTAGAAGATGTGGTGGATCATATATGTGAATAATTCTTTGCTCATTTACCTGGAAAATTTTTAGATCATCCGAGAAATTATCACTTATAGAGTTGTACTTCGTTAGGTAATTTACAGCAGCACAATTGGTAGTCCCTTGATCGCTTACTGTTGCCAGAATTTTGAGACCGGCTTGCTGACATTGATAGATTATTGTTTTTAGTAACCGAACTAGATCTATAGTTTTAGTAGAAGATTTACAAAATGTGTACACAATTGGTTGCTTCCAGGATTTTGTAATGCCCTTTAACATAAATAGAAGAACGTGATCTGCTATGTTCCCTGTCATCTCATCATCACCTGTGTCTTCAAATCCCTCAAACTGTGAAGTATGTACATTTAAATTTATGTGAGGCTCTAATGCCATCTCATCGAACATCAATGTGCATAATCGATCCCTAGGTTGCAGTAACATGACATTTGCCTTTAGATTGTCAAATATAGATTCATTAATTCCAGCAGTAATAGGTATGCGACTTAACAATATTGATAATGTTCTTCGAGATGGAAGGTAAAACATCTTCTCCATAGTTCTATAAGCCCTACCACTTTGTTTGTGTAAAATCAAGCCCAGTATTTTTTCATCCAAAGTGTATCTTCTGCCATGAGGTTTTCTAGTGCTCTGATTTATTTGACATCGCACAAATGTTGCAACAGAATTAAGCATTGGAGAGATTATCTGATCCAGCATTTCATCTTTAGAAAATTCTTTATACAATCGCCTCTTGTGTAACTTCGATCTACGGCTTTTTAACGTCCTCAATGTTTTTGTTAAAGTGGTTGCTCTTTTGTATAATTTTCTGGCCTTGGGGGTTAAGTGAATTTCTCTTGTAACACCTACGTCTTTTAAAAGTGCAGATGTTTTACCTTAAATAGATCACATGTCTTTATATAATGTTTATGGACATTATTGAAGTCTTTATATATATTATGTTTTTGGTTGTGTATAGAGTGAACTATAAATCTTGTTATTGTTTAATATGTTTATTGTATTTGTATGTAGAGCATTGCTGCTCAAGTCTATAATATAATGACTTCCATACTAATGCAAATTAGTCAGTGAATGACCCCTATTATTATTATTATTATTATATAATAACTTGTGGTAACTTACTTATACTATCACTTTCGGTATGCATGAAATGTACCGGTGTACATACTATATCTTGTCTTTGCTCCTCACTTGCAGATTGAGTACTAATAGAATACGATGTTGAAGGCATCTCTTCAAAACATTGTTTTGCAATGGGAAAAGTTGTTGGTTCAGGGATAACTGTCTCTTTTAGTGGCCCTAAAAAAATAGTAAAAATATTATGAATACTTACTTCCATGAAAATATTGTAAACATTTTTTAAATCGTAACAATAAAAATTGAAACATACCTGCTTCTGCAATAGGGGCAGATATCGCTGAAGGTAAATGCAGAACAGGGTAAGCACCCTTTTTCAGATACATGTTTGTAGATCTGTCTTCAGGAGTAAAATGTAAGTGACACACCTTACGTGTCTTGTGTACTTGTTCAGGTGTCATAGACAACAATTTTTCATTTCCACAAGCTTGCAACCATTTTTTAAATAAAGCCGGGTTAGTATTTGGATCGGGAAAGCGGTGTCTAGTAGACTCCCGATCCTTACATTGAGCTACAGAACAGTATCCAGTTTTAACCATGATGAAAGTCTAAAATTGATTATTTGTTTATTTTACACTGTATTTTACATTATTTAGAGGAAAATGATGGCTATGCAATGCTGTATAATAAACTTTGTGGCGTGTTTCGTGTTAAAAAAATGAACAGAAGATAGGTGATATATTATAGTATAGGTATTACAACGTATATGAGACGGTGAGTTTGTTAAATTTTATTTTCAATGCACATCATCTACATCACTTTAATATACAGCTTAACATGCTTATTTACTTACCAGAATAATAATTAAATAAATCACCTCACAAAATAATTAACGGAATATAATAAAATCAAATCACCACGTGTAAATAATCTATGATTCACCGAGTCACTACTGCCAATTACAATTACCGCCAAATTACTGTCAAATGTTGATTTGACAACTGACAAGACCAGAGATAAGAGAGAGACAAGACAGGTCATTTCTGTTTTGACGTAAGGAGTTCTGTTGGTTTCAGTGCTACCTGGAAAAGTTGGAAAAGTGGTAAGCAGCGCCATCTGTTGAGAAGTCCGCTGCGAAAAAATAAAGAAACAATAGGGCAATGTAAGTGACTAGGCCCTGCAAAACGGCAATAACCTATACTAACCTTGGCCCACTGACACTGACGTTCGAAATTATATTCATCATAGATTTGTTGTCGATAACTTTAAACGAGGTAAAAAGCTTGTAAAACTATTTTGAAATGGGTAAGTAGTGATATAAAATTAAAATAGATTTCAATATTTTTCGAGCGTTCAATCTGAAAATGTAAAAATGAAACTTAACCTCAAAATATGTCAAATTCTTTATTGGACATACGGAATATACACACCTTTATGGAAATAGTCATTCTTAGAGAAAAGTAAAAGAGCATACACTCTACTTTGCGTTCTTTAGCTTCTTTATCCATACTTGTCTCCTGTAACTCTTTAATGCTCAAGTTATAGTTTCCACGATAGCTCCAGATTTTCCTACTTTTGGAAAAGTATGAAACTGATCTCGGGGTTTTTCTTTGTCCAAGAGGAACAATGACGCTCACAACAATAATGATTCATATCTAATCAAAGCAATTAACTAATATAACAACGGATATTTCAAAATTCACAATAGACATACATACGCAAATTTAACCAAAAACCCATGCGTTAGTTGTGCGTGCCGCCAGTAGGTAGCGTATTGCTTAGCAAGAAAAATATTTGTTAAAGAAAACTAGCAAGAAAGTTGGAACAATTCCAACTCTCTTGTACAAGCATAGAAACACAGATCATAGGAAACCTGAAAAGTTAGCTAAACTGTTTACCGGAACAGGCCTAGGCAAATTAAACCTAGGAACAGGTGCCTTCTTTACCGCCACCGCCAAGCGAAACAAAAATTTTATTCAGAACTGTCAAAAGTCAAAAATGTGAATTGAATATAAATAAGAAAATAAGATATTTATATTTATCCATTCCATATCCACTTTTAAAGTTAATATCGTTTCTAAAGTGGATATTTTATTTATATTTCAAAGGTAATATGTTAATATTAGTTTTATATTAAGAACATTCATTTCGCAGATATTTCCTTGGTATATTTTGTTGCTTCATACTAGTTGAAGTTCTATATCTGAATGCAGTAAACAATATTTTGGGTCACAAATTGAATCTATATTTAGCTTACCGCATTTCCGTTCATAAATATGTATACTATACAATGCAACTATACAAAGTATGTTCCTAATGTTTTATTATTTTTGTTTTAGAACTTTAACAATCAATAGCAATGCCTTTTAAACTGAAACTGAAAAAGTCTAGGCATTACAGTGTTGTTTCTAAATCTCTGTATGTAATATCTGTGGAAATATTAGATGGTACGATTGTAGAATGCACACTTTCATCGGAAAGTACAGGACAAGATTGCCTTGATGTAGTTTGTCAGAAACTGAGCCTAAACCAACCAAAATTTTTTGGCTTGCAGTATGTAAGTCGTAACAATGATAGCAACTTATGTTGGTTAGAATTAGATAGGCCCATAAAGCGACAGCTGGATAAATACGCCAGGGGGCTTGTTGTGCATTTAAGGGTTATGTATTATGTGATATCAGGAGTTCAACTTATTAACGATGAAGTAACAAGGTAAGCTATAGAGTTCTTATCACGAATGTTGGCATATACATCATCAACATCTGTACATCATATCGACAATCGACAATGTACATCTCAGTTTTGTCGAAAACCGAAGAAACATTTTATATTTTGTATTTCATTCAGAGTACACACCACTTACTTAATAATTTGCATGCCTTTAATAAGTGCATATACTAATGATATACATCAAATATAATAAAAATAAATATGAATTTTGTAAGATATATACAGATAAATAGGTACCTACACCTACTCTTTGTTTGAACTACTATGACTACATATACTGAATACCTCCATATTCAGTAATTCTAAAACAATTCTTTGTCTTTTCGTCTCTTCGTTTAACATTTTTAACACGATGTTAAACCTTTTGAAAGCGAATTCTGAAATTCAGGAATATTGATCGGAATGAGTTATGGTCGATTTTGGACTGTCAATAAAAAAGAAAAATCTAACAAAACATACAGGTAAAAAGTATTTTCATGTATTTTTAAGATATATTCTACCTCTGACAATTGAAATATGTGTTTGACCCATCGCAATCATTTGTGACAGGTCATTGGAATGCTTAATTATAAGATGTGCTGTGATATCATAGACTAAGTTGACAATGATAACATTCACGTTGTCGGGGCACATTGCCTGTGTAGTAGTTGTTTTCGGCATCTCCTTCAAATAGACAACATTCATGTTTGGTAAAATTTTCAAATGTCCCAAATTGCTGTCATACGTAAAACCATTTCTAATCGTTGAATGTTTATATGTGTGTTCTAAAAAATTTATAACATTAATGATAATAGGTATGTTTTATTTTTAAAATATTGTTTTATGCGAGTATCACACAGATCAAAATTAATACTAATAAATTATGAATTATACTGCTTCTTACTACTTACATATAGTTTTCACATGACTATCCACCCCGAAGCAGAATAACAGAAAATACAGCAAAAGGTGTTCAATAATATACGATGACGTATATGTGATATGCAAGTCTTTCTTAATGTCAAATTTAATGGACACAACCAATTAACAAAATAACATTGATTTTGCGCTACCGGCCCTGAGAATTCCGGTAATTATCACTCGAATGATAATCTGGTTTTTCAAAACAGATGAAGACTTGAAATAAATTGCTTATTCTGAACACTAGAACTTTATTTTAAAAATGTAGAAAGGTTAGTTATATTTTATTAATTTAATGATCTGCCTCAATTGTAGGATTTATTAGAATGAATAAATAAATTGACTTATATTTAAAAAAAAATTAACGTTAAATTTGTAGCAATTATATATGGATTTAAACAAAAATGTTTTACTTTTGTAATATAATTGTAATATTTAGAATTACTTTAAAAAGAATAGTGTAAACTGTTTAAACTACAGGATATCCCAATAGTGCATCAAAGTCTAATATCGGCCCTATTGCAGGGTTTTCGGAAAAAAGGTTTTATAGAAGTGATATAGTGTCAAAAGACGCACATTTTAAAAATATTTTAAAGCATACAGTGTGGTCCTTTACAGTAGGACAGTATTACAGTAGAAATACGGTTATTTCAATTCAGCTTGAAATTCTCTATTAGGCAATACCCAATTTTTAGAATATTAGAAATAATTTAGAAAACATGTTTTGCAACCAATTCATGTAGCTAAACGACGCATTCATCAAACAGTGATTATTTAAACGGGATGTTTTTCAGAGCTCCAATTTAGTAGGTATATTTAAAAAAACATTTTCTCAATTTATTCATGTCAATCTTTTTTGTAACTAATGTCTCTTATCTAAATATTTTTTTCGAGATATGTATTCTTTTCTATAAAAACTACCAAATGATTTACCTTTTTATTATTTTAACTTATAAACAATTTACAATAGGTATCAGCAAACCTTTTAAAATCACACAAAACAAAAGAAACAAATTATACATATTAACAGTTACATTAATATAACGTTATTTAATCAAATAAATAAAATAATGTCCATAAATCAAACTAGCCTCCTAGTAGGTATGTCTAGACATGCTTGTATTCGACTTTCAAAAGATCTGTATAAACATTTTTTTAAAATACCTTATACTCTGAAAAACTCCTGTAACTTGGGCATGTCATAACTTATTTTTTATTTGTAGTTTTGTATTAGACTTGCTCTTTAAGAGAACCCCATAAAAAATACCTCTGACTTGACAGAACCTCCAGCTCTGTCAAGTCAGGGCTTTGAGCAAGTCATGCCTGATATTCTTTATTCTTCCCTTCCTGTCCAATGATTTGGAAAACTTTATATCAATGTGGTCATGGTTGTCATGTTATCGTTACCTAGTTGAAAATAAAAAGTTAAATCATTGATAGTATAAATATCTCGGAAAATATTTATTTTAGGTATAGGACATTATTTACAAAAAATGTAGGTAGGCAATTAACATATCATTTCAAAAATAAAATAATATACTCTATGTCGTACTTAAAAAAATTGAGAAAATGCACTTTGAAGTATATTAAATTGGAGCTGGCTTGAAAAACATCCTCTATAAAATAATCTGTATTTATTTGATGGTAGTTTTATTTAGCTATATCAGTTAGTTATATAGTTGCAAAAGATTCTTTCTTAATTCTTAATATACATACAGTGATTTAATTACTGTAATAAAAGTTTATATACTGTTTCTCCTGTCTTTTAAATCATGAAAGGGAGTGTTTGTGTTTGAAACAAAATCTTCACATTTTAGTTGGCAACGCCACATTGAAAATATAAAATTGTGCATCGGCTAATAGAGAATTTTAAGTTGCTTTGAAATATGCAAAAGTATATAAGGTGACTTAGGTATTTAAAAAACTTAAGTTTGAAGGATTTTCAGTGTAGTGGGCCTCCCTGTATATTTTCAAATATTTTTAAAATGTACAACTTTTTATGCCACACATCTTCCATAAAAGCGTTTTCTGCCAAAATCCCACAAAAGAACCGACATTGGACTCTGATGCACTATTTGGAATTGGGACATCTTGTATTTCTTACAGTATCTCTAAAAAAATTATTCTATTCATATGACTTAAGTACTTAATAAATAGTTTGATAAATTAAATAAATAGTTTTAAACATGTTTTATTGGAATGTCTGTAATAAATATCAAAATATCAGATAAAATTTATCAACCTATTAAGATTAAAAATTGTTATTAAAGATGTTGAATTTCATGAATTAATATTAATGAATTTATTATTTGAAAACAGTAAATAAATACAATGCATACAGTCAAAAAATGATATAATGTGGAAATCATTGTGGGTTTGTTTGATAGAATATAAATAAATAACTAAATGAAAAATGCATTTTTCATTTTGCTTCAGTTGTGTAGCCCTAAAAGGATTTTGGAAACATACTCTGCTTTTTATCTGCAGTTTAACAATTTGAAAGAAAAAATATGTAGATCAACAACCATTTATTAGTATTACACTTTTTCATTTGTATATGAACTTGTATGAAATGAAAGTATACATAAACATAAAATAAAATTGCAGTGTTTATGCGTAAGCTATATACCTCCACTTCTTTGGTATCCATCAATACTTTCATATAAATGTCAGTAATAAAGTGTATTTGAATCAGACTTAATCCTTAATATAATACCTATTCCTTGATTTTATTTTGTAGATACCACTATTTTTTACAACTGAAACAAGACATTATTGAAGGAAGAATATCTTGTACTCCACAGCAGGCCTTAGAGCTTGCTAGTTATTCAATGCAAGCAGAATTTGGAAATTTTGATGCTGAAAGGCACACTGCTCATTACTTAAAGGATTTTCAGCTATTCCCCAAGGTATTCATAGATGTATTTTTACAGATTGCCATAGTTACAACATATTTTTATCAAAAGATTGTTATTAATTTGGATGAGTATGAAAGAATAAGCACTTAACAATATTATTATTCTGGTGTTATGTCCACCAGATCACCTATAAAGTACCTATGCCACTTTTTTATGTGATGATTTATCTGCTCTTTTATCATTTTGCAAATACATAAAATGAATAATGTGTCAAAATATATATTGAGATATATTCTTTGTGCAACTGTTTGCAATATGTTATGACATGTTGTGGTAGCAGCTTATCAACTATTGCATTAAATCTATATAAAAATATTATCTAAATAATTACTCCCTTGAGAGAATTACTCCTCTCATATAAACTAGTAAAAATGCAATAGTGAAATGTTTGAACAATAGTTCTACATTATTTGAGTTATCTTCAGTAGCAGGTTATTTTTTTTTATTATATTTTTATTTGCACAATACTAATCCCTGTTTTGATTATTGCTTGATTTGAAAGGATATTTGTTTTAGTTTCTTAACAAAATGAATTAGACTACAATTCAGTGAAAGAAGACCTTGGGCCTTGGGCCCTATGCAAATATAAAAAGTGGGCGTATACATATACATCTGATGAGGCTGCTATAAATTTGATTCGCGTCAAATTTGTACGGCTTTCATAACTGGCTAGTTTGTCACTTCTCCCAGAATTGTCGCAATTTATTTTCTGTTGTTTTTTTGACGAGCTCAACGGGATTTACAAATCAAGTTGAGGCTTGTCTTTGGCAGGATCATTGAATTGATATATTGGCTCGCAATAATGGGAACTAATAAAGGTGCATTAAATTTAACTAAAGTGAAAATTTGTCTTTATTCTTTATTATTATTTATTTTATTATTACAAAGCTCGTAACATGCTTGGTTGCCTCATAGATCGTTGGGTGTTTATGATGTACGCAAGGTGTTTGCTACTCATAAATTAATTTTAGTGAGTCAAACCTTGTGCTTGACTCGTGCTCAAAATAAAATATAACACACAAAATATCAGACATAACAAAAAATAGTGAATTAAATCGACATAAAAATGAGCTGATCAGAATTCAAAAAGGTCTTCCTGCCATTTACCGCAAATTTCTTGACAAGTTTTCTTCGTCCCATGTAAATCATTTCCGATTATAGGTATATAGCAATTTGTAAAATATGATAAACATACGATATATATAGCCAAAGGTAACGCTATATATTTTATTTCAGACTTTCACGGACCCCTCCTTATTGGAAACACTAACGGATGCCGCAAGTAGACAACACGCTGCCCTACACAATTTGCCACAAGGAACAGCAGAAGAATATTATATTTGCGCTTGTCAGAGATTGGAAGGATACGGGCAGGAAGTATATTCGGTAAAGGATCACGAGAGTGTGGACACATTAATCGGGATTTGTTTGACTGGAGTTTATGTGGGTTACCCTGGAGGAAGAGAAGGTAGACATTTTGGGTAAGTAAAATTTTTTTGTACTTTTAACATTTATAATGGGAATATGCCAAAAGTTACCGGAATAAAAATGTTTCCACCACTTTAATAAATATATAAACTGGCATTCATTAGGCTAATCTTCTTTTACTGAGCTTTCACTTTCACTGGGCAGTAGGTACTTATAATTTAAGTCAGTTATACTTTCCTCAGCAATTACGTTACGAAATTCAAGGTTTTCTTTTCTGTTTTTTTTTAATCAGCCTCTAGATCTTTGAGGGAAATAAGCCAATAAGTGTATGGGCATAAGTATATTTTTCTCTAATGACATTTTTCATTTTTGCTAGTACTAATTTTCAAAATATTTTATAAAATATATGCCTATTAAAATGTCTTGCTTTTAATATTTTGGTTATCTTTTAATTACAGTTATCTTTTAATTACAGTTGGTCTGATATAAGCAATGTAATAAATCATAAAAGGGACTTCACCATAGAATCAGTTGGAGGCAGTGACAAAATTGAATTTCATTTTACTGACGCAGAAAGTGCGAAAAATGCATGGCGTTTCTGTGTTTTGCAACACATATTTTATCGTCAATATGAGATGAATAGTGGGACCGATACAAGTGACAAGGCATTACCTCAACCACCGGTATTTCAACAGAATGAGGTAGGAATTGCTTTACTTGTATTTTATAAAAAATGAGAATTTATTTGTAGCTATACATATACTAATATTAACCAAGATTAGTTTAATACTCTCCATAAAACATGACCCATTGACAGTTTGACAGTTAATAAACCAATCAAACCTCTATCCATCACAGAGGGTGCCCCATTCTGTTCAATGGGTAATAAATAGAATACAACTATAATTACTAAAATTACAGTTTTGCTCATGATACAACTACACAGATATGCCAATGTGCATCGTGACGTCAGTTACGAGGAAAAAACAATTGATAAACACGAAAATAATTATATCACTGCCCTTAAGAATTTTCGCATCGCATTACCATTTTTCCCTCACGAATGACGTCATGCGCAAACAAACGAAAGTTATGAGCATATCTGTGTAGTTGTATCATGGTTTTGCTCAAACAATTAATGGGGTATTTTCCTTCAATCGAAATGAAAGTGGAAAGCTGTATTTTTATAAAATATATATTTTTTTATATTTATTAGGATAAAAATTATTAAGATTGAATCGGTAGAAAATTTTTAATTCAATTTTGAAATTTTATTCTGTATTCGTGACGTCACTAAGCGAAAACTAGGGAATATCTATCTATAAAGAGGCAACACTGATAATATGTGGCTAGATTCAGTTTGAAACGACAGCCGACATTTCGACAATTGACATTTGAAATTTCCTGTTTGTGTTTGGCTTGACAACTTAACGTGTTGTATTGTTGTTTTCTGGTGAAGTAAACTTTTATTAATAAACATGGAGCAAGGTTTTGTAGAGGCAAAGTCCGACAATTTACCGGTTATAGATCCTTTTATGATATCTTTATTTTTTGTGGACAATATGAGTTATTTAAGTTCAGAAATAAGAGGGATGAAAAATATAAGGTTAGTATTTTCAATTAACAGAACTTCTATTACCAATAAATACACTTGTAATTTGTAATCAGTCACAGGCAGAGACAACAATTCACAGGTATTTAAAAATATAAACTAAAAACAATGTCTCATGTTTACCATGATGTTTACCTTAACCAAACCATTCAAACATAAACAAAAGTAAAGAGTAAAGTTGTCACTCAGTGACACCAACCACACAAATGAAAATATCCTAGAAATCATTAAAAAATGGCGCAAATTTAAAATTTTCGCTTAGTGACGTCACATAGATATCGCGCACAATAAAAAAATAATTTATGGACTTAAATGAACCCAATATTAAAATTCCAGAAATACGTATTTCTTCTTTTTCCAACTACTTTCCATTGCCGATGTAAAAAAAAAATAGGAAAACACCCCATTATATTCAAAATTGAATGACAACACAAAGATTCATATTCACATTCATATTGATTATTCATATTTTAGATAATAAGATTATATAAGACTATTACCACTATCAATTGTTTTAGGATAAGTTAAGGCAAATGGAAAGTTATGAAGATGTCACAAATCCATCTCATCAATGGGACAAACCCATATCTTCCACTCAGAGTCTGAGTCAGAAAGCTCAGTCAACTTCATGCCTCGATTTAAACAAGCAAATAGATATGGAAAGGCTGAGGAGCCTCTTACCTTCATATCGACCTGCTCCAGACTATGAAACAGCAATCCAACAAAAATACCGAAATTCATCCAGTGCCATTACGTCAAGAGAGCCATTACACAATACACACACCATTTTGTACAGTTCGCAACCTGAAATTCATCAAACAGAAGCTTACACTACCCATCTTCGCTATCCCGATGTAACACATAATAATATCGAACAAAAGAATCTCATTTACAACTCGGCATTCACTCAGTCACAGATTTTAGCTAATGAAAATAGACGAGTTGACTTTACAGATAATATTGGAATGTTGCATATGTACAAGTCTCCTCCACCATACCCTAGCAACAGAATTAATTCTAATTCCACCCCAGACTTGGCCGGTATGTCTCAACATGGTAAACCACAGTCTAATTTTATAAACAGTATAGTGAGTGGTTCGAGTCCTGATTTAGTTTCAACTGGTAATTTCTACTTAAAACACTATGAACAACTTTATCCTAATCACCAGCCTCATCCTATACATCGATCACAAAGTTACTTACCTCCCCAACATGGCACTTACGAAAATCTTGCCTCTATTTTCAACAACAATATGTTGGGCAGACCGCAAGCTGTGATAGTTGAGAATCCCAATATTACTAAACATATTAAAAAGGTTTATGATGAACATGGCAACATTATCTACTGTATGCCAGCTAATATGAAACAGATATTGCAGGAAAATCAGTTACCAAGCACAGGTTTTGTTGTCACACGTAATCAAAATGCTATGGTGGCACATGATCCTCATTTGAACAACTCCACTGAGCCTATTTACGAGAATATTCCACTGCCCTGGCAAAACGATGGAGAAATTAGAGCGAGAACCCAAAGTATCCACTCTGCCCCTGAAATTAGCCAAGTTATTAACCATTCTGTGGTCAATGCTGTTCAGTCGCAATTACAGCAATTAAATATCAAAAATCAACAGCAAGGTATCCATTTTTATATATTTTTTTTTCTCACGCAATAGATCGATTAGATCTGTTCAAGCTTAGTTATCAATAATTTGAAATTGTCAGAAATATTCGGCCAGTTAAGCTTTTAATGTATTTTCAGTTATTGTAGTGTAATATACAAGGTTATCATAAAGTAAGGAATATATTTCAGCTTATGTATTTTTAACAAATTAAGTTAGTAACAGGATGTGAAAGAAATTTGATTGCTTAAACAAAGGGATTTCTTATGTCCAACAGTGGTTAACACAAATGTTCGATATGTCGTCCATTTTGCTGCTGTACATCATCAACCTATGCTCCAAATTGTACATAGCATTATTCAGTATTTCTGGTTGAATTGGAGCAATTTGCTCCCTCATAGAGTCTTTTAATTCTTCCAGCATTGTTGGTCGTGTTCTAAACACCAAATTTTCTTCCGCCAAATTCTAAACACCAACAACCCCACAGCCAGTAATCCGCTGGGTTAAGATCAGGCAATCTTGGAGGCCATGAATTTACAAAATGTGAACAATTCTCTAAATCGCAATGACTACGTTTCACGCTTGTATCAGCACTTGACACGACATTCCATAGATACAGTAAAATCCAATTATTGAAGCAGCTAGATTCCATTTACTTTTTGCTACTAGCTTGATTTCTTAAAATTATATAAGACTTTAAAATATACCCCTTACTTTATGATGACCTCATATAACTAGACAAATGGTTTTGACAGTTTCAAATTCGGTACTACTTCCCTTAACAGACATATTGATTTTTACTAATGTAAGAAAAATAAAATTACCAGCAGTTTATTATTCAGAATAGTTACATGTATAGCATTTTCAATAGTTAAAAGAATTTCAATTTGAGAGAATTGAAAGTTAACTATACGCATATAAAATATCAGGGTCCTCAGCGTCAGGGAAAACCTGAAAAACCTGAAAATGTCAGGGAAACGTCAGGGAATATGTTGATATTCAGAAAAAATCGGATTTTTTTTTTCATCGGGGAAAAATTTGTTGGGTGCTCCCTGTATGTTAAGATTTGGACGCGCCCTTGCGATCGTAATTTATATTTCTGTGGCTTGTTTGGCCTTCAAAGCCAAATTATTTTGGCTGTTTTTTATCTGTTATTTAATAACAGATAAAACTGTTTTACCCAAACGTGTTCCGATATTTATAAAATAATTTAATAGAACTGTTTTACCTAAAGTTTTTTGAGTTTCCTTGGCATTTATTGGAAACTAAATATTTTTATTAAAATTGTTTCGCCTAAATATTTTTAATAAATGAAAAATCCCTTTTCATGCCACTAGACAGGAAATTTTGTAAATACAAGTCAGGGAAAACCTGGAAATGTCAGGGAATTTGATATTGATAAATTGTTGAGAACCCTGAATATGTAGATTCATCTTTTGAATTTAAAAGTATGTACAATGCCATTTTATTAAAGGAAAAGTATGTTTCTCATATAACCATTGGTCTACTTATTAAAGTATAATCTAACTCCACATATACATCATTTTTTTGAATTCTATATTCTATAATATAAATGCTAACGATCCATCTGAACAATTAGCTATAATTAGCGCTAATAATAATTATCCAGCTAATAACATTATCATGTAATAATAGTGAATTTTCTTAAAATAAATAACATTGAATTGGTGGAAATATGCAAGAGAATGTTCACGTACGCTCATAAATTGACCTCTAATTGTGCTGTATATAATCAACGTAGGTTTTATATTCACTATCTCTTTCAATAAAAATGCCAAAGAAAGATTCTGTAGTGCAACCAAGTTACAGATAAATACCTCAAGACTAAATGTAAACTCTCCAAGCACGAGTACTTAAATGTTAAAATAAAGTGGATACTCGAAGCGGATGGTTCTTTATGAAACATCGCGAAAATAATTGTTTTGAAAAAAACATTAATCTCATTTAGATGTTCCAAAAAATATATACAAAACACTATATACTAGTATTTTGGCTTGTTAGGCCTTTTTCAATAGAGTAAATGTATATTACTATACATTTCCAAGTGCGTTTTCGTTATTTATTTGTTTACAAGTCTACCTACCCCCTGTTCCGATCCTACCATCTGTTAAAGCTGTAGTTTTTATTACATTTTCTAAGAAGGGCGAGGGTGTAAAATCTATCTGATCATTAGTAGTACACGGATTTATAATTAAAGATTAGAAATTAAAAAATCTTTAATTATAAATCCGTGTACTACTAATTATCAGATAGATTTTACACCCTCGCCCTTCTTAGAAAATGTAATAAAAACTCGAGTTTTAACAGATGGTAGGATCGGAACAGGGGGTAGGTCGACTTGTAAACAAATAAATAACGAAAACGCACTTGGAAATGTTTAGTAATAGACATTTACTCTATTGAAAAAGGCCTAACAAGCCGAAATACTAGTATATAGAGTGTTTTCTATATATTTTTTGGAACATCTAAATGAGATTAATGTTTTTTTCAAAACAATTACTTAAATGTTGTTGCCTTAGTAAATTGCAAGGCATTTAAATACACCTTAATAGTTGACTAGCTAATAGTTCTCCTCATTAGCTGAAAACATTATTAGCCACCTAAAAAATAATAACAACCCATCGCTACTTTATAAACATTAAATATTGTTCTCTTTTTACTCTTATTCTCCGTTTTTTATGTATTGCATTTTAACTAGAGGTAGGTACTATAATATATTAGGTACTACTAAAAATGAAGAAAACACATCAGTCCTCTTAGTTTGTTTAAAATATTTTACTTTATTTGGTTGGTAGGTAAGTAAGATAACTAGCAAAAAATGTTAAACACAAAAGTTTGAAGGTTTTTTAAAATCTATTAAGTATACCTAATAAAAATTAAGTATACAGAATCAGTAAGTCATGGAAAAACAAAGTTGCTCTTTTTTAATGGAACACCCTGAATATTTTTTCATTTTTAGTTGGGATGTTCTTTTAGGAGTACACTTATATAGGATTTGCTGGCCCTATCTGTAATAATAAGGAACGTATGTCGTAAGAGTAATATGTTGAACAAAGGCTATGTAACCCTTGTACCCTAAGCAATCAATTTATGTTCTCTTTCCAAAACACTACGCTTATGGCAGACTCTTTTGGTCATCTTTTCCTTATTATTATAGATAGATCAGTGTATTCTTAAAGGAACATAAACATGAAAAAATATACAATATGTTCAATTAAAAAAAAGGGCAACTTTGTTTTTCTATGACTTGTTGACTGATCTTATGTACCTAATTTTTCTCTATTATAATAGATCTTAAAAAACCTTAAAACTTTTGTGTTTAACATTTTTTGCTGGCTATCTATTATTTTAGGAAATAATCGACCGTTTTCATACATATCAGGGACCTTACATTGAACTGATACATTGAACATATCAGGGGATACATTGAACTGATTATAATCTTATGGAATTATACACCTTCATAAAATGCTTCTCCATTAGTCATTAAAATATGCTGTATACTATATGGTAGGGTTAAAAAAGATTAATATTTTCATTTTCATTCACATTCAAATAATTATTATAAAAGGTACATGATGTTAAAATTTCTTAGGTTAGTTTGCCTAAACAAACAACTATTAAATTATGGATTTAGTTAATGATGTGGCCTAAATAAGTGGTTACTTTGTAGTCAATTGGTTCATACATTAAACAAAGCAATAAGCATTCTACACAAATAATGAATTTAATTGGAGTACTAAAAAGGAATAAGTACCAATCACTGATAACCTTGTATAAGTAATAAAGCAGTGGGTTTTGTATGTCGGCCACTTCTACAATTCTACCTACCTTCAAATTGTGTTAGTGTTATTAAGCAACTTGTGAAGTAAATTAGTATGGACTTATTTCATTTAAGAAGGTTGAAGTTGAAACCAAATAAAATTCTGATTTACTTATAATATTAACAATATGTATGTATATCTAATAATATACTTATAAATTATAAATAAAAAATACATTATATAAATAAATTTTAACTTAGTAACTTATAAAGATTAATATATTTGAATTTTATTAATAATGGTTTATAAAGCCCAATTAATCTTATTAAAATGTACATTATGAATGTGGAGCATATTTATTTACATCCTCAGAGTAATATTACATCACAGGTGAAAGTTATGTAAATTTTTACTTGTGTCAAGATTTATTGTAATAAATCTCTGCATGTATTTTAGTTCTATACTTACTTATTCTCTTGATACACGACGCAAAAATAAACTTGATCATTATATAGGCAAAATCTACATTTTCACTTATTTTTGACCAGCAAGTTCTAATAATTATGGACCACACTTCAAATATATTCGTTTCTTTAGGAATCTGAGGAGTTTTTTGACAATAATTTATGTTCTTGTTTGAATCTTCAAATAACAAAACCACTAACCGTTCAAAATTATCTCCATTTATGTCTTTGAAAAGCTTATATATTTTTTATTTTGCCAAACAGGGATTTAAAATATGATTCTCGAATGTAACTATGCTTATATGAATAATATTATTTCATAAAATAGCCTGACACTTGTAGAAATTCCATTTTAGATAGAGAAACATTTGTTGAAAAGAATCAATAGAGTTTCATGTATTTATGTTAAATTTATCAATAATCTTCAAAGTCACCCTATGTTCTTTTGGGTGATTGGTTGGTCTATGATTTTAATAAATAATTGGATTTTCTTTTCTCATTTTCTGTGTCTGCAAACCTCAATGTTTTTACTTTTGTTTTCAGATAATAAAGAAAATTTATATGCTAATATTGAACACGGTAGCTTAAAGTCATCAAATACTGAATTAAATACTCATAATTCTAGCACTCAAAACTTAAGTGATACAAGTAGTATTTTGAACCGATCTGCTCAAAATATAAACACTTCTCATATGTCGACCAGCACTAATACAAATGTAGGTGAAACTACCAGTACATTTGGAAGAACAAGTACGTTTATACAGAATAAGAATGCTTCTCTTAATGCAACCGTAAGCAGCGGATCATCTTATGTAGACAAAGGAAATGTTACGAATGAAACGATCACAGACACAAGTTCGACCTCGAATACTACCACAAAATCAAAGAAGAAACGTTGGGGCATTTTAATAGGGAGGAGTAAATCTGGAGAAAAGGTTAAGAGTGCCACATTGGGAAGGGAAAAGAAAAAAGAAGATAAGAATCAAACTAATAATAAACATCGTTGGTCGACGGGATTGCCTAGATTTAATCCTCTACCTCCCTCTATTAGTAAAGAAACAATGGTATGTATTTTTTGACACTGTTTATAGTTATCATAGTATATGTCTTGAGATATTAAACAGTATTTTTATTGCTTTTACAAGTAATGATCTAAATCAACATACTTGTTATTCAGCCTTTTTCAATGTACCATTTATATAATTTTTTCAAATTTTATTAGTTATTAGTGTTAAATTTCATGAAATTTATAAAATCAAAATATTTCAATGAACTATTTCAAATCTTGTAAGAATTTTTAGAAATTTTGGAAATATAATAAACAATAAATGTTGTCCAAATAATCTAAATAAGCAAAAAATTATGTATTTCAATATCGAAATATACTTGGTAGGATCACCATTTTTAAGGGAGGCGTCATAAATTTAGAAGATGTCTTGATTTTCAAGTAAATAGACACAATTTCTAAATGGGTTTTTAATTTTCAGTGTCAGCTATTAGAAAATAAATTAGCAGATAGTCAGTTGTTTTTTGAATTTGACAAGATACCTAAAAAGAAACAAAATGCGGAGTTTACAACTGCCCTTCATCCTGACAATGCAGCTTTCAATCGTTTCAAAGATGTACTGCCCTACGAGGATAATAGATTAAGGTTAACTCCTTCCAGGCATAACAAGTTTGGATATATTAATGCATCTCACATAACAGTAAGTCATTTTATTTATGGTGTGTACTGTAAATTGCCTGACTTTACAGTTATTGTTTTTTCTGGTAACCAAAATGTGGTACAATTATGGGATGAATTTTGTCATCAAACGTTGTCATGAAAAATTATGATAAAATGATATACTTTAATAATTATTTTCAGGCAACCGTTGGCAGCAAACAGAGATTCTACATTGCAGCTCAAGGGCCTACCAGGCAGACACTTCCTTACTTCTGGCAGTGTGTTTGGGAGGCCGAAGTTTACTTAATGGTGCAACTGACTGATCCTACAGAAGATATTAGCTATCTTCCAGACGCCGATGAAAGGTGTATTAATGTAGACCAGGTAATGTTGAATTATTTATTTATGAATAATTAATACTGTTTATTATTAATGTTACTTAAACACTTACTTTTGGTACAGCCATTTTATTTAAATTTTTTCCCTTATTCATTTTATTTTTTATTATATACAATGCACAAGTCTTATAATCAGATATAGGGTTATTCAGAACTTATCTCTAAAACTTTGAGGATATGTGCATCCTTAAATAAGAAATCGATATCACCAAAAAAAATTATAATAAAAGTCTTAGGATTTCCCGTAAACAATGTATAAAGTTATACCATTATAAAGGACTACGTAGATGGGCAACTGTACTTCAACGACATTTGATATACCACATTCCTAAGAATGTGGTAAAAAAAAAAGTAAACACGTTTTTGTACCTGGAACGCCTAGTTAAGACCGAGCGAATAGAGTTGGAGTGGGGATAATATCTCTATTGTCTATTCAGTCATCAGTCTATCTGTGTTCTCTCTCAGTGCCGGTGTTTTATTTATCGTAGGAGTGTTTAACTGTAAAATTTTCAAAATGGCTCATGTGTACAGTAATGCTGAGTTAATGGACTGTTACCAGTGAATTATCAATTACGAGTTAGGTTTTGTGAGTGGTTGTTGCAGCAAAATGCTGAAAATCCCCAGTTTACTTAATAATTTGCGTTTACAAGATCTGCAACCAGGAGGAACATTCGGTTTAGTGCGGCAAAATTGGATAAGGCGTGCCCAAAAGTGTGTACAAGTCGAGAAATATTATTTCGAACAGCTTTTATAACAAGGTATATGCAAATTTTTTATAAATTTCATGTTTCTAATACCTAGTAATCAAGTAGCGCAATTCTTCAAAATTAGTGTAACAAAATTTTATTCATTTTAAAGACACGTCACTTTGGTCACATCTATCTATCTTTAAGTTTTTTTTTAAGTAAAAACGCTGCAAATCTTTTTTGCGCCGGATGTCGGTATACTCTCAGAACTTCCGAAGTTTTTTTCGTGCTAGCCAGTTTGCATTGTCAGTCCCAAGGTCACTCCATTACAGTGGACCAGTATCCAGCGGCGTGCAATGAAAAATTTTTAAATAGTTTTCAGAACACTCCAAAAAAATTTTTTTTTGCACTACCGCATTTGTACATGTATGTCGAACATCCCCAAATTTTATTATGGATAAGTTCTGAATAAGACTGTATAATTTTTCTTGTGTAAGTATAAGTAACTTATTGTTGTAATCATCTGTAGGATCCAGTGATTTAATTATTGAACACCATCGAAATAACATTAAAATGAACATGTCCAGAAACGCACTATTTTAAGAGTTCTATTTTATATATTTCTAAATTTTAAATAGTTATATAATATAAATTAAGCAAATAACCGAATAGGTATCTCCAATTAAATGAAACACAGTACAAAATAAAGTGCTAATTTTCACCATGGGGGTAATTTCCAAAATTTCTATATTGTTAGGATGACATCCATGCTTTTTACTACTGTAATAAAAGTGTAGCTTCGTATTTTAATTGTAACATTTACTTAGGACTATCAAGTTTGGTGGGAATTTTCTCAAAAGACAGGACACTGTGTAACTAGTAAAATAAGATTATGCCATGTAAGCTCCCGCAGATATCGAACAATATGGCACTTGCATTACACGGACTGGGGCGATCAAGGTTGCCCGAATTCAGTGGCACACTTCTTAGGTTTTTTAGAGGAAATGCAATCAGTCCACCAACATTCGATGGGGGAGATTCCTCCGGGACATAACAAGAACCCTCCCATTTTAGTGCATTGTACTGCCGGTGTTGGCAGAACAGGCCTTACTATTTTAAGTGACTTATTGCTTTATACCGTAGACCATAACCAGGTGAGTAAATATTTTTCTAACTTAGATGTCTGTTTTCGAATGTCTATAACTATTTGAACTCAAATCCCGAAATTTTATAAGTTAAGTAAATAAAACTCTTAATTTATAAAGATCATTAATTGTCACTAATAGATTATATTAGCGCAGACAGTATAATCGGTATACTGAATTATATCAACAATTACAACTTTCTAACCATCCAAAAATGTTGCAGTGAATGAGACAGTATAGTATAAAGTATTTCATCCCCATTTACACTACCTCTACTTAGTGAGTTTAAGTATATCTTAATTTAAATGACATATCAGACTGTGATTATATGTATGTAGGACATTGTATGTTGGACACTTAAATTAATCTATACTTAAACATGCTAAGCAGGAGTGGTGCAAATGGGAATTAGACCTTTACAAAATTAGAATAATCAGAAATTTTTTCCACTATTATTTGTGATTCTTAATCGAGCTTTAGTTTTTATTATTTAATTAATGAATATTTCATATTTGTCATATTTTGTGTTACCAACATTATATGGCCAACATTTTTTTATCACTTACAAACTGTCACTAGCTTTTCCCATGTATATATTTATTATAACTATTCTTATCTAGCCTTTGTTCCTTAAATAATAAGTACTATTTCTAAAGCCGTCATAATGCCAGGTTTTATAAAGCATAGCTTTCTTGCTTTCCCAAATATTAACACAACAGACCTACATCTCCACTCGTCAAAGCTTATGATCTAATGAAATTGTTCATTTCACTTTGAACTTCTTGTTCATCATAGTTGTTTGTCAATCAATGTATAAAATCAACTGTAGTCTAAATTCATCATCGGATATCCATAAAATTGGATAACCAGTCCACAATGAACACAATTTTTTTTTATACCTACCTACCTCAAGTGTTTTCTTCATCAAGTGATAGGTACCTCAAAAAATTTAAAGCACTTATTTTTTTTTTAACCTTGTTGATAATATATGATGATGATGATGAGGATTATTGATAAGTAAGCTGATATTGACATAGAAAACAGTATGCTGACATTTGTTTTATATTTTATATATTTTAGTTTTCTGTTTTTGTTTTTTTTTTATATTTAAGGTTATGTGCACTTATATGGGCCTACAAATAATCATGTATATTTGTATGTGTATGTTGATTGTACGCTTGTAAAATAATGTGGACGTTCCTCCCACTGTGCCATTGATCATATGTTTTATCACAAAATTCGTAATCCCTCTAGGGGTTCAAATTTGTTTCAATAATCAAACAAAACTCTCAGACTTTTTTAAAAATTCCATCAAGATTCTTCTCACTTATTGTTGAAATAGAGCTACTTAGATATTACACTAAATTATTAATTCTATTCTAATCTCAATTTCTATCATATTTTTTAGGAAGTGTGTATTCCCAGAGTTGTTGGCCTACTTCGTCATCAGAGAGCATACATGATACAGACAATTGCGCAATACAGATTTGTATATTCACTATTAATACATTATTTAAAGCAAACCCGCCTTATATAACATTTTGTATATTTCGTGTACTGATGCCATTGTTTTATATCGATAAGTGTGCAAATATTTACCGTTTTAAGCATTGAGTTTAAAACATTCTTGTACTTAATATGAAAGGAGGTAGTAATCTCTTAAAGAGAATGCTTCTGTCTTTTGTATCTTGTTTCAGTATTGTGGCTTACAATATTTTATGTACTTAATTTTTTTCCCATTGGACTTGTTTTACAATTTTTAAATTTATTATGAAAGTCTGATCATAATTTTATGTGTACAAATATTTATCATTTTAATAAGTAATTTTTTAATGAGGCGATCTAAAGCAAATATTTTGGTCTAGATTCTAAGGTGTAAAACTGCAAATACAGCTAGAAAATATCGCATTTATTTAAAAACCAATCTCGAACTTTATATTTTATATTTTTGTATTATTTATTTAATTAATTAATTATATACCCTAGTCATGACAACAGTAGTATATATCGAATTGCTAAAATTTAATGAGGGCAACATCAAGCAGTTCTTCACTACTCTGATTTTGAAACATCATCTCAAAATTAAAGCTGTTAAAAGGTCTCGTTTCATTTCATATTACCTAGTTAAATAATTATTTAACAACATAATTTTTGTGCATTAAATTGAAATTTTATTGTTTATAGTTTATAGCATAGGTTTTTCATTTCTTTCTACAATTGAAAACCAGTACATGATTTTTGTTTAATAAAACGCTTGTAGTTATTTACTGATAGCTAATTTTTAAAAAATTATGAAACATGAAAACTTAATAAAATATATCTGATCAGTTTAGTTTAAAGCCATTTGAGTATTATAATTTTTACACCATAGTATTTTCTTTAGAACCATTAAAAAATATTTCTTTAATCTTTGTTATTATTAAAATATTTACTTAAAAAGTAAATTTATAATCTATATAAATTATATCTATTAAATTTAGGCATTTTCTAATGAAATTGCTTTTCCATAATGTGCAATATTTGAATGCAATTAAATTAAATTAACAATACAAAAATGACATAAAACGAAAATATAATGTAATCTTATTCTTAAATACAGTTTTAACTTAATATACTGGATTGACTAACTGAAACTGTTCAGTATTCTATAAAAAAACATTTAGTATTATTTTATATTTGTGTATGATCGCCATAAAAATTTAAATGCTCTTTTATCATTTCTACTTTTTTTTATTTTTTACAAAAAGGCTGTGTATATAACAATATATTTGATATTTTAGCTCTTTTATTTTTTCATAGCAATTATGTAATTAATATTGTGATTTTAATCAGTGCCTTATTTATAAAATATGTACCATGTACCATTTTAAAATCGTATAGTGTTATAAATTGAATTGTCTAATATGATTAAAATCGTTAAAAATTTACATTCTTTAGTTTGTTTAACTGTGTATTATATTAAACACAAATATATGATCTTGAAGGGGGTTGGAACCTTTGGTGTGAAGATATCACTGACGTAGTTTTCCACATAACACCAAAACACTATAGTGCACTCGACGCATGTTTCGCCAACCAAGTTGGCGTCATCTGAATCAACTCCAGATGATGGCAACTTGGTTGGCGAAACGCTATAAAACGCACCAAAACAATATAGTGCACTCGACGCACGTTTCGCCAACCAAGTTGGCGTCATCTGGAGATGATTAAAACAAGTTTTAATCATCTCCATATGATGGCAACTTGGTTGGTGAAACGCGCGTCGAGTGCACCATGTTATGTGGAAAACTATGTCAATGATACAAATAAATATATGACAGAAAAGGTAATGTATTGCCAAGGACATATGTATTTGCTGGTGACAAAAAATGTCGATACTTCAGCTTGAGATGTGTATTTGTTTGCATCTGGTGAATATAAAATTGTCTGGCTTCTTTTGTTTTAAATCAGCTTTTATCAGTTTACTAAGTTAACTAATGCTGGGGCCTTACATTCGATAGAGGCGCGAGTCGAAAATCACCCAGTTCCATTCGAACTCTAGTGTATATGGAGTACAAAGCAATTAGTGTTCTCAGTTTGTGTTTTTGGAAATGGTTTAAGGAGTACATGCAGGAAGGTCTGTTGATAATAAAAAAAGCTGCACTTGGTTTTTTAATTAAATTATGACCATTTTTCCCTAACCGTTTGTTAACGAGAATTATACTTCTAAAAAGATATAGACGTTGACAAAAATGACAAATTTTTATTTCCAACTGATGTTCTAGAGGCTGCAGAAGACCAAAGATTAAACTATCTACTCCCATATAATTAAAAAAAAGAAAAAAACTACGAAAAGATCTGTCAGGAGTTTGTTTTATAGTACAGAAGTAAAAGATTAATTTACCACCCTAGATCGCTAAAGGCGCCCTAGGGCTAAAGTTGTGTTTTACACACAAAAAGAAGTTCATTAAAATGTACTTCCAATGACATCCGATTGTGTATAAAAGAATTTATGATTTGGTTTGATTTTGGATTTGGAATTTTATGATATTAGCACATAAAAGAATTTATGATTTTATGTTTGAAACTTATTTCACTGTATATTCGCGCGTTGCGCGATTTAATCATATGTAGATATCGCGCAACACAAAATATACTTACTGGATATAGGTATTTTAAGCTAAGGATGACAGAATTCCTAAATTTTGAATATTCTCAGTAAATTTTCCTAGAGAATTCTAGAAATTTTCGGAAATTTTCAAAAAAAAATTCTGACACCAAGAGCTTTCTAGGAAGGCCAAATACAATATGGTATATTTTATTACAATAATTATTATTATTCATATTACCAAAAAGCCATATTTTTCAAATCTGACATTAGTAATGCTAATCACAGCGAATATGTTTCTGCTAACATAAAATTTCAACTGTTGGTTGCTAATACTGCTCCGATTAACAACTATGCTAAAGTGCTAAAAAAAGTTTCTAATGAAATAGCAGCTATTTTTAACTGCTAAATTAAATTAGCAGTAGCAGCAATAACTGCTATCAAAAAATAGCGGGTTTGTCACATCACTACTTTGTATATTTAATAAAATGTAAATGTAATAATAACAGTGATGTGCCGGATAATGATCTGGTTATAATTAACCGGATTATTATCGATAATTAGCCGCCGGCTAAATACACTTTCAAAATTAGCAGGCCAAATATTCAACAAGACCATATGCAGGCTATGTAGAGGGATAACGTCTTTGTTGGCCTTTTTGTTAGCAAATCCAAATTAATAATTAGTAAATTAATTAATCTAATCTTGTAATGATCGAATTAAAGTAAATTAATCTCCCGATATTGGTCAGTGTAGGTAGTAATTAATTAACATATAATAGTTAACCATATAAGTCAGGAATTTGGCTGTGCTTTGAGAAAGGTATATGAATAGGTATAATAAAAAGGTAAAAGTAGAATAGGTAAAATAAATAGTCGTTATTCTGATAACGGCTAATTATAGTATTTTTAGCCGGCTACATGCTAATTATATAATTAGCATTGGCTTAATATATAATTAGCGGCTAAAAACCCATCACTGAATAATAATACCTAAAATTTTTTGTGTTGTGTATATTATTGTAGAACTTTTAATTTTAAACAATTATTAAGAATCACTAACCTTAAGTGCTCCTTACTGTGATGCGGTGCAAACGGGCATAACTGCGACAACACAGTTGCAAAATCACTGACAGTGACAGTGAAATCGCAACACATATTTAGCTATTTTAGTTTGTTACATTGGCATGCTTGATTTTGAGCGGATATCATTCTCTCTTTCTTATTTCCGTCCTGCATCTGTCAGTTTTTTTCTTTTACGGCGTGTCATGGTGGAATAGTGAAGGTATGTAGGATATTTTTGCAGCTTTAAAAATATATATTTATGTGTTTTATATTTAATTCGTTGTTTTATATATAGTATAATTCACCGTAATTTTTGTCTTTCCGTTTTTCGCGGAATTACGATTTGATATATTATTTTTACCGATTTAATTTACGCCAACATCGGAAAGCACATGTTCTTACACATTTCTCGTTTTGTGAAGATAGTAAATTTGTGTTTTTATTTTCTTTTGTAAAAAATTGTGCTTGAGAAGTCTCTATGAATATGACTATTTGGTCAATGATTAGTTTTTAACAATTCAGGTAAGTAAACTATCTGGCTATCTTTTTATGTTATAGTCATATTCAAAGAGTCATATCACAATTTGAATATGGTTATATACATAATGTTATAAACAAGTTTGTATTTTTTCTGTTTTAGATATTACAATGCCACAAAACGAATACATTGAGCGCCATCGAAAACTTTATGGTAGGAGGCTTGACTATGAAGAACGTAAAAGAAAGAAAGAGGCACGTGAACCTCACAAAAGAGCACAAGTTGCTAGAAGTCTTCGAGGTATCAAAGCTAAAATATTTAATAAGGAACGAAGAAATGAGAAAATACAAATGAAAAAGAAAATTAAAGCACATGAAGAAAAGAATATTAAAAAGACAACGGAGAAAGTTCCTGAAGGCGCCTTGCCTGTATATTTACTTGATCGTGATGTTCAGTCTAGAGCAAAGGTGTTATCAAATATGATAAAACAGAAACGTAAAGAAAAAGCTGGTAAATGGGATGTACCAATTCCTAAAGTTAGAGCTCAAGCTGATTCAGAAGTACTCAGAGTAGTTAAATCCGGTAAAAGCAAAAGGAAAGCTTGGAAACGAATGGTGACAAAGGTGACGTTTGTTGGGGAAGGATTTACTAGAAAGCCACCAAAGTTTGAAAGGTTTATTAGACCTATGGCATTGAGATTTAAAAAGGCTCATGTAACTCATCCAGAATTGAAAGCTACCTTTTATTTGCCGATTATAGGTGTCAAGAAAAATCCAAGCTCACAAATGTTTACAAGTTTAGGAGTGATTACAAAGGGTACTGTTATAGAGGTCAATATTTCCGAGTTAGGTCTAGTTACACAAGCTGGTAAAGTGGTTTGGGGAAAATATGCACAAGTAACGAACAATCCAGAAAATGACGGTTGTATAAATGCTGTACTTTTAGTTTAGTGTTTTGTGACATATTTATATATTAAAATAAAGTGTGTGTCACATTATTATTCAGTGTATTATTTAGTTTTTCTTAATTCCAAAAAATAATATATATTTTCTTTTTTATCTAGACAAAAATTTATTGTCTGTCTTGTAACTGAAATGGTGTTATATTTTTTATGTAAAATTGAAAATAATGTAATTAGAATAATATGATTTGCACAACCCTAAACAGTGTATCCCATTTAAAATTGGTTGTAATAACATTGATATGTTAGAAACTAGTGATGTCACGGAGGTCCGGCAAACTTACTGACTCCGGTCACATCCGGCCTGTTGGCCGAAGGTACTGATTTCGGCCACGTAGGCAGGATGTGGCCGAAGGTGTTTGCACTGGATATTTTTTAAAATCATGATAAATAAAATAAAAGGAATCAAAAATACTTTATTAATTTTCATGTTTATCATCTTCGTAAGTCGCAAAAATGAAAGAATGCTATTAAGACTATTAAATTAATATATAGACCTAGCTAAATAAAAACCGTTCAGACAGAGACTAGGGTTAAATTTGGGCAAAGTTGCGTAATTTGGTGAACAACGGTGTGCCTCAAAAAAAATCAAAGTTAAGATGATTAGTTTTTGAGATATTTGAAAAAAATTTAAATTTTGTAAAATTTCAAGCTTGTTTGAAGAGCAATTGAAATAAAAAGGGCACTTCCTCATTACAACTTTTTACAATCCGTCGAATGTGAATTCATTGTAATACTTAATTATATATTGTAATACTTAAAATATATATCTTTACAGTTAACTCCACAAGATGCAGATTTTTGTGAAGACTTTGACAGGTAAGACCATCACTCTTGAGGTCGAACCCTCTGACACCATCGAAAATGTCAAAGCAAAAATACAAGATAAAGAAGGTATCCCTCCTGATCAACAGCGTTTGATATTTGCTGGAAAGCAGTTAGAAGATGGTCGTACATTATCCGATTATAATATTCAGAAGGAATCAACTCTTCATCTTGTGTTGAGACTTCGTGGTGGTGCAAAGAAACGTAAGAAGAAGAATTACTCCACACCCAAGAAAATCAAACATAAGAAGAAGAAGGTTAAGTTAGCCGTATTGAAGTTTTACAAGGTATGTAGTTCAATGTAATTTATGCTTTTTCATCAATATTACCTGCTATCTCTTTAATGGTATTCAAAATTAGTAAAAATAAGTATAAGTCCTCCTGAATAAATATAAGTCTAAGTACAGTGTAGTGTCAGTGTAATAAACAAATACAGTCTAACTTCCGTAACTCGAACCCTCTAAATCGGACAAAATGTCTTAGAGTTGGGGAAAGTTTGAGTAACAGATCTCTAACAAATCCTACTCAAATATACAAAAACATTTTCAAGTTCTAGAGAATTTCGAGTTGTAGAAGTTTGACTATATATCTTGAGAATGACCCTACATCAAAAAAGTAGTTTCCTTTTTTTTAATTGTATAATAAAAAAAAGCTGCCCCATACATAGCTGACTCGCGTTTCATATTGAAGAAGATTTACATAGATTTTTATTTTTGCTTAAAAAAACGATTAATTACTGTAGTAAATTGTAATAGAGTTTGGTTTTATGGTTATGTTGATTATCTCAAATACAAAAATAACTAATAAAATGGCGGTTATTGCATAAAAGGGTTCTAAATTAAAGACTATTACCTGAAAACATTACCTTAGAACTGGTCTGTGAACTTCTACATAACTTATCTTTAATTTTTTTATATCTGTAGGCCAGTACAGTTTTCTCTTAAATATGAAAAGTAAAATATTGGTAAATGTATTACTATTCAAATGTGAACACTGTTGACTCATACTGCACTCTGGCCCATGGATAACATAGATTCCATTTTTTATGTCAGTTTATTATTGACTGAAGGATTTAATAAGATGGTACTGAGATTTTAGATCCAAGTTCCTCAAAAAATTAACAAGAATCGCCTCTTAAAAAATTACATGTATCAAAAATCGCCATTGCACTCGGGTGCGTTTTGTTTGTAACATATTATAATCCAAAATTATTTATAATCTTCAACAAAAACATTAACATATAAAGCTAAAACATTTATTCAAGAAATTTATAGCACTGTTTTGTTTTCTTTGCAGGTTGATGAAAATGGTAAAATTCATCGATTGAGACGTGAATGCCCTGCAGAGCAGTGTGGAGCTGGTGTCTTCATGGCAGCCATGGAGGACCGCCATTATTGCGGTAAATGTGGGTACACATTGGTATTCTCCAAGCCAGAAGATAAGTAATGTGACTTGTATAATATTAAGAAAAAATACTTGTTAGAAAAACAGCCTTGCTTTATTTTCAATAAAATAGATCAAGGATACTATTTTGTTTTAATATTCATAGATATTTTCACTATATTATATTAATGCGAATTTAAAGAACTTTCAAAAATGGGTTTTATATAAGGTTTGAATTATTGGCAGATATTATTTGACGTTTACGATGTTGTCTTTTATTTCCATAGTCTACTTTGTGAATTATTTTTTTCCATAGCATTTCGATAAAATGCTGTATTCACATCACTTTATTAGCTTATAAAACTGTCACTCTGTATAATTTCCATGACAAATATGGCATTTTCAGAAAGGGGAAAGAATTATCTTTCCAACTGAAAAAACATCTACAGGGTGTTCCATTTGAAATAACAAAGTTGCCCTATCCCCGAAAATACGCTATGTCAGTTCCAGTTAAACCGGAAGTGAGAAAAAAACACAGATACTCAAGAAAAAACTTATCAAAATTAGAAGAAGACTGACGAAAACCACATTTCATTATCTCAATTAGTTCACAAGTTTGAAAAGGGTCAAAATATAATGGGACACCTGGTACCTTCATCTGAGATTAGACTGGCAAAACCCTAGCTGCAGAAATCCGACCATTTTCTAACTGATTTCTTAAAATCCTTATTAATATCTCTACTCATTGTTGGTAGATTAGGGTATCTCTGCAGGTTCTATACATTTTCTCCTTACATTGACGATGAATAAATAATAAATTTAGAATGTCAGCAATTCAAATGTTGACATTCAAAATTATTATTTATTTATTGCCAATGTATCATGTGAGGTGTTTTCATTTTCCATTTTTTTAAATTATTAATTTGTTAAATATAACAATACTAACAGCGCCGATTCAACTGACTAGTGACCACCCTAGTGTGCATTGGGTATATCTCCATTCTTTTATTATTGCATGTTTTACCGAACACTGACTTGAATCACAAGAAATAGTTATTCACATATAAAAAGTTATAGTGTGACAACAGCTCTTTCTAGATCTGCGCATAAAAAGGGCGAGGTTATAATCTTTCATAGATTGTCTGAATATAAATATAAAAGGTTTAGTTTAGCAAGTGTGATGAAAAGGTCAATTGAGCTGGACTGTGAAGCAAATGGTGTAGAAATTCGATTAAATAATGAGTTATTTATGAAAATTATAGCTATTTATAGTCTAAGTAGTTTTTTGATAAGTCTTGAGCCCATTTTGAGTGACTTATTAAACGACAAATATCTTCGATAGTATTATGTGGTGAGTGGAACATTGATTTTTTGGTAATAAATTTCGGTAAATATCAGTTAAGTGATGTGCTTAGTTCTTTTAGCATTGTATGTCTTGTTTGTAAATGAACCTACTAAACTTCTTGGTTTACTGGATTACATACGTGTAGTAATATGGACCCAAATTATTTTAATATTGATTGTAAAGTTCTTCACAATTGTTTATCTGATCATAGTCAAATTATGGTTAGCTATTTAAAAAATGAATTTTTTTGAAAATACTGTTAAAATTAGATTATTTACTAAAGATAATTATGAAGCATTTAGACATTTACTGAAAATTGGCATAACATTTATAGAGCTACAAGTGTGAATAATGGTTTCTCCCTCCAATCAAATATTTGGTCAGATGTTTCTCCCAATTTATGAGTAAACGATTTTGAAAAAGTCCAAAATAAATTTGTACCTTGTAAATGCTTTCCTACTATCTTTATTAAACCAACAACAGTTAATGAAATATTCAATATTATAATGGAGCTAAAAAAGTCTTAATTCTAGACTAGACTATTAGTTTTGATAATATTAGTGATAATATTCTGAAATCTGTTGTTTTTCATATTCCGCCTCCCTTAAATTACGTAATCAATTGGTCTCTTCAAGAAGGTAGTTTCCTCGAGGTTCTCAAATTAGCTAAGGTAATACCTTTATAAAAAAAAAGGAGGAAAGATATTCGTTGTCAATTATCGGCCTGTCTCCCTCTCGTCCTCTTAGTTTAAAATCCTAGAAAAAGTGATGGTTAAAAGAATGTTTTCCTTTATTTCTAAATATATAAAATATTACTAGTTCTTCAGCATGGGTTTAGAGAAGGAAAATCTACTCAATCAGCGATTCTCAGGTTTACAGATAACTTTTATACTAAATTAAATAATAATATGAAATGCTTTGGAATATTTATGGACCTATGCAAAGCCTTCGATCTAGTGGATCATAAGTTACTGATGGAAAAGTTAGGTAAATATGAATTTAGAGGCAAGTGTTGGGACTGGTTGAAGTTGTTTCTTTTTAATCGTGAACAGTCAGTTTAAATAAATGGATATAAATCGCAAACAAGGAAAATTAGTTGTGTGCCCCAGGTTTCAGTTTTGGGACCACTATTGTTTCTGCTATTTGTAAATGACTTAGCTGCAATTGATAGTGGAAAGAACTTGATATTGTTTGCCGATGACACCTTTTGTCTCAATTCAGACACGAACATAATAAGTTTAAGAGAGAGAGACTGCTCAGGATGACATAAATAAACTTAGAGCCTGGTTTCATAATAATAGATTGCTAATTATTAAAGAGAAAACCTATTTGGTCGGATGTATTTATACATTTTACGCTCAGAATTAAAAATTATGAAAGTAATTTATTGATGATAGGTGGTAAATCCCTTCAACAGATTAAATCAACTAAATTTTTGGGTGTTAATTGATAATGCTCTGAGTTGGGAGGATCATATTAACATGCTTTGTAAAAAGTTGTCACCGATTTGTTACGTATTGTGTAGGTTAAGTGACATTGTTAATATAGGTATTACATTATCATTCTATTATAGCCAGTTTTATTCTAGAATTACATTATGCTATTATGTTTTGGGGCTCTTCTCATCATGTGGATACTGTTGAAAATTCAAAAATGGAATATTTGAAATTCAAAGATCTTAAAATCCTACCAGTTCCTTGCGTCTACATCATGGAAATAAATAGTATCATTTGTTAAAATACATATAGAAGAATTCATTAGAAATGGCAATATAAAACTCGCAACTTAGACCAATTATTAGTCCCTATACACAATTTATTCACATATGAGAGGAGTTCCAAGTATATGGGAATTAATAAACTTCCGAGTAATATTAGGAACTTGACTTGTGTGCATGGTTTTAAGAAAAATGTTAAAGATTTACTCTTGGAGCATTGTTTTTGTTCCGTGTCTGATTATGTAAGTTATGTGTGTTAAGTGATTGTTTATACGTATTTAATGCAAAAATGCAAGCCAGCCAAATTTGCAAGTATATAAACTGCCTCTATGGGTGTTAGCCTGACAACAAATAATTGGTGACAGAATAGTTTTTGTTTTGAAGTTTGGCTATAAGAATTTCACAGCCATCGTCACAAGAAATTAAATGATTTTAGGTGATTACTCAAAAAAGAATAGATAACTTCAAAACTAGAAGAGATAGGTATAGGGAACCATGATATCGTTTGAAAGAGAATATTGTGCACCAGACTATGGAAAAACATACTGGGCGTTCCATTTAAAAAAAAAAACAACTTATGATGGTTTGAAGTTAACTTAACTTGGCATTAAATTTCCACCACCCTGTATACAATTAAGCCACCTTCAAAGTAGGGATGGGAAGCTTATTAGGGGTCTAACTATCCCTCCTATAAATATTGTTGCTGTATCTTTCTTTATGTAAAATATACATTGTTTTAAGCTATAGTTACTGTTCCTCTTCCATTTTTTTGAAAAAAATTAAATAAGTATCTCGAAAACAGTTAATTTTCAATCAACAGTTCCAGTATAACCGGAAGTGCTATGTGGGCCCGTGGGCGCTACTATTTTATTTGTGGAGGACATGCGCGAAAACCCGATGTCGTATATTTTCAAAATTCAAATTGAAGTAGTTTCCGAAATATTCCAATGGGTAGTCACCGTGAGGCACCCTGTATATATGCATAGAGATATACCACCATCATATATGCTTCGATGTCAAAATAAGGGAAACCTTACTGGGGCGGCAATAGTATAATTTAAAATTTAATTTGAAAACAAATGTATTATACATTTTTACGTGTTTCCACAAATACTTATACAGTATTATTATAACCTATAACCTGCTCTAGTTAAAATACTTGTCCGAGTATCCGCGGCACATGATTTATATCAATAATAACTTTATTTATTTCTCACAAAATTATACAGATGTATCCGTACTATTTTTAGAAAATATATTAGGCTGAATGTCCCCGCAGATATTAATCTTTAACATTTGTCTTGTTGATGTGTTATATAATTTCTACAAATAGGCATAGTTTGATCCTAATTATTGTGTGTTATGTTAGCAGAAATGTATTTTAGCGAATTATATATAGGTATACAGTAACCAGCACCTGTAAAGAACGCATCAGTCAATTATTTTACTTCTAAATACTTAACCCTATTATAAATCAAGCGACGGACGTTTAATATTATAAATATCAACTGGGTATGAACGGTGATGGGTAACCCTTTCAGTAAACTCTTCCTGCAGTTCAGTCACATCGACATGAATCGCAGATTTATTATTTTGACCGGCGGGTTAACTTTATTGTTGCTCGCAACAGCAGTAAAATGCTGGTGGAAGTGCCGAGAGTTAAAGTTTTGTGATAAACTTCGCAACAGAACTCCGTCAAACTTCATGCTGAAGGTTTCAAGCAAATTAAGTCGTTCATTAATAGGAAAATTGGTAAACAAGGATACTGACAAGCATTTAGACTTCTTTCTCACAGCACTCGCAGGAGGGAAGTTTAGCATTTACATCAACGATCCAGTCAATTCCAGGCATCAAGTAAATGACTCCTTAACTGAAAAGCCTCCTGAAACCGATATGAATGTTAACGTTAATTTGCTGGACGTCGGTGAATTAGTGCTCGTGGAGTTCGAAGACGTTAAAATCAAATTATTTACTGATCCTTTTAAAATAATTGTATATCGTGAGAGGAAAGAAATCGTTCATATAAATTCCCGACACCTGTTGACTTTCGAAGAGGAACCTGAAACAGCCATAGCCCTCGATTTTTCATTTCCACAAGCATTACGAGCTTACGGTTTGCCGGAACATGCTGAAAAACTTGCTTTAAAGTCGACAACTAACGGATCTGAGCCATATAGACTTTATAATATAGATCGTTACGGTTATGACGTAAATTATTCCACACAAGCACTGTATGGATCTGTTCCTCTGCTGTTTGGTCCAGGGACTACAGTGACTGTAGTTTTTTGGTTAAATTCAGCTCAGACGTTTGTTGATGTCACAAATAAGAAAGAAGGAATTGATTCTTACTTTATGAGCGAAAGTGGAGCTCTAGAAGCTTTTATTTTAACAGGTCCAACTTTAAGAGATTGCGTGAAACAATATGCTGATCTTACAGGTAAGTTTCTACATGCGATTTAAAAAATAATTACCTATACTTAGGTACAGCTTACAGTGAGCGACAAAGGTCTATTCATGCATCTATCAGTTGTTTATAAAGTTTTGTAGGAAAATAATGACTATCATCACCAAATCCCTTGCATCTGGGGAAATACGAATTCCCGGAATAAAAAATCTTTTACCTATCTTTCAGGCCGCTGTATAAATACTCTATTTTGAATTCTAAATAATTAAAATAACTTCCGTCGCTAAAGAGAAAGTCAAACACGAAGGCAAGAAAGTAGAGCCAGTGCATATTTTTATAAGCACAATTTGTCATTTTCCATTTCTATTTAATTCACGATGGAACCCTTTCCGATTTTAATCAAGATTATGGATTTTTAAATTAGAGAATTCATAATTTATTCATAATCCCCTACATCAATAAAATTCTTAGATATCAGAGCAATATGCAAATGTGAACCAGCTGGCTCAGAGTTCCACTATCGCGGAATCGCTCGGAGTCCATCGCGGTTCAAGTCTGATATGAAGTCTGGATTCCAGTAGAACAGTTTTAAACTTGTATAATGGCCTGTTTCACCTCGAACTAACCATGCTGGCAATGTGCCTAAGACAATGACTTTGCCTAAGATGGGAAAAATGTCATCTTGCAATCTTGGTGTTAATGCATGTGAGATTATAACATCTGTTGATGTTTGACTGTTCCCCTAACCCTTGTTTATATAAAGTAGTCCACAGAAGCTTTATTTTTGAACTTCTGGGTTTTTAGACTTAAGACAATTTCTGTGGTACAATCACGCATTTTTTCCAATACTTAGTATTTTCTTCAAAAATGGCGTATTCCAATTTTCATTGCTTCCCCCTCTCTTCTATTAGAATTTCATCTTCTATACATTCTTGGGTACTTCATACCTTGAATCGGCTCCCTAGGTAGGTACCACAAAATAGAAACTAAAGTATTTATAGGTACCATTTTCTTCAAGCCGAAGACATTTCAAACATCCCCTATTTCTTGTCCTCCAACATCTTCCATTTATCATTTCAATTTCCTTGCTAGCCATAATTATTTCACTAGTGACATATATTTCCAATTGCCAATTCTGTCGTTTCCATATTTGCTGAACTATTTCTACTAGTGGAAAATATTTTTTGTCCTTCATTTGTTTTTTCATTGGGTTAATTCATTCATTCACTTTATTGGTTAATTTCAATATCAATTCAAATAAAGATATTGACAAAATAGCAAAAACTTTTTCACTGTAACAATTCATTGTGGTATTTATTATCATTTTGTCCTAGCCTTGATATTTTAAACTTTAATTATATTAGTAAAAATTTAAACCTGTAGCTTTATTTATAAATAAATATATTCTTAGGTGTGGCTCCTCTGCCACAGATGTTTGCTTTGGGTCACCATCAGAGCCGCTATAGTTACATGAATCAACAGGAAGTTTTAGAAGTCTGCAACAAATTTGATGAACACGAATTGCCACTTGATGTTATTTGGATGGACATAGACTACACAAATAATAAAAAGTACTTTACTTGGGACCCGAAAACGTTCCCTAATCCTAATTCTATGCTAAGTACTTTGAATCAGCAAGGAAGAAAAGCAGTAGCGATCATTGATCCACATATTAAACGAGAAAAGGGGTACTTCGTTTATGATGAATGTGAATCTAATGGTAGGTAACAAAAATCATCTAATGTTTTAATTTGCAAATTTTTTTCAAGGATATTTTGTCAAAAATTCCAATGGGACCAATTATCAAGCTTCTTGTTGGCCTGGATTATCTAGCTGGATAGACTTCTTCAATCCCGAAGCCTTAAATTATTATTCAACTTTAATTGCGGACTTCACTAAAAGAAGAAATCTACACATTTGGAATGATATGAATGAACCATCTGTTTTTGAAGCTGTGGAACAAGCAATGGATGGAAACTGTATACATTACGAGGGCTGGAAGCATAGGGATGTGCATAACCAGTATGGATTTTATCAAACCGTGGGTACATACCAAGGTCTGATGAAACGGGGAAACAATGAAATAAGACCTTTCATTTTAACAAGATCATTTTTTGCTGGGTCTCAAAGATATGCAGCACATTGGACAGGGGATAATGTAGCTTCATGGGAACATTTGAAGATTTCTATACCTATGATATTAACGGAAGCTCTTTGTGGTACGTTTAAGTAGTGTAATTTAAAAGTTCAACCTGATGACATTTTTGGTAATGTATGAAATAAAATACACTGTGATGTATAGGGTGTCCAAAATAAGCTCCTCTATCCCCTTATCTCAGAAAGTATAAAAGATAGAGACAAAAGTTAAATATGAAAGTTTTTTGTTTTTACCTGAATTTTTCATTTTTATAACTTTCTTGAATACAGGTTGTTCAGTTTCTCTGATCCAGGCATCAACTTTCTTTTTTTAAATGGGACACCCTATATTCAATTACGTTTTTGAACTCTCCTTAAAATTCTAGGTCGACATTGTTAAGAGTATATATACCTATCATTTACCGTTACGAAGATATTAGCATTTAAAGAAAAAAATCTTTAAAAAACACCTACTCAAAAAATCTCAGCAAAACAAATAAGACATCCAAAAAAAAGGTAAATAGGATTTATTTCGTAAACAATTAGACTCAGAAATTACTTCTATGAATCGATATTACCTGATTAATATACAGGGTGTTTTTGACAGATGGCTCAAACATGTATATGTTAAAACTCCAGAAAATCGAAAATCTCTTATGGAACACCCTGTGTATTATTATATTTTTGGATTCTCTATTAAATTTTAACCTTACTCTATATAACGTTCTCTATTCTTATTTTGCTTAGTTTTCAAGATATTGACGAAAATGTTTGGTGCGCTATTTATAAGAGACACATTTTAGGCCCTGTCTTTCTTGGCCAATATTTAAATGGTCCCAGGTACGTTAGGTAAAATATCAGGAAATGGCATTCAGTACAAACTTGCATTTTACCTTTTTGGATGCCGAAGAAGATGCCAATCAGATCATCTATCAGATGGATGGAGTTCCATGCCACAATACTGCAGTCGTAAAGAATTTTATTAAGAACTATTTTGTGGAATGGATAGGGTCAAACGGGAATATCCCATGGCCGTCGAGGATCCCAGATTTAACTCCACTTGATAACTTTTTATGGGATACATTGAAAGCCTGAGTTTATCAAATTCAGAGTAATAATGTTGATGATTTAAAGATTAAAATCAGGATGGAAATTGAAGCGCTCAAGTGATTGCGCTGTAAGAAAACTAGCAGTTATACTCGTATACACAACATGCATAGCTAAAAATTGAGGACATATAGGACACTTGATTTAATTTATTATTTTTATTGTTATTTGTTGATTATTATTAGTTATTTGTGGTTCAATTTACAAACATAAATTTGTTTATTAGTTAATTAATGAAATAATTTAAAAAAATATTAGTTTTTAATAAAATAATATATTCTTAATCAGTATTAAGGCACACTAACTATAATATACCAAATAATAGTAGATATATTTTTAATAATAGTCGATAATGATTAATAGCTGACATTTTTTCCACATTTTCGTCAATATCTTGAAAACTAAGCAAAATAAGAATAGGGAACGTTATATAGAGTAAGGTTAAAATTTAATAGAGAATAGAGAATCCAAAAATATAATAATACACAGGGTGTTCCATAAGAGATTTTCGATTTTCTGGAGTTTTAACATAATATACATGTTTGAGCCATCTGTCAAAAACACCCTGTATATTAATCAGATAATATCGATCCATAGAAGTAATCTCTGAGTCTAATTGTCTACGAAATAAACCCTATTTAGCTTTTTTTTTTGGATGTCTTATTTGTTTTGCCGAGATTTTTTGAGCAGGTGTTTTTTACAGATTTTTTTCTTTGAATGCTAATATCTTCGTAACGGTAAATGATAGGTATAGGGTACTCTTAACATTGTCGACCTAGAATTTTAAGAAGAGTTCAAAAACGTAATTAAATATAGGGTGTCCCATTTAAAAAAAGAAAGTTGATGCCTGGATCAGAAAAACTGAACAACCTGTATTCAAGAAAGTTATAAAAATGAAAAATTCAGGTAAAAACAAAAAACTTTCGTATTTAACATTTTTCTCTACCTTTTATACTTTCTGAGATAAGGGGATAGAGGATCTTATTTTGGGCACTCTGTACATATTTACTTATGGGTATTTTAAGGCGAAAAAATTAATTAAGATATAGGGATTTTAGCGTAATTATGCAAATATTATGATTCAATAAAGTTTAAATTTTCCTCGACATCTATGATATAGGTAGAGGTATTAGCTAATTGGGTAATTTCATTAATAAAACAAATATACCTATTCTCTTGTCGACTTAACACCTATAAATAAATGTGTAAGCAGCTACATAGCCAATAAATAATATTAAAAAAATATATTGCAATTACGATATACTGTGATCTAATTCGTTTGTTTCAAACATTTTTTTTTTAATTTTAGGACTTAGTTTCGTAGGAGCTGATGTTGGAGGTTTTATCAATAATCCAAATGAAGAACTTCTACAAAGGTGGTACCAGGCTGGTAGTTGGTACCCATTTTATAGAGCACATTCTGCCATTGAGACAAACCGGAGAGAACCCTATTTATTTAATGAGAACATTCAGATAAGAATAAGAAAATCATTACAACAGCGTTACAAACATCTTGTCTATTGGTACACTCTATTTTGGGAACACTTCTTAACCGGAGAACCTGTAATTAGGCCTTTGAGTTACCAATACCTCACAGATATAAATACATTAGATATCGACAATGAGTTTTTAGTTGGGATGAATATTCTAGTTCATCCAATAACTGATAAATTGGCTACAAACGTAACACTATACCTACCAGGAGGAAAAGATGAATTATGGTATAATATTGACTGTTTTAATGCCACTTATAGTGGGGTTGGGTTACTAAGTTTTCCTGTTACGTTAGACACTGTACCATTATTTTATAGGGGTGGTAGTATTGTACCTATTAAGCAAACAATCAGAAGTACCTCGGTTTATATGAAGAGAGATCCCATAACTTTATTGGTTTTTCTAGATAAAAATAATAATGCTTATGGTAATATTTATGATGATGATCATGTCTCATTTGATTACCTCTTAAATAAATATACTTATGTTAAATTCAGTTATATTAACAATTCATTATATAATGAATTTCTGGGTAAAGATAACTATCATCAAGCAACTATTTTAAAATCCGTCATTATTTACGGATTAAATAGTACTATTGATCAAGTATATATTGAAACAAATAAAACAAATAATGCTCCTGTAGAAGGCATAAATAATGTTTTTACAAGGAAGGTAACTGAATATAACAATACACTCAATACAGCAACGATTGATGACTTAAATTTAGATATAAGACATAAATTTACTATAAGATTTGATGAAAATATATCCGTATAGTGGAAATATATTTTTATTTTACATTTTACAAAAATATTGAAGTAATCCATATGTATCTAATCAGAATATAAAAAATTATATTCGTTCAAGAACTAAAAAAATTTCAACAATCCAGTTTTTGAAAATATTACACACAACTACACTAATGATTTACTTACAACTATATGACTATATATCATTATAAGTTTTCCAATGATTTTACAATAAATATTTTAACTGAAAACTTTTATTTCTTTCCCAGTTCAAAATATGGTATCAATAAAAGTTAAAATTGTATTTAGATATACTATCTCGGTTACTATAAAACATAGAGAAGCGGTTAAATTAGAGAAGAGAGATTTTATGTTCATTTCAAATATCTGCTGTATTTTAAGCTTTTTAGTTTTCCTGATATCGGAAAAATCTAACGGCTATATGACAGCTGTAAAATATGTTTGGTGTGTAATCGAAACTTGTTGGCCTTTAAGAGGTCTATGTGTATGAATCATGTCAACAGTGAAATACATAAACGAAAAAAGCAAAAAAGCATGGTGAAACCCGTTATACTCAATTTGTTTGCGATTTAATAATTTTCAATTCATTTTTTATACTGAACAAGGAACCATTTCGACATTTGGAGTAAGTATAACCCTCGTTATATATTCCCAAGACAACGTATGGTACAAAGAAATTTGCCATCTGTACAACCGATAGAAACAACCGATTCTAAAAACATTCTGCAGCCAACGTTTCAATACGCACACTAGATCCACTTGGTCGGTCACCGGCATATTTATTAGCCAGAAAGACTTCTGATATCAACTACATTAAGAAAATGGGAACTTCCACTAAATAATGTATTACTATTTGGTACTGATGGTGCCTCGGTTAAGCTCTCTGTAGACTGTAAACTGAAAGATGTGTGTCCTAATTTACTACATATTATGTGTATACTCCATACCTTTTATCCTACAGCAGAAATTATACGAAAGTGTTATCCGGACATAGATTCATTAATAGTTCAGACCAAAGCAGTTTTCTTTAGTCACTCAAACGTACTCTGCAATTCCACACACAGTGTCCTAAAATTCCAGAACCTGCACAGCCGATTCCGACTCATTGGGAGACATGGCTGAATGCTGCATTTTTATTATTGTAAACATTTTCAAGCAGTGAAGTCCTTAATTTTACAGTTCAATGGTAAAGAATCGGCTGCCATTAGAAAGTCGAATCAAATTTCAGGATGGCCAAGTGGAGGCAGATTTAACAACTATACACAGAAACTAAACAGACTTTAGGGTGTGTTGTATCGCAGGCAGTTAACCAACGGATCACGAAACTAGAGATCAAAGTTTGATCTCAGATCAGCCAGTATTCTGTTGCATGGACTTCAGTCAGATCAAGTTCAAGTGATCAGTCTGTTTCCCACCCGCACCACAACGCACCTATATATACTATATATACAACGCAACTATACTATATAGACTAAGGGCCTCTTCGGAAACTTACTCTGGGTTACTAACTCGTTTTTGTTATCTTGTTTTAAATTATACATTTCAAGCAAGAGGGCAATATTGATAAGTTACCCGATCACTAACCTTTCGGGGAGAATGCAAAGAGTAAAAATAGACAACGCTCTCAGCAAGCCCTTACCGGTGGTGAGGGTGTACCACAGGGAACAGTATTGGGTCCAATACTGTTCCTTGTGTATATAAATAATATCAGTAAAATTGACACTCTAGATGGTTACCTAACACTGTATGCTGATGATACGGCTCAGTTTTTGTGGGGGACTCCTGGGAAGAGGTTTATGGAAAGGCAGAAATTGGTCCAGCCAAAATTTACAGTTGGATAAACCATAGTCTTTTAACATTAAATATTAAAAAAAGTTAATTTTTAACATTCTCCCTCATGGTGGAGGACCAACCGGAAGCCCAAGTTCTAAAAATTAGAAAAAATTGCGATGAGCAAGATAGTGACTACATCGATAAATAAATCTGTTTCAATTAATTACCTTGGTGTAGTGATTGATCACCACCTGAGGTGGAATGAACATGTTGGCTCTATCATAAAAAAAATGAGATTTCTAATATATAAATTCTACCAACTGAGAGATGTTCTTCCAAGGAATAATTTATTTACTGTCTATAATATACTGGTAGAATCTATTTTGAGATAGTGTGTTGTTATTTGGGACAGTGTTTACAACAATGTATTTAGGAATCTACTACAAGTGACCCAAAATTCTATTTTAAAAGTAATACTAAAAAAATCTACATTATTCTCAACAAGGGTATTGTACGCTGAGGCTAATCTGCTTGATATAAGGGGCTTGTATTCATATGGTTGCTTAGTTTGGATATACCATAATAAAGATTATCTGCCTGTTGAAAATGTCTACAACATGAGGTCAATGGCTAACCATTGTTTTACCTTTATATAACAGAGCGCATCTGCAGAGATTTGTCTTCTATCGGGCACCTCAACTTTACAATTTCATTCCAATGAATCTAAAAAATGTAATTAACAAAAATAAATATAAAAAAGAATCAAATTATACCTACTTCAAAATCCTTTGGTATTTCATCAGTTCTTCGGACTTCTGGTTTATGAATTTGTTTCCATTTTATTGTGTTATGGTCTTTTTTCTAATATGCCTATCCTGCTACTTCTACTTGTATTATTGTCAATTGAAATTGTTTTTGTATTGGATATATTCTTTGCCATTTGGCCTTAGTCTGTGGCACGGACACAACCAGGCAGTTATGTCTAGGTGTTGTGCAGCAGGCGAAGGGTTAGTTTGAATCGTAGTGTATCCATTATTGAAATTGTTACTATACATCTGATATACTTATACTTACTATGTTAGAATGTGTTGTAATTTTGATGATGATTGAATAAACTGAAACTAACACGAGTGAGTTTCTGAAAAGCCTTTTAATACTTCATTATCCTTTGTGTCACATTTCATTTGCAATAATATAGAATTTGGCATACTCCATATTGCAAATTCTAGATGACGTACAAAAAGTACTAGACGTTAAATGACGAGAAAGTTCATGTTAGAGACAAATTTGAGTGTGATCAGAAAAAATTCCGATTTAGCCAGATTATGACATATTTAATACTGCAGCTGTGGAGTCGAGCCAATCTGGACTTCAAACTCTGAGTGGGCATTATATTCAGCATTAAAATTTATAGGTGGCTTGCCTACGAAGTCATGCCACCACTGGTGCATCAGTCACTTGCCCAACTTTAACTATAGGTTAGGTTAGGTTAGATTCAAGTGAGTGGGCCGAAAACCAGACCCTCCACCGCAACCATGTGGTCTGTTGTGGCTCACACCTACTTATATTTCACCCAACAGGTCCAGCTTCTTAATGTAGCTGATTACCTTATTAGGTGAGAATTTGTTCAGATCCTCTGGCAGAAGTTGTCCTTTGCCAAATAATGAGTATCTGATCCTTTCCCCAGAGGGGCAGGTGCACAATGTGTTCTGCCGTTCCATCATCTTCTAAGCATAGGCGGCACCCAGCATCTTCTGCTAGGCCGAATTTGCACAGATGATATTTTAAACGGCAGTGACCAATTTTATTGGTTTTTCCCTTTTCTCAAAATATAGCTATTCACAAAATTGTGAAAACCTAAAGTGAAAAAAATAATGATCTAAATAAAGCATCATTAAAATAAACTCCTAATTGTTTAGATTTTATTCAAAAACCATTTATAATATTATAAATATTTTCAGAATCTAACTGTTCAGATCAAGTTTAGACATTTCACAAGACTACACAAACATTCATTCCACATTGTTTCTTACTTCCTAACTTTTTTAAGCACAACACATACAAGAAACTACATCCTATGAAACAAATGAAATTCGCATGTGCCTTTGTGTCTTAATGAAATATATTTATATATCTTGGTCGTTATATACTCTTCTGTGACGTCTAAGTATCATTGAAACAATTTCTTTATAGATTAAATCTATATTATACGCTCACGTGACTTTACATCATCTAATTATAGAACTTTAAATATACATACAAAATGAGTACTCAATACAAAGTAAAAAAAAAAAATAATACTAGTGCAAAGAATTTTATACTTGAAATTCATGATCACTTTTGAGAGCACAAAAGGTAATTGTATATAAATTATAAACCTACCGCACTGACTATATTAATTTTGTTAAATAACAATATAAATATAAAATTAAAATATTTCGGTCAATGTGGAAGATTTCTTTAAATAAAATTTAACACAATTATAAATTAATTGTTTCCATTATTAAAATGGCCAATATATAATTATTTATAGCTATAAACATTGCAACATGTCGATAAAGAACCATTTCAATGCATATTCCATTTATACAGTAATTTTTTATTGGTAAGGCCTAGTTTGGTTTCTAAATATATAGTACATATTTTCATTTACGTACATACTTTTTTTTCAACAAAAATCAAAACATGAATTGAAAATGTTCTTTACGTTAAATCATTTCAAAATTACATATCACAAAATTTTTACAAAACGTTATGATATGCATATTGAAGTTATTTTGTTTTATAAATTGAAAACACTAAAATATGTAAGGAAAATATAAAAAATATACACAATTAAATTTGACAGTAGTTATTAATCATTCATGCTTAGTTATTTCCTCGTTGACCTTTTAGTCTTCCTAGTAGCTGATGCTGCTACTCTAGATGTTGTCGCTGAGAAAGATTTTATTGGTTTAGAGGACGATGGGGTTGATCTTGACCCTTTTACATCTGAAAATAAGCATTTCTTATAAAACAAACACATAAAGAAAGAAAACTTAAATTTTTATTATCCCTGTAGACAGCGACATCTTCAAGCAAATTTTTTATTTCCTTTCACCATTTCACATTTCTACCACAAATTATGTAGTATGTTGTTTATACTTGTCGGCTAAAATAATAGGCAGTGACGTATGATCTAATTCGATACAGAATAGGGACGAAGTGTAAATATTTAATACATAGCAGCACAAATGTTAGCACATAGAAAAGTGATGCCGCTTACGCATTACTATTGAACAGAACTATAAATTGTCTGTTCCATGCTTCTCTATTCCATGCCACTACAATTCTTTACGTCGGATGTAGTTCCGTCTTTGTTTAACGGGTTAAAAAACGAAGAGCGAGATATGCAACCTATGCAACAAAAGTCAAGAGTGTCAAGAAGATTGGACATGCGCATTTCACACACATACAAGTACTTCATCGCAGCCTGACATAAGCGTAGTACGCGGGAAATGCTGTAATTTGTGGCTGAACTGCATAAATTAATTGGTCAACTTGTTTTTGTAGATGTTTACTGTGAAGTGATAAGTGTTACTTAGTTTATTTAGTATTCGAAGAAAAGGATTTTATTATGGAAGCGATCGCGGGCTGTAGTGGATTAGAAACGGGTAAACGGTCTCATCTGACAAGTAGTGAGGAAATTCGTATGATAAAAAATGTTTATGAGTGATTACAAGCGCGCAATAAAAAATTAAGTGCAGAGGATGCGGCGGAACTGGTAGTGAGTGCAATAAAATGTGGAGATACAGACGCAAAGAAGAAGAAAATGGAAACATGAGAAAGAAAAAAATTACCATGAACGAAAATGTGAAATATGCTATTCGGCGAAAAATTCATAGTTTCTTTTTCAAAAATGAAATCCCAATAGTAAGTAAAGTTCAGGTTGCCCTGGCGGCAGAAGACAACGATTTGCCCAAACTCTCGTTTAAATTGCTTATAAGGACAATGCATGAAATGAATTTCAAATATTGCAAACGCGGAATCGGAAGAGTATGCTTATAGAGAAAAATGAGATTGTAAATAAATAAATAAATAAATAAATAATCTTTATTTCCATTAGACTCACAACTGTAAGTATAAGATAATGTCAAAAAAAAGTAGTACATAACACAAAGACTTCTAAACATATAGCAAGTCAGTCAATAAAACATAAACACAAAAATAACACACTTAAGGCACGACATCACAAGTTTACATGAGACATATACTCGGACACAGAGTAAAAACTAGCCAGCAACTTTTTTTTAACGGCAGCTCTAAAACTATTTTTACTTACAATTTCAAATTAATTTGGATTGGCAGCTTATTGTATACTTTAATGGGAAATACCATTTGGCTGTTCGCGACGATGGATAATCTGTGCCATGGAATCCTAAAGTTATAATTCAGCCGTAGATCATAAGAACAATTATAATAGTTGCCCCTACTTAGTTCGAAATTTTCTGGATTGGCCCTCACATAACTTACACAATTGAGTATATACAATGAGGGAAGTGTTAAAATGTTCAATTGTGTAAACAATTCCCTACATGGGTGTGTTCTAGGTTTAGCGAGCATAGTTCTAATTATTCTTTTCTGCTGAACAAAGACTTCTTTAACTCTCACACTGTTACCCCAGCATATAACTGCATAATTTAATAGAGATTGAATATAACTGTAATAATACATTAAGAGGAGGTCGATGCCCACCCTAGATCTTAGTTGCCAAATCACAAAGCAATGAGTGGCCATCTTCCCCAACACAAAATTAATGTGATCAGACCAGGACAAACGATCATCAACGTGCACTCCCAAAAACTTTACCACACGTGCCTGTTTGATGGTACTGGAATTGAATCTCACTAACAAGCTTCTATTAAGCTCCCGGGTTGAAAAAAAGACCATTTCAGTTTTAGTTTCATTTAATATTAATTTATTATTAGAACAGTAATTTTGCATATTCTGAACAGCAGTGCATGCAATAGAACTCAGACCAGTTAAATCGTTAGCAGAGCATGAAACTGCTGTGTCATCAGCAAATAAGGATAAATAATAGTCAGAGAAAAACGGCTCAATATCATTAAAGAATATAATAAATAACAGAGGTCCCAGTATGCTTCCCTGAGGCACCCCACTCGCGACACTCCGTGTTTCCGATTCATATACTTCATAATCGATAACAAGTCGCACTTGTTGCGTGCGATTTTTGAGAAAAGCTTCCAGCCAAGACAAGGCATTACCTCTAATACCAACATTATATAACTTACTGAGAAGTAGTTTGATGTCAATAACATCAAAAGCCTTTTTTAAATCGAAAAATATGCAAGCAGAGTACTTATTCAGGTCGAAGGCGCGCATTAAATCGTTACATAGAGCAATTATTGCGTTCTGGGTTGAACGACCCTTACGAAAACCAAATTGATGATTGGAGAAGAATTTATTTTCATCAAGGAATGCGATTACACGTTGTGCAAAAGCTTTTTCAAAAACTTTTGAAAATACCGATAACAAAGCTATTGGCCTATAATTGCACATAAAGCGATTATCCCCTTTTTTAAGAATAGGCTGAATAATTGCTCTTTTTAAAGTACTCGTATTGTGACATAGAGACGAGAATATTTGGAGAAGATAAGAGAATTTTGCGCTTTAAATAGGAAAATATATTATATAGATGAGACATTAAATGAAGGTTATACTGTGCTAAAAGTATGGCAAGATTGCAACGTACAGGACAGAAGGCAAATGTTTATGGATGGATTTTCAACAGGTATAAAAGCACTTTCCGGAAAAGGATGAAGACTAATAACTCATATTGGAAGTGATTCGGGATTCTTGGTAAATGGTCTACATATGTTTGATTCGCGAAAGACTGGGGATTATCACGAAGATATGAACAGCGAGGTGTTTCAAAAATGGTTTCAATCTGTTTTACACCACTTACAACCTGGTGCAGTTTTTGTAATGTATAATATAATACCCCTTACCATAGCTAGCAGGACAACAGAGAATTTATCGAGATCATCATGGAAGGGCAAATAATTCTTAAGAGCGTTCTTTTAATATTTGTAGCAATATTCATCAATTTCGTCCGATGTACAACTAATCTATAAGGTTAGTTTAAAAACAATTCACAATTTCTATAACACCGTTCATGTTTTGATATTTTTTATATTTATTTGACATATTAGCACCTTTCCAATGATTTTTTTAGCATACGCCTATGGAATTTCAGTCCCCACCACAATTTAATACGTCACCCGGTAATACGTTACTGCCTATTATTTTAGCCGGCGAGTGTAGATGTAGTATACCTATATATCCTTTAAACATATTTCATAAAAATGAGTATTCCTTATAAGATTTATGTTTTATGTAAACATAATAATTATTAAAACTTGAATTAACTAACTGATTTATAATAAAAGTTGACTGCAGTTTGTGCAATTGACAAATGCAATTTATATAACTGCTTGTATATTTTGCACATGCTAACTGTATACTTCCCAAAAAAAAAAATGTGCTTGTCGGTGTTTCCACAAATTATCAAATAAATGAATTTATCAACAAATGAAAATGTTTGACACACAGGGAGAATTTATTCAATTAGATTCACTGCTTTTTGTCGAGTTCAATCTATGCCGTAGTCTTCGTGCATTTCAGAAGGGAATTTCTTTCAGTTTTTAATATGCATTTTCATGCGAATCGCATTAAAGAAACATTTTAAAACAGTATACACAAACCTGGTTATTAAAGGGATGAAAATGTTTCCAAATCACTAATTTTGTCTTAATTTAAACTTTAAATCAAATACTAATCTATGAATGAAATACCAGATGATGCAAGATTTTCTGAGAAGCTTAGGTTAGAAGATAAACCGTCAACATTTCTGCCGAGAAAAATTTATAATTTATGAACATTTCCAGAAATATCATAAATCTCGTATACATGTTTATTAAATTTCAAAAAAGTTTTATACACTTTACTTTCCTGCTTAAAACCAAAAGCAGCCAACAATATTAATTTTTACTTTGTGAGCATAATGTAAATTGGTTAAACTTGAGTGCTATAAGACCATTTTTATATGCTCAAATTCAAATTATACATTTAAGTCTTGATCATAAAACCACTTACTTTTGACAGTACTTTGCAACCGACTAGTGCTAGCTGGAATAGCAGTTTTCCTGCCAATCTTTGCTAGTACTTTTGCCTTTTTCTGATCCACAACTGGACTAGTTTTTGTGTCAATCTTCCTTTTACCTCGAGCTGCCCTACTTGTGCTTGTTGCTTTCTTTACTTCCGTAGGAGTAATTTTCTTTGCGACAACTGCAGTTTTAGTCACTACTTTTTTAACGGGTTTAACTTCTACCTTCGCTTCAACTTTCCGCACTTTTGGATTTTCTGGTGCCTTCTTAGTAGGAGTTTTCTTTTTCGGTGATTTTGATGAAGGTCTGCCTTTACGCTTTGTACTTTTCCTCTTCTTGAGCTGCCCTTCATCCTTATATAAAGACAAATCCACTACAACGAAAAAATAAATCTTAGAAAATCGGTGGAAAATATATTTAAAAGAACTTACGTCCATCAGGATGTTCCTCTGATAAGGAAGGAGTTGAGATTTCTCCTTTTTCTACTGCTAAACATCTTTTTAAAATACTGTCTGTTCGTTCCTTTTCTGCATGGGTTAATTTATATTTTCCTTTGTCCACACGAGTTAAATCAATACTTGTTAAAATACAGTCAAAGTCTGAAATTCAAAAATGTTAAGTTATAATAAATCCTTACTATTTACAGAGTTCAATGTATACATTTCTATTGCTGGAACTAACAAATGCACAAAGTTCTGACAAATGATGCATAAGTGGCTAACAGAAGATTTGCTGCAATAGGGTGTTCTCACATATTTTTTTTAATACTAAAAAATTGAGTTTTCGTTACCTATTATACATATGTCTAGTTAAAAAAAATTACAAACACTTGCATATCCGAAAAAAAGTGAGTTGAAATTTAAATTCGGCATTTGGCACGCAAACGTGTCTACTACGGCAGACATATTTGTGACGTCATCAGACATACAAACAAACAGTTTGACAGGATGTTATCAACAGCAGTCATTATATTTCCTTTATAATAAAGATCAGCGTGTATGGTACCAAGTTTTTTTAAGTTATTTTATGAAGTACTAGTTATATTGTATGCTGTAAATATATATAAAAAGTTCCAGTTCAAAATATGTATGCTCAATCAAGCAAATGGTGTTTTGTTCCGCCTTGCTCCAACACATCTGTAAATGCACCAAATAAAAAATTTGTGACGGTACAAAATGAATATTCCCGGAAAATAAAGTGGTTCAAGGCTGCCAGACGTGATATGCCTAAATCCAATTCAAAATTTTATTGCTGCGAAGATCATTTTAATGCAAGTTACCTACGAAGTTTTTAAAAACATAACATAACCAACCATAACATAACCAATATAACAAAATCTAGGAAAATGGTTTTCATTAATTTGCCGAATTTACTATAAAGTTATAAATGTAAAGTTAAAAATAAAAATCGGAACATGACTGAAATTAAACAATACTTCAGCAGTGGCTTTAACTCCTCTAAATTCGGCGGCATTGAAACGATCATCATTTTAAATAAATTCTGTAACCATAAATATCACATGTGGTAAATTGTTGGATGAAGCCTTTACAAATCCTTTAGATGTCATTTTAATTATTTAATTAGAAATAAACAGCAATAACTCTTAAACTTCAACAAAATCACAGCTAAAGACAATCCTACTTTTTTATTTGAAAGAGGTGTCGAAAACAACTACTTCACGGACAATGTGCGCCACATCCTTCATGGAGATTAACCACCAGACACTAACCGGTTTCACATTATTATGTGCTCATCAGAGTGCCGTAGGTAGTGGATCGATAAATGATGTTACGACATGATTGCCTAAGAGGCATCGTGAATGTTACAATTGAATAAAGTTCGTATAAGTGATGTCGAATACGTGTTTTTTGTAGGCAAGTTCTGTTTGATGATTCGACGATAACTGACGACGAGGTCAGTTATTACCTTGTTTTTACAATTTTTGCAAATGCGGGAGCTACTAGTATTTTTAGTATTTTTGAAAATTTTTTTAACAAAATTTTAGTTATTTTTAAAATTCGACCCTCTGCACATTTCACCCATCAAATGAGACCATATTATGCTGGCAATGCGCCACTCTATAATTTTCGTCAAAAGGTATACATAGTTTGCAATTTGCATATTTCAAACAATTTCAATTACTGCAAATTTATTGTTTATTATTTCTCGTACAGTGAAATAAATACAAAATATAAGTGAAAATTGTTATGAATTGCATTTGATGCTTTTTTCATATTAATCCTATTCGGGGAGTTGATATAAATGCAATAAAGATTCTTTGATACTGAAATATGTTTAATATACTAGCATAATATAAGTTTTTATTTCGGCACTCTCAACTGTCGTAGCACAAGTCGAAAATATGTATTTTGAACGGATTAAGGGGAGAAGAAAAACAAAGTAACAAATTATGAGTTTCTGAATTATCCTTATTTAGTTATTGTCGAGGTTATTATTAATAATTATTATACATACCTGTTAAATCATAGAAGTCAGGAGTATATATTTCTCCTGATTTATCATTTTTATCCTGAGACAACCAACGAATTTTGATTTTTGAGGAAGATTTATAAATATTTTGTACTGCCTGACACAGATAAAAACCACCCTCAGCGTTTCTTACAGCCAAGAATTCGTTTCTAGAAAACAATTAATTAATGACATAATAAAATAAAACAGACAACAAAGCTCTTACTTATAGAAATATATTAATTTGTCATCATTATTTCTACTCCTTCTAGGTGTGGACGAACTAATTTTAGTAATTATTTCAATTTCTGGTAATGGAATCTGATATGGTTGAGTTTTTATACGCTGCCTTTTTGCTTTCCCAGTACTTGGCGATTTTTGTATTGGTGCTTTTACTTCTGACTTTGTAGTTTTTGGTGATTCTTCTGGTTTGGGAGTTTTTGATTTTCTTGTGGGCGTTCTGGGTGTGGTGGCTAGTTTTAATGGCGATGTATCTCGCTTCGGCGAAGACTGAAAAAAATATATCAAATTGCAAGTAATGAGCAAAAAAAGTGAACAAGACTACAGCTATGATGCAGATTGTTGATGAAGACGACAGCGATCAATTCGTTAATGAACAGAAAGATAATCGTTACCAACAGGTTTCACAAATTAATTTAGATAATGACGTACAAGGTGACGTTACCAGATTCTAGAGTGAAAACACAAAAACAAAATGGGACATAGTAAATATAACACCATTTTGTTGCCACGATTATCATTGACCGAAAAAACTGTAGAAATGTATGCAATGGTATAAATATAGTCATTCTCATGACTACATCTACAAGTTACAGAATAACTAACAGGTAATAACTTTCTTTATTACCTAGTAACTTTGCAGAATATAGCAAAACTTGGCCGCTCTAATTAGGGAGTTTTTGAATCTCTTTAAATTTTAGCACGTTGTTATCGTTATTCTGAGCATGTGCAGTGCTAAAAAGAGTATTATTTTTGTTATTGATAAAAAGTATTTCATGAAAAATATTAAATTCTCACCATGTACATCTGTACTACAGTTAAGTCTGAAAAACGTGCTAAAAAATTATTCTCCAGCTGAACGATTCAAATTATCGTTTATCCCCCACAGTCGGCTTCACTCATTCTGAAGTTAACTATACAATCGTGAAATACATACATGAAAATGTATTATAGTAGAAAAATTTTGCAGTACATTTTAGGGGTATAATGACAGTGACACATTTGCATATAAACTCGGGACTTCTTTTGTCTAACTGTTCTGAAATTGAGCATTTTAGTCTTGCGACTTTGGTAACATTGCATTCCCAGTATGATACGAGAACATGCTCGGGGAGTTCGTATTATTAGATAAAATTTATTTCTGATAATGTCTGCACAGTTTTTATTACCTAATGTAATTTACGTCACAGAAGAAATCAGTAAATTATATTATATATCAATGTAGTTTATATATTTACTAGTATACCTATGACCCACTAAGTAATATATAAGAACGTTTCTTCTGGAAAATATTTGTGCGACGCTTGATTTGTCAAATTTTTTGCTCTGTGTGTTCCTAGAAAATGTTTTATGGACCTTGTAAAGTAATTACATTATAGAGCGAAGTCTACAAACTCAATATGTTTACCGTTTTGGATGTGTTCCTATAGAGGCCTCACATGATTTGGATAACGATAACCACCGATACCGATACCGAAACAGATCTAAATTTAAATAAAATACATACCTGCTCCTTGGGCTTGCTTGATGCGAGGATGGGGCTAACTTGGACAGGTTCTGCAACAATACCATCACTAGCACTTTTATCTGAATTTTTTTCTTTTTCACTAGATTCATTTGATTTACTGTCTTTGTCAGCTTCAGGCACAGTACTACTTTCAGAAGTTTCTTGAGGTACTGGAGTGGTTTCATCGGCTGATATACTTTTTACTTCAGGTGTACTGGATGGTGAAACGGTTTTGATTTCCTTTTCTAAGGGGTTTTTTGAACTGTTTATGCTTTCTGAAGATTTTGTTGGACTGGACACAGTTTCGAGTTGCAAATTAGAAGTACTTGAGGCCACTGTCAAAGACACATTACATTCCGTGCTGGGAGCTGGTGCTGTTTGAGGAATTGCCTTCGATTCTTCAGGGACTTTGGCTTGTTCTGGAGGTGGTTTCTGTTCTTGTACTGACAGTGTCTGTTTGGGTCTCTCCACCAATTTTTCTGTTGCTTGTGAGACCTGCAATTTAAAGACACTTTTTATTTTCCAGAACTACCTGAAAAAAGCTTAACAATCCAAAGAATTATTTAGCAAACAAAATATTAATAACAATAACTAATACAATTTCTTACAAAATGTAATCCACTAAAAATTTTTTATTTGTTTGTGGTGATCGCTAGATTATGTGAGTTTAATTAATGCCTACAAAGTAATGATGCCACTTCCAACAAGAAAACTAAATCAAGAATCGTAAAATTAAAATTATCGGAAATAGACAGCATTTATTATAAAGAATTTTGAAATTAAATATGAGGCTACTAGTTCCAACTAAAACCAGCGGCAACATTTACGGATTAAAAGGCAGTTACCTTTTATCTCTTGCCGCCGTGCCGTGCAATACACACAAATTGCCAATACCAAGATAAAAAAAATATTATTGTTAAGAAGTACCTCATATTTGCTCTTTTCGGACCTGGCAATTTGGTACTTTTTATCAGAAGTATGTAATAACAAAGTAGGTACGTTATAAAAAGATATTTTTCTATTGAATGTTCATTACATCATAACCATGGGTTCGTAATAAGCGTGTACGTTATAAGTGAGTTTTACTGTACGTACATGGTTAACAATGTTTAATATTTTTTACTAAAAACCATAGACATAATGTTTAAAACCATCTTATATTAAATTACCATTACCATCTATTATTAAATAACTATTAGCAGTTATTTGTTAATAAAGTACTTCTAATAAACTTTTCAACCAATCAGATTATTTGGGAGCCTCGATTTTGAAAATAGAAGAAAAGTCGACAATACTTTTAAAATGGAACTATTTTAGAATGTAATATGAACTTATTTAATATATCATGACAGAAAATGTATAGATATAATGATACAGATAATATACAACAAACACTCAAAGGAAATGGTGTTATGGCTTTCACTTTCTGGTACCAAACTAGTTAATAGGCAGTGTTGTATATAAACAACATTGATCCGATCCCATGATGATGTCCCAAGATCCCATGATCTATAACTAAAGGGATGAACAACTTTATGGCAATTTCACTACTTAACAAAACACAGAATGTGTTATTCACAAATTCACTATTCACAGACCATATGTATATCCCAAATAATTTTTATTCAGAACTAGAAAATTGAATACTTATTATTGTATACTTTGCAACTGCACTTAGGTGATTGTATTAATTTTTACAATATAAACATCAGACGTGTATACTTTTCGTTCCTATAATATTCTATTAACTTAAACGTTTCGCTTCAAATAAGATATGCATTTTCTGAATCACTATGTTTGATAATAGTTATTTTAAATTTTAACAACTGTTTACATGTTTTTTCAATATTCCACGGATATATTATCTACACTTTCAGCTGATATTTTATATATATATATATATAAAGCTTTTATTGTACCCAAAGGAAAAAAAAAAGAAAAACCCACCTGTGGCACTTGAGATGGGACAGGTGTTGGAGATTTATCTTTCGAAGGCGCAACATAGCTACCCTGATTTTCCGTTTTGGGAGGGGACTTGATTTCTGGTGTTCCGTTGGATTGTGGTTTTTCTGCCAAGACTTCCGAAGTGGGTGTAGAAGAATTTGAAGTGTTCGATGAGTTCTGTGTCGAAGAATTCTGTTGAGATTGTGAAGTGGCGGGAAGTGTCTGGCTTATTGGAGGTAATGTGTTTTGCTAGAAGAAACATTCATTTAATACGGCTTACTCTGAGCTTAAGTCTTCGTTTTATATATATAAAATTAAAGTATATAAACTAATAGAACAAAATTCCAAAATTTACAAAAAGATAGAACATGAAAAATAAAAAAAAGCTACATATAAACAAGGATCGATTAATTAATGTTTTATTTTGCATATAGACATATATATGGATCGGTGTCATATTTAGAAAAATATTTAATGTTGACTCCCGACTATTTTTTCAATTTTCGACTATTACCACCATGTTGCTTCTATTTTATAATAAAAAAAATATATTCTACAGCCAACTTGGGAGATATTAATTAAACAGTAGAATACCCGTTATTGTAAATAGTGTAGTACTGATTAAAGAAGAACTTGAACAGAATAGAAGCCAATATAGCTGCTGTGCCGACAGATCGACCATAACTGTCATACTTTACTTATTGCGAAAAACTTCTAGTTATGATGTCTATGCAAACAATAGGTGTTTCGATCATAGGTATGCGATCATTTAAAAAATGATATTAAACATTTTATGAAGCTTACAAATAATGAATAATTTACTTCTTCAATAAAATTGTTTTCAAAAATGTATTCAATAGCCTCAGTAAATAGGTATATACTTAACAGCAATAATCATATGACTAAGAAGGTCACTATTGATATCTTTTTAATAAACATAATGCAATAATATTTATTTGCTGAAGCATATATCTAAAAGATTTTTATTAATGGAAACTTGTTAGATAAGGTACCTATCTTAATTAAGTTTACAGTTTAAGAGAAGTGAATTTGAATGTTTCATTATAATGTTCTATAATGTCCTATTTTGTTTCTTTAAATACCACCAGGATTTATTTATTTTTTAAAATGAGGTATTTATTTTGACTACACTCATTGACAAAGCAAACAAGAATTAGGTAGTATATACCGCCCTCTTGGCTAGAGGTTTTCACCGTATAAATTTAATATTAATTTATTAAATTAAACATTCAGTATGTACCTTATAGAACACTAAAATGTCGGCATTATGTCTTCTTGATGACAAGTTGCTTATATTACTTTTTTTTTCTTTAGCATAAGAGCATAAGAATGACAATTTTCTTATCGTTTTCAAAAAATTATTTATCATTAAGTAGGTACATATTTTGTTTATATAAAAAAAACGTATTTATTGATACTGAATTTCCACTTTATTAATTTAAATTGCCTGTTACAATTACTTTTGTATGTTTGTACAAGAATGGAAATAAAACACCCTAATCAGTTTGACATTATAACATTTTTTCGTTATTGCATGTATTGGTCTACTGATACCCATGACACTTATAAAGCCCAAGGAATTAAAATGGGGAGTACCCTGGGTACGCCCCATTTTAAAACATATTTTTTTTTTTTAATAAAAGTAGTGTCCTTCATGTGAAAAATGCTATAAGACCATAGGAGGAAAGTTTATTTAGTCCCTTGCAGGAGTGTTTCCCTCAGTTTGCTCTGGAAACAGACTAAGTACTCGCTTTACTTCCTTGGTGCACAAATAACTATTACTTATCATAATTTAATTTATTTTGGTTTCATTATTATTAACAATTATATAATTAATTATTATGTGTTTTAGTTAAATTCTTGAATTATTTGTTGTTAAAGTCTTTGTTTTTATTATTTTGATACATATTACCTATACATTGATTATAATAAAAGTGGACATTGAAATCATTGAGTTACTAAAATTGTAAATTTAAATTTATTCATTTTTTCATAATCTTCATTTTAGCTTGAGTGGAGACAGACAATTGTGTCTATCCCACTTAAAGCAAAATTAATAATAGTTTATTATATTTGTATGCACCCTAAATATCATCACATTTTTTGGCTTTCCTTAATAATTGAATGGACTTTACGACCTTATAAAGTCAACATTCTCCAACCAATTTTGTTATGTGACAATCTTTGTTTAAATCAAAAAGTCAATCATATTAAAAATTCAGTTAATATCACTGAGAATTAGCTTCTCCTATTTCTCTTTCTGTCTGTTCGCTGTATAAACTACATTCTAATCTAATAAAATAACTTAATTTTCCATTAACTGCTAAAAATCAATGTAAAATAACAAGAGTACTTACATTTGGAGGATGTCCGAGGTTTGGCTGATATCCACCTGAGTAAGAAACATTCTTAGGAGGATTGTATAACTGTGTTCCTGAAGACTGGGTTATATTTGCAACAGGATGGTTGCTCGGAGGAATTGCCCCCATACTTCCACCTATAAAGTGGGTGGAGGCGTTAGGTACATTTAGAGAATAATGATTTGGCTGTGCATTTGGGTGGTTGTGGGCAACGTTCATATTAGGGTAAGGGGTTTGGGTCATATGACCAGATGGTTGACCGTAAGATGCGGGAGTGCCTTGCGGATGCATGGGTTTGTTTAACGAATTGGTCACAGGTGTATTTTGCGTAGACGATGTCAATACTGGTTTTAAGGCAGAATTCATGTTTCAACTTAGTCAAAGATATCTGTAAAAAAAATAATACATCTCTTAGTTAATTTTTTGGCTTAATCCCGATACATAAATAACTAATGGTTTCATAAGTTTTGTATACAGTATGTTTCAAATTGGTTGGAATAACATTGGTATCTCGGAAACCGTTAGAGATAGAGACTTGGTTAAATTGAGGCAAAGTTGCGTACTTGGGTGACATCAAAAGAATCAAGGCTAACATGATTAATTTTTGAGATATTTAAAAAGGACACTTTCTCATAGCAACTTTTAATGCTCTCTCAAATGCGTAAACATTTTATTTAAGTAACATTTTGTCTCTTCAGAACCATAATCAATACATAATCAACCATTTTCTAATATGGCCCTATTAATATTTTTACTTCACTCGACAGAATTTTTCCTTGTGAGTTTAATGATGTATCATCATACGCTATAGTTTATCACGTTTTAAACGTGGAAAACCATCATGTCGTATGTATTAATAAAAGGATAACGAAAAAGCAATCAATTGTCAACAATAAATAATAATCAACTAACAAAAATAAAGAACAATTAACAAAACAACAATAAATTAAAAAATAATAATTAACAGTTAATGGAACAATAAACAAACTATAGAATATGATTGAACTCATAAGGAAAAATCCTGTCGAGTCAGGTAAAAATATTAATAGGGCTGTATTAGAAAAAAGTTAAGTCGCTGATGGTTCTCAAGAGGTTTACGCCATTCGATAGAGCATAAAAGGTTGCTATAAGAAAGTGTCCTTTTTATTTCAATAGCTCGTCAGACAAGCCTGAAATTTTACAAAAACGAATTTCCAAAATTTCGATTTGCTTCAAATATCTCAAAAACCAATCACGTTAGCCTTGATTTTTTTGTCTAACAGTTTCCAAGATACCAATGTTATTGCATCCAATTTAAAACAGACTGTAGAATTGATTTATCGGTTTTTCCATTTAAAAATTCAAATTACACTTTGTGATTGCCAATTTTAATAGTTTTTCTAGTAACACCTCTAGTAGTATACAAAACTGTGATCATTTTAGGGAATAATTAAGCCGCAAAATGTATTAGTTTGAATAGATATCTATAGATAGACATAAAAACTTCCACATCATCAGTAACAAATTTTTTCTTGACATTATCAGCTTCTATATTGTCATTAACTTGAAATAATAATTCACCTTTAAACCCACCTTCGATTGAGCAATAATAAAGAAAAAAAAAAGAAAGGATTTAATTTAGATAAAGTTTTTACCGCGGTTGCTGCAAAATAAAGTAATTTTTATCAAGTGGCGCATGCAATACTTTTTTATTTATATATTTAAGTTTTAATAATAAAATAATGCCGAGCTTCCAAAAAGTAACGCTCAGTATAGAAATTTGACAAAATCACAACCAAATTGTACTTTACATCACTATCACACTACCCTAGTTCTCACAGTATTACAGAAATGTACCCAGTACAAATAATGTAGGTACTTCGTAAAAAAATATACTGGAGAAACAGCATTAAAAAAAAATTGCTTTTCAAGGCCCTGTTATCGGAAATTTTTTCTCAGAATGACGTATTCTACATACTATTTACCCTGTAGATATGTACATACTATTTACCCTCTTTACTCCATGTGAAATTCTAAGTATTTAATTGAGACACCCGGTATACTTAACCTGCCAATCATATTATGAGGTGATAAATATTTTTGTAATATAATACATTTTGTGTACATTACATATTTTTGTAATATATCTGGTTATTTTCTTCAAAATGCTGTCTCTTATTCGGCTTTTCGGCCATACGTAACTAGTAACTAAATAACAAGGACTCGAATTGGAATCAGAGAATGCGCTGCAAATTACGAGTTCCCTCTTTTAGATGTGAAAAAATAATGCACTTTCAATCGATATATTTCGTTAGCCACCCTTGCCATCACGGCCGACTGATTCTACCGCCAGGAATCTTGGGTTTCTATTCAAAGTAAAAGTTTACTTCCACGTGGTCATATACCTAGTACCAGTGACTATAAAAAGAATAATCACTGCTAGTACCCTTGTTAATTATTTTATATAAACAAAACTAGTATACAAATTTGTAATAAATTCCGGGAATACTCCATATAAAAGGACACTCATTGTTATGTAGAAGCAGTTCCATTTTTGTGATGTGATTAGAAATGTGCAAAACAATAATTTATTATCAATACACTGATGTTACGTTTTCGTGCCGCTGACAATACCTATACAGCCTGTGTAGACATTTTTTTAAGCGGGCAAATTCAACATCCAAATTCAGGAATTAAGTTCATTATCTCATTACGATAAATTCACTGAAGATTGTTCTACCACGTTCATCTCCTGTGACGGACTAACAAATAAAAGCAATCATTGTCTGACGTATTTTTTTCGTCCATTTTCATTTTAAAACTAGTCAACATAATTCCAACTTGCTACGATTTTTTAAAAAAATTTTCAATTTTTTTCATCCCCTTATAAGGGTGACAAATAAAAGTAATAAGCACTATTAATCGACAATGCAATTTGTAGGTAATTTTTTTAAAGAAAATTCGCCTCTTATCATCCCCTAAGGCCCTAAGACGTTCTCACAAATAAAAGTAATATTTTTTTCCAGGGTTGGAATAAGTCAAGATTTTTACAAAAATTCAGACTTTTGAATTAACTAATTCCGCCTTTTATTGAATTAGGTAATTCAACTTTGTTTTTCAACTTATAACCTAAAGTTAAATCTCAAGTCTAGATAAATCTAGTAAGTGTTATTTTTATTAACTTTTAAAGTATGTATGTTATTTTTTTTTTTTGTAATGAGAAACTAAAATAAATCAAAACCACAGCTTACCATAACAAAAACTAAAATTTACTTACTATAACATAATCATTGCGATTAGGTAGGTATATAAACTAAAGTCATTCCCAAAAAGTGATTGCTAAATGTTACAAGATTAGTTTGTGCTAACTAAATAAATTTTTCATAAGAATAAAATAAGAAATTTTTATTAAAAAACGGAAGTATATTAAATAAAAAATAAAATTTGTGATTATTGTAGTCTACGGCTAAGGGCACAATTTGATAAAAAGATGTACTAAATGAATACAATAAACTGTAGAAATTTATACGAATTAATAACATTATCAGATTTTTTAAAACAAATACGAGATTTTAAATATACTTACTCGACGAATAAATAAAATTCATACCTATATTAGATTCAAAGTTTCTGTAGACTTTGCAGACTTTGTTAGATTTTACTTGGGTGACGTACAGGGGTTCTTTTATATCGGTAACACGGCTACTCTGACCAGTACAGGTACTCATGCTATGCTTATGATGATGACGTGAGGATGAACCCAAGCCCAGGCCAAGGTTCTGTTTGGGACTTTGAGATAAAGTGGGGTAAATCAAAACTAATAGGTAATAGGTACATCTGAAAAATACCACTTCATTTCCGATTGGTTTTGTATTAAAATGACTTGAATACTTTATTGAAATATGATTTATGTTTATAGCCCGATCTCCTCCTGTGCCAATGCCAGCATGCTTTGACGTTTGTTATGTTACAAATAAAGACTAAAGCAAACACCCTTGCTTACAATACCGTTTCTGGATGCTCTCCGCATGCTAAAAGAATGTGAATAATTTCAGTGAATTAAATCAACTGAATTAATTCATCACCAACCCTGTTATTTTCTGATGTATGCAGGGCCGGCTCTAGGACCCGTGCCCCTGCACGGGGCGGCAAAGGTCGAGGGGCGGCATGGCGGCGAAAATCAAAGGCCGTTAAAAATTTCAATATCGCAACGAACAAGAAATTGAAAAAATACACACTATAACCTTCAATTTACATTTCCTGGATATTATTAATACACATACGATTTATTTTATGGATTATACAATTATTACTGTCTTGCATTGCCGCCCTATATCCTATTTTTGTATTAAAAATGAATATGGCTTCAAATGTTGTAATAGCTCAAAGAATTCTTTTATGTGGCGAAAGAAGTTTTTCGAAACTCAAGCTCATCAAAACCTACTTACGATCGACAATGTCGCAAGACATATTAGAAGGACTTGCTACCATTTCCATTGAACACGATATAGGTTCTAAATTAGATGTCTTTAATTTGGTTAAAACTTTTTCTGAACAAAAAGCTAGAAGGCACTCCTTTTATAAAGCTTTAACGCAATTATTATTTTAAATAAGATTTTTAAGTTAGAATATATTTTTGTTTGTTTAGAATGTAAGGATATTTTATTTATTGGTTGTTTGTAATTTTTTTTTATTATTATACAGGGTGTCCACCTAGTGCGCGTAAGTCCAATATCTGGGTTAATAAAAGAGATAACTTAATTTTTTTTTCTACAGGGTTGTCTAATATCCCGAGCTGCACAAAATGAAAATATATTTACATATTCAGGGTGTTCAGTTTTTCCTGGACAGGTACCAACTTCGTTTTTCTAAATGGAAATATATATTTTTTATTGCTTTTTCGAACTAAACCCTTGATTTTAGTAGGACTTTCATCAGCCTTCCCTATACCTAACTTAAACTGTTTTTGAAATATTGACGGGTGAATATTGACATTTTTGTAACTTTGACACCCTGTAAAATCTAAACGGTTTGAGATCAAGCAAAACGGTTTGCACATTCCTATCTTAACTTTTTATAAGCTATCGTTTGATACTAATTTCAAATTTATCCAAGAATTAAAAATTTTCAAAATTTTCGGAAAATTTTTAATTCCTGGATACATTTGAAATTAGTATCAAACGATAGCTTATAAAAAGTTAAGATAGGAATGTGCAAACCGTTTTGCTTGATCTCAAACCGTTTAGATTTTATAGGGTGTCAAAGTTGCAAAAATGTCAATATTCACCCGTCAATATTTCAAAAACAGTTTAAGTTAGGTATAGGGAAGGCTGATGAAAGTCCTACTAAAATCAAGGGTTTAGTTCGAAAAAGCAATAAAAAATATATATTTCCATTTAGAAAAACGAAGTTGGTACTTGTCCAGGAAAAACTGAACACCCTGAATATGTAAATATATTTTCATTTTGTGCAGCTCGGGATATTAGACAACCCTGTATAAAAAAAATTAAGTTATCTCTTTTATTAACCCAGATATTGGACTTACGCGCACTAGGTGGACACCTTGTATTGTTTTGACATTAAAATTCCTATTATTAGGTTAATACTTGGGTAACTTTTTGAAAAAAGTTGAGCGTGGCGCCGAAAAATTTTTCGCCTGCAGCGCACTACCGGCGGCCCTTTCACGAGGGGCGGCAGAATTAACTTTTGCACGGAGCGGCGAAATTTCTGGAGGGGGCCCTGGATGTATGTTTGATGTTTCTCTATCCATTATAACTCGACGACGCAATTTGAACTTGCTAGGATTAGTTAAAATAATCATAAAGTCTTTTCAACCCCTTAGACGAGCTGACAATTAAAAGCAATATTATTTTCAAATCTATCTTTTTTATCTCTATTCAACATTCATTTAAACGCAATTCGAAGTTGCTACGATTTTTTAAATGACCCTTCAACTCTTTGCTGGCTAAGACATGCTGGCAAATAAAAGTAATACTAATTTCTGAAGTAACTTTTCTACCATTTAAAACAAACATAAAGATCTAAGGGAATGAAAACACCCTTACTTAAGTAGATGATCTGACATATCAAGATACTCACTTTGTCCTATTTTGTGATTCTATGGATCAGTTCTTGCTATGAATTCTTATAAATAATGTTTTAATTACTTCTTAAAGTCCATCTTTTAAGAAGTAATTAAGTAAAAAATTATCCACAACGTTTTACGGTAGGACTATAATAATACAGTCGTCCCTGATTTAATGTTTTACTATAATCTTACCGTAAAACGTGGATGTGGACCATGATATAGACACAGCTTACCATAAGCTGTGATATAGATGTGGACAACTTCACACCAGTGCAGTATCACGCTACATAAAGGAAATATTTGTGTCCTTTATGCACCGTACGAGGATAAAGGATATATTTAAATGGTATTACAGACTGTACCTACTAGGACGACGGTATATTACGTAACTTTAGTATTTGATACAATTTCATGGCATATGGTTCAAATTTGGTACATCATGGCTACTGTGCATTATGACGTATGGTACTAGTACAGCAAAGAAACATTTATTATGCTGTGGTACTAGTATGAGCAATGAGATTAATATAACACCCTTGTAAATGAGGCTTATTATGACATGTTGTGTGATTACATTTTAGGATTTCTAAAGGCGTATTAAACAATGTATTGTTTGTTATACTTATTCTGCGGCTATATACTAAATTAAATTATTTAGGTAAAAAGTTTATTGGTATTTTGAACCTGAAACGCAGTAATCGATGAAAAGGTTTATAATAAAATTATGTAAATAGATATTTAACGAGATGAAGGATAATTATGCCTTTTTGAAACACTGAATTCAGAAATTATAAATTGGTAGATAGATATACCTACGCTTAGTTCGCATATAAACTTTCGGATATAGGTAAAGTGATTAAAATATTTTACAGAAAATTCAAAAGACCAGCCTCGTCTTTCTTCTTGTATCGATTGTGTACAATATTAATAATATAATACGTAATCTACGCAGGGTGTTACAAATTAGATGACTAACATGATTAGCTTCTGAAGTGTATTAAAATACGAACATCTGTTTGCGAAATTATTGGAAAAAGAATAAGATTTTCGCACGGCAAATTTTTATGTTCCATTTTTTCAACGGTGTACAAACATATTTTTTTATGTGACGTTTCGTTTATTTCGGATCATCATCACCTAGGTATGCCTTTTTTAAATACAGACATGGACATTTTGTTACATTTTTCTCGCATACTGTGCTGTCTCCAACGATTCGTCGGTGATATTATATTTATTTATATAATATCTTATGGCTTTGGAGAGTTGCAAATCGATATTAATTTCTTGACATTTTAGGAAACGTCTAGGTACCTACATCTCTTTTTTTTTTAAATACGAAATATAGTGACACATAAAAAAAACCTGTTACATGTATGTGGCTTTTATCAACTTTGGAATAGGTACATTCTTTAAATAACTTACTATCGAGCTAGTCGAGCAATAAATCAAAATTATGCCATAGCGCCAAAATATCACATTTATATCAAATAAACGTCCCAACCGAGGTCCTAACTTTTTACTATTATTATAAGGCGATTTTCCGTCAACATACTATAGGCACATATTTCGGACTAATATGTGCTATAGGTAACTATCATGAAATTGTTACCCATTGTAACTTATGGGTAACAATTTCATGATACAACATGATACAACAATTCAAGTTACATGTTACCAGATTTTTCGTGACATGTTGCAGTTACCACATCTTACTATGGTTAGTCAGTATGTATGTAACTACCTCTTCCCGATGGTTAGATACAATTTTATGTATTGCTTTCTTTCCCGTTTTATATGGCTTTCTCAGAATTTCTATTGCTTTCACTTGTTTCTTGCTTTGTTGTTTTGAAATTGTCAAAGAATTTCAGTTATATATAGCCACTTTCTGAGGAGGAAATAAATTAACTAGAAGACTGTTCTCTAAACCAAAATTTATTTCTTCTAGTAGTATTACAGCTAATTTAAGCCTCTTTGATGAGTTTGCCATTTTTTTAAATTTTAATGTACAGATCACAACATAACACTTTTATAAATAGAAAAATCTCAAATAAACAGCAGATGAGTGATAGATACAGAAAAACAGTGATCTAACCGCGAATAATTGACAGATTAGTAACTATACCAAATGTCAATTTAAGTAACCACAGGTAACAATTGTATGTTGTAGTTAGCTGACGAAAAAACGCCTATAGTCTCGATTATAGTATGTATTCTAAATACATACTATAGTAATAATTCTAAAATATAATAGGTAAGTCTGAAAGCTGGACAATACTGCGATAGCTAGAAAAAACGTTTTATTTTTTTATACAAAGCTTTTATCAAGCGCGAAACGCGCGTCGAGTGCAGTATAGTGTTTTGGTGTTATGTGGAAACCTACGTCAATGATATCTTCACACCAAAGGTTCCAACCCCTTTCAAGGTTTATACAAATATTTTATTTGAATATGTTTTTAAATAACAGCCTTTTTGTTTTTTATTTTTTTGAAAAATATATGTAATATGAATATTTATGTACATTATCTTACTAATATATAGTGCATTATTAAAATTTGATTTTAAAATACGAGATTAAAATGCTTGGAAACATCACATCACCCTCGACACCACCTTTTGCTCTCCCACGGTTTCGCCAACCAAGTTGGCATCATCTGGAGATGATTAAAACTGAAGTTTGTTGAAGTTGAGTTTTAATAATCTCTAATGATGCCAGCTTGGTTGGTAAAACGCGCGTCGAGTGCAGTATAGTATTTTGATGCTATGTGGAAAACTACGCCAGTGTTTTCAATTTTATGCAGAAATACCTACGTATTTATACTACTACTTATTTGGAATCAGCTTTGGATACAAAATGAACTTGCGTCATTTTAAATAGAAAACCCTGTAAGTCTATTATTTCATTTTGGGTGGGATGTCTTACAAATATATTGATTAAGGGTTGCTGGTTCATCTCAAACAATAAGGAAGATATGACGAAAAGAGTCTGTTAGAGAGATATGAGCCTGTTGCCCAGCAATCCTCGCGGCAACGAATCTACAATATATTATGATCTCTTTCCAACACATTTTTCTTGTGACACTCATATCAGCTCATACTTTCCTAATTCATCGCCTATCAATGTAATCGTAAGATAAATACCCTATTCAAAATTGGAAAATATACAGGGTGTTCCATTACAAAAACTATAAGTTCAGTTTATATCTCAAAATGTAATGCTCATAGGTTTTCTAGAAAAGTGCTTAAATTCGACAGAAAATTCCCCACAACTTTTATATATTTACCATTTTTTTTTAAATTGACAAATTAATAAGTTATAGAGGGTATTGTTATAAAAAAAATACCTACAGGGTGAATTTTTCTTAGTGTATGTTTTTACATTTACAGTGTACATTCCTATAATACGGCCCTAAAATTTTGCGATTCTGAGTGAGCAAGGTTGATGAGTATACCTACCTATATCATGTCTACCAAAACTGAATTAATTGCCGCAAGTGGCTCTAAAGTTAAACAAAACCGAGGCCAAAATAAATTTTGAGGAAAATTCATAGTCCCTTTATCGTTTTATTGTCTTTTTTGAGATTACCTACACCACCTGCAAAAGTTATAAACACAGGAAACCAGAAGTATTCAAATTAAATATTCAAAGTGTAGTATCAAGGCAAACTTCTAAAGTTTGCCCCAAAAAACTATTGTATAAGTAATAAGCCATAACATAAATATTTGACCGGTGTGAAGTTAGCAACGGTTTGGGAATCTACCATGTCGATAAAGGAGTATTCATTGAAAAATGCGGCGAGAGATATAATAAAACGTCCAGCCAAAATATAAATTACATTGTCTAGTGACTATTTAGCCAGGGAATTGTCACTTGAGATGTGCTTAAGCCGTCCCACATGGTCAAATCATTTGTACTCCCGTACCAGTGGCGTAGTAACTGAATGATGGACAAAATAATAAAAAACCCAGGAAAAATATAGTTGACGTTGTCGAATGATTATTTAGCTATAGGAGTGTCAACTGAGACGTGCTTAAGCCGTCCCACATGGTCAAATCATTTTTACGTCCGTACCAGTGGCGTAGTGTCTGAATAATAAAAAAATAAAAAGCCCAGGAAAAATACAGTTTATGTTGTCGAGTGATTATTTAGCCAGAGGACTGTCAATTGAGACGTGCTTAAGCCGTCCCACACAGTCAAATCATTTGTACGTCCGTACCAGTGGCGTAGTAACTGAATGATGGAAAAAATAATAAAAAACCCAGGAAAAATATAGTTGCCGTTGTCGAGTGACTATTTAGCCATAGGACTGTCAACTGAGATGTGCTTAAGCCGTCCCACATGGTCAAATTATTTGTATGCCCGTACCAGTGGCGTAGTAACTGAATGATGAAAAAATAATAAAAAGCACAGGAAAAATACAGTTCAAGTTGTCAAGCGACTATTTAGCCAGAGGACTGTCAATTGAAACGTGCCAAATTTGAAAAATGTGTCTAATAATGAGGGAAAGCTCTGTGGATCTGTGTCGCACTTCACACGGTCAAATCATTTGTACGTCCGTATCAGTGGCGTAGTAACTGAATTATGAAAAAAATAATAAAAAGCGTAGGAAAAATATATAAGAAACCTGATAGGAACATTCTAAAGACTGAATGATACAAAAACTTACAAAAACTTTGCTAATACAATTAATTTCTAATATAACATTATAAATACTGCTGGAATGGCCCCTCACCTTGAGCAATATATTGTGTTACAAAGGAGTCTCCAACGTTTGTGAGCATTTGTTTCATATCTTGTTATTATATTCGTAATACTACATATATCGTAAATTATAATTTTTCCTGGATATAATATTTTTTCATAATTCCGTTACCACGCCACTGGTACGAGCGTACAAATGATTTGACCGTGTGGGACGGCTTAAGCACGTCTCAGTTGACAGTCCTGTGGCTAAATAGTCACTCGACAACGTCAACTATATTTTTCCTGGGCTTTTTATTATTTTCTTATCATTCAGCTACTACGCCATTGGTACGGGCGTACAAATGATTTGACCGTGTGGGACGGCTTAAGCACATCTCAAGTGACAATTCCCTGGCTAAATAGTCACTTGACAACGTAAACTATATTTTTGCTGGACGTTTTATTATATCTCTCGCCGCATTTTTTAATGAATACGCCTTTATCGACATGGTAGATACTACTCCTCTGTGTAGATACCCAAACCCTTGCCCTTGGTGACGAAAACAGTTGCGGAGAAAAACCGTTGCTGAAAAAACTGTTGCTAACTTCACACCGGTAATATTTGATAAATTAACTAAATTTCATCAGTGGTTTTTTAGTTTTATGCCAATTAAACGTGCATAAAATGCGTAAGTCACTTTTTTTTTAAATGGAACACAATAACCTTAAAGAGGAAAGTGTATTCCATAGAAATACATACATACATATATGTTTGTACTGTAATGTTTGAGCCACCTCTGTAAAATCCATAATACTCGTAAATACCTAAATATATGGATGAAGATATAAAAACAGCCGACCCTTGCCCTTGATTATTACCAGTTTCTTTAGAAACTATAGATGAAAAACTTCCATGGAGATCTAAAGAATTCTAAGGTTCTATGGATATCTAACAATTCTATGACATCTAAGGAATTCAGTATTCTACGGTCATTTATGGAATTCTACGGACATCTAAAGAATTCTATGTAATTCTACGGACTGCCTATTAGCAGTGACTATAAAATAGCAGTGACTATAATTCTTTTTATAGTCACTGCTATTAGTATCTATACCAGTCGGCTAAAATAATAGGCAGTGACTCATGATCTAATTCGATACAGAATAGGGACGAAGTGTAAATACTTAATACATAGCGGCACAAACGTTTGCACATAGAAAAGTGATGCCGCTTACGCATTACTATTGAACAGAACTATAAATTGTCTGTTCCATGGTGGTTCCATGTTTCTCTATACGATGCCACCACAATTCTTTACGTCGGATATAGTTCCGTCTTTGTTTAACGGGTTAAAAAACGAAGAGCGAGATATGCAACCTTTGCAACAAAAGTCAAGAGTGTCTAGAAGATCGGACATGCGCATTTCACACACATCCAAGTAGTTCATCGCAGCCTGACATAAGCGTAGTACGCGGGAAATGCTGTAATTTGTGTCTGGACTGCATATATTAATTGGTGAACTTGGTGATGTGTTACTTAGTTTATTTAGTGTTCGAAGAAAAGGATTTTATTATGGAAGCGATCGCGGGGAGTAGTGGATTAGAAACGCGTAAACGATCTCATCTGACAAGCGAGGAAATTCGTCATTATTAGCACCTTTCCAATGACTTTTGCGTACGCCTATGGAATTACAGTCCCCACCACAATTTATTACGTCACGCGGTAATACGTCACTGCCTATTATTTTATCCGACGACTGTATGTACCTACACCCAGTGACTATAGAAACTATAGTCACTGCTACGCTACACCATAATTCCATCGCGGCGAGCATCGCGGTTCGCCCCTCGATCCACAATGTTATTTTCCAGAAATATACGTACCTATATATTTTTTTTAATTTTGACGTCGGTACTTTAGCATAGTTTACACTAGTGTGCTTTACTGTGATTACATAATTAATTACATGGATATGTTTTTGTCCTTCTCATGTGTAAATAATTTTATAACTGATGACGTGCATGGCTTGCATTCTTGTTTTGACCATATTATTATTATAGGTACTACAGGGGTACTACCATCATATCTATTGCAAAAAAGGTGTAAATATCGGTCTACATCTCGGTCTAATATAACATGATGATAGCACAGAATCTTATAATGATAATATATTGTGGTAATAATCAGAACCGGAATTAAACAAATTTATATGAAAAAGTAGGTATCATAAATTTATGACATTTATCCCAAAATGCGAAGTAGATCATAAACTTTGATACCTACCTATTATTCAATTAGTTATTTAGAAAGCTATATGTAGATTATCTGCATAGTTCTAAATTTATAACAGTTCAGTGTATACCTAGTGCTCTTTAGATTTAGTAAACTTTGTCTTAGGTATATACCTACTTGGGGTTTTTGGGCATTATCGTAAGAAGTTCCAGAGATCAAAGTCCTGGTTGCAGAATAATTAGGTAGCTATTATACCTACCTAGTGTCTTTAATGGTCTTTTAAGACGCTCAACTGAGTGGAATCGAGAGTTTCTAACACGCTGTATTTGGAAGTCCCTGAAGTGAAGTGGCTATCAAATATATACCTAGTCACGTAATACTGAATTTTCAGAGAGAAATTCAGAGGCATAAAATCTCGAATTCAGATTTGTGTCTTAAATTTTTAAGTCGACGCTGTGTAATTTAATTCAAATTATGTGGTAACAATTATATAAGTTTTAAAAAATTGTAACATAGTTCCTTCATGGGTAGATTTTAATCTACTGCTATTTTTAGTTTGTTATGATTTTGGTAATTTTTTATCTCCAAATATGAAAAACACCCAACACCCAATAGATACACATATTACGTAATGTAGGTATTTAAGTAGGTACCTGCTCATATAAAACAGTGTACCTATCTATTATACATTGTAAATATAAAAGTACACTTCACAACGTGGACATAAAAAAGTGTATCCACAAAACATAAATAGGTACTTACTTATGTATTGTGAAAGATTTTTGGGTAGGGTAGGTACCTACCTACAAATTAAATTATTTAGGTATCTTGGTATACCCTACCCTAGGTTCATAGGTACTTACCTATGTGTTTTATTTTATACATTGACAATTAGGTACCTACTTACGAAATTATTATTAAGTACGCCACGTCTATTCAAGAGCATTATATATTTATATTATAAACGATTAAACATTTTCATTTTCTAAATTTTAGGAATTATTTAGAAATTAAAGGGAGACAAATTTAAAAAATCTTTATTTCCAAATTAGTGATGTATAAATGCCCTTGAAATGTAACACTACGGAGCACTACTGCGATCTTGGAGGTGACTGAATAGGTATACCTAATAAATAACTTGCTTGAAATCGGTACTTATTCGAGCACTAATAATAATTTTGAAACATCAGTTTATATAATAGTTACTACGATAACATTTTATTGTAGGGAAACACTAACAGAAGTTCAAGAATGATTAGTTTATAAATTATTAGGCGGCCGGTTCAGAAATTTTACCAATCTACCTACATAAAATTGCCAGGATAATACTAAATAATATAAACAATAGAAAATACAGCTGTCAACTGACTATCCTTAATAGATTCCAAAACAAGTGAAACAAACTATGTATATTAATTTTAAGGATATGAACAAAAATGCTTGTATTGTTGTTTACGCTTGAAACAGCTTGGGGTAAAGTAAACTGGTGAAAAAATGAGGGAAGCGGATAAATATCGAAACTGCCAATACAACTAGACGAGACTTTTTGTCTAAATAACCCTAATAATTCAATCAACTACAAAATTACTCACTCAATCTCATTGTTGTTGCTATAATCCCAAATTTAAATCACAAATTCACTATTCACTTATGGCGTCTGAAGGAACTCCGAACTGTGTAAGTATCGTATAGTAGTGTAGTACACAGTACACCACTCGCCCTCTCGCCAATGTTGTGGCTTGTCGGTCATTTCTCTATATTTCTATCTCATTCTAGCTTACTACAGATAATATTTAGCATCTTTTTCTCTGGGTATTAGACGATTTTTACTAAAGGTACGTTTACTATTATGAAAATACAACTAAATCCGAAAACATTTAGCGTTGCGTTAAGTTAGTTGAATTTGAAATGTGAATTAGTAATTAAGTGATTTAGAATTAATATTACTATTGATTGATTAGTTATTACTGATTACTCAGTTACTCACTCACTATATTCTTATATATAAACGTAGTCATGTAGGTAATCCTTGTAGTACGTACCGTACCAGTACAATTTTATTGCCCTGTGCAATAAAATGCAACTGCAGGTCAGGGTTTCTGCATAATTTTCTTTATTATACCTATAATATATGGATGTTACCAGGTAAAAATTACGATTTTTGGATATATGCTCAGTGGCGTGCGAACATTTAAAGGTTAGGGGGGAGGGAGGCTAGGTTACCGCCATGATTGTACCATGAGATGTCGTCTATGCGAGTCAGTCGAACTACCATAGCTCCAGCAGCACATAACAGTAATTAGTCTATGCACATAACCATTAGTGCAAGTGCAACTGCTACTAAACTATATGTAAGTACGTTGTAAACGCGCTGAAAGTACCGCGAGGTCCAACGTGCCAACTGGCGACTGCTGCTCCGAGCTGGCACTGTTACTTTTACTATCTCGGAGCGGTTTGCTACTGCGACAATAAATATGTGAGATCGCAACACATCCCTACACGGATTTCTTAAAATAAACTTTAAGAAATCCGTGCATCCCTATCTATCTATAGTGATACAATATAGATAATTATCATCGAGTATAATAAGAATCGTATCGTAATTTTGTATTTTGGAATCGGCTAGAAGGATTTGACTGAACAAAAGCAAGCGCCACTAAATATCGCCAATTCCCTCTAGTTATATAATTTTTACCACACAATCTATATTCTATATGGATATGACTGATTTCTGTGCTTCGCGTACGCGTAGATCTACACAATTCATTAATTAAAACGAACATTTGACAATTGCCTTTTTCGGATAGGACGAGAGCACTGGACCAGCTTCGCCTTGTCTGTCACTGATACAATATTTTTATAACTTTTATATCACAATTATTAAGATAACTGCTATGATATAATTAACCCAAGCACTAAAACACCGAGACACTCGGAGATTCCAAATTATTCAATCAAGCAGATAATAACAAAAACCAAATCAAAATAGAAGTAGCGATAAGTCAAGGATTTTTAACTTATACAGGATTGCTCGATTAGCCGTATCACGTGATTGGGTCTTGCGGCTACGTCATCGGAAAATAGATGAGTTAGATAGATACAGTAACTTGTCAACGCGTCATAGATAAGGAATCGCACAATACAGAGAGAGAAAGAGTATCGTGTCTCGCAGTGACGTCACCAAATCGGACAACATTGAGAAATAGGGATCGAGCAATCCTATATAAGTTAAAAATCCTTGGCGATAAGTAACATGAAATAAGTCACGAAAGACGAATCCCTGAACATGGCAGCGAGATGTGAAACTAGTCATAAACTAGTCTAAATGTTCTTTCTCTATTTTTCACTTCACTCATTTGCGTGTCACTGACAAACAGCAGGGCCGGCTCCAGGAATTTCGTCGCCTCGTGCAAAAGTTATTAATTCTACCACCCCTCGCGAAAACGCCGCGGGCAATGCGCTGCAGGCGAAAAATGTTTCATACATACATACATTACAACGTTTACACGTCGTCTATAAACGAATACACTACCTGAAGTGGGGTGTCGGGACTCTGGAATAGACAGAGTAGGCTTAAACTATTTGTATAGGATATGGGGCGGCAATGCAAGACAGTAATAATTCTATAATTCTATAATTGATAAAATAAATTGTATGTGCATTAATAATATCCAGGAAATTTAGATTGAAGTTTATAGTGTATATTTTTTCAATTTCTCGTTCGTTGCAATTTTGAAATTTTCAACGTCCTTCGATTTTTGCCGCCATGTCGCCCCTCCCCCCCAACCTTTTCCGCCTCGTGCAGGGGCACGGGTTGTACGGGTCCTGGAGCCGGCCCTGCTGACAAAGTTAATAATTAGCACAGTATAATAGGGAGTTTTTGAACCCCTTAAAATTTACGTTATCGTTATGGTTATTCTGAGCATGCGCAGTGCCGAAAATGATGCTATTTTTGGCACTGCGCATGCGCAGAATAACCATAACGATAACGACGTGCTAAAATTTAAGGGGTTCAAAAACTCTCTATTGCTAATTTCTTTAGCATTATACTGTGATAATAGTATGAAGTCGAAGTGTGCGACTTATTTATTAAATTTATTATAACATGCGCCGAGCATATTATTTTCACTTAAATTGTGTATGTGCCTGGCGCATAGTGAAAAAGATGTTGGTTGAAAAATTTGGTCGACGGCATAAATGAATGTGAAGTAGTACCTACCTAGTAGTATTATAATATATATGGTGAAAACTCTTATTAGTTAATTCTTAATTCTCTTTGCTATTGTTGCTACAGTTAAAGCGACGTTACTAAAGTAAAAGTAACAAGTGACAAAAGTAACTGAAGTTAATGAAAAGATGGTTTTACATCAAGTGTAAATGTTTTCAATTCGAATAGTACCAAGATAACTTTAATGACGCTCTATGGATGTTATAAGTTATCTTTGGTTCTATTTTATTATGCTCGTTAGTGGGGGGAGTTAGTGTAAATATCTATGGTGTAAATTTTTATAACGAGAGGGTGGGGGTACGAGAAGACGAAAGACGAGCAAAAGCAAAGATAAATTTACAGTTTACTTACATTAGTTTTTATTGTCTCTGATTATAGGTACAAAGTAATAATTGAAAGAAGTGAGAAATCTAGAAATGTAGTTGCTATGTTGTTCGCTTTTGTCGGTAATTTAAATTTTTGCTTTGAGTTCTAAGTTCAACATTGTCTAAATTCTACTTGCAAAATTTACACACTTGACGTCTAAAAGTGAATTTAATTATTTTAAATATGTAATTTTAGTGATAGTACTGATAGCAGAGACAGCAAGACAACTTTACTGATAGTGCTATATTCTACATCTTCCCATCCATTATTTGTTTTAAGAATCCCACCTGACTAGCGATTTATAATTCCAATTTCTAAATATCTAATAGTATAATAGTAAATTAATTGTCATTAATAATTACCTAATCTCTGTGTGAACTGTCTTGAAAGAGGCTAAGCCAGAATGAAGAAAATCAGCTCAGGAGCAAAATGAAGACGAATTTGTCCTCAGCAAACATTGAAACAAATGAAAGACAACAAACTATAAACACTGATAATAAGTAAATTACCTTGCAATCGCGCCTATAGGTAATTATAATTTCATTATTGCATTGTTTTAGATCTATAAGCCCATGTTCTAGCCCTAGAAGTAGCCCTAGGCCATCTCCGAAACCACAAACCAAAAGGGATCATTCAAAATCGGACACACTTTTAACTGTAAATTACACTAACAAAGACCAGTCATCATTCAGACATGAAGGATCTCCCTCTGTAAGTATAAATATTTTGATTAATCTTGGCATTTAAGTAATAAGAAAGCTGTGACATTACATTTTTCATTTCTAACAATAACCTGTTAATCAGAATGTTATTGAACCTTATTATGGGTTATTAAATGATTAGCTTTAATGTTTCAAACAGTAGATAATATTTTTGTGGTAACACCTAAACAAAAATGTATTTTTTAGTACCTATAATAAACTTAGTAAAATATACAATGTAGAACAATATATTTATTATATTCCAATATATGGAATAATATGGATAACACACAGTGTCAAGCGACGAGTTTACACTATTTGTATCTCAGAAACTATTTATTTCAATTATAGCAATTATTTCAAATTTGGAAACTGGGGCAAATACAGGGTGATCTCTGATTAAAATATTTTGACAGTTCTACCACTTCCGGTTATACCGGAAGGAGATGTTAACTTACTTATTTTAAATGGGACACCCTGTATATTATCCCATTTTTAGATTCTACATCAAATTTTAGGTTCACTTTGTGTAGAATACTCTATATACCTACCTAAAATTTATAGTTTTCGAGATATACATTTTTTTAATAAAATATTGACAGATGTAGACCTTTCTATAAAACTTCTATGTGAACACCACGTACTTAAATCAAATAAAAAATGTTTTACTAGGGTGGTTGTCAGGAAGGCTATAGATAATTAGTGATATGTTGAAAATTTCATTACTGTATACAGGGTGTGTAAAAAAGCAATAAAAAGATGAACTTCTAAAATGTTAAATATTTTAATTTTTTTAAATAGCACCCCCAATTTTTTTATGTTTTACTGAAATCTACGCCAAAAAAATAGGGGCAGTTTACGTTCACTTCCCTATACTTAAACATAATAGTTTTTGCCACAATAGCACCCTCAATAAAATTGGGGGTGCTATTTAAAAAAATTAAAATATTTAACATTTTTTGAAGTTGATATTTTTGTCGCTTTTTTACACACCCTGTATACAGTAATGTCTTCTTTATTTGATTTACATGGTGTTCACATATAGTTTTTATAGAAAGTGGTAAAACTGTCAAAATATTTTAATCAAAGAGATCACCCTGTATTTGTCCCAGTTTCCAAATTTCAAAATAATCGCATAAGTGGTTTCTGAGATACCTACCGATAGTGTAAACTCTTCGCTGGACACCGTGTAGGAAGTAGGTACGCTACTTACATTTTAAAAATATTTTCGTTTTTGTTATTTATCCAAAAATATAAGTAACCAATTTAGCTTTTTACTTACCTCACTTTTTAATGGCGAAAAAAATGTGTGTGAAGGGGTTTTTTGTTTATTTATATGGTTATTTTTGCTTTCTTGGCCGTTAGAGTTTGTTATTATAGTGGACTTTTATGAATAAATAAAACCTTAATATTTTCAAATATGTAGGACGGTTAGGATGGCAACTTATTATATATGTGTGTAATCTATTTTCTAATATATAGTAATCTAGTTTGTGCAGAAAGCTTTATTAAATATAGGTAGCTAAATTTCAAGGCATGGAACAATATACCTACTATTTGAGTACTTATTTCTTTGGCTACTTTTGGCTAATCAAATCGGTAACTTGAGCTTATTTGGAGCATGTGGGATAATACAGTTAATCAAGTGTCATTAAAGATTAGAGTTATTCCTTATTTCTACCTTAGGCAGTAACATAGGCAGTAATGATAAATCAATGACTAATCATCGTTAAAACGTGTTTCACATTGGTTGTTTATGTTAAATATTGACATTAATGGACAACTTGCAAGTAAGCAGTATAAGTAGTAAGTAGTAGCTCTAAAAGTGTGGTTAGGTATTTTAAGATACATTTTTTCTTGAGTGATACTCGACTATACTAAAAAGCCAAAACTAACACACAGTGGGTCATTCTTTTGTCATTAGCAAATTTGCTGTTAGGTCCAACGTATTGGCACCCTAATAGGAAATTTGGAGTTATTTTCACCATATTCACCAACTCACTACTGATGCTAGTTGATAAGAAAACTATCTCAGGAAGAACAGAATGGCCCTCGTCATAAATAAAAGTTGAGGAATATTGATTTAAATGAAAACTCTTGTGGACACGATACAGTCACTGGAAGTTCAGTATTACTACAAATTTATTATACAAATTTAGAAAACGGTGCTCATCTTTCACAAGTCGGTTACCATTTTAGTAGAAATTTGTAGTGTGTCATTGGGGTCATGTTGATTTTCAGCCTGTGCCGTCAGTCTATTATATACATTGCAGATGTATATATTTGACCACAAGCAAAAATCTTATAAATATTTCTATATAAATGTAGTAGATTACCATTATATTAGATTACCAGTATTTAATAATATAATAATAATATCTCTACCCCTCATTCTAATCACAAGGATTAGCCCGAAAGTCGGAGACTTGTGTGGGAGAGGGGGCGGCATATTATTATTTCGCGGGCCGCATTTGCGCCTCAGGAACGACTTACGTTGGTAGGCCCCAACCACCATTCAGTGCTGGAATGACGGAAACCTGGAAAACCTCTTTAGTTAGGGGGACAAGTCAAACATCAACTGATTTTAATCTCTCACATTAACACCAAGTTGACATTCTTCCCATCCTAGGCCATCGCCAGGATGGTTGCCAAGCCATCCCTGCGAATAAGCCTTGATCTACGAGTGAACAATTTAATGAAAAATTGTTGGTGGAATGGGAATTAGAACCCACTACCTCTGGGTTGAACGATCGAGACGCTAAGCCCTGAGCCACCTGCTCGATATTAGTTCTTACTTAATAAGGTGCAACTTTTCTAACCATAGATAATCTTAAATATATTTTATAATAGTAGGTATGGCTTAAATTATTATGAAATTTTCATGGTCGAGTAATTATGTTTCTCTTTACGGTCCAGTAAGCAAAACAAGGAAAAATATGATGTAACAAGTGAATCATATTTAAGGACTTTATTACTTATTATTAAGTAAGTTAATAAAAAAATTATGCATAAAGTTTTGAGAGTTCCATTGGTTTATGAAAATGGTATATTTTTGTGAAAATATTTGTAAAGCCATTGCACATTATACATTGCACATTTGCTACTTCAATTTTACTGGATGTTGTTAACTGCTTTGTTACTTTAATTATTGAAATTACATAATTCAAAGAGAAAATCATAATCACACTCAAATATTGGTTTGAATGTAGCTGCACTTTGTTTCCATTTTATCGAGATACAACATTGTCATGGGCACCATAAAAATTACAGTATTTGGGTTTTTGTTATTGTGACTAAATTTGCTTTATGGAATTAAAATATCAATAGTTTTATCAATCTTCAAAAAAAAGGGGTGAGAACATAAATTAATATAAAAAATACAGCGTGTAGTTCTTTTTTTTTAAATCAGTATTATAGGAACCTTCTTTGAATTCTATGATTTTTGTTAAACAAAATATTCAATGTAATATATTTATTTATTAGACCTGCTAATCCTGAGAAAAAGGTTTTCAATATTTTGTAAATTATAACCAGCTTAGCTGCAGGTTTAAATATCTTTATGACTTTAAGTAAAATAAAGCTATCATTATAAGTGCAATGATATGAAGCAAATACAGTGTCTCGCATTAGTTTACTCACAACCCTAAATAAATGAATGGAGGCAGAAATCTTTTTTGCATGTTGAGATTATATACATTAAATTGTAAATTAAAAATTATATGTTCCAGTATTTTTGTTTTTTCAAAATAAACTTTAAATATATGTTTTTACTATAATAAACAAGTAAATAAAATAAAATCATTAATTACCTAATTACCTAGCTACAAATAAAACCTGCTGTATTGAAATTTATTTTATGTCTAAAACCAATTTTGCAGTAAAATCTTGGTGTATAGTTTTTATTCATTCATTACTCATATACCATTCAGAATTATCGAGAAATTATTTGTTTGGCACAAATGTATAAAATAACCAATTTGTTAATTTAAAATAGAATTTATAGATTACAATTTTCGACAATTGTAAGGGAAACTTAGTAAAATAAGAACATCTTAGTTTGTCAATTTTAGCTGTGATCTGATAAATTTAATGGAATTTTATTTAATACTTAATACCATGAGTTGCCATTGGAAATAACAAGTCTCAGAACAAGTTTATAGTCGAATATTTCTTCATATACAGTATCAACATCTTTCTTGGCATGAATGACCATCATCAGAGAGGCCGCATAAAAAACTTATAGGTTTTTATTGATGGTTTACTTATCATAATTGCAGTTTTCTGGAATAAAAAAGTTGGCTCACATAACATTTTTATCATTACTACAGGGCTTAAATAATAATATTGAGATAACATTCATTAGTTGAAATAAACTGAGGACTACTAAATTTTTATATGAAGGAGAAAAATACTCAAACATATTGAAGGAAAACAATACTATAAAAAAATGTATAACAATTGGGTTGAATGGGTTGGCATTATTTTTAGATTTATCCCATACTATGCAAGAGTTACACCCTGTCAAATCTTATACTATTGTATGTGTTAGAGATGTTCTATTAAAATTTGTACAGAGAGTATATAGCGTTCTATTTAAAAGTCTTAGTTTTGTTTTGGTATAACAAAAATCAGAACTTATTATTTCTTATCATTGTTAAATAAAATTAAGGCTGTCAAAACTTACCCGTAACTTACTATAAAGTTAATAAAAAGTATACGAGGATTTTTCAATTGAAAAAATGATGCTACACATAAAAGTTAAGCTATTATTAAGAAGCATTGGTTTTCTATTTAGTAATACTGTTAATATCCCAATAGGATTTAGTTATGTCAATATTTCAAAACAGTTGTAAGCCAGTTACCATTGTTTCTCTTAAAAAATATACAACCAATTTATAAAAATCAAGAAATGTTATATACAAGCAAGTATTTAAAATTTTGTAACTAATTTATTTTTAAATATGAAATAATCATTTATTTGCCCTTTTTCTTGCTAAACATGATATAAAGAGAATTGAATATATAGGTGGCTACCTACAAATATTCATATCTTTGGAACTTTAAATGTACCTACCTAATTTTGTTTATTTGTATGTATTATAGATAGTTACATTGTATGTAAATATGTATGTTTACTAATGTAAACTATATTAATTTACCTACCAGATTAGATGTAAGTGTACATACATACTTTAATGTTTTGTTTCTACGTTTTTATGTAGTGTACATATCAGTTAACTGATTACTAAGTAAATCTATTAACACTCCTTAGTAATGAGAAAACATTACCTGCCAAGAATAATGGATTATATCTTCATATCATGTGATATATATTATATAAGTATAATATAAAATATAGGAACATACTAGCTCTTATCAGTGTCTACTAAATTAAATAGAATACATCTTATAAGTACTTCGTTTCATTCGTATTATTTTTTCACGTAAGATAATGTAACCATGTAATGAAGTGATGATGATTTCGGTAGGTACACTGAGTGGTGATTAATAAATATTTCTGCACAAAGTAGATTCTTTAAATTTTTAACAAATGGGGAATGTTACATACGTATTTAATTATTGAACACACATTAGTTGTCTGTAATTTATCTAAAATATTCTGGTCAGACTGATAAGATGTAACAACAAACTATGTAAGTTGTTATGATAGGTTATGTCTTGTTTTTTAAAATACAGTAAGCTGTTAAAGTTACTACTTAAAATCATAATTATTTATTTTTAGAGTCAAGAGGGTTCAATTAGTAGTCGTCTAAGTATTACAAGCAATGTTGAAATAACTCTGCCACTGGCAGACACTAAAAGTGAGTCTGGTAGCAATTCTATTAGAGACAAAAGAGAGAGTAGATCTAAAAAGAAGTCATCTTGGTTTAATTTCTATCCTTCATATAAATCAAGGTCTGAAGATTTTAAAAGACTTTTTAAAGACGTGCCTGATGATGAGAGATTAGTTGTTGGTAAGAAGAACTTTCTTTATAGTAAAGTAATTGTTTTCTTAAATTACACAGATATGTATATTAGTTAGATTCGGAGCATTCATTTTCCATAAACTGGAAATTAAATATAGAAAGACAACTTCATTTGGTCAAGGCAATAGAGAAAGTAAACAACATAGGTACATGATCTGCAGTAGACATTGTTTCTTTTAACTGTTCCATTGATCAGGCAATATAAGGAACCAATAGTAATACATAATTATACTTTCTTAGTTACTAAAACGTTACATGGATTTGCTTTTGTGAATAACTATATCACATATAACTACTTTATTCAATGCTGATAATACAGTTTATTTGTTTACTGCCACTATCATCTTTTACCAAATGAACTTTAATCCAGCCTTGAGTTCACATGAAGAAATTTTCTGTATTTATTTCTATTTTAAATGTTGTTTCCAATTTGTTTTGCTGTATTGCCAAAATTTACAAGATACTTGCCTGTGAGTTTCATATTTGCTGTTTATACAATAAAAAATATTGAAAATAGTGGATGTATGAGTTTTTAAATGGTCCACCTTGTGTGGACCATTTAAATGGGTATAGGGGGCAAATTTGATGGGGTTTTCGACAAAACTCAAAACTATGTATAAAAAATTGGAAATAATGACACAAACCACAACCTGTTTGTTTTCAGAGATACAGAACACTTATGGCAGACTGCTATATTTCAGATAATGTTATGCCATTACAGTTAAAATAGCCTTTGTATTGGTGATAAGTGTTATATCGAAAAATGGACAAAAAGTTTATTACACTTTTTTTTTAATAAAATTTAATATTTATATTTTTTTAAATTGTATATTTTCGTGAGATATATGCCTAATACTTGACTGCAATTTAAATTTGTTTGTAATAATATGTATGGTATATGATAAATCAAAAAGACAGTAGTTTTAAAAATATCAATATTTATTTACTAAACTGACTACATCAATTTAAATAGAGACTCATTTTTACAAATTTCAGGAATAAAATATGTTAAAAATAATTTGAACTCAGTGATACTCTAGAATCTTATATAAATCATTGCATTTCAAATTTTGTTGAATTATACTTAATTTAATTTAATTGGCATATAATTTGTCAAGATTAACACCTGCAAATTATTATTTGATCTAATCTGTTCAACTTTATTGTTTATCCAAATTTTAGATTAAATTTGTTTACATGAATTTGTTCTGTATTTTATTGAAGTATTTTTTTAGATAAAGCTTTGTCTAATAGAATAGTTATAAGTATCAGTTAACAATTACGAGTTAGTTAAAAGTGTTGTTCCATACTCTTCTTTATTATACAGGTATTTTTTTTTTATTTATACACATTTGTCTACAGATTATTCCTGTGCTCTACAAAAGGAGATCCTGGTGCAAGGTAGATTGTATGTAACACAAAATTATTTATGTTTTTATGCCAATATATTTGGATGGGAAACTAACCTTACATTAAAATGGAAAGACGTGGCTTCTATAACCAAAGAGAAAACAGCTTTAGTTATACCGAATGCTGTGTTAATAAGTACCAAATGCGAAAAGTATTTTTTTACCAGCTTTGTGGCCAGAGACAAAACTTATTTGATGTTATTTCGATTCTGGCAAAATGCTCTCATGGATCAGCCAATGTCTGCACAGGAAATGTGGCAATGGGTAGGTTTGTACTTTTAGGTTCAGGAAATACAAATACCTATTTTATGAAGCAAGTTTATATTCTACAATTTTTGAACAGGCATGTAAAGAAATTATTTACCTATTTAAAGAATATGTTAATTCTTTTCTATCCCGAAGTTTTAAAGGGATTTTTAATTGAATTTAGACAAAATAAGAGACTAACAAAATGTGAAAATATATGTTAATTAGGTATTTTATTAAGTGTATTTTTTATAGGTTCACCAATGCTATGGTACTGAACTTGGATTAACTAGTGACGACGAAGATTATATTGCTCCCCTAACAGAAGACGATAAACTATCAGTCAGATTATCAGCAGATTCTTTTGCCGAGGTAAGTATGTACTTTATATATTACAGTTGTATTAGATATAATTTTTTTATGCCTCATTTCAATACATGGCTTATTCAAAAATTGTATTTTTGGTTATACCGATTTTCCCCTGACTTTGTTTCAACCCACTTTGTATTACACTGTGTGGCAGTTTGAAATAAATATTATTATTATTATTATTATCATTCCTATATTAGAAACAGTTTTAGGTACCTATCAATTTTTTCCAGCAAACTACATATGTCTTTGTTTATTTAAAATATAGTTAATCAAGCGCAGTGGTGACACCTTGTGGCAAAATCTAATACTACCGAGGTTGTTGAATTTGATTGGTTATTTCTATAAATGCACGAATTTCATTGGTCAGGTGCACACATTATCCACCATGACATCTGTACGCCATCCACTCTTACTAATGCGGTTAAATAACTATATATCTCTATAAACAAGGACTATGTCAACTACAAAATATGAAAAAATTAATATGACTTTTTAAGACTGTCAGAATGGGTTCTGTATACCTACTTTCTTTTTTGTTTAAAGAAAAAGATGTGTCCACATTAATGATGATAAATGTTAAATGACTAAAATAATAAACATTTAAGATACAGTGTCATTTATTATGAGAATAATAGTAAAAAATAGGGAAATGGGCTATTAAGGTGTTCATGTTGAAATATAAAATAATATGCTGGACAAAACAGATTAGTCTAAACAATAAATATAACATAAACATATCATTTATGAAAACATTTTTTTTAAATTTCATATACATATAGGTATTTCTTTTGTATTTAGAATCTCAAAAAGTCTGTTTGAGATTGGTACAAAAAATGGCACATTTTTCCATAACTCCAGACAATTTTGGCCTTTGTCAGCTATTATTGGCCACTGGAGATCATTACCGTTTCGGGTCATGAAAACTAAGAACATCATCTGCTCTTATACCTTCATTAATACCTGCCATTACAACAAGTAAGAAAGAAAAACAAAAAGCTTTATAAAGATACCTGGGTGCCACTTGTCATCATATGTAACAACCGATTCTCTCTCTGTTCTCTCTTTATTTTTTCATATCTATCATGACTTTATTTTTTTCAGTTCAAATTTTGCGCCACTTTTGTTTCATTGCATGTTAATGACAGAAAAGTGACGGATATGCTTTCTATTTTATGATAAATATACAAAAAAGCTTTATATGCCACATTGCTTCAGTTTTCAGTTTCTTTCCATTCTTATTTAAGTTCACCTACTATTGTTACTGTACAATATAAATTTTCCGTTTACGGCAATATTAAAAAAAATACATGAAACAAAGGACAAGAAAACATAAGTTATAAAAAAGTAGTGCGATTTACAAATTTGTTAACATTAATGTTCAAATTTACCTACCATTATGTTTGACCTAATTATTGTTTAGCGAGGGTCGAAACATAAAACATTATTTTGCCAAATCATATTTCTTTATTTATAAAAAGAGGTGCAAGGAAACTGTTCTTTTATTTTCCTTCTTAGTGTCTATAATTTAGTTGACATTAGTTATTTGTCTCTTTGGCTTATCAGTTCACCCATATCAATACTTTTTAACCACATATATCCTGCAATATGAAAACTAATAATGGTGATGTTTTTGCCTCCTGTTATATTACTTTATTTTGGTTGTGATGGGTAATATATCCCGCAGGTACGTGAATAAAGAGCTTTCAAAAAGTGTTTCAGCTTCTAATATTGAAAATAAACATTTGGTGTAATAAAGTGATACCTTTTATTTAATGAATATTTGATAAGATAGAGTAAATATGTTATCTCATAAAACGTGATCGTATCAGACAATTTTTATTTTTTACTCCGTGTTGATGTTATTTTACTACAAATTAAATACAAACCAATAATTACCATGTCGGTTTCCTACTGTGTGTACTACAAAAACTATATAGAGGTGAGAAGTGTAAACTTTTGTCATCATATTTTTAAATGAATTGAATTGTATGTAATATACAAGTGAAATATAACATATATTCAGATTGTCTAGATGATTAGTGGTTTCTGACAATGGACTATAGTGAATATTTGAATAGATTTAGGTAGAACACTTGATAGATATGAATGGAGAATGGAACTTCATTACCCTTTACACTTTACTTAACACTTTAATTAATAAGGTTTCCCAGGTTTTCCTTATTCTCGTGCTAAATGGTAGTTAAAAAGTTAGAACATCGTAAGTCGTTCCTGGATGCACTTGCGACCAGCAAAATAACAATATGCCCCACCCTTTCCTACACAAGTCTCATTGTTAGAACGAGAGTAAGGGATAAAGATATTACACGAAATCTTGGGAAAAAATTGCATCAGATGTGATAATGTTTTGCAATTTTGAAAGTACGTAATATAATTCCTATAGATTTGAATCCAAAAGACAATTTTTGTACTGAGAAAGTAGAATACATATATTTTTTAATATAGATGGTAACATTTATATTAAATATAACATATTTTAGTAAGTAATGACGACATCAAATTCAAATGTATGTATATCTACTCTCAAGCTAACAAAAAAGGGCACGTATATGTTTTTCAGGTGAATTGTTTATATGTAACTGTTTCTTATTTTTTTGTCTGAAAAGTCATTCTACCTCTTCCTCATATTTCACAATTGTTTTTATTTTGTTACAAACAAATTAAAAGTTGTTGATAATGTACTAATATTAATGTAATAGGTACTAAAATGTTTTTGTGGCTGAAAACTATCAAACAAGACCCATAAGGTGCGACATCTAACAAATTGAGACAACAAAGAATTATTGTTTTAGAAGAAGTTGGTTGTGCCAATAAACCGTTTTTATCATTATGTCACTAAGTGCTGACTAAGATAGCTTATAAAGAGTGAATGTGTTAGTATTTCCATTAAATAAGAAAATGGAAGAAGTGCACAAATGCCCAAATGGGGAAAAATTTGATATGCTTTAGAAATCTTTAAAATAAATATAAAATTCTGTGAAACGTTCACCATTTAAGCTTTTTTCTATCTCTTATAATAACATCCCAATATAAAAAAGTCTAGATTTTTAAGCTTCCTTATGGAACACATTAATATAGTTGAAGAACAGACACATTAAGTGTAAGACTGAAATGACCACAGACTGAGAACACCATTATAGGTAACTAAGAACGAACGGAACAAATGAAAAACTTACTATTTCTTACTAAATAAAAAAATTGTTATTCTAAGGGTGTACCATTTATCAGGTTTAATTGAAGAATATTTTAATAAACCTAATATTTTTATATATGAACGATGAATACATTTTTTACATCCAAATTATGATTAATAATTGCCTTACTAATTTGTAATTATATTAACATTGAGCAACATGAGCTGTCTACAACCTAGCAGAATGACTACCAGATGGTACGGTTGCAAACAATGCTGTTAAGGTGATAGCTAGCTTTGTCATAATGTACAGCTTCGGCAAATAGATCTATTAATCATCTGGTGTAATGGAAAATATAGACCTGCCTTTAATATTAACATTGCATAATTTTAACCAGCCTAAGAATTTTATGCTCCTTTTACTTCATATCAGTTGTTTTCACATACAATTAAATTTACTTTTTTGTGTATTTAGAAGTTTGCAAGTCACCAGAGCAATGTAGCAATAAAAAAAATTAACAAATACCTAGGGCCTAGAGTTGTAACTGTTTTGGCGTGGACTATATTTTGAGTTACTATCATGTATTTACACATAAAATGGAAAAATCTTCAGGTGGTACATGTATGTAATTATTTAACTCAAAAAATTGTACAATAATTGTTTTTTTTATCTACAGTGTCCATGCAGAATGAGTTAGTGCTGCCGTTATTAATATATGAAGCTTATAATTTGCAAATAGTTGTATCGTCTTTTTGTTTCAGCAAGATAGCAGCACTGCTGTAGAAGATTTGGTGGATCAATTCATAATGGACGATAAATTAGAGGAAGATATCAGAGATGGTAGTGTCCTAGGACACAAACGTAATGGGTCCGACTCGCACATTCCTACAGATGTTACCGATAATTCGGAATCTGACGCTGATAAGCAAATCAAGTAAGTGATTTTAAATTAAATTGAAAGCATTGGTTGGAAGGGTAAAATTTGTGGAATTGATATAAATTGCACTTAAGTATGTGTATGTAATGCTTTATACGTCTAGCACATAACATTTCTTTTTTGTTTCAAAAGTTTTCACCTCTTACTTTGAAAACACTATTTAGAAAACTAAATATGGTATGAAAAAGAATGTTTGAAATTTTTACAGATAAAGTAAATAGCCTATTTGTGGGACTGAGTGAGTAGAATGTAGTTTTATTTTACGAAATAAATGAAAACTTGTACTCGACTTGAAGACAAATTCAGAAAATGTAAATTGAAACGAAAACGAATTTTAAATTATATTGTTATAACAAACAAAAGATATATAATAAAAAATATATATCCATAAATGCCATAATATTATCTAACAATAAAATGTCTTCAGGGGCCAAATTCTTGAGTTATTCGAAAAATCAATAACGACAATATATCGTAGTTTGACAGTTATTTTGGTAGAAACCACATAGGAATTTATTCACACGATTCGAGAATGGAGCCCCGGGCACAATGCAAGAAGGTAAGAAATCTACTACTGATCTTACCAGCAACATTGAAGGGTACTCTCGAGCCACCATACCTGAGCTCGAGGCACTTATTCATGCTTGTAATTAGTGTTGGCAGACACTTATATAAATGTCCTTAAATGTCCGGACATGTGTCTAAAAGTGTCTGGACAGAATGAAAATGTCTAGACATTTATCGTATCTGTCCAGTTTCCTTCAGATTTATAATTACCGCCATTTTCAGCTAACTGAGCTAACCTAAAAATCCCATTCAATATTGTCACAATCTCTTGAAAATGTTGTCTAAAGTCTTTTTGTTGTTTTTACTCCAATTATTTGGACTGAAAGATGATTAAATCAGAAACTCTGATTTGGAGATACTATAATAAAAAGTCAAGCAATGGCAAGAAACTATATAGAAAATTATAGAGCTAACAACTAATTATAAACCTTAATTAAATTCTACCATGGCGTCCATAAGAAAAACAAGATGATATTTATATACTTATCAGAATCTAGTAGACGAAAAAAAATTCTGGTTGCATTAAAACAAAGATAATTATGAATGCATGTACGAAATAAATTTTTATTTGAAAATTTCTAAAAATAACGGAGCCAGAGCTAATTTGAGTTTTTTGAAAATTTATTGTTTTGCTAAATATTTTGAGAACCGCTGGTTTTTTCAACAATTTTCCAGGACCACTATTTAGTGCTAGTAATTGCTCAAATTACAATCATTTTCTCTAATTTAACTAACTTCGTATCTCTTCAAATGACAAAGGTTGTACTTGTTACTCCAAATAAAAATTATTTTTTTTTAGTTTTCTTTTTTCTATAATTTACCTATTTAGGTATTTCATTTCATTTCACATGTACACAGTAGAAACTTAAACTTCTAAATCATAATTTCGTAATTGACACTATTCATTCCATAAGCTGGTAAAAGGTAGACGAAAATTGAACATTGTTACGAAAATATTGATTTTTCACCTAATGCTTGTATTTCAGAGAATATATTCTAAGACTATATAAGTATTTGGTATCATCTTTAAGCTTATGACATGTGGTGTACAGTAAACCTGTTCTATTTCATTTTCTAAAATGTCCGTATAAGTGTCTAAAATGTCCAGACAGTTGTCTGGACATTTGTCCAATTTTTAAATGTCCGGACATTTGCCAACACTACTTGTAATTAATAATGGATTTTTATATATTTGTGTTTAACTGTTACATCATTTTATTGATGTATCTATAGTTTGTAAGACATATTTGGACTTCGTAGTGAAGCTAATATAGTTAAACTTAAAATAATTAAATCATAAAAACCGCATAGCGTTAAAAAAATTTTTATCCAATTTTCTTTTAAATTTGATGCTAAATTATGCATAACTATATTACAATATAGTGAACTTTTTAAAATACTATATTATTATAGTATTATATTAGTATACTATTTAAAAACTTCAAAGTTTTACCTAAAGAAAATTAAAAATCAAAGTCAAACTTATTAAGAACTGTATATATCATATTTGAATAGTCCCAATGTAACTGTTTTGCAAAAGTTAAGTTTACTCTCAAATAAAATTTAGATACTGTTACATAAAAAACTGTATACAAGTATAAATACCTATCTAATTATACTTCATTATCTTTTATGGACAATTATGAGCAATTTTATAGAGCATATTGACAATAACGAATAAGTGATAAAGAAGTAACTAACCTCTATCAGAATTATAACAATCCAACCATGTAACTCCGATCGGGATAAATAAAATGAATGTCAAATTCCATTCTTCATTGCTAGTGATTAATGATAAGAAATACATAATAGTAAACAGCCTGGTTAGTAATAATTTTACGACTCTCTCCGCATTTTATTAATTTTGCCAACAGAATATCCAATAATATTAAAAGTATATTGAAGGGTATGCATCCTTAGAGATGCATCCGCCACATAGAGGAAACGTATTTTGGTTATAAGATTTCTGTAAAAATCTTAGAATTTTAAATAGATTGTTTATATGTAAACATATAAACATCCTGTACAATGTTTAGGGACAAATTTAAATAGAAACTGTAAAGTATAATTTTCCGCATCTCTGTGAAATATGTGGCAAATGCTCTAACCTAACCAGTATTGAATTACACCAGACAAACTGATTTTGAACCGACATATGCTCACAACCATAATAGCCTAAACTGCACGAGGTTCAGATAGTAAATATAATATACATTATTATAATAAACAAAAGTCAGAATAAATTTCACAGGAAAAATGATATGGGACTCGTATTTGAGATTAAAAAAATTGTTGAAAATTAATACAATTGTCGAAAATTAAGAGTTGAGCGGGTGTCAGTTTTATGGGGATCAAACAGTACATCTCTACAGAAAAATATTGTCTACCTCTACATTATATGCAAGTTTTTGACATCCCAATAGGCATAAAAATTTAAAGTGATTGAGGGTTGGCTACAAAAATTAAGGGAATGAACGAATTATTATTTTGGATTATTAACGATATAACTAATGTGTAACTGAGAGTGGAGTGGGGATATACATGCAGGGTTCTCAGTGTCAGGGAAAACCTGAAAAACCTGAAAATGTCAGGGAATTCATACTCTTTCAGGGAAAAGTCAGGGAATGTGTCGATATTCGTAAAAAATCAGGGAATTTTTTTGTCATCAGGGAAAAATTTGTTGCGCGCTCCCTATATGTTAAGATTTGGACGCGCCATTGCAATCGTAATATATATTTCTGTGGCTTGTTTGGCCTTCAAAGCCAAAAATATTATTTAATGAAATTTAAATATTATTTAATAACAGGAATAACTGTTTTAACCAAATATGTTCCGATATTTATAAAATAATTTAATAGACTGTTCTACTTGAAGTTGTTTGAGTTTCCTTGGTATTTATTGGGAACTAAATATTTTTATTAAAATTGTTTCGCCTAAAATATTTTTAATAAATGAAAAATCCCTTTTCATGCCACTAGACAGGAAATTTTGTAAATACAAGTCAGGGAAAACCTAGAAATGTCAGGGAATTTGATATTGATAAATTGCTGAGAACCCTGACATGATACAAAAGAATAAACGATAGTGTTGTGTTTGAAGCCATTTGAAAATTATAAGCAAATTGGGGAATTTATATAGTAAGAAAAAGGCATCAATACTCAACATCAATAATCAACATTAAAATATAGAGTGTGTATGTATATGTAAGTACGCTATTGAAAATTTCCAAAAATTTATTTTTTCAAATGTTATGCTTCAAATCAATGCTATTATATTACCAGAATTGATTGAAGAAGGAAGATGTCCAATCTAATGCACTATAAATTAAAAATTGTTTATTTTTAATTTTGGATGCTTGCTTGTAGCAGTTTTATGGCTAGGTTGTACATCTTATAAAATTTTCAATCAATATTGAAAACTGACTACTTTATTTGAAATTAATGTTGTCAGAGTTAACTTTTCAGAAGAAACAGTTCCTTCCCCTTCCCAAGAGAGAATTCCTTCTCCCTTAAAACCCCATCAACTCCCGAATCTGATGACTATGTTCCGGTTTTGGGAAGCCCAGAGTAAGTTTTTCGCTTCATTTTAAGGAATTCTTTGTCCCCTAATATTCACTAACATAGAATCTAATTTACTATTTGAAGAGCATGATGGTGTTTGTATGTCTTTGTTATTACACTAACACAGTAACATTTTGATTTGGTATGTTTTAAATGTAACTAAAGCTGTAGCATTTTTATAGTCCAATAATATTAACAAATTAAAGTGAATTAACTGAGAAATTAATTAGTTACTAAACTAAAATTAGTATTAGTAACTAAAATTAAATTAGAACCTCCTTTTACAAATTTAATCAGTTTGAGTATTTTAATGATAATATAATATGCACTTCTGTGCATTTAATGAGGATTTTAATTATTATATTGGTTCTTTCTTATTAGCTATTATACAGGGTGACGTTTGTAAAAGTTTCCTTCTTGAATAAGTTGATATACAAGTTTTTTCAAACAAATTCCGGAGAGATGTTGATTTTTATTTGAAGGAAGATAAATTTTCACATTATCAGGGTGTCCAGCGACCTGGAAAACTGGAAAAACCTTGAAAAGTCAGGGTATTTGATTGATTAGGGAAGCCTGATTAGAACGGTATAACGTCCTAAAAAGAATTATCTCAGAAAGTAATCCAGATATACATAGATTGATCTAAAAAATGTATCTAAGGAAAATCGTGTCAATTGGCACTTCTTGGCACTTCTGGTTATACCAAAAGTAGCTATCATCTATCAAAGTGAATAGTTTTCGTGCAAATTGTTAATTATTTTACTTGTCATTCTAAAACAGAAAATTACGATTGACGTGATCGATTTGGAGGAAAATTGAATTGTAAACTATGTTTTAACTAATAGTTATCTAGTTTAAACCCTCTACAGATTCTTATTTCCTTCTTTTTGGCTAATAATAACATAATTGAGAATTTAAAATGGATGGAGGAATGTAAAAACAATTTTCAAAAATTTTACAAACCGGTTTTCAAGATTGATTTGATTCCTTATATTTTTCTGTTTTCTGTGCTGGTATGTCTTGTGTTACCATACAATAGTTAAAATTCTTTATGATACACCAAAGAATTCGAGTGCACATAATTTTAAAATGGTGTTTTTATCGATATGTAAAAATGTGAGGGTTTTAATTTACTTATAATTTATTTTATTCGATAAAAAGTGTCCCATGGGTCAAATTCACGGAATAATGTCTCTACAAAGTTTAGATAACCTAAGATGCAGAACACCGATGTTTTTTTATAGAGGTTTTCTTAAGGTTTAAACTATCGTTTAACACTACATTTCTGTATCTACTCGATGACATAGGGTAAACTAATTTCCTTATCTATAAAAAGTTCACAATAGTAAAAAGTAAGATATATACTTGTGCAGCAAGAAACCAAATTGGTCTGTAGACTGTAAGTAATAAACCCATCACTGTTGCTCTTATGCGGTTGAGGTCACATAGCCTCTTTCTACTACTCAACCATTTTCTTTCCTGCAGCTCATTGTACTTGTCAATTTTTTCAAATCAAACTCAGATTTTTCCACAGCATGAAGATTGGCCTTTAGTAAGATAATGTTACTATTTCTCATGTTTTCAAAAGGAGCATTTTATATTATAAACACTTGTATTACTATTAAAACATCCATTTACATTTTGTTATTAGCATTAACTATTTTCTTACAGGTCTGAAGTAAGTGTACGATGTACTGCTCATCATGAAGGTAGACATTTAATGAACGAAGTCGTACCGATACATATAGATCAATTATTTACGCTGCTATTCACTAGTTCAAAATTTTATTTAGATTTCCATGCGGCTAGAAAAACGACAGATTTAACACAGACGCCATGGACTCATAACCCACTAGATAATAGTAAAAGCAGAGTCGTCAATTTAACTGTATCTCTTAATGCAGCTATGGGTCCTAAATCCGCTCAAGTTACTGAGACACATGTGAGTTATTCTTTTATTTATAAAGGTAGCATCATTCCACATCAAGTTAATTTGAATTTTGTATTACTGCCGCAGAAATTATAGTTTTAGATAATCAAAATCGTTTGGAATAAATAAAACTACTAAAGTAGTTTTATTTAAATGTGAATATAAGCATTCGTGGATCATTTTTGGAAAAAGTTTGTTATAAGTTTAATTTAAGATTGACGAATTTTGAAAAAAAAAGTTATATGCCCAACCTCTATACTAAGACATTTATATAAAAATAACTACCAGTGGCGGCTTCTCCTTAAGGATGCATGGCCGCGTGCCCCTCCTTCAAAAATACCCAAGTATTCTTCATACTTCAAATACCCTTATTATATCATTATTATAAATTAAATGCAAATGTTAAAAGTTAAAACATGCTTATTGTGGTACAAAACTATTATAAGGAAGGGCTTGAGCGCTTGAGCTATTGGACTTATAATGCCACAGTCCGCAATCCGCATCACTGGATCACAGCACGCTGCCACTACACAGTGAGCAAAGGGTCACAGATTCCTGGCCGCATTTTGAGTCGCGGCCCGGGTAACTATGGCAACCGACCCGATCTCCTTTTCGACTACACTCGTTAGATACTTTCCATATGCTTATATTATGCAGATTTGGCCGCAATTATTTCGCGGCCCTACGCGAACATTATTAACCATTATAACGTATTTTTAACACATTACATATTTTTAACATTATTAAAATACTTATTTAATTTTTGTGAAAAGACAATTTTATATTTCACTTAACATGAATACTGTTAGTAGTATAATTATGAATATATATTTAATCTTTGATTAGAGCTAATTTTGCAAATCTTCCACTGGAAGATAAAATACGAATAAAAGAGTTGGGCGTTGCTTGCCCAATAAATACCTAATTTCGATGAAAAAGTTATGGAAAAATGTATTTCTATGAAAGACCGTAGAGCTGATTTCAATTTTAGAAAGTAAGTGTACTCGTGTATAAATAACTGAATGAAGTTTGTTTACCTACGTAATAATTTAATGTGTCGTTTCATAACTATGAATTGAATAACTAAAATACTTTTGAGTCTGTGATTGTGCCTTATTGTTTTTAATTAACGGATGTCTAAATACTAAAAATAGTTATGTTCCTGCTTCTTGAATTCTAGTTTACAGCTTTTTTAAGGTAACATATATGTAAATTTTTTGTTCTAAATATTAATTACCTAATTTAAATATTGTTTTAAATGATTTTCGTCGTGATTTCCATCAATCGTATTAAAAAGGAGGATATTTGTCTAACGAAAGTTATTTTTTCAAGCAAATATTTTTGCTCTGTGAATTTCTAATTTTAAGGGGTTTGACCTTGAAATATGCAAAATTTTCGCCTGCGGCGCATTTTTTTATTTCTACTCCCCTCCATATCCAAATGTCACCAGCCGCCACTGATAATTACCTACCAATTTTTTTTTGTGATGTAAAATTCCAATCAAATTTGGTTTTTATTTTTTATAAATGTCTTAGAACCAAGTTTGGAAATTTATACATTAACTCATTAACATTAAACTATTTAGAGTTCTGTAAAAGCACAGATTTTAGACAATTCCTTATTTACAGGTTTATTGTACCTGTACTTCCATTATCTAGCTTGTATTGTATATATTTTTTTTGTCAATGGCATTGTTTGTGGTTTTATAACTTAAAACGTATAAAAATGTCCATTTATAGCTATTACGTGAATTATGATTTTATGTCGTTTTATTAGTTTTTGTTGGGAAAACCGTTGGGGAGAGATAAATTGTGCATTTGATTAATGATGAGTTGTGATCTGTGAATTTTGGGCTGTGTAATTACTTTGCATCCAAAAATTTGACAAGACAAAAACACCTTGGTTTTGTGTTTTTTTGTTTATACATTTTAACAACAATATGTCTCAGTTTTATATTTTACATATTTATCATATATAATTATATAATACAGGTTAATTCAAATTTGGGTCTATTCATGGGGATCACGGTAATAGTAAGATATACGAAGTCAGTTAAATGGGGGCAAAGTTGCACAATCAAGGGACTAACATAATGGCTGAAAAATGTCGCGCCCAACTATTTTGTTTTTTAAAAATTTGAAAAAAATTGAAATTTTGGAAATTCATTTTATACTTTTGTACTCTAGCGAATGGCATATTCATATTTTTCATTTTGCATAATCAATAAAACATGTTGTCTTTCCAGGGGCATCATCAATTTATTTTTTTTAAGTAGGACCCTGGAAGTTTTATTACATTTTTTTAAATCTATTGGTCTCCTGACACTATATTGCCATCATCCAAAGCAAATTCAGACGTTTTGTCCCGGAAAATCCACGTTCAATATTTCAATTTCGATATATTTGTATTAAATAATTGTATTTGACTCCTTTTTCGGGGTTTTCTTTCCTTCAATGGGTTGTATTATCCAAAAAAGTCCAAAAGATTATGAAAAAACACCCATTTTCATGCTACATTTTTATAACAAATTAAATATGCATTTTAAGTTAAGTAAATAATAATATGAATAACAAATAGATGTTGAAATTGGTGCCCTCCCCTTATTCAATTTATTTGTTAATTATTTTATTATTATTATTAATAGAGCGTTGAAGGTCTCTGCCTAACCGAAGCTACCGTTAGCGGAACCGCGGAATGTAATAGAATATGGCTCCAACATCTGAATACTTCAATTGCGGAATTTCCAAGGCGATGGATTGGAAATAATGGCCCTGTAAGGTGGCCACGAAGGTCCCCTGATTACAATATGAGAATATTTCTTATGGGGTGTCATAAATAATTATAGATAGAGAAACTTCGGTAATGTGGAATTTCCAATCATCGGTTCGAAAATTCCGCATTTAAGTATTCAGATATCTCCCTTGAATTATGAGGGGGGGTGCTCCGTCATTTTGGAGGTATATTTTATTCCGCTCCGCCTAGGGTATATCGTCCAAGTATTCTTCCAGAGTATTTCTCAAAAACTTAAGCAAAGCAATGTTTTTTCTCAATTGTGTAGCTCCCAATGGGCAGAGATACCTTGAGCGCTTTATTAATAATATTAATAAAATAATTAACAAATGTATCGAACAAGGGGTGCACCAATTTGAATATCTATTATACGTTTTTTGTTGTTTTTATTGTTATTTACTTAAATTAAATTTTGTTGAATATAAAAGCATTTTTAATTTATTATAAAAGTGTCAATATTATTTTTTTGTCAATACCACACATTGTAGGAAAGAAAACACCGGAAAAGTGGTCTGAATAAATAAAAATTGATGTATCGAAATAGAAATATGGAACGTGGATTTTTCGGAACAAAACATCTGAATTTGCTTTGGGCGATGGCAGCATAGTGTCAGGAAACCCAGAGATTTCAAAAAATGTAATAAAACTCCCAGGGCCTTATTTAACAAAATTGATTTGATGATGTCCTTGGAAAGACAAAATGCTATTTGATAGATAGATAGCACAAAAAGGTGATGTGAAGAAGTGTTATTTTTTTTTCAATATCTAATCAAATAAAATTGGAATAAAAACCGAATTTCCAAAATTTCAATTTTTTTCAAATATCTTAAAAACTAATCTAGTTAGCTTTGTCATTTTTCAGCCATTATGTCGGTCCCCTGATTGTGCAACTTTGCCCCCATCTAACCGACTTTACATCTTTTAATATTTCTGAGATCCCCGTTCATATACCCGAATTTGAATCTGCGTGCTTAATTTAATACTGTTACACCTTTTTAGACAATGCTTCCTTGCAGTAAAGCGGGTAACCTTTATTCAATTGACGTAGATACAATTAATGGAGGAGTACCTTATGGTGATAGTTTCTGTGTATCAGTCCATTACTGTCTCCAGAAGGTGTCAGAAACTCATAGTATGATTAATGTTTTCGCACAAATTAAATATAAGAAGTCAGTTTGGGGACTAGTTAAAGGTACACTTCTGTGCAAGTGAAGTTTCAATTGGTTTATATGCTTCATTTTAGGTATGATTGAAAGAAATTGTTGGGCTGGGTTGGAGGATTTTTTTGTACATTTGACTAGAGCATTACATGCAGAAGGAGAAGAAAACGTTCCAGAACTGAAAAGAAAGTCGAGGCGAAAAAGAAGACTTCATAGTATTCCTAGATGTAGTTTGGATGATTCTAGAATAAGTGAGTTTATTAATAATGTAGAAATATATGTACTTATACATTAACCATCGGCTTCTTTGTCTTTCAGGTGTACCACATAGGAAAAAGCTCCAAAGTAGTGGAATTTTTAGTACAGATGTTTGTACCGTAATAGTATTCTTGGTTCTAATTTTATTACTAATCTTAAACATAATTCTATATTATAAACTGTGGTCACTAGAAGAGGCTCCCCCATATACTCTTTTAGATTTACATGTTTTAAAGTAAGTTTCTAATGATTGATAACTTAAATGTGATATTTACCATCATGACATATTTACAGAAATCCACCTAAATCTCATGATGAATGGATAAAATTATTACAGCAACAAGAAGCTTTGCATACAATAGAAGCACAAAAGTGGCAGAGAATACTAAAAACTTCCATACAACTTTTAAGACAGGTATTTTTTATTTTTGATACATAAAACATATTATGAATTACCTAAGTTTATAAAAAACAAAATGTGAATAGGGAATAAGTGTCATTGAAAATAATACATAACTGAAATAACTTTGGAAGTTATTGGGGTTAGAAATGTTTAAATTGACAAGATTCACATTTATAATGGCGGGAAATTCAAATACGGCCATTATTGACCAAAACCGATTTATGTCCTGACCGATCAGTGACCAAATGACGGTCACTAATGGCCGTCATTAATGACCCCTCACGACTCTAGCTATAACACTTGTTAACGGGATTTAGTTTACTTTTGTATATAAAAATAAGATTATCTTTTGTTTTCAATAGGCTGAAGAGTCACTGAATGAATTACAGCGTTCAATTCACCCTAGTTACACAAGTAAAGTGATGTCTATTATTCAGAATCACCACAATCAAGAAAATAAAGAAGAATTGTAGATAGTATAATTTATTGTTATATTTCGTCTGTTTTACATCATAGCGCACTGTGTTATATTTTTAGTCTAGATTTTATTAATTGTTCCTGTACACATAATGAAAAAAAAAAAAATAAACAAGTATGTTCAAATTTTTTTTCTTTCCCCACAATTAACTAAAGTAATTTGATACAGCAGAGCCATTATTCAGTTATGTGTAACAGTTCTGTACCTATCATGTTGTACATAGAACATAACATAACGGCCAGTTAAACGAGTCCGTTTTTATTTTTAATTAGGTATCTTTTGCCATTCTATGTTTTTTCATGTAGTAATTACCAAAAGCATGCTTTCTATGAACAAATACCTCCTCAGCAGTATAGAGCTGGGTCGCTCATGAACAGCTCGCACGAATGTGCGGCACATATCTGTGCCGTGAGCGAACGACTCGCAACGAAAGAGCTCATCGTTCATTCCTCCATTTACACAGCACACAAACATGAGCTTTTTACACAATATGCAGGCGATCTTTGATTGTGCGAGTTCTTATATATGGTTGATTGAACAATAATTTCGGAATAAATGAGTTAATATAAATAATGTAATAGTAAAAATACTTAAATGTTTACTTACATTTATATATTCACTTTAATATAACTATATAAACAAGTCTGAAACTAACAATTCTGATAAAAACTAAACATCAAAAGTTTGCAAATTACAAGTTTAAAACGCGGCTATCTTGTGTACAACGTACATCATCCTTGAATGCCACCAGTCCGCTAGAGCCTTCAAAGAGCGGCAAGAGCGAGCGACTTGAACGACACAATGAACCAAACTTATGATCGAATGCTACAGTGACAGAGCCATGACCACGTCGTTCAAATGAACAACTCGCTCGGAGCGACTCATTTGAATGAGCTGTGCCACTCGCGCCAGCACACTGAAAATGAACGAGCGACCCAGCTCTACCGCAGTAGGTATTTGTAATAAAAATATAATTAGCTGTTTCTCTTCATACCTATTTTATATGAACACCTCTTTGCCGTTCTGTAGTCCTGGTACAACAAAATTTCAACATATTGTAACAAATATGTAGATTATAGGCAAGAATATTTATTGTCTTTGTGCGCTCCTATTTCTTTTTTTATTCTTACAATTAACTCTTCTACTTCCTGCACATTAGACGATATGATGACATTTTACATATACACCTTTTTCATACTTACCAGATTTACTATCAAACAAATACCTGATGCTTTTTCTGTGCTCTTAATAAAGTGTTGGCATTTTGCATATTTCTTTAATTCATCACCAAAAGTAGGTATGTCTCAGAAATACCTCTTTATATGTCTGTTACAACACATTTAGATAAATACTTGACTTTCTGCTCTCACAATTTAATTTTATAAACTGTATTATAGTTATTGAATGTTAATTAATTAACGTAAATGAATGATTTAGGCAAATACCTCCTCACCTTTCTGTGCTCATAGTAGAATGATGACAATTTAGATACCTTTACTTGATTTCAATAATATGTATCAAATAAATATATTCCTATCTTTTTGGTATTTTACTGATTGCTTTATTACCGGTAGTTTGTTATGGTAAGATGTTTTACCGGTTTTACTGCTCTTGCTAGAATCAAGGCATTTTACAGATTTCTTTAATACCACATTTCATAATTATTTCTTTGCAGTTTTTGCAATTCTAATGTAATAAAATTTCCAGATTTATTTATAATATAGATACCTTTCTGTACTATGTATATATTTTGCCTCTATAAAGCTCCTAGTAGAACCAATTATTCGATATACATGTAATTCTAAGTATTAGGCAAACTCCCTCATACAATAATTTCCGTCTTTCTAGCCCTTTAAATACGCTCCAGAGATGGGTTGTCGCTGTTTTTGAAATTACGCCTAAACAAATAATATTTTAAAGCATGGTTTTCTGTACCTACAGTATTTTTATTGACTGATATAATAGAACATACTACATGAAAGCTTAAAAAAAGTGTTTTTTATATTTTACGAAAATAACGAGAAGTAAACGAGTAAAATAAATTAAAATGCAGATTGTGGTTGAAACACACCACTCAATATCATTGTACTGCACCTATGGTGTATTCTGTTTGTTCACTGAGGTCGGTGGGATAGGACAGTTTAGAATGAATATTGGCAAAGGACTGTTGTAATGGCCTATACGTTCATTTTCTTCTCTTCTAGGCCAATGTAATATTTGTATAAGTTAAAGTAGTGAATTAGTTAATTAATTATTAGCGGAAAGGAAGAATTAAAAAGAAAATTGCTGATATAATGTTTTATTTGGTCCACAATTAATTGAAACTGAATTGTCGCTTAATGCTAATCTAATATAGTTATGTATACATTTATTGATTGTATCTCTAAAAAATATACTACTTATTTGATACTCTCATAAGACCTTATACAGCCACTTTAAAAAATGTATTTAATTCAATTAAATACAAACAAAATTAAATTATTCAACGGTGTCATATAAAAATATCTTTAGAGAAAATACTGTGCTTGAATCAACATCGATAAAATAAATATTGTGAATATTGTAATTCTTATTAAATAAAGTCGGAAAAATATAGTTTAATATTGGTGTTATAATGTGGTTAACATTTATATCCTACCAACTATGTACTGGTTGGACTAACTTGCTAATTTCTTGTGGTAAAATAATAATTGCTTTAATTTTCAAGATCAAGTATATGTTTGTTAATATATGTTATCACATAAACCTGAACGGATATATTTGATATGACTTGTTCATTTTGAGACAATATTTGTGCCCTTCTTCATTATGTCTGTGCACAAGACAAGTGGAATTTATTTTACAGAAGGTGTTAAATTTAAAATTAAATTAGTATTAATTTAAAATAAAATTAAGGTACTTTTTACTTTTTCAGAATGGTAAATTTGAGAGAAGTTTTTTTAAACTGTGCTATATCATTTACTATACATCACAGAAGTATAATTAGTTTAATATTGTGCCAAACATTTTTTAAACAGAAGATTTTTACAATAGGTGTAGGTATCATAAATTTTAAAATTATATCTTCAGTTCATGTTTTTATGATGTACCTATCTTTCTGCTTATTAATGTTGCTAAAGATGTCCCAAAATTTAGTTACAACTCATGATCACCCTTTATATATGTTTTCAAACTTATAAATTTGGTGCAGTGTTTTAACAATATTGGATGGAATTTACCCAGGTTTATCATTAGTCCAACCTGATTTTCTACACACATCTCTTTCTATAAACTAATAGTCATAGCTAGTTAAGAGCACAGATCACGGAAGCCTTATATCTTTAGGTCCTGGATCTTCAGGACTAGGACTGTCGTCTCGTCTTGATCTAACCCGTACGACTTGCCGATGAATGTTTTCCTCATTTTGAGGGCTAAATGTGCTTGCTCCATACTGCAAACCTAGACCTGCACCTGCTAGTCTTACTTTTTCGGAACTTGAGTCTTCATTTGTGGTAAAAAGCAAGCCCAGATTTAGTTGAGGAATATCATAAAATACTGCTAGAGTCAACATCATTACAGTTATTCCAAGGAAGAGGTAACCTAAAACAAACTAGCTATTAGATTGAACAAAATAAGTTTGACTATTAATGCTAAACTAAACATGTGGGTGACCTACACACAATTGAATTTAGATGTCTGCAGTTTGGGTTCCAAATATAAAAAGAATTTTCATCAAGAAGAAATACATGATGCAATGATGTATTGAGAAATCTTTTAGGAAATAAATGTTAATTTGTTATCAATCCTTACATGTCGTGGCAATTTTATAGAGTGGTCGGTAAGGTTGATCGGCAGAATCTCCTGGAATGTAATCGCCCAATCCAATGGTAGTCAGAGAAATAAAACAGTAGTAAAATGAGTCGAGGTAATCCCATTCTGGTTCTATAGATGCAAATATAGCTGCTGGGCCCAACAAGAAAAATCCAACCAAAATTCCCACTGTAACAATTAAACATTATTATCAAGTGAAACCAGATTTAATTTTAAATTATAAATATAGGTACTGAACAAGTAGTTGAATTTAAAAATATGTAGGTACCTGTTACTGGTAATGCTGTAGATACCTAAGTACCTACAATTAACCAATATTTGTGTAAATCGTATGCTTAGGTACCTACCTATAATTAACAGATGTAGAATTCGTATATTAAAGGGTTGGTACAAGTGACCAAGTCGTGAATTAAGCCATTGCAGCAACCAGATGGTAGGTATTAGTAGCCGTTCAACCAAGGCCGAAAGTAGTACCAGAGTCATGGGGATACCAACCATTGCATAAATGATGCAGAAGATTTTCCCTGTTCTGCTAAGAGGAGTCACATGGCCGTAACCTATGAATAGGAAATTTTAAATTGATAATGTTTAAATTAACATAGTAAGTACCTATACTTCTACTCGTATTATATGTCTAAGCCTTCAAATTCTACAAGACAATTTATAATAAGATAAGATCTAGTAATGAACACAAGATTAAAAAAAATCTGTAATGCTGTCCATAATTTGTTCAATACAATTAATTATCAGCTATTATAAATGAGTTAAAATAAATATATTATTTTAAAAATAATACGAATTATAATAATTTAATATGCAGGGTAACCCAATAGTGTGCCAAAGTTCCAAAACCCCTATGGCATAATAAACAAAAAAAATATATATATATATTTTAGATTCCCATAGAGCCTAAGAGGACATACATTTTAAAAATAAATGAAATGACGTATTTTTTATTTCATATTCGCCAATATAGAACTTACTAGTAGGTATACAGAGTAGTTCAGAAGATATGAGCATTTTTGTATCTTCATTGCAATGCATTGAGCACCCTGTATCTTTTAAAAAATATATATTAGGTACCTATGCTATAATATGCTATATGGTATAGTTTTACTTTCTACAGAATTTCCTTCAAAATAGCTTTAATTGTACACAGGGCGGATGAAAACTCGCAACCACAGTTTTCTCAATTTTTGTAAATTAAACAACCTATATTTTATATCATTTTCGTTAATGTCTCTCACGACTCTTTCTAGTCTATGAAGCATTCCCTATACCTAATTGCAACGGTTTTTGAAATATTTAAGGTTAATAAATGATTAATTAATTTTGTACTGCATTCTTCTGCACCAAGTATAATATTAAAAAAAATATTTTTTATTAAAGATTGAGCCGCAGGGCACGCCCCTAATTGTACAAGAGGCGAGCTTTTACATATTTCCTTTGAAGGTGTTTCCGAGATGCAGTCTCTTAAAAATGTCGAAGAAATTACCTGTTGACTAATTTTGTGAACAGTTTATTAGCGAAATTGTACATTAGGAAAATTTTAAAAAATCAGTAAAAATTGTGATGATGATATTAGGCTGTTTATTTTGAACTGTTTTCTTATGTAGTTCAATGGGTAGATACTTGCATTAGATAGTTATACTGACTAAACAGTTAATCCACACCATACTTCTAAAGAAAATGAGAATTTAGTGTATAAAACCTCAAATAACTCAAAAACCGTTGCAATTAGGTATAGAGAATGCTTCATAGAATAGAAAGAGTTGTGAAAGACCATAATGAAAATGATATAAAATATAGAGTGGTTCATTTATAAAAACTGAGAAAACTGTAGTTGCGAGTTTTAATTCGCCCTGTATTTGTATTTTTGTAAAGCTATTTCGAAGGAAATTCTATAGAAAATAAAAATCTCTCCCTATGATCGAAAACCTTATTAACCTTTGTGTATTCAAATAAAAGGTAAAACAAATCATACCTCTTAAAAGTTTACACATAGTTTTCTTTAATAAAAATTACTTAATGCAAACTTTTCGGTAGGTAGGTACCTACTATAAAATTTTAATAAGATAAATTCGAATTACAACTCTAATTTCCAATATTTTCTTACCGATTGTTGTTACAACGGTGCTGGAGAAGAACAGAGATTGTCCAAAACTCCAGTTTGGTTCTCCTGTAGCATTTCGTACTGCAGATACTCCCCTGTTGCTAGCTGTTACGACTTCACGTATTAAGTCTTCCAAGGCTTGATCTGCAATATAATTTTTTTATTATTCGTAACTTTTCTAAATGGAACAATGAAATTTACCTAATATAAATTATAAATCTCATATTGAAGTTGACTGTATCGTTTCTTTTATATAATAGAAAAAATTTCTAAAAGAAAAACTATAGGCAAGGAAAGGGGTTCACTAATTTCCAACTAAGATACAGCATTGAATGACAAAGATTTTGTCATTCAACGGGTACAGGATAAGGAATTTAGGAACGCTGATTTTGACGAGTATATAAACCATATATAGTATCCGAGTCCCGTAACATATTTTTTTTCAGAACAGTTTGAGCTATACGGCGATCGCTAGAAGTCCTTCATGAATTTGAAAACTCTAACGAGGCTTATGAGCTCTTTACTCCTTCAATCTTAATATTTGATGAGAATAATCTTTTGAGTTAAAGACGAAGAAGAAATAGAAAAGAAAATATATTCTGGGTAGTTATATCTCGGTTTATTAAGAAATACATGTGTATAATAGGGGTTTTACAAGGTTTAAAGAAATATTATTTAAATTTACCCAGATTTGAAGCAATAATATTTGAAATTCCGTTTAGAATTTTGTTCGATTATAGTTATAACAGATTTAAAATAATTTCTTTGAGTAATTGACCTAAACCTTGATGAGATGGACGAGTAGTGTATCTGGCGATAGCAGCGCCACCCAAACACATGTAAAATCCAATATATAGCATGTACTTTTTTTCAGTAGATATATCGGGGAAGTCCTATTAAGTTAGGACTCCTTCTCTTTATACTTCATGGAACTTTTTGTAAAGTTATCAAGTAGAATGAGACGAGTTCAAAATATACCTGAAAACCTATACATTAGCAACAACAGAAAAGTTATATAACAGTTTCATGATGTTCTTTTGTTCTTTATCATATACCCCATTATTAAGAGGTGTCTATACCTCCATATATAACTGCCAGACGCGTCGGCTAGCCGTTCTACTGACAATATACTTTACGAGCGTCGATATAGGTGCGCCGACCTAGCCCAGTCTGGTGAAGCCCCGCTTTTATGGCACATTAGCTCCAATAATAATTTAAGGGTTATATAACATCAAATAAATGTATATCACCATGTTTTCGTCAGAGAATGCTCGAATTTCGAATACGCAAAACTAAGGTGATCGATTTAAAAAATCACTGTCACGATTTAAACAGTGCGGTAAAAAAACTTAATATTAGGTAATAATAATAATAATATTAGTAAGTATGTTAAACAAGAGCTTTAACTTGACATACTAAAACAAATACTGGGGTATATTCAGCTCGTTTAAAAAGCTGTAAAGAATCAAATGAAAGAAAATCGCAAAACGCAATGTTTACGAATAAAATCAAACGGTTTTATAGGTTTAAGGTTAGAATATATGTAGACTTTGGGTTTAACAGCCAGCAATAAAACTGATATATTACCACAAACTATACCACGAATATCATATGACATATAAAATTAAAAAATAAAGAAACGCAAGACGCTGACACAGGATAAGTAAATATAATTAATATATTTATATACCTACATTGACCCTGCTAACTATAGGCCTACCACCTATCTACCAACCACCTAGTATAAGAACATGACAAAAACAATATGTATTTGAGTAACAATAATATATCTACTATCGCAGGAGCCAAAAGGATGCAAAAAGATGAGCCAAGGATGCAAGGAACCAATAATAATACACTTAATGAATCTAGTAAAAAAAGAGTAAATTATAGGAAAGCCTTTAACGTGGTTCCTAGTGGTTGGCTATTAAAAGTTCTACAAATATATAAAATACATCCCCGCTGTTACAAATTTTTAACAAATTTAAAAACAATAATGAAAAATAGATAACCAGAATACAAGTAAAAACCAACAGCGATCGTATATAAACCAATTTTATCAATATAAAAATATGAATATACCAAGGTGACACCCTCAGTGTTTTCTGGTTGTGTATGTGCTTGAATCCTTTATCCAACACTTTGTAAATAGTATATAGGTACATCACATGCATATTGCATATTAAATTAAAAAACAAAGGAACAAAACTGCATAAAATCTTAAAATTAACCATGATGATATTAAAATGTATATACTTGGTCACTCAACGCTAAAAGTAACTGAAATAGTATCCAAAGATATAAATATGAAGTACCTACCTACCTATATAGATGGGTAATCGTAAAATATATGGGAAAGTGGAGTAAAGAACAAACAGAGCAGAATACTATAATATCTAGGATATATCTAATCTATAAAATCTAGGATATAAGAAGATTTATGAAAATCAGTAACAAAACGAGGGTTACAGGAACTAAGCACAAAAGAAGCGATTGAATCTAGTAAAATCGAAACTATACTTTAGCACCTCTGGAAAGCTAAAGCTTTATTACATTTGCAGTTCCGGTCCTAATATATTCTTTCGGAGTGGCTAAATGCCCTGCAATGGGTCTAGAAAACCCAGATATACCTACTAACCAGAATACAATTAACACACTCAAACATTGTTCATTTTTGTATACAGGGTGATACACTAAAATTACTGATATGGTGGCAATAATTGAAAACAGAAATGATAGGAAGAAATTAATAAGTAGATACATTTTATATATGTTCTAAACTTAACTTATACTCATCAAGCACTGTAAGAAGTTAAACTGCGTGGAATCGAGATATTTATTTGATACTCCGAACTATAATACACTTGGACTATATATTTTCATCTTTACAACAAAAAGCAACTATGAAATATCAAGTACATAATTTATTTATTTAAGCGGAAATAAATACGTACACAAAAAATTATCAAATACATTACGTGTATATAACAAAGAAAATTTAAATATTGTCCAATTCAGAGATTATCTTAATTTTCATATTTTTACAATATATAAACACGTAGGTAAGTAACATATTTTGTTATTCTAAAAACTCTGGCTTTAGGGGACTGCACTTTAATAGCCTATATACCCCTCGGTGCGCCATATGTCCTATATTTACTCTTACTGTATACAGAGCCCCAAATATATATATTTTTTTTCGATTCGGACCAAAGGCATAAAATATTAGCAGATGATAGTTAAATAAAGATTAAGATAATAGTCGAAAAATAACTCCTCGTTATTTATGGTAACAAAGTTGAGAGCCACACCCCTCTGTCATCCCACCGCCGCTCGTTATTCGTATCCATGTGAATTGTCAGGTATGAAAGCTCCCACCCACAGATATTGATATCTCCCACCCATGCACAGTTCTTTTTCTCTGTTTAATACACAGTTTACGTACTTTCGACCCGTCCTTGTCTCAAAATTAAACAAATTTTTATTTAGGACTCTGTAGAATATGTACTCATTAATGAATGGTACTCAAGTTAAAGCTTTATGTAACTTTTAAGTAAAGCGTCATTTTTTAATGGCATTCCTCTAAATACAATACAATAAAAGGGAAGGGGACCATATAAACATACGGCTGCATGAGAAGTGGTTACAGCACCTACCTACTTATTTTAAAAAAGTTTTTATTATACAACGTTTACAATAAAGGCATTGTCTTTAAAGGGTTGCCCATTTTAAAATGTTTAATTAAAAGGAGGTAGGAGGTCCAGACTGTATGGCTTTTTGCCTGGATACAACGATGTCTAAATACACATGACTCTTAAGTCATGACCTAAAACGAGTGCAACATTGCGTGAACCATTAGGTGAAGTTGATAAGAGTGATAAGATGCCATATTTTTTAAATAATAACAAATTGCGATGATGTTAGAGAATAATAGATGTTTCAATATTATTCGAGATAATCTTTGACATGATACTGTAAACATTCGAGTCACCCACCAGATAATATTATAGAGGCAGGCGTTCAAGGTTTTTGACCTGTTTATGTAATGCCTGTACGTCTGGGGTTACATCGAGTTTAAAAAATAATTTGTTCACAGAAAATGTTTAATTATATATATTTTTTACAACGGTAGTAAAATCTTTCCACTTGTATCCAAAGTGGTCCACTTTTCTGAAAGTGGTTTTGCTTTTTCTCCAAAGGCCTACTTAGTGTTTAGGCTAAAATATAAAATATCAATAATACCAGCAGGATGGGAGATACGTTAATACATAATACTTCTTCAATTTCTTACTTGCAGAATGCCTTTCAATTTTCTTCAATTTTTTACTGGCATAGAATAGCTTTCCATATAGCGATTTCGTTTCCGTCAAGCTCTTTATAAACAGAAGCAATGTAGTGGTATTCCGTAGCCGACACGGTTTTTCAATCTGCAGATCGGACAGATTGCACACATCACAGATAATGACAAATCGCCTATTCTAGAAGCCGCGGTGCTCTTGCGAATTGGGGTTACATATTTAGTAAGAAACAACAAATAAACATCTAGTGCCGAAGAAATAATGTAGGTACTTTATCAGAATTCGGGCTTTCATTTCTGTACCAAATAATGATTTTTCAACTAGTAGGATTTATCAACCAAGTCGTTCCTGAGCGCTAATGTGGCATACAGAATCATACTACGCTATCTCCTTACCTACACTGTTTTATTGTATCATGCTACACAGTGGTATATCTATGTTATTTTGGTTGCGACTCTGAATTAGGCCCATTGCCCATATATCAAAATATCAAAATTTAAAAAATATACCTATACTTTATGTATATGTTATTTTAAAAACTGTACACACTAAGGTGTTACATGCGCATACAATAAAAAAGTTAAGTTACTTGCGGGAGGGAAGGGAACCTAATATGGCTAACCATGTACACAGGTACAACTCAAAACAACAAATTTTGTGGAATGACACCCGTAAACACGGTAGGTAGTTTGTTTTGTGCTGGTTTGTCTTAAATACCATTTAAAATGTAAAAATAAAGATGTACAAATTCTAGCCACGTCGTTTTTATCTTTGCAATAGACCAACGATAGTTTAGTTACGAGCATCACTAAGGTTGTGTTCCGATATTATCCGCGACCAACCAGGATTTCGGTTAACCGAAATATTGGTAAACCTGAAAAATGTGTAATTAAGGAACTGGCTGGTTAATCAACATGGATGATGAATTGTTTTTATTGGGATTCATTCAACCTTAAATACCTTCATATTCCGTGCTTAACTATTACTCTAGTCTTCAGTCAAAAAATAAATGAAACAGCAGATAATTTGGTATATTATAGTAAGATATAAGTAGTTTATAAGTAGATATAAGTGTAGCTTTCAGTCGACTTGGTCAAGTGGACTACAGAATACAATACAGAAAAGTAGAATTTATAAATATTTATTATAACTCTTAACGCAAGAACACCACCCCATCTGCCTTCACCATATAAACAAAATATAATTAAAATCGTTGAGAGAATTGATTTTTCTTCTCTCAACGCTAAAACCTAACCTGCTAACTCTTCGGTTGACCAATGTACCGCTCCCAGAGCACGGTCAATATTTTGACGTTTGGTTAACCTTTTTCAGGTGACTACAGTTCCAAAATTAAACAATTTTCAGGAATTTTTATTTAATGGAACGCTTAACCGGGATTTTGGTTAACCAAGTTTAATATCGGAACACAACCTAAATTATTACGTTAAACAAACCTAAATGCATGCCTCCAAAAATTATCTTTTAAATAGGTTTAAATATTTTCACGCAGAGGGCGCATTCGTGTTTGAAATCGCCAATACGGGGTGAGCAAAAGAATTTTTCGTGGCGGGTGGCTATTATTTTCAAAACATATTTCATTTACATATTCCAACAAAGTACTGTTGTTTTCTAAATTTGTCATAGAAGTATCAAATTGAAGTGTTTAATTTAATAATATATTTTATATTTTACAATAGCAATTCTACGATAGTTGAGCAGATGTAATTTTTTTTCTGTTTATTAAGTACATTTCTTAAGTTTCTGTTTAGTAAGTATTAATTAAGAAAATTAATTCTAATTTACTTGTAATGCTTCAATGTCTATTTTAAAAAGTCTATTCAGTTGAGGTAGTCATAAGTTATGATTGCTGAGCTGAGAGAAAATGAATACCTATATTTCCCTCTAGTTTTCTTCGATAATTTTAAAGATTAGATTATAAGAAACCCACCTGTCACGGTAGGATGTGCAGCGAGAAATCTTTGTCTGGCGGTTTCCAGTCTTATTTTCAGTGCATTTTCTTCGGGAGCTTCCAAAATACTGAAAATTATGGCACCGCTAAACAAAAACATAAAGTAAATGCAAAGATACATGGAGAAGTAGCAAGACGAGCGGCACATTCCCAAAATTTTCGGCCCCTCATATTTCCTGGTTGCCTTAGGATATAGAGGAATCTTTTCTGCGCAGTCTGCACTCGGTATGTAAATACCTCCATAGTTAGTGTAATCCATCTTTTTCGTCAATGTAATAAGTACACAATATTCGAATACGATTATAAATAATTAGTCTAACTAATAACTAAACAATTTCGCGCACTGTTATAAGTTTTCGCTGGGGTGGTTGAACATTTTTGTCTTTATAACAACACTTGTGTACATGAAAAGAATCACGAAAGTCCTTTCTTCCATTTTCTGAAAATTTGGAAGTAAAAGTCCTGAATTCACTCTAGAACTCTCAACCAAGGATTGAACGTAACTGAGAAAGTGTGACTCAGTCGAGCGTGTTTTTATAGTACGCTGTTATCTTTTAGTAAACTGAGATAGTTGTTGAATTAGTGTCTCTTCTACCTACAAATATAATTTTTCGTTTTCATACTAGAAATACGTAACCCTATAGCAGTTATTGATTACATAATTTAAGCAAATTTAATTGTCACAGTCGTCACCTAAATTATCCAGGTAGCCGGTACTTCACTTTTACTATCTTGGCTGATGAGTTTATTGACATTCTTATTCAATAAACATCACCACAGATTATTTTTAAGGAATAAACCTCTATATAGCGCTAGTTGCTTAGTTACAGACAATTTAAATGGTTTATCGCTACATAAACAACAGGTACTCACATGTGAATACATACACATACAAAAAAATACTACATAATACAAAAATTCCTTATGGAAAGTGGCTTTGACATAGTTAAGTGTCCCTTATAATACAAATTTTTAAATTTCTTTCTTTATAAACCGTTAATATCGAAAACAACTACAGAGTTCTAGTAGATACCATAATTTTTTAGAATTAACTTTTAGTAAAAACATGAAGGCTGCTAATTCAAAATGTGTTTCTAATATTTAAATGGGGACCAAGGCACAAGGGAACACGTCACGTCACAGGTCACGACCTATATTAGGTATACCAAAAACCTCCAGCGCGGTTACTAGACTGCAGTCTGTTATTTAACTAGTGATTAAAAAATTGTGATCCCAAAACTGTGGAAAAATCGATGACAGTTCATGGGTTATGACCAAGCATTTTCTATAGAACTTAGAAAATCCTTGAATTATGAAAACCTATTAAATAGTCCATTTAATATAAATTGCCCTATGTATCACAGGGCTGGTTTTCGACACGCAATTTCATAATAATTTATTTTAATACCGTGAACGAAAATACAACACCAGTAGCACTGGTAGCACATTCCAAAGCAAGGGTACAGTTTCTTGTAGTCTCTTTTGGATTACATCATCCAGAACGCTGATCACTGATATCCTGTTGCTAAGAGCAGAAATTATTTAATACAGACAGGTATACCTAGTTGAGTTCAACGATTTAGCTTCGTTTTATTACTTCTGAATTTTTAATCACTTTTTCTGAAGCGATTAAAAAGAAGCAGCAAGACAAACAAGGGTTTGAAGTACCATCTAAAGTCATTGTCATATGACTGACTGTAGGTCAGCATTGCGAATAATGTTATAGCTTGTGAAACTAATATTATCAGAATTTTAGTAGATAATAAAATGCCATATTTATCGCTGGACACATGTTTGATACAACAACATGTAATCTTCTATGGAAGGAAAAATTCCAATTGGCTTTCGCCTTTCTCAAGTGAAAAAGCTGTTGGGCCTGATAATGATTCCAAACCAATTCATAATATTTTTCAATATGAACAATATTGTGAACTTTTATGTGAACTTCTCAACCAAGGTCAACAAAAAAGTGACCAGCGTTTATCAGTGCACTACACGTGATGGAGGTCTGACTGGAAATCGGACTATAAATTATCTGAATACAAAGTTTGGTTGTTAATACGATATGACGACGCATACAGTACATATTATTTTAACGAAATGGCTTGGTGTCTATTAATCTAAAAAGGAAAAGTATCATCTTTATTATTAAAAATACAAATCACCCTTATTAATTATTAAGCAGGTCCATCAAAATCTATATCAATGTAGGTATAATTTTTTATCCAAATCTAAAATACCTATTGGATGTTTCCTGAAAATCGATGTTCATCCATCTAAGTTTTTGAGAAAACTTGGGAAATTATTTTGACTATAATGTTTTTGACCTGCATTAAGTCTGCAGTTGAAAATGTCTATTAAATTAGTAGAAACATTACAGTTGTTACAAATCATATGAAGAGGAGAATATTTAAGTACATTAGTACGTGGTGTCGGTAGATAAACAGATAAACTCTGCCGTGTCCTGAACCTTGGAACAGCAAAGGATAAATTATACTTACAAGAATTGTTGAGAATCTGTCAAATTATGCAGTATTTTAAATAGAATGACCTGCGAGAAATATATTCGTCTAGTTTCAAATTTGGCAACAGGGAATCCAATAAATGGGTAAATACCATCGGATTTAAAGAACAGACATTTTAAAAATCGCCGTGGGATTGACTTTAACTTATTGATGTATACACCACAATGAGGGAACCACACGAGAAAAGCATAGTGGAGCTTAGCTCCACTATGCTTTTCTCAAGCTATATAATCAAACTATAAAAGATAAGTTTTATTACGTCAGTACTTGTAAAGTCACGGCAATTACCAACAATGAATTCGTATGTTTTACTAGCTTCAGAAATAATGATGTCAATATGAACAAATTGTCAAATACAACACCGAGATCACGGAATGTTTTTGGTCGTGTTAAGATGATACTGTCAAGATTATAATTAAAAGTTATGCGGAACAGCCTGTGATGGAAAGACAACCTTGCATTTACTAACATTTAATGGTACTTAATTTATTTTCGACACACTATATTATCACAGTTCAGGTTATTTCGAAGGTGAATACAATCACTATGATTATGAATTGCATTATAGATTTTTCAGTCATCCGCGTAAAGGTGAACTTCTCTTCAGAACTTCTGTGAGTTCATCGATGAACATGAAAAATAATAAGGGACCATGAACAGATCCCTGTGTCATTTCTAAACCGAAGTAGACACGTATTCGACAGACTTGAATCCATTGTAAACTACATATTGCGTCCTACTGAGGTTTGATTTGAAAAAAGTTAATAAAGAATCCGAAATGCCAAATATATGAAGTTCCTGAAGCAGTAAGGAATGATTAAGTCTGTCAAATGCCTTGCTGAAATCCGTGTAAACAACATCTGTTTGCCTGTAATAATGATTGTCGATAGAATCAGCTATAAATTGCGTAACGCAGATCAGGTTAGTATAACAGTCAAGCGACTCTTCATGAAACCATGCTATGAAAGAGATATCATGCTGGAGATGTTACCGTAGTATGGAGCAAAATCTCTAAGACCTTGCAAAAATTACAAACAATAAAAATGGGTCGAATGTCGCTGAAGTCAAATGAAACCTTTTTTTGAAAATTGGGCACACCTTTGAAGGCTTCCACATAATATTTAATGTTAATATACAATCAAGCATCAATATCTACCAGTTATTCACAAAAATATCATTTCCACATCTATACCCGGTTTCCAATTATCAATAATTTATGGTTGATTGACCTGAATAGCCTATCGTGGCTCTCCAGTGTACCCTGTTCGGCGTTGTATTTCCCTCGCAGCCGACATACATGGAATTTTGCGTGCCTCTAAAGTAAGATACAGATATCCAAAAAGTGTCTCTTAATAGTAATGTATTAGACGAAGACAATATTGATTTTAATCAAGCAAACCAATTAAAACAATCTCTGTACTAGTATGGTACACTACTTTGGAGGAAGTATTTCCCATTGTATTAGAGACAAATTGTTTAACCCCAATACCAATGGACTCTTAGATATAAATCAATCTATCTAGGTTTGTAGATATATCAGATGATTTGAAATATTTCGGTGATGCCATTGCTCTACGAAATATTGAAGAAGCAATATTTATATAATAATTTACCTATTTTTACATTTTTTCAATAATCACAAAAAAGGATATGAATATTATTTCCTTTTATTTTAGGACACACAACAATAATTACAATAAACAAAAATATGGGCCTCTCTCTAAATATGAATTTTCTATAAATCAATGAATAGCAACTTATCAGCATTAGGGGAAGCCCTACGTTTTTAAATTGAGTATAATGGTGAAGACTACATCCGATATTTCGACAATATGTACAAGAAGGAACATCTCTTGGAAATTCAAAAGTCACGCATGTCAAACTTCACGGTTGTACAGCAAGTGTAGGTACATAGATTATGAACTAGCCTCTAACTCCTTGATCTTTTATTTTACAAAAAAAAAACTAAAAAACTTCTTTATAAGTACAGATTTTAATAACTCGTCTTCTAAAGAAAAGATTCATAAGCTATCCGATATAACACAATTATTGGGCGTCTGAAATTGGCCTGCTATTGCATTTATTAGTGTAATGTGGGTATTGAGGTAGGATGGTAAAAGTGGGAGAATAGATAATAGTTATTTATGGTGTAGTGCGTGTTATGTTACATATAAGTCACACTGGGAAATGTTTTCCCAAGTGACTTATATGATAACAAACGAGTGGCATATAAAATTTTATCCAACAGCAGAACTATGTTACCTCAAAAGAATGTTACCTTTTTTGCTAGCAGTTTATTTTAAAAGGGTTTGGTGTCATTGTTACGAATTCAGAAATTATTAAGGTGCTTTTATGTTACTACGCGCGCACCCACTATTGATGTGCGTTTCTTTAAATAATAAACAACACTGTCATCAAGACGTCATTTAGTTATTTCTCAATTTGTTAATGATAAATAGTGAATTTTTAATATGAGAAACCAGTTTTTAAACAAAATTGGATTAGGAAGAACTTCAGCAAGAAATTATTACACCATTGGGTATAATTTTACCCAAAAAAATCTCGTGGCGTTTACGATAAGGAGTTCAAGGCGTTTGAAGACTGGATGAAAGTTAAGCACGTTAAAGATATAAATGAAAGTGTTTTGCTTGCTTACTTTCTTGAACTATACAAGAAATTCAATGCTTAAGTCAACTCTCCTGCTTAAGATCAATTTTTTTGATATTAACTAGTTTTTGAAAGAAGCACCTGACGGTGACATTTTGCTCATGAAAACAGCTTTAATTATGGGGATTGTGGGAGCTTGCCGATGTGAAGAGCTGACTAATTTTTGTGTGTGGAAAATATTCAAGACAACGAATCATATTTGTATGTAATTTTACCTGATACAAAGACCAAGAAATTTCGTAGTTTCACAATAAAGTAGGTAGGATTTCTAGTCAATCCTGTAGAATTATGCGAAAAATACATGTCTTTAAGACCAAATTATACCACCAACAAAAGATTTTTTGTATTTTATAAAGATTGCAAGTGTAGGTACGACACAGTGCGTTGGAGTAAACACTTAGTCAAAAATACCATAAAAAATTGAGTACTGTGCCTACAACACCCTGAGTTATACACCGATCACTATATGAGACGATCATGCGCTACGTTATTGGCAAATACAGGGGTGAACATTACAACCTTAAAATGGCATGGGGGATGAATATCTACAAAGGTCACAGAAGGATAGAAGAATCCATCAACAATAAAATTGAAATTGCAAAAAAATCCAGGGTGCCGCAAGTGTTCCAAAACGAGCTGATGTAATAACAGAGCTTAGTCCAAGCACTGGAAGCCATACAAGGTTTTACCATTTCTGAATCCTCAAACTGCATTTAATTCTCATTAAATATTAATGTTCATACACTCGTGTGTTATTCTTCTCTTTATGTGTATGTATGCATGCTAATAATGACTGTATAGATGGTGACTGTTGGGGAAAATATTTTTTAATATTAAATATCTCGAAAACGTAAATTGGTCATGTAATTTTGGCTCCAGATGCCCAATTATATTTCTGATAGGATATTCTGAATATTCAAAAGACACTAAAATCCGTATTAACAAAGTTTTCTTGCTGTAAAATCAAAGATCAGGAAAGTAGAGCCTAGTTCAAAATATACGTGAAGACTGTACACTGGAAATATAGCCTTCCATTTAAAATAAAAAAGGTGGGGTCTTGGAATAATAATTTTTGTGACTGAAGATTTTAACTTAATTTATGCATTTACCACACAATATATTAAATTTTCAAAATGTAATTTATAGGAACTAATTATTTATAGGTATATGAAGATTAATCAGTACATATTACACGAAAAACCATGTATAGTAAAATATTTCTCACTTATCAATCATCCATTGAAACAAAATTACTAGATATTTTAATGGAATTACAGCGGATATTTAATTTATACTTAGGTACCCTCAAAAGACAATTATATGTATTAACTGGAAATGTGCTATAACACGAGGTTTTCTGGATCATTCAGCTTTGATTTATAAATCCACATTACACAGTTGTTAAAATTAAAATTATTGGTTCTTGTGTATATGACAAGTATATTTTATAGTGCAATATTATATTTATTTATCTGAAACATTAACAAAATCATTTTTTAATGCAATATTACTCTTTAACTCAGCATCTACTCGTTCTTTCGCCCGAAACACTTTAGATTGCAAGTAGAAAGATCCACTTTGTGACTTACTGTTTGCTTGATATAGATATTTGTATTTCTTCTCGACTTCTTCTGTATTCAATTTCTCTAAATTTAATATGCGTATGGCTTCATCTAAAGACATTTTATTTAAATTGTTTGTCGGGTTTTCTAAATCATTATGTTCCTTGTATCTTATTTTTGCCGCTTCTTTACTTAATTCGATCTCCTCAAAAATACTTCTACGGATGGACTTGAGTAATACCTTAGTTCCATGGTATACTACTTTTGGCAGTGTTTTGACCATTGTATTCCAATATAAACATTTTGATAAAGTACACACATTTTCTTTAAATTTACAAGCGGTACATCGTCTGAAATTGTCATAACACCATGAATTTACGTCAAAAATGTGTCGAAATATGACATTTTAAGCTTTGATCATACTTATTGGAGGGATAAAGTCAAATCAAGTAAAAAAAACTATCAACTTGACATGAAGAAATTATATAACAGAAAAATTAATTACTAAAGCGTTTCGACTTGGGCAAATGATATATAAAGCGATACAGAATTACACGTCCTGTATTTAATAACTTTCTTGAATATAAGGAAAACAATTCGTATCCTCTTCTTTACTTATTGAAATTACTTTCCTTCCTTACTTACCCCCGCTAAATCCCTCCAGAAAAATCCCGCTACATGTATGTACATGAAGTTTCCAGTAGGGTCTCAGCTTATATATAAACTAAGAATGAGTAGAATACATATGTAGTACCTATGTATGTATGTACAAGGTGGCCCGTTTAATGTGGGCCTATAACTTATCTCAGAAACTACAAGTCCCATGGAAAAAAAATTATATGAAATTGTTTTTTTCAAAGTTATTTTCCATTTTTCAATATATTCAAATTTATAACCTGTTTATATACAGAGCGATGAACTAAAGTTCCTTTTTTTTAAATAGCACACCCTATATTATTACATTTTCAGAATGACCTTCTAAAGCCAAGTTGAATGATATATGACATGATGGGTCTGACGCCCACCGTTTCGGAGTTATTGAAAATTATCTTCAAGAAATAGCCAATATTAAAATCGTGCTAGAAAAGTTAATAATTAAGTTTTTTAGCATCAACTTGCGCCAAGAGAATTCTAATTTTATTTACTTTATTATTTGCCGCGGCGATAGCTCAGTCTGTTAGGTGCTGGGTGATAGCCTGTGACTAACAGAATGGGTATATTGCGGCGCGAGTTCGAATCTCGCCAGGGGAGAAATGGCACCTCTCCCAGGGAATGGTTGTGTGTCTGCGTTTTTTTCATGTGTACCCTCCCTCTACACAAGCCTGAGGCTTTCAGAAGGGAGGTTGTCCATTTCTGTGGTGTGTTTTATGTTTTTTTATGTAATTACTCAATATTCAGTTTATAAAAAAAATTTTACCTTGTCGCCACATTTCGAAAACCATAAATTCTCTCGATTTTTTCAAATGGAACACCCTGTATATTGTTAAATTTCTAGAAAACCCTTCTGTCGACAAATTCAGAGATATATGATATGATGGGTTTGTATCCCATCGTTTCTGAATGATTATCCTCAGAATATGGGATTTTAATATTGACTATTTCCCGAAGATAATACTCAATAACTCCGAAACGGTAAGCATCAGACCTATCATATTATAATCATTGAACTTGTCTTTAGAAGGGCTTTCTGAAAATATAATAATATATAGGGTGAGCTATTTAAAAAAAAGTATTATCTTCGGGAAATAGGCAGTAATAAATCCCATATTCTGAGGATAATCATTCAGAAACGATGGGATACAAACCCACCATATCATATATATCTGAATTTGTCGACAGAAGGGCTTTCTAGAAATGCAATAATATACAGGGTGTTCCATTTGAAAAAATCGTGAGAATTTATGATTTTTGAAATGTGGCAACACGGTAAAATTTTTTTATAAACTGAATATTGAGTAATTACATAATAAAGTAAATAAAATTTGAATTCTCTTGGCGCAAGTTGATGCTCAAAAACTTAATTATTAACTTCTCTAGCACGATTTTAATATTGGCTATTTCCTGAAGATAATTCTCAATAACTCCGAAACGGTGGGCGTCAAACCCATCATGTCATATATCATTCAACTTGTCATTAGAAGGGCTTTCTGAAAATGTAATAATATATAGGGTGTGCTATTAAAAAAAAAGGAACTTTAGTTCATCGCCCTGTTATACAGGGCGATGGTAAACAGGTTATAAATTTGAATATATTAAAAAATTGAAGATAACTTTGAAAAAAATAATTTCATATATTTTTTTTTCCATGGGACTTGTAGTTTCTGAGATAAGGTATAGGCCCATATTAAACGGGCCACCTTGTACATGAAGTACGTACGTATGAAGAATACTGAGAAGAAATATCTTAAGTAATTTGGTCTACATGTTTCGATTATAAAATTAACAATCAGTTTAAGGTCAAATAAAAAAGTTGTGATCACAATCTCATTCTCTTTTTTTGTTTATACACTTTAGGCACATATGAAATGATAATAATAATAATAATAATAATAATAATAATAATAATAATAATAATAATAGAATCGAATGATGCTCCAAACCATCCAACAGCAGTGTGTCGATAGGATACGGATGCTAGTGACTGCAAAAAGTCACTAATGAAGCGGGCGAGAGAACTGACGGAGAATGAGCAATTCCGTCAAAAACCTTCTCATCTGTTCCTGCCGCCTCAGCGTGTTGTTGAAAACTCACCGACTGTTGATGAGATAGAGACCTTCTGGAAAACTCTGTACGAGGAGAAGCTACCACTCAATAAAGACACTCCAGCCCTGGCACACATTGAAGCTTTCTACCGAATGCTACAGCATCCTCAAGAGATGTGTTCACCGATAACTCCGGAAGAAGTTCCAAGGTCCGTCAAAGGCTCTAAGAACTTTGCTGCTCCTGGTCTCGATGAGATCAACAACTTTTGGTGGAAAAAACTACCAAATAATTGGGATTGCTCTTGAGTTGGTAGCTGGGATACTGAGTCGGTTGAGGAGAACAAGAGGTGCCAAATTTATTGGAACTACTCATTTTCCACATTCAGGCAGATTCGAGCCAATAAGCCTGATGTAGTCTTCCTCGACCACCAGCTCAAGACAATGTTTGTCATCGAGTTCTCGGCTCCTGCGGAGACCAATATTGTCTTGAAAGAGGAGGAGAAACGGACAAAATATCGAGACATTCTCCTCGAACACCGCAGACTCCATCCAGAATATACTGTGAAGCTTGTGGTACTGTTAATAGGAGCCTTCGGTGGAGCAAGAGATACACTGCTTTTGGAACTGGAGATCATACCGGCATGCGAAAATTCGGTAGATATTTTAGCCTGAAGAATGCAGAAGGCGGTCATTCTGGGCTCATTACGTCTACTCAGGGCACACGAATCCCGAACTCAGTAGTTACTCACTGTTTAGGATTAATTTTACCTCTGAATAGTTTGTAGTTATTCCCTAGCAGCAGACATTTTATTTATATTGTGTGGTGAACCAGTCTCTCAAGTACGTTGGAAGAGAGAGCATGTATTGTTGTTTTGTCAAGATGTGCTGACGAAAAATAAATGTTAAAACAAAGATAGTACTAATTATTCATTAAAAAATACAGTCCATTATTAGAAGAACAAACACTCACCTCACGGACGTGGGGAGTAGCTACTTTAAATGATAGATGGGTAGATATACATATATTATTCTAAAGGTATTTTATTTTCTATAAACGCAATGTTGTATTTTAATTGTGATTTTTTTGTTACTTAGAGGTTAAGACTCTCCTTTAGAACACCCATAATGTGATAGGTATCCATGAGCCCTTATTGCCGTATTTCTTTCCTTGTCCAACGATACATGCTGTAGATGGATATATCCTCAGATTAAGGATGTTTTGACACACGGTTATTTTGACGCAATTTTCAATCTCTTACTATTTTATGACTGAACGTGTGTCGAATTTTTCCTTGCCATTTACATTTTTTACAACACAGAACTTATATTGCGCGAGTTCCCTCTTCTATCTGCAATTACTTACCGATTTTTTTAAAGTTGCTACAGCAACTGACATACAAGACCCATCAAAAAAAAATGTAGAAAGCCACTGTATGTATATAGAAAACTATTCAAGTTAAGTTAAATTCAAAAGTGAATGAGCCGAAAACCTCACCTACCGCGTATATTGTGACTCACAATCAAACAAGTTAATCAAGACTTGTTTAGACCAATAAAATAAAAGTAAAAAAAAGAGAGTCCAACACTATATCAATGTTATATATCACCGTCCCTACAATCCTAACTAAAATGAGTCATCCTGTAGATACATCTTGTCCAGGATAAAAAGTGGAAGATGTGCAGAGGAAAAAGTGAGGGGTGCCTATTAAACAGTCTCAAGAGGAAAAGCATAAAGAGGACTTATATCGTTGCTCCTTTATTTTCAGGCCATCAGTAAGTATATTGGAAAGTCAGATTTATTTTTAATAGCAACGATAATGGTATGTTGGTATGGAAATCTTACAAAAAATGTAAAACGACATTACAATGCCTCTATAAGAACATTTCCTTGGTTTTTAAGAAGAACTACAGAAACAGTCACAAAACCAAAATTGGACTGAGTTTCTACTTTATAAAAGGATTAAACATGGCATTTTCTTAAGTATATTGTATATTAAGTATATTAGTTAAGTATCTTAAGTATATTTTTAAACTTTAATGTCTATTTTGCGGTTTACCAATTCTCGCTTAAAGTAAATGTTTGTTGATCCCTAAATCACACTGTGACTCGGTTGGAAGATAACAATGCCATATAATGGCTTAACGATCTGTAACAGCCCCATCAATATATCCTAGCTAATGAAAACTGATACTTGGCTTAAATTGCTCGAGGGGTTTACTGTGAAGCAGGGATAAAGTGAGACTTGGATTAAATGAAGAAGTTTTTAAAGCCGAAACTCGGCTTTGCATTTAGTTACTTCATTTTGTGTAAGATTCTGGTATTAATTGATTAATACCAGAATTAATTAGATCATATTAGTGTTCCCGGCACTCTAGTTTTACTTTATCTAACTTTAGTAGATATCATTTTCTCAGCAATTCTAATTAAAGCTTGAAAAGAAACTGGAATTCCGGATAATAGTTGATATCAAGGTACTAAATTTATTAAACATTGTACCAACTCAATTTCAGAATGTCTAACTTTTGGATTCAATTTTCGACTGCAGCAGAAAATAAGAATTATGTATTTGAAGAGATTCCTAAAACAACTACTCACGGGCAATGTGCCCCGACTGGCATTGCATTACTTAGGAATCTCCATAGGAGTCGCCACATCATTCATCGAAACCAACTAATCAGACACTGACCGGTTTCGCGCTTATTATGTGCTCATCAGAGTGCCAGAGGTAGTGGAGTCGATGAACGATGCTGCGACGTGATTGCCTTATGGGCATTGTGAATGTTAGTAGTGGTGGGAAACACACCGTAGTGCTCTCTTTGAGGGCACTACGGTGTGTTTCTCACTACTACTAACAAGAATTATGTATCTGTATCTAAAAGGAAGAAAAATAGGACCAAGTTATTATTATAGTAATAATATGATAATCATTTGGTTATTGCCGATAAAATCTTTGTCCAACTGTATCTGAAGATATATTGAAAATAAAATGAAAACTCTAGCCTTTGCTATATGAACTATTATTTTTCGAGAATAATCAATATATTTTGATAACATATTTATAATGTAGTATTTGTAAAATGTTTTTATAAAATGTTTTACTTCAACTTGATAATAAATTTGTTAGATTTCAGAACAAATAAATATAAAAACTGATGACCTTATTTGCTAAATATATAATTTAACCGTAATATATCATAATCTACTTTTTTAAATAAGAACACCGAATAACAAAAGTGGGTAAGGAAAATGAGTAAAAGCAGGAAGTTTTTCACACTTTGTGAGGACACAAAGAAACGAGGACAAAATTACCGGACTGAAATTATAAATCAACACACGATTTGGTGACTATTTTGTTCCGTGCTAGTTAGTCGCTTATATTGTTTATAAATAACTTATACCAAAGAAGTAGATTCGCTCTTGTCATGAAATTATTATTTCTCACGGTGGAATTATGTTCAAGTACCTAATAATCTTCCTAATATAATCAATCTTGATAAATTATAATACTATTAGTAAATTGGTGCAATTTTTATGAAGGGATTTTCAATTTGAATCAGACCACATAATATATAATAAAATACTAAAACCGGAGACAAATATTATTTATCTACGAAAAAGCCCTCGAGCTGGCGATGTCAGTATGGTCGTATAAAACTCATATAGTAGTTGATATTTATCAAAATATATAATATTCAAAAATATATAAGGTATTATATATTATATATATAAATATATATATTATTATATTATATATATAAATATAGATGTATAATATATAAGGTCAAGGCTTATTCGCAAGGATGGCTTGGCAACTATCCTGGCGATGGCCTAGGATGGGAAGAATGTCAACTTAGTGTTAATGTGAGAGATTAAAATCAGTTGATGATTGCCTGTTCCCTAACTAATGAGATTTTCCAGGTTTCCCTCATTCCATCACTGAATGGTTGTTAGGGCCTACCTACGTAAGTCGTTCTTGAGGCGCAAATGCGACCCGCTAAATATGCCGCACCCTCTCCCACACAATTATCAGACCTTCGGGCTAATCCTTGTGATTAGAATGAGGGGTAGAGATATTATTATTATTATTATTATTATTATTATTATTATTATTATTGTTACATAATAGATCCGGTTCAAAAATGTAAGTTTCATATTTACACTTTTTCTCTATATTTCATAAGTCCCGAGATAAAGGGGTGGTGAATTATATTTGGAATATCCTGTACATATTAATGGCTTAGATTGATTAATAATTAGATAACAATGAACAAAGAGACTGTTTAAAGGGAAACTCATCATACATATTGCTTATTTTATTTTCAGAAGTATTCTTTAATAGTGTATTACAAATAATTATCGTGTTTAATGTTTAATATGGGTCGCTTCATCGTCGTATATTATACCAAAATGGGCAAATCATTTACATTGTACCTTAAATCGTAATTCTTCAGAGAAACTTTGATGTAGACTCATTTTATTTCGTTGCGCAATTTCATATTCCCTGAGGTTGGGAATGAATAATTTTCTTGGCAGGTTCTCGGTATCCATATTTTAATAACAATTAAGGTTGTCAGTTTTGAAGTAATCTTTCTCCCCGCTGCCTTAATTTGAAATGTTAATCGTAAACATCTCAGTTATTTAAATTCCTTAACCAAATCATTATTCAGAGAGAACGCTAAATACACCATTTAGAGGCAAATGCGCAGAGCTCAACAAATTAGTGCAAATCGGATCATACTGAAACGGCTCCTTCTTTAAGGGTCGTTATAAGCGGTAAATGGGGTAAAATAAATCAACACATTACGTGACTTGTTATGTTGCAGAGCAGTAACATTGGCATGATGCTTTAATTAATTAAAATTGCTTCTAACATTGTCAGTTTACAGTTTAGATTACAAAAGTTTTATGTAGGGGAATCTCTACGTATCTTATACAGGGTTATTCAGAACTTATCCATAATAAAATTTGGTGACGTTCAACATACATGTACAAATGTGGTAGCGCAAAAAAAAATTTTTTTGGCGCGTTCTGAAAACTATTTTAAAATTTTTAATTGCACACCGCTGGATACTGGTCCACTGTAATGGAGTGACCTTGGGACTGACAATGCAAACTGGCGATATCACATATAGCACAAAAAAAACTTCGGAAGTTCTGAGAGTATACCGACACCCGACGCAAAAAAGATTTGCAGCGTTTTTACTTTAAAATAAACTGAAAGATAGATAGATGTGACCAAAGTGACGTATCTTTAAAATTAATAAAATTTTGTTACACTAATTTTGAAGAATTGCGCTACTTGATTACTAGGTATTAGAAACATGAAATTTATAAAAAATTTGCACATACCTTGTTACAAAAGCTGTTCGAAATTTTGTCCCTCGACTTGTACACACTTTTGGGCACACCTTATCCAATTTTGCCGCACTAAAGCGAATATTCCTCTTGGTTGCTGATCTTGTAAACGCAAATTATTCGCGGCAGCTGTGATACGCTCGCGCAAATTGTCTACTGTTTCCACTTCGGTACGGTACACCACACAAAAACCTAACTCACTCACAAAACCTAACTCATAATGGATAATCCGCTGGTAATAGTGCTTGAACACGCTGGATATGATACGGATAAAACTGAGCTTCGTGTAGTAAGCGCCACACCGTTGATTGGGATACCTCAGGCACCTGCCTAGCGATCTGACTTGTACTTATTCGCGGATTTTCACGGACCAGATTCAACACTTGTTCTTCAGCTGCTAAAATGCGTTGTGGTCGTCCCGGGCCATCATCTCGTCCACAATTTGTACGTAAATTACCAGTATCACGGCCACGTTGTACCACTGCCGTAAAAGTTGCATAATTTGACGTGTGTCGATTGGGAAATAGATCCGCATACAAGCGCGAAGCTGCCACTGCATTTTGTCCAACTTCACCATAAATAAGAATCATGTCCATTAACTCAGCATTACTGTACACATGAGCCATTTTGAAAATTTTAAAGTTTAACACTCCTACGATAAATAAAACAACAAACAACAGTACTGACTTCTTGTTTCTAATGTGCCCAGTATCTAGGCTGGGCTGACCTCGTTTTGTTTATGACCAACACTGAGAGAGCGTAGACAATAGGGATATTATCCCCACTCCAACTCTATTCGCTCGGTCTTGACCAGGCGTTTCAGGTACAAAAACTTATTTACTTTTTTTGTAGGAATGTGGTATATCAGATGTCGTTGAAGTACAGTTGCCCATCTACGTATTCCTTTATAATGCTATAACTTTTAACATTGTTTATGGGAAATCCAAAGACTCTTATTATAAATTTTTTTGGTGATATCGATTTCTTATTTAAGGATGCACATATCCTCAAAGTTTTAGAGATAAGTTCTGAATAACCCTTTATAAAAACTAAGAAGCTCATGTTACACTTTATGGTGTAAATGTCATCAGTTGTGAGTTGCAAATTATGATATTAGATAATAATAATAATAATAATAATAATATCTCTACCCCTCATTCTAATCACAAGGATTAGCCCGAAAGTCTGAGACTTGTGTGGGAGAGGGGCGGCATATTATTATTTCGCGGGCCGCATTTGCGCCTCAGGAACGACTTACGTTGGTAGGCCCTAACCACCATTTAGTGCTGGAATGAGGGAAGTCTCATTAGTTAGGGGGACAAGTCAAACATCAACTGATTTTAATCTCTCACATTAACACCAAGTTGACATTCTTCCCATCCTAGACCATCGCCAGGATGGTTGCCAAGCCATCCCTGCGAATAAGCCTTGATCTACGAGTAAACAATTTAATGAAAAATTGTTGGTGGAATGGGAATTAGAACCCACGATATCTGGGTTGAGCGATCGAGACGCTAAGCCCTGAGCCACCGGCTCGGTGATTTTATCAAACAATTAAAAATGGAGTACAAAATATGCTATTTCATTTAAAAATAAGGCTTATTTTTATGAAATTTGATGTTCTAGCATAAATTTTTATGCCAAAGCGAATGGTGATAGTAAAAAGAGCCGTTTATCAGTTCCTAAAGGATAGTTTTCATAAGAGGAGAGGGTTGTTTTTCACTAAACTTTTTTATCTAAGTAAATACAGTAATTTTAATATTACATGTGAAAAATTACGACTTTTTACGTAAAAAAGGTACTCGCTACTACTTCTTTTAACTCGCTACAGTAAACGGTTTTCCAGATATTTTGAGTGCCCAAGAATTTTCTAAAATGAATAAAAACCATTATTTTTATCTACTGTTTAAAGGGCTGTAGCTCTATTACAAACCATTTTAGGGCATAATGTTCATCGGAACTTTATTTTTATTTTTAGAATGTAGAATCATTCCTCGAAGTCCGGTATACCATTTTTTACGCCCTGTATACTCGTCACGTTGAATGTTATTTACAAAGTAATTACTTGTCTACTGAACATTTAACTGAAAGTAAGTAATTAAAACAGTTCACTTTTATGGATGATATTAAAAATCAATGATATACAGCATAGTATCAGTAAATATTCTGGTGGTTGCTGACAAAGCAATAAAGGGTCCAAAACCGATCATTTCTAAACTTTACTTGTAAAAAAGTTGTGCTCAAAAACATTTTCATGTTATATATTCAAGTTAATCAAATGTAGCGATTCTTTTATTTTTCTGTGTATCTTGTATTTCAGAGACTGCGAAACAAAATAAGAATACAAAACTCTACCGAAAAAGAGTTCCTCTTTAGTTACATCAGTATTTCCTCGCATTCAGAGACGTGTTTTTAAATGATCTATATATGATTCATTGAAATATATGTTACATCCATTTCTAGTTTATAGTATTATTAGTAAATTGAGTATATGAAAACACTAAAAGCTGCAGCTAATATTGTAAACTTGATATAAGAGGTAATTTTAAAAGTATCTACATTGTTGAAAGAAATTATCTTTTATATTAGGTACGATATTAATTCACGAAACCATTTCATGTCGTCCTCATTAAAATATATTTTTGGAAGATTATATAGGAAACATTTGACCTCTGGCCTAAAAAAAATGAGTTTATAATTTGCTTGCAACGTTCAGTTGCTATACGACGTTAAAAACATTGTTGTTATTCATTGACGATTTTTCCGTTCAACATCAGGATAACAGAGTACTAGAGGAATATTTCTCGTTATCTTTGTTTTTAAAATAAACCCCAATTAATTCAACTTGACAACTGAGCGTATTTATAAAGATATAAATTTAAAAGTGAATGAATTATCAGGACACATGAACATTTTTCATTTGAAATGCTGAAAAGTGAAACAAAATCAGAATATAAATGTCTTTACATAACAGAATTACCTATATCATAAGATAAGAAATACAGAATATTCTGGATGAATATTTTGGAATGGATCGAAGATATGATTTTAATAGAGAAAAAGTAATAAGACCTTGTGAGGCAAGCAAAGAAAGAAGGGAGTGATAGGAGCGAGATTTAGAGAATAAGTAAAGGACAGATATTATACCTACAGGTAGACACACAATAGTTGTTTTCGTTATAACCATTAGAACATATTCTGTGATTAGAACCATTCTGAATAGTCAAAGTGGGTATTGCACATGGTTCTTTTAAATGTGTTTTATTTTATTATTTTGTTTTATAGCAGAACTGTTCCAGAACCGTTCGGTGTCAAGTTACTTACATCTCACACTTAAAAGGAAAACCACAAATGAGAGAGACAGGTTAATTGACAGAAATATTCAAACAGGTTTTTCTAAATGCAGCTGATATATTTTTACGTCAAATTGTATAGTGTCAACGTGTCAACAGTTTTAGAAAATGTCATAGGATGTCTTCGAAGGTGTAGATAGATATTTAATCATAAATTGTGTCAGGAACCACTTGTACCAATACAATTTCTATTTCTGAAATATTTATATGAATTACGAATATACGTTCTCGTACTCACCTTGCATAATTCTAACTAGGTCCAAAATAAAGAACCTTCACTCTTCTGCTTTTATATATTAACATATTCTTAGTACTTGTTCCAAAACAAATTAAACAAATGTAAAATCAGATATGAAAACAGCAAAAGAAAATATAAAATAAATAAATCAGTACCCAGTGTATGGAATAATAGAAAAAAATGTAGTACCTAAATTCTTAAGTGCATGACTACATTCGTAACGTATTGCTTTAACACTGGTACCTACTTTAGGCAAAACTGATAAATTATGCTCCTCAATATTTTTCAATCTAGAAGCGAATCATTCGTCTTGTTGAACAAAAAAAGAGAGTTAATATTCTAAAACTAACAAGATTAAATTAATATTTCTGTTAAAATATATATCATTCAGTAAAAGTTCTGGATATATGATTTATTTTAAAGCTGTAATATTTTTGGAATTGCTATTGATGTTCGGTACTTACCTACTTTGAAAGAACTATCTTTCGTAATAGTTAGGTTCTGAAGAATAATAATAACTTCAGTACCTCCAAGAATCATATGCATTTTGGATTTTTCTTCAATGATATAAATTCTAATATAAGTATTTCTCGTTTACTTTACCTTGTTTAAAGTTATTTAAGAAACTTTAAAATCACTGATGTTTTTACTAAAACTATAATTAAAATTATCTAATGAGAAGAGTGGAAAAAAGTTTCTTGAGTCTTGGAATGTGGTTCTACAACGCCTTGAAAGTTCAAACGAATTTCTTTGACACTATAGCGTGCTACGAACGAGTTGGTGGACGACACCGTTAATTGCTTTACGAAATAATGAACTTCAATGATCAAAGGTAAGGTAAATTCATTATTCGCTTCAATTTCCGGTTATTAAATTTTATGAAGACACAGGTAGCTAGTGATTTTCATATATACTTTTAATATATTGCTTTCGCCTATCGGTAGGTATACAAAGTTTTTGGTTTTGGTAATGTATATTTATATTATAATATATCATGTTGACCCCTTATTCTAATCAGAAGGATTAATTCGAATGTCAGAAACTTAATAGGCTCAAGTCAGATAAGCAAGTTCATCTACAATAATATAACGTGATATATTCCGACCAAATTACATAGTCGATCCGGAAGTGATTACAAAGGGTGTACACTTTTCGAAAACTGAAATATATATAATATAATTAATTACTTGGATAGATCCGACGAAAAGACAGGGTTGGCTAATATTATTTCAGATCAAATTTTATATAATATTGCCCTTGCAAATTTTACCTGAAAGAATGAGAGCCACCCTATCTTTAAACCGGGTCTATGAAAAGTCCGACCACTAAACAAACTTGAACATTTATTTAGGGCCTACTGCTCCCTTTAAAAAAGTTTTATAGGTATTCAAACTACCACTGAGTGTCCAAAAGCTTTAGTGCTTTCGGTACCAACATAAAAAGCTTTATGGGCTTTACTGATCTAAAGATTGATAAATTCGCAACAAGGACACTTACAAAGTGGGTTTATAGATGTTGTAAAACCTGATTTCAATAAAAAGGTGCGCTTATACTTTATACAAATTCTGTGGACTTTTGAAATTTATAGCTACCTAAGTGTATATTGATAATTTGAAGTGTATAAGGAGAAGACCAAAGAATTAAAATAGTGAATTATTAAACATTACTAAAGATTATGAAAACTCTGCGAAAAATTTAAAATAAATAAAATTAATGTCAAATAAATTAAAAAATCTTAAATATATGGTCTTTCAACAGGCAAGGTCATGCGGTTCTAAATCATTTATTTGTACACTACAAAACGGTGCAGGTAAAAGCGATATGTAGCAGATAAAACATCACTCAAAATCGTTTAAAAGATGTTTTCATGACAATTGTCAAATAGTATGGTCTGAATTTAGGTAGTTGTGGATTAGTCGCTTTGATGATTTGTTTATTTATGTGGTATTTTTTTAGTATGGGTTGTACATTGTTTATCGACTCAATTTTTATGTGTGTGAAAGTTGGCAGTTCTGAAGATCCTGCTGTCAAATTTCAAACGGTTAATTCACACCAATTTTAGGCGATTCTTTATATAGAAATACAAAACATAAAAACAGCAAATCTAGTCACTTTTTTAATCCTGTAATTATTAACTCTTTCTTAAGTGAAGTTTTAAATATTTAAATCAGTTAGCGAAACGCTAGACAAGGTGTGAAGCAGAAAACAAATTTATTTATTTCTACCGTATTTCACATATCTACAATTTAAATAAGAATAAAAAAAATAATGACCCACAGTACCTATTTGCTCTTAAAAACTGAATGTGTTTTGATATTTGAAGTCCGCACTGTATGATGCACTTTGCACAATCTATAAAAAACGTACTCGAAAGTTTCCATCATGAACTACTGATTTTTTAATCGTAAAAATATTCGCGGTCACTGCTTCTATTTCCACATCGACAGTTATTTACGCAGGGGGCAATACAAATAATTAGATATCTACTAAAAATATCGATGACTGAATAAGTAAAATCAACTTTGAGGTTAAAGGTTACAAACAATGTACATAGTTTATAAATACTTATATAGAATTATCTATTACAAAAACCGATTATAAGTCGAGTTAGTATTTTCATCAATGTATATTTCATATTTTATTGATTATTGTAAATGTTTACTTATATTTAGCTAAAATTAAAGGAAATTCAAATATTTTTACTTAAGTATTAACACAAATTAGTAGGTACCTAAAAAAAACTGAGGCAGAAAGTAAAAATTATCAATTTGTAATCAAATAGTGTTTTGAAACTGAAACAACTTATAAAATAATTGATAAAACTTACGCAAAATATAAGAATAAATACCATAAAATAATAAAATATATTTATTACCTAATTATTGTTTTATGTTACACCATCATCGGCTAAATCAAGCTTATCTCCCTGTTTCAGTGTTTTACGGCAATTACCGTAATTGGATTGGTTCTGTCAAGGGTTTGCGTGTTTTGGCGTATCTTGACTGATTTAGTATCTGTTGTTATTTATGATTTTATTGTTATCGTTTTTTATTTATTTTGTCAGAGTTATATGTTATTAATTTTGTAATTAATTATAGTTCTGTAAGTTTTAGCTCGTATGTAATTTTGTTATAAAAATTATATTTTGAATAGACCGCATAACACTAAAGCGAGTCGCTCACAAAATTTACTTGAAAAGCCTAAATCAAAATAAAAAAACATGTATACCTTATCTTCTATCCATACAAGTTAACTTGAAGTAAACTATGTATACAGGATTCACAAACTACAATGGAAAGCGGTCCACGATTTTCCTAATTTATTTTTTTTGTCTAGTTTGACAATTGGAAATTTGAAAATGGAATAATCCATAGTTTTCAATGTCAGAACATGGTGACGCTACTTACTGAACCTTCCAAGGCAACGAAGTAAACAATTACAGACTCTTGTATACAAATTCGAAGCACAGTTGGCACACAGCCAACTGAACTCTGACTTTAAGCCTAATGTTGTGACTATAACACAGAAATAAAGACTATAGAATGGAAAAGTCTTATACAAGTATTGTAATATTTTGAAGACCGGAAATGAATGATCCAGTCCGGTACGGATGTTGCGCAGTTCACGTTGACGGAAGTCAGCATTTTGCTTGGAACTTTGAACGACACACCATGAAGTAACACGATATTTATGAAAGTTCAATAGTATACCGTGTTTCTTCAAACACTCTAACTTTTACTTCAAGAAAAAAACAGACATTGCAGTTTATATGTATATGAAAGAGCTGTTGACGTCTTAATTGACGAAGACAGTTATCATCCGTCTCTTGTCATTTTGTACAGTTTTGAATCTCCCACACATTGCCATATTACTGATCTAAAATCCTCGAATTCATATAACTTTAGAAAAGCGAATTTTGCTTTGCTTTACCAATCCTTACTGGTAATCAATTGGGATTTTTTTAATGGAGTTCAGGATATTAACCAGGCAAGTAATGAGTTCTATATCAGGCTTGATTCAATATTTCAAACTTGCGTTCCTAGAACAACCCCAGCGCGCCGTTTCTATCCTCCGTGGTTTAATAGGTTATTAATCAATAAACTTAAAGATAAGTACAGGTGTTGGCGAAAGTACAAAAGCACAAATGATCGTTCATTTCTTACTAAATTTAAACGTCTCAGAGCGGAATTTATAGTTGATGAAAGGAAACTAAATAAGAAATATTTAATAAATATAGAAAATAACATAAGCCATGATCCGTCTGCTTTTTGGAAGTATGTGAATATTAAGAACAACCGAAATATACCTAATAGTATGTCTTTTCAGGATGAAATACTTACTTCATCTGGTGATGTCTGTAATACCTTTGCTACTTGTTTTCAAAGTTCTTACAATGAACAAGTGGACAATATTAATCTTCCTGGAATTGCAGATTTAAATTGTGTTAACTTGAATATTTCTGACTTCACTGAGGATGAAGTATTCAAGTGCTTGAGGAATCTTAAACCGAAACTCACTAGTGGCCCTGATGGCATTTTTTTGGCTTAAAGACTGTGCGGCTATATTTTCTACTCCCCTCAAAATATTATTTTATAAAATTTTACATTCATGTACTTTTCCATCTACCTATATTGAAGTTATCTAAAATAATTCCAATATTTAAAAATGGTGAAAAAACAAATATTTGCAATTAGACCTATTGTAATTATTAACAACTTTGTAAAATGTCTTGAAATGTTGCTATATAAAACAATTTGTTATTCATACGAAGCACATGATAATTGACTTCCAGCATGGATTTTTTCGAGGTAGATCGACAGTAACAAATCTACTTTGTGTAACAGAATTCATTTCATCTGCCATCGATTAAGGGTTCCAAACTGACGTTGTATATATACGTATTTCTCTAAAGCCTTCGATAGGGTTGATCATGGTATGTTGTTGTTGTTGATGGGCGGCGCGGTTACCCGCAGCACTCAGGTCTTTCGACCCATTGTGCCTACCGCTAGTTGGAAGCTATTGGAAGAGACAGTGCTGTGCACATAGGCCAACACCCGTTGTAGGGGAAGCTCCCTAATGTCCTGAGGCAGAAGAAATGCTGCACCCAGGTGTTTGTGTCTCTTTGATCATGGTATACTATTAAGGAAATTAGGTTCTTTCGGTTTCTCCTCCTCCTTCATCCTTTTTCTAAAGTCATACCTTTGCAATAGAGTTCAGTGTGTGGTGTACCGTGGTTATAGGTCTAGCGAGGAATTTACAACATCTGGTGTTCCGCAGGGTTCGATTCTTGGGCCTCTTTTATTTACCCTATTTATTAATGACATAGTTAGTCGGTTAACGGTTAAATATCTATTATATACTGATGATTTAAAGATTTTTACTAGAATCTCAAATTTACAGGACTGCGAACATTTGCAGCAGAATTTGAATATTATCAATGAATGGTGCATACTAAATAATCTACATCTGAATTCAGAGAAATGTAATGTTATGTCGTTTTCTACAAAACTAAATACCATAAATTTTAATTATTCTATTGCTAATAGCATCCTTTCTAGACCTGAGACCTTTTGTGACCTTGGTGTTACATTTGACAGAAAGTTAAGTTTTAATAAACATATGTTAAACACAACTGCCAAGGCGTATGAATCTCTTGGATACGTTATTAGGAACATGAGCAGTTTTACAAATGAAACTTGTCTTAAAACATTGTATATTTTTCTAGTTCGTTCTAAAGCTGAATATACCTCAATTATTTGGTCTCCTAATTATTCAATTTATATTGACAGTCTTGAGAGAGTACAGCGCAGTTTTCTTAAACTTGCTGCCTTTCGTTCAGATGGAGTATTGGTTTCCTATTGGTTTTCCTCATTCTCAACTTCTTGACAGATTTTCGCTTATTCCGTTAATAGAAAGACATAACACTGCTTGCTTAATTTTTCTTTTTAAATTACTTCATAATCATATTAACTGCGCTGAAATTGTAAGCATGCTTAACTTCCATGTTCCCAGAACGGCCTCACGCCATTCAAATTTATTTTATTTGCCAACTACACGGACAAACATCAGGAAATTTTCTTCATTAAACGATATAGGTATGTAACATTTATAATAATTCGTCCTTCGATATTTTTTCTTGTTCGCTTTCTTTTATAAAAAGATTAATTTTGTAACCACTTCTTTTATTTTAATGTTGGCCTTATTTTATTTACTTAGCTTTTCTTACTCATTATTTGCTATGCTTGTATAATATTGTAATTTTATTTGACAGGTTTTGTCAATCTTTTATTTTAGTATTTTTATATTTCTTTGTGTCTTATGTTGATTATGTTAGTTATGTTCATTGTTTTATTATATTATTGTAAATGTATTGTAAATTTATTTTCCCATTCTAGTACTGGGCCGTTAGGCCTGTTGAATGGTGTACTACAATAAATAAATAAATAAATAAATAAATAAATAAATAAATATGTAACTTTAAATAATAAAATATTTATTACTTGCGTTCTATTATTTTTCATCGTAGATAGAACGTGACGTCGTATGGCCGAAGCAAAATTTGAATTCCGTAACTCTAAAACTAACTATCCGTTAGTTTTAGAGTTACGTCTATTCTATAAACTTGTCGTTACACACCTTTTACATATTTCAGATATTATTTAAGAGTGGCTCTGTGTTCACAAAATATACACTATTTTTTATATATATCGTGTTTAAAAAACGTTTATCCTCAAATTCGAAAAATTAAAATATTCAAATTGGTTTTTTTAATATGAAAAAAATGCTTAGGAAAACAGCGGGATAATAGCTTTAGATAATAACTTGAAATAAATCCCTCCACATTCACGTAAACGAACAATTTTCGTTAAAGTTTTTTATATTAAAGTTCTTTAATTACTTCTATTTCCGTAATATGAAAGCAGAGAGACACGCCACAGTAAAAGTTAACTCACCAGAAACACAGGAGTGGTTGTTAAGGAAGGCGGATCGGAGACTTCTCAAACTTTGTACCTTTTGAAGCTCCTCCGGCCCTTCTATTGCTGAGAATACTGAGGCACCTAGGACTAAGAAGAGGAAGTATCCACTGAGGAACAGAAGGAAACGACACAACCCACGACTGGTTAGGGTCATTTTCCCCTGTAAGAAATAACTACAATTAGACACACTCCACATTAAATGGGGAAAGTAGTGCAGAATTTAAAGTGCATCAACAGATCGTTCTCGATTTAATTAGAAGAAATGGAAATCTAGATAACATTCCTTTTCACGATATACAATTACGGTAAAATAATTATTTTCCTATTGTTTAAAATTGTATTTAATTTAAAACTGGCGTATTGCGAAATGTACAGGGTGTCCAAAATAAGATCCTCTATCCCCTTATCTCAGAAAGTATAAAAGGCAGAGAAAAAAGTTAAATACAAAAGTTTTTTGTTTTTACCTTAATTTTTCATTTTTATAACTTTCGTGAATACAGGTTGTTCAGTTTCTCTGATCCAGGCATCAACTTTCTTTTTTTAAATGGGACACCCTATATTCCATTACGTTTTTGAACTCTCCTTAAAATTCTAGATCGACATTGTTAAGAGTACCCTATACCTATCATTTACCGTTACGAAGATATTAGCATTTAAAGAAAAAAATCTTTAAAAAACACCTGCTCAAAAAATCTCGGCAAAACAAATAAGACATCCAAAAAAAGGTAAATAGGGTTTATTTCGTAGACAATTAGACTCAGAAATTACTTCTATAAATCGATATTACCTGATTAATATACAGGGTGTTTTTGACAGATGGCTCAAACATGTATATGTTAAAACTCCTGAAAATCGAAAATCTCTTATGGAACACCCTGTGTATTATTATATTTTTGGATTCTCTATTAAATTTTAACCTTAGTCTATATAACGTTCCCTATTCTTATGTTGCTTAGTTTTCAAGATATTGACGGAAATGTTTGGTGCGCTATTTATAAGAGACACATTTTAGGTCCTGCCTTTCTTGGCCAATATTTAAATGGTCCCAGGTACCTTAGGTAAAATATCAGAAAATGGCATTCATTACAAACTTGAATTTTACCTTTATTGGATGCCAAAGAAGATGCCAATCAGATCATCTATGAGATGGATGGAGTTCCATGTCACATTGCTGCAGTTCTAAAGAATTTTATTAAGAACTATTTTGTGGAATGGATAGGGCCAAACGGGAATATCCCATGGCCGCTGAGGATCCCAGATTTAACTCCACTTGATAACTTTTTATGGGGTACTTTGAAAGCCTGAGTTTATCAAATTCAGAGTAATAATGTTGATGATTTAAATATCAAAATCAGGATGGAAATTGAAGCGCTCAATCAAAGTCATTGCGCTGTAAGAAAACTAGCAGTTATATACACAACATGCATAGCTGAAAATTGAGGACATATAGGACACTTAATTTAATTTATTATTTTTATTGTTATTTGTTGATTATTGTTAGTTATTTGTGGTTCAAGTTACAAACAGATTTGTTTATATTAGTTAATTAATGAAATAATTTAAAAAAAAATATTAGTTTTTAATAAAATAATATATTCTTAATCAGTATTAAGGCACACTTACTATAATATACCAAATAATACCTAGTAGATATATTTTTAATAATAGCCGATAATGATTAATAGCTGACATGTTTTCCACATTTTCGTCAATATCTTGAAAACTAAGCAAAACAAGAATAGGGAAAGTTATATAGAGTATGGTTAAAATTTAATAGAGAATCCAAAAATATAATAATACACAGGGTGTTCCATAAGAGATTTTCGATTTTCTGAAGTTTTAACATATACATGCTTGAGCCATCTGTCAAAAACACCCTGTATATTAATCAGGTAATATCGATCCATAGAAGTAATTTCTGAGTCTAATTGTCTACGAAATAAACCCTATTTAGCTTTTTTTGGATGTCTTATTTGTTTTGCCGAGATTTTTTGAGCAGGTGTTTTTTACAGAATTTTTCTTTAAATGCTAATATCTTCATAACGGTAAATGATAAGTATAGGGTACTCTTAACAATGTTGACCTAGAATTTTAAGGAGAGTTCAAAAACGTAATTGAATATAGGGTGTCCCATTTAAAAAAAGAAAGTTGCTGCCTGGATCAGAGAAACTGAACAACCTGTATTCAAGAAAGTTATAAAAATGAAAAATTCAAATAAAAACAAAAAACTTTCGTATTTAATATTTTTCTTTACCTTCTATACTTTCTGAGATAAGGGGATAGAGGATCTTATTTTTGACACCCTGTACATTTGGTAATACGTCTCCATTTCGATGATATTCTGATTCTGAGTTCGTGAATACTTTCAGGCGCAGTTTTCTAAACTTCTGTTTTCTAATGACCTCAAAGGAAGAAGTCCAACAGGATTAAATTTTACTGGCCATTCTATACTGCACCCCGTCTTCCTCCATTGACCAGGAAACCGATGATTGAGGCACTCCTTAGATAGCAAAGCATAATGAGGAAGGAATTTTCTTCCTTGAGTATCATTATTTCATTTCCATCCATTTGACTTCCCAGGGATTATAGGATAAGAGGATTTATCACATTTTCCAAAAGTAAATTCAATAAAATATGTATCAATACATCTAACCTAACAAGTTTCTTATCTAAGGTAGTAATCAGACTAAACTCGATATCAAGCAACAAAGCTACAAAATTATTATATTTTTTTCATTAAAATGCAGAAAAAAATAAAGTTTAGGATTTTTCAGAACATGCTGTGGAAGCAACAGGATCGATTATCCTGTAAGCTTGTGCTAACGATAAGTGAAAAGAGTTATATATGAAAAAGTGTTTGTAACTTATCAAAACTGGTGCAGGTATCTACAGAAATGTAAAGATAATTAATAGGTGCTCCTAGCATGTTTTGCTGAAAAGATATCAAATGGTTCCAGCCTTTAACTTTTCAATGTTAAAATTGGCGGTTCACATAAATTAAATTTGTAAACTAAACGTTGTTGTCATGTTCCTAATTTGAATAAAAATTTGTTTGGTAAAGAATTTCCATGACTAGAGTTAAGGGAAATATTTATCTGACAAGGCAAGTCTCACATACCATGTAAAAAATTATATGTCGCGGTATGTTATCTATTACTGGCGCATTCGCCAAAATTGCTAAAAAATTGTGGTTTAATTTAAATTATAATATTGATTTTATAACCTGTTAAATTAAAAGTTAAAGGTAAGGGTAGATAAAAGTTTTATCTATTTTTCTAAGTGTAAAAAAACCATAACTGATGGGGCACGAATGTAAGCATTTTAATATATATTTTTTATTTTTCAGTAGTGTGACACAATTTTCACAGACGTAACACCTCTAAAAATGTACTTGTTCATTATTTTATTAGCCTGGGCTAACGCCTCGGCTGTGTAAGCTTCTGGGCTCAACAAATAATGTTCGCCTTCTCCTCCTAGTAACAATATACAGAATATACAGTGTGTCCAAGATAAGGATGGGATAGCATTGGGATCTTGGAAACGGTGAGAGATACAAAGTTGGTTAAATTACGAAAAAGTTGAGCAGTTTGAATATCTTTTACATGGACTTTGCAAAAATAAGTTATCTTTTTTTGATTTCGAAATATTTGGAAAATCATTTTTTTGCGATATTCGTTTTTATTTATTTCTGGCGTTATTTTAACAGCTATCAAAAAATAAAAAATACTTTTCCATTGTCACTTTTTGAGCTTAACAAGATGGCATTCACCAAGTTTTTGTCCGACGTTTTGTTTCCGAGAAACCGTCATCAACTTCTTTTTTTTAAATACGACCCTGTATTTTTAAATAGAAATTTCGATACCATTTTTTATTCTCAATTCAATGATGCATCACAAGTAATGGTTTACTTACGTTTCTAGCTTGTTTTTGCCACCATTAAAAATTAACGAGGAAAAGCCTCCTGAGTTTATAACAAATAAACAAGTATATAAATATATATAATTATATATAACTATATAAATAAATAGTAGACCTATACTATTATTTAATAACATTCTCAATTTTTGACATACGACATTTTTTTGCATATGGTAGTGCAAATATATTTTAGGTTGCCTAACCAAATTTAAAAAATCAGCAGTTATGTCGATCGACACTTCATTTGCACACTCAAACTGTGAAAGTTTTTAAATCTTGCGGTCTGTTAACTTATGTAATAAATAATGCGGCATTAAATCTGTCACTTTTCTGCCTAATCATATAAAGAAGACTTACTTATTCTTGTTCGTCTAAAAAAATACTTTTTCCGTCATCTATACGGTACTATAGGTAAAAACGAAGGCCGATAGGCATCAATTACGATCTATTCTATTTTGATTCTACTTATAATTTCAACTGTTTATTTTTTAAAAATATTCATAAATACTTAGTCCTAGTTATAATAATACGCACAAACATGTTCTCTCTCGTTATCCTATGTCAAAACTAGGCCTTTCCAACCGCTGTGCAAAGTAAGGCGTAGTAAAATTTACTTCAACAGGGCAAGTTTGGGCAGAAACAAAACTGACGCATCGGAGGGTGTTCTTATAAAAAATTTTTGAATCTCATTATTGTTAGTTTAATCGAAAATTAATTTAACGAACATAACATTCTTATAAACATTTTTAATACATTTTAAACATAATTCGGATCACTACTTCTCCTCAAATTGCTTTTTTTATTAGAACCAATTCGATAATATTCAGGAGAATGAATATACAAACTATGCACGTATCATTTTTAGTAGTGACCAGCACATTTACGATTGAAATGAAGTATCGAGTAGGTACTTGCATCCACAAATTGGTGTCCGTAAAAAACATCGTTACTAATAAGAAAAATCAATAATGTGTATTTAATACCAAATACACAGGCTAGTTTACCCTATATCAAGGTTAATACTACATGCTTAATGAAATTTAATATAATTCTAACAACTAATATAATACTGAATTATAAGTTATAAAAATATAAAATACACGCATGCAGCCTCCTTGCATGAAAGAAAAGTTACTTACTAAAAGATTTTTATCAGAATTAAAACCTGAAAACAATCTAATAGTTCTTTTTCGCTCACCTTTCGTTCTACATTGTTGGGGTTGATCGAATCCTGTGACGTTCTCGTTGAAACGTGACCCGGGTAAAGACTGGCAATTATCCTGGCACGGCAGGATTAGCAGGACGAGCACAGAGGACCCTCTGCAGGGCGAAGGAAACCTCTTCTTCAACTGGACATGATGAATTAACCTGTAGCTGGTGACGCACGACGCAACGGGCCCACCAGGACTCCGTGCGCCTGCCTAGGTGGCGTCGGGTGGCGAGGGGAGGAATCTGAAGCGGTGGGGGTAGAAGCGATGCTGGAAATTATTATTGTTAGGATTGCGTAAGGCGTTATTATGAAGGTAATTTTAAGTGTCGTCAGTTTTGATTGTCCTGCTTCTGAATTTAGAGCATAATCTTACAATTACCTATAAAAAAACCTAAAAAATGTAATAATGAGAGAGAGAGAGCTATTTCTGTAGCCGTTACATAAATTACGATTGTTCTATTCAATAATTATTGACAAAATAAAAATTATACGGTTTCTGGGAAGAAAGTACCAAATATTTTCAGCGTCAGGGGCTTTGCACACATTTCGATACGCACAATTGTTTTTTCAATCGAGTCTTAAATAAATATCAAATCGATACAAGACTGTTATTTCTCATGACAAGTCACAAAATACTTGAAACAGTAAACAGTAGATTTTCTCAACATCAATATCCAAAAAATGCGTTGAACAGAACAATGTCTGCAGATTTTTATTGGTGGAATTGTCTGGGGTGTTTTGATTTCTTAATATTTTGTTTGACAAATCAGTTTGCCACTCATAAAAAAATTGACGTGCAATCAGCAATCAATCAGTTAGATCCAGCTGAAATTTTAATGAATAAGGTATGGGTTTAGTTATCCATGCCCAAGGATGAGATACGTATGGAGTCAATATAATGTCGTGTCATCTCACATTACTTATATATCAATAATTGGAAATCAATAAGTATATCAACAAAACAGTTATTCCTTTAGGTATGAAGTGTTTTGTAAATTTATATTTATTGTATTTGTATTTGTTTGAACGACAAGACACTGTTAGTTATTTGTCTTGCTGTATAAACGGATACTCGTATTATAGATAAAAATGATGAATAAAAATCAGTGACTGTAATAATTATTCGCAACCGTTTCACAAAATAATTTTCCCCTAAAGGGTTTTGGCGGGTTAGTAAATTTTAATAACCAATCTCCAATTAATTATTTATACGCTGAGGTTTTTTACTATTTATCATTTTTTATTTCCTAAATTTGGTTTAGAAGTGTGATAGAATATCCAAATACACACAAGCATTTACTGCATGAATAATAAAAGTGTATGCCCAAGAGTTAGTGAAGTACATAGGTATATGTATAAAACTGATGTATAAATGAAATCATGAAATATACAGCTCTTTATACATATGGTAAAGTACAAATAAATGAAGTGTAAAAATGTTTGAATTTTTTACTCTTTTATTTTTTATCTGTATAATGGGTACTATTTGTTGATGTTTTATAATCGTTATCAGCTAAATCACGAATAATCAACTTGACTGTGATCTAGTAGATTATGGCCCGAAATGTCCCTTTCATGGTTCAACACTTTCGATATGTTTTAGCTAGTTAACGTGGGCTACGGTTTTAGGTATACTTTCGATATTTCAGAAATTTCATGACATTGTATAGATTCATTACCTTTCTGTTGCTATCACGTTAATCCCAAAATGATGGAACAAAATTCATATTCTATTTGAGATTTAAAGAAAAAATGCTGAAGTAGGTAATGTCTTTGACGGAGCTATAGCCTTAATATAGTTTTTTTTTAACAGCAGGCTGTATTTCATAGTATAAATAGGTACTCCTTCTACAGACGATGTCAGCGATATAAGGGTTACCTAGTTTTTGTCATAGCCGTTAAAAAATGTATCGCATACTGGGATCTTATTTCTTTGACCGCAATTGGACAAGCGACTTTTATTTGTATTTTTGCTTTTGAGCTGATTCCAACCGTGGAATAAATTTTTCCTAACCCTAATGGGCACGATATGGTGATGTTTTATTTCAAAAAGAGAGTGCAGTTCCACATTTTCGCCTCGATGTAAGAAATTACCTTAATGAAGTTTTCTCAAGATGTAAGAAGTAATCGATGGATAGACAGAAGAGGGTCGCTTGAATGGCAAACACACTCCCCTGACTTGATTCCACTAGATTTTTTGTAGGGTTATCGAAAAACCAATGCGACCAAAACACTATCGAAGATTGTATCAGAGAAGAAGTTCGAAACATAAAACCAGACATTTTTCAAAATGTAATTGATGAATTTTATGATTAATAAGGACCACTTTGAATATTTGCTGTAATAAAATAAAAAGTAGTTCTAGTACAAAAACTACTGTTTTCATTTAATTTCTTCTGACACCACTTTTTACATTTTTAACGGTTGTGACAGAAAAAAGTATCTATAACCTACCTTATTCTGCTGAATTCGTCTTTAGAAAAGCTATCTATTTATATTATGAAATATAGAGGGTCCTATTTAAAAAAAAATGTCGTTAACGTTAGGTATATCTCCGTCAAACATGGCTCAACGAAATTGGAAATATTGCAGAAAAGTGGCAATTTCTATATACTAATTGACCTGTTTCAGTAGTTTTTTAAATCAGAACTAGAAACTAGTACATGAACTAGTATATGAATTTTATTCCATCGTTTTGGGACACACTGTTTATATAACACAAAACAATTATAGCAATTGTGGAAATAGCAAGAAATTCCTTAGTATTTACAAGTTAAACAAAATTAACGCAATCTTAACTGAAAGACGAAAAATCTTGTAAGTTTTAAGCTGATTTATACGTTGGATAGAAATCTACAAAACTTTGTGAGGAATTGGGGTAATAGAACTGATACCTACTGTGTATTAGCCGGTCATAATTAAAGCATCTACAAATTCATGGAAGCTTATATGAACTATTCGAAGAGTCATCCTCGAAATTCCATTTCCTAATAAATATAATGCTATTAACATATTTCATGTCTGTTATTGTATGTAGTTTGTGATAAAGAAACACAAATACCTGGGGGCAGCTTTTTTGGCACCGGAATCAGTGTTTTTCTTCGTTCGCAGGTCTGCTCTGTTTTGGCCCTCCAACAAAGTACAACGGGTTGATATCCGCACGGGTTGATATACTTAGAACAACATATTCTGTATACATGACCCATGCCAACGATTGGTATCGTTTTCAAATGTTAGGAAAATATATTGAAGGTTTCTCAACTGGGCCCTGTTCGACTGAAATCTCTCTATAAATTCACCACTAGAGAGTAAATTTGTCTCTCCCTAAATCGATTATCTCATCTTGCAGCATTATCTTCATCACACAAATCACTTGTCCACATATTACTGTCCACGTGCGTCGAGAACAAAGAATTTTATTAATACTGACCTAAATTCATAATCACAGTATAAGAATAAGATATGTAAGTATAAATTTGTCTACAATTGTAATCAAATCCATAATCCATAACACAAACTAATTTACAAGTGTCTATGTTAAGTTGCAGAACAGACCCACAAGTATCAAATATCTTTCGTAATTACGTAGTACGTACAAGCTGCGTTGTGTTATAGGGCTCACATATTTTTGTTTTAAAACACCAACCATTTGTAAAATGTACCTGCAATCAGGTCTAAATCATCTCAATGCGCTTTTCTTACAACACATTTCTTTGATTATATTTTACCATTAGAGATAAATTAGTCAACTCCTATATTAATGTATTATTAAGAAAACCTTGTTCGAATCCACATATATCTAATTATAAGGTATTATACTTGAAAAAACACAAAATTTCCTTTCAGAGTAATATTCAATTATTTTTCGAAATTATCATTGAAAGACCTTCCTCATTACCCAAAAGTACCTAAAACTTTTATATTATCAATACTTTTCCTTAAAGAAAAATAACCAGGATAACGCAATAGTTAAGATGTAATATATGACCCTGTATGTATTCTTCTAAATTAATAAGATAGACCCAGATTTTTAATAAAGTAGATGGAGATGTTGGTCTACACTCAAAAAAAGAAGTTCTTAATTCAAGAATACAATATTTATTTTAAATACACTACACGTTTATATATACGCAAGAAAATATTTTCTTTGTTTAAGAAAAATATATATTTGATTTAATTTCTGCTCATAAACATTAATTTTTCGGTTTAAATATATAAACTACTTGTAATAAGTACCTCCTTACCTTAAATGTAAATCAAGTTTAGTTTGTGTTTAACTTTCGTAATATTGAATATGAAACTCTGGTGCATTTTATTTAATTCTACGATATATTTCACAAAAATAAAAAGGTTTTCTATAAATCTGTTTAGTTATGTTTTAAAAATGTATTTTTCTCTAAAGTGTATATTATTTTCATTATAGTAAAAGGTATAAATATATCAAATTTCTTGATTTAAGGCAATTTTTGTTAATATGAAATAAATATACTTGTTTTGTATTTAACATTTAACTTGGAAAGGATTGAAAATGATGACTTAAAAGCTTGGAATAGAGATTTCAAGCGGCCAAGAACATTCAAGTCAATCCTGAAATATTGCAGGATTGGCTTCACTCAAGCTGCTTCAGATTGCGATATAAACGTGATTGGATTGAGATTAGATTTAATCAGGTCTAACTCTAGAAGTTTATATGCTTCACGTACTGAAGAATCACATGAGACGAATGAAAAACTTCTTTACTGATCCTGTGAAAACTAAAAAGTAAACTCAACGGTTATAATATATTATTAATACAACAAACAATACTTAATTTTGAGGTTAGGCCGTTAGCTACGTATATAAAGCACGCAAGCTCAGGAATACGGCTTGAAGTAGGATTGAACAGGGAATTCAATCCCTTCTGTATTGCTACGACATAAACACTCAGGATTGAGATTCGGTTTCAAGCAACTTTACTTTCAATCGCGCTTCCACAATCACAAGAAGTAACAAACAGGACTTCACAAACACAAACAGTGTTTACTCTCCTAATAAATAATACTGATGAAATCCTGTAAACGGAGCTGTTGTCCTGTTGAGTCTTGTCGCAAACGAGTCTATACACACGTCGCGGGTCGCGGCTGAAACGTTTTGCCCGGTGTGTTGGTTGACTGTGCCGTAACGAAAAACAAACGATCAATGCAAATCTTTTATATATTTGTATTAAATGTAATAGCTTTACTTGAAGAAAATGTACCTTACATTAATAAACATGTGTATTTAACCTTAATAATCCATGTACTTACAATAAAGTATTTCATACATATATATCAAGAATCTATGGTCTTAAAACAAATTTATCATACTTAAAAATAAGAAGCTGTACTGGTTTTTCATAAATAAAACAATTTTCTTCACTGAAAGAAAAATATTAGTTGTCAAAACTATTTTAACACTTAGTTTAAATACATATATTTAAAAATAATATAAATTTCAAGTAAATGTATAGATTACGATAAAGTTTCAATTTAGTTTCATTCAAATTAATGCATTTACATCTAATAAATATGTATTTGTGGTAACTATTTCATTTTCAAACTATCAGTTCATTTGTTTCAAATGTTTCTTTTTTTGAGTGTACCTAGAATACTGACATATTCCATAAATATACAATGCAAGTACACCTGTATATTCAAGTAATCAATAAAACAATCATTGCACTTATATATCTCAACAACGTATTATCTAACAATGTATTGCAACCAAACAGAATGCATCTGGATAATAAAATCTCTAGGTATTTACACGGACTGCTAGGGCTCGCCCACACGATCTATTCATCATCAATTGTCTACGCAAATATTGTCAATGGCAGTAATTTTATTTTGTGTGAGGGAAGGTTTGTCAATCAATTTATATTACAGTTACGTTACATCACGTCTAGTATGGGTGGTCTAACAAATGGAAAATGAAATGAAAAAATGTTTCGTTTTCAAGACCCATCACTCATAATATTGAATTATACCGTTGATTAAATTTAATATTACCTAACTATTTCTCTAATAATACTTCAGATTTCCGAGTTCCGGACAAAGTTTGGTATTACGTTATCAATTGATAACCATATGAGACAAAAATTAACCAATTCTTCTTCTTTTTTTTAGAGAATATCGAGTATTAAAATATCTCGATTCCTATCTTATTAAATTTTTCAATTAAACATTACATATTTTGTTGATGTCCCCGTGTGGTAGTGAACCCAACCCATTAATTTTTATTTAATTATTTAATTTAAAATCAATGATTATCTCTATGAAAAAACTACCTACAGCATGAAGATATACAAGGTAGATACTTAGTTTCCAAATAACCTTTATTTTTTATTAATCAAACAATCTTCTGGAAATATATGCAACCTATATCTAAATAAAAAAAAGAACCAAATGTGAAGTGTAATCAACCTCATTATTTGATAAAGCAACTAAGTTATTAGTGTTTTTTTTTTAGTTTTAAATATTATATTTAAACTATAATTTATAAAATATTTGTCTGGGAAAATGCTACCTGTAAAATAAAAACAAGAAAGTAAAGTATTCTAAGAACATAGAGCTGCACAAACATGTTGTAAACAGTATTTAAACTAATCCTAAATCAAGGTACTAATTACGCTTTATAACCAAGACCCCTATACAGATTTTCAAATAATCTCAGACTTACAATAATTTAAATTTGTTATAATATATTTATTCTTGAAAGGGGTTGGAACCTTTGGTTAGAAGATAACACTGACGTAGTTTTACACATAACACCAAAACACTATACTCCACTCGACTCGCGTTTCGCTAACCAAGTTGCCATCATCTGGAAATGATTAAAACTAAACCTATGCTAACCCTATGTCCTATTTACACCTAAACTATTATTACCGTGCAATGAACCGCTGCAACGCCTCAGTGAACCATGTGAATACTAACACTATGTCCTATTAGACCTAAACTATTGTTATGGTTCCGTGAACCGTACTACGGCTCAGTGAGTAAGTGAACATACTTTTGACTGTAATCAAAAGTATGTTGGACAAACTAGAAGGTTAATTCAAACTAGATTCAAGGAAAATATGGCTCATCTCAAGCTATCTGAAATCATAAGATAGATAGTGGCAATTTAAAACTAATTAGGAATGTACCAAATTCTAGACAGCTGAATGGATTTGAGAGTTTGTAAATTGCAAGGTGTAAAAATAGTATATGTAAGTGTAAAAACTGACTAAAGTTGGAGATGATTAAAACAGTTTTAATCATCTCCATATGATGCCAACTTCATTGGCGAAACGCGCGTCGAGTGGAATATACTGTTTTGGTGTTATGTGGAAAACTACGTCAGTGTTAACAACAAAATTCGTACTTTCTTCATAAAATTTCATAAATTTTCCTGAGATCAGCATCCATAACGTACCTTCTCCAATATTTTCAATATCAGGATTTTTTTATGTTCAACAAATTCTTTAAAAGCTTCTCTGTTAAACGTATTTCATACAAATAATATTAAATACATAATCGTAAACAACTTTCTAGCAACCAGTATGTTGAGCTTGTGGGTAGCCAGCTATTCAAATAATATTTAATGGTGACGTTAACAGATAGTCATATTTATTTTTTTTCCTAAAACAGTGGTGCAGTACGAAGTCCATCCCCCCGCAGGGGAGTTTTCAAAAAAATTAGGAAAAGTGTTAAAAAACGAGAATATATTATAGAACACAAAACGTAACATACATATAAAGTACATTAAAAAAAATATAAACAAAAAAAACGTACAAAATTTAAACGTACATATAAAATACATTAAAAAGATATATACAACAAAAACACATTAAAGCAGTGAGTATACTCATCAAATTAAAACAAGACACAAAAAACACAAGCAACATAGTGAATGCAATTTAAAAAAATTATTATTTATAATAAAATATTAAGATGGCGAGATTGAAAAGTTAAGACATCAAAAGAACTACGTGTTCCAGAATAGGAATATCTAAATGTATTTACATTAAAGCTAGGAAGTTTAATATGTCGTCCCCAGTAGAATTCCGCAAATATGAAAATCGTGGGTTGGGGGGGGGGGGGTTGGGGGTTAACAGCTACAACCCCTCGTTGCGCCCCTGTTCTAAAATAGTTATTAAACCATATTCGAAAAACATTTAAACGACGTTTGTGGTAAATGACTTGTTCATACCTAAATAGGACTTAACATTTATATTCAAAAACAGAGTTTCCTGTTCCGTTGGGTATCCTATAATCTTTAAAACAGGCCTACAATACGCTAACTAGATGGGCGGTGCCTACAAGAAAGTTACATTTTCATTATCCAGTTTATTAAAGTATAAAATTACATGTTACACTAAACCAATAATGACTAACTACAATTTTGTCAGAAATTAGCGATGCCTAAGCACTAACCCATAATTTCGACGACTGTAAAAGGGGGTAAAAGAATTGTAATCCTCATGTGTGTCGTGCATGAGATGCACTTGATCCCCAGAAGGGCGAATCAATACGACGACGTCCAGGCGCCGCGACGCATGCGTCCACTTCCGCAATCGATAAATTCACATTTCCACACACCACCCGACTCTGCAGGGTGTCTTCAATAGTGTATTAATATAGTTACTTATCAAATATACAGCTTAAAGGTATGTGGGTTGTTTGTTTTGAAGTGTTTCGTTTTTCTTTTGGTGGAATATAGTCCTTGTTTATCTTAGATATACCTAATAAGAAAAATAAACAGATAACCAGAGGTGTTTGTTGACGTTTTTAAGTATTCCGTAAATATTTTGAAATAATTTATCGCTTTCGGGTCTTTCATGGGGGAGGCTAATTTTCGTTAGGGTAGGTAATAGGTGTTCATCCAAAAAAATATATAGGGTGAGTTGTTGACCAAAATATATTTAAGACATGACTTTCTTGTTTATCGATAGGCATATGTTTAACAAATTTTGTTTTAATAGATAAATAGATAAAAAATCATTATTTGCATTTGTTATTTTAAATTTAGATTATATGCACTATATAATCTTTGAGCAAATTAATGGTGAATGCTGTGAATATGTGACATTTTCAGTAGCTAGTTAAATTAGTTAGTATTTTTCTATTTAAAACAATGTTAGCAGTTAGTCGAATAATGTATTATATTATGCCGTTGTCTTTTTGGTATGAAAATGTTATTCTAGTGACCTTATATTAGTTTCTTGTAAGAATCATTTAATTTTGTTATTTTGTAGATAGTCACAATTAGTCAGAAATAAATGATAAAATTTTTACACTGAACAAAAATGCAGTAATCAAAACATAACTTTTCGTTAATCTTTCAGAAATACCTATTATGAATTCAGCTGAAATATTGGAATATAAAATTAAAAAAATTTCGTTTATTTCTAACTCTTCATTATTAAAAATTTGAAAATTCATTAATCCGTTCTAAAAGATCAGGCTGTATTCTATTAAAAGAGCAAAGACGTGCCCTGTACACTCATTTTACACATTTCTATTACCAACAAGCTTCGTGTGTCTTAATTCCCAATAAATATGAAACTAATGCTTAATTGCCTGTTCGACAATTAGACACTACCCTATTAACAGAATATATGGAATATGTAAAAGCTATGAATATCATTGACCTTACGTTGATGAATATTTGATTGCATCTACAAAGCGATATCAGTACCCAGTTTGTGACCCAGTTCCTAAATACTTATTCAAACTGACGAAAGTTACCAGCACAGCTTACCTTTGTTATGGTAAGCTCTGTTACCAGTATCAGTATATTGGCTTTTTAATTGCATGATTATATTCGTTACACTTTAGTTGCAATGGGCCCATCCTTGTCTCTAAATTGAATATATTTTTACTTGAGGATCTGTATATTTTACTAGTACATATAACCATTACAGATTACAGCACATATTACCACTCATAACTTTTTTAAATACCTAGGTACTACAGATTAAAAAGAAATGAAAGTCGATACACCTTTCTTCACATTTATTTTTAGCGATGTTAAATGTACATTTCGAGTACCTACTATGTACATTTAGCATCACTAAAAATGTGAAGAAAGGTGTATCGAATTTCATTTCTTTTTAATGCCGTTGTCTTCACTAATCCGTCAAATTGATCTATTACAGAATCAATTAAATCTGAACCATAATAAATAAGTTTGCAAATAATCCATGTTTTTGAGTAATCTTTTAAAGTATGAGTATTTACTTAAAAAAATTCAGCACAAGAAGTACTGATTACATATTTGCATTACATTTTTATACAGAATACTCGTAAGTACCTCAATTTTATTAAGACAAGAGTGAGTACACTTGTGTATATGCAACCAGTTAAATAGGAGATCTGTGAATCATATTGCCTAATACCTTAAAATATATGAAAATGTGAAATCACCCAATAATTAAAACATTTTCTAATTATGAGGATTTAAAAAATTCATAAATATTGAAAGGAGGAGGATCTACAAACCCTAGGGAAGAACCATTTATACTCAAAAAATACAGTTTACAAAACTGTTTACACATACCTCTGACTAATTTTAATTTAAAATGGCAATTCTAAAAATTTCAAAAGAGATTATTTTTTTAGATACATACGGGACAACACAAAAAATATATAATAAAAGAAACAAAACACAAGTCTATCTAATCTATAATCTAATTAATCATGTGAATATTAGCATTGCTTTTGTAATACCAGAGAGATATACATCTACAGTAGTACTCTTGATTGGCGGCCAAATATAAAAAATATTTGCCGCGATTTGGAAGCCAAAACACCGCCCCATCTCTTAGTAAGATGCAGTGTTGTCTGATGTAATCGTAAGTTCAGCACCTCCTAGAGTGACTCCGTTATAAGGAGTCAATCTAGGAAGTGTTGCGTAAGTTTTATGAGTTTATAAATCCTTACTACGAGATGGCGCATTACCATAAGTAGGTTTTTTATGCAAATGCACTATAGTCCTATTTATAGCGCCTTTATAGTAGTAGCGATAAAATACTGAAACACCATCTCTTCGCCATTAGTGGTCGAATCGAAGACCAAATAGAAGATAATCAAATAATTTTCGTCACCCCACTTGTATAAATAGTCCAGTTAAGAAGTTGTCGCTACTGTCCTGTGTAAAGACATTGTAGAGACGAATCATCATAGCAACATACCACTTAATAACATAACCTCTTAATAAGAAGAATAGGTTTTATAAGTAATTTTATAAAACTTGAATTTTTAGTCCAGTTAAGAAGTTGTCGCTACTGTTCTGTGTAAAGACATTGTAGAGACGAATCATCATAGCAACATACCATCTCTTAATAAGAAGAATAGGTTTTAATAATTTTATAAAACTTGAATTTTTAGTCCAGTTAAGAAGTTGTCGCTACTGTCCTGTGTAAAGACATTGTAGAGACGAATCATCATAGCAACATACCATCTCTTAATAAGAAGAATAAGTTTTATAAGTAATTTTATAAAACTTGAATTTTTATCCCTGTTACCTGCTCTCAATTAATTGGTTTATGAGGGAGCGCAGAGCCGAGTTCAGATTTTATGAAACTTGCTTGACACATCATATATGTTTCTAAGTGTTGACATATGGCCGAGTATGGCATATTACAGATGGATATACCTGCACTTCTTTTCAGACGAAGTCCTTTATACCTTTAGAAGTATACTTTTCAGTATATTTTATCATAAGAAAATAATCATTATATCAAAATCTTGAGGTAGTTATTTAGACCCGCAATACTTATGCCATATGTGTTTCTATAAGTTCTACTTTTGGTTACAGTTGACCAAGTATTTGGGATGAGCTGTTTTGGGGAATGCCTCGATATGGGGCCTCCTCCAGACACTATTCTGTTCCTACCTCCGCCCCCTGCTCCTTCGTTTCTTCAACACTCCCTTCCTGATTTGTTGCTCAACACAACCCCCTGCTCAGCCACTCAGCTGTGCGAATCAGTGCTGTCCTCCAGTAGAGTTCCTGATAGTGGAGACTACATAGAAATGCCAAGAAAAGGTGAGAACTGAATTTTCAGAAAACGTAATGGTAAAACGTGTAGGTATACAAGGCGTTTACCATATATAAACAATTTCCGCACTAAATATGAAAAGGATAATATTGATTAATTTGGTATTAGAAAATATTATATTTTAAATGTATGCAACTGTAACCAAATATAACCCAATACCCAATAATGTATATGCAGAAAATAAGAGAATACAGCTACTGAAAAAATATATTTCTATAAGGAATAAAAAAACTAAATTATATTGAATCATCTAATCAGTAGGTATTTACAGAATTCAGTAACAATAATGTCAGTGAGGTATTTATAAAATACAGAATTAGGAACAGTAATAATAGTAATGTAGTAATGTAGTAATTCAAGAAACAGTATTTCCAGACTAACTGTTATTACCAAAGAATTTACTGCTGAAAATAAACAAAAAATGTTAATCATAGCATTTTTTTTGTTAAAAGTGATGACAGTTGCCTGTTAATCGAATTGGAAGTCAGACTGAGTAACTGTTGAACTGATTATTTAGACCATCGTTCCTTAATAAAATTAACAATTTACAAGGCCAACCAATTTTTCAAAATCTAAATTCCTATAATGAATATATAAAAGACCCTGTATACTTTTAAACATAAGTATGACATATTAGATAATGCTGGAAAGTAAAAGAAAACTCTATTTTTTAGTTGATTTCTTTGTAACCTTATGCAGTTCAACTAAAAAAACCATACCATTCAATGCTGCAACCGCACAAACTAGATTATAGGACAGTTTTTACTTTAACTTTAACGTCTTTAGCACCTAAGATAGAGCTGATGATCAAAAATGTCAAAAAATGTGTATACCTTGTAATTTTAAAATGAAGAGAGTAATGGATAAAGTTTGCAAGATTTTTAATAGCCTTCATTTATCTTCATTATTAAAAATTTTAAGATCCATTAAACCGTAGCCGAAAGGTCAGGCTATATTATATTAAAAGAGCAAGAGTACACCCTGGATATTCATTTACACATTTCTGTTATCGACAAGCCTCGTTTGTCTTAATTTCCAATAAAAAGAGACTATTATATTCTCTTTTATAAAAAGAGATATATATTTTAGAGGGTAAGTTAATAGAAACTTTTTCTCATATTTTTGGACGGGCTACAACATCCTGAAGTCCTGCGCATATATTATGAAACACTCTGTATATTAATCAGTCACAAAAATGATAAGCCACAGAGCTCTGGTAAGAATTAATTTATTATTATCCAAATCCAAAAATTGTACAGTTGAATTTGTGTTGAAAATAGAGCTTGAAAAATGATACTAGTTCTTAAGCTCAAATATCTCAAAAACTACTAGAGATGACTCTAGTAGTTTTTGAGATATTTGAGCAAATTAATAGCACATTCTGTAGCTCGATTTTCAGATATATTCATCTGTTAAATCAGGCAAAAACATTGTAACTTCATTTACTGTTGCGATATAACGGCGATATTTATTTCTTTTACATTTTCGAGCTCCTCATCTGTATAGTTACAATTAAGTCGTACTGCTCTAATTGGATATTATACTCGTACAGTTTTGATTCATCTAACGAGATATTTTAGTGTTTTATATTTAAATATACTTACTATTTTGATTTTCAGATGTTGAGAACTGGTCCGGAATTGATGACACGTGGCTGTTGATATTAGTGGCCTCATCCATTGGAGTATTACTGTTAGGAGCCCTTTTAGCCATGTTCCTCCTGAAATGTAGAGAGTAAGTTTATTAAAGAAATTATAATAAATGTTTATAAGTTAATCAGGAAAATATTATACGTGTTTCTTGTTATACTAAACTATCCAATATAAATAACAGGTGAGCTGTAAATAAATTACTTATTTTATTTATTAAAAAGTAGTATAATCAGAATGGCTTTACTGGGAAGTATTTATTTATAATTACCTACCAATAGATGGCATTGAAAACATTTTTAGAAAATAATTTTCTTGTGATAAGATTTGTTTATATGAAAAGTTTTTACGTTTTTACAATAAAAGCATACACGAAAAATAATGTACACAGTAGTTTATTGAAAATATTTAAGATTATGTTAACTATCGAAACATTTTTCTTTCTTCTTGAATAAGTACTACAGTATTATAATTTTCATGTAATTCCAGTAATGTCTTCAGATTATAATAAATTTTATCGAACCACAGCAAGAAGCTTTTTAAAACATTTTATTTTTAATTGAAATACCTTATTTACACCCACTTCCTACTTTAATTATTGCGTTTAATCTTATTTTACCATTTACCGAGCGTCGTTAAATATGGCATGAGACTGATAAATATATTAACTGCATAAATATTATTTTATGGGAAACAAAAGTTTACAGGGTCTTCCAAATAAACACTTACTCCCATTTCCTCTGTTTTTCTGAACTACAAAAATAAGATTGTTGTAATATTTCGGAACAATTACTAGGAACTCTCACTGACGTAGTTTTCCACATAACACCAAAACACTGTACTGCACTCGACGCGAGTTTCGCTAACCTAGTTGTCATCATCTGGAGATAATTAAAACTAAACCTATGCTAATACTGTGTCCTTTTTATACCTAAACTATTTCTACGGTTCAGTGAACCGCCGAGACGGATCAGTGAACCATGACTTACTAACCAATAAAGTGGGCTATATTATAGGATTGACCCTCTGTCACCATTCATACTATTTTTACATTTAGCAATTTCCAAACTCTCAAAAGCATCCAGCTTTCAAGATCACAAGGAATTAGTTTAATTTAGTAATAAATTAGTTTATATAGGTTCCGGGTGCACATAGTTATAGATATAGGTTTTCTTACCCCAGGTAAACCTTATTTAAAAATATATTTAGTATAGAAGGTACAAGAAACATTACAGAACAGAATAGAAAGAACTACTGAGGGAAGTATCTACAAGAGCAAACCAAAAGAGTTTATTTATGATTATCTATCCTCCTTTTTAAGAAGCCTAATTGCATAATAATGTAATATTAATACCTCTACATTTCATTACATTTACATTACCTCATTCAGGTAATCTTGGTAATCATCTCTCTAGAATTATGAGCTGGAACACCATCTTCCATCGCGCTGAAACAATAACATTATCATAAAATTCCATTCGTTAATCCATTAAGTATAAATTTTATATTGCCTAGGATATGTTGTTAATATTTTGTTTCCACGGTTAACTATAAAATGTAATACATTATTGGTTGATTTCTTCCCATTTTCAAAATTTTAATATGGCATATAATCATTATAAAGAGAATAAAACACTGATCATCTGATATCATAAAAGTCCCATATGGCGTAATTTACATGGCGTAAAGCTATACAACTTCCTTTGTCTAAAACATTATTCTTATTTATGGTCCAGTATTATGTACATATCTCCCTTATGATTAGAAGTATGTATACTGGTCACTGCGTATTCGTCAGGGGACAATTTATCCAGATATGAAATACACATTTAAAATGAGAAAGTTGTTTTATAATTCCGGCAAAAATTGAAGTACATAGTAAATATGGTAATTGTTTTCAATCATTACAACGTGTTTTCATATGGATGAAGTCTTAATTTCAATTACGTATCTAAGTCAGCTTTAGAGCTACGTTTCACTATCAACTCGTCGACACATACTGTATATTAGTAGCAGTGAGAAACACACCGTAGTGCCCTCTTTGGGTCTTTGCTACTATCTGTCTGACAATTATTGGCAAACTAACAGACAGATAACGACCTGCTTTTCAGCAGGTGCCATTATAGCAGTGACCTCTATTGTTTTTGAGGAAGACAATCCCATTTGAAAGAGATGCCGAAAACACCTCCGCCACGGCCAATGTGCCCCGACTGGCATTGGATTACTTAGGCATCTTCATAGGAGTCGCCACATCTTTCATCGAAACCAACCACCAGACACTGGCCGGATTCGCGTTTATTATGCCGGAGTAATGCAATGCCACTCGGGGCACATTGTCCGTGGAGTAGTTGTTTTTGGCATCTCTTTCAAATGCATACTGTATATGTTTCATTGAAAAGCAAAAATTCACAACTGATATATTTTGCTGATAACTACCTATATAAAACTGGACATTTTATATTTTCTCTTTCGTTTTTTTCAGTCAAAATATGTTATTAGTTTTTTCTAAAAAATACTTGAGAAACAAATGTTTATTTCTCAATAAAAGGGATATTTGCTCAAATGTGAAAGAAATAACGTTTCAGTCATATTAAATTACCTAACCACTCATTATTAATCAACTGATTTCCAGAAATAACATCTAATATTTTTCTAATTACAAATAAAATATTAAATTCGGTATCTCGAGAAAATTGTTGGAAAATAACAGACAAAATGGGAATAAATGTTTAATTTGAACTACCCTGAAAATGTTGTGTGACAGAAAAACACGTAATCACTTTTCCCTGTTTACTATGCACGAAAGCTCGTTAGGAAGATATAATTATTATACTTTTATTATTTATTTACTTTTATTCTTTTATTTGTTGAGGTTTTTATCCAAGCTCATAGGCCTATTACCGACCAACAAAAACTAGACGTAGATTGGGACGCTATAATTGTAATAAAATGGCTTGTTTGAGAATTTGGTGTGCTAGAATTGCAGTAATTGTAAAAAATATATTCAAAATAGACTATAGATATTCAGCGATTACAGGTTCTTAATATGGAATGTTTCTGAATGATTCCATTGTTATGTTTTAGTCTGTGCGTACATGTACACTAACCAAAAATTGTGATTATTATTATTACAAATATTATTATTAGTATGGATTCTATATATACAGAGTATATAGAATCATGGGGTAGTCTTACATGGACAGCCGCACATGGGTAGTCTCACGGTGACTACCCATTGGAATATTTCAGAGACTACTTCGATTTGAATTTTGAAAATTTGGGTATTCATCAGAAAAATTTTCATCTGAAAAATGTGTAAAATATCTGGTCTACCACCAGCATGACCTCAAACATAAGTCGGTATTCCAAAAGGACATAACTCAACTTTAGATTGGAAGACCTGCAACTATTGTAGTTATTATGTCAAAAGTAAAACTTGTTCAAGCTGTGCTCTGCTTCTTTAGAAGACTTATAATGCAATAATTTATTAAAATAGTACTGCAATCTTACACCAGGAAAACCGTTATCAAAAATGGCTCTGATATAATACAATTGGTCCTAGGATCGGATATACTGCAAAAGGCCCACCACCTTTGCAGTATTATACCCTGAAAGTTGTATATGATGCTTTTTAACATTAGCGTTGTAAGATGTATAACGCAAATGCTAAAAATCATTTCTTAGACATCGGTACAACGTACTGTCAACGAATTCGATGAAATCACTTCACAAGTGTTCCAAAATAAGCGACAGTTCCGACAATAGTAAATATATAAATAACAGCACTACTTCATTACATAATTTTTAAAATGTAATTCTTCGAAATAATATTGTAATAACAGAAATTAAGAAAATATCTTTGTAAAGAAAATTTGACGATTTTAAAAAGATGGAATATCTGGTCGTTCTTATTAAAAAGTAAAAGATTTGAGTTTTATTATTCCAAAGACCCAAAGAGTTTGTTATCCATCGAAAATTGTTGGGAATAAACACAGTTATTTAATTTTTGATAGGCCACTATGTCAATTTTCATGCTTCAATATATTATATATTCATTTGATATATTGTTTTACTAATATGGAAATGCTTTATATATTTTTATAATATTATTTCTAGTTATTTTACTTTAATTTTTCTTACAAAGCTTTGGCTTAAACTAGTACAAGCATGTTAGGTTAAGATATCGGTTTCTAAACATGTCTAAGCTAAACCATTTTTTTGTTTCTAGAATGAATCTATTTGGTCCAACCGAATGCTCCTTACATTCACGGGATCTCAGACAATTGAAGAATCACGATACCCGAGATTGTACATCAGTAAACAATATCAATGGTAATAAGATGGTACATCCATCAGAAACAGTTCTATACCACGGGGCGCCAAACATGCAAGACAACAGGATGGTATGGGCTGCCCTGACGCCCAGGGGTACACAGCACTTTATTTCAGAGAACTACCCCCGCGATTTGATAGACTACAGTGAAAATGACGACCATTACGAAACGATAGACAATTTAAACATCCAACCAGTTTTACCACAACATCCGATCTCGTACCACCAGTATCAAAAAGGTTTGAAATTAAAGCTAGCTAAGGAAAAATGTAGTTTTGACAATTCTGGATTCGTAGATTATGAATATGAGGATCCCACTCCTTTGATCGAGAGCTACCAAATGAATAACATGGAAAACATGGAATCCCCTCATTTCCAGTTGCTGGGCAATACTGACATGCGATGTGCTAGCCTCGGTATTGGAAGTAACACCTTGAGGAGGGGAATTCCCATAAGTAGACCAAGAGTTTCTTCTCCCACTCGTATAGAACACCCCAATTTGCCACCCCTAAACTTATATCCGCACAAAGGAAATACTCTGAAAAAGAACTCGACCTTGGGTTACAGAACGGTGGATGCAGGTACACTCCCAAAATATGGCATGTAATAACTATAGCTTTACTATATCTATTTGTAAGGATCTAGAGCACTAGTCACTATTTAATACACGTACATATAATTTTTATATTTAATTGTTTAATGTAATTATTGTAATTTGTTAATGTGCTATTTATTACCTGCATATTTTGTAATTATTTGAATAAATTGTTTGTTATTTATCTCAAATTGGCTTCCCCACATCTTCTGTTTAAATTAGAAGTCTCTTACTCACACAAGGAGTGAGTGAATTAGAAGACAAATTATATACTGATGGTATAATTTGATAAACCTGTATCTCGTCCCGCTCTACCGCTACCTCTAGTAGCTCTCTTTTATATAATAACTTATACAGGGCTGTTACTAATTCGCTTCTCACCATTGGGATCTCAGAAATTGTTAGAGATACGGAGAATCTTAAATGGGGGCAAAGTTGCTTAATCAGGGGACCAACATAATGTCCCCCAAAAAATCAAGGATAACTCGATTAGGTTTTTAAATATTTGAAAAAAAACTCTGGAAATTCGTTTTTATTTTTTTGCAGGTTTATTTGAGCAGAAATTAAAAAATGAAAGGCAGTTTCTCGAAACAACTCTCTGTCCCCTATTGGCCAGGATATTTAGATTTTCAATGTGATATTTCGTTTTGCCAGAACCTTTATCAACTTCATTTTTAAATACGGACCTGAACTTAGAAACCCTAATTTGCAAGTCTTCGAGATGTTGGTCCCCTAATTACGTAACTTTGTTCCCATTTAAGCTTTCTCGTATCTCTTACAGTTTCCGAGATCCCAATGATGAGAAGCGAATTTTTAACACCCTGTATTACGTAAAATATATAGGAAATACCAAAATGCACAGACGATTTTAAAATTAAAAGACTTTTTACGTACAGAAAATACAATCAGATTTCCTACTAAAAAACTGAATGCTTTAGGACCTTCTTCTGCTATGCATTATTCTAGGGTCCTACGAAATAAGTCAATTACCCTCTCTCTACAGTCTACTGGAATTGCTATCAATAACATCTTGTGACCAGTCCGATTTTTTATTTATGGAGGTTTTTCAAAATCGTATATATGACAATAAGCCCTGTAATATGAAAGAAATAAGTTTAAATAATTCCACTAGAGAATCTAGATAAAGCAATGGATATTTTCATACGACACAGAAGAAAAAGGAGGTTACTAGCAGTAACATTTTACAGAAACATAGATTGGATCTTAGGGTTACGTGATTAGGATTGGGATGTAATAGCAAGTGTTGAGAGAAATACTTTGCAGGTAATTTTCGATAATTGAAACCTTTTTGTCGCATCTGAATATTCAATTAATTGAAATTTATTATAATTGATGAACATTCTTAAAAAAGTTACGCAGCATTTTGATAACTTTTATAATACATTAAGAAAGTAAAAAACGGTATTGAAGTTGTGCTCTCATGAATTTGATGTCCCCTTTTCAGATATACAGAATTAGGTCGTTGAAGAATAAATAATCCTGACCATTCTTATAAATGTTAAATATTTTTGCTAAAACAGCAACACAAACATCGATAATAATAATATGTTTAGTAGCATGTTTCTTATTTCGCAATGAGTGTATTATTAAATCTCAAAGTATAAACAATGGTTAAAGGTCAGGAGAACCGAGTTAGCTCACTTAGGTATCTGATCTTTCTTCTTCCAATTTTAAAATACAGGATTATGCCAAATGGTACCTTACGACTTTCACATTTATATGTGAGATTAAACATTTATTTCAGTTTAAAAATGAATGAGTATCTATGTTTTATTATGAGTATTTAATTAAAAGAAGCTGCACGATAGTTTTTTGTATTTTTTGAAGAAAACCTTTTCTCAAGAATGCAGGCTTTGTGGGAATATCTCTAATAATACAGGAAATATGTCCAAAATACGAGTTCGAAACTTTTGAAAAGAACCAGCGAATAGATATTATCTAGACATTACACTTATGATATATTTTTTGGCTGTATCTCTCTTTTTAGCTAATATTCATGCGAGGAAGTGCTGTATTCAAAATATACAGGGTGTTACATTAACAAATTCTACATAAATGTCTTTCAAGCAGCTTTTTTTAACCAGTATAGACAATTAGATGTATTCAAAATGTAACAAAGAACGAAAGAAGTAAAGTTTTTTAAAATAAAGTAAGTTTTTTAGTAAAATAATGTTTCACTAAATTATCCATTACTTTATAAACACGCTAGTTAGTTAATAGTTCTCAGAAGTAGAGCTTTTAGATAACGATGATTCTTTTTTTTTCTAGACTCTGGAGTAACACAAATCTTAAAGTGTTTCATAAATTGGAAGCATATCCATTTTATCTTCCAGACATTTGACATTCTTCCTGACATTTGTTAACCCAGCCTGCATTAGATAATAGTTTCAGCGTTACAATGAGACTGAAGTCCCTTTAAGGGTCTCTAGTAAATATATTAGAGTATAACCGTTTTGTATTTAACACTGCCGCATTTTTCCACATAACATCAAAACACTATACTGCACTCGACGCGCGTTTCGCCAACGTGGTTGGCATAATCTGAAGATGACTAAACCGTTTTTTAATCCCAATAATTATATTAATGCTTTAATCTACTCATGAGTACAATCTTACATTAAGTTTTTCAAATAAGTCCCCAGTTTTCTTTATTTAGAGTTACATTTATATAATGTAACTCTGATATATTAAACATCATCTGCAAATAAGCATCGCCAGTTGTAAACAAGATATAACATGGAATGTACGAACACTGAAAAAGAGAGCAGTTCATATTATTATGTAGAACAGTAGATCCATGAGAAACGTCATTTGATAGGACTAAATTAAATACATTACCTACATTAGACCTATTATTTGATGTTTCAACCAATTAAGACCAACCAGTTACATGACAACTTACTTTAATTGCATTATGGTAGTACCCAATAAAAAATAAGATAGACATTAATTTTATCTAAGACTTTAGTGTAATATAAGAGTATTAGAATGGTTGTTGTTCAATTAGTATAACAACCACATATAATCCTTGTGATTCTCCACATTTTTATTTAATCCGATCCTATAATTTAATCTATCACTGTGAAGGGTTAGCCCGTCTATGAAATATATTTTGTATAGACAATTATTTAATATACAATACGCCTTGTGGTGGACCTGGACCTGCCAGTGGAATTACAATAAAGCTTACTCATTATTTTACTAGACTATATAATTGAATGCTAGACTTTGGACCCGGTAGAATCCTATCCTGCGCCAAATTCGTAGACGTAAACAGAACATAGAACCTAATTCCTCGCTAAAATACTCCCCACACATGTGTTTCTGGTGCACGATCAGTTTTGATTTTGATTCAACTTTCGTATAATTATAATGTAAGAAATGTCATAGGGAAAGTAATTTCATTTGTAGATGATCACAACATTATTTTCATTTTGTGATGAAAGTAGTTTAGTTTTATCAGAGAGGAAAACATCTATTTTCTGGAAAAAAACTGTTTCATATCATCTGATATTTTCAAGCAAACTAGTGATTATTTACAACTCCTCATACAGGGCGATGTTAAGTTGAAAATGTTAGGTACAGTAAATTTAAGCAAATATAATTTTTAGTTTATATACATAAAATATAGGTATCAAAGTATTTAAAGCAATAACGTGGTATATATGGTATTGAATTTAAATTGTATGGACACCAAAGATGTCTCCATGCCTTACGATTAAGTATTAGATATGTAATTTTTTCTTTTTAAGCGAAGTTTCTGTTAACTATTTTCTTAACAGTTCGACTTAATTTTATTAATAAATTATATAATTAAACTATCTACTAAAAAAACAATAGATATAGTCATGTATTATATATAAACATTATTTATATGGAAAATATTTACTCGAACTTTCACATTTTTGATTTATTACAGTATTCTAGTTTTTTAATTCGTTGTATCTTAAAAATCAGTGATAGGAACTTGGTTGGTTTTATGAATACTATTGACCAGAGAAAAAGATGAAAAATTATTGTAACGTTTTATCAAAACTGACAGTGCACCAGAAATCTGTATAAAGTGTGTACGGTACTTTATATTTTTGTTGGGTCAATTTGGAATTTATTATGTATCCTTAGAAGCTTTCTTTTCTTTTTCTATCCGATAGTTTGCAGATCTTTGTTTCAAAACATAATACAGTAACAAAAGCCCATGCGGTGAACGTCCATTGGCACTTTTGTCTGGAAATTAAATATCTTTGGAAAGTAACATCCGGCTTAAACAGATATAGTTCGTGGAACCATTTCTGGTTCTCTAGTAAAAATGTCATTTCGGTCATAAATACTATTGAGAATTGTTCTGGCTTAATAGACTTATTGTAACGTTTTAAGAAAGTCTGGACCCGTGCCTCCCTGGGGACGAAACAGTGTTTAGTCGACAAAGCGCCAAATAGACGTAACTAAATAAGTCCAGTAGATTATAATGAATTATGGTGGTACTTAGAGGTTCTCCGAAATAAGATATTTTGTATGTTCATAATATTACAAAGGCACAGGAACACCTGGTTTTTTTGGAGTCCTCCCCAGAGACCCTTTTGAGTCCAGGAATAATATCGGTTGTAGAATAAGTCGTAACTCCCCTCCCCCCCTTCCACTTTGGGACGAGGATAATATCTAAGGGTTTTAAGTCATTAATGTCAAAGCCAGAATTAAGCAAAGTGGAATGACCTCGCCGATCTGGTAAAATGCGGTGATGCATGGGCGTGCGCATTCTGTTTTACCATTGGGCACATTTCAGTTAATATATACTCGTATACTATGTAACGTACATTTTAATGTCGTTTCATGAGGTTGACTATTATGCACCCCGTAAAACACCCAACCTAATTGTTGCGGCTTAAGTTCTCGATTTTTGAAATAACGCGCTGGAAAGTGCTGATTGGCTATAAACGGTAGCCCCTCCGAAATCCAACCGACTATCGGGTGTAATTAGGATAGACACTAGACAGATAGACAGTTCCCGTCTTCGAAAGTAGGCAGATGCAGATGAGTAGTTATTTTACCTTTTGATATATATGTATAATTTATTCACTTTCATAATTGTTTGAGATCCTTATTAGTACAGAAATACGATCATAGCGAATTGTGGTTATTATTAAGTAATTATATTTCATATATAATCAGGATTTACCTGGATTTTAGGTAAATTATTTATGCGTGGTTCGTGAGATTTTTTTGTAATACGATTCGGAAAAATAGAATATAGTTTCAATATTAGTTTATGAATTTGTGAAGCTGTGCTCTAATCAGGAGATTATAGAAAACATTGTTTTTTTAAACCAATAAATTTGAGTTTTCTTGCCTCCATTTTGTTTGAATCGGATTGCTACTAGTCAAAACCACGTGTTGTGCCCTTTGGGAATTAAGTTCATTTATCTTATCTTTATCTTATTTTCTCTTATCTTAGCGTTATCATATATTGTATGTAAGCTATAGAAAATTGCTAATATCGTACTTTCTGCACAAGACTAATTAATTTGTTTCTTTGTAATTATCTACATTTGTTTAGAGGTAGTGTGGTATTGCTTTGCCTACCTGAGTAGATATTTGATTTTAATAACTCACATGCACGCCGATTAGAAGACTGGAACAGTTTCCTAATATTTGTAAATTCATTGATTATTGTTTTTTGGTAACAAATTTGTACAATCAATCAATACGAATTTTTACAACTTGTCACTCAGTATTTGAAATATTAATGAAATAATTTTTCTCTTTTACCTAATTAGAGTGGTAATATTTCCTTGTTTAACCGGTTATGAAACCGTTGTTTTTGGAATTTTGGGTCAGATAATAGAGGGTTTTTTTATTGAATTTATTTTTGTTCCTTCTGAACTATAGTAAATTAAATATTAACGATTAGAGTTTTTATTAAGAAATTGTCGAGTGCTGAACTGTAATCAGTTCTTTTGAATGCAATTTTTTGGGTAATTTTATTTGCTTCATTCTGGGTCGGGTCACTAAAGGTTGACACCTTCCAGGTTTTGTATTCAGTTGTTAATTACGTTCCCTGTGAGAATTCACAGAGGATTTTACCAAACCAGATTTGCTGGTACATTCCCTTCAGGAACTTATCTATAATTTTTAATCTTGGCTACACTAGCCGTCAACGTTCATCTATATATTTGTAAATTTTGGGGCACTCTTAACACAAACAATTCTTTGTATGTACTCTTCTGAGACGAGGCTGCTGTAACCTGACTGCAAGATCTATAACCTGCTGAAGAACTCTGGACGCTTACCACCTGCAGATCCCTAGATAAGAGGATTGGACTTAGCCAGTACGTGACCGTCATCTGGACTAGAGCTCTAGCTTCCCCACTTTGCCACGGCAAGTCCACCTGGATCCAATCATCAGCACAGGTTAAGGGTGAGAGTACTGACCTCATAAAGAAGGAACGAGATTTTCAGAGTGACCCCGAACCTCGTAAAATTTTGTAAAGTTAGCCAATTTTAAAATTTCTTTTGTCACCTTGTTTTTTTTTTCATTTAGTAGTCAATATTAAATCATTATTGAATTATTGTTAAATAGTCAAACTTTATTATTCAATTGTAATTTCAATTCAATTTGCTTATTTGATTATAGTGTATTCAACTAACTTTTATATAGTTTTCTTTTATCTTATATCTAAAAATTATCCTGGTGCCCAAATAACTTGTCAACATTCAAAGCAGTCCTACGAATACTACGCCCTAGTGTCATAAATCTCCCTGAGCTACCAGAGCTAATGTCAATGAACTTAAGCTAGTGGAATTGCACATCCCTAGCTTAGCTGAGTTTATTGTGACAACTATTCTATAGAATACTTCTAGTATATGCACTTCCATTTTTTTAACTAACCCAAATAAGTATAAACACTGACACAAAGAATAAATACACTGATAATGTCACCACAAATTTTTACCGTTAAGAAACGCGCGCGAAATAACCCAACATCACGCCACTGTTTCCCTACTACCTCGAGCGCAGTTGCTTGTTGGTTCCCATTGGTTCCTGATTCGACCAATCAACGTCGTTGAAGCTCAGAGAAAAGAAAGCGTAAATGTAAGAATATGTATGTTAAATAAGGATGAACAGTTTGTCGTCAACTTTAACGACTTCCGCAGTTGCCACATATTCGGAAATTCGTTGATATTATTAAGTAAAACACAAATTAAACATTGTGTTTGCTTTAATAAAGTACAATAGGGATAAGGGACGTTAAAGACAAGTAAAAATGGGTAAATAAGGTAATTAATACGTTTCCTGTTTTAAATAAGAATACTTTAGAAATAAATGTGACAACATAGATCTACTCTTTTTCAGGTCATTGCACTTTGCTTAATTCTTGTTTTGACTTTAGTTAATAAGTACTGTTTACATTTGACAGCGTGACAGAAACAGGTCATGGTTTGCGCTACTAGATAGAGAGGAAGAACGTACTCCTACAACCAATAGGATTTATGTATTTGAATTTTAAAGAAACGAAACTTTACTTAGAAAGTTTCGACTTAAGAAAGTTAGCCTCGATCGGTGCGGCTTCAGAACTGGTTGTTTGTATTTATTTGGGGTTTTTCCCCATATTATGAGGGCAAACCACCAAGGGTGGGTAACGTACGTTCCTCGGACTCGAAGTAGACGCCGTTAGTTGTTTTATATAGAGTCATTGAGTTTAGGGTTCATTAGTGTTGTACTCATTCGTTTTCATAGATCAAATAGTATTTCAGTATTTTGCATTTCTCTTTTGTTTACGTTTTTAAATTCTATTTATTTGTTATTAAAAACCCTTGTCTAAAAGTGTCGTGTTTTCATGCAAATCCGCCTGTATGCGTCCTCAGTGTTAGCATATTATAAAGAATGTTCCAGGAATATGTACATACATCGAGATTCAGGATAAGATAACCCACGGTATGTCATGAAACCTCTTTTATACGTCAATCTAAGCATATATCGAAACCAGCGAAAGAGAAAATGATTCAGCAGTAAATTTAGACTCCCTTTCGAAATAAATGAATAACTAAGTTTCGTGAAGCCTGTATAGTACATCGGGTATCCTGTTATAATACTAGAGCTTAGTCATCTTGAAATTTATAAAATATTTTTTTTATTTTGGGTTGTTCCTGCTAGGGGTGATCAAAAACCAAAAATTTCCAAATGCATAATTGGTGGACATCTACTGTACCAGTGTTATCTATTAGGTATACACATTTTGACTGAGGGGCTCTCTCGGTTATTGCTGCTTTAAAAAATAGTAAATATAAACTCTCTGTAAATAAATATCTATTAGATATTTTATGTTATGTAAGAAATAGGTACTTATTACCAACTATATTTGTTTTTGAAAAACAATTACTATATAACGATTAATTCCAAAACGTAAAAATATTCAGTTCCATTTAAAAAACAAGTTAGTTCTCTATAAATAAGTATAATATATTTTCAACGAGATACTTTTTAATTGAAGGAATTATTGCAATATTTAGAAAAACCATTGAGAATAATAACTGAGACAACCACATAGTCAAAATATAATAGATAAACATGTACATAATAATATAATAATTGAGTAGGTATGAGCTCATCCACCCGTCTCACATAATTAAATCGTTCACTGAAAATACGTGATTTTTAAAGTTAAGTTTAATTTTACCATTGCTTTTTATACACCAATCGAATTTATTAAAATCGTCTATTACTGTTTTAATATATTGATTTGAAATTGTGTAATGTAAGTATACAAATAATAATTTAAGATACACACGTTACGGAATACCTAACCTGCAAATCTACTATTTATATTGATACTACTTATCAGCTTGATAAGTTCCAAACCGCCGAACGAGGTAGCTTAATAATAACAACAACCGAAGATAACGGAAATGTTTCAACAATCTTTCTGTATAAATATTGGCTTAAATTGTGCGCACGCGTCGCCTATTGGCGTTAAAGTCGAAACAGTCGTCGGTAATAAATTAAATTTTACACCGCCGCACTCTAGACTCTGGCGCTCTAGGTCGACGTCGCAGCTGTGCCTACTGCCTTCTCTGTGTGCGACAAATCGAAATCGAACCCGGGGCTCTCCAGCTGATCGGCACGTGAGTCGCGTCCAGCCGGTCCACGGTACATGCAACCATCGATTCATCAAATCTTACGTGTGGTAATGTGTCAAGTGGCTGCAAGTTAGGTTAAGCATGGTGGAAGACGCGAAACTAGTACCCCAGAAAGTCGAAGTCATCAATCAAAAGAACCAGCACAATGGATCACTGGCCAAAGCGGACACTCCTCATCCCGAAAGCAACAATAGAGCCCCCGCTGACGGGGGTTCTAGGGCATGGATAGTCATGTTGGGCTCGTTTTTCTGCAACGGGATACTCTTCGGTGTCATCAACTCCTACGGAGTGTTGTACAAAGAGTTTCATGACAATCTTGAAAAAAGGAACGATACCAATGCTTCTGGAAAAGCGGGTAAGGAACGGTGAATTAAATAAATATTTTAAATTAACATTTTTAATTAAAATATGAAATGGCCCCTTAACAGTTCAATTGTTTGCGATGTGCACGTGCCTCGTTAAATTTTATGAATGCCTATTTATTCAGCTGACTAGATTAAATATTTTCATTTTGCGTTGATGCAATAATGGACTTGGACGGTAATATTTACCTTGCCACAAATGCAAACTCATCTGCAGTTCGATGGCGTTTTACGTTACCATTATTTCTAGTAAAAGGTAACACGAGTACCTATAGATATTATTAATGACATGAAGTGTCTATTTACATAATAATTATTCAATGGGTTCGGTTTTACTTCCCTTCACAGCACTGATTGAAAGCAAAAGTATTCTGAATTGGGTGTATGCTAAGCTAACTGCCTAATTGAAGGTCCCGTTTACAGATTTAGATATTCTGATTCATTTATATATTCTATGAGCACTTCCGGGTTACTAAATTAGACTGGCATTGTTGGTTTTTTGCAATCTAACATTCTCTTGTATGTGCTTTATATATTTAGATCTGGCCACTTTCAGTTATATCAAACACTATTAAAAATAAACAATTTGGCTTGAAGGCATAATGTTTGAAATTAAAATAATTGGTGTTATAAAAGACAAGAGGCAGTGTTACGGAATCCGTTCAATTTTGAGGAACATGAAACCCAGAAAAAATCTTGGGTGGGGTCAAAGCTTTAGATAGGAGATAATTGGGGATTCATCAATTAAACGAAAGAGAAAGAATCATGTACGTGTGTCTGTGTTTAGTTGGGATCTGTACTTGTTAAAAAATATACTTAATAACGTAACCAATATATTTTATACGAATTTAAAATAAATATAAAGGACACAATACAATATTTTCTAAAATATAAACAAATTTAAAAGATATCTTATATAAAAATATCACAATTAATTACAGAAACAATAAAATTAAATTAAAAGAACTAAAAACAAATTAAAAATAAAACTATTACATCGAAATCCAAAGTAGGTATTACATATTAAGTCTTCTTTTCATCAGACTTAACTTTTCTTATACCTCCTCTGGCTTAACTTCAATATTTTGATGGATATATAAATTAGCTATTCTGTTTTTTTAGTTTTTTACTGATCTGACATCTGTTTCTTGTATGTGGATTTTATACTACTCTTCCTGTGATGTATGTTAATGATTTCCACATAAACATGAAATTGACCATGTGGTATTTTTTTTAAATATCCCCATTATATACGTGTAGGTAGATATGTTTGATTACCTTTCTTATTAATGAGGTTTTCGAGGTTCTTCTCATTCTTAAATTAATTGGTGATTACCTATAACAAAATGGTGACCGAATAATAATAATACGCCGTTTCTCTCATTTTAGAGTTAATCTTTATGATAAGATTGATGGGTAGAATATATTAATATTATTATTGTTATCATTATTTCTATGTTGCTGATGAAAAAAGTTCTACTAGTTTACACAGACATAAATAATCTTGAACAGAGTTGAAACCTTTGTTGTGAAGCTAACACTGACGTAGTTTTCCACATAACACCAACATGCGTATTTCGCCATAACCAAGTTAGCATCATCTGGAGATGGTTCAAACTGCATCTTGGTCAGTTTTAATCATCTCCAGATGATGGCAACTTGGTTGACAACACGCACATCGAGTGCAGTATAGTGTTTTGGTGTTATGTGGAAAACTACGTCAGTGTTAGACAAACAACTAATTTGCTTCGAAATATCGGATGTCTAACGTCCACTGTCAACCTGTTACAAGTTCTATAAGCAATACTGAAATAATTTCCATTAAATGTGACATAAAAATACTTAAAATAAGGTAGGCTCAGGGAATTCCCATAGCTAATTATTATATTGTTTACGAATAATATTAATTATAGTTGATTATAATAATATTTTTATGGAGGAACATGTTAAAAATAGGTATTATAATTAATTAAACTTTACAAAGATTAAGTTCTTAATACTATAAAACAATTAAAACTAGCAGTTTTATCCACCTGTTTCAGATTACACAGTACAAAATGTCTTTCATAAACATATTAATTCCTAAAAAAATCTGTAACTTTCTGTCAAATCCTAATGTTACAGTTGGGTTTATAAAAACAATGGGATATAATTTTGACATATTCGGATTGTATTGCCTTTTATGTAGGTCAAACTGGTCGCCTATATTTGGAGCACTGCAGACATATTTCAAAAAACTGATTCTACTACGCAAAATGTAATATATTTTGTGTTTTTATAATAAAATTAAACACATCACTATCTTTAGTAACACCGATTTTTTACTAAATGATAATTATTGTTTTAATTATACATGCATCTGTTTGGGAATTCCCCAAATAGAAGAAATAGAATATATAAACATCTAATTAAAATGTAGAAATGTTAATATTTTATAACATTATAATAGTATCAATAAAACGTCTATAAGTTGTTAAATGCGTAGATGACTTATTTAAAAGCAACCTGAAAAAGACGATCAGATAGACATAATATGTTTAATTTTTATCTATTAACTTAACGTCGTTGTAGTTTAATTGAAGAACAGGCTGTCTTACAAACGGGAACACAAACATTTATTTACTATTTGGCTAATGACCACGTCATGAATAGTATGTATATAGCCAGATAAGAGTATTGTACTTTTATCAGATAAGTGCAATATGACATATGCCATCACGTAACATATACTGTTACATAACAATGCTATGTAATTACAGGAATTGGAGTATATGCGTAGACAACTCAAATAGCTACTGAATACTTTGTTGTATATTATGTATCTGTACAGTAGCCTCAACCAAAAGGTTTCCAATGTGCAACATATTTTCGAAAGTTTTCTTTAACTTTAGCTTAAATAATAATAATAATAATAATAATAATAATAATAATAATAATAATAATAATAATAATAATAATAATAATAATAATAATAGCGTTTATTGCCCAACAGTTACCCATTTACTGAGCAAAATTACAATAAAATAAATAATATAGTATACAGTTAAACGAAAATTATTACAAATGTGCGCTAAAATAACTTTTTAGTTTAGATATGCTGCAACAGAATATGTCACAAACATCAGATAATTTATTTGCATTTGTGCACATGAAGTGCACAGGTGCCTTAAGCATTATATTAGTATTAGCTCTTTTACACAAAAAAGTGGAACTATTTCTAGATGCAAGCCTTGGAACATATAATGGTACATTGGTATTGGTACATGAAATGATAAGTAAATGACACGATTCTTATTAGTACTATAACACCATGAACCAAGTGCAATCAATTTTTTTTGTTCACTTATTAGTAGTGGTAGTAGTGGTATGGGGCGGTCAAGACCTGGCAAGTAGGCCACAAGCGGGCCCTTTTTACCTACCCCTGTCGTCAGTTACAACTCCATCCAACCTCTTCCCTCGTCGAACCTTCCCGACCTTCTAATGTAGGTCAGCATATCGGTCCATTCAAGGGAAGTGACCTCTTCCCCTTGCAGCTCGCCGCCCCCCCCCAGACGTCGTGTTTCAGTCTACCAAAAGCCGCGCATTCTGCCAAGAAGTGGGAAGGCGTTTCGTCGCCCTCCCCGCATTTTGGGCAGATAGGGTCTCCCTTAACACCCATCAATGATAGAAGTCTTCTAAGCCTGCAGTGACCCATTAAAACTCCCACCAACTGGTTTAGAGCCTTCCGGCTACGACTTAACAACCAGGCCGTCTGCCGTCTTGGTCTTGCTTGGCTCCACTATAAAGTTGCGAGCTTGTCTACAGCTCCCACTCCTTCTCCAGTGTTTAGTTAGTGTCTCATGAGCCCAATCATTATGAGCCATGTTGACCTGCCTTCGTGTAATGCCTAAAATCGGTTCTGGTCCTTGGCTGGGTCCCTGAGATACAAGTCGGGCCAGTTCATCGGCCCTTTCGTTCCCTGGGATTCCGCTATGACTTGGTACCCATACCAATTTAACCTCTTTTCCTCTGCCCAGCTCCTCCAGGGTATCTCCGCACTCTTGGACAAGAACGGATCGTGTCCTTGGAGATGTTAAAGCCTTTAAGGCCGCTTAACTGTCAGAGCAAAAATAAATTACTCCGTACCGTTTCTTTTTTCTTCGTTGTTTGCTGCTATTAGAATAGCAAAGACTTCAGCCTGGAAGACTGTGGCATACTCACTCATTAGTAAATAAAAAAAGTTTTTCCTTGTTAACTGTATACGTAATAAAAGCAAACATGAAACAATAATCCAAGCGGTGCATGTCATAAAGGATTCACAACGTTATTTGCCAGAAATATAAAAAATATATACAATTTTGATGTACCTCAGCATCAAGGATTGTTAACTGTTTACAGGATTGCTCGATCGCTCAATTTTGTCATCCGCCTTTCTGACGTCATCGAAGATCTATGTAATCGAATTGTCGAAATATACCTATTTTGTGTTTGTTATATTTAACATTTGCAAAAGAATTTTCGTATTTGAATGATTATTAATATTATTATTTATTAAAGTTTGTAATAACAGTATAAAGTGTACCTATTTCTACAAGTTCGAGATCTTTGGATCTTTGACGACGTCACAATTATGGATTACATTGTAGTATAGGGATCGAGCAATCCTGTAAACAGTTAACAATCCTTGCCTCAGCATACCTTACACAAGCGTAATTTAGTGTGATTGATTACATGAGTAAACAAATGTTTTTGCCCTTTAACGTCATATACCTAAATTTATATCTGATGACGTATACCGCTTGGATTCTTGTTTGAAGTTATATAAATATTGCGTGGTATTTCCAATACACTATGAAAGTGGATATACCGAGGGATATAGGAAAGTCAACAACTCAGTAATAATTATTTCATGTATGTAGTGAATTTTCATGTTGATTCTTGATAACGAAAATAGATTAAGTTTTCAAATGTAAACAAAATGTAATGTTTTGTGTTTGACAACAACACCTGCCTTTCTCAGTGTGCGATTATTCTTTAGTCAGCCAAAAATAAGTGTCAAAAACTAGCCGTCATGGATCGTTTTGTTAAAAAAGGCTTTATTTCTCAGTAGTTGTGTCTCGAATATTTAAGAATGTATTAGTGTCCAAATAACGCCAGAAATTAACTACTACCTTTGTTTAAACACACTATAATTAAACTATGTTTAATTTTTTTGAAAAAGTAGTTTAAAAGGGGGCTACTTTTCCACGATGGCCTAATAATCTTGTATCTTTTTACTTATAGTTTTGTTCTATATTTTAATTAACAATTTTTCTTAGCTCTTTTTCACTAAAAGTCTCAAGTACTAAAAATGGTGCGTTACGACCAAAAAAATTTACAAAAGTGCGCTGCGCTACCTACCCTGCAAAAAAATTTGGAATAAGGGTTAACTGTCATTAATAAAGACAGCAAAGTATATAGGGATGATGCTTGATTCTCTGGCTCGGAACAGTATTTGCATAAAATGCAATTACTGTTAAACGATTAATAACCCACTCCCTAATGAGCATGAGCTTGGAGATTGGAGGTTTCTCTTAACCAAAGCTGATATTTACATCAGCTTTTCAAGTTCAATGCATTCAATATATTCTTCACAAATACGCAGGATAACAGGGTAGCCCTGTAAAAAATTACAATAGAAAATAAACAGCAATATAACAATATACACAGACATAATAAAACAATTATTGATGTAAAATAAAAATAATTTTATAATTCGGATCAAATGCAACTCAGTCTATTTGGCTGAAAAGAATGACTTGCCAAAGTTACCTCACCTTTCTGCATACTTTGGTCCTCAATTCCTCAATTTTTTCCCCGATTTTCCCCCTTGGTTAGTTAGAATATTGGTTAGTTTTACATTATTTAAAGCCAATATGTCATTTGTTGCAACGGTATTATTACTTTAGTGATAATATGAGCTATCGTTTCGTAATTATTATCAAAAATATGTCAAAGTAACCTTGTCTTACTACATGATAAACCTGAAAAGCCAGACATTTGTACACAGAACATCTGTGACAACTCGTTGAAACGATAATGCTGATGAATTAGGCTCTTATTAATTTATTAGATCTGATAAATATATAATTAATTGATGCTGTTAGATCACAAGCAAAACATTTTCTTATATTAGAACGTAAATATGTATGTAAGAACGTGATTAACAACATGATCTTGCAAAAAAAATTGTTGTCATTTCGGTTTTGTATTTTTTTCTTAGTCTTTAATTTATTGTTTTTCAAATAAATCTATGGTCGTTATTAAAATTGGAAAAAAAATCAAAATGTTTGTATTACATAATAAGTAAAAGTTATTTAGCGTTAAAAAATCCATCAACCAATTTTTTTACTGTTTCCTCTAACCTTACGCGAAAAACGTAAGCCCAGAAGTATTGACATATTTTTCAATAATTGTAGGGTCACGATAGCGAGACGGTAAAACAAACGTTCAAAAAAGTATGATAAAATCTGTAGAAGTAAATGGTTACACATCATATAGAGCCAATCCTGGGCTATATTTTCAAATCTGCCTGTTCAAAAGTATGATTAGATCTGTAGAAGTAAAGGGTTACACATCATATAGAGCCAATCCTGGGCTCTATTTTCCAATCTGACTCTACTTCCAATTGGCTGAGCCAATTTTCGCGTAATTTTTCGGTGCGGTTTGATGTTCACTTATTATTATTATTTTTTTATTATTATTATTATTATTATTATAGACACTAAAACCATAACAATACAAGCTACGACTCTATAAGTATACAATATATTTTATACTTGTATTCATATTTATAGATTAGAGCTAAAATATATGTTTTTAAAAATCTTGACTATATATATAAACATTGTTGTACCTAAATCAGATAATACCAAATTATCTCATTAGAAATACTTCTAGAATATAGACAAATTATTGTAATAAATTCCATCAGCTGATTTTGGTAGCATCAAGTATGGTTTGTATATATTTATTGTTACAGATAACATGGCATTTGTTGATTTTTACGATTTGATATACTTCTACAGAGTGGATCTGTTAATCCACACATTTAAAAGGAACGTGTAGGAAAACATAATAAAGACAACAAAACAATTCCTGTAAATAATAATTCCTGTTCCTGTATAACGGAAACATTAGTAAAAATCTTGAACCTATCTTGAATCTTGAACCTAATCTCTACCTAGAAAAACAATGTTTTACACAAAAATCAAAATATAGTGGTAATAATTAATTACTCTTATTTATTTGGGTATTATGCCACCACTGAAAAATACAAAAAATTAATAAGCAACCTCTACGCCAAGGGAACAGTCAAAGGTTGGTTTTTTGACAAATATGTTTGCCTAATAAAGAAATATCACACTAAAAAGCAGATTAATATTAAATAGCGGTAATAATATTACGTTTATTATTTAAATATTTTTTATTTCTGAAGTACCAAATCTACAAAATGAAATGGAAATTATTTTTTAAGAATATGTTTTTTATTTTGTGGATCACATTCTCAAGCCAAGACATTAACTAAAAATGATATTCCTTTGACCTAAAAATGTAGACTGCATAAATACCAAAACCATTAACGTTTAAAAAAATTAAATAAAGGACATTTGTTAGTGTTAACCTTTTTATCTGATTTTATAATCGTATAATATAAATAACTGACGCTCTGCAGTGTATCTCCAAGTTATCAAGGACTAAAAAGATAAATGGTCCATATTGAGGGTACTTCAGCGTATACCTTGTTGCAATATAAGAGAAACACAAAAAGTCCATAATGATCAGGTGTCAAGAAGGTGACTCCTGGAGGAAACTTAACTTGTGCAAGCAAACTTATCAACCAGTTATCAAAAAAACTACTGGTGAAAAGCTATGCTCGTGTTGAAGTCCCAGAAGAACTCTCCAAGTTCATCATCATGCAGTTATTAAGCAAATTTAGTCATAATGTTGTTATGTACCTCTCTGCATAAATGGTGTAGTTAAACAGGGCCAGTTATTCTTCTGCAAGAAACTTTTATCCAAATACCAATTTGCCGAGCATATAATGGAGAATTAACATAAATATACGGAATTTCAGAGTCCAACATTCGCACATTTTGAAAATTGAAAGATGAAACCATAGTTCTTCCGAAAAAACGTCATTCATTCAATTATTGATAACTGTGTACTGCCACCGGCAGTACGCTATAGACATCTGGGGTTGTCTGACTGCAGAAAGGTTTTATATTATTACATCTTATACGGATACATGTGCAAGCTCTTCATTAAAATTATTCGACATGTACCATAAGAAAGTTCAATTTCTTGGGAACAAGGCTTTATAGTCTTTTATTCCATACGTTAACGAACGTCATTAACAACATCTGTATGAAATGTTAGGCTACGCAATTAGTAAGATACACATACTTACAAATCCTTTGGCATTGGCGATTTAAATTACCGATGAGGGCGCTGGAAATTGTAAACAAATATGGAGGAATACGAGTAAAAATTTTGGATTTGATATCACATCACATCTAGCAATTTTAGCATTCATCTGCCATAAATATAGCGACTTCATGTGCTAGTTAGGCTGAAATAAAGGATAAAAAGAGTGGTAAAGGCAGTTCCATAAGTGCTTCATTGATATGGATATGAATTTTTTGGGTTGAAACAGGTGCCCTAGTTTTTGTTTACTTACATTTTGGACTAAAATAAGTGTGATAAACTGTATGGTGATACCATATTACCATACCATATACCATATTAGTGCTTGTTTTTGTTAAACAATGTTTAAATTAAAATGTATTCTGCTTTATAAGACTAATAATAGAAAAGTATAGACAAACTGCAACAAAGTGGTTATGTTTTGTAAATAAACGTGTTCCCTGTTATTAAATTGTTACATGCGTTTTGGAGAAATGAATGAGAAACAGTTTCTTATACTAGGGCCAAACTTCTACCTATCTTCAATCTTAAACACTTCTATTGACACATTTTGTGGAATGACACCTATACTATAAGCACGGCAGATTGTGTTGTGCTGATTTCTTTTGAATGTCATTTTAAAATGTAAAAATAAAGATGTACAAATACTAAACACGTCGTTTTTAACTTTGTAATACTAAAAAATCACAAGCATCACTAAATTATTACGTTAAACAAACCCAAATAACCCAGCAAAAAGCCTCCAAAAATTACTTTTTAACTAGGTTCAAATATTTTCATGCAAAGGGGGCATTCATTTTTGGAATCGCCAATTACTGCTAAGTGTGGGAAGTGCTCTAGAAAATTTTCCAAATATAAATTCCGGCGCCGGCAGTTTTCCCAAATTCTATCAAGTAGCACGCCCGTCAGTTTGGAAATATGTTTGAATCATGTAAATTTCGTGCTTCGTGGTGCAATGTATAATTCAAAAAAATGCTAACATTCTTCACCAAAACTTCTTGACACATATTGAGAATGAAAAATGTTATTGACATAAATTCAGCGTAGGTACTAGCAGAGACTTATAGTATAAGTCTCTGGTACTAGATAAGATAATTTTGTATGTCTCGTATAATGAAATGTTTGGAATCTAATTTGGAATATTAGAATATATAACCCAAATTTATGACCGCTTCTGTTGATAATAACGTTCATACATTAAAATAAAGTATACAGTTAAAAATGATAATAAATTTGAGCTAAAGCAGAAATCGTCAAAATCATTTGAATTGATTTGTTATCTATATATACCGAGCCGTCACAAATCAGGTATCTTTTTATTTTGATCAAGTACAACTATAATCTTCAAACTACTAATGCTAATGATGGGGTTTTGTTGATTTACCGATACACAATATCAATAATAGTATGTTAATTGTCGCAAATAGAATACAATCACATTACTTAATTAGCAAACAATAATTATTATTGAATAGATCCATTAGAATATACCGATAAATGAACACTTTAATTGTATTTTGAGTAATAGATTATAGAGTAACAGTAGTGTAAGTATAGAGTATGTATATATTTAACCAAATTCGATGTACATATTTAGTATGTCAGTGGAATATGTAGAACCAGTAAAAATAATGGAACTTTGCTATATAAACTATTTCCAAATCCGTACCGTTTTACGAAATAATAAGGTTTTGAAGTTGAAAAAAAATCTTTTTTTACACATATCTCTAATACTAATAAACCAATTGCTTTCAAATTTTATTTGGTAGATGCTACTATATTTGGAGAAATGAGTGGGATATCGAAATCTGGTATTATTTTAAACGTTAGCCAGTGGTGTGACGTATTTTTTTTGAATAGGGATCCCAGAATAGGGTGCATGCTACTGGCTATGCTCATCTAGGTGAATCTTTTTGTGGAAGTAAATATTCATAGTAGTATCTACCAAACACAATTTGAAAACAATTGGTTTATTACTGTCAGAGATATAAATAAAAGAAGGAACATTTTTTCAACTTCATCTGTATCTCGGAAACGGTACGGATTTGGAAATAAGTTTATATAGCAAAGCCTTATTAATTTGAGTGGTTGTCAAATGACAAATGACACTCTGTATTTAATTTTTTACAGATTGACTTCATGAAGCTCGTCGATATAAACTTTAATATTTTAAATGGGACAACCTGCATTTTTACTAATATGGTCTTGGAGCCTTGGTATTTAAGAATATATGGGTCTATCTCTGATAATAATAATAATAATAATAATAATAAAAGTATCTATACAGAAAAGTATTATATATTGTACGACTATCTCAGTTTAATTTGCCATACTAAACTTACTTCTTATATTATGTTTTCTTTTTTATCTTTTTAATTCCAACATTGTCTTAAAATTTTGGAAGGTTAAAGTTTTTTTTTTCATTGTGTTATAATTTTCTGTAATATGTTTATCTTATGTAGAGACTGTACATCTTGTACATATGTCTTCTACTTACGTTTTGTCTCAGGGAGTGTAATACGATTCATTCTAAATTCTTCATCGCAGTTGCTATCTTGTGGCATCTTTCGTTTTAATAAATTACAAAGCTCTCATATGTAAAATGTCACATTATTTTTTGTACCCCAAGAATAGGTAGCTATTTTTAGTACAGTAACCGGAGACCTCAAACACTTTCGCAAATGGTCTTCTTTTTATACAAAATAATTTAATATTACAATGCCTTATTCGCGAGGTTATATGACATATTTAATGACATTTTTGGAAAGACATACAGAATATGTGAAATAATAATTAAAATTAAAGTGATACCTATATTTATTAATAATTAAAGTAAGTTAAAAATGTGAGGGAATTGAATTTTATACTTTTTTGTGCGTAATAAGTATATAGATACACTTTCTCAAATAAGTTATTTTTATACTGGATATACACCGGACTTACTAAGCAGTACAACAGAATAATTATTTAATCTCAGTAACTTAATTAAATAATTTATGTGGCAAACAACCAAAAATAGATTTATCTTTCTTTTAGTTTTATCAACATGATTTTAACATAGAAACAAGTAAGTTCATAAGTTCATGTAATAGTTATAATTATCTACATAGTTAGGTATATTATCATTTCTAGTTTTAGTTCTAGCAGAGATATAAGTGTACATATCGCTGGTTCTAAGGTGTCCCACCGGGAAAGGCCCTGATCGATATATGGAAAAGTACACACAGGGTGATTTTGAAAATTTGGTTATTTACAAAGGTCAGTGGGGCATACCTTTTCGTAGGGCCAGAGGTCAGTAGGGCCTCAGACATTATGCAATAATTTTCAGATGTAGCGATTCCTAAACCATTACTGTTGCAAATACTTATTGCAATTAAAGGTCTTCCACTGTTCAAGATTCAAAATTTTTAATATGGTGGTGTAACTGCCACTTTTTTTCTTACAACTGGAGATATCTCGAAAATAATTAAATTTAGGTATAGACAACTTTACACAAAGTTGACTTAAAATTGAACGTAGAATCCAAAACTGCAAAAACATACAGGGTGTTCCGTTTAAAATAAGCAAGTTGTGTCGACTTCCGCTTATACCGGAAGTCCCAGAAACGTGAAAATATTTTAAAAATGTAAACCCCACTGACCTTTGTAAATAACCAAATTTTTAAAATCACCCTGTACGTACTTTTGCATATATCGATCGCGGCCCTTTCCGGTGGGACACCCTGTAAATCACATCACATTTGCATTTGAATGAACACAATTTGAGCAAGCTTTTATATATAAATTGAAACATTAGGATTTGATAGTTTTTATTAGGGGTTATCAGATAAAAAGTGAGGGAATTAAATAATATCATCGGCTATACATCAACATCCTGATTAAGTTATGATTTCGATTCTTGCAGTTAAGCACATATAATGTATGTTTCAGTAAATACATACTTTTCCATAAATAATATGTATACCTACGCCTTTATTTTATTATTATCTTTCTATGAATCTTAGCCTAATCAGATAATTGTTACAATGGATTAAGCCAAAAACCGTAGATTCAGCAATCTAAATCCAGATTACTTGATGATCTGAACACTATAGCCATAATTTAGCACTTTATTTGCTCGAAAATTACCGGGATTATCTTATACAGCCACAGGGAATTTTTAAACCCTTTATCTTTTAAGCCTTATAATGTGTGTAATTGATTTGACTTGTAGAGTATTCTTCATATTCACAGTATGAATTTTGAACCACTTTGAACCACCACTTATATTGTATATAATTTTCATCAATTTATTATGTGTATGTGACTTCCAACTATAACAAACAGTTATATGAGTTAAAATGAATAATTTCAGTGGAAACTGTAGACGAAGGGACCTCTATTTGTGCAACAAAGTTAAGCCCGTAAAAATATATTAGGATAAATTCAAAATTGTGTCTTTTCAATATATCCGTAATATGAACACAAGTAAGTATAGCCTACGAAATTATAACCATCTCCTTCAAAAAATTGCCTAAAGCAGATGCCATAGTTAAAATACACTTGTCTTTCTTTTGCAATTATTGTCCTTCCTACGTGACATTTTTCTCATATAAATATGCGAGTTTTCTAGTTATCTTTAAACTGGCAGTTTTGAAGACTCTGGAGACAACTTGTTTGTATTTGTTTGTACCTGTTTGTACTTGAATGGTACAAGGATTATAAAAGGATTTCATTATCGGACTATACGATAAATTACCTATCTTTTGACTTGCATGTTCTTATTCCTATCTCTAGTGATTCTCTAGAGTATTTTTTTACCCTCATTAATTTTTGAAATACTTCAAGGAAAACTTAAACTGCACGCTCCCTTCTTTTAAAGCAATGGTTATTTTCATCTGAATGTTATGTTAATTTACATTGTTGCATTCTTCTCCAATCAATTTAAAGAGGTATCTCGTGAGGTGCAATAATGTGAAGTAGTTAGATAATCACATTGTATCTGAAGAAAAATGGTTTCAGTTGCTTGACCTTTTTTGTCAGTGAAGTGTTATTTTAATAGTAGTAGTAGTAGTAGTAAGTAGTAGTAGTAGTGGCACATTACCATTAAGCTGTGGTAGTGGTGTATGTGTATGGGGCGGCCAAGACCTGGCAAGTAGGCCACAAGCGGGCCCTTTTTGCATACCTCTGTCATCCCCTACCTAACTCCGTCACCTCTTCCCTCGTCGAACCTTCCCGATCTTCTAAAGTAGGTCAGAATATCGGTCCATTCAAGGGAACTGACCTCTTCCCCTTGCAGCTATTTTAATAGTAACAAACATTTTAATTAGTCAGTAATGCTTGTACTAGGAGAGTGAGAGAAATTCTTTGCTAGCAGCGTGTGTTTATTTGTGCACAACGCTATTCAGATAAAAGACATTCAAGAGGAAAAGCTTTCAAGATGTTGTAGAAAGATTTGTAAATAGTGGAAATGTTCTCTTTAATAGAAGAAATAGAACAAAGAGAGTTAAGACAGGAGAAAATGTGTTTCTGGTTCTGATGTGCATACAAGAATATTCTCACGTTGCATTAGAGAAATTAGTAATGTTACAAAAATTAATTCAAGGTCAGTGCGTAGAATAGTCAAACGACATAAGTATCATTCTTATAAAATTGAGATGCATCAAGAATTAATACCTACAGATTTCATTAGAAGATGATTTCTTTCACTATATTATTCACATATAAAGCACTTTTCATAAGAATGGATTTGTCAATAGACATAATTTTGATTATTTCAACACCAATAATCCCTATTACGTTCGAGAAACTCATTCACAATTTCGAAGAAGAGTCCTTAAACTTGTGAGCAGGAGCTCTTAATAATCGTCTTCTCGGACCTGTACTTTTTAATGCACATTTAAAGAGGCATTGTTATTTTGAGTTTCTACTCAATAATTTTCAGGAACTTTTATATTACTTTCTCCTATCATGCAACGGCTATGGATTTAGCAGAACGGAGCTCCACGTCATAATGTTGCTGAAGCACGAAATTTTTTAAATCAACATTTTCCAGTTACATGGATTGGGCGAAGTGGACCAACCGTTTGGCCTGCCAGATCTCCAAATTTGACAAAATATTCCTTTTTTCTATGGGGACTCATAAATGATAAAGTTTATTTTGCACTACTTATTACTAGACAATAACCAGAATCGGATTGTAGCTTTTATAAACATTACCCCTGATATCCTTAGAAGTGTAGAGGAGTAATTTAAAAAACGCATCAGATCATGTATTGTGTTTGTATCATAAAGCAAAATGGAGCAAATTTTGTACACTTAATAAATGGCCTTTCACCAAAAAAAGAATAAAGTTCAAGCAATTATCAGCACACCTAGATTATTATTAAGTTGAATCATAATCTGATTGATGACAGTCCAGTTGACTATAAATTTAGGCGGGTAGACCTACTTTACATTATTGCACGTTACAAGATATCTATTACATATCTATTAATTGTAGAAGAATACAATATTTCAAAGATTCAGGTGGAAATAACAATTGCTTTAAAATAAGGGATAATAGATGGCAATATCTCAAAAACTATTGTAAATAGGTATAGGGAATTCTTCACAAAGTGGCCTTGAAATCACTCGTAGAATCAATAAATGCATCAATATACAGGGTGTTCCATTTAAAATAAGAAAGTTTATGTCAACTTCCGGTGTAACCTATGCCGACAAAATTTCAGAACGGCATCTTTTATAATAAGAAGGATATCAAGGAATCTATCTTAAATGCCACACCCTGTATAAGTATACTTCTCGCGCCCTTCGTGATAATATTGTATATACTTCCATTTCATTGTGATAGCTGCTTTCCCTGGATTAATTTCTGTTCCAAGCATTAAAAATGTAGACCAAATTTGGCATAGCGGAAGTACTTTTAAGTCAAAAAGTGACCTTTAGTTCCGCCATGCCAAATTTGAAAAATCTATCTATAAATATAAGAGGCGAAAAAGGTGTGTACAATGAGTCTGTGTCACACTGTATGTCCGTACATAAGCAACATATTCAGATTGTTCTGATTGTAGATAATCAATTAGTAAATTTAAATAAACGATAACGCGTAACATGGTCGTCATTTTTATTTTAAAATTATAGGTCAATTGAAGACAGTTAAGAAGTCGTAGAGATCGTTATAGATAATAGAAAGTATAGTACCTACTCAATACTATAAAAAATTATTAATTAATTTGTTAATTATGATAGGACCGTATCGTAAGTTTAAAAATAAGTTATATAAAAAATGTAAAGGATATTAGTTTTTATCTTGTTAGTTTAAGTAATTATTTTTCAAAATATAAGATTATCTCGCTGATTCTATACTACAACTACTTCTATAGACTTTTACTGATGCTATTCACAATAATGATCTATTCACATTATTGGGATATCACATTATCAATGATAAGATAAAGTTAAGCAAATTATTTTGCCAACAGGAAATAAGAATCATAAATTAACCGAGACCGAGAGTTCAATCTCATTCACATAACTCGTTCCTTCGTTAAGATATTGAGGTTCAACTTTATTAGAAAATCTGAAAATTTGAGATTAGGATATAGTCCAGGCATTAATATCAATATTGACAACCCTATTATATTACTTCCGGTAATTTTTTATGGGATCTATTAGGTTTCCCTATACCTAAAATTGACCATTTAAGTGATTTAAATTTTTTCATTTTTTACTTTTGAATAACACGGAATATTTATTATAATAATATTTATATATAACATGCAACTAAAATAGATTGAAAAAAGGTTATATGAAGAAAAAGTTTCTTAGCCTTAATCCTCCTCATAGCTTACATATTTTTAAACATTTTCGGCTTAAAGTTGGTACGGAGCTATTTTGCATGGTGAAGAATACAAAAATAATGTCAAAATACATACCTAGCTCATTTGTTTTTTCTCGTTGCGATAGTCACTTCTCTTATGAAAGCCATACTGGATTTTAACGGCATCAAATCATATATTTTTGAAAGTAACCGTATACTGTGTTAGTTGATATTCAACAAAGGCGGTTAACTTTAACAAAAACGAGAAATGAATATATTTTGTCACATTAAATAAGTTTTTTTTATAATAGCTCATTAAATTTTATCCAGACAGGAAGTAACCTCATTGAACAATATTTGTGAAACTTGAACGTTCACTGAAGATGAATGAATTATTTAATATCAAAACCCAGAGAACTAATAAAAGGCACAATGGAAATAGGAAAACTAACGTATTAGCATTAGTTGAAAATCATTAGTTGTAAATCCAAACATATCAAGTCGATAAATTTCTAAACAACAAGAAATTACCCACAGAATTTTACCACATATTGCACAAAGTCTAAATGAAACTGATTTTGAAAAACGCCTACTTTTTGTCAATGGTGTTATAGATAAATTAAATACAAATGCAAAGTTATACGATAATATTCTGTGGACGGATATGCTAAGACTATGCATATAATAATATTATAGGCATATTATTATTGCATTAGATATGTATATTTGGCAACTGAAAATTCGCGTGTTTTAAGCCAGCGAAAGTTTCACCACAAATTTTCCACAACGTGTGGTTTGATATTACTGAACAAACGTTGGTTAGTTCGTATTTTTTGCTGATAAATTGAATGGTGAAAATTATCTAGAATTTCTGGAACACGATTGCGAGGATCTCTTGGATAATTTGCCATTAAACATATGGAGAGATATCAAATATTTTCAACATGACTGGACAACATAATCTAATCTAATACTAATAGTAAACAATTATTTTAGACAATATTTACTCCCACAAATAGATAGGAAATTGTGGTCCTTCTGAATAATGTATTTTAGGTAGAAAGTAACTGCCTAATAAGGAATTACTGTACTGCTTAGCCACCTAGATCTCCCGACTTCAATCCGTTGGATTATTTTCTATAGGGCTACATTAAGGACATCGTTTACACCAAAATTTACAATAATTTAAAGAGCTTGTAAATTATGTTAGCTTTCATAAGATGTAAACTAACAGTAAAAAAATGAAATTACGTTAGTTTTCAATAGATTAGATCCAGTTTTACTACAAAATTCTTTCAGGGACATTTTCAGCAGTATACAGACTTGCACAAAAACAATGGTGGTCATTTTGATCATTTATAACGCGTATCATATTAATACCAGTGTTTTTCCTTTTCCTGTTAATAAATATGTCTTGAGTCCCAGACTGTAAACTTTTACCTACTTATTTTTATACCTTTATATTTGTAAATAATGTTATTATCTGGTTTTTATATTGAAGAATACATCTGGCATTTATAACGTACCCACTCAAACAAAGTACTAAATAATATAGGTACCCTATATTTGTGTTTGTTATATCTGTTGTTGATCAAAACAAGATGTAAACTAATTTACTATTTCCGTCGTAATCTGTATTTACAGTAATTCAGAAAAACCCAGACTGTTTATTTAGCTCAATTATCAATTCCTGATATATATGCTTAGGTCAGATACGTTTATCCCATTACCAATCACCAATCTCTGGGGTTTGATCAACATCTGCAAAAAGATGTCACAGAATATTCCATTTAAAAAAGTTGTTCAGCCTCTCATTTTTGTAACAGCTTGCGTAAATGTCAATGTTTTTAAAATATATATCCCACAAACAAAATTACTGAAGTTTGTATGTTTGAATTTAACTTACTATTGAACTTACTACTAAAATATTGTTATACCTGTTGCGGTGGAGAATTATGGCTTCCTTTTAATAGCGTGGTTAGAAATGTGATATTTTCAGGGCAGCTCTAAAATAAAATCTATCACTATTCCATACGATTAAATTTGCCATGTTCTACTTATATTATGTTACAGATTTGTTTTATCAAATCCCCATAAGAAAATGTCTCATATTTTTCTGGTGCACATTTTTGTTTATAGAAATTAGCAGTTATAAAATAAAGATGAAATGTACGTTTTAAATTAATTATTGCGACAAATCATAATTATTGAAAATGACATACACAAGACAAATAGTTATCTTAACCATGAATGACTTTATTAATTCAATCTGTTATAATTCTCGGGTGATATACCAAGATAAAAATCAGAATAATTTATTATTAGACATTATTTTGTAACTAAAGATAAAATCATATCGTAGCTTTAGAATTATAAATAAAACAACCATTGTTTTAACCGATATTATGTCTATATTATAGGCATCTAACTTTTTTTTTAAACACAAAAGTCAATAGCGGAATAAATAATAACAAAAGCTTTTATATAAGCCAAAATAAAAAATTAAAAGGTAATAACTAGATCTATTATTATGATTAACTACCGGGATATCAGAAATTATCTTGGTCAAGGGTGGCTGTGGAATGTAAAACGTGTGTCTTAGTTTAAATTTTTGAATATGTTTTGTTGTGTCAGAATCTGTCAAGTCATTGTGCTGAAATTTTCTAATCCAGTTTTTGAATCATGCCTCTTACCACACAGCACAAAATTTTCATGATTGAAGCCTATTTTCGAACGGGTGCGCTAGTTAATAGACATTGGCAATACAGTCAACGTTTGTGTTTTCGACAATTTTCGAGAGCACTTCCCAAACGTGGCAATATTACCCGACAATTTTTATGCGTGCCTTACAAATTGTGTTGAAGTGTTTCGCGAAACTGGTTGTGTGGCTCATAAAAAAGGTGCTGGTAGACCAAGAGTTCGTACAGAAGAAGTTGTCAATGACGTTCGTCAACGTATGGAAGAGGAGCCTGCAAAACCTTTGAAACGTCTTTCTCAGGAAATTGGACTTTCTTATGGAACATGTCATAAGATTTTAAAGAAAGACTTGAACATGCATCCATATAAGATGCAAGCACATCAAGCTCTTCTGCCCGCAGACCACCCCAGACGCCTTGCTTACTGCTATTAGTTTGTCAATAATTTAATGAATGACGATCTTCTGGACTTAACTTTTTTTTCTGACGAAGCGTGGTTCCACCTTTCGGGATACATCAATTCTCAAAATATACGAATGTGGAGCAATGACAACCCTCATGTTTTTACTGAATCGCCACTACATGCTCAAAAAATTGGTGTTTGGATGGCAGTTTCTCGCAGAAGAATAATTGGGCCAATTTTTTTCGATTTCACCGTCAACGCAGAAAGGTACAAACACAACTTTTTGGCTGAATTTGTGCAACAGTTAAATGATGATGAACTTCGGTACGGTTATTTCCAGCATGACGGTGCAACAGCACATACTACACGAGAAAATAGTGCTTTCCTCCGCGAGTTTTTTGATGACCGGCTTATAAGTTTGCATACAGAAGTTGAGTTTCCTCCGAGATCACCTTGTTTGACAATTATTATGGACTATTTCATATTTCCTTACTTAAAAAACAAGATTTTCTCAACTCCGGTAAATAATTTGCAAGAACTGCAACAAAGAATTGTTCAGCAATGTGCAACCATAACGCCAGAAATGCTGCAAAACGCTTTTCACAGCATGAGGAGGCGCGTCAACTTGTGCATCGAACAAAACGGGTGACATTTCCAACAATTACTGTAATTTAGTTTTTCTTGTTACTAAAACCGTTATTTCATAATTTGTAGTTCATTATTGTTTTACAACTGAAATAAATAGGTACCTATGAAATTTGTAGGTTATTGATGATGTCAGTGTGACAGTGACATAGACATAATTATTTCAAATTTAAAGTAAGACACACGTTTTACATTCCACAACCACCCTTGACCAAGATAATTTTTGATATCCCGGTACTATGAATTAATAAGTTTTTTTTTAATTCTACTTATAATTACTAATTTTATATCTTTGTTACAGCACTAGTCGGGTCTTTCGCCATGGGGACGACGTTCTTCATTTCTCCGGTGTCCGGAGTCCTAACCGACTACATAGGAATAAGGAAAACCACCTTTTTGGGCGGAGCAATCGCTTCCACCGGAATGTTCCTCTCCTCGTACTTCGTGGACAATATCGTCGCACTCTGCATAACTTTCGGCATCATGTACGGCTTGGGAGGTGCGTTGACTTACACCCCCTCCCTAGCCATTCTGGGGCACTACTTCAAGAGGTACCTGGGATTAGTGAACGGCTTCGTGACGGCTGGCAGTTCCATCTTCACCATAGTCATGCCTTATTTCATAGGCATCTTGTTGAACTGTCTTGGTATAATTTGGACATTAAGAGTGTTAGCCTTGATATCCGGGTTAATCATGATTTGCGCATTTCTATTTAAACCAGTGAAATACAACGTTTCAAGCAAGAAGATCTCATTCAGAGACGTGTTTAATATGACTGTTATCAAGAATACCAAATATATTATTTGGACTAGTGTAATAGCCATCTCCCTGTTCGGATACTTTGTTCCTTACGTGTACATGCCGAAGTTTGTAGAGCAGAATTTTCCGGAAGGCTCCGACACCAAGCTTCCTATTTTGTGCATAGGAATCACCTCTGGAATTGGCAGGTTAATTTTTGGATATGTGGCTGATATGCCTAGAGTGAACCGCATATACCTGCAGCAGCTTTCTTTTTTGAGCATCGGAGTTTTAACCATGCTCCTACCATTTGCTATTGGTTACTATGGATGGTTGATAGCTATAGTTTTAGGCATGGGACTTTTCGATGGGTGCTTCATTTCGCTACTTGGGCCCATAGCATTCGATATTTGTGGCAGAAAAGGAGCCACGCAAGCCATAGGATTTCTGCTAGGAGTGTGTTCTATTCCTCTGACCATTGGACCTTACGTTGCCGGGGTCATTCTGGATAGCCAGAAAAGCTTTAGCTTGCCTTTCCTATTAGCAGGAATTCCCCCAACCATTTGTTCCGTAGCCATGTTTGCCATAAAATGCGCGAAGAGTAAACCATCTGGTGCCAGTTTAGAAGACAACATAAGGAACCACCATCTCGAAAATCACAAACTTAATTCGTCAGGTAGGTTGCTAGGGAAATCATCTACATCGTCCTTAATTATTTTTGATGATAACAAGAATATAAGTAAGGAGCGCAGCTATACCTATTCTGTACTGTGAGATAAACTTTGTGATGTTAGCTTAAGTATTTTATATATTTTAAAGTAGCCATATATATTTGTGTAGGTACTGTTTAAATAGTTCTTATGCCAATTTTATGACCGCTACTGACTGATAAGCTAAATCTCGCAACAAGGAAAATTGTATTCGTTCTTTTATTGACTAAAGACTATATTGATGATTTTAAGTCCATACAAGAGAGTAATATTAAAAACATATGACAGACATTGCATTTATATATTTATACAAATATATAGGTATCAAAAAGTCGAATACGTATCAGCAGTTCGTATAGTTGTATGTTTCATGTTTAATAAAACATAGATAAAAGTAATTCAACCTCTGGTGCCCGATTCTCGACTCGTTCGAAAAGATTCGTATGCGAAAATGACGTCAATATGACGTAGTTCGACAGTTCTCTAGCTATAAAGGAACTATCCGCCTACTTAATTTTCTTGTAATTTCCCATACGAATGTATTCGCACGACTCGGGGTTAAGACCCGTGATCGAACTCACGTTAATACAGATGATCTGCCTATTGAGCATTAATAATTCAATCCTGTATTAGACGCCGAGTTAAAGATATACAGAGTGTTCATTTCAAAACTTCCCACCCTTATTTTCTCGATATCTGTGTATTTCTTTCCGAAACACATGACAAATTTTATCGAGGGGGACAACTGTTCATTCAAAAATTGAGGCGCCATCTTTTACCCCCTGCTAGAGGGAGCTACTCCCTTAATAATCTTAAATGGGGAAGGGTATCGAGTAGTAGTACCTCATTTCAAAGGTTCAAAGGTCTTTTTAATCCCTACATGTCAGTTTCTTTTTCTTTTAATTGATCAATCCGTTGTCGAGATATTAAGGAAAATCTTTTTACTCCTTTATACCTTTTAAATAAAACATTGTATCATAATTTGACAAGTAAATTACAAATATTTTGCATATAAAATCAATTTAATAATTGCTCAAAATGTCCATTGTTGGCCAAACAATGGTCAAATGGTCAAATTCGCGGCGCACATTTTCAAAAACATCTGTTGAATTGCTTGGCAGTAATTCTTTGACGAAGCTCTTCTAAATTTTCAGGTGGGGGTGTACAAAAAAATGACTTTAAATGTCCCCAATAGAAAGAAGTCACATGGCGCCAAATCCGGGGTCCTAGCGAGCCACATTTACCAGAAAATACATTATTTGTCTAACCTTTGCCGGACCGGAAGAACATAGTAGGGAAGAGCCATCTTGTTGAAAGTGTAACTTCAGTCTTATCAAATAGGGTATTCCTATCTGTATCCAGTTGATTTTCAACTCCTTCGGTAATTAACGGATTGATCGTATTTTCTAGCAATTTGAAATGTACATTTCTAGGAATTTGAAACATACCTAACCTATAGATCTCCATTGAAAAGTTTTCCTAAATATCTCAACAACGGATCAAAAGAAAAAAATACCGACATGGAGGGATCTTTAGACCCTTTAAAATGAGGTATTACTCGATGCCCTTTCCCCTTTAAAATTTTTAAGGGGGTAGCTTTCGCAAGCAGAGGGTAAAAGGGGGCGCGAATGAAAAGTTGCCCTCCTCGATAAAATTTTTCAAGCATTTCCGGATTTTTCAAACAAATACACAGATATCGAGAAAGTGAGGGTGGGACATTTTGAAATGAACACCCTGTATATAGACAAACACTTAAACACTTCATTAAAAATGTCTTCCTTACATTAGAAGCTTGCTTGATTTAGTATAGAAGAAAAAGAAAGGACAAGTAGAACTGCCATAAATGAGCTCTTATATTTTATGAGCAGACTGCCCTTATAGGTGATAATCGACTTTTTTAGGTATTTTTAGGAATTACTTTTGAGAATATTTACAAAACTAATGTTTATAAAATATTTCTACCATATTATTTAGTAACTAGATATTATTGATACGTTAAAGATAAGTCTACATTACCATTACGAATGTGATACATGGCAATATTGATAATCAATCAAATGTGATATTCATAAGAACATTGGAATTAGATGTAGGTACTTTTCCAAATACGTATAAGAACTGTTTAAACATATGAAGCCTGGTTCATTCTTGTGCATTCCTGTAACGTATTAGCCTATTAGATCGGCGATCAATATTTATCATCACAATTTAATAACAATTTAATAACAGAGACTGTCTTAATAAGTTCTCTGCCTACTATAATAGTTCACTCCTTGTCGGGTATGAAGATTTAATTGAAAGGAAAGTCAGGAAAAACTACTTTGTGCAACAAAATGTTTACCAGTACTGAATGGTACAGGTTATCTCACCTCTCGCCAACCCACCACCCTTGTCCCCTCATTTATTTTTGAATTATTTTAAATTTTTTGTCTCACTGATTTTCAAACTTATAGCCTACTTTAAGATACTTATTTTTAATATTTCATCTTTCAAGTAGTTAAACTAAAATTTAATCATTTTGACATATAGGCATACATATATTAGGCATTTTGACATATTACATATATTACTAGTATAAATAATAATCCTCAAAACAATATTAATACTCACCACCTACTATTTAGTTGAGTTAGATAAGATGCTTATTTGATTTTTCTTTGATTAACTAGCAATAATCTATTATATCTCAAATTTGTAACGAAAACCTCTTACTGGTCATGAAGAGGACAAAAAATATAAGACGAGGAACTGCCGCCTGAAAAGAAGAATAAGATTCACTGTCTTCAACTATAGAGTGATGACATAAAGTCCACCCCCCCCCCCCCTCTAATTTTTGAACCGCTGGGTATATTGTGATGAAATTTGGAACGATAATAAGTATATGACTAAATTCTGCATTTTTTGACACATCAATGACAGCTTTAAATGTCAAAGTGATAGCTAGGCGCACAATAGAAATATTTTCTTAAATGGAAATGGAAGTCAAGTAATAACTCATTTTGAAGCTATTTTTATGCTCAAAACCAAGGATTGTTAACTGTTTACAGGATTGCTCGATCCCTATACTACAATGTAATCCATAATCGTGACGTCATCAAAGATCCAATAAAGCAATCTGTCAAAGTCAAACTGCAAGCGCGAAAGCGGAATTTGAATTTAAAATTCTCAAATCAATAGTTAATTATTCTTATTAATACCTTTGTTGTTTGTGTTTGTGGGTAATAGCAAAGAGGAATTAGTTTATCCTCTTTGGTAATAGTTTCTGTACATACCTATAATAAGTAATTGCATAATATTTTCCTTGGTTTCTTTATGTTCTTTAATTCTGTGTCTACCAACAAATTGAAATTATATGCACATTTTGATACAAACTATCCGAATATATTATTAAAATAGGTAAGCATTATGCATACTTTTTTAATTGTGAATATATTCGGAAGCAGAGATTCTGTAGAGAAATATGAACGGAAAAAGTGTGATGTTGGGTTATGTGTTATGCTGTAATGTTCAAGATATATTTTGCGGTTTTAAGTGTATATTTACGTGAATTTGTTAGTGCTTATCTTTACCATTTTCTTAATAGTTAAAAGATACTTATATACAAGGATGATTAATTCTATATATAATTAATAATGTTAACTGCTTTTTTACAATAAGCAACATGTATACTGTTCGCAGCTATACTATATAATGCACAGTACAGGGCTGGACAGAGTGCTCTAAATACGTTGGGAGTACCACAATAGATCGTCTAGGTCTCCTATATAAATCTAATCTAATCTAGCCAGAATTAAATTGAAATTCCTATATAATTTGCCAATAAGGCTAAAATAATTAAAATAAATTTTAAGCTTACTGTAACAAAAAAAAAAGTAGGCATCAGTAGTAAAGTTAATATCAAAAATTGGGTTAAGATTTCCAGCAAAGATAATTTGTTAATAAATATAGGTATTGGATACACAATCCTTACCTGTTAAATTTGGGAAATATGTTTATTAGTTATTAAATCTTACAATTTATACTGCTATTACAAACTTTAATAAATAATAATCATTCAAATACGAAAATTCTCTTGCAAATGTGAAATATATATATTTGAAATAATATATAAAATATATTTTGACAACTATCTATAATCTATGATTTTGACAGTTCGATTACAGGGATCTTCGATGACGTCACAAAGGCGGATGACAAAATTGAGCGATCGAGCAATCCTGTAAACAGTTAACAATCCTTGCTCAAAACATTCCCCAATTTTGAGAACATCTGGTTCAGTAATTTCCAAATAAAAACCAGTAATATCGATTTCTACGTGATCATTTTTAAATTTTGAAATTAACTTTCGTAAATATTTTCTGCGTATTTGGCGTTCGGATAGCGTTCATTGAACATACGAACAGCGGCATGGTAATTTTGGTTAGCTTCGCCAAAAATAATAACCGCTTCAAATTTATCTTGTAAGGAGCGAGTCATTCTAGACAATTTCGAGCAAAAATTTACTGTCAAACATGACAGCAACAATCAACAATGACACCTAATAGGTAACAAGATTATGTTCAAACTAATATTACTGGTTTTTAATTGGAAATTACTGAACCAAATTTGCTCAAAATTGGGGAATGTTTTGAGCATAAAAGTAGCTTCAAAATGAGTTATTACTCGACCCCCATTTCCATTTAAAAAAAAATACTCGTATTGCGCGCTCAGCTGTCACTTTGACATTCAAAGCTGTCATTGATGTGTCAAAAAATGCAGAATTTAGTCATATATTATCGTTCCAAATTTCATCAAAATATACCCTGCGGTTCAAAAATTAGAGAGGGGGGGACGGACTTTATGTCCTCACCGTATATTTGTAGCATTATTTGAATATTTTTTTCTTTTTCTGACATTCCGCCATATCTTAAGGTTTTTCACTTTCGGTTAGGTATAGCCATATCCCGACAGAGAGTAAACGACAATCGTAAAAATTAAATATAAATGTGATAATAAAATTAAGTTTTTGGTTCGTTGATTCTAACTTCTAAGAATTTTTTTCTGTACATGTTGTTTTTATATTTACGTACACTGAACTGATATACTTACCTAGTTGTCTGATACGATACAAGGATTAGCACCAAGATTGAACCCGACACGCGAAGCTACTCTGTGATATGATATCATTATATGTCATTCGTACATCAATAATTATTGTATATATTTTATTGTGTAATGTATCAGTTAACAGGATTTAAGGCCTCTTTATTACATAAATCGCCACATTTTCAAATAATCAAGATAATTTATATCCCCTGTCAACTATTATCATGTTTACTTAGTTAGCTTCAGTTTTATGACCCAGTGGTCTCTAGTATCTTGTTTTCAATTTAATAATTAATAGCCGTAATTAATTTAATCTCTACAGGATTTTTTTAACCCTGGCCTGTCAGAAAATTTTAAGTATATCAATGTGCAAGCAATTGGTACCATCTGTAATTTCCTACAAACGCAATATCTGGCTAATAAATAAATTTCGACTGTCTGTTTAGACACTGTAATACAATAATTACATTAACATCAAATATTCTGCACCAATACATGGATTATCTTTAAACTTATAGGATAGAGTTCAGCTATAATCTTAATTCAATAAATGTTCTCATTGCTTTCATATCACCTATAAATAAATATTAATACTAGCCATACCTGTGGAAAAGCAGGTCGTTATCTGTCCGTCAATTTGATAATAATTGTCAGACGGATAGTAGCACAGACCAAGAGATGGCACTACTGTATGTTTCTCACTACTACCAGTAAAAAACATATTTAAAATAAATACATTTAAATGTAAAAAAGCATAATCAGTATTTATTTACGCATTGTAAATTCTAGCATAGAATGCTTATCATTCTTGGTTTCACCATGCAACCGTTTTATGAAAATAGTCTTTACAAATTCGTATAGGTGATTCCGATTGCTATATAGATAAACAGGGTGACTCATTTGCAAGCACCTCTCTAAAATTTTTATTTGTTGGCTGATTTAAACGATTTTCTTTAAATGATAGAGCTTCAAAAACTTTACTATGGTACCAAATACATTTCTTTATGAAATTTAAAATTTCAGGACCTACTTTAAATTTCTTTTAAGGCGAAAAATCCAAAAAAAGGTTAGTACTTTTTTAATTTACCTTCCGAAATTTAAAAAGATTTATTGGTGTCTAACAGAAATATAGCATAATTAAATTCGAATTTTTTAAGTTCAAAAATCCAATAAAAAGGTTATCAATTTTTTTAGAAACTAAATCCAGTGGCGCAGTCAGATTAAAAATAAAGAAATTGCTGATTTTTTTGGATTCTTGGCCTTAAGATTGAAAAATTTTATTTAAAATTATATAGTAGGTATATTTTTGTTAGAAACCAATATATATTTTTTACATTTCGGTCGCACCTATCTGAGAATATTCTAAATCCAGTGGCGTAGCCAGATTCCTTGAAATTTTCAATTTCATTCTGAAATTTAACACAATGGCCGTTAGTAAATCTCCATTATTAAAAAAAAAAATCGTTTAAATCGGCCAACAAATAAAAATTTTAGAGAACTATTTTCAAATAGATCACTCTGTATATTCGTAGGTAATAAATAAATAAATGCATACAAGTAAAACTTAAGAAATCCGATAACTGGATTTTTATTACAAATGTTGCAATTTTATAATAATGCCTAACGCTGGTTTACGCCGTATAAATATTTATATATCTATTAGTTCTTTTTACCTGTGTTAATAATTTTATTAAATACAATATTAATACACACATATTATTGTCATAAAGCTGTGCGATAAGCAATATGTTTTACTTATATTTACAAATTCCTAGGATAAGTATATAATTGGAAATAAATATTTAAAAAACTTGAAAATAAATCTGGGAAAGAGATAGTATTCTAAGAAGTAATCGATACTGTGAAAAATGTATACTTCTGTACCTAGTAGATACTGTAGAGGCACACAAACAGAGACCTGAGTAGGCCATCAAATCACGAGCTAACACCAAGTGTTAAACGATTAACTTTAATATCATGAAAATAACTTTTTCTGTCCATTGGTCAGACATGTAGTACCTACGATTAATTAGCGTTTCGTCAATTCCCGTTTTCCCGAGTGTAAGAAAATTTCCGGTTTTGTCTACTAGCCTTTAAACCTATACATCGGTGTCATTAATAATTCCCCTTTCGTCGATTCACTAAACCGTTTTATCTGAAATGGAAATCTATTAACTATTCTAGCGTAGCCCCCGACAGTAGTGAATGCTATGATTCTAGCCAATTAGTAGTAGTGTATGGGGCGGCCAAGACCTGGCATGTAGGCCACAAGCGGGCCCTTTTTGCCTACCCCTGTCGTCCCCTACCTAACTCCGTCACCTCTTCCCTCGTCGAACCTTCCCGACCTTCTAATGTAGGTCAGAATATCGGTCCATTCAAGGGAACTGACCTCTTCCCCCTGGAGCTCCCCCACCCCCCAGACGTCGTGTCTTAGTCTGTCGAAAGCCGCGCATTCTGCCAAGAAGTGGGAAGGCGTTTTGTCGCCCTCCCCGCACTTTGGGCAGATAGAGTCTCCCTCAACACCCATCAATGATAGATGTCTTCTAAGCCTGCAGTGACCCGTTAAAACTCCCACCAATTGGTTTAGAGCCTTCCGGCTACGACTTAACAGCCAGGCCGTCTTGGTCTTGCTTGGCTCCCTATAAAGTTGCGAGCTTGTCTACAACTTTCACTCCTTCTAGCTTTAAATTTTATACTTTGCATACATCGCTAGATGTTCGTCTCTACGCAAGAGAAAAAGTCTTTCCTTCACCCTTTATACAGACTTAGGACCGTCAAAGGAAAAGGTCGTGAATTTACTGTTTGTTTTGTAAATACAGATTTTGTCAAATTTGAGCTGGTGCAGCTTAGTCAAAAGTTACGATGTAGGTATATTAATCTTCGAAGAGTTTGACCTACAGTTGCACAACCATCTAAAAGATCTTGGAGGATCCGGAATAATCTTTGATCCAAATCTCCACCTTTTTTTGCCGTTTCAGCATTGATATGTGTTGGTTAATCTGCTGTAAAACTACTTTGTAATATTCGGCCTCTTCCCGCGGATGAAATTATGATGATACTTTTCAATTATCCTGTTTAAGCGATTATGCCAGCTCTCAACTATCTCGACTAAGACTAGTTTTAGACTCAACAATTTCAAACTCTATATTTAAAAAAACTAACTGAAAAACACTAGAGACCAAGTCGTTAACGAATAAGGCACGGTACCCTGCGCATCTTCAATCAACAGAACATAATATAAACAGTTATTAAACAATCATTTTGTAAAAATATCTAAATATACCGAATGTAGCAAATATAACGCAACTTGTAATTACACAGTCCAAGCATTATTATTTAGAATAAAAGATACTTGTATATCCACAAGCACACATCATAGTTATCCAGGTAGACACTGTCTATGCAAATCATCAAAATTATCTGCATCTGTCCGAAGTCAAATGCTTTAGTAGTGAAAACTAATTCATTGTGCATCATTCGCTTATCGTTATTTGGTACCTATAGGGTCTGTTTACTTTGTCAGACACAGTCAAAATGTTCGTGTTTTGGTGTTATTAAAATATGTGTCCGTGTGTCCAAAAATAGTATCGATACATTACATACGATACATTTTATTAAATGACATATATGCGGAGTAATGACACGACCGCAGTTGAGATGATTAAGGTGACAAATCCGCGCCGATTTCCTTGAAATTACTCGTCAAAATTAATATGCAATAGGTTTAATCAATATTAAAACAAATTTAAACAACATTCACAATAATTAGTGAAGTGCTTTAGTCACCGCCTGTTATAGAAATATTCAACCATTCAAACGATCAATAAATAAGGAAGATCAGGAAAAATAGGTAGTATACAAGGTCACTGATCCAGTTGACTACTGTCTGTAACTTAAATACTAGTTTTATGAATTAAAAAATATAAATTTTCCCTACAATGCACTAGTGCCAATATTAATATATTGCCATTAATAACTGCAGAAAAAGGTTAATTGTTCTAATAACGTTTCGCCGAAAAAGTAGAACTAAGGATTGAATTAGATTCATCAAGGATATTTTCTAATTGTCTCTAATTATACGTCGGTTAATGTGGAACTGGTTAATTTAACCTTAAAGAACTAATTACTGTATTCATCTCAGTGAGGGGCCAGTTAATAGCATATATAGTTCAGTAAGAGACTGCCGTTGCAGAGAATGTTACAATAATGGCACAATTTCGATATTAATTTCCTTTAAAACTAAAAACAGAAGCCTCTCGAGTTTTGACAAGGAGGCACATTTGTTATTTTATTTTGTTTAATTCAAATTCAATGCAACATTTACGCAACGGATATGAGTTTTTCTATTTATTTACTATACAACAATTGTTATACAACTTAACATATCTGCGTCTGGACTAGTAATTTACTGTATGTTCATGTAATTTTAAATAATGCCCATATAAGGCATAAAGTCCAAACATACTGTCATATGCTCATAAGGATTTAAATGTGAATAATAAGTAAGGACCTTCAGCTCAGATGTTTTTCGTTTATAAAAATTAGAAATATTCCATTATTTAACTAAATTAAATAAGTGTTATCTTATTATGTACAATTAAAAAAATATTTATATAAGTTTAGATATTTTTTGTTTACCAAGATTTATTTTCGATTTTATATAATATGAAATATAATTATATCGACTATATTTCTTACAATAAAAATTCGCATGTATGTACGAATATTAAATTACAAGATAACCACGAATTTAAACACGGGGCCATTTTGTTGTCACTTGAAATTTGAAATGAATAAGTTGTTCATGGGAATATATGTTTTTCATAAAAACTATTTAAGTTCTGTTTTTTCCGGAAGAAGTTTAAAGTTTTGTATTAAGTATAATTAGCAACTTATATATTTTTAAAAAGATCCATAGCTCTTAAAATTTCCTGTATCGCAAGTCATCATTCAATTTTAAAATGGCGGCCCATGAGTTGTTTTTATAAAATTCAATATGGCGGCATTTTGCAGTTATGGCATATATTATGTTTTCTATAGCTCAAGCTCTAGCTGTATTTACAATAACTTCTTGGCAAATTAACTGAAATGGAGGTTTTTTAATTTATTAGGTGAATTTTGTAAAATGTTGGTTAAATAATTTAATAATTAAATGAAAGTACCACCAATAAATTAGTCGTAACCAATAGGTAGTTTATAAAATTGGGCTAATAATAAAAGAACTCACTTTTCAATAATTTATAAAGCTATGGTGAGCAAATACGGAAGTAGTTACTGACACTGGCAAAATTGACACTAAAAATATTGATGATTTCAGACGCTATCGAATTTTAAAGAATCTCAGAAAATTAGATATACCTACCAGAAAAAGCGTAGGAACACTTTTCCGTATCTACTCTACCAATCATTACAGGGAGAGATGGAAAGCGTCGGGTTAATTAAGTACATCTTACAAACATTTCTGTAGGTTTATACCTTAAATAGAAAGTGGTCATGCATTTAGGTATAAATGAACCCGTAGAAATGTCCAAGGAACTCAGATTTGGTGAACGAGTAGTCCAAATAAGAGGTCCATGATCTCCTGTCCACCCGTTATGATATAAAGTGGTTATTTTCAACCAAATCCTTGTTGATTAATACCAAAATATTTTTTGTTTGGTTAGGTTTTCTTACTATACTACAGTAGTTTATACTACTAAACTATTTCACTTGACTTCATGTTACCCGTTTGTGCATACTTCAAAGGGCCATGCAACATGACACCATTTTGGGCTAGCACCCCTACTCGTGCCATCTTTTATTAAAAAAAAACTAAGAAGTAAACAGTAAATATTAGTTAACGAAGTAGAAAGTTAACAGGACCAATTTTGTTCTAGTCAGAAACTAATGTACCTAAGTTGTAGAAAAAAGATTTTAAATCGCCTTTTGGAGATGATTGAAAACTGACAGTGTTCAATCATCTCCAGATGATGTCAACTTGGTTGACGAAACACTCGTCGAGTGCAGTATAGTGTTTTGGTGTTACGTGGAAAACTACGTTACTGTTTTCTTAAAATATAATTTATTTTAAATACTAACTAAACAACGGAACTATACTATAACAGCTAATAACTATACTATACTATTTTGGAGTAGTGGAGTGCAAAACTCATCTGTTTATTGTGATTTATGAAGTAGATAAAGGAAGTTGCTTTATCATATCTGTACACTGTATATAGAAGTCATTTCTTTGGATCAAAAAACAAAAATTGTAATCTCCTTGGTGTTTTTCCAAATTGATCTATTACCTTATTTATTATCATATCTTTATTTTTACTGTTTACTACTATTATTTATTATATTAAAACTTGAGATTTTAACATTCACCTTAATTACACTAATTTTTTTTAGTGTTTTTAAGATGCAAAGTAAAATTCAAAAAATTAATAAAATAAATATGTAATTTCATCGGCGACCTCATTTTAATTGCATCATAAAATAGCAGTAAAACGAAAACCTAACCAGAAAACCTATTGGCTGGTATTACACAGGTGTACGTTTTCATTTGGTAGGACGTTTACACACATACGACATACCAGTATATTATTGATCCCTCGCTTTGGAGGGGCAGGAAGAAATGGTCAATTATTGATAGTATGGCCTCATTCAATCACACAAGGAACTGATCTGGCATGTTTTTTATTGGTGGTGGCAGCAACTCTTGTTAAAAAAAAGATAATGAGACTCGATATTTTGTTTTGTATACAGATGACTAAAAAATTTCATTCGTGAATATTAACTTAGGATATTTTTTAAATTATATGACTTTGTACTTAGTATTCGACTAGAAAATTAGGGGGGGGGGCAGTCGCCTCCCTCCCTCCCCTTGGCGGCCTCCATGAGTATGTCTCATAGTTTTGGGAAAATACTTCTACAAGTCCTGGTTTTGTGTACCTTTCTAATCCCAGATAGCACAAAATTGTTCTATAATTATTCTTAAAATAACTTCACAGAGTAAAAATTTATTCTTAAAATATCCTGTAAATATATTTATTCTTTTAAAAATATTCTAAGAAGTAACAAATGGGACACTTTTTTCTCTTCTAAGATTATTCTAGGAATCATTCTTAGAATAAATTGAGAATAATCAATTTAGTAGGTATATTGTCTGAATATTTTTTTTATTTATTTATAGAATGGAGAATTAAATAACACAAATATTAAGTTTTAATGACAATTTTATTATAAATATGCCTAAATAAAAGAACTTCTGATAATCTTACAGTTCACTGTTTCAATGACCCCTTTTTCTTTTTTGACTTTCTTGAATTCGCCTAGAGTGGAGTTACTGCTTTTTTATTTCTTTGGACGGCAGTATAGTATAGAGTTGACCTATAATAAAATACAAAAATCAATATTTGTGCAGTCTTATTTTTTAAAATAAAATTAAACAATAATTACAGTCCCATTCGTGTAAAAATGAGATAAAGAATGTAAATAGGTTCAATATTTCCTAAAATTAGTCTTGTCTCAGAAAACCACTAGAACGCCAGCTTTATGGGAATATTACAAGAAAATATCACAATTTACAGGTGGCAATGCCACCTCAATTCTGAGGATTTACGGTACTTGGGGTAAATATTTATTTCTAAATAAGATAGGAAACTATTTAGTAGTCGTCTAGTAGTAGTCTAAGTACCCTACTTCTTTGACGGCCTCACCACCTCCAAATCGTCATAAGAAATATGACTTATGATGTATTTATTACATTCTATAATAGAGGTAATTTTATGTACCTAAATACTTACTTTTTAACTCGCCCCTAATTATTTTCCTTTCTTTTTGTTTCTTTAATTCTTTCGCTACCTTATCGTCATCGTCTACAATGGAAAATTAAATAATTATTATAACATTAGTTTATTTTTCATATCAGGCCATAATCGGCTAGATTACGTCGCTTGCTCCTAGTGGGAGCAGGCAATGTGATCTAGCATGATCAGGCAGGTAGTAAAATGATAATGAAACGCCAAAGGCTCTTGGTAATGTCATTCATCCTTGAAGATGAGTGATCATTTTTATTTTTAAATCGTACTACCTATAGTTATTGAACTAAAAAGGCCTTCGGCAGCTGTTTTAGCCATTATGCTTGTTGAAATTGTTTGTGACATAGGCAAACTAAACTAGATTATAAATAATCACATAAATGGAATTAAACTTACCTTTGCTCTTTCGTTACTCATTTGCTTTGCTGTTTCCAAATGTGAAATATAGTACTATTAACTTGTTTTATAGTGAACCGCTTGTAATTAGCACCTCCAGTTTACCTATTAATCGGAGTCACTATCTGTTTCTATTTTTTTATTTAATTAAACTTATATACAGTGCGAACGTTTAGAATGGAAACCGTAAATGAAATGCGCCCTGTAGATTTTTCGCAAAAACGCTCGGACACGTAAATTTTTAAATTCAATTGCGCTTCTTTTGATATCATTGTTTTGGATATGACGTCATTAGGTAATCTCTGTGACGTAATCATGATATTTTTTCAAATGGGAATGTCCAGTTTTTTCATTAAATTTAAATAGAGAAAATATTCCTAAAAATGGCAATATACGACACTATGGCCTTAAAGTGGATAGTTTTTGACGTAAAGGGCTTTGAAATTTGAAAAAAGAAGAAGTAGGCAAGTCAAAAAAAAATTTCAATTATTTGATCCTGATCCCCTGATCTCACACCCCTTGATTTCTTTTTGTGGGGTTATCTTAAGTCTAAAGTGTATAATAATAAACCACGGGATATTAACAAATTAAAAACAAAAATTCGAGATGAAATTAGAACTATACACCCACACACAATCAATAAAGTATTATACAAGAATTTCAACAGAGGCTTGCCTATTGTCAAGAAGCACAAGGATTACAGTTCGAGCCCCTTATTTAACTAGTTTTCATTACGTTTATTATCTATTTGTTAGTTAAGTTGTGATAAACAGTTTTTTTTGGCTAGTCTACTTTTTCTTTTTTCCAACTTCAAAGCTCTTTATCTCAAAAACTATCCACTTTAAGGCCATAGTGTGGTATATTGCCATTTTCAGGAATATTTTCTCTATTTAAATTTAATGAAAGAACTGGACATTCCCATTTGAAAAAATATCATGATGACGTCACAGAGATTACCTAATGACGTCATATCCAAAACAATGGTATCAAAAGAAGCGCAATTGAATTTAAGAATTGACGTGTCCGAGCGTTTTTGCGAAAAATCTACAGGGCGCATTTCATTTACGGTTTCCATTCTAAACGTTCGCACTGTATACAAATATACTTATAAACAATATATTATATGACATGCAATGCCAATGTCAAATTACTTTACAATAATCTGAAAATATGATTTCAAGGTAGTTGTATCATGATTTCAAGTGATTTTCCGATTATTTTTTCAGTAGTATTTTAAGATTATTTTGAGGTTAAATTTATATTCTAAAAATAATTCAAAATTAATTTTTATAATTATTTTTTGAATAACTTTTAAGAAGATTAACAAATTATTTTGAGAATGTTTTGTGCTATCTGGGATAATAAAAGTTTCAAGGAAAATATTCGTTGTAGAAAATATTTCAGCATACTTTTACAAATTGATGTTGTTTTGAGTTGTAGATTGACCCAGGCACAAGTTACAGAACACTCATCTATTTGAATCCAGAGTCGGCATTGGGTTAATCTACATTAATAGAATGGCGCTCCATTAAAACCGGCTTAAACAATTGAGAGAATCATAATGAGGCGATCCTGCCAAAACATAGTAAGTAGGCATAGTAAAATAGTAGTGGCGCGACTTGACGTTGTATGTCTAGTAAGTCTAGTTGCCGTAACTGATCGGAATTATTCTATAATTACCTCAATTGAACACCACAATGGTCCGGCTTATTAATAGATCAGTAGTTCTATTTCCACGCGGCATTCGGCAGACTTACGTGCCGCCAACTCGTTATATTCTAGTCGACGATATTTCATCACATGGCGCTCGATCGTTTACGCCCACATGCGGTCTGAAATTTAACTCACTCACTCATCGCGTATTTTCATGCAGGCAAATGATTTTGCTATAGTCTCTTCTATAAAAATACTTGTAGCAAGAATTTTCTTTTTGTTATACATGTCAAATAATTAATTACAAACTCGTTTTAATAGTAATAACATTAAAATTTCAGGAAAAAAAAATATATTGATAATTCTGAACTGAAAATATTCTTTTATTTTCTTCGCAGTAATTAAGTTTTAATTACTGCGATTGTAGCTCATTTAGTAAAACTGCACCAGCGGATTATGGTTGCTGATTGGGTTTGAGTCTCACAAGGGTACCTACAGTTGGCCCTTTTTCAGGAATGGTTGAATGCACGGTTGTGTGTTCAGAATGGTTGTAGTCAGTGGCGTAACTACGCTGGAGCGGCAGTGTGCGACGCACAAGGGCCCAAGAGTTTACGAAATTAGGTGTGCTACACTTTAAGAGTAAAGATAAGTTTAATAGTCCTATACCAATCTTCCGTTATATTTTGGGAAATTAAAGTAGCGAAATTTTTTTCTAAGTCAAATGGAACACCCTGTATTTTTTACATACATATTTAATACCAATGAAGTTACCAAATTTGCTATTAATATAAACCAACTGCATAATGTTACAGTATAACTAAATTAAGTGAACTGTAGCTATATGTGAACTGTGACTGTGAACTGATCAAATGTTGCTATGTTAATGTTATGCCATATTGTTGTGCCGTATCTTGCTTACCTGAAAACTCATAAATTATTATTATGTTATGAACCATGTGGAGAATATAGGTGGCACTCTTATTATTTACAATTAAATACAAACACGTGCTAATATAGTTGAACCTTGAAACGGGTTGGAACCTTTGGTATGAAGATAACACTGACGTAGTTTTCCACATAACACCAAAACACTATACTGCAATCGACGCACGTTTCGCCAATCAAGTTGGCATCATCTGTAGACGATTAAAACTCATCTCAACTCAGTTTTAATCAATGCGCGTCGAGTGCAGTATAGTGTTTTGGTGTTATGTCGAAAACTAAGTATATAGTTGAAATCAACATGGCATCAAGGAAACCGAAAAGTTGTAAAAATAATGGCAAACAATTTTTGATTTATATATAACAACTACAAAATTATGTTTCTCATCTAGTCATTATAGAGATTCACAGTCATAATCTTTTTATACACGATTCATTAATTTATAGTACTAGGCTGCAATAAGTTGGCTTACGTATAATAAGTGTTATGTTATAGTAACATAATATGGACGCCTTGAAGGACTAATACTGAACCACACTGCAAACGTCAACACCAACAATTGACATGCGTCATGATGCATGATAGCTAATAAAAATTAAATGACAAACTCAAACACCTACACTTTATAGTAAGTACTTCTAAATTAAACTCTATACCTAGTAGGTAAAGAAAATACATAAATAGATAAGTATACTACAATAATTTATAAAAAATGGAAGATGAAAAATTAAGTTTGACTTGAAGATGACTTTTAAAAAATCACAAAACAGATCACTAGTGAAAAGGTAAATAAAAACTGAATGACAAAATATTTTTCTATTGCCTATTGTATGGTGCGTTCGAAATGTTATAAAATGGCGAATGCGCCAATGTATCAAACTGGGAAACTAGGTACCTACTTCAGCTTTATAACTAACTCACTTATTTATATAAATGTATTGATATGATCTTGATTTTTAATTGTTAAAATGTGTTGATGTGTAGGTATTTAAAAAAATATATATTTGTAGGTATAAAGATAGTATAAAAAAACTTTATCTTGTAATAATTTCAAAAACAATTAGGTGGATACTTAATGATGTATATAATATATTATTATTGATAAATTATTATCTAAATTTTAATTGTGTATTTAAGTATTTAAAAAATGTAAGATGCTACTATCGCTTAAGGAAACGCAAGTTTTGAAAAATATATAGTCAAGGATTCAGGAAACTTACACTCATATTTTAAGTACAATTCTGATAATGCCAAGTGCGTTTAAATATACAACTTGTCTCAGATATTCATGCCAGTCAGAGAAAAGTTTGGTGGTAATTATACCTAGTGTTTGGGATACTTTACCAAATGATAAATTTCTAGGGAAATAAATATCTAGCTGAATCAGCTGTTGGTTTGTTCACTCACTTTGACTTTTATAATTTTGTTATGTCGCTATTATATAACCAAAGTATTATAAAACTCTACTTTTTTTCTATACTATTTTTTCATTTGGTAACTGTTACCAAATCACTATTTACTTTAATTTTGTTATTATATAACTTTTACTAAGAGCAAAATGAAAATTATTTCACTTTTGATTTGATATCAATTACGAAATCTGCTGTTCATATAAACCAATAGTAATATTAATAGAGTAAAATTAAATGAAATGAAGTAACTGTTAAATGGTGGTATGTTAATTTTATGCCACATTCAATGTTGCTTCTTATTTACTTACCTGAAAACTCATACTCATACATTATTATTATTATTATTGTTTGGGACTTCATGGCCGTTATTGTTGGCGCCAAGTGCCCCACCACCTTGAAATGTAGGAAACCGCCCTCAATGGTTCACAATCAACTTTTTTGTGTAGTTTTAAGACAGTACAGTTTCAAGGGAGTTGCGCATAGCACGTAACCCCAGTTACTGTCACTCACTCATTAGTTTTAAGGTGTATGCAGGGGCGGATGGGCCGGCTGGGAGTTCGGGAGAATTCCCGAAGGGCCGGTCCGACCCACTGCGATTGGCGATTCAAATTATATTAAATTTTTTTTATATTAAATCCTTATTTGTAATTTACTTTTATTCTATTTAGGTACATATTTTTTGTTATATTACCTATATTTTGGATTTTGGTTAGTTTTTTAGTGAAATAGGGTGGTTTCTCTTATGTTTGTGATCTGAACTAAAGTTAGTTTTAGATTTTTTTATTTTTTTACAAATGTTTCAGCAAAGAATTAGCTGTGGATTATTTTGTTTGTGATATTTTAATCATGTTTTGATGTTACATTTTTGAGTTTGTAGTTTTTTAAGAGAAAGTTTTTTTGTTGCAATATCTAGTTCATGCAATAACATATTTTTTATTTTTGAAAAAATATAATTTTGTTTTATATATTAACTTTTTATATTTGTTTTTTGTTTTACACAGTGTGGCCCATTAAGAACCAGGACACCCTTCTAAAAAATGTTTGGTAAGTGCGATTCCAATGAATTTTTTACATATATATATTTGCCTCTTAGATGTACTTGCTGTACCTGTTACGATGGTCTAGCTGCTAATCCTCAGCCTACTACGATTTTTTTTTAATCAAATTTTTTAAATTACTTTAGGCATTTAGGGATATAGGGGACTACTGTAAAGTGTTGTTTTAACGTTATTATTCATTTGTGAAGTAAGTAAAGGAACAATATTCTAGATTAACAATAATTATTAGAGTTTCTAATGCCTGTTACATCTTTTAAACGAAACTCAAATTCAATAAACTTGAAACATTTAAGGCTCTATAAAAAAATTATTCTTCGATCCAAATTGAAGAAATTTGGGCCACAGAGGTTTTAAGTGATGCTGAAAAATGCCGCGATATCAATTTTTTTATAAAAAATCCCTAAAGTAATTTTCGAAAAAATTGATTGAAAAAAGATGGTAGTAGGCTGAGAATTAGCAGCTGGACCATCGTAATAGGTTCAACAAGTACATCTAGGAGGCTAATATATATATAAACAAATTCATTGGAATCGCACTTACCAAAAATTTTTTAGAAAGGTGTCCTGGTTCTTAATGGGCCACACTGTATTTGTAACTATTTGAGGTTGTATTTTCAGTATTTTTTTTTTCGCTATTAAAGTTTTAAAAAATAATTGGACATTCATATTTATCGGATAAAAAAATCCTCTATTAGATTCAAAGTATGTATATTGAAACAAAAAACTTTTTTGCTATTATTGCAAAACGGGGCCAAGCCGGTACTGATTTTCCCGGGCCGGTTTACCCTATCCCATCCGCCCCTGGGTGTATGTTGTAGACTGTAAATAGTGGCTAATAAATCAATTGTACATAGTTACCACCTGTCTACATCATTCACCTATATATACCAGAAAAGAGGGCCAGTCATAGCAATAAATACAGTCCACTAAATATCGCAAGGCCCTAACAATTATGTTATGAACTATAGGCGAATATGGGTGACCTACAATGAATACAAACAAGTACTCATTAGCATATTTATGATTCCAAATTTTAATATTGGAATATTGATTGAAATCAATATGGCATTAAGGGAAACATGGCTCCTTGATTTATATATATAAAAAATACAAAATGACGGTCTCATCTCTTACTAGAAATTCACGATCCCAATATTTTGTCACACAATTGGTTATTGCAAGAACTAATTTACAAAACTAGGTTGCAATACGTGTTATACGTGGTAGCAACATGGGAACGCGTTGAAGAACTGATATTGAACCACATTACATGTGCCAACATCGATAATTCCAAAGCTCTAATGATGATCCACTGTTCATGATGTCATGCTCGAAGATTAGGAATTCTGATTGGTTAAGACCTTTCCACCTAACTTAGACATTTTGCCGTAGCAACAACTTATGTAACTATACGTATGTATAGTTACATAAGTTTCTTATAATAAACTGTTATTATATTACCAAACCTATTGGAGAAAGACTGTGTATACCAACGAATCGATATTCTCTTTCTAGCATATTGCTCTTATATGGCACATTTTTTTGAGCATACCTCTCTCATTATTAGAGGGAGACCCATAAAACCTTATATGCCCGTATTCGTAAAAAAGAGTTATTTACAAATATGTAAAAATATACACGGTGTTCCTTTTAAACAAATCAATTGGATTTTTTTGTGAAAAACCGGTAAACTTGGCAACATTACGAATACTTTTATTGGATCGGGCGTTATTTGTACACTATGTATACCAAATTCTGTTTCCGTATTTCTAGTAGTTTCCAAGTTATTTGACCTGGCGCTACTTCTGACTAACCCTGTATATTATTGTTGGAGACATTTCAAAGCCGTTCTTGGCAATCAGTATTTTGAGATAAATAAAACTATGCCCGGTTGCCAGTATAAAATTTCAGGTATAATTACTAAATTAAAATTGAAATAAAGATTTATTACATAAAAAAAAATCATCAAAATCATTTACACATTCATACCTATATAAACTATGGGCCTAGTTATAGTTTAGCTAAAAATGTTATAGAACTATGGCTGTATATAATACATATATATGAAGCAAGCCGTGCACAACCAAATGGTTTTAATTATAATTAAGTATTACATAATCCTTTCCCTCCGGGTGGTGTATCTGCACGTGTACGTGCGTTTCCTTGAACAAAAAATCATTATTCAAGTAAGTAAATTAGGTTAACGGTAGGCTTTAAATCAGTTGGCTGGATTGTATCAAGTAAAAGTATATTAACGTGTTACTATTAACGCCCGCGCTATTTCTCATTGATATACTAATAATTACCCTATATTTCAGGAATAGATGAATAAATAGGTTTATTGTCACATGTTAATGTGATATATAATATATTACCACCAACATTTTTATTAGTATACATTCATCCTCTTCTTTAATGCCAAAATAGACTACTCTACTCTATTTATTACATATTTATGGTGGCGATCAACTGGCCAAATACCCAATTTTCTGTGTTTATTTGAAAATAGTCCAACTAATGTAGGTATAAATATTTTTAACACGTGCACTTTGATTATGTTGCTATAGGTGTACCTCTTCGCTGTAAAACTCAAGAAAAATTAGAACGTGTCTTTATAGCTTTTGAAAATCAAAATTTAATCTTCGAATTTAACAAATTTTGTAGAAACTTTGTGCCTTAATTTACCTCGACTTTTAGCCAAAGAGGTAGATTATAGATAGTCAAATTACGCATGACTTACCTATTTACTATTTATTTTTAAATTTAATTACAATATTTTCAAATAAATATAGAAAACCAAACACTTCACGCAAAACTTTTAAACAAGTCACCTTAAGCAAGCGATTATTTTTAAGCAAGTCACCTTAAAAACGATTATTCACTAATATTTCACATAGCCGCGATATTTTGAGTTTCGAACACAATTTCGACTTTTACGACAGTACCGAATGGTATGGTATATGTATGTCTTTTTGCGAACATATACCTCCCTTATATATAATAATTTAATATATAGTATACGCTTTCCAAATATTGTATAATATACAGAGCGTTATTTTTAAAAAATATTGCTTTTCAATATCCCTCTTTTTAAAAAGAGAAAATATGAGAACTGTTAAAAAATTACAAAATACAAAACACTTTAAAACACAATAAAAGAATGGAGTGTAAGACTATACTTAAATTGTAAAATTTTGATGTTAGCATTGATAAAAATACTCTACTCAGTTGTACAACAGTATAAATTCAATAAAGAAAATATGTAAATGAATTAATATAATTATGAATAAATTAATACATTCCATACATACAACAGGATAAATAACCTAACAAAATTATCCAGCTACAGAGTATGTGTAATTATTAACACAAACGTATAGGTCAGCTACATAAAAACTGAATATTGTACATAGGTACCTATATAAGTTTTCTATATCCATTATCGTCTGTAAAACTTTAACAAAAGACACCAAGTCTTTTGTAAAATATTACACATTTTCAGTTACACATTGTGTAACTGAAAACATATTGTGTTACAAGTCATGTCGTGCATTAGGAAAGATGGATGTGTCTACGTTCCGGTAAAGTTGACGATTGCCTCTCAAAAACAATAAAAGATAGAGATCATCTGACTTCGTCAATGCAATCAGTGGTGCATTTTATGCCTGAGAACCGAATTTCATGAAGTTATCTTGAAAAATGAATGAATTACGAAAAACATTAAAACACGCACAAATGGGCAACCTGCCTTTTGAAAGCCTCAGGCTTGTGTAGAGGGAAGATACACATGAAAGAAAAAAACGCAGATAATATAACCATTTCCTGGAGGATATGCCATTTCTCCTCGGGACGTGTATTCTTGAATTTCTGGGAGTAGAACTTGTGAGAGAAGTGGGCGTGATTCTCTTAAAAATATAGAACACGGTATTGAAAACATATTAAGGGCGGAAGCTACTTTCAAGAGAACTTAAAGTTCTCCTACTGAGAGAAATTGTAAATCTAACCTAAAATTGTCTGTAGTTTATGTTTATTTTTGAAGTACCTAAAGTCAAGTGAGTTAAATATTTAATCAAATCTCAAAGGAATATGAAAAACTTGAATTTAATGCTATGGAATGACGTTATTAACGAGGATGTAGGATACACATGAAAAAAAAAAAACGCAGATACAACCATTTCCTGGGGGAGATGCCATTTCTCCTCGGGACGTGTATTCTTGAAAGAATAGCGGTGGCAGAATTGGTCGTACGTACACAAAATATACTAAAACTCCTTTTTGTTTGTGACTCAACCGTCTTGTTTTAACTACATCCATTTTTTCGATCCCTAAACAAATTTATATTACAAAAAAAGGTTATGTAGGCTCTGTCAAAGTTTTCTGCAATTTCATTGGTTGAACAAACTGTCTACGGTCCCCTGATTTTGCTCTCTCCCGGATACAACGTGTCTTCAACGTTTCAAGAATTCAACGTTTTTCTATCATAAGGAGCTCAAAAGAGGGAATGCTCCTCAGGACTCCCAGGGATAGCTCCCTTCACTTGCTTTCAAGAATAGGCGTCCTGGTGAGATTTTTACCTCGCGCTGCAATATAACATTCTATTAGTTACAAGCTATCACCTAGCATCTAACCGCTATCACCCCGACGATAGAAAATTTTATTTTTCAGTTATTTATATTTCAGAAATAAAAAAGATATTTCAGATGTGCTTTTACACAAATATTGGTATTAAAATTGCGCAAGTTTTTTGTGATTTGAATCACCCTGTATCTCTTACCATTTCTGATATGCCAATGGAGAGCATCAGCCTTATAAAAAATATATACAATAGCTTAGTAGATATATGTAAAACTATATGATTACCAATTAACTTTTATGTCATGTAACGTTAATTAAAATTGATATATCGGAAAGTATTCTTGCAGTTATTGTTATTGCTTACTGATACTTGTAAATTTAAAAATAAGATGAAATAAATAAGAGATAAATAGCAGACAAAGAACTCCTAATAAGCTTTGACCTCTAATTTTAAAAATATTCTTATCATCCAGTTCTATTCATCTATAAATATATATTTTATTAAAATATTGACCCCTTTCTTATATTATAGAAATGCCAAGCACCCTGCGAAGCGCAATAAATATTAATTAAAATTAAATTGAGGAAAAAATAATCCTGAATTGTTTATTTATAAACAAGGAGACTTCTTAACTCGCTTGAACTGGCGAAAATCGATCGACATTTTTATACATTTTTACAGGAAAATGTGTGTAAATATTTGTTTGAAAGATATTTTTTTCTTCCCAGATGTAGGTATCACCAGTTTTGATTGTTATGAAATTTGAGCATATTTAGAAATTAATATTTTCGCAAAAAACTTGTTAAAAATAATCTAAAATCTATATAATAAGATATGTTCAATAACATTAATTAAATTCAATTTTACAAATGCCAATTCCTTGTGTCAATTCCAAATGTTTATATTTGTAACACGTTATTTTCATAAATTCTTATTTTCGATTTCGATCATTTATTTTTTAAATAAAGTTTTAGATTTGTTACTATTAAAATTGTCACAACAAAGAGAGTAGCATAACATAAATAACCATTCTTTATTATATCCACTGCAAAAATATAAGAGAACAACCACAATAAAATAGAATAGAAAAAAGCCTAAAAATTTTAAATTTTATTTTTTTGTAAAGTTATAAATTAAAGAATTATTTGTATGGAGATTTGATAACAGAAATAGATAAGAAATACAGTTTTAATTTTGACGCTTGAAGAAAAAAATACTAAAATAAACTGTATTGTGTTTGTTACGATTTATTAGAATTTAGATACATACCTACATCACAATCAAAATGGCAGAAAAAATTTGAACTCTCCCTTGTTATAAATCGTAATTCATTTACAAATAATGTGTGTCAGTAAAATTTGCTAAAGCAAATTGTATTGATCACGTCACCCATTCTAAATAAATTGTTGAATGATTTGCCTGATCTAATTTAAAAAATATATTTTCCGTATAAAATGTAGATTTTGAAATTCATGTGCTATATGGCATGATAAAACATGTACGAGCAGAATATTTGAAAGTGTGGCAAGCAGAATACCCCTAAAAAGCAAAATTTAACAAATTTATATTTTTGCAGAGGCAGTGGACAACGAGGAAGAAGAAGGTCTCTAACATAGTTTAAATACTTATGCAGACTTAGCTTCAGAATATGTAGAATCTTTTGCTTTTAGTTATTCTGCTAGCTATACTAGTGTGTATTTATGTACGGTTTTTTTTAATTTTGTAATATTAATATTGCATTTATTTTGTAATTTTATATAAAGTTGGATAATATGTTTTTTAAGTACTTTTTTTTATATTTCTCGACATGGTTTTACAATGTCAATAAATAGTTTGTTGATATGTGACAATAAACGCTAACCACTGTACAAAATACTTATTAAGTTTGAGAATTATGCGCCTACTTAAATTCGTTTTAAGATACATTAAAGATTGTAATTTTATTTTTGTACGATGGATAAGTGAGATGTAAACTAGGTATATAAACGAATTTAATTATAGGTGTTATTAATTATAATAATGTTGTTTATAATTATAAGAACTGTAAAAACTCTAAGTTGATTCATTATCTGTATTTAGTAGGGATTGCATTTTCAAATCTTGTTAACTTATACATATCAATGCAAAATATATTTTATTGATGGTATTGTTAATAAAAAGAAATAAATAACATTATTGGTTTTTCTTGACTCCCTTCTTCTTGACTAGCAGTATAACACAATTTTCTATTATAAATAGATATAGTATTATATATTATAGTTATATTATTAGTAGGTAGGTACAGTAGTCTAGTATATTACGAGTATAACTGGATTAAGATTCTTATCTACTATATCATTACAGTTTTCAAATATGAGAAGCTAGATACCTACCTATTCGACAATCCAACTATGAAAGCACAGCTTACCTGTAAGCTGTGATGAAAGTATAAAAGACTGAAACTATATATAGAGTGTGTCTCACCTTTCGCCTACTCATCTCTTTCTAATTTATTTTAGAATCAATTTCAAATTTCGGTCACAACTTACTGAGGATGGGTATAGAAATGGTTTATATATATATATATATATAAAAGTATAGGTTTCTGCTATCGAAAAATTTTATTAAGAAAAACTGTTCAGAATTAAAACTATTATATAAATTATTTTTAATATTTTCTCTTATTTCTAGAAGTTGGAATTTATTTATTTTTACAAATACGCTATATCACTAGTATAAAATAGAATAATATTTTGTTGATTTCATAACTGTGACCTGAAAACTTGAACGAAATTCAAAAATAAATGAGGAAGATACAATGGTGTGTAGGCGTGATATATGAAGAGATATAATTAAATACCCAAATTTTATTCCTAGTAATTTTTAGAAAATACCTATTTTTTTAAAGGATTTTACATATAAAAGAAGATTTTTGTTTTCTAAAAGTAGGTAAAGTCGATAAACCTCAGCCTTACATTTCAAAATTAAAAAAAAACAATCAAAATTAGACTGACGATCTAAACTTATCTCTGTATTATATATTCACATATACTCATTTTTGTAAACATGTATATATAACTGTTATATGAAATAATCATGGAAAGTCTGAAGAATTGACATTATGTATACTTATACCTACTATAAAGTAAATATATACCTCTAAGTATGTAGGTACAATAGGTATTTACACATTTTTGCTACATTTTTCAAAAAACTTACATAAGGTATCTACATTTTCATACAAATTAAATGTTACGAATTAAATGAAATAATTTAATTTAATACTGGGGTCATTTCGAAGCTGTTTGATGTAAAAACTTTTTCAAAATAAGTAGTTTAATTTCACTAAATTTTAGTAGAAACTTTGAAAAATTCTTTGTCTTCAGAAAGCAAATAGGAAAAGGTAAGTTACGTTAAATCCCTATATTTAGAGAACTACCTACTTTGAAAATATGTACAAGGTGTTTCCTTTAAGATTGAACCCCCTTATTTCGGTTACTATTTACTTATTTTACATTTTCAAAAATAAATCTATGTAGAATTTTCCTAAATTTTCAAATATGTCTCTAAAAATATATAGGGGGCACTATAAAGTTGTTTTTTAAATGGAACACCCTATATATTTTTGCATTTTTGAATTCGTTGCGGCTTTCTGCGTACAACAATATATAATAGTTATATATTTATTTCACAGTTAACGAAGATATTGATAAAAACAGCACTTTTACCGACCTAAAATACTGATTCGAAATTGTTATATCGTATTATCTTAGTTTTTTTAAGTATATGTAAAGCTTTATTGAGAAAATAATGAATAAGTACTCAAAATAGTAGCATGCAAAAATCTTTATTTACACTTACGAGGCCAAATATATGATTAATTCATATTTTTTAGTGGGTAATTCGATGTAACAATTTTGAATTTAATGGCATAGGTATTTTAAAATTTAGGAAAATTATACATAGATTCGTTTTTTAAAAGTGTAAAATAAGTAAATAGTAACCGAAATAAGGGGGGGTTCCATCTTAAAAGAAACATCAGGTACAAGTATTACAAAAACTGTAATAGACTATATTGGCAGTCGTCTAAGGATGCCCCTAGCTGAATAGGGGCCAGCTGCTCCCCCAAATTATTGCTATACTTTAAAGGAAATGGAAATATATGTTTGTCAGGTGAAGAAATTTTTGTTGAATTTGGACAATAAAAGAGAAGATTAACACGTATTTTATTTATTATTCTTTTGAGATTATTTTTTTGTCTTGTTTTAGTTTGTACTAATCCTGTCTTATTTATTATCGTCAACTTTTTACTGACACAGTATCGCCAGAATCATTTTCAGGTTGTATCCTTCAGATGATTACCGAGATGATTACCTAGTAGATATTTTTAATATTTGTGTTTGGAACTTTTATAAGCTATCACACAAAAACTGGTGAAAATAGGAAGAAATAAGAAATGTAAAATATAAAAATAAACTAGGTAACTATTCAAAGACAATAAGAGTAAATAGAAAATCATTTGGCATAGACGGGCGCATTTGCGCGCACCATTATTCACTTTTGTTTCATATTTTTGTAATTTTTAATAAATAAAATTCTACGCTTAGTCCGTTTAATGTCGCAGAAAACAGATAATGCACAAAATAAGCGTTATTAAAAAAATAAAACACTAATTAATCTACATTTGTACTTTACCTCACTCAGAAACTGTGGAATAAGAAGAAAAAACCGCAAAAATCGCCTGACTTTGAAAAACATACTTGAATGTAAACAAATTATTATTATTACCCTCTTTGTTCTCTGAGATTTTTCGGTTAGAGGGTGTTTAAATACACCCTCTAAATAAATAATGCATAGCACCAGAGACGTATAGAATCTATAAGTCTCTGATAGCACGTAAACACTACGTCCCTGAAAACCAAAGAAAGTAAACATACTTGCCTGCTGGATGCCAAGCCGACATCTATAAAATTAATTGTCAGTAAATATTAATCGCCTACGAATAGCGACTAATTGACGACAAAAAATAATGATCTACCGCCTATAGGTCCATAAATATTGATAAATCACCCTGAACTATTTGTTCAGGGTGATTTATCAATTATTTCCTTATTTCCTTCACAGGAATAGATCTGCTGGACGTGACAGAAATAATTTAAGTTTATCCAAATAGTAACCTCTCGATCTCTTCTTACCTAATCATTTGTAATTATATCAGTCAACTTCGACTAGTACCTATTGATTGCATATAGGTATGAAATTAATAACTGAAATTATAGTTAGGTACGTACCTACCTAATATAATAAGTGGTGTTTAGGAAATAATTGAATCAAAATTAGTCGTTTTCGTTTTTTACTTTTAGCTACCTAGCAATTAATTTCTTACTTGAAATCACACATAGGTAAATTATTAATAAATAGTACCTATACTGAATTCAACATTATCTTGTTTAGATTATCGCGGAATCGGCTATTTTAATATTGTTTTACACGCAGATTTAAGGCATATTAATCTGATTAAATTATGTAACTATAAGAGGTTGAAGCGGATTTAGATAAAAAATTACGCTCCTAGATTATTTTATTTGACAGCCTAGATATTCGAGATTCGAGGATCCCAATAATCGTCCACGCAGATATTATTAATCTAAATATCTAGATACCAATAATAAATCACTAAATTCTAAAATAAAGTCGAGACACAAATGAATTTCAGTAGGTACCTACTGAAATTCATACAAGGAAGTAGTAGTAGGCATACAACAAATAAGTCTCTAGTTTTTGACGGAGTGAGAAATGTAATGAAATTTCAGCTTGGTGATGACGATAAAGATTCGATTCACTCTTCACTCAGTTTTATTAAAATGGGAGACACAGTCATAAAGGCACATACTGTAGAAGTATGTGCATAAAGGTTATTTCGTAAAATTAAATTGCGCTCTAAATAAATTCTGCGCCTTTCCTGGAAACAAAGTATTCTATATCGCTATGTCCTCGAAATTATCTATTTCTTACACCCAATTTGAATTAATAAACATCGTTATTGATATTGCGTTTAAATTATCATTATTCATGGTGTTAGGGTAAAAAAGTTTTAATCATTTTTAACTTTGTAGAGCAGCGCTGCATTGCTACGGTTGTCAGTTGTTGTCATTGCAAGGTGTTATTAAAATTATATTAAGACCTTTAATACCTACAAAAACTTGGTAATTGTTTCTACAAACATTTCACTAACATTATTTTCCGAAATAAAAACGAAATTCATTGCTTCGTCAATATAGATACATCTAAAAAATTGTTGTAAATAAATAATGTGTTTAGTTCTGTTTCAATTGATTCTTATACAAATATAAGCAAAACTAACACCATCTAAAAGGTTCTTCGAAAAACAGATAGCGAATTTCTGAAAATACTTGCATTTGCTCATAATAAGAAAATTCACCTACCTATACTTCATATTTAGTGCTATATAATTACGTCATGAATTTCTATTGTATGTATACACATCTTTGCATGTTGTCTTCATTTCTTCTCCTCGTTCTTAGTGGAATTCTTGCCTTAATATCATCTTGAACCTGGAATACTTTCTTTATTTCTGGACTGAATCTGATGTACCTATATCAACATGTGGAGTGAGATACAGTCAGCTTGACAGTATCTTGACCAATAAATTTATATATCTTACCAATATAAATGGATGCTGGTCGTATAATATTCATCACAGATGGGTAAAATTTACACAAAGTAAATTGAAAATAGCCTAACAGGATCATTCTTTGCAAAAAGTTTAGACATTGGATAGATTAGCACACAAATCGTAAATAATTCCTATAGGATATTTTTGTATACCATCCTACTGTTATGGTAGGTACATTTTAATTATTTGAATCGCATCTCACTTGCTGTTAGAGCATAATTTCACATACCTTGGGAGTTCAAGAGGTTCAACAGTATAAATTAAGGAAAAATTTTAGTAAAATAAAAAACGGCATTTATTACAAAAATTAGTAATCGCAAATTTATTTACGAAAAGTAAAAACATTTCTAATGCGATTATACAGTGTCCGCCAGAATGTTTGCAGTAGGAATATGGAAACAAAAAGCTTACAGATTTTGAAAAACATTGTTCTGGCAATTGTTTCTGTATGATTATATTTGGTTGCATGAAATCACAGAGTGATTTCACGCACATTTTTCATTAAAAAGTCATTAAGAAAAAGCGTTCAGAATACAGTTTTAGTAGATAGATAAATTGAATTGCTCGTGTTTTCATTTTTATTATTAAAAATACTTAGTTTAAATTTTAATTTAGAGCATTTGAACAGAAAAAATTCTTACGAGGTAGAAATATGCAGCTGAATATTGCAATTGTGTACAGGGTTGGAGGAGACATAAACAATATTTTAAAATTGTTTAAATTTTTTATCTGTTATTTAAATATTTGAACTCTCAGAATAAATTTTTTACTGAAATTACAAGATGGTTGAAAACTTATTTTTTCAGAAATTGATTATGACTTCATAGTAAAACTATTCATACAGAATTTAAGTAAGAGAAAGGTTTAAATTTAAAAAAAAATATGGAGATACTATAGTAATAATGGCTAATATACTCCAAATTATAGGTAGGTACAGCATAAAATAGTGATAAAATTTAATCAAATATATTAGTAGATTGCTTGGATAGTTTTTAACAATACCTGCAACCAATTCATTAAATATAAGCGAGATGTCCTTTTTAGTCTAAAAACATAAATTTGGGATTCTGCTCCTTCCTCTTTGTTCTTGATTCACACTTTTCTCTTAGTGTTGTTGTTCTTTACAATTAACCTAATCATTTTCCTAGTTCTAGAATTGCCATTATATGTATTTATTGTTATATATGTCTACTTTTGCTTCCATACTACCTCTTTTCCTCTTTTCTACTTTACCCACTCCAGCAATGAGTGCTTTGCAGTATTTTTTGCGCTGCGGTATGTAGGGACAGTCCTCTTTTCCAATCTTTTGGTATATAAGTACCTGAAAATTCCTAGCTAGTTAAAACTGAATTAGCAAATAATCTTTCTCCCTATGTAGTGACCGAATCTATCTTCTTATCTCTGTAGGATCATCCTCTTTTTCCACTCTGCCACTGATGATTTTATTGTCCCGTATATTTGGCCAGACATTGATCACTCTATCTCTCCTCTGATCTTCTTGTAGGTGCCTCTCTCCCAACTCATATAGCCACAACCACTCTTGCCCCGGCTTAAACCGCTTTGGTAGACACCAAGTAATTGGTCATTCTTAAAAAGACTGTATATAGCTATGACTATATATCTTATTTAATTGAGTCAGTTGTGAATATTTTGGTATAGACACGTTTTCTAATGTATGAAAAGATACACATTTCCAAATCATTATAAATTTAGTATTCTGTGTAGAGCAGGAAGAAAGCTATAGCTGGTTGAACTCCTATAAGATATCTCAACTAAATCACTCATTTCATCAGTCAGGATCAGTTTAAGTATTCCTTTATTTGTTATCTTGTTTAGGTCTGTTATTTACTAATATGTTCCCCATTTACTGTACATTAGACAAGCGAGAAATGCACTGCACTACTGCCCAAATATTGCACCCTATAGAGTCCTTAAAGTTTTGTTTTTTTTTTATTTCCTTGTCAAGGTTAGTGTTGAAGTTTCAGTGTCTTCTAAGAAATCACTTTCTGCACTAGATCTATACTCAACTCTACTTGTTGTACTTCCATGAAGGTTTTGATAGTGGTGGATGGTAGCCAGGCGCTACCATATACTGTTCACTGAACATTTTCTTTAGTTGATGCATTTAAATTACATAATACTTTGTTGCTACGTCCAGTAATACTCATCAGCTCAGCTTATGGTGCTATATTGGGGTAGATACCTAATATATTAGAAACAGAGATATGTCAAAAAGTTCAAAAGTAAAACCATTGATCCATGATATAGTGAGGCAAAAGTATCTTTGTTTAAGTTAATTCATTCGGGAGATACCCATCTCTATAACACTAAAATTGAACCCGATTCTGCTAACGAAGTCTATTGCTTTTTACTACCTAAGTCTAGGTATATTACGAAAGGCAAACTAACATAATTGGTTTTTCTATAAAAGGTGCCAAAAATTTTATTTATTTAAGAAACATGATTCATATAGAATAATTATTTAGATGTTACCTAACTGAAATGATTTTAATGTTTAATAACTGAAATACAAATTCTTTTTATTTAAGGTTGCAGAAAATATCTACCATTAAATACAAAATAAAAAAATACATAGGAAGTACTATAAAAGTACACAAGGATTTCATCATATTCAAAACAATTTGGTTCTGACAGCATAAACAATATTTTACAACATTTCATATTCACTTCACATAAGAATCTTATTAGGTAACTTTCATATAATCAATAACATATATCGATATCTTAAGAATCTTGCAAATTCTAAAATCATCATTCAGTTATGCCTAGCAATGATACAAGTAATTTATATAATTAGGTATTTATTAATAATAAGTAAAATTTTTATTTACATATTAAGTTAAATTAATTATTTTATAAATTAGAAGCTCCTATTGATAAAAAAAATATTTTGTAAAATATATACATTTATATATTTATAATTTATATATATACACTATCATCTCTCACCACTATTTCTAGTCATAATTTCATATTTTTATAACTCAAGATTCAATTTCTATGTAAATGGATAACACGTAAATGGGAAAATTTTGACAATACTTATATCTTAACATAACAATTAATACTACTTTCTTATTATGACTTCTCTGTTCCAGGCTTCTTAAATTCATTTGCTATGCTTTTAACTGTGGCCATTTTTTCTTTTAACTTCTCTTTGGCATTCTCAGCCTCTGATCCAGCACTTAACATTAAAGTCACAAAATCTGAAAAAAGTACATCTTAAATCATTTTATTAAATATGTGACAAAAATGAATATATTTTTGTTCAACATCACTACATGCATGATTTGCAAAATCTGAAAATGTTTTCATCCTCTACATAAGCTTGAACCTCAAGTACTTTGTGCTCTTTCATAAAAAAAATGAACCAAAATTAATTTATCTGTGAATTTAGCCAAATTTTATTTTATTATAGACCTATAAAGCATGAAATACGAGCATTGAGTTAAATATCTAACTAATATGGAGACTGATTTTAAAGATACATTATTATGAATACTGATTTATATTAAAACCTATGAATTAGATGTGGTTGAAGAAACTGTTGAGGTATTATACCTAAAATGTTCTGTCTGTGGTATTTGTAAAAATTTTAAATAATAACTCCTAGTATAAGTAACGTTTAAACGTTCATGACAGTACTTATAATTTATGATGCCCCAGGCCCAGGCATTATATTAAACAAAATAAAATAAAGAAATATGTTTTTATGTAATAGAATTTTGTTTTAGAAGTATGTAATAGAAATATGTGAATAAGTAATTAGAAATATGTTTTTACCATGATAGGACGTCAGTTCACTATACTGCTCTCCAGTCAAATATTGCTTCAGAAAAGTCAGCAGCCCAGACACATGCCTGCCACTAGCGTGCAACATGCACTGTGTAGCTGTTGTGAAAATAACCAATGTGGCAAGATGGAGAACTAAAGCCAAATCCTCGCATTTATTCAACTGCTCTAACAGTTGATGCTTGTGATTTAGAATAATAGTACGATCCTTTTTCTTATCAATTTTTTTTATAATCATACTGCATGCACTTAAACCTTCTTCCACAGCTGTCATAAAGTCATCTATATTTTGTCCAATTAAACTCTTCACTAATGGCACCAATGGAACTTTAAACTCTGCCGGTAAGTCGTTAACAAATTTAAGCCTCTGATCATTGTTAAAGTTATCTGTAACAATGCTTGAATTCTGCTCTGCTGCAACATAATTCAATATTTCCGTTACTATATCAGTACACAAAGTTTTTAGTAAATATTTTAGCAAAAGAATTTGCAGATCATTTGGTAAAAGTTTAATTCCCTTTTCAAACAATCGTACATCTCCAACTAGGGCATTCAATTTATTTTGCAATTCATTATGAGTCTGCCTTCGGTTAGCAGTCCTATCAGCTACTGTAGTAGCATAAATGTTAGCTGCAATTTCTAAGCCCTCTTCATTCACCTTCGGTAATAAATGGTATGTGAGAGGTTCAATTAAATCATCCAAACCTTCTTCTTCTAAGGTACTCCGTATAATACCAGTAATATCATCAGCACTTACAATTTCTAAGGAAACTTTTTTTTCTAGTGTTTCGGTGTCTTCGTCAATACTTCTACTAGCAATTTTGTTTTGTTTTTTAGTTGACCTGGTTTTTGTCTCTCTGCCTTGGGTGCCGCCACCACTCTTACCACCTGCAGCTTTCTTTCTACGCTCTTCTCTTTTGTCCACCTTCTCTTCAACATCCTCAAACTTTTGTAATTTAGTATGTGAAGCTTGTAAACTTATTTGGTACTGCTGATATTTGCCAGATTCTACAATATTTTTAGCTTTTTCTTTTATTAATTCGTCACAACTCTTTGATAAATTATCTATAAACGATTTACTAATTATATAGCTATCAATAACAATGGTTTGCTGCTGTTTCTGCCTCGTTAATACAGAATCTAATATTATTTGTATATCTTTTTCGTTAAAAACTGAGGGTAAATTGTTTTGAAGATCAACATATGATTTGCTGGAGATGCATTCATCAATGTCAGCTTCTACTCGCTCCAAAATATTTCTGGAAATAACGCATGAATTTAGCAGTAAAATGTCTTCATTAGCCAATTGTTTCTTTATATAAGTCTTATAATCTGATATGCCTAATCTTGTCAATGCATCAAATTCCAAATAACCATTTTGCTTATAAAAGTTGTTTACCCATTCACTCTGAAATAAAGTAAATCTGTTAACAAAATATTGAAAATATTAAGAAAAATGAATAACCTACAAGACACTTTTTTTAGGTATACTATCGAGATTTATATTTCTTTAAAACAAAAACATTAAAAGGTTATCTACCTAGTTACTATACATTTTTGTAAATAAACTATAAAAATGTTGTTTCTAGCTTATATGATAATTTTACAACCTTTATGTTGAAACATTTTTTTTATAGTAAATAAAATAATTAGGTATATTAAAAACAGTGGGTGGGTATATTATTAACAGATGATTTAGGTTATCAGTTACAAGATTTTATTCAGATCTATATAATTTAATAATTTACTAAAAGATTTTTACTATAGTAACAGAACACCAACGCAGTCAATATTGTTGCATATCAAAAAAATGTGATTGATAACTTAATCTATCCATTCCACATTAGCAGAAGCAAAACAAAACAGCGTAAGTGTATGAAAAACTAACAGAACTTGAAAATTTGATATGCGTAGGTTTCGGATATAAGTACCTCTTATTAATTTATTTTCATCATTTAAGCATGTTTTAAATGAAATACCCTGTACAGTATTTCATCTCATATCTGTACAGTTTGGTTTCTCCTATTAGGTATATTATTAATACACTTACTTGGCTGCATCTATCTCTAATAACAAGGAATATATGCCAAAAACAGACTAACATAAGAGCAATATGTTGCATGTGATCGGTCCATAGATTACGGTGAATTGGTTATGCTAGGTTAAAAAATGAGAAGGCTAAAGTGTACCCTCTCAGCCCAGGTCAAAGAGAGTATTTTTGCTTTGTAACTAAGTAACAAAATCTTATACCTTTATTATAGAAAAAAACAAGCAGAGACCGTATACCACTGTATTTGTGAAAAAACAACCTATATGTATAAAAAGAAAATAATATACTCGTTCTTCATTTAAAATAACGAAGTAGTAATCAACCTCTACCACAGTTTTCAAACAAACTAAATATACTTCGATAATTTGAAAATAAAAATAGAAATCAATATGTTTAAGCCCAGAACATATTTTTACAATGTACTTTCAATCATAAATAAACTATATTCACTTCAATATATTTTAGCTCTGTACTGAATGGTGATTTTATCAAGTTACATTAAGTAGGTACCTAGTATTTTTTTATTGTCAATACAATGTATGCCTATTATTTGTTTTATGTTCATAATTAAGTGTAATAAATGAAACACTTAACATTTGCAATTTACTTACTTGTGACCTGGCATACACGTTAGGTATGTACAATGCTCCAGCCATTCTACCCGTGACGGATCCATATGTAGCAGTTTGGTCGAAAAGGGAAAAAAATAATTTTTCAGACATATCAATATGACTCAGAATCGATGCAACAGGTGTAGGCCTAGTTAAACCAGCTAGTGCCCCTTTAATTTTTGCTTTACTTCTAGCAATAAATGATTCAGTGAAATATATCTTTGAATCATTGTGATCTTGTTTACCAAAAATCAGTTTTCCTAAATTTTTTTCAAGTACTTGTTGCTGTAGAAAATCTGCAGGGAGATCATACTGTATTGTCAAATCACCAACATTTATTTGACCCTGTTGAGATAATTTTTCATTTATTTCTCCAGCAATTCTCAGTATGTATGAATTATCAATCAATTGACCTAATATTGACTGTATATCTTTTTGTCCCTTTAATAAATCATTAATATGGGCATTAATATGGGCTAAATCGACTCCTAGCGATTTTGACAATTCTACTAAATTTACACGCCCACCATTATCATATAACTCGCCTCGAATATCGTGTATTAGTTGTGAAGGTGTTAAATATTCTTTTCCATCACTTGTAAAGATTAAATCTATCATTTTATGATCGAGAAGCCATGATACTATTTCAATACAATTTCTCTCAGACAATCTAATGAAGAAAATAATAAATTATATATAAATATATTGACCAACATATACAGTTAACATTAAACAAACCTTTGTGTCGTAGAGCTCAACTGAACCTTCTGAAAATCAGCTGCTAAGCGTTTTACTTCTTCCCAGTCTGCCATGATATCAGGTTATCTAATTTAGAGTGTAGTAAAGATTCGACTTTTTTCTATCTACTAGAACAAAAAAATCTACTTTTAATAATTTCAATAAGGATTAACTTTGAAGGAAAAATATCCCATATGGATTATTTGTTTTGTTAAAAGGTTTTTAACTGATTGTGAAATGTCAAAAACGGAACGCAAAACAGCAAGACACAAATAAAAATTCTCTTGACATCCAGTGTTGCCAACAGTACAACAGTACCAAATCTGTTTCTATCAAAAGTTAACATAAACCTACTAAAAATTCACTAAAAAGGTACTAAAAATGGGAATTCTGTTATCATACAACAGGGAATTTATATTATAATTCCTTGTACATTAAACATTACATTTATATTTTAGTTAGATAATATCACATTCTAAATAGCAGTGTCAGTTTTTATTGTCTCTGTGTAGCCAAATTTAAGTGAACAAGTGATCCAAGTAACCCTGTCGTTATATCAGTTCTGTGTTCTGTGCAGACCTAACACGCTAACCCAAGGATTTTTCTAACCAACCTACCTAACCCCCGATTTATAAACTTGCCGTTTACGTTTGCGTTCGTAGCTACCGCTGGCGGTTACCGTTTTCGTTTATAGGAGGGATTTATAAAGTGCCGTTGCCGTTGTCATCAGCTGTCTTTTGCCTGTGAACATGTAAACATAACCATATTTTCTGACATACCTAACCCTTTGAAGTTATGTTTGATTTGATTCAATGATTTCATTTAAAAATGAATTTAAGAGGACGTGAATACTTATTGGGATTTTTGAGTGTAATTTTATGTGCCGCTGCTATTAAAATAAAGAAAAATCGGCGTCGGCGAAGAAGACTATAAAATTCGACCTATAAACAGGGCACGAAAATCAAATTCAAATTATAATAGAAAATAATCCAGGAAACCATGGAAAGTCAAAAACCATCTCCACAAGTAAATGACACGTGACTTCAATTCTTGTTTTTATTGGTTAGACATAATTGCTACGGTTTTGCTACGAACGGTAGACGGAAAAATATGAAATCATTTTATAATCAACGGCATTGGGCGCAATCGGCAACGGCAAACGACGTTTGTAAATGACTTCAAGAGATTCCATAAGGTAAATTTAAAGCGGCAACGGTGTCGTCAAACGCAAACGTAAACGGCAAGTTTATAAATCGGGGGTATAACACACTGAACTCAAGGATTGTTAACTGTTTACTGAACTAGCATATATAACTATTTATCTATGGAACTAACATCGCCAATCCCTTGTCTATGGTTCTGTGCTGGTAGAACAAGGACCTTATTATTTTTATTTTGTATTCAGTTTAATAATTTGAATTTTCTCCATAATTTACTAATTTATTTTTTAAACTACTTATATATTTAAATGAAATTCATGTCTAGAAAACAACAAACATACGAGTAGGTACCTATACCAGATGTTTTACATAAAAGTCCTCAGCCTCGTATATCGGCAACAGAAAGATATATTTTGATTTAGAAAAAAAAAAACAGATGATAACAAGAAACAGGAACTTTGTAACAAGGTTTATCCGATACTTTGTTCAATTCTAAACAATTTTCGTCAAATGACCATTTTTCAGAAACTTAATAGTTTTAGAGATATCGGGCTTTTTTCATTTGGTGATACCCCAACTAAAGCATATTTTAGAGTCAGCCCCGACAACTCATGAACGGGTTCATATATGGCAGATAATGTACCGCCACCGCCATTTAATTCAGTGCAACTTTTTTCTAATTCAAGTCGCCCTGTATCTCTTACCGTTGCCGAGATCCCAATGGTGGGCAAAATTAAATGTAACACTGTATATAGTCCCTGATTTTTTCCACCCAACATAATTGCTCGGAATTGCAGCAGTAAAACATTCACCACAGCTAAATTTTTAAAATATCTGGTACCACTTACCAACGTAGTTTTCCACATAACTCCAAAACACTATACTGAACCCGACACGCGTTTCGCCAACCAGGTGGACATCATATGGAGATCTTTAAAACTGAACCTATGCTAACACTACGTCCTATTTACACCTAAAAATTAATGTTGCGGTCAGTGCATGATGTGCCGGATAATTATCCATTTATAATTAACCGGATAATTATCGATAATTATCCGTCGGCTAAAAATCCTTTCAAAATTAGCAGGCTAATTATTATAGTGCCAGTGGTAAAAATTGCCTCACAGGGAGGTATATTGGAACTTTTATTTATTTTTTAATTTAAGTTTTAGTTTGCTTTATTTTTTTATTTTTTAATTTATCCTACGATTATTTTTACTTTTGATGTAGGTACTTCATTCGGTGACTTAATTAAATGATGAGGATTGCGGTATTATAAAATAAAATACAAAATAATCCCTATCTCTAGATTTAATTTCTCCTTATCTATGACTTATAATATGATAACTTATAACACCTATTATGCTTACCTACCTAGTAGCAGAGACGTATAGAATAGATGTATAAGTCGCTGCTAGTAGGTAAGAATAAATAGATATTATTCTGATGTGAGAAAAATTAAAAAACTGTAGGTATACAGTGCGGTCGTAAATAGTCCCCCCCCCAGCTAAGTTTCGAACCAGATAAGATAGAGACACCGGACTAAAACTGAATTAAATGGCATGAAGTATACTACTTTTTAGTACAAAATTAAAATTGCAGTTTTCAAAGATGGCGCTAGTGGCGCCATCAACTGGAAAACTTTAAATAGCAAGGGTGGTCATGTGATACCTCATTTGAAAGGTTTTTTAATTCTCTATAAAACGGTGGCTTGATTTTTAAATTTCATTGACTAGTTCCGGACTATTAGCGTTTGAAAGTTACATAATAAATATGGCGAATAAATTATTTTATCTCATTTTCATTTAATTTTCGCACAAGAATGTCATTAGTAAAGATTTTTAAATGGATAAATATTTTATTAGTAAGCCAACCACAAATAATACGTGAAAAAATAAAAGAAATAATCAAACAAGGATTATTCGCCATATTTATCAAATAACTTTCAAACGCTAATAACTCCGGAACTAGTCAATGAAATTTAAAAATGAAGCCACCGTTTTATAGAGAATTAAAAAACCTTTCAAATGAGGTATCACATGACCACCCTTGCTATTTAAAGTTTTCCAGTTGATGGCGCCACTAGCGCCATCTTTGAAAACTGCAGTTTTAATTTTGAACTAAAAAGTAGTATACTTCATGCCATTTAATTCAGTTTTAGTCCGGTGTCTCTATCTTATCTGGTTCGAAACTTAGCTGGGGGGGGACTATTTACGACCGCACTGTATATTCTGCTAACGGTTAATTATAATATTTTTAGCCGGCTAAATGGTAGTTATATAATTAGCATGTACTAAATATATAATTAGCGGCTAAAAACCCATCACTGGTTGCGGTTTAGTAAACCGGGTGAATGGGACACACAATGGGGACATTATGTTCCTATTTACACCTAAACTATTGTTACGGTTCAGTGAACCGTCGCGACGGATAAATGAACCGTGATATACTGACCAATAGAGTCAGTTTTATGGGATTGACCATCTGTCACTATTCATACTATTTTTACACTTTTCAATTTCTAAACATTCAAATGCATCCAGCTGTCTGAAATTTATACATTCCTAATTAGTCTTAAATTAAATTGCTACTAGGTATAGGTACCTATCTTATGGTTTATGGTTGTTCACAAACTCATGTTGGACTACACTAGACTTATTTGTTCTACCATATTTGATATGAGCCATGTTCCTTGAATCTAGATTGAATTGACCTTCTAGTTTGTCCAACATACTTTTGATTCCAGTCTTTACAGATAATTTCGTAAATCCCCGACTTTTCCTTAGTTTCTATTTTGTCTATTTTCCTATTTATTTTAATAACTTATATAGAATTTGACATATACAGAAAAGATACTAGTAAGATATAGGTGGGTATCCCTATAAGGACTCTCACCATATTGTGCTCAACACAAAATGACGAGTTTAAATTTTTTAATTCATCGACTATTAAGCTTCTCCCTAAATAAAGAGAGGTTATGATATAAGTACCTATATAAGTGGTTTATTCATCGGGAATAGTAGGTACATTACGATTCACTGATCCGTCGCCGGATCACTGAGCCGTAACAATAGTTTAGGTTGAAATAGGACATATAGTGATAGCATTCACACGGTTCACTGGTCCGCCGCAACGGTTCACTGAGCCGTCGCGAAAGTTCACTGAGCCCATAGGTTACTGAACCGTAACATTAGTTTAGGTGTAAATAGGGCATAGTGTTAGCATAGGTTTAGTTTTAATCATCTCCAGATGATACCAATTTGGTTGGTGAAAGACGCATCGAGTACAGTATAGTGTTTTCGTGTTATGTGGAAAACTACGTAAGTGTTATCTTCACACCAAAGGTTCAAACCCCTTTCCAGAAAAAAAAATATTTGCTAATAAAACCAAAAACAAATTATTCTTTAGCAAAAGTGTCCTCCTCTGTTTAATGGTTCATTTTTCTGTCTCTAAATGATGCGTTCTTAATCCTCTCAAGGCAATGAAAATGCGGAGTTTCTCCATTAATTATATTTGGAAAAGTATAGAACTTTAGATTTCAAACACCTTATGTAAAACGAAATTTTCGCATTTTGCAGGTTCACTGCAGGGCTTTTTATACATATAAGTACATATATGAAATAACAATTTTTAGATATTTCAAATATAGATAAATAACATAATATATTTGTTCGTTCTTTCAATCAATGGATTCGGAACGAAAGTTTCATATGCTCATGAAACTAACACATGTATCATAATTATATACAGTGTCCCCCTAAAGTCGTGCACAAATTCATTGTTAGGTAAACAAAAGAAATTATTAAAAATTCCCGAAAGAGGTCGATTTTTGAATTTAATTTACTATTTTTTCAAATAATAATTTCATATACAGGGTGACCCATGTTCGAGTAATGACGTCATCACAATTTTTTTTAAATGGAACACCCCACTTTTTTTCCAATTTTCGGATTGCCCTAACTGAGCTGATTCCAAAAATATACCACAAGTTGCTTCTAATTGTTACAGGGAGGACAACAATACCCAAATTAGTTACAAATACTAAATTTATTTACAAATAAATAAACGTACTAAAAATTGGATCAAAGCACCAGAAACACCTAAATTAAATGTTCAAATTGTTGACTATTTACTGCCAAACAATAAGCCAGACGGGAAACAAATTCTTGCTGTACATTCCCAATGACTTCAGGCGGGATCGCTCGAACTTCTTGCCGAATTCGTTCCTTCAGATCGGTAATACTGTTTGGTTTATTGACGTATATTTTGCTTTTTACATAACCTCAAAGAAAAAAGTCGAGCGGTGTTAAATCTGGTGATCTGGTTGGCCATTCCTTAGATCCTCTTCTGCCAATCCAATGATGAGGAAACACATCATCTAAATAGCGGCGAACAGCGATGGCATAGTGGGGTGGTGCACCATCTTGCTAAAACCAAATGGTTTCATTGGGCAAATCTGGATCTTCTTCATTTGGAAATAGAACAATCAAGGAAGGAACTAAATCGAACTGAAGAAATTTCAAATATCTTGCACCATCTAAATTTCCTTCAAAGAAATACGGCCCCAAAATTCGATTATCAACAATTCCGGCCCAAACATTGACCTTTTGGGGATGCTGAATGTGTGATTCCATCATCCAATGTGGATTGCGATCTGACCAGTACGGACAATTCTGTTTATTGACGGTGCCATTCAAATAAAAAGGCGCCTCGTCGGAGAAAATTATCCGTTTGACAAAATCCGGATCTGCCTGACATTCTTCCATCATCATTTCGCAAAATTCTGTGCCTCTGTCGAAATCATCGTCAGATAATTCTTGTACTAAGTGGACTTTGTAGAGATGATACTTGTTTCTGTGAAGAAGTCTACTCAATGTACTTTCACCCATTCCTAAATTATCTACTACGACTCTAGACTGGATTGCGGGTTTTCATGAATGGTCAAAAGGGCTTGTAACCGCACTTCTTCATCTACAGTCGGTCGGCCAGATCTGGGCATATCTTTAACATGACCATGATTTCGAAACTTTGCTTCAGTTCGGCTAACCGTGGATCGACTTATTGGTGGACGATTGGGATGACTTTCATTAAACAGAACACAAACTTCCTCATGAGTTCGAATTCTATCACCATATCCGACCATCATAAGAATTTCAATCCGTTCGGTTTCACTTAGAATCATGTTTTTTAATTAATTTAAAAATACTCAATATTTTAAGGAAGAATCATTCAAAATGGATTTACTTGTACAATCTTAACAAACTATTTAAAAATGATTGCCTGCAAGAAATACACGAGCACGTTCTATCAGGCAAATAAAATTAAAAAAGCATCAAAGAAATTATAGCAAAAAATAATGACATTTTAAAATGATATGTGGTGCTTTGATCCAATTTTTAGTACGTTTATTTATTTGTAAATAAATTTAGTATTTGTAAATAATTTGGGTATTGTTGTCCTCCCTGTAACAATTAGAAGCAACTTGTGGTATATTTTTGGAATCAGCTCAGTTAGGACAATCCGAAAATTTTAAAAAAAGTGGGGTGTTCCATTTAAAAAAAATTGTGATGACGTCATTACTCGAACATAGGTCACCCTGTATATTAAATTATTATTTGAAGAAATAGTAAATTAAATTCAAAAATCGACCTGTTTCGGGAATTTTTAATAATTTCTTTTGTTTACCTAACAATGAATTTGTGCACGACTTTAGGGGGACACTGTATAGATAAGTACGTAGGTATATATCAACTTCCATAAATAAAACTAGCTATTGCATTTTGTCATTAAGATTTACCTAATAATTTAGATTTAGGTATTGGAATATCTATAAATTATATATAACCACAAATTACCTTTTGAACAATTAACGGACTACCAATGGTACTTACTAGATAATATGAAAACGAGCTCATTGATTATGTAACATTATGTTACCTATAATACGGGGTGTCCCATCGAAAAGTATCACATTTCGCCGCCTTATACAGGGTGTCCACCTAGTGCGCGTAAGTCCAATATCTGGGTTAATAAAAGAGATAACTTAATTTTTTTTTCTACAGGGTTGTCTAATATCCCGAGCTGCACAAAATGAAAATATATTTACATATTCAGGGTGTTCAGTTTTTCCTGGACAGGTACCAACTTCGTTTTTCTAAATGGAAATATATATTTTTTATTGCTTTTTCGAACTAAACCCTTGATTTTAGTAGGACTTTCATCAGCCTTCCCTATACCTAACTTAAACTGTTTTTGAAATATTGACGGGTGAATATTGACATTTTTGCAACTTTGACACCCTGTAAAATCTAAACGGTTTGAGATCAAGCAAAACGGTTTGCACATTCCTATCTTAACTTTTCATAAGCTATCGTTTGGTACTAATTTCAAATTTATCCAGGAATTAAAAATTTTCAAAATTTTCAGAAAATTTTAAATTTTTGGATAATTTTGAAATTAGTACCTACCAAACGATAGCTTATGAAAAGTTAAGATAGGAATGTGCAAACCGTTTTGCTTGATCTCAAACCGTTTAGATTTTACAGGGTGTCAAAGTTGCAAAAATGTCAATATTCACCCGTCAATATTTCAAAAACAGTTTAAGTTAGGTATAGGGAAGGCTGATGAAAGTCCTACTAAAATCAAGGGTTTAGTTCGAAAAAGCAATAAAAAATATATATTTCCATTTAGAAAAACGAAGTTGGTACCTGTCCAGGAAAAACTGAACACCCTGAATATGTAAATATATTTTCATTTTGTGCAGCTCGGGATATTAGACAACCCTGTAGAAAAAAAAATTAAGTTATCTCTTTTATTATTGGGTTCTAATCCCCACTCCGCCAAACAATTTTTCATTAAATTGTTTACTCGTAGATCAAGGCTTATTCGCAGGGATGGCTTGGCAACCATCCTGGCGATGGCCTAGGATGGGAAGAATGTCAACTTGGTCTTAATGTGAGAGATTAAAATCAGTTGATGTTTGACTTGTCCCCCTAACTAATGAGGTTTTCCAGGTTTCCCTCATTCCAGCACTGAATGGTGGTTAGGGCCTACTAACGTAAGTCGTTCCTGAGGCGCAAATGCGGCCCGCGAAATAATAATATGCCGCCCCCTCTCCCACACAAGTCTCAGACTTTCGGGCTAATCCTTGTGATTAGAATGAGGGGTAGAGATATTATTATTATTATTATTATTATTATTAACCCAGATATTGGACTTACGCGCACTAGGTGGACACCCTGTATCTCGAAAACTAAAAGAGATATCGGGACGCGGTTTGGACAGAACGACTTAAGATTTTTGTAAGTTTTTTTTTGCACTGTTGCCAAATCTCCAAATATATTGGTAAATTTTATATTGAATACGCTCGTCTTTGGAGTAAAATTACTTGCTTATATTAAGTGGAACACCCTGTATATTTTGCCATAATCAGAAAGCCTAATCACTTTTCTTTTCAAAAAGGTATACATTGTTTACATTATCTTGAGAATTTGAGCCAAAAAATTCAGTTTAATGGGAGCACCTCTTACTTGAACAGTTTGTGAAGCTGATCTTCGTTTTCACAGTACCCATGAAAAACAAAAGTACAATAATAAATTGTATTGTCAGTTGTGTCAAAAATTTGAAGTGTAGATATAAAAATGTTCACATTAGAAGGATCACACATTTTTGATCATTTTACTACTAAGGATGCACAAATGTATATTGAAGTAAATGGTGGGCAGTTAAAACAAATTGTTTTCTAACTTATTCAAGTAACTAGTTTTTATTTATACAGTTGTTTTGATTATTTTATCTGTTATTTTTATTACTGTCGTCGAGCTTTGTTGTTATTGTTAACAAAACTCGTTCCTACCGATTATTAAAGAATTATTCTTTTCTCCCTATTTTTTTTTCCTTTAAGAAGCAAATGCAGTCAAGTTCTACATCAAGTTTGATGAGAGATTTTAAAATTTTAAAATATATAGGGTATTTTATTTAAAATAAGTGTACAAAAACTTAAAAATAACTTTACAAAGAAGGTATTTTTTTCATTCGTAATAACCCAAATAAGAGTACTTCTAACAAATTTAATTTTGTGGCTCCAATTCTCAAGATAATGTAAACAATGCATACCTTTTTGAAAAGTAGAGTGATTAGGCTGTCTGATTATGGCAAAATACACAGGGTGTTCCATTTAATATAAGCAAGTAATTTTACTCCAAAGAGGAGCGTATTCCATAAAGAAATTACTAATATATTTGGAGATTTGGCAACAGTGCCAAAAAAAAACTTACAAAAATTCTAAGTCGATCTGTCCAAACCGCTTCCCGATATCTCTTTTAGTTTTCGAGATATAAGGCGACCAAATGTGATCCTTTTCGATGGGACACCCAGTATGTTAATCCATATGTTGAACTTCGTTAGTAACGCAAATAGAGGTGATAATATACACGATAATCATCAAGGTTAAGAACAGCAACATTCACTATCAAGGCTAATATATTTTTATTTTAATAACCCTTTTACCTAGCAGAAATCTTTATTTAAAAAATTTCATAACAAGACAAAAGAACAAAAAGTTTAAAAAGCAAGCTCTTATCATTGCAAATACAGTGTTTGATTGGGCATCAGGATTAGGATTATGTAGGTGTACTTAGTGATAGTTAACTTTCCTCGCTGAATTAATTAATGAACAATGTTCTGGCACCATACTAGCACGTTTTTAAGTAGAAACTCAAAATCTTCGCTAAACTTCTATTTCGAAGTTCTAATCGAGGTTCGCTAAACTTCGAAGTAAAAGTAAACAACTGCATGTTATTTTGTGGCATAGACTCCAAAAGAAGAAAATGCACTGCTATACAGACATCGATGTTTTGAAGGCCTTTCTTCAGTGCAAAAGTGTTATAACGTAGCAAATGAAAAGAATCTAGGATGGTATAGATCTGAGGCGAAACTCCATGAAAATGTTTTAGGGCTCTCGTGTAGGTACCTACCAAAGTCCATTATGATAAATTAAGAATTAAAAATCTGGAGGTGAGCCAGCAAGCTGCGATACCCTGTATACGTTGAAATGTCCATATTTACAATGTTCGTGTATCCCATCTTCTAAACATATAGTAAGTATATATTTAGAGGATATATTTTTCAATATATTAGTAATTAATGTTTAATAAAAATATGGGGTAATAATAAGAGATAAATAATTAAAACGAGATGAGATATGAAATATTCATACTGGCCGCATAAAGGCACAATACTATCCACATAGCACAACTTAATCATAGAATATTCTCTCAACCTCCCATAAAGAATATACTTTTTTACATATTCATTTAATATACCTACATGAATATCTTTCACTTTGAAGACTATCTGTAGGACGTTCCTTTTAACATATTAATAGAATAATCTGTACAAAATACTACAAGAATATTCAAATAAGTTTAATTTTTTAATAAATAATAGGTATAAGAATAATCGCCTGTGGTTTTTCATAAGCAATTCTTAATGAAACATGTATACGTACTATTTATGGCCTTGCTTTGTCTAACAGTATATTTGTTAAGCAGTATAATTAATAAAAAATCATGATAAAACATTTTTTAAATCACTTTGAATAATCTAAAATTATCCTAATCATATCCAAGAACAATCATAGGATAATCATAGAATGAAAAAAACCGTGTACTTTTTCATCCTATAGATATTCGCTGAACAACTTCATCTATTAATGTATGATTTCAGTATATTCGAATCTTCGAAAAGAATATTCAGAGGCAATTCTTTGAATCTCTTTGTATGCTATCTGGGTATTTGAAAATTACTGGCAAATGCTTAAGAAACTATCTCATTGTAGAACAACTTTCGCTTGCATTACCTAGTACTGTATAACATATGTTTTCCTTTTTTAATAGTTTATAATATTACATTGTCATATGATGTTATTATACAGTGGCAGTTATGCCAGTTAACCAGCTAACCAGTTCAATCTCCGGACTTCAGTTCAATTGAAGATGTGCTCTAAAAGAAAAGAGGATATTCCAGCTGTCAGTTCCACCACAAACGGTGCTGGAAATAATAATTATAAATGCTGGTGCATAAAAGAGTAGAAGAACAAACTAATTCCCCAATATACCTACAGTCATCTATTCCCAAATTAATATGTTACCTCTGATTGACAAAAATATCAGATCACTTGATATATTTGACTTGAAAAAATTAGGTAGGTACCTAAAAACTTGCAAATTACAAATACAGATGTACAAAGCTTCGAGTATCTGATGTGATCAAGAATTAACCAAGTCAAAAATTGAACGATTTTCTTACTCTCTATAACAGTTATAGCTGACCAAATGACATGACAGACAATTATAATTGATGAAAGTATAATAATTATTTTCCTATAGTCTAAAACAAGTGATTTAGAAATTGGATCAAACATTTTACGGTTATTTCACATGGACTTATTTTTGGGGTGTTCACTTCAAAATTTGAGCAGTATATTTCCTGGGGGCAAACTGCAAAAACTGTAAAAAGGATTAATATTTCACCAACGAATTCGAAATGTCAGAGCGTCACCACTTACGTGTTGCTCTCGTCGGACACGTGATCCCGAAATATCCACTACTTATGGTGCTATCAATTCTATCACTATCTTTACCTCGACATCATTCACGAGCGCAGTCGCTCGCTGATCCACATGGAGCTGGAGAGTATCGTTTCGAAAGCATTCTACTCGTACTCGTAGTGTTGTGGCGGCTAAGTATTTGTGTACAGACAGAACACGGCCGAGAGATTCGGAATCCAGTGCAACGGCCTTGAGGTAAATACAAAACCCGAAAAGATGGATGGGGCACACGACTTAGATACCATGATGGGTTACCTGGGTAGGTCTACTCTTTACACGTTTTTAAATATCTGTTATGCTTTTGCCGAAAGAGTATTCTAGACCAGTTAGTTTTAAATGTACATAAATGTTACTTCTTTTAAAAATGTTACTGTAGGTATTTACCTATTACTTATTTTCTTTTTTTATTACATGATAAACTTTAGGACTATAAGATAAGATCCCAAATACCATCTGCACAATATTTATTTTAATAGGTATCTAAGCTTTTGAGTTGATTCTTACTTGTCATCTCAGATGAAGAAGTTTATAATGTAATAGTAATAGCGGGCGCATAAATTACTATTATGTTATTGCCCTTTTCCGATATGTTTTTTAAATAATTAGTAAGACCACAATTAAACAGTAACTTATAATTCACATAGCGATAATATGTCAATAAATCTTACCTAGTTTGATTTATTTATGTTCGGTTTCCTCAGGCCCAACTGTAAATTCACTGTTATTTTTATTATGCTGGGTAAACTACCATTGTTTAAATTGGAACTGAATACATTTACATTATTCCCGTTTCGAATAATTTTTTATATGTAGTAAACAAGTTTCTATTGTACCTATACGAATTTGACACCTTTACAACCGATGCAGTCTGATTTAATTATACTTCGTCTCTAATTTTAGGAGCTACGCGCATAGTTATTATTGCAATTTAAATCATTTAAATTAGGTGTCGATTTTTCAATTAAAATTTTCCATCTATATCCAAATCGGTTGAACGATCACGCATTATAACTTGGATAGCACAAGACCTTATCTATTAATTGTTTACATGAAAATATCGAATAACCAAAACACTAATACTATAATAACAAACTTCTGTGATTGTTATACCTACTGTTAATATGTGTTTATAACAATTATTGCCATACAAATAAGGATAAGTTTTCTAGTATCTATAACAAATATAGTTTGCATGTTTAACCAGTTTGAATGAAATTCAAAACCAAACGTGACCTTTAAATCGATTTTATCACAAAATCTTTGCGATACAACAGTATTTAGAGAAGATTATGTTGCCTTTATGTGTACTAATAATATAATACAGATGCCATAAATTTGTGATTAAATGAAATCCTAAAATATCATCTTCTACTTTATCAACAGATATTTTGTAACATTTAATCACAATTTGTCAAAGTTTCTCAATAGATATTTTTTTAACAGAAAGTTATTAAGCGCTCACCCATTCAAGTGGTAAATAATCAGTTTACTAATTTTTCAGAATAGATGTGATTATACAGATATAGAAAAATACTCCGCTACTTCATTTTCATTACTTCCTCCAAATACCAAACATATTTATGTTGAAAATGAGTGGTAAATCCAACTTTTTTTTCAAGCATGTCGTATCCAAGAAGTTTGACTGCCGATTTGAAAAACTCTATGAACAACATCAAAACGCTTTTTATTATTTCATAACATATATTTTTTTTATGGATAATTTATAAAGTAAAATTTTATGAAATTCCCTTTTTAAATTTAACAACGAAAAGGGAGAAAAAGATTCAAGGTAGGATAATTTGTCCCTTATTATATACTTTATATTTCCACCTGTAATAAAATATTTTGTTTTACTATTACGCCAAATGAGTAAATTTGGTCTTCCATATATTATTTTATTTTTATAATTGAACTGCCTAATCAAGTAAACTTTTAGTAAGCGTTTTCTAAGAGAGAAGTGGAATATTTAATAGTGTTAGGTGCAGTTAATATCAAGGTACAACAGTTAATATCAGTCACGTTTTATCTTATAAGAATAATAAAATAAAATTTTTTACCTACTTGAACTTATAAATATGAAGTATTATTTTTAATAGGTGAAAGTTGCAATTTGCTAAGTGTAAAAAATTATTAATCTTGGGTTTAATTTAAAAATTGCTTTCTATCATTCGAAGAAAATTTGTAAATATTTTTTTATCGAAGATATTCATAGTGAAATTAATTATTTATAATAACATGCCCTAATTAGGCAGATATCTTTCTGAGGTTTGCAGTTTGATAATATTTTAACTGGCTTTACGTTTTATTTTAAAGTAGAACTGTTTAATTCCGGACTGTTTGCTAATTATATCAACGGTGGATACGGATCCGGAAGCCGAATCTGAATGATCATAAGTATTTCTACTAAATTAATATTGGAATTCACCTGAAGACCCGTTCATCCCCGACTACGATGTCTGATGGAATAGTCCAAAATTCATGGTGAAACAATCTGGAAAATATAGCAAACTAAGTACTTATAATTTGGTAAATTCATTGGTTAACAATTTTTATTTCCAGTTTTTCATGAAATTAATAAAATCTGTTGTAACGCAAATGAGAGATCTTTCAATCTGTGAAAGGATTAAGAATTCCCTATCATTTTTCCTTGATTCGACTTTTTAAATAAATAATTAAATATAAATAAATGATTTGACGAACTAATAAGATGAGGTTTGGGCTATACAAGAAGCAATCCTAACAACCAACGTAAGTAATACAATTTTCCCCCCCCGCATTGTGACGTCACGATACTGGAAAGAGTTAGAAAAGAAATACACCAGCTATGTTCTACTTTGGTGGTTTTAGATCTCTACTGATGTGATCAATACCTAGTATTAAGTGTAATCAAATAAACACGTAGCTACCTAATTAAAATTCTCATGCGACTTCCCAAGAAGTAGATATACATATGTTATATGCATGCTTTTATGAATAATATCTTTCTTTAACCGTATAATAATACTGACATTATATTATGTAGGACGAATTACAGAAAAGGCCTATTGATTTACTAGTAAAGAAATATTCTCGTTTTTTTACTAGTACAACGGATTAAAAAAGAGTGTCATGTAGATATGATTTCTGAGAACTGTTAGTTTGAAATTAAATGTCAAGTCAGATCGCTTTTTATAAAAGCATAAATGTCTGAAGAAAGACAGTTTTAATTTTGACACTTGAAGAAAAAATAATATGTGTCACTCGGAGTATAAATCTCTTTTTGTGTTTCGCCCAGTTTACACAGCCTTGGTTAACGCCTCGGTGTGTCAATACACTATTATATGCCTAAGCGTATTCACACAAATTCAATTACCTATACTAGTAGCCTGTGGGACGATTGAAACAGACAGACAGACAGTCCCAGACAGCCCCACCCGAGATCCTGAAAAAAAAACCGTCACGATATCCTGAAAAACGCACGTTATCCTGAAAAAAAAACGCCACGTTATCCTGAAAAACGTCTTGTTATCCTGAAAAACGTTTTTTTTTCAGGATGCCGGGTGGGGCTGTCTGTCTTAATCGTCCCACAGGCTACTTATACTAGTTAGCATATATTACAATATGAAATGAAATAGGTGCTTTTAAATGTATGTACATAAATACAAGCAGATTGTAGGGATACCGGCTCTGTTTTATTTTTGAACTGACTGAACTTTCGCTTCCCAAATATTTTTTTAAATATAACAAAATATTGAAATCAATTGAAGGGTACCTACGTTAAAAATGACCACCTTTATACTTTTTTTGCTACTTATTTCTCTAATTAATCATCACTATCATTTTTCTATCATCCTTATTTTAAATTAATAAAAATTGATTTAAAGAAATTGTATGTGGGTGGCCCAGGAGGTTTTGGGCCGTTATATTCTAAAATTTGTTGTTTTTAAATAATCGGAACCATTGTGCATTTTTCACATTTCTGGTCACGTAACATCAACTTAAAAAATTTAAATAGGACACCCTGTACGTTATTATAACTTTGGGAAGGCCTTTCCAATACTATTTAAAGGATACCTTACTTGTCGGCATTTTTTTTATAAAACATTGGTAATATGAGCTGTTAATTGTACGAGCGGATTTTGTTTAATTGCAATTAATAACATATATACTTAATTACAAAATAAGTATAAAAATAATTTAAGTTGATGTTCATCTTAATTAATGCAATATCTGAGAATGAATTTTGTTTCTCAGCTATCTAGGTACGTTTTGTAATAATTAATGTTATAATAATTGTAATAATTAATAAAAATTAATGTTGTGAGAGCCTGTAAAGGCTCTTCCAAAATTGTAATAATACAGGGTGTCTTATTTAAAATTTTGGAAGTTGATGTCACGTGACGGAAAATATGATAACGTTGACGATGAAATTCACAACGTCTTCGACTGTTTAAATAGTAATATTTGTAATAGTTCAAATAGTTTTCGAAAAATCGATTGGCCAAAACCTCGTGAGTGACCCTGTATAATAATTAAATCAATGATTTTGTAGAAATTTGTAATTTTGTAAACAAATTTATAGTTCCAAATTTGGGTTGGAAATGAGAGAAGCTTATATAATAATAGGAAAATAAAAAAAAAATAACAAAATGGAAAAATAATATCCCTGTTGACCATATAGCTTGAGATACGGTATTTTTAAACCACAAATCGTATTAATTCCTGATTTTTTAATGGGTTAGGTTTCATTACAAACTAGAAATACAATCTAGCATAATAGATATACTTTTGACCGAGGTTTTGATATTGTACCTACTTACTCTTGAAAATTTAAAAAATATAATAAACAGTTTATTTTGAGGTTCGTTTTGTGTAAAAATCTACCAGGTTCCATTGTTTACCAAGTCATATGAACAGAACTTATTTAAATTCAGTGCCTTTATTTTATTCAGTATTTTATAAACATTTTAATATGCTTATATTGATTTGTTTCATCATTTGAAACTTAGATTTTAACTAAACTACTAAAGCAAAGACGTAATATCTATAAAAAAGTTATTACTTAACAATATGCAATAAAGAATCATATTTCAAACTTGATTGCCATCAAACTGTTTTAATTTATTGCAGTTATTATACTGAAGATAGTATAATAATATTCACAAGTACAATGAAGGTGAAACATATAAATTAAAATTTCCTAATTGATCTACTTAGTTGCATTTTTAAGGTTCCAAAATTATTTTTACAAATTGTAAAACGTTTTGATTTGTCATTTTTCTACAACGTCAAAGATAAAAAAATATGTGAACGCATGAACTAATTTATTTCAAGTTACACATACCTATGTGTATTCTTATAGAATTGACTGACTATATATAATTCATTATCTTTATTGTTATCCAGAGATTATAAATACACCTGCATCTAAGTCTGCACAGAACATTTAGACGAAATATCCGTTTATTATTTTTTTGTATATTATGTAAACATATTTTAGAAGGAACAGTCTGTCACTATACAGTTGAAGAACATGCTAACATAAAGTTAGAGATAGAGATAGATCAATGATAATCTGAATCTAATCTAATTCTGAATCATTTGTAAGTTCAAGTATTTTCAGTAATACCTATCGATAATCTTAATAACGTAAATGTTCTGAATGTAATGAAAATATCTGAAACTGATATTTTAAATGCAACTAAAAAAATTAAAAATAATATGTGCATGGGCCCGGATTTAATACCGGAGTTTCTTATTGGATATTGCGCTATTATTTTTTGTAAGCCATTAGTTACCTTCTTTAATTTGATACTTAGCACAGGTACGTTACTGAATATATGGAAATTGTCCAGAATTACACCAATTCATAAAAAGGATGCAAAGAGATTTTGGTAATTACCGGTCTATTGCTATTCTAAATAATTTTTCCAAGTATTTGAAATCATAGTAGGTACTGTTAAAGTTTCATCAGCAGAAAATAAAAGCTTCAATTGAGTTTAAAAGAAAATTAGTATATCTTTATTAAAATTAAAAATGAAAACATAGATTTAAAACTGCTCTGTTGCGATTATAAAACACGACTGAACATATACTCCTCTGTGACTGAACTGCACTAAAAACTACCTCCTCCAATGTAACTTACTTCAAGCTAACTATAAATCAATCGACACAAATGGGAAAGAGCCACACCATAACAACTTAGAAGGCTCAAGTACCCTAATACAAAACAGATGTGTGAAAGGGCCAGAGAGATTTTACAAGTACCTATTCAAAATATAACTTATAGCGAAAGGCAAATCTTAACAAGTACACAACTGTATTTCTAGTCACTTTGATAATGTAATCATACCTTAGCAGCATGGTTTTATTCAAGAGATCTACGGTGTACAATCTTGCGTGCAAACTCAATTTATTCTAATATCCTTGATGGGTGAAGTCAAGTACCTAGATGTTATTTACACCGACTTCTCCAAAGCCTTTGATAGACTTGACCATGGCTTAATTTTGAATAAACTTAATGGAGTCGGGTTTTGCGCAGGTTTAATTATAATGATTGAACCATATTTAACAGGTCGCAGTCAATTTGTGCAATTTTGTGGATTCAAATCTAAAACTTTCAGGCAGACTTCTAAGTACCACAGAGGTCGGTACTTGGACCACTCCTTTTTATAATTTTTATCAATGATATTGCTGCAACTTTAAATGTACACTACCTATATTGTATGCAGATGATTTTAAATTGTTTTGCGACGTAGCCTCTCGGTAGATTGTGAAATTTTGCAGGACCATCTCGTGATTTTACACCGATGGTGTACTGATAACAGACTCCCTTCAAATGCTATTAAATGTAAAGTTATCTCATTCCACCGCAAGAAAGATTCATTGGAATTCAATTACACAATCGGAGTTGACATTCTCGAAAGGCACGTCGTCATCAAAGATTTAGGTGTTGTGTTTGACTCAGAGCTTAGTTTTCCCAACATATTGTAAATTGTGTATAAGGGCCTTGACTTTATTCTACGCATTTCGAAAGATTAGCAATTAATATGTTTGTAAATAAACTAGGAGGCATTACTATTCTTCCTCACACACATTTATGCTTTCTATTTGACCCATGACGACCGTTTTTGACAGGTTATTGGAATGCCTAATTGTAGCAGCGTGGAACACTCACTGGACATTTTGCCATGTAGTATCTGTGATATCGAACGGTATTTATGGTGTGACCTGATGCGTATTTCATGTGTTCTATTTATCACTTGTACATATTTATTATTTATAGTCATTGAAGTTAAATATTCTCGTATGCTTGTAATACGTTACGTAGCGTTTTTTTTTTTTGTTTTGTTATTACTTACTGTTTATTATTACTTGTTTACTTTACTCATTTGGGCACATTGTGATAGTTTTGTTATATTTCGTATTTATCTTTTGGTATTGTAAGTATTTACTCCCTTACACTTATTTTGTAATTGGGCATTAGCCCCGTTGCGGGCATTTTAATCGAAAATAAATAAATAAATAAATAAATACATAATTAAATTGATCACCTATTCGGATGAGAAAAACAAAATTGACAATTTTTGTTTTTGAGCTAAAGTTTCTTTCAAAATTATCAGTATTTGTCCTGCATTTCCAATTTAGCGGCGTCATTATCTTCCATTCTTTTAAATTAAGTGACACTGTGAATTTCTCTTACAAATTCTGATAGGGACTTCTCTTATTGAAACACGAATACAAGTTTTGATAGTCTACATCCAGCATATCATAGAGGCAATTTGTTATCTGCAGGACTTTACACATTGTCCTTAGATTAAACTTATTTAAATATATCTGTTTAAGTTTTGCATAAATAAATACACCATTTACTGTTTTCTTATTTGACTTACCAAGGGCGTTCATAGGATATTTTCTGTGGGGAGTGGGATGACAACTGAAAATCAGTATAAATTCGAGCATTTCGAGGGCAAACGGTTGTAAACTATCTAATAGCGTGGAGTGAGATCGCATTTCTAACTCAAGGGACTCAAGATAGATAAAAGTTAGGAAATTGTAGTTAAATTAATCAGATAATTTAATTTCCTGGGCTCCTGAGGTAATTCAGATAATTTTATTTCCTGGGCTCCTGAGATAATTCAGATAATTTTGTTTCCTGGTTACGTTTTTTATTGCCTGATTAATAAAAAAATTTTATGTTGCCATCCTATATCGTCATCGATTTTGTTCGAGACTAATATCTCAAAAGTTATTTTTAATATTTTCAAAATTAATACCGCTATTGATAGTTTAACTTATTGTTGTATCTATTCTGCTACATAAGAAAACTAAACGTTTAGAACATATACTCTAATATAGCAAAGAAGAAACAAATATTATATTACTAACAAAACGTATACCTTATTAATAATTATGTACCTAGATACCTAATACAAATCCTGGAAAATCCTTAATTTTTCGGAATCCTTTCGAATGCATCGTTAACTACATTGATTTGGGGAGTAATTACTGGTATTACCAAAGTTTATAGAATATCTTTGGAAGTATTACCAGCATGTCTGTGTGAATTATCCCCCCCCCCCATTTCCTTGTTCACAACACGAGGGTTATTAAATAAATTGGCGCTTTTATTTTTTTATAACTTCAATTTCTAAAAATTTGTAATAATTAATATACTCAAACTAATGTATTAATGACATAATTGCATATGCAATATAAATAATATTTAACATACTTTGTAATTATTATAGTACATAATAAAAACTATGGTTTACAATTATTATTATCTACCTATGTATCTGATGTATCGATTAACCTACATAAAAGCCTTATTATAATCTTTTAATTAAAATGTCGATAAACGGTTAAAGTAGAGTCCTTTGCGATATTTACGAGTAGTAGCATAGGTAACTTTCCATATAACACCAACTATATATTGTTGCTCCTACTAATTCAGTTTAGTTTGCGTGTAAAAACGTTTAAAAGGTCCCAAATCAGGTATAAATATTATAACAGCCTAAAATATCAGTTACAAAATAAATACTGGACATTTAAAATGAAACATCCAAACCCCAAGTTACCTCCTAATGCAAAAATAATAAAGCAGATCGATTAATTTCAAAAAGGATAAGTTAGCATATTAGGTACACATTCACAAAACATTTTTCAATTATTCAAACATTCAAAAAAATTTTGTGAAAAACGACCCTCTACCCTTATTAAAACTACCCTTTAAGAACTGTCACGGCTCTTTTTATTATCACCATTAGCTTTGCCATAAAAATGGCAAATTCTTCTTACGAAGAATTTTAGGGTTTATATGTTCATAGGAACTTTTATTTTTATTTTTTCGAAAACTGTCATCAAAAGTCGACATTTTCGTTATATTTTCAGTTGACAAAATGAATCTTTTTTGTCACCTAGCTGCGAAATACTTTTATGTTCTAGAACGCAAGTCTTTTTCTTTCTAAAACATAAAACAAATGTCGAAATAATTTGTCATTTTTCCGAAACTTATTTATGATTTTATTAATTAAACAATATACATTTAAAATAATATAGCATTTCAATACAAAACAGTAACTATTATCAACAGGACGATTACAATTTACTTTGCACTACATGTAAATTGAAAGTGCCGATATTGCAGTGAATTAAGTTTATGCCAGATCCGGTGCTATCTATATCTTAGCTTTTAATTCTGGATGTTCAATGAGGCTAACAGAGTGGCGGAAGAACGTCTAAAGCTATGTCCTGTATAAGTTTCCGGATGAGGCAAATTGAGATAAGTTGCTATTTCTTTTGGCACATTCCCTATTTTGTTGACGCCAACCACTTGGTTAACACATTTTTCCCTGACAAACTTCACAAAAAATCTTCGACTTGTAGTAATTGCCGGACGTAAAACAAACTATTTGTGATATATCTTCATTTGGTCTGGACTTGAAATCACAAAACATCTCAAAATTTGAGTTTTGGAATCGGGATTTCTTATAATAATAATTGTATCTTTATCTTATATATCATCGATCGTTATCTTTAGTAACTCATCTCTTCTTAAAGTTCCACCAATTATTAAAATGGCCTGAAAAGTCGTCCAAGATTAGTTAAATCGATCGATTTATATTAATTTGAATTACGTTTTCTAGCAGAAATCTATTATTAGGTGCTTCTTGTAAAAATCTCTCAATTTCCTCTTTCGTTAGAATTCTGGACTTTTTTTAACGGTATTCAACTGATTTACTTTTCAAATATGGTATTACATTTTCTTTGGTATTCAGTGTACTTTATAACATGGAATATACTGTATTGGAAAAACGTACGCGGTTTTGACTTATTCATTTGTTTTACCTACCACAAACCTTCAGAGTTCGGATCAATATCCCTTAACTATTAAAGCTATATCCATTACACCCTATACTGATGTATCCGTGAATGGACGTTCCATCCAAATCTGTAAAATACACAGTGTTGTATTTAAAAAATATAAGTTGTGGTAAACCTATCCCTCTAGGGACACCCTGTATAAATGTCAATAACATAAAAATGTGTCACCCTTCAAATAAAAATCGACCTGTCCGAGAATTTTTCATGGAAACCAATCCTTTGACAGATAATCGAGGATGAAACTTTACTTTGACTCGCCCTGTATGCAATAAGAATTTTAGTCAAGTTATCATACGAATGTCCTAGATATTGTTATCAACGATATGTAAAATACTATTCTTTCTTTATGCGCGCTAACAAATAATACTAACATTAAGCTTTGTTAAACAATAAACAAACCCAATAAATTATATTTTATATACACGGTGTCCCACCGGGAACCGCCTCTATGGCAAACTATAATTAGGAAAAAATTTAAAATTGGGCAGTGTACCAAAGTCACTGGGGGCAAGCGATCTAAAATATTTTCAAGATGGCCGCACTTCCGGTTATACCGGAAGTAGGTGTCAACTTGCTTATTTCAAATGGAACACCCTGTATATTATTAGATTTTTGAATTCTACTCAAAATTTTAAATATATTTCATGTAGGGTGTCCTATACCTATCTTCAACCGTTTTTGAAATATTGACAGGTGAATATACTGACATTTTTCAACTTTGACACCCTGTAAAATCTAAACGGTTTGAGATCGAACAAAACGGTTTGCACATTCCTTTCTTAACTTTTCATAAGCTATCGTTTGATACTAATTTCAGATTTTCTAGAAATTAAAAATTTTCGATTAAATTTAATCTCTTGGTTAAATCCGGTTCCCGGTGGGACACCGTGTATTTCTAATAAAAGTCTGACAGGATATACGTAATCCTGAACTCCCACAAATATTTTCCAAAATAGTCAATAGTCAGTAGAAGTGTGTATGGTTAAAAATGTATGGTAGTATATCCCACGTAGGTATATTTCCCGTACCACCTATCAAAGTTGTGTGGCTTTTTCTGAATGTTTCGAGTGATAATCAAAAAATCGAATAAATAATATTTGCGATATAAATACAAAATTTAATATTTTAATAGTAATTCGGTGTTTATTTCCAATAATAAGAGAGATATGCTATGCTTAACAATTTCTCTATAAATGTACAGTCTGAGTCACCAACACAGCTTACCCACTTTTCAATGTCTTATTTTTATTTTAGAAAAAAATGAACATATGGGTACGAAATGGTTTGTTATTGGCTAAAATTTAGACACATTAATTTATGTACAGGGTGTTCTAATTTCTGGCGTCATTAAAGTCTGCATTTTTTTTTAAATGGATATGCATAGTTTTTTTTAATCATCAGAGAGGCCATGAAGATAGCTTGCCAAAAATATAATATAGTTAGTATCTGCTTCAAACCGTTTTTTAAATATAGGTACTTAAATTTTGAAAAATTATTAAAGTTTAAGCTGCTATTCGTATTTTTCCTGGTGACATTATTATTATTGTTTGAAAATGCACTAGTTGAGAGTTCATTGGTTCAAATTCGTTTACTATGTAAATTCATACCACTTACTTTATAACACACTCATAACTTGTGCGAAAAATATGAATAGCATGGCTAATTTTTCAAAATTTAAGTAGCTTATATTTCAGAATTGGATGAAAGCAAATACCAACTAAATTATATTTATGGAAAGCTCTCTTCACGGCACCTCTGATGATTAAAAAAAACTATGTATTTCCATTTAAAAAAAAATCCGACTCTAATGGCACCAGAAATTAGAACACCCTGTACATAAATTAATTTTAGCCAATAACAAACCATTTCGTACCCATATGTTCATTTCTTTCTAAAATAAAAATAAGACATTGAAAAGTGGGTGAGCTGTGTTGGTGACTCAGACTGTACAATATAACGTTCTCTTACTCATCTCACGTTCCGTTTCCGTTCTCACTGATATAGAGGTTACTCTTCATCATGTGTAAAGAGCACTTTAAGGCGATATATTAAAAAAACATATATCATTAAAGAAGATATTATTCAACATTAGTTGTAACGAAGCGTCCCAGTAAAAGTATATTAAATGGCAACTCCTAAATGATTCAATATCGTCGAAAAGATCTTGAACACTGCTTTTCGATAATGCTACATAAGCTACATTTTGGTACGTGGTTTACCGTTCACTAAGTACCTACTGCCTTTTCTGGTTCTCCAATTTGCATCCTCAAAAGAAGTTTTATTTCTACGCAATGGTTTACCAGAAGGTAACACTGACGTAGTTTTCCACATAACACCAAAACACTATACTCCACTCTACCTTTCTCTATTGCACTCTACTGCACTCACCCTTTCAAGATTACCAGAAAGTGTTTCTGCATATTAAGCATTTTAATTCTTAAATTTGACTCAATGTTTCTAGAGAATATAGTGAATGAGACGTTCTAGTAAACATGTTGGTCTTGAATTCGTAAAATAAAATTCGGGTAATCGGATTTTACATAGAAAATACAATTTACGTAGATGACATTTTTTTGCAGTTTCAATACCTACGTTTGTAAATAATAATACGTGATTCTAATATACAGGGCGATTCTTAACCTACACGCATAAACTTAGAAAATTATACCTTAAGTATACCTATATAGCTGAGGATAAATAATAATGACTCATTATTTTTCCTCACCTATAATTTGCCAAGTTTATGCATGTAGGTTAAGATAATGCTAAGACTAATAATGAAAAAAAATTAGTAAAACATTTTTAGTTTCGGAAATAATTTGAAAGAAATGTTTACAAATAAAAACTAAGAAATAAACAAGTCAGGACGATATGTTTGGTATTTCTAGCAGTACTTTGTTATCAGTTGTGGTCGTATTCAAGTTTATTTTTACGCGATTAGAATAAAAGTATAATTTCTCAAACGAAGAACTTATGGACATGATACTGGCATACGGGGCATTTTATGAAATTCACGTTTTTATTTTTATTTGAAATAAATTTTCGAAACTAAAAATGTTTTGCTAATTTTTTTTTTCAATATTAGTCATTATTAGAACAATTCTGGATATAGGTACAATTAAATATCCAGAACTTCAACATCGGCTACTTTGTTGAGAAGTTTTGTAGTATTGAATCTTGTACCTACAGTAGTTTAAATATAGTAACTAGCTTTACGATAAAAAAAGGTATGATGGTATACCTCTGGATGGTTGAATCATAAATAAATATACAATAAATTTCAATACATTTAGCTATATATTCGAAATCATTGTAAAAGTCAGAACCCTATGTAATTTATGGGTAAAACCATTGAGATAAGCGATGTTATCGACATCGCTGCATAAAGTTTACTTTGTAATGAAACTAAAACTTCGTAGTTCTTAATTCGAATTTTCACATTTTAATGAAAATATTAATTATTCGGCAGCATTTTTCAAGAACTCTACGACGAGGTGCTTTATGATGTAGATATCTTTGTTGATATAACTATAGGGCATATGAGGTAGATGGAACAGCGTTCATTATTACGTCATTCTAGTTTCCCATCTATAACCTAAGCGGTTTTGAGGAGATATTAAATAAGTATCTCCATTTTTTCTCAAGAAATACGCAATTGCAATTTTTCAAAGTGCGAACCCGTACATATTATACGTCACATAATTTTGATAAATCTTCTCATCTTGATATAGACTCATCACCTCATATAAGAGGTGATGAGGAGAAAAAGTAACAACTGCAATCTTGAACAGTAGGAAGAAATTGACCATAAAAATATATTTTCATTAACATACTTGAATTTATCGGGAGAAATACCTACTACTACTACTCATAGAATTCAACTCATAAATATAGCTCTACAACCTATATAGAATGAAAAATCAAAAAATACAAATAAAAAATATATACCTAATTTGAATGTTGCAACCTAAATAATACAACACATAAAATGAGGAAATTTTTGTGGAGATCACCCTGTAGGAGCAATAAAAAAACAATTAAATAATTTGCCTACATTCTTACTTTAGGTACCTACTTACCTATTTTATATAAAACAGTCGTTATAAACAAATACAGATAAAATGTAAATCGATATTATCCACCAATTGTATGTTGATATTACCTCCTTATCTCAATACATTATAAATTGTTATGCAAGTACACGTTACTTATATATTTCATTATTTCATGTGCTTTGTAATATGTATGTAGATACACTAACAGATAGAAACCAGCGGTATTGAATAAGTAGTACCGCAACTATTCCTTTTGGACAATATACCTAGATAAATATTTATGAATAAAAAATCAGAAGAAATTAGGCATATTCAGAATTATCATATTTAGAAATTACTTAGGTATATACCGGGTGTTCCACATAAAAGTCCTCGGCCTCGTATCTCGGCAACGGAAAGATATATTTTGATTTGGAAAAAACAGAGCTCATCTATGGCTTCGTCACGGAGTTCAACTTGATTTTTTTCAGAGCAAATTGGTGATGGCGCTGAAGTCCAAAGACATTTTTCGTTGGCAGGAACTTTGTAAGAAAGTTTATCCGAAACTTTTTCAATTCTAAATAATTTTTGTCAAAGGACTATTTTTCAAAAACTTAATAGTTTCAGAGATATCGGACTCTTCATTTGGTGAGACACAAGTTCAAGCGTATTTTAGAGTTTTGAATTGTTACCTTATACAATGAAACAATAATTATCCAAGTCAATTTAATAGCTCTTTTTAAGGAATAGTGAAATAAAATGTATTTCTGTAAAATATGGCAAGAGTTTTTTAAATACCTAATTCATTTTGTACATACATACATTCAGGATTTATTTTAGGACAAGCGTACAAATAATTATGAATTATTATACAAAATGATGAAATTTTTAATGATAATTATATCAATGACACTTTAAATTCCTAGACTTGTAATTAATGTAAAAAATAAATAAACCTCCCATTTTTTGGTTAAAATTAAATAGCAAATGGTTAGCGTCTTCTAGTGTATATTTTTGCTATTCTAACGGTGGCAATCAAAGAGAAAATAGATTCGGTGAGGGAGGGATAGTTGCATTATTTCCTTAAGTAGCCTGATAAAGAAGCTAAGGCAGTCTTAACTTTATCAGGTAAGATAAAAGACCACAGTCGAAGGATTCTTAACCAGTTGGTAGGAAGCCTAACTGGCCATTGCAGGCTTTAGAAGATAATTGGCTTACCTATTTTTGATAAGAATCGAGGAGTACCCTGCTTTTCCTGAATGTAGAGAGGATGAAGGATTTTACTGGAGGAATAGAAAATAGTGTGACGGTTCAGGTACTGATTTGGTGCATGTTAATGCTGAAGTTTCTGTTACTACTTATTTTTATATTTTTAAGCGTCTAAAAGATAATATGTATTGTCTTACGTAATAAGTTTTAATTAATCCTCTAGAGAGGGGTGAGTGACATAAGATACGTCTAAGGATGGTTAGACTTCCCTTCTCCCTAAGATTTAATTAAGCTTAGATTTATTACTAAAAATACGTATGATATATACAGAACAGTTTTTATATTATTTATTGTAACATTAATCTGGGACCTTCTTCTTTTCTAGTTACACTACTGGTGTTACATATATGTGAAAATAAAACTTTGTATGTATGGCCAATTATTGGATTATCAGTATGTAGGTACTTATGTAGAACTTATTTATTTCTGATATAGATAACAATGTGTGTATATAGAAAAAAATCTTATGTGCATTTCCGCTGAGATTCGTAATCTTGTGAAGTAACAAACAGATAAGATTATCAATATTCTTTAACAGAAATCTTAGAAAGTGCAGTTATAGTTTTAGAATTGTTATAGTTATCCAAAACAATTTAAAAGAGATAACTGAATTAAATAACTATATTTCCTAAATGATTAGGTCTATTCTACATTACTGCCAGTAATGTTCCATAGTTAATAGTTAGTACTTACTAAAAAAATTATGCGGGTTTATCCGTTGAGTATCCAGAAGATTTTTAAAGAGACATGCAACAATTTGCGCAAAATCACCAACTATAGAACATCCAAAAATGTTGAAGGGTTTAAATTACGCATTAAATGAGTTTTTCTATTAACACTGACGTAGTTTTCGACATTAAAATTTCCTACAAGTTCCTTAAAAATACTTGTATCCACCATCGTGGCTTTTACCTAGCCACCGCCCCCACTGTTTGACCCTATAAGCAGCACTTCCTGCTTCCCTCTTGACCACTATATGCAGTTTTGGGAAAGACAGGAAAGCCTCTAGAGCCTTAATGGGAGCCGTGCGCTACGCTCCTGTCGTGCTTACGCACGCCAGACGTTGCAGTTAATGCAGCCATTGCTAAATCGCCTGCCGGACGGCTGGGCACCATAGAATCGACACATATAGAAAGGAGGGCCTGATAACGAAGTATAGAGCCACAAAGTGACTCTCGGATTAAGCCCCCACATTTTACCCAAAAACCTCTTACATGTCCAGAAGGACGCCAGTGGCTCACTGTATTTGTCTGTCTATGTGGGGTACCCATGACAACTTTTCGTCTTGAATAACTCCCAAAAATTAGACCGTCTTTGTACGCTGGATCGTCTTATTGAAAATGGTTGGTGCTTTAAAACCGTACCTTTTCTTAGTGAAGAGGACTAGGTCCTCTTCACCGTCGCCTTCGCCTGAAACTGTCCCTTTTCTTAGTGAAAAGGACTAGGTCGACCTTAGAGTAATTAACTCTTAGCTCCTGTCCTTATACATCAATAAGCACTAACTGTGATACATACTTCCCTGCGATTAAAACCGTAAGGTCATCAGCTTGAGTCATAATCCCTTCCTCATTTAGCCTATGGAGAAGACAGTCGACCACAAGGCTTCGTTGCCAAGTGGAGGGCTCCTCCCTGCGGACAGCCTCGGCCCACAGTCACTCTAATCGTGACCTCGTTGAGGGAGGTAGAAATTAAGCGGTTTGAAAGCATTGAGTAGATCTACCTAGCTATGGTAGGTGGGAATCCGTGCTACTCAGCCCCTATTAGAATGGAGTTATAAGAGGTATTATCAAATGCCCAGCTATATTCTCCATGAAGTTCCTGATAACGAGCTACTTCTGGCTAATCGTTTTCTCATTTTGTATACCACAGCGTACAACACCCTCACCGTCTTTGTAGATCTACCTGTCTAGTAGGCGTGGTGTGAACTATATAATGCTATAATTACTAGCGGGCACTCTTTCAGAAATCTCTCTGAGCCTTTCTTGTAGTTTTAGTAAGTATGATGGTATGAATAAGGCTTTCGCTTCGTCATATGAAGCTATACCTGCTTTCGGAATGAAAACCACTCTCGTTGTTGTTTAGGGTTTTGGAATTTACCTAAAGCTAGTGTTTTCCTATGTATAGATCGCGCAGTTGTTAGAGGATGTATTCTCATCCTTGTTAAAAAAGAGCCGGAAAAATTCCATTCATATCGCACTTTTATATGGGGCGAAAGTATTTATAGCTCATTTAATTCGCTCTACAGTGGCAACATTCGAAGCCATCTTCCAATCCATAGCTGCAACCTCTGTGTAGGGAGTCCTCTGGTGTTGCAGAGCTGGCACAAGTGACGGAACCAGGAAAGTGGAAATCCACTAGATGCTCCAACGGCTCCTTGGTGGTGCACGTATATGTACCATCAGGAAGCCCGAAAACATCGATTGTGGATACGTGACTATATTTCATGATTTTATAAACCCTTGATGTGGTATAGGGGCGTGTTCAATGCTCTCGCAGAAGTCTTTCCATGCCTGTCTCTTACTGCGTCCGAATACAGCTCTTGAATCGACGTTGAACCCTTCTGTATTGGTCCCAACGTCAAAGTCAAAGTTCGATTTCGAGTGCATGGCCGTGTTATAGAGCCTGCATGCTTCCTTCCTTGTTTCGGATTAACATTTACTCATTTACCACTTCGTTCACCTTCGTTCGTACTTAAAAAGTCTGATCTACAAAAAGAGGAGCAATATACCTTTTTTAATTACCATAATACCATATAATATACCTTAATATACCATAATACACTTATGATCATGTAATGCATTAAAAATAAAAACATAGAAAGCGCATTGGTCGAGTCCACAAAAGAAAAATAGTTATCCGTTGTTAAAATCACAAATAAATATAATTTCAACTGTTAAAAACATAATTATCTCACCAAATGTTATAGAGACCAAATATCGAAACATAATTTTATCTATTATTTTTTATTTACCTAAATTACTCAAATAAGTGATATATCAGTACAGGTATATATAAAATAATAGTATCTATAAGTAACCCATGCACATATGGCAAAGACATCATAAATAATAGAATTCAGCTGCACTGACACTGATTACTATTGACCTTATCGAATATGAAAGCTTCAATGGCATAACATCACAATGTTAATTCTTAGAAATAACATGGCCACAGTGAATTTAAACCAGTCGTCGTAGGTAGTAATCTCTAGAATTTGTATAATATAATCCTTTGGTCTGATTAAATAATTATAGGTTATTATAAGATTATAAGAATTACATACTTACTAATGTAATAACTCGCTCGTGAAGACAATATTTTCTATAATAAAATTTTATCTCAATTTCTACAAGTACTTTTACAAAATAACACTTATAAAAAAATAACATTCTAATACACTTACTATTAACATTCTAATACATTTTGTTGGTATTTATGTTGATTATTTAATGGTAATGGTACTTAGGGGCGCCATTATAGTTACTTATTACGTAACTATTAAAATAACTTACGAATTTCTGTAAATCACTTACAAGACATGGACATATATATAGCGTGGCCCATTAAAAACCAGGACACCCTTCTAAATAATTTTTGGTAAGCGCGAATTCAATGATTTTTTTTATATATATTAGCTTCCTAGATGTACTTGTTAAACCTATTATGATGGTCCAGCTGCTAATTCTCGGCCTTCTACGATTTTGTTTTCAATCAATTTTTTTAAAAATTACTTTAGGGATTTAGGGATATAGGGGACTACTGTAAAGTATTGTTTTAAGGTTATTATTAATTTGTGAAGTAAGTAAAGTTTAACAATAATTATTAGAGTTTCCAATGCCTGCTATATCTTTTAAGCGAAACACAAATTCAATAAACTTGAAACATTTAAGGCTCTATAAAAGAATTATTCTTCGATACAAATTGAAGAAATTTGGGCCACAGGGGTTTTAAATTTTTAATAAAAAAATCCCTAAAGTAATTTTGGAAAAAATTGATTGCATAATCGGAGTAGGCTGAGGATTAGCAGCTGGACCATTGTAATAGGTTCAACAAGTACATATATATAAAAAAATATATATATAAAAAAATTCATTGGAATCACACTTACCAAAAATGTTTGAGAAGGGTGTCCTGATTCTTAATGGACCACACTGTATATACAGGGTGATTCACGGTGGATGGAGTATTAGAAGTATATGATGAACGGGTTAACCAAGGTAACCAGATCTATGGAACTAAAATATTTTCGAGAATGCGGTGTCGCCAGTTCAACGTAAAACTTGCTACGTCTTCGTTAATTTAAATGCAATACTGTGTATATTTTTTCATTTTTGGATTCTACTTCAATTTCTGAGTAAATTTTCTTAATATTTCCCTATTTCTGTGTAAAGCCGTCTTCGAGATATTAATTAATTTCCAAATTTATTGAGCAAAATCTGTCTTTAAATACATCGTTGCCTCTGTACCACAAAATAGGAATCACAATATAACCTTTGGGGTACAGTTAGTCAAGGACTGAGGATCTCTCATCCTTTAGTAAAATATTTGAAGTAATATACAGAGTGGACTAGAAATAACTTATTTAAATGACATAAAAGTAATTAAATGATAATTTTCTTAAATACTCGTAGAATGCCCTGTATATTATTGCCGATTCAGAGCGCTGACATATTCCACTATTCATCTATGTATACTGTACCTAACCTAACTTGCAGCGTTTTCGATTTATAAGCTTTTATTTATAAATTTGCTCCAGAAATACATATAGGCCATTTGCTCCAGAAATACATATAGGCCTTGATCTCTTATAGCGTGGCCAACATAGCCACGTTTTCGTAGAAATGTCATTTATTCAATTATACTTCTTGCTTATTTTTTATTTTTCCATAGTATTTGTGAGTTGATAGCCTAAGTAAGTCTCTATTAGTTTTATCGTAGCCATCGTGAACTTTTCATGATGGCTACGCTTCATCGGCAAATGGATACATTTACTAATTATAGATAGACATCCTTGAATTCTGAAATACTTCCATTACATTTTCTTTCACAAGCACCACAATAGAAATTAAAATACAGAAAGATTCAGTCTAAGAAATATAAGCAATATTATAGGTACACTAATAGCATCATCTATTCTATAGGATCATATTTGTGTATAATACCACTGCTGCTCTCAACTTTCTTTATCATTATAATAAAGAAAGTGGTTTAGATAAAGTTGGTAGTATACTACCTATGTAGTAAGTAGATATGTCTAACTATATTGGTTTAGATAAAGTTGGTAGTATACCTACTACCATAGCTTTATAAGACAAGGGTCTATGCCTACTACCTATGTAGTATGTAGATATGTCTAACTATATTGGTTAGTATATAGGTATCATCTTTTTTGTTTATTTAGTATAAGTAGTAGTAGTTTAGTATATGATTTACGAAAATATAAAAGTGACCGATACCAGCGAAATGTTATTTATTATGCATGAATATAATTCAATATTAGTCACGTGTTTGCTTGTTCTTGAACTCAGGTAATGAAAATTCCTAAGACCTTTACTTTTATAACTGTGTCTTATTTTTTTCAGTTATACGCAATGTGGGTTTGACAGGAAATAGTATCTATATGCATAAACGAATTGTTCAGTTTTACTACTATTTTCAATTATGTTGCAACATTGTTTAAAAACAATTTCATATATAAAATTGTTATTATTTGGATCAGTGCTTACCAGGCCAAGGATTAAAAAAATCATGCACCTACTTATTTATATTTTATTTCCAATTAGTTTTCTATTTAATCGCGTGTTCATGCATTTCAAATAAATGTCGAACACCGAAAGATCCAAAATTGTTACAATGTACAGTAAATAAACTTTATTACTGTTTGACGAGTTATTGGTTGAAGGAATAAACTAATTAACAGTTTGTGAGATATAGAGAAATATTTATATTTTTAGTAATATTTTTTCTATAATGTTTTTGTATTTTAATGTTACGATTCTATATACTTAAAATGTTACTAAAAAGAACAAGATTACAATTTCATTATTATATACACCCTTTAGAAATTACCAAGCATATATTCAAATATATTTGTTTTAAATAGATATCTATTTAATTAAATAATACATTGTTAATTAGTTTAGTCCTCTGAATTAATACGGTATAATTATAGTTATCATGTTAAATTTAATGAGCATAATGTGTAAAGTATATTTTATTTATACATATTTATGCGCAATGGAACTAAGAAAAAACATATTAGAATAATTAAAGCCACCAGTACTGGACGAGGTTGAGGTTGCATTGAGAAAGGAACCTGATATTAATTAGATTAGAATGTATCACGGATTATACAATTAGTGTAGAAGGTACCTATACACAAATATATCTAAAAGTTAGAATATTCCTTAGAGGAAGGATTTGTGCCTGCAGGGATTGATCCGCCATAAATTTGCCTCTCCTTTATTCTTTCATTTATACAACAAATCTGTAACTTTAGAAATTGAAATATTTTGTGAAAGTATTGTTCTATAATCATTAATGGCTTTGTAAGGTCTGTGAATTGGACTTTGAAATGACGTGTTACGAAATCTTGTCTATACGAAAACTTTTAGTAATTTAAAAGGAAAAACGTATACCTAAGCTATATAGGAAGAAGGTTTTTACATCCAGGGTATTATTTGAGTTTGGTTAATAAGGCGAAGACTGTCTAAGAATAAAAGTATCCTACCTAATTCATATACCTAGGTATATATAACGTATACCTACATACAGGGTGTCTATTTAAAAACGAGCAATGCTCTGAAAGTATGGACCTAAAAAAGATATAAAAAATTTCTCAAAACCGTTTCTAGGATATGTGGGAGAATCAGTATGACCACAAAAATTACCTTCACTAAGTAACGAACCCCTGGGATTCTAGCCACCCCAACTCAATTTTTTTAAATGGCAACACCCCCTTTGTGATACCTCATTGGAAAGCTCTTGGAAATTGCTAATTTCCAGTACTAAACAAAATACTTACTTCTTAATAGTTTAATTTTTGAGAAATATACAAAATAAATTTTATAATTATTTATTCCAATTTCTCGTTATAAATATCGAATTAAACCATTTTGGTGCAAATAAGGTTGTAAAAACATTCTTACAAAACTGGAAAACACAAAATAATTCTAACAAAAGTGTAATACCTAAACAAAAAAAAACATAAATAAACAAGTTGTTCAACAATAATCAGAACATAGTAAATCCGGTATAACACGAAATGACAGGAAGCCAAAAATATTTTTAAAAAAGGGAGCGCCGTCTATTAACTCCCATTAGTTGAGTTTGCGCAGTTGAACTTTAACGTTATCTAAGGTCAAAGTTCATGTAGCGCTTTTGATACTTCCAATATATGAGTCCCTGATTGGTTACTCATAATATGCTGACTGAGCTAGCCAATAATGACAAGAAGCTTAAAATAATGTCAAATACAATGTGCATTCGCCTTAATAACATAACAAAATTTGGGGTAGTCCATGGTTGTTCATTAGCGTGCCGCGTGACTTTGTTGATTGCTACTTGTAAGGCTATTTTTTGCATTTATTTCACTGGAGTTAATATACGAACATTTAATATAGCGATAATCTCGCCCATTTACGGTATTTCTCTCTATATGGTTACTTTATATGGAGTCGCTTTTCCGGAATTGAGTTTGCGCAGTTCAGACTTATGGAGTCATCTAAAATCCATGTTCGTGTAGCGCTTTTGTTATTTCCAAGTGTGGCATCACCCTGTATTGCATATTTTATTAACAGCCAGACTGCAACGAGCGGATGCAACGGCGATAAGATTTTGCCGAGTCGCGAAAATGCGTCTGAAGACGCGGACTGTAAGATTTAAATACAGAGACAAACATCAGAGAAAGTGCGAGACGTAGAACCGTTAACATAGACCGCAAAAATTTAACTAAGTCTATTAAAAATTTTTTTTTCTAATAACTTTGTTTGGTGAAATTTTAAAATCATAAATAAATTTAAATAATATCAGAATAAAATATAGTGTGGTGAAAAAGCAGATATTTGATAAGTATATTCTGAGTATTGTGTTTCATTAGCTTCATAGAGTAAGAAGCAACTGGAGATTCTCTGGGGAGAGAAACAGTCTAAATAGCAAAAATGTAAATTGTAAAAATCGGGAATTTCGTAATACCATTTTTTAATTCAATCGGTCATTTTTATTTTTCTCCTCAAATTTGTTTTAAAAAGGAAAACATAGGCAGGTCTCCAGTAGAATCGACTCCCGACAAAGGATTCTAACATTTCTAACCAATTTTCTTGTGCTACGAGCACCGGCTTTTGAAGGTTTCTCGACCCACGTTACATACAGCCCGCGCTCTGTAGAAGCTACGAGTCTGCAGAGAGGGTTTGTAACAAAAGTTATCTGTCTCTGATTGGTTGCTCATAAACTGTTGACTGATCTAGCCAATAGATGAAACGTAAAAATCGCAATATCAAATATAAGTTGTGCATTCGCCTTAATAATATGAAAGAAATTTGGGGTAGTCCATGATTGTTCATTGGCATGCCTCGGGTTATTTCCGTACTGTTTTGTGCTTTAAGTTGTAGTCCGGTTTCCGGTGTCTCTCTGGTTGTTGGTTGATAATTGTTGAGTTGTTGCTTCGTAATTGTCTGTGGATAAGTCGTAAATGCCTGAATTTGTTATCTTTCTTTACGTTACGTTACTACGTTAAACGAAACTTTTATCTTTCCTGTTCCTGTTATATTTTTTCTAGTTTCACACTGCGCAACTCTGGTTCGTAACTTCCGGTATACATATATATATGCTTTCGGTCCCTTATGGGGTACAGTAACCTTTACATCGTATTAAAAAATAACGACGCCATTCATTTAATTATGCATCCTTGATCCTTGTTTCATCTACCATCTACCATGCTACTAGAAATCTGTAGATACATGGGTGATGGTATATAGATGGATACTACCCATCTAGAGATATGATAAATAGACTTTTTTTTATAGTTTCTGATGTTTTCATTATTATTAATTCACGTAGGTAAATATTTTGTATTTTAAGAGATTACAATTATTGTTTAATAAAGCTTTAACGATGATATAACATTTTAATATAATACACGTATTAGGTGCCTTGCTTAGCAAACATAATATGTCAATACATTTCTGATAATTATCATGTTGAAACTATTTATGTGTTCAAATCAGTAGATAAATGTTTACGCTAAATTTTATTTATAACACCTATAATAGCCTGGATTGATTTATAGAGCACAATAGAATTAAAACTAGGCCGGTTACTAACATTTTCCATTGACTAGAAAGCACTTTAAAATATTTTGAAGATTTTTTTATTACCTAAGTAGAAGAACGAGCATCTCTATCCAGCATACAATGTCTGGAAGTATGTATAAGTCCAGGGACCGTCTTATAATATTTTAGGGGATGAAGAGAAAAATTTCAAAATGAGACCACTATCATTAAGATCCAGTAAACTATATTTTCGAGTAATAGTGGACTCCCCCTATCCTTCCAAAGATTCCGAGGTAGTAGCACTCCAAAATTTTTAAATAGCAGCTCGTAGGTATCTGCTGGGTTGTTATTTTACACACCACAAGTTAATGGTGATAAAACAAGAAAAATTATGGCACAAACCGGAGGTCACTACGACCTATCCATTCGTTGGTTAATAAGAAAAATATTCTAGCGCCGATACGGAAAACCTTCTAACAATAAATTAATACAATCCTGTCAATAGCTTTGTATTTCAATAAAAACAATTAAAACCTATAACACAGAAACTCCCCAGAAGAGACTAGTTAGATTATTAAATTGTAAGTTTACAATGTGAGAAATTACAATACTTATTTTCTTTCGATATAACCCTAAGATTTACATTAAACAAATAAGAACAAAGTATAAACATAAAAATCGTAAAATTCCTAATGTTTCTTATGAAAATAAACAACCACTACCTCACTTTCGATTAAGTTTCCATCTCTGCTTCGAATCACATCTTCGCATCGATTGTTCATGCTTACAATGAACGTTCGAATATCGTTTGGATCCAATCCATTCCATATTTCCATAAGGAGATATCCAACTTCCTCCAAGGTATTAGGCCACCTCGGATGCCTTCCTAATTGTCTTCCAAGCATGTTCCAGAGGTTTTCAATGGGATTGAGGTCTAGACTGCGTGCTGGCCAGGCGACAGAACGAATCTCAACTTCCAAAAGATAATTTTGGACTACCCGAGCAGTGTGAGATCGGACGTTATCCTGCACAAGCAAGAAAGTTGGACCAATATAAGGAGCAAATGGTACAACATGTTCTTCAAGAATGTCCAGCATGTAATGTTCAGCGTTAAGGATATACAGTTATAATAACATGACTTTCTGACTAATACTGTATACTTCATTTTTATTAGGTATAATACTCGTGTATTTTAAAAAACATTAAAACTTTTTTGTTTAAAATTTTTTGCTAGATACCATATATATCAGCGACCCTGTATTACATAAATACGTAATTACAAACCAAATCTTCCATTCTAACTAATACAGTGTATAGTTCGACCTTCCTTCAGCATAATGCCACTTATTTAATTCACATATTTTAGCATATATCTATTATGTTTATTTAGTAATCTCATGTAAATTGAGTAAATATAAAAATATTATGAAAAACAACTCTGTGTACTTGCAACTGCAATTTTCCAATACGCATCCCAGCAAGAACACAAACGTTAAAATAACGTTAAAATTGACGGTAACCAACCGTTGAGTAACCTTTGTATTACTACGTTGAATCAACGGAAGAATGTCCCGCAGTTCAACGTATATTTCCACGCATGTTACAACATTTTAATAACGTTTACTATAACTTTATTTAAACGTTATTTATAACTTAATATACTACGTATCTATAACACGTTTATTAAACGTTAAATTAGATCGCAAAACAAATAGTATTTAACCGCTACTAAACGTTAATACAACGTGTGTTAGAAACGTTTTTCAGACACTATTTGTCAACGTTGATAGAACGTTTGAGATCAACGTTATAGAACGTTGAGCTTAACGTTATTATAACGTTGAGATCAACTTTACTATAACGTTGAGATTATAACGTTGGGATCAACGTCGTCATGATCGTATCCGTGAACATCGTATTCTAACTGTATCAATGTTCTATTAACGTTGATCTGAGCGTTCTATAACGTTAGTCTCAACGTTAATAGAACATTGATACAGTTAGAATACGATGTTCACGGATACGATGCTGACGAATTTTCACTTGCAACACTAGAAATACACTTAGAAATCACTTGTACAAAATTCACCACTTGGCACTGCTTGAGTATAACAATATATTATGTTTTAGGGCTTCTCCAGGAGACTAATGTTATGAAATAGTAGTTTCTAAAAGCATTTTTATTTTTGCTTTTAAGTTGGCTTCTAATTCTAAATGAAAATTAATTATACCAATAATAATGCCACTTCATCTTACTAAACATTTATTTAAAATACTTAATATATCTACAATATATCATATTTGGTCTTGTACGGAGGACCTGAAAAATAAAAGTATTTTAGTTTAGATAATAATCATTTTCACTGCAAATCAGAATTTATCACTTTACAATTGAGAAGTTAATTTTCAATAGGGAACTTTTCTAGTTACTAGGTGGTGGTAGACATTTCACCTCGTATTTAACTGTTGCAATGATTATCTGATTTGTAGGTATTAAATTAAAAAACACTGATAAACCTTAGTTAGTTATTTATTGAATTGAAATGAACCCATATATGAAACCCATCTATATTTTCTGAGCTACGTAGTAAATCTGTTTCATTTAAACAAGAAAATACGATACTTATTGCAAGTTCTTTTTACTCTGCGGTTGATTTGCCGCTTACCAATTCTTTTTGTTCTTTCTGAAGTATTTCTGAGCATTACCTCGAGTTAAAAAAATTAAAATAGAGAACAGAATTATTTACTTTATATTCTTATTACATAAAATGTAAACCCAGTTATTAAATCGTAGATAATTATCTTGGGTTCCAGAAAGAATAAAATTTATATTTCACGATTGATTTTCAAATAATGTACAAGCAGTATGTAAAAATGTGTATGTTGAGCTACAAATGAAAATTCAGAAAATGCATCCGTCAGAAAAAGTAAATCATTTTGTACAATGAAGTAAATAAGTACCTATCTAAATAATAATTAGTTTTACTTGTATCTGATGAAATATTGTCTGTAAATACCTAGTTTGATGAATGTTCATAATGTACATTGTAATAACTAGTAAAGTAGCATAACAATTTACTTAAAAATATATTTACAACAATTTTATTATTTTAGCGCAATGTGTCGGTCCCTAAAAAAACAAATTAGATAAATAGATGCCCTAGGTAAGTCAGTAATTTCAACATCATTTAACAGAAAATTTAGAATGACTAACGTAAACTGAGATACGAAAAGGCTGTATCATTTTTTGAACCTGGTAACTCAAAAAATAAATATTTTACAGTAATTTCAAAGCAGGGCAAAATTTAATTTACTTACCTCTTCGTAGACAAGCGTCGAAGGAAACCTAAATTTAGCCGAGGTTGAAAAGAAGTTAAAACAATAAAAAAAAGCATGAGCTACCGCACCTGTGACGCCACGGCCATATTGAAATACGCGAGGGTACCTAACCTACATATATTTTTTTTTCTGGACATGCAACGAAAACCATTAGTATGAAAACAAAGCAGTAATGCATAAACTTGCAACTAAAGTACAACAATTCACTAAAAATGGTTTCATAAACTTACTTTTCAATAGTTATTCCTGCCAATAGTGTTCAATAGTTTTTAAACTGCACCAGTAAACAACACATCACACATCCATTAAATACCTACGTTTATACGAAGTACGAACGAACAAGTGGCGGTTGGCGGAACTAGCGGGCGATATAACACGTGACCAACGTGACGGAAAAGTGAACTAACGACTGACATCATGCTTGACCCCGTAAAAATTTGAATTGAACTGAATTTGTAATTCGTTTTTCGGTCGTAGCCGGGAGACGAGCAATTGCTTTTATGGCAATTTTTATAAATACATTTTTTCACTTCTACTACACAAAGTATTAGGTACACTGAAAAATTATATTGATCTATTTTGTGCAGAAATGCCATTTGAAGTGTTTCTAAGATCGCCATAAGCATAAAATACCTATACCAATATCTAATAGCTATTATTGCGATAGATAATATGAAAAATTTAACATTTCATCTTATATACCTATAAATCATAGATATGTGTAAAATTGTCTTATGATCTTGAAATTAATGTCAATAATGATTCACCATTTTCATGTTGTTTTAATAAAATTATCTATAGGTAAAAAATTAAAGATAGTCGCAAAAATTATTGTGTTGAAAAGAGTTGAAATATTTAACGTTTATATAACGTGCAGGTTCTAGTTAAATATAACCTTATTATTTACGTTGAAATAACGTTCAAAACTACTCAAGCTGTTACTTTTTATTATAAAGTTTACGTCCTTTTAACGTACAAATTACACCTAAAAAATACGTTCATATTTACGTTTAAATAATGTTAACAGTCATAGCTCAAATTAACTTGATTAACCAACGTCAATTTTCCATGAAAATATTACCAATACTAAAGAAAGTGTTGAAATATTGTTCCTTTTAACGTTTATATGTCGTGCAGAAAATAGTTAAATATAACCTTATTATTTACGTTGAAATAACGTCCAAAACCACTTAAGCTGTTAATTTTTATTATAAAGTTTGCGTCCTTTTAACGTACAAATTGCACTTAATAACTACGTGCCTATTTACGTTTAATTAACGTTAACAGTCATAGAATAAATTAACTTTATTAATCAACGTCAATTTCCCATTAAAATATTACCAATATTAATCAAAGAGTTGAAATATTGTTTCTCTTAACGTTTATATAACGTGCGGGTTATAGTTAAATATAACCTTATTATTTACGTTTAAATAACGTTCAAAACCACGCAAGCCGTTAATTTTTATTAAAAAGTTTACGTCCTTTTAACGTACAAATTACACTTAAAAATTACGTGCATATTTACGTTTAAATAACGTTAACAGTCATAGCGCAAATTAACTTGATTAACCAACGTCAATTTCTCATGAAAATATAACCAGTATTAATCAAAGAGTTGAAACATTGTTTCTTTTAACGTTTATATAACGTGCAAGTTATAGTTAAATATAACCTAATTATCTACGTTTCGCAAACGTTAAAAACCAATCAAGTTGTTACTTTTTATTATAAAATCTACGTTTCTCTAACGTTAAAGTTACCCATTGAATTCTACTAATAAATTCACGTTTTTATAACGTATAAGTTACACCTTACGTTGATAACGATTGTTGAATAGACGTGTTCTTAACGTTTGATTGAAAGTAGGTTCTTAAACAACGTTGATTTTTTCAACGAGTAACGTTTATTCAACTACAGCAACGTTATATACACGTTAAAACAACCAACCTGTTCTCACTGGGGCAATTACAAGTAATTGCCTAATTCGTTTAAATTGTGACTTTTTAGTAATAAATTGCAGGAAAATGTTAATGAAGATCGTAATCTCTTTAGTGCTGTGTCACACTATTTTGCAATTGGGTAATTATATCATTATAGTTTCTATTATATAAATAATAGTTTTACAAAATTAATTGTATTGATTTATTCTCATATTGTCTAATTTTTCTATTTTTCTAACCTTTGCGAATAAATAAACAAATTAATTTATACGTGCTCCCGTGTCCTGCCAGGAGCTTACACGACCAATATCTCAGAAACTACTGACACGATTTTCTAATTTTTTGTACGTATAGAGCAAATACAGGGTGTTCTCGGCAAACAAAATATTTTGATTTTGATAATTCTGCGACTGCCGATTGTACTGGAAGTAGATAACAACTTGCTTATTTTAAATGGAACCTCTTGTATATTTCTCCATATTTGGAATCTCATTCAATTTTAGGGACACTTTGTGTAAACTCTATGCCTAAAATCTTTGACTATATTATAAAATGTAGAGCTTTCGAGTTATTAATTTTTTTAACAAAAATTTGACGGATGCAAACTTGCAAAGAAAATTTATCTGTGAATATCCCATTCACTACATTAAAAATATTTGACAGTGTGCGTTATAAGGAAGGCAATATGTAATTAACGGCCGATTAAAAAATATTTAGTTGTGTACAGGGTAAGTACCTACAGCGTGGCAATGGAAATATCCAACTAAAAAAATCAAATACCTACCAACAATTTTTTAAATGGTACCACTGATTTTTTTTTTATTTTAATGAATTTCACGTCAATATGGAAAGTACAGGGTGGCGCAGATGGATCGGGTGGTTTTAAAATACTTGTCAAACTGTCAATTTTAAAGGTATTGGATTGAAATAAAGTGCAAAACGTGTAGTTACAATGGAAGTTTATTAACAAAATATTAGTAAAGTTAGTTTTTAAAAATTACATCCATCAAATGCCCTCCTTCTCGAGCGACGCATTCTTGGAGTCGGTCCTTAACGTTCCGCATTGCCCGCTCAAGCACATCACCAGGAATTAATGTGATTTCGTTGTGAATTGCTGCCTTCAACTCCTGAATGATCCGGGGATTGTTCATGTACACCCTTGCTTTTAAATAGCCCCATAAGAAGAAGTCACATACCGTGAGGTCCGGTGAGCGAGAGGGCCAATGGAGATCTCCATTACGGGAAATCAAACGGCCAGGGAACAGAGCGCGTACAGCTTGCATTGATATCCTAGCGACCTCACGGTATGTGACTTCTTCTTATGTATGTATGTATATTCACTCCTCTCTATACTTAATAATAACGTTTTTTAATAAGATATTTACAAACATTCTATAAGTCCAACTAAATATTGTAAGTTTCCTTATTCAATTAATTTTAAGTAGGCCACGTTAAAGAAAAACCAGTTTCTGTGAATTTATTTTAAATAAAATACCAAGAAGATAAAGAGTTCTTAGAAGTTGTTTGAAAATGAACACGTTTTAATTAAAATCCAACGTTTCGGTGGTATATTTCCACCATCTTCAGGGTTACAATATAAATGGTAGTAAACAAACAGTGCTACAGGTAAACAAACACTATATCAAAATCCACGGTGAAAAAAATTACACTGCTGACATAAAATGAGTCATCGGTCGTTATCTTGGAAACGGCTAATGCGAATGTTAATAAAAGTAGCGCTAAAATTTTGAGACAAACAAAAAAATATACATGCAGGTTGCGCCATTTAAAAGACTATATAGCCGCACTTATGTGGGTTTGTAATTCTACACATTTTTTGTATTATATTTATTCAGTTATTATAGTATATAATTTAAGTACATATACAGGGTGAGTCAGTTTATACTAGCAGGACTCTGGCATTCGATAGAACACCTGATTTTAAGTGAAGTTTGTCATATAAACATATGTCGGGAATCGCTTTGTTTTTGAGATACAGGGTGTCAAAGTTTTGGTTTTTTTTTTAGTGTTTTCCACACAGCTCCTATAGTTTTCAAGATAATTTGTTCAAATTTTTACGGTAGATTACCTATGATGGTCCACAAATTTTGACATATGTAAACGATTTGAAAACGTACAGGGTGATATTTTTTCGGGGGTCAGGCCTCCTTTTATCGTCCAGAACTTTTTTGTGGTGCGCCACTGACTGCTCATTTGCCAAAATTTGGATTCCATGTTCAATTTAGAAACTTTTTTGTCTCTTGCATTGTTATCGTAGCTGTAACAGTTGTCGAGTAATTTGAAGAAATCTCTGAAAGAATATGTTATTAAAAAAAATATTTTTATGAAAATGTTCACTAAAAACAATAATTATTCAAACGAAAGTTCATTAATCTAAATTATTAATGGTTACATACTTACAGTACAACTTTTGCCACTAATTATTTATTTTTTATATCATTTCAAAGACTTAATAATTAAGTAAAATAATTAAGAACTAATAATAAACCAAGGCAAATACAAATAACTTTACAAATAACCCGAAATAATTTTATTTTCAAATTAAAATTTTCAAAATGTGATCCATTTTGTTGGATACATAATCGGCATAGCATTTCAATACTTTCTTGCTGAAACTAAGTGATGAACTCTTATGTCTTTGCAAGCATGCCTTATACGCCCTCTAAGATCGTCAACATCTTGAACAGGGGTGGCATACACTTTTTCTTTAAAAAAGCCCCACACAAAAAAATCCATTGGTGTTATATCTGGGGAACCTGAGGGCCGTGCGATTGGACCTCCACGTCCAATTCACCTCTCTGGATAATTGTCGTCTAACCAAGCTCTTAAATTTTTTTCAAAATGAGCTGGGCAGCAATCCAACAGGAACCAAACTTGCTGTCTTAAATTTAGAGGGATATCTTCCCACATATTAGGATGTTCGGTTTCTAGAAACTGTATGAAGTTTTGCGAACTGACCCTTTCTGGCAAAAATATAGTCCAAATAATCGATTTTCAAAAATTGCTACCCATACGTTAAAGCTAAACTCATTTTGAAATTTTCTTGGCCGAATTGCACGTGGATTTTGCTCTACCCAAATATGTTGACTTTTGAAATTTACTATCCCACGTTGGGTGAAGCAAGATTCCTCAGTCCATAATACATTGGATAAGAAAGTTCTATTATTTTCTAATGTGTTAAGGATTCAACGACAAAAATTCACTCTGCGTTGTTCGTCGCCAGGATGTAGACCTTGGTTTATTATTAATTCTTAATTATTTTACTTAGTTATTAAAAGTCTTTGAAATGCTACAAAAAAATAAATAATTAGTGGCAAAAGTTGTACTGTAAGTATGTAGCCTCTGACAATTTAGATTAATGAACTTTCGTTTGACAATAATTGTTTTTAGTGAACATTTTCATAAAAATATTTTTTTTAATAACATATTCTTTCAGAGATTTCTTCAAATTACTCGACAACTGTTACAGCTACGATAAAAATGCAAGAGACAAAAAAGTTTCTAAATTGAACATGGAATCCAAATTTTTGCAAATGAGCAGTCAGTGGCGCACCACAAAAAAGTTCTGGACGATAAAAGGGGGCCTGACCCCCGAAAAAATATCACCCTGTACATTTTCAAATCGTTTACATATGTCAAAATTTGTGGACCATCATAGGTAATCTACCGTAAAAATTTTAACAAATTATCTTGAAAACTATAGGAGCTGTGTGGAAAACACTAAAAAAAAACCAAAACTTTGACACCCTGTATCTCAAAAACGAAGCGATTCCCGACATATGTTTATATAACAAACTTCACTTAAAATAAGGTGTTCTATCGAATGCCAGAGTCCTGCTAGTATAAACTGACTCACCCTGTATATGTAAGTATGTTTTATTTTTATCTTTAATGACATTTCTGATATTAATTATTGGCGACCTGCGTGGCTTATCACTTGTGTGCCAATAATTTTATATTACATTCTATTGACCTAGATTGTTATTAAATATTATTGTGTTACAAGTGTTATGTTACAGTAAAAGTACGTATATACCTACAATATTTGCTAAAATAGACAATACAGACAATGGATAAGGCATTTATTTTCTAATTTTTATAATTAAAATGTTCAAAATGCGCACCATTGAACCGTAAACAAACTTCATAACAATTTTGTAGATTATTGAACTTTTTATAAAGAGTGGTTGTTGCAGTAATTGAAAACAGGAAAACATCTTTTATCTTAGTTTTCCAATATTCGCTTGCGAATCTTCTGATCGAAATATTGAGTCCATCTTACCCCGAATGTACGTATCAGATGGTGTCAGATCAGATGAATAATAATTTAATAACGGAATCTACTGAAAGTCTGTTTCTCTAGAAATTATGCTGTTTTCAACGCATGTTTATGAAGTAAGGCTAGACAGCGTCTGGTTGTATGGCTCGTTGTGACATCTTGTGAAAACTATCGGCTGGGTATACCTTTGATTTCGTGTATACTGCAAAAGTTTCTAAAATCTTTCACAAAAGCTGCAATAATAATACCTATACAGATATTTAAACACTGGATGTGTACAGATGTTTCACTGGTATTGTTTTTTCGGAGACTGTATAAGATCTAGTCAAAAAGGCATATTTTATTATTGCTGGTACCAACTGTTTTTCCTTAGTATGCGACAATGTGTAATGTGAGATTGTCGTAGTTGTTTTCTATATATAGACAGTTAATGCACTTTTACAAATAGAAATTAGGTAGCTATAGCAGTAGATACGACATTTGTTCTTTCGTTTTTTATAGGTCTTAATTTGATACTATAGTACAAATATTGATACCTGCATATCTATAATTAAAATAAAATAATCTATTTCTTGCTGTGATTCGTGTTGGTTGAAGTAAAATTGAAAAACGATTATTTTTTCATTTTTGTATTAGGTATACCCTCATTAAATTTTGGTTACAAATTCACGTCGTGCGATATATGGTACCGCAGTGCTATTACTCAAAGATTATTTAAAAAGGTCACATAAAGTATGTACATATATATGTTGTCGATACATTATTGACTTGTAAACACGTAGGTACCTACACAAGGCGGAACTATAATTTTCTAAATTTTGGCGGATGCGCCAATTATGTTTAACTAATTTTAATCCACATTTTACTGGAAAGTATATTATAACATATATATGTTATCGATACATTATTGACTTGTAAACACGTAGGTACACAAGGCGGAACTATTATTTTCTAAATTTTGGCGGATGCGCTAGTTATGTTTTAACTAATTTTAATCCACATTTTACTCTAATGATAATAAATGTTTTAAATTATTTTTCCATACAAATCTAATAAATATAACTAAAAACTTCATTTAATAGAGTTGGATGCTGTAAAATAAATTACATCCTGAAAGATTTTGATATTTGTAGGTAAATTATAGGTACATAGCTGCTACAAATATGATCTAAGTATAATCTGCTAGATCACAGTCCAGCTACCTATTGGCGATTCCAAAAATGAATGCGCCCTCTGCATGAAAATATTTGAACCTACTTAAAAGGTAATTTTTCAAAGCTTATTGCTGATATAATGATAAATAACACGTAAGTATTTGGGTTTGTTTAACGTAATAATTTAGTGGTGCTTGTAATTTTTTGGTATTACAAAGTTAGAAACGACGTGGTTAGTATTTGAACATCTTTATTTTTACATTTTAAAATCGCATTCAAAAGAAATCAGCACAACATAAACTGCCGTGTTTATAGGATAGGTGTCATGTGTCATTCCACAAAATGTGTCAATAGAAGTGTTTAAGATTGAAGATAGGTAGAAGTTTGGCCCTAGTATAAGAAACTGTTTCTCATTCATTTCTCCAAAAGGCATGTAACAATTTAATACAGAGAATACCTACATTTATTTGCTCCAACATAACCACTTTGCCGTTGCCGTTTATTTATACTTTTCTACGATTAGTCTTATAAAAGCAGAATATATATTTTAATTTAAATATTATTTAACAAAAAACAAGCACTAATATGGTATCACCATACAGTTTATCACACTTATTTTAGTCCAAAATGTAAGTAAACAAAAACTAGGGTACCTACCTACCTACCTACCTGTTTCAACCCAAAAAATTCATATAATTCGCAATGAACCACTTATGGGACGTTTGACTAGTTTTACCACTCTTTATCCTTTATTTCACCCTAACTAACACATGAAGTAACTATATTTATGGCAGCTGAATGCTAAATTTTTACTCGTCTTCATCCATATGTGTTTACAATTTGCAGCGCCATCATCGGTAATTTGAATCGGTAATATTGTATGCCATGTATGCTATAACATATAATATAGTATGCATTGTAGCTATAATGTTCCGTACACCAGGCAAATACCCTCTCTCTTATTTTCATGAACAGAAGAGAGAGGGCAACCGTCGACGCGTTGCCTCGTTTGAAATCAGTCGGGATACCGGCCGCCGCTTACAGGAGTCTGTAATAATTACAGATTCCTGTAATTGTACATACGGTAATTGTACAACTGTACGTACAGGAGATATAAAAAATGCTACAAGTGTATTTCAAAATACCGGCTCCTTGAAATTCTGACCCCCTGTATATCATATCCCATTTAAATTTTATAGATCCCTATATTTATGTACCTAAATAACGAAGACATCGATATAGATTAGACCCCGTTACGAAACCTATGATTCTTGAGCAATGATGTATTTTTTAATTATCAATTCTTTTACAGGAGACTTCGGGAAATATCAAGCATGGCAGTTCACTTTGCACATTCTTTCAGCCGTCACAGCAGGCCTCAACATGTTGTCCTTGGTTACAGTAGCTGCTGTACCAGATTACAGGTAAATTTATAGCTCTATTCTATTATACTCAATATTCTAGTGTAACAATTAATATTGTTCGCCGTTAGTTCAGCCAGAGACGTATAGAATCTACAAAGACGTTTCACCTTTATGGGCGACATGAAGCCGAAAAGTTACTGGCCATTCGTAGATGGCTCTGCTGGAATTTTACCAGCAGCGCTTGCAGCAGTGTCCATTGGAACTAAATTGGACATTCTCCACAATTGTTTTCACCGTTTAATACCAGATGTCGCTAAATAAGGTTGACTGCACATGTATAGGTGCTGTCGCTGTTGCCGGATTTATTATATTCATAACTGGTGTGAAATATTATTTGTGAATATGTTTTCTTAACAGTTGTCTACCAAATACTTCGCATTTGATATGCTTACATTATAAAAATCAAATTACAATAATACCAATTTAAAACATTCTGTAAATGAAAGTTTTGCAAATGTAGTCTACAAAAGTCTAATTTTTGTACGTGTCATTAGTAACACATTTGATTATTTCATGGGTGTCACCCGAGCGTCCCAGGTTCGATCCGTAGCCGATAACGATTTTTTTCTTAAGAATTCGTGCCATATGGACGTGATGCATACACATTGTCTAAAAATTATGTACTCAATATCTCCACAATCTGCAAGTTTGGGACTTTTGTTGCTGTTTGTGGTGTTCGTATAACGAAGATATAAGGTTATAGGTATACATACTACTGTGCCTACTAAAAAAGTAGGTATTTAAATTACATTACATTACATTAATATTGCAAAAAGTATATGGAAATATCTCGAACTATATAAATTAGTAATTTGTGTAAACACAATGAAGGGTTGATGTATTTATACTAAAACACTGATTACACTGGGTTAGTTGCATAGGTATAATAGTTTTAAAGAATGTGTAAAAAATTACACCGTTAAAGATCGTAGAATGTTTGAACTGTTGGTGTTTTATTTAGGCTTCTGTATCTTAACAATCTCGTTTATTTTTTATAGCTTTTTTTACGTAATAATCAAAGTGTAGGTATACCGGGTGTCCCGTTAAACCTATCGACCGGCTGTATCTCAGAAAGTATATGTCCTACAGTTCCCAGAAAAAAGTTGTCTTAAGTAAAGTGGTCACGAGAATTTCAACTAAAATATTTAGAAGTTGCTAAGATGGCCAGTAGGGGGCGTAATACCAATTGAAAATTAAGGAATTGCCATAACTCGAAAAAGTCAAATAGGAACATACGATTTTTTTAATGTATTCTGCATCTACTAGTCAATACCTAAAACTTTCGTAAAAAACTTTTTGTTCTAACTCTTCAAATAACAAAAATAAAAACAAAAGAATAACGTTACATATAAATCACAATAACTCCGGTTTGGATTATCCAAATTAAATAAATTTGGATTCGTTTGAAAGCTAATTTATAGTAGAATAAGAATATGATTCCAAATATTTTCGCAAGTTCTTTACCAAGCCACCAGATGGCTCTCTTTCTAAATTCTCACAACTGTTGATGTTTTCTTATAAATTTTAAATGGAATGACATATTTTTTGTTAGGGTAGTCTATTCTTTAATGGATTTGAAGAAAAATAGCGCTAACCGGAAGTCTCTATCGTTTTTCTAACAAAAGTTATGAATTAAAATGTATTCATTAGGTTTATAAATCGAAAACATTCAGTGAGAAATTTAAATCTTGCCAACTCCTAGTTACGATTTCGGCACAGGGGCGGCGTGACAATAGGTTGCCGAGTTACCCGCCATATTGCGGTTTTTGTCATTTTTACAAGGCTTAAAGGGCGCTTTTCAAAAAGTCGCTCCAAATCGTCGAGTAGGCTAAAGCCGGGCTGTCCTTTGAAATCTATCTCTGCTCTAACTAGTAAAAAATAATAATTGAAAAACAAATAAAAGTCGTTACATAAATACCCAACTGTTTTATTTGAGATGTTCAAAATGACCGCCATTATTTTGAATACACAAATCAATTACTCGGCGTGTTGATGATACAGCAGTTTCTACTTCTGCTACAGAAAGTGACTGTATTGCATTTTGTATGCGCAAAATCATGTCTTCCCGCGTTGTTGGTCTAGTCGTGTATACTATATCTTTCACTCTTCCCCATAAATAAAAATCTAAAACTGTTAAATCTGGGGACCTGGGAGGCCAAGCAAATGGACCACCCCTTCCAATCCACCTATCCGGAAACTGATTGTCCAAATACTGCCTTACATTACGGGCATAATGTGCCGGGCAGCCGTCATGCTGAAACCACATATTCCTGCGCGTCTCTAATGAAACATTTTCTAATAGAACTGGTAAGTGGTTCATTAAAAAGTCCAAATATCTTGCCCCATTCAAATTTTCTTCAAAAATAAACGTAATAATTGTTCCCTCGATAATACCACACCAAACATTTACTGAGAATTTATGTTGATGATCAATTTCAATCATCCAGTGCGGGTTATTGTCTGCCCAGTAATGACTGTTATGCAAATTTACCTTACCCGTGCTGGTAAACGTTGCCTCATCGGTCCATAAAATTCTGGACAAGATACCTGGATTTTCTTCGAATAAATAACGCATCCTTTGACAGAATTCCAGTCTCCTGTCAAAATCTAAAGCTGTAAGTGCTTGATGTAGTTCAACATGATAGGGATGCATTTTTTGACTTTTTAAAACGAGTTGGATGACTGACCTTGATACACCCAAATCTCTTGACATGTCTCTGATACTGGAGTGAGTGAGGATATGCTGTAACATACGCAAGAACGTTAATTACGTTTTCTTCATTTCTTGCTATTCGACGTCTATTGGCTGCTGTTATTGGCAAAACATTTTCAGTTTCCCTCAAACGTCTAGCAAGGCGGACAAAAACCATTCGGGAATGATGTCTTCTTTCTGGATATACTAAAGCATATTCTCGTGAGGCAATTACTGGATTTTCAAAACTTCGAAAAAATATTGCAAGCATATCATACGCCTCTGCGGCAGTGTAAGACTTTATTGTGCAAAAGACAGTTGGTTTGATAATAACACACTAAAACCACTTAACTAATCTCCAAAACAATTCGAAAAAGATAATTCAACAATGAAATATTGACAGATTTTAACATCTACTTGACAGTATCTAATACTTTTTGTTTCATAGTCTACTTGTTTTTTTATAATAATGCTGTAAGTATGTACCTAGCTCATTTATAAACCTAATGAATACATTTTAATTCATAACTTTTGTTAGAAAAACGATAGAGACTTCCGGTTAGCGCTATTTTTCTTCAAATCCATTAAAGAATAGACTACCCTAACAAAAAATATGTCATTCCATTTAAAATTTATAAGAAAACATCAACAGTTGTGAGAATTTAGAAAGAGAGCCATCTGGTGGCTTGGTAAAGAACTTGCGAAAATATTTGGAATCATATTATTATTCTACTATAAATTAGCTTTCAAACGAATCCAAATTTATTTAATTTGGATAATCGAAACCAGAGTTATTGTGATTTATATGTAACGTTATTCTTTTGTTTTTATTTTTGTTATTTGAAGAGTTAGAACAAAAAGTTTTTTACGAAAGTTTTAGGTATTGACTAGTAGATGCAGAATACATTAAAAAAATCGTATGTTCCTATTTGACTTTTTCGAGTTATGGCAATTCCTTAATTTTCAATTGGTATTACGCCCCCTACTGGCCATCTTAGCAACTTCTAAATATTTTAGTTGAAATTCTCGTGACCACTTTACTTAAGACAACTTTTTTCTGGAAACTGTAGGACATATACTTTCTGAGATACAGCCGGTCGATAGGCTTAACGGGACACCCGGTATATGCTTTGTAACTAACTAACTAAAATATCACTATTTTATAGAGGATAATTTTAGTCGTTGAAATAGAATTTTAGAACGTTGTTATGGAGTCCAATTTTACAAAATTCTTGTTTTTCGAATAAGTTCCCTTGGTGCAGCGAGGTAGGTACTTTATATACTTAGATCTACATCTGTAGGTAGGTATTCGTCGCTGCTAATACCTAATTTTTATATCGGTTGATATTCCAAAGTTTACAGAATATAACTATATCAGTTGCTTGCTCCTCTCCGTCGGAACTTTTATTTTTCGAGATCATAATCGTGCCGCCGCCATCGGCCATCTACGTTCGACAGTAAAATCTCCTCGTTACGAGGGACATTAGAAAGATAGTTTGGTTTCGCGCCGAGAATATTTTGATTACTGACTGGGGTTTTCCAAAAGTGCAGCATTAAATTATATAAATTGAAATTATCCAATGGGTAGGAAGGACTATGTTCAAAAATACCTCATACTAATTATTCATGTTTAAATTGTGCCTAAGTAAAAGATGAAACACTTTTGGAAACTGGTATCTATACCGAGCGGCTAAAAGTTTCTAAGTATCCTATTAGATTATTTCAGAGACCGAGACCACTTGGATTTAAATTTTGAAATTGGTAATAATATAATGACGTCCCTGTAGCTTTTCCGGTTACACCGAAAGTTGGCGTCAACTTTGTTATTTACAATGGAACATCGCAGTTTATTATCGCATTTTTGGATTTTAGTGTTACTTTTATCAAGTTTCCCTATTCCTAGTTAACCATTTTCGATATATTTTATTTTTTTTATATGTATATTTATAGTTTAAAACCCCGTGTTTTTTATATTAAGAAAGATAGAGCGGTCATAATCACAGGGGAGTCAGTTAAATTCATAAGCTTTCTAATCACATCTTCAGGGTTGGTGGTTGCTTACAGGGTGGTAAAAATTTAATACCATATTAGGTCAACTGCAAGCCATAAAAACTTAAATTTTTACATAGGACACCCTGTATATTATTGCATTTTTGGATTCTACACTTTCGGTCACTTTCGGTCGGTATTACGCTCACTTTCATCAAGTTTACCTGTTTTCGAAAAATCGAAAATCCTAACTTAAAACCCTGTGTTGTTTATATCAAGAACGATATAGAACGACAATATTCACAAGTGAGAGAGTTAAATCCATAAGCTGCATAAGCTTTCTAATCATACCATCAAGGTTATTGATGGATGCATGGATTGATGGATTGAATAATATACAGAATGTTCCACTTAAAATAACAAAGTTGACGTCAACTTCCGGTATAACCGGAAGAGCTGCAGGGACGCTATTATTTCATTTAAAGAGAGCATCCCCAAAAAACCTCAGAATACCAAATTTTAAAAATTAAATCCAAGTGGCCTCTGAAATAATCTGAATATCATTCATCTATACTATTATTTTCAAAAATTACAAATGTTGTAATTTTGAATGGTTTGTATTAACTTTGCTGGATGCTGTCCCGGTTTTTATATTTTGCTTAACAAATTTTAATGTAAAATAAATAGAGGTTCTGATTATATTTACGAAATGATTTTTTAGTGTTTTTCCAATATTTTCGTGGCAAACTAATTCCTCAAATTTACTAACACAAATGTCTTCTCATACTACGACCAATTATCCACGATGTTTCTAAATGGTACAATTAATACCCCTGATTTTGTGCTACTATAGGATAAGATTACAGAACGTGGCTTCTCTATTTGCTAAAATTGCTACAAATTTCACAAGAATGTTGTAACACATTTTCTTAAAAAGTATTCGGTTACAAATATTGCGAGGGACAGCTACCCTCACTATAATCTACCACAGGCATTTTTACAAAAAATAAAATAAAATAAAACATAAATATATAATCACTTGTTTTTCTCATTCTATATCAATCGCACCCAACACTTTACAGGTCGAGCGTGAGCTCCTGTGTAAGTAAACGTTTGAGTGCCGAACGGTACCCGAGTGGGGTAACTTATTTAATTCTTATATAACTAATATAACACTTTTTTTAATCTTCAGTCACTACCTATATACACTATACTAACGTGCATTTTTTATATGATTATTAAAAAAACTATACATTTTTATTTGAGTCAGGGCTCAAATAAAAACTTTATTTGAGCCCTGACTATTTATTGCTATTTATTTATAGCCGCAGTTGAATATTTATTCTATGAGGGCCACTATATTAGAACAAATAATTAGTAAAATTCGAGAATATCTATGTATTTGATCTTATTATAGTTATTCGTACATAATAAGAAAAGCTTATCTTTATATCCAAGAAATTTTAATAATTTCATTTTAATGGGCAGCTCATCAAAGTAAATTTTTTCAATAAACATGTACCTATAACTGTCCTCAGATAGGGTCACCGCATGTAACTAACTGTAACTAACCTTCCGCACACGCAAAAAAGACTCGCGGCAAGGCAAAGACAATCATTCATCTATATTTGGTACAGGTTTGGTAAACCGGAACTTTTAGTCCTCCCTCACATTTTTTAATATAACCTTTTGTATAGGATGCCGTAGAAAAATGAAGCATTCGTTTTGAGGTTATATAGATACTTTTTTCTTAGGTACCAGTTTTGCAATACACATTTATTTAATCCCAATATTATTTGTTAACTGTACATATGGAGATATTGTAACTGTGTCCAATTTTATAAATTTTTTTTGATTTTTCTAATATTAAGAGTAGGTACCTACTACCTACTATGATGGTTTTAATAATAGCAGCGAGGTATAAATAGTGTAGTAAGTACCTAATAAGGTCTACTTTTATTTATTATATTATTGAATTCATTTATGTACACGGCATGCATAAGATACATACAAATTTCTTTTTTATAATGTAGTAAATATTTTACCCGAAATAGTAAGTTTAAAACAGCTTCGGGAGGTAGCTCAGTTGTAAGAGCATTACCTGTTATGCCGAAGGTCCCGAGTTCGATCCTCGGATGCCGTTTAAAGCCAAAGCACTTTTTATTCTACCAGAATATTAAATAAATACAATAATAAAATTATTAACGTAGGAGAATTTATACTTCCGTGTAAAATTATTAAAATGATGTTTATGTTAAATCCATAGCGTTCGTTAGGTTACGTCTGACAACACTGCACTATTCTATTAAACGTGTGCGCTTGAAAAATTAAATTCCTGTATGGCAATGCGAAGCGATAGTAGAATCCTGCACATGTAAACTACTGGTACTGTGAGGGCGCAACTTGCCGGGTTGAAATTACTCGATTTTGATTGGCTAATTGTCATCTCGTATATATGGTTGCATAAAATCAGGAAAAAGTCTATACTTCAAAAAAATACATTAGGTGAACGGTCTTTGTAGATGTATAAGTCTCTGGTTCAGCCAAAGACCATATATATGCAACGAAAAAGATAATGATGCACAAACAATAAACCTATTGCATATATACAGGGTGGCCCACGAATAACGAAACAAGCGAATTTTCGGATACTTACCAACTTTTTCTTGCAAATCGCTCGGACACGTCAATTAAATTTTCGAGGGGGAAATATTTTGTGCATATTTTCAATGTCGTAGTTTTACCCCCTAAGCGAGGGTGAGGTTCACCCTTAAAATTTTAAATGAGAAAGGGGGTCGAGACAACCCTCATTTTAAAGCTTGAAAAAAGACCTTTACAATGCTGCATACTTCTTTAAATTTGAGTCACTAGTTCTTGAGAAATTTAATTTTTAATTTTTAATTTTTTTGTTTTCATTTTTGCAAAATAATTGGAAATATTTCGAATTTCTTTTTCTTTAGATTGTAATATTGTTTATTAAGTATTTTCTTTTAAAAATAATAATAGTCCTGGTCAATAAAAAAATTAATTAATTGCAATTCTTATACTAAGGCCCTACGAATAACTAGAAACGAAAATTTACGTATTAATATTTTTAGTACGAGTATTAATTTAACAAATGCTAAAAATGGCCACCTCTTGCTTCCATACAGTGACAAAGGTTTTGCTCGAAGCGTTCCCGAACATTACTTAGCATTTCTGGTGTGATTTGATGTCAGCCTTTTTTGTCAGTACAGACAATTATTATTTTACGATATTAAACGGAAATTTATACATCGGATTTCTTGACGATCATGATTACTACATTAATGTTTAAAAACGAATTATTAAACAATATTACAATCTAAAAAAAAAGACATTCGAAATGTTTCCAATTATTTTGCAAAAATGAAAAAAAATAAAAATAAAAAATAAATTTCTCAAGAACTAGTGACTCAAATTCAAAAAAGTATGCAGCATTGTAAAGGTCTTTTTTCAAGCTTTAAAATGAGGTTGGACTCGACCCCCCCTTTACTTTTAAAATTTTAAGGGTGAACCTCACCCTCGCTTAGGGGGTAAAACTACGAAATTAAAAATATGCGCAAAATATTTCACCCTCGAAAACTTAATTGATGTATCCGAGCGATTTGCAAGTAAAAGTTGGTAAGTATCCGAAAATTCGCTTGTTTCGTTATTCGTGGGCCACCCTGTATAATCACACGAATAAATGAATAATGGTATAATCTTTTGTTTGTGGTATAATATCATCAGAGTACTTTATTTATTACTCTGATATAATATCCTCTGTGGCGTAAGCCTTGATACCCTACGCCACCTGAAATACCTTTTGGGTTAACTATTTTTGCGATTCCATGTACCTATACTATCACAAACCAAAATAATAGAAAAGACAAACTTGAACCTAGACAGCACTACTGTTGTATTAGTAAACAACAGTTTGAACATAATACAATCCTATTTGAAGGAGATGCCGAACACAACTACTCCGCACGGGCAATGTGCCCTCACTGGCGTTGCATTACTCCGGCATCTCCATGGAAGTCGCTACATCCTTCATCGAGACCAACCACCAGACACTGATCGATTTCACGCTTGTGTTACAATGTTACTTCCACATCGCCCATGGAGTAGTTGTTTTCGGCATCTCCTTCCAATAAATAAGTAGGATTGTCTTCCTCAAAGACAATACCTAGAGGTCACTGCTGTAATGGCGCCAGCGGAAAAGTAGGTCGCTATCTGTCTGCCGATTTGACAATAATTGTCGGACTGATAGTATCAGAGACCCAAAGAGGGCACTACGGTGTGTTTCCCACCACTACTATAATACAATCCTATTCTACTATGACGCTTAACGCGTTAAGTTGCTGAAATTGCTTAATTTTCCATATGATAACTTAAGAGTACCTACCTAACTTTCAACAGAACTATAGTTTAATTACATACTTAGGGTCGGTTTCAAGTCATTTTTTATACCCAACGTATAAACCAAAATAAGTAGGATTGTCTTCCTCAAAGACAATAGAGGTCACTGCTGTAATGGCGCCTGCGGAAAAGTAGGTCGCTATCTGTCTGTCGATTTGACAATAATTGTCAGACGGATAGTATCAAAGACCCAAAGAGGGCACTACGGTGTGTTTCTCACCACTACTATAATACAATTCTATTCTATGACGCTTAACACGTTAGGTTGCTGAAATTGCTTAATTTTCCATATGATAACCTTAAGAGTACCTAACTTTCAACAGAACTATAGTTTATTAAGGGTCCCAGTTTTAATTGTAAATTTGTAACTTCATTTAAAAGACTCAAATTCATATTAGATATAAGCACTCAAAGGACTCCAGGTTCTCACTTGTAGGTATGCTAAATTTTTCTCTGGAATTGCAGAAAATAAAACTTGCACTCATGGTACTCTTTTTTCAAACCCCATATCAGTTTTTTCATTATTGACCACTTATCCAAATATGTAAAAATATATAGGGTGTTAAAAAATTAAGTCAAATCTTAAGGGGTAGTTTTGGGGCATGAATGTCAGTATTTCAATCTTCAATTTCATTTCTCACACGGATCCAAATTTTTTATAACAAATAGGACAAACAAGGAACTATTTTGGAGTGATTTATGTTTGCGTTTAATACCTGACAATGTTGAAAGTAAAACAATTAGATTACACTTTTAAAGCTATCTTTTTAATAAAAAAAACGGTTAATGGTATAAAAAGGGAAAAGTTGAAGGTATAAGATAAAGAAAAGGTTTTTATGGTATTTATTATAAGGTGGAGAATTTTCAATCACTATCACACTGGCATAATTTTCCACATAACACCAAAACACTATACTGCACTCGCACTGCAGTAGTGCAGTTAGAGTGCAGTATAGTGTTATGTGGAAAACTACGTCAGTGTTAGCTTCACACCAAAGGTTCATGATTCAATCTTTATAAAAATTATACCTAATAAGTACAAAAATACGTATTTTTATTTATTCACTTCTCATAATATATCAACAGGTCGATATATCTAAAATACGTTAACCTGAATAAACCTTGACAGTAGATATATTAAATTATTTGTTAATATTGTCAGCGAAACAGTTTATTTAAATCGCTCGTTTCTTCTATAAGTAAAGTGTTTATAGTTTAGTTTAAGTTAAATTTAATTTAATAGAACTAAAGTTTCAAAACTTTTTGCAGGTGCGAGATACCTGGGATAGATACCAATGGCACTTTCACTCCTTTAAATGATTCCATCAAAGAGATATTCATTCCTAGATTGGCATCTGGCAAATTCGATAGTTGCTCGCTGCTAAACATAACAACAAACTCATCATATAACTGTGACTCGTGGGTTTTCGACCATCAATACTATGGAACTTCTCGAGCTATAGAATGGAAATTTATTTGTGATAGAAGGTGGATGGGGGCTGTTGCCCAGTCTATCTATATGTTCGGCGTATTTACTGGGGCGGTAGTTTTAGGAAATCTGGCTGACAAAGTTGGACGGAAGCCAGTTTTTTGCTGGTCAGCGGTACTACAGTTAGTGCTTGGTGTTGCGGTCGCATTTACACCAGAATACTATTCTTTTCTATTCATACGTTTTTTGTATGGAATTTTTGGATCTGCAGGTAGTTATATACCAGGATTTGTACTTACTATGGAACTAGTTGGGCCCAGTAAAAGATCGATGTGCGGGGTGGCCTTCCAGGCTGCTTTTGCAGTAGGAATTATGTTGGTAGCTGGATGGGGGTCCTTTATTAAAGACAGACAACTACTCCAAATTATATATGGCTGCCATGCTATAGTACTAGTGGGTCATATTTGGCTCATGGATGAATCTCCAAGGTGGCTGTGGGGTAATGGAAGAACTAAAGAGGCTGTTGATATCGTAAAGAAAGCTTTAAAAATGAATGGTAGTTCTATTACTTTAGAGACAGCAGAATTTGTCAGTAAAGGAAAATCTGAGACAAGAACTAGTAACGATGATGCCGGAGTTTTAGACTTATTCAGAACGCCAAATTTAAGAAAAAAGACTTTGAACGTTATGTTGTGTTGGTTTGCCAATTCCCTTGTGTATTATGGACTTTCCTTAAGTACTGGAAACTTGGAGGGAAATCCTTACTTGATTTTATTTGTGATGGGTTTGGTGGAATTACCAAGTTACGTTGTTACTGTTTATGTTATGGACCGACTAGGAAGACGATCTCTTACTGCATTTGATATGATCGCTGGAGGCATTTGTTGCATCATTGCTGCTAATTTGGCAATGGGCAGTGTTACATCTACATCTTTTGTGTTGGCTGGAAAATTCCTTATAGCAAGTTCTTTTGCTATAATTTACAACTACTCAGCTGAACTGTTTCCAACTGTGATCCGTAATTCTGCAATGGGATTAGGTGCTATGTGTGCTAGAACATCTGGGGCTCTCACCCCTTTGATTACCCTTCTCGACTCATTCGACCCAAAGATGCCTGCAATTATCTTTGCTGTAATCGCACTCATTTCAGGTGTCTTTGTTATGTTCCTACCAGAAACCTTGCATAAATCTATGCCACAAACTATTCGCGATGGAGAAGAGTTTGGTATAGGTGATACATGCTTTACTGCAATATGTGGTGAGAAGGAACTAGATGACGACGACGAAAATGAAAAATCAATAAAGCATCAATCTGAACAACTTCAGCCTTTAAAATAAAGAATTCACTAATAAAGAAACGTGTAAATCGTTCTGAATGAAAGTGAATAATTTTACTGATTAGATGTGCCTTTTGTTGCATAAATTGTTATATTTATTAAATAAATATTTTTGTAAGGTTTTACATGTTAAATGTAAATAAACACATTATTTTTAACAATAAACTTTATTTACATGTAGTATTCACAAAGAAAATGTCTTTCATACTCTTTAGATTGAACAACAGATAATTTCTAAATACACAACATAAGATACAATTAGATTTAACATATATATATGAGAAAGTGACATAGATAGTGCATATGACATAAAAAGGACATAGGTACTTAACTCATTTAAAAAGTATGGACAAATAGAGTATACAGAGTCTTGGTGCTGTTAACCTCAGTTGATTTGATTAAGATACTGAACACTAATTCCTCAGAATGGTATACCTACCAACACCAAGTCCAATGCTCTGACTATTATGCCTGAAGACAAGATACACCTTTTTTGTAATCACAATTTTATTTAATAGCCACTAATAAAATGAATCAAGGTGAAAGAATCAGTATATAATAGAACTCCATTTAGTAGAAGAATAATGTAAACAGTAAGGAGTTACCTACTATAATTAAAAAATTATAATAAATCGGAAATAAATAATTGGAATATTCTTAAAACATTACAAATTGCGAAAATAAACAGAGTGTGTGTCGTATTTACATTTATTGTTACAATCTTCTCAATTGTGGATTATGTAAATATAGAATCAATATTTCCATCTACTATTAAACTTACATAAAATGTAAAACAAAAATGAATTTTTACTGTGTTTAATAGAAGGTGGACACAATATGGTTTTTAATATTCATGCATTATACATTAACACATCTTTTGACTTCCTAGTGGCTATAGAAAAGATGAAAAATAGTGAAGCACAACGTTAATTTTAAAATTAAATGATGGACATTAGGTTGATGTCTTTCTTAGGATGTAACAAAATTATTTTAATATTGTTGAGAACATACTTATTGAAGAATGAAACACAGAAAACATTATTAATCTAAAAACATATTTTTTAAATAGTTACATATTAATTCCACCAATAATAAATGAAGACGAGGATAGTTGAAAGAAACTAATAAATATCAAACTGTCATACTTTTTACTTACAATTCCTGAATCCATTTAACCAACACAATGTATTACTTATAGAATAAGTGATTTTTTATGATTTTATCATTCTACAAACCCATTGCTTTTACTTGACATTTAACTAATACACAATTTATGCAAGTTGATTGTATATTAAATATAAATCATGAAATAAATTTGTGTTACATATAAATTTATAATTTTGTTAGTGGAAAATTAGGTGTTCATAAAACAGTAAAATGCAGTTAAGAAACAACTAAAACGGAATGGCAAATGAAGAAATATAAATTTACCTTCTAATAGACATATCATCTTTATTATTCTGATATGAATGTAGTGCTTAAGCTCCTCAAATAATTTGAGGTATATATACATATTTAAATCATAATCATAATAAAATATGCATTTATACAGTTATCCAAATCATGTTCTTGAATATCACATTATTTTCTCATAGTTCCCAGGATTAAACAAATATTACTTCGATTTGGAAAAATGTATACTATTAAATGTTAATTTTTTCCATTGTTTTTTATTTTAAATGGTAAACAATTTCTCATTTTTAAGTAGTTAACATTATTTTATAACCTAGAAAAACCACAAATCAACAAGATCTGAAATGTTTTCTTAAGGCCCTAATTTGTCAAAAGCTAATAATCACTATATTGTGTCTTATCCAAAACTATACAAAAATAAATTAAAATTAGTAAATGAATTGTAAATTAAAAACATAAAATGACTTCCTACCACTACAAAATATCATCAATACTTTTACATACAAAACCCTGTATATTTATTTCTTATTTTTATTGCACGTTCCTTCAATATAACCATTAAAAATAAAGAATATCAAGTCATTACACGTAGCCATTAAAAACAATTACTTTAGAAAAGTAGGTGCACCTACACTTTAGAAACAAATATAGACAACATTGTAATACATCAGTTTATACAGGTCACTGATAGAATATTAGAATCAAGACTTTTTATTGTAAATTACACGATACAATTATATTCAGATTTATCTTTCTCCTCCAAAATATGAAACTGAAATATTGATATTATTTGTTAAAGCAAATAATAGAACACTAGATTGTCGGTGCATATAGTAGGTTTCCTAGCTAGTAAACGGGGAAAAAATAACATGGTTACTATCTAATATTCTGCAATCTTAAAGTAATGATCCACAGCCAAAAACGATATTATATAATCAGAAAAGGCATATATCATAATTCTCTGAATACTGTATCTATCTGATATAATTAATTTATAATAATTTTATAAATTGTATTTTGTATTGTATTTTTTAATAATATATTTATATAATTTTTTTTTATATTTTGAGATTTAATTTTATTTAAAAAATTAAGGTTGATGGCCTGTCAGGTAACACGTAGAGTGAAGGAGTACTAGAAAGTCATTTTACAGCTCACAAAGTTACGATATGTCAAATTTCATAATTTCTTTTTTCCATTAAAAAGGTAGGTACTGAGGAATGAAGGACAAATAAAGTAAGCTACATTGTATGTTCATATTCTGAGACAAATTCTGTCATCTTATTTGGTATTTATCTAACAGAAAAACCATATTTGTAGGGATATTACCTTAAAACTTCATTTTAGGTAAAAGTTCAAAATAATTACTTGTGGTAATAAAAGTTGTGATCGATATGTACATTTTGTTGGGTAATTAAATACTATAAACTGAATTCGTTGTATGTGTACAAAAAGAAATTACACATGTTCCGCTTAGTCCATTTACTCATTCTTTAAAAAAAATATATATTTCCCTTACAACTTCATAATAATTCATAATACAAACAACATAGTTTATTAAACAAGTAAATAAGAAATATCTCTACAAGGAAAATAAACAACTAAGACTATATCACAATTAAAGCTTTTAAAAATAATATTAATTACGGATCTATACATGAAGCCATGAGAATTTCAAGAGTTGGACCCTAAAAAACCAGTAGTATTATGTTGTGCAGTAAGTAGAAAATGTTTTTAAACACGAAACTAAACAAAACTGAGTACGAGAAAAAAAATTGTAAAGATTAATTCATAACATTACCTTCATTATTGTTCAAGTGAATAATCACTTTATTTAGAAAATTAAGCAACACAACTAAGTAAGAACTATGAAGAAAATTTTATTTGCAAAAGACCTTAGGTAGGCAGTATTATATAAGGTATGGGCTTAGGTATTATATAAGGTTGTTAGACAATTTTATCCAGAAAATTTCTAAACCTTCGATACAGCATGGTAATTGGGACTTGGTGGTCAAACTTGATCAACAAGATGGACATTATTAAGCAGTTATTTACATTTGGTCTGATTATTATTATTATTTTTAAGTTTTTGATTACTCTCACAGTATATTTTCAAGAATAACAAATAAGGACGAATAATCGCCTTGTCAATTATTATGCCAATTTAAATGAAACTGATATTAAATTACTTTGAAAAATATCTTTAACATAATATAAAATATATATTTAAATTTTTTAAAAGTTAGCTAAATATATTACAGGACTTTCAAATAATTGTTCGGCAGATTATAAATGTTATAAATGCCCAAAAAAATTATTATATCCAGCTATTACATGAATCAAAGATTTACTTGATTACATTGCTGATTAAAAATGTTTATAATTTATTTACTACACATATGAAAAATTTATTTCTTCCTCTAATATTAGCTTACTAATCCATATTGCAAATTTGCAGTGAAGTTTGTACAATAAAGTTTCTAAATTCAACCTTGTATTCTTATGAAAGCCGATTATCAATCAGTAATGTATCCAGTAAAAGAATATTAAATAAAGATTGGTAGCTGACTTACATTACAGAAGTATTGCTATATGATGAAAATTTTACCAAAAGTTACATCACATAGTACTATCACAGTTTACAAATGCAAGCATTTATAACGTTCTGTACCTATATGTACTTATGAAAATATGTTGGAAAAGATCTATTCATCAACCAAGACTTGCCTATCATTTACAAATTTTGTTTGCTATTAGAATATAGCACAGAAGAGGTCATGTCGTTCACTGGTATAATTATATACAAATCTAAAAAAATTCTGGATATATTTTTATAGTTAAGTTGCACATAATAGTTATAGTTATATATATATTAGCAGATATTAGCTGGTCGCTACATAGATAATCACTAAATTGGTAATCAAATTAAAAATAATACTACAGGCCTTTTTAAAAACTCAACTCCAACAACATCTACTTTATTTACATACCTTAAAATTAAAAGAGAAATTAACTCCGTTCAGGGCATGACGTTTGCAGGATTCTGGGTTTAGCACCAGCATTTGCTGCTGCAAGAGCGGTATGAACAACAATAGCAGGTTGACCCGGAGAAGGAGGATGCAATTCGTGGGAACCACCAGGTGTTAATGTTGCTAAAGCAGCTAGTAAGTCATGGTTGATTATTGGCTCACCCTCAGGTCTTGGCTCCCAATCTAGAGGTGGTGATGCAGGAGGTGAGATTAGAAACTGTTTGTAGGGAGCTGGAGGTTGCAGGTTTGGATTTTTTACTGGTGTGACAGGTTGAGCAAAGTAGCAGGTAATAACGGATTCATTTATTTTATATTGGTGTAGTTGTATTCTGGCACTAGCTGCGGCAAAGGCTGTTTGAAAATTGACACGCAATCTTTTGAAACTACGCAGCCACTGAAATGTGACGTCTGGATCATAAATTTTAAATAAATCTTCTAATTCTCTCTTCTTCTCTGCAAAGGGATAGATACTATTTCAATTATCTTTGTAAATATCTTTTTGTCTTTCATTAAAATAAGAAAGGTATATCTATTACTTTTCATCAAAGTCAAAACTGTACTATCCATAACCTACTTAATATATGGCTTACTGCTAGGAGTTTAATAAACAGGCACTAATAACTTCTATTTAGATAATACTACCCTCTCATAATCCAAAACCTAAGTGCCTAACATATTCCTTCAGTTGTAACATATACTTTGACGTGAATGGTACAAAAGAAAAAACACAGGGTGTATCATGAAGAGGGACCAGTAGGATTATCAACTTGCTTATTTTAAATGTAACACCCTATATATTACTTTATTTCTCGATTTTACGTAAAATTCTAAACACTTTTCATGTACGATTTCCTATACCTATCGTCAACTGTTTTTGAAATATTAACAGGTGAATATTGACATTTTGCAACTTTGGCACCCTTTTAAATGTAAACGGTCCGAGATCAAGCAAAACGGTTTGCACATTTCTGTCTTAACTTTTCATAAGTCATGGTTTGACACTAATTTCAGATTTAACCAGAAATTTTCGATTAAATTTAGTCCTTGGTTAAATCTGAAATTAGTGTTTGACACTAATTTCAGATTTAACCAGAAATTTTCGATTAAATTTAGTCTCTTGGTTAAATCTGAAATTAGTGTTTGACACTAATTTCAGATTTAACCAGAAATTTTCGATTAAATTTAGTCCTTGGTTAAATTTAGTCTCTTGGTTAAATCTGAAATTAGTGTCAAAATTTAGCTTATGAAAAGTTAAGATAGGAATGTGCAAACCATTTTGCGTGATCCCAAACCATTTAGATTTTACAGTGTCGGTTGCAAAATGTCACTATTCACCTGTCAATATTTCAAAAACAGTTGACGATAGGTATAGGACATCCTACATGAAATGTGTTTAGAATTTTATGTAGAATCCAGAAATAAAATAATATATAGGGTGTCACATTAAAAAAAAAAACAAGTTCATGATAACAACGACCTTGCATTATGACAGCATCATATGCAATAGCCAATACGATGGTTTTATTGAGACAAAAGTTCGCTGAGTCGATTATTTCAATAAATAATTAAGACGCTTTAATGGAGGACATTTGAAAAATATATCCTATAAATAATGCCATGTAATATAGGTACTTACAATCAAAATAGAATTGAACTTGATATCAATCGTAATCTATGTTTTATTAGAATAAAAATTGAACGTTTTTAATGAAAAACCCTTTAAGTATGTATATACACATCATTTTTAATTTGAGTTTAATTTACCATAGTAGGTAAACTTCTTTTTTTTTATTTGATATCTTTCTAATATCAACATTGTTTTAAATGTGATTGCACTTTTTTATTTTGTTATAATTTTCTGCAATATGTTCATCTTTTGCACAGACTGCAGAATATTTATATTGTGTAACTATATTGACCTGTAATTGAAGAAATCTGTTGGGCAATAAATGACTTATTATTATACATGGTTTTTGTGACACTCAAAATCATAGTATTTATTGCTTTTTTATGATTAAGTATGCTGTTATATAAAACCAACAGTAAAATAGCAGATTAAATTATCAAGCATAAAGTGCTACTAAGTGGGAATAGATACATATTACATATTTAAATAAAATAAGTAGTTCCGTATTCTTAATTATTTAAGTCATTAATAAAATATCAACAAATAATACGTACCTGGTGTTGTAAAAACACAGTCGTGAATATTGGTTACTATAAGAGATGTTGGTAAATCCTCAAATTCATCATCCGTATGATGCTCTGGGCTGTCAACTTCTGCTTCAGCTAGAAGATTGGGGTGCACATTTGGAAGACCATCCTGATCATTTATTATAATATCTTCATCACACAATTCACCGTTGCTTTCAGCCATTTCAAAATTACTATAAAAAAAAAGGATATTAGTACCGGCCTATTGGTTTATTCCAATTTGCAATAAAAATTCGGAAACACACACGCTTCGCAGTGAACAATTTACCATGGAATTTTTGATATTCTGAAAAAACATATATTTTTAAAAAATAAATTAATCGGACAAAAACGGCACCTTTAATTTTCTATTCTACAAATAGGACAAAGTATATAACACAAATGTCAAATGTCCCTCAAATCGAAATCAGACACCATGGATCTAACTTTTGATAGAAGGTCAAGTCTACATTCATATTAACTTCTATAATTTCATCCTTTTTTAGTTTGCATAGAACGTATTGGCCTGTCTTTTACTCTTTTATGTATATAAATCTAGGCTTACCTTTTCCATCCTCATATAATACATCAATGAATTAGGAAAAACGTAATGTTTAAATAAAAAATTTGAAAAGCAGTGTGAATTATAAATATACACATAAATAATTAGGCTGGAAGACTGAAAGTATCATAGTTTTACTTTTTAATTATGGGTAACGTAATATATGTTTAGGAGTTTTCGAAAACTGATAGGTATGCGATTAATCGGTTTGGATTTGATAGAAGAGATAGCATAATAAGAAGTGAAGCGAAGAATCAAATTAAATATTTCGATGACAGGCTGAATCGAATTGTATCGATTTTTTCTTTTAATATTTCAAGATAATTTAGTAATATTAAAGTAAATAGTCGTCGACCATGAAAGTAAGTAGCAAAGATTAAATCCCGTTAAGTATCTCGAGATCATTTAGTAGCATTCAAATCAAATAATAGTCCCCGACCCTCAAAGTAAATGAATAGAATAGGGATCGGCTTTATGCATAGACATATGTCTATGGCTTTTGGCTTTATGCCTTATTAATAGGTTTGTTCCTGCAGGAGTCCAAAACTGTCAGTAACTATCAGAAGCATGCGCATTACAAATCTAAGCGTTCCAACAAGAGTCGAACGACAGTCCAGGATTTCTTGTCCTCTGTTCCAGCTTGAGTCAGGGCAGTTTGCTGATAGTTTGAAAAGTTCACTGATTCTTCGGAAACTCATAGTCCGGTGCATGCGCAATGCGCATTAACCAAAACCATTTACCAACTTTAACCTCAATTATTGTACGCTGTCTATTATTAATATTATAACTCAACAAACAATAATTATTTGTCAGAAACGGATGATATTTCTCCATAATTTATAAGTTAAAAAATTATTTGGTTATTGTTTATTGTACTCTTCTTCTTCTGCTATTAAGTTCTCTCAAAATCCGGTGTTCCAGCAAAAATCAGAAACTAATCTAAGATCAGACATGCGCATTAAATCACAATCCCTGACTGTCAGGGATTTATCAGAGATTCTATGCAGGAACAAACCGTATATTGGAACGTAATCATTTGTTTTCCTGTTACATTGGGGCCGTCTGTTAGCAAAGTGACTATTGGCATATATTTTGTGTTTTGTGTAGTAAGAGAGTTGAAATAGAAGTATCAAGTGCTCGCTGATTCTCAATTCTAGTTATATATTTTTTTGGTCGTAATCACAGAACACACAATAGTTAAAAGATGGTAACGGTGGTAACTTTATTTTGTTTGATTGAAGATTATTTGTGTATTAAAATAAACAAGAAGAAGAAGAAGATTATTGTGTTGTGGTCAACAGTCAACAAGTTAGGTTAACTAATTCTTCTCTGTAGGGTTAACTTTAAATTCTCAAAATTGGATACTTTTGTCTCATTGATAATCAATTTGTCATTAATTAATAACAAATTGTATTAATTAACTATGGCATTTTCATTTGGAAATACCAACCAGCCCGCATTTGGTAGCACACCAGCAAAACGTAAGTTTTTTTTAAGATTATTGTTAGTATCTTTCTATAGACAACGTACATATATCATGTACTTACATTGGTACAGATTTCAACCAACATTTTTTAATAATAATAGTATATATTGATAATAATATGGATAGAGGTTGATATCTTTATCTATAAAATAAACACTATTATTAACCTTATGTTTTGAGTTGATAAAAACGCATTAATCTTAACAAGTCTAAACTTAATTTTATTTTTCCAGTATTTCCAGTGAAAATAAGTGTACAAGTTGTAATATAGGTACTGCTTTACAGATACCCTAACATTAATCTTTTAGTGAAAAAAATTGGGTCAAGTAAAAACGAACTTGGGACCATGTATGAGGCTAATATGCTGGCCAAAACTTAGCTTAATAAAGCAAATTACTTCTATGTTCTCAAATCATTCTGTATCTTCAATGAATCTTTTTGTAAGTAGAAGTTGAGGTTGAAATGTTTAAAATTTAAACAATTGATTAGATATAGTTGATATCTGACATGGTGAAAAATAACATATTCTTGAATATTAATATAGTACTTACCTACCTATAGTTCGGGGGGATATAGGTAAGTCATTCTCTCATTACATTATCATTTGTAAAAATATAAATCGATAGGTATTTCAGTTATGGGTAAACTAGACCTATAGCACATCAAATGCCCCTTTGATTTTTTGGACATTAATAATGATAATCGGAAAACATTTTTTATGGAAAATTTTTATTGATACCTTCATTATATGAAGTTTGTACATTGTACAAACCTAACTTAATCTGTTTAACCTATGCCTAACCTAATCTATGCATTGTACAAGCCATTGGCATACGTTTTAGTTGACTTAAAAATTAATACATATCTACTGAAATTGCTATAAAAACAAAATTGTGATTAATACACTTTTTCTCTAGATGTTTATTATTTACCTACCACTAATATTTTGAAACAAATTACTTATTTATATTTAAAATACAGAATATGCAGGAATTTTATTTTTTGTTACCTTTTTATTAAAAAAAACACTTCCAGGTTATTCTATTTATATTCCACAACAATATTATATACATATCTATAAGTAATTTTTATGCGATAGAATTTGAAAGTTTAATATTAATGAAATTATTAAATTTTTGGTTAAAATTTACTGAACCGCAGTATTATTTGTTCTTTTAAGGACATATACGTAATTAGAGTTCCATATATTTTTGTTTCGTTTTGAATATATTTGTACTAAACCACTACCGACCTGTTAGTGGCAGAGTCTATACATAAATATAAAAGCAACAGTCAGTAAATATTTTTATTTTTGAATCAACAAACAATAATATTTTTTTACAAATATTTATGTATCTATAAATAAATTACTCTCAACAATTATTATTATAATTACATTAAAGAAATAAAATAAACAAATATTGGGTTGACATAAACATAACATTATAAACTCAAACATAAATAGGTTTCATTTTTTATATACAGGTGTTGATAGGCCTAATTATAATTTAACAGTCATATCTTCTTCTACATTACAAGAGGCCTTGCTACTTGAACTACTGATGTCCTTGAGTTGAGCTACGTAATAGACACCAGAAATTTGTATATTTTTTTTACGTCTATAAAACACAAAAAATGTTACGAAAAGGATAATGAGGATTCCCAACAAAACACCAACTATAATATAAACCATTAGTGCACCTTCATCATCGTTCATGTGCTCGAAGGACTCTGTAGATGTAGAATTGGTTTGGTTTGTTAATACATTTTTGGTAATGTTTGTTGCAGTTACAATTTTCTGTGTAGTGGTAGTAACTACATCTCTTAGGGTTTCTGTAACCGCACTTGGTTGTACTGTGACATTTTGAGATACCGTTACATTAATATTACTTGCCTGTGTTAGAGTCTCAGTAACACCTATTCTCTCTGTAGTGCTAGTGATAATATCTTTTATAGTTTCTGAAGTAACTAAATCCGGTTGTAGTGTGATATTTGTAAATGCCGAGGCCTCAGTATTTCTTGTTTCTGTCACATTCTCGGTCATATTTATTACTTTTTCTGTAGTGCTAGTAATAATATCTTTCAATGTTTCTGTAACTATATTTGGTTGTATTATAGCATTTGTTGTACCTACTGAATTAACTGTTTCAGTCATTGTACTGTTACTATCTATGGCTTCTGTGAGTACAGTATTGTTATTATATGCAGTAAATAAAGTATTGTTTGAAGCAGTATCTGTTAATACTGAACTATTTTCGTTTGTGACAGTATTCAGAGTGGACTCTGTGTTACTAGATACAGTATTAGCAATATTTTTAATTGTACTTGTTGTACTATCTATTGTGCTAGTTATATTATCTGTTAAAGTTGTTAGAATACTTTCCTTGATACTACGTTCAGTTACAGTTTGGGTTGTCTGCTGCATAATTTCATCATCAACAGTTGATGGAGTGAAAGTTGAGACAAATTCAGTAATATCTTTTCCGTACTTATTTGTGACTGGCACATTTGTGGACAGTACATCAGTATCCATTTTTCTTCCAGTGTTTAGAGTTGAAATTACATTTTTAAACATACTTGATATGTTTTGATGTGAAATTTCCTCTTGTCCATAAGGCCATTTGAATTTTAGAGGTGGCTGAAAAATTAAAAGAATTCATAAAAGTAAGATAGATTGGTAGCTAAAATTAAGTTGCTTTTTCTGACATTATTTTGTTAAGCTGCCCTACTCTTCTTTAGATACAATTTTCATTTAAAACTTCTTCGACATGATAACACATGCATAAGTATAAATTATACTGAATTTCTTGTAAACAAATTCAATAGAAGTTTTTGAAAGTGAAAATAACAGATCAATTAATTACATTAATCCACTTTTTTAGTAACGTAGATAGAAATTTGTTGCAAGAGGAAGAGTGCGTGTGGGAAAGAATCTATCAAATATGACAATTTTAACTATTTATTAAAGTAATGAGTAAAATAAAAAAACATTTCTTTGAATTACAGTTTGGATCTAGAAACATTAATATGTAAATCTAGACTACAGAAAAACACTTATAATAACATTTTGAATAAAGCTTGACAGGGGGCCTAGGGCACCCTACACTCCTCATATCTACGCCATTGCATGCTTTGAATAATTTGTTGAAACCATTTACGTTTCATTTACTTTTCGTCACAACATTTTTTTTTTTTGTAGTGTTAATATATATTAGTGTTTTGAGTTTTAATAGATATATTTTATAGGACATTGCAGCATATTTTTAGTTTTTTTACCTTGATATCTATTTTAAATTTGTTTATTGGAAGAGATATAAGAGGAATTACCTCTGATATCTACAATTAAATACATTAAGTAAACCTAAACTCAGAGGGTCACTATTAACCCAGGCAGACATGTTTTTATGAAATTTTGAGTTGCGAAGGTGTAACTTAAAAAAAATCGAGGTGTTATATTTATTTTATTTATGTAGATTAATGCATCATACATCCTTTTACGCTTTTATTTGTTATATTTACAGTTATATTTATGCTATTTATATAAAAAAATTAATTTGTTTTGATACCAATAGGTTTTTAAATATTTGTGAGGCTCTTGCCTGAAACTAAAATTTACGTAAGTAGGTGTCTTATGTGAGTTCTGGCTTAGTTTAAGAAAACACTCAGTATCATAATTATAAATATTTTTATTTAGATGTTAAATATATCTGTATTATTGATATTAGAATAAAATTATATATTTTTTGTATCAGATTAAAGGAAAGTCTGAAAAATGTGCTATGTTGTAAGTTATTGTTATTGTAATAAAATTCGCGAGATAAATACAAACATACATATTGTCAAAATACATTGAGTTCCGATCAAAATAAGTGAATCATTTGGTAATACTAGTATGGGGGAGTAATCGTTTTAATGGAATGAGATTACCTGTTATACATTTTAAAATAATAATACAATTTGGAATAGTATAAAAACTATATTATGTATTTTCAAATTATATGTAATTGAATCAAAATTTGTTTTAGCATCAGCATAATTTTTTAAATCTGTACAATTAATGTATTTGGTTAAAAAAACTTAAAATAAAATTGTAGTATGTAACAATGATTGGGTAAGTAAATAGTAAGATTAGAATAAAAAATAGTTCGAATTAAAAAATAAACTTACATCCATTTGGTGTAAAAATTAAAACAAAGTCGGTACTACACTTAAACTAAGCCGCAACTGTTTTTATCACCGTGTTAAGTAGGTACTTTTTGTTAAGTACGTATGGAAATCAGTCTTTATCTAAACAGACTACCACCACTAGCAGTTTATATACAAGTGATATGTCCACTAGTATTTTGTTAAAACTGCGCATATTAGGTTTCATATGAAATATAGGGATTTTTCACGTTAATGTTAATCATTCCGTACTCTTTGAATCTGTTTGTAAACATGCGGTTTTTTAATATACTTTTGTAAATATTTCATGTCGTGTTTTCCTGTTTCTATAAATCTAATAAATACAATTCTTAGAAAAAAATAACAATTTATTAATCAGTTTGGACATTGACATAACAAATGTATTTTCCCTTTTTTGGTAAAGAGTTCATAGTTACTTTATAGGAACTATATTATGTCAATGATAGTATATAATGCTGCGATTCTTCCTCGGATTTTCCCGCGATATCACTTACATTTTCTATGGAAAATTCGGTCAGTGAAATATGATTTCACACTAATAATACTTCTTTTAACTGTTCTGTGCTAATAGTGGTTTAATTGTGTATTAAGTAAATATATTCCCACAAAATATGAAGTGGACAAAGTCTATATTAGTTTTGTGTATTTTAAGGAGAGTGTAGTAATTAGCTCGTGAGCAGGGATTATGGAGGAAATGATCCCTGCTCATCAATTAATAGACCTGGAGGTAGTGACAGATTTTTGATTATGATTTTAGTCAGTATGCCCTTTCAGAGGGTATTATATTGCGTATATTCTGATGACGAAAATGAATGAATCAAAGGGTGATCCTGGGTTCTTCATATAGAAAAGAGAGTTCTAATTTCTGCGTGTGCCCTTGGGCATACGAAAACGGTATGTCATCTTGTTTTTCAGCAGTTTTATAAAAAAAAGTTGTATACTTATCATTGGCAGCCTGTTCGGAAAAACGGAAAAATTCTTTATTCAAGTGCAAGTTCACGTGACTATAACAGCCCTTTGGACCCACGCTAACGGTATGCCGGTGGTTTTCCAAGAAACTTTTTGTGTTGAAATTCATTTTAAAAGGCATGATAGCCTGACTAAAATAGTACTAAAACGCTTAATTTCATAACAAAAAATGAAATCCCACTTGATCCCACTTTTCTATATGAATAACCCGGGATGACTTTTTGATTCATTCCTTTTCGTCATGAGAATATACTCATTATAATACCCTCTGAAAGGCATACTAACTAAAATCACAACCAAAAATATGTCACTAACTGCCGGTCTATTATAAGAAAACGACAAATTGCAATAGTTTGAACTACAAGGTGAAACATTATTTTTTTTAAAAAAAGAACTTGAATTGAAAATGGTATGTTTCCAAAGTTTATGAGACAGGGTACAGTTCTGATTCGAACGATATTATAATAATAATAATAATAATAATAATGTTTATTTGTTCTATATAAGTTTTTACAATTTTTACAAAAAAAAAACCAAACCATATACCAAACTATATGCTTAAACCCAGCTCTTTTGGAGATATTAGACGTTTTATAAAAATGTTGACAGGTGCAAGGTATGCTTACCAGTTTAACAACTTTTTGCTGGTAAGAGATGCTCATTTGTTTTTTAGCACAAGGAAACGGCATAAGATGCTTTTCGTTTCAGAATTATAAGAAATTAGCATGCATTTCCACGTTAAATTTTAGGAATGTCAAACATATATTTAAACCATCTATTTTTTTACATAATTAGTTAGAGTTATGCAAAACTAAATTCTCTTTAACATCATATAGTCACCGTAGGAGTTGAGGTTACAACTCGGGTTACAATTTTTTGAAATATTTGCGATTTTCATTGGTTTACAAGTAGGTAAAAATTTTTTGTTAATGTTACCAACAAATTAGCCATATATGGAAACAAATATTTAAAAAAAGAAAATGGTTTTTCATTTAAGTTATGAATGCCAGGAAAGATGGATTGGGTGAGGTGAACCAATTATTTGGCCTGCTAGGTTGCCCGATGTAACAAAGATGGATAGCTTTTTGTGGGGATACATAAAAATCAAGTATATGTATACCCCACTACTAAAGAGGATATGAAAAATATCAGAGCAGTTTTCCATACTTTTGAGCAAGTATGCAATTACACAAGATCAAGGTGGACGGCATGAACATCTGGGGTGATATTTTATTTATATTCTTTCTTCTTTTCTTCAATACGCTTTCTTTTTTTTACCTTCTGTAAAAGTTACGAAAAGTTCTTACAGAACTAATGAAACTGGAGAAAATGGCATTTGAAAATACCTCCTCCTAACAGCCTCCTCTAAAAAGAAAATTGGTATCCCTTATGTCAAATAACCAACAGTGACTAAAACTATCTTTTTAGACGTTTGTTTCTCTATGGTTTCTCTATCTATGGCTTACTAGACGGTAATTTTTAGGAAAAGTCTCCTGAAGAAAATCGCAAATGTCTCTAAAAATTGTTACTTCGACTACTATAATTCGAAACTTAATTTTACATAACTCTTGTCTATGTTTGTAAATAACTTCTGTGAATTCACTGACGTACAGGCTAGTAGAAGGTGCGGCATGTCACGCGGGTCTTCTCCACAGTCACCCATCCTAGTCTAACAACATAACCAATACTAACCATCCAAGTACTAACTATTATATGATAATTGATAACTGTATATGAACTCTTAGTCGCTACCACCACTTGCAGTCAAAAGATAAATGCGTCTCGAAATCATTTAAAATTTTAGCCTAGTTAAGTCAAATGCTAAACAAAAAATAGCATTTGTTAATATGAATAATCCTGTACAAGCCAAGCTTTAGCCGTCAGTTTTACAATAAAAAATATGTGCAGTTTACTGTCACTCTTGTTGATTAATTATGTGGTAATTCCTTTGGTTTAATGACATTAGGATTATACTCGAATTACGGACATCGGACATTTGGTCGTTGGAAAACCAATCTTATTGCAGTTATTGCAATACCATGTCGTAAATTATGATGATTCATTTAAAAATAACGGCTGGTAAATACCTAATGCATATATGTAGGTATAGTTATTATTTATAGCAAGTAGAATTCTTCATAACTGATTTACACCGTTACATTGATAATGTAAAACAATCTGTTTCCCTTTTTTTTATTAATTCTTGCCGTGTATAGAAGATTTTCAAAAACAGACTAACCTACCTCTCGCTCACTGCGAGATTTGATAAGACGCTCTGAAGTAAGTTTAATTCAGATAAGAGAAAACCTAATTTTATTCATTCTTATCGTATATGGAAATCGCTATCAAGTAGCAGTATCAGGTATTACCAAATTTTGCTTGGAACTGTGGGCTATTATTTATTGGAGAAATTCAGATGAATAATTCTCGATTCCCCTGGGTTGCGCGTTTACGGTGTTTTGCGCCTACTTAAAACTTCGAGAAACTTATTAATTGTGTAAGAGTTTTCACAATCACATTTAAAGGAACTTCAAAGTTGCTTTTTAATACATTGGGTACAATTGTCCCAATAAGAGGATCCAAGGTACTTAAAGTCAACTTTAGCTAAATGTTCTTTGTTTTTTTGCATGAAATGCGCACTTACTGTTATTGAAACAATTTTATCCAAGGTATTAAAAAGCAACTTTAGCTAAACTACCTTTAAATTTGATTATGTTTTTCCAAAACTTATAGCAGGAAATATCCCATTATTTTAAATGTGGTTTGGTGTAAACTTGGTAGGTAGATACTCACGATCCGGAATTCCGTGAATGGGGATTTCCTTATTTGTTATTTACCGATTTTTGTAATAAGACGCGTTTTGTGAGCTAGAAAAAATGAATCACACAACATTTTTAAATATCTCATATCTCAAAACCAAAATTGGCTGACTCGCAAATTTTTTCAAAACTCATTATTTTAAAAGTGTTTAAAGGGCAACTTTTCACCCTAGATTTCATCAAGTGGTTATAATTGAACACCTTGAATAGCGAAGGCATGCAACCGCAACCATGGAGAGCTGCCGAATATGAGGTTCAAAGCAAATACTTCTAGCCTTATTTTTTTTCAACATATTAATATATGTAGACTTTGATATTAATATTGTACACATTTCTGGACATATCTTATTTAATCTATTAATATATGAAAACGTACAGTGTGATCCATCTAAAATAATAAAGTTGATAATCATCTGGCAACTTTCCGATTGTTATTTGTTTATTTTTTTAAATTTAGTCGGCTCTGTTAATATCTTGGAGCAATAAAAATTGTTGATAGCATTTTATAATACTATACAAAACCAGAGACCTTACATTTAGTTGATTAAAATAAAAACGATAACAAAATTAAAGCTATGGTTTGACATTGACATATTTCCATAATTATCATGAGTACCTTATACATAGGTGTAGTGAAAATCACGACAGTGAAGCGTTTAAATATACATTATTTAAACAAATTTAAATACACTCGTGGAAATCGGACTCACCTAAAACTATAGTCATTTTTGTATGGTTATATTTTCTAAACGCTTTTATCAATTTGACCAATTTTTTTTTTATTTCATTAAGCCATTATTGGACTGTAATGTAGGGTAGATCAATTGTCATATAACACGGTTAAAGAATATCTACAGGGTGATGTGTAGGAAAGTGTTTTTTCACCAAAATGTAAGCAGATATCTGAGATGCACGCAAAGTGGGGAAATAATTTTTATTGTGTCAAAAGATAGTTTTATTTGTGCTAAAAAAAATGTTTTTTAAAAATCCTTTCTACCTAGATTGGTTTCCAAATTATAGCAGTTTTTGTAAACCATTGCATTTGTGACTGATCACAGGTGCCGATTTTTTAAAATAAAACAAGTTGGCTTTGAAATGAAAATCGATCCTGTCACCTGTCAGGATGATGTTATGAAATTATAAGAGTTCGTGGAGGCCCCACCAGATATTAGTCCTATTTTTTTTATTTTTTGTAACATTTCTAGTTCATGTTTTTTGATTTTATTAATAAATAAGAACTTAAATTTTGTATATGATTTTTTAATTATAATCAGATTATTGCTAGGTGACAAGTGACAGGATTGATTTTCATTTCAAAACCAACTTATTTTATTTTAAAAAATCGGCACCTCCAGTAATCAGTCACAAATGCAATGGTTTACAAAAACCGCTGTAATTTGGAAACCAATCTAGGTTGAAAGGATTTTTAAAAAATATTTTTTTAGCTCAAATAAAACTATCTTTTGACACAATAAAATGTATTTCCCCACTTTGCGTGCATCCCAGATACTTGCTTATATTTTGATAAAAAAACACGTTCCTACACATCATCCTGTTCATATTCTATAACCGTGTTATATGACAACTGACCTACCCTACCCAATACAGTCCAAGTTTGGCTTAATGAAATGAAAAAAAATTTGGTCAAATTGATAAAACCGTTTCGATAATATAACCGTACAAAAATGACTATAGTTTTAGGTGAGTCGTTTCCAATTTCCACGAGTGTAAATTATCAGTGAGTTACTGGAGCTAATATTGTTGTTTTATATGACAAAAATAAATTACAATATAAAACAATTGGATATTAAAAATCGTATTTGTTAAACTAATTAAGATTTTTAATGGACCACCTTGTATATTATTTCATTTTTGAATAGAATATACTCTGAGGAATACGTTTATTTAGGGTCATCACGCATCACGCGACTAATTTGAGTGAGAATTGGGTTGATAATTCCAATCTGAAAATTTGACCATCTAAATTGTCACTTATAAAAGCTTTTTAACGCAAATAATTTCAATGTCGTTACTTTGGTTATACCGGAAGTACATGTCAATTATGTTATTTTTGAAGGATAATACATTTATTACATTTTTTGATTCGACTTGTTGATGGATAATGAAATTTCATAAGGATTGCCTATATCGTTTAAGTTTTTAAGATATTTTGATTTGTTTATAATATGGAAATAAAATGTTTGCACTCCTTCATTTGAAATGTGTTGTCTTCAAGAAAATTAAAGTTAAAGAGTGACCTACAGGGTGCTCAGAATTTAGTACCAACTTTGGTGAACTTCAAACCCTCAACGTGTTTTTTTTTTCAAATGGAACCGCTGTATATTTCTATGGTATCTTATGTCAAATTTTATTCTCTATTGATTTATAATTAGGATTCCCTATTCTCTTAGTTTTTCGGTTATTAATAATTTTTGTGAAAATTCCCGTTCCCCATTCAATTATAATAATTTCTAAAAAATGGTTATTAAAACAACATTAGCAGCAAATGAAAAATTTTATATTAGATTAATAGTAGTCTTAAACAATGAATTGCATAAATTGCAGTTGATTTCTTTGTATGGGGATATATTAAAAGTAAAATTTTTGCTTAGGCGGTATTAAATCTCAAAAACTTAATAAACATAGTGCAAAACAGGCTCTCAAAATGTAAATTCGGCATATATGAAAAGAACTACAACACTAAAATAAACATGTGTTTTATTGTGAGTAGAAAATAATTGTGGCTGAATATATAAAGCAAGAAGTTATTATAATATTTATTTATGTGTGCTGTTGTTCAACATGCTCTTATTTATTTATTTATTTTTTAATAAACTAAATTGGTTTGGGTTAGAAATTCACCAAAGTTGGTACTAAATTTTGAGTATGCAATCAGGTCAACTTTTTTGTATGCCTGGATAGCGCAATGATTCGAATAGTCAGTGTGACAGATTCCAAACGGAAAATTGCAATCATTATTTGTTTTCTTCAAAAATATATCTTGGAAAAGGTTATATTTAGATATAGGAAATCTTTATGAAACTCTCACTAATAATAAACGAGTGAAATCCAAAAATGTAATAAAAAGTATCATTTTATTAAAAATAACCAAGTTGTCAGTTACTTCCGGTATAACCGGGCGTGCAACGAAGTGTCAATCGACATTGCCACCTCAAATTTTTCAACACTTTGTCATGATCTTTTATTTGCCTGTCATATCAGACAAGGGACCTCCGGTTTTATATCCTCTACCTCGCCTAAATATGTGTATGTTTACTGACGTACAAGCTACTAAAGGTGGGGGCAAGCGTCCCGGGTTTTCCATCCAAGTACTAACCGCGAAAACGTATGTAGCCTTCACGACTACGTGAAGTAAATATTTTGTTGATTTGTAATTGCTATATGATTATAAGCACAAATACTTTTTGCATATAAAATTGGAGGGTGCAATATTTTTGTAAAATTTATTCCAATTATTTCAAGTGTAATTATTTCAGCCACAGGCTTTGGAACTGCCTTTGGAGCAACCCCAGCTACCACAGCTTCAACGGGTTTCGGTTTTGGTTCCACCTTTGGAGCAAGTAACCCACAACAAACACCAGGATTTGGGTCCACTTTTGGAACTCCAGCGTCTGGAGCCACAGCACCAACATTTGGTAGCACCTTTGGTGCTCCAGCTTCATCTGCAGCGCCAGCATTTGGATCAACTTTTGGCACAACAGCTTCATCAGCAGCACCAACATTTAACACTGGTTTTGGCGCCCCTGCACAGCAACAATCAACTGGATTGTTTGGTAGTACCACTGCAAAGCCCAGTTTATTTGGTACTCCTTCGACATCAGCTCCTAGTTTATTTTCTAACCAGACAGGTGGAACTAATTTGTTTGGATCTACTGGTACTACTACTACAGGTTTATTCGGTAATATTAGGAAAGACCTAAGGAATAATTCATAGGGACACATATGTTTTTTTAAGGAAGTACCAGCACTAGTACTGCTCCCAGCCTATTTGGTACAACAACAGCAACCCCATCTTTATTTGGGCAACCAGCTACAACTTCGACACCTAGTCTATTTGGTAATACTGGTGGCACTGGCACATCTACTTTTGGAGGTGGTTTGTTTGGTACGACAACTACAACTGCTCCATCTCTGTTTGGGAGTAGTTTTGGGACTACCACTACCACGGCTTCTATGGGTTTTGGTGGGTTTGGAACGAGTGGAGGTTTTGGTGGCTTTGGTACTGGAACAGGAGGCACTGGTTTGTTTGGCTCTACATTTGGTGCCAAACCTACCACTACACCCATTGGTAAGTTATTTACTTTATAAATTAAATAATAATTGTTAAATAGTTTAGTATTCTTCTGATTTCTTAAACTACAAATAATAGTGTATTATGATTATATTATTTAAGCTTAATACAAACATTATTGTTAGGGCCAACAGCCCCTAGTGCCGCAACTAAAAATCAACAAGTTGTAGCTTCAGTTTATGCAATAAATGTATTTAATGATGAACGGGATGATATTCTTAAGAAATGGAATATGCTTCAAGCATGTTGGGGAACAGGAAAAGGATATTATAATTCCAGCCAGCCACCAATTGAATACACTCCTCAAAATCCTTTTTATCGGTTCAAAGCAATGGGCTACAATGTTATTCCTGAACAAGACAATTCTGATGGAATAGTTAAATTGATATTCGAGAAGAAGGTTTCAGAGTTGCGGTAAGTGTATATGTAAATATGTAATAGGTAATATTTTAAAAAGTAAAACAAATATATACTTATTGACTATTAGAATATTATAATTGATACAGAAGTTTTCTTTATATAATGAATAATTTGTTACTAAAAATGGGAGAAAATCGCGACAGCGATTTTCGTTCCCATTTCTAGCCCTACCGGGGGTCCAGGCCTGCGGCCTGGGGTCACCCTTCGGGTGACAAAAGCATCTGGAATAATATTATTTTAAAGAAAATTCATATTAAAGAAATTTTGTATCTGGAATGATGATGTAATTATACTAAACGATTTTTTTTTATATTTTGATGAATTGTAAGAGTTTAAGGGTACTCTATTGTTGATGGTAAAACATCATAATTTTTTAAGTACTGAAAGTAGAATTTATTTTTAAGTAAACATTATTATCAATTTTATCAATGGGACCAAAAATATTGTAAATATTTACTTTTGTAAGCTAAAATGATGAATTTAATAGACTGCCTTAATGAACGAATTAATTCCAAACTTTACGTGCAGAAAGAATAAAAGCTACGGATAATGAAACAGAATAACTAAATACTAATACTAATAAATAATTGGAATTAAAAAGTAAAAAAAAAAAGTTTGCCTCGACCGTGACTCGGAACTCGCGAAATCAGCATTATCAAGTTTCGAATCGTATACGACTTTCCCGTTGCGCTACCAAGCCTGTTGTGAAATGTTTACCTTGAGACGTTTAAGTATTTCAACTGTACGTGTCAACCTGATAAAACTATTTTTACTGATTTTCTAATTGCAAAAGCATTTCGCTTCAGTATTTTGGCAATCAAAAGTGTTTGGCAGTCAGTACTATTGATTCCGTTAGCAATATTTCTTGTAGGAAAAGAACCTATCTGAAGTTTAATTAATTTGACAGTTTTCGTGGGAGGTGTTTGTCTCGTTAGTGCGATCTCACATCGGTAGATAAAATGAGAAAGAAGTTGAGAGGGACGCGACTCGAGATTTTCGAAGACGAAATAGACGTAGATGGAGTCGACGTACGGTCTCGAAAAAAAATCGAACCGTGAAGCCTTTCTCGAAGCCGTAAAAATTAGAAGAGTGGCGTGGGGGTCCCGCGAAAAGTCGGAATTTCGGCAGGCGTGACGGGACCATTAGGCGCGAGGACAAACGCCGGTGCTAGCCGCATCTCTCTCGCCGAACGGCGATCGACGAAAATTTTGCAGAGGTTTTTTGAAAAGGCGTTTAAATTGGGAAAACGCGTAGGAAACGGGACGAAAATACCCCTACGCATTGGAGAAAGGCCGGGGGCGTCCTCCGGTGGTCCGCGGAGATCGTTCCGAGATCGCCCCACGGAGGAGATAGCTTTGAAACTTTGCGGATTCGACGACGGAATTTAGAGCGAGACAGAATCGACGCGTTTTAATATATATGGATAAGTTGGGAATGTAACTGTCATAATACATGAGTACTTAAATTATTATTCTTTAAACTCTATATTCATATACATATTAACTTGTTTTACTATTTTCATCATGTATTTCACAAACATTTGTAGATCTTCATATTTTCTTTAAAAGGAAATATTTCAATTATGAATTTATATTTAAAAAACTAATAATTTCAGAAATCAACATGATGTTTTGAAAAATGGGATCGCGGGTATACTTGGCAACAAACCAAATTTAGCAGTAGAAATTGTACAAATCAAAGCTGTATCAGATACTCAGACTGAAATAAAGATTACTGTATCTGAGAAGGGAGTAACAGGTAGTTGTCGAAAAATACCTGCATCAGATTTATCTGCCTTTTTGAATCAACCAACACAGAAGCAGCAACTTTCTAACGTTGGTGTTGTGGCAATAGCTCCTTTTGTGACCCCAAGTAAAGCAGAATTGGAAGAATACTTAAAGCAACCACCCTCAGGTTAGCAATATATGTAAATGATATATTTTTTTTATTCTGTTCGGGAAGTCTTTTAGAAAAAGGAATAAATTATAAAATTTATTTACAAAAATTGTTTTACACCATTGTACGTCAGTTGAACATTTTTATTTAAAAATAAAATATGTATTTTTTAGGTATAGACTTACAAATGTGGCAGGCTGCCATTCAGGACAATCCAAACCCAAAAAAATATATTCCGGTGCCCATAAATGGGTTTTCTGATTTAAGATCTCGAATGTTACATCAGGAATATCAGACAGGTTTGCACCAGACATTTTTAGAGAAAGTTAATAAGGAGATAACTGAGTTAAAAACAAAACATTCATCTTCTATCGCTCAGATATCAGAGTTAAAACAGAAATATTTAGAACTGCAACATAGGATTTTAAGGGTAAGAGTTAAACTAAGTAAATAGTATATGAAATATACAATCTATGTATTTTTGGTTTTAAGATTTTGGTTAAGCAAGAAAGCACGAGAAAAGTAGGAATTGCAATTCAACCAGAAGAGGAGATTCTAAGGGGTAGACTGGAAATGATGCACGCTCAGTTAAATGTTCCAAAACAATTTAAGGTTGATATAAGTGAACAATTTTTTTAAAGCATTTTAATGTATTACACATTTTCACTTGACTTAATATTGTTAGTATGTAAAGCAAGAAATTTCTTTAATATAATAATATAATAGAGAATGAATGAATAATTTACAATATTAATATTTATGAGGTGCTCTTACGGTTTTATATTATTAGTCGATAAATAAGGCTTTTATTTTTTAAATTGCAAATAATTTATTCAAAATATTTTAAAGTCTACGAATAAAGGCAGTTTTTTCTATATATTTCTTTTCTAAAATGTTTCCCTGAAGAAAGGTGTAGGTGTGTTAAAGTTTTAAAAAATTTATTTCCAAAATAGCTTCTGAGAATAATTTGAAAATTTTATTGTTTCATCATCTTTAAATAGAAAATCATTGTATTATTTTGTGTTCGAGTAATTAACATTTTTTATAAATTCCATAAAATTTAATCTGGACAATAGACAGCCACTAACAACACCAGCAATACTTTTTTTTATTTTTTAAGAGATAGACATAAAAATGCTGTTAAATTTTGATTTAAGGCAGTGACGCAGCAATTAAAAATAAAGCTACGACAGGCATAAATCTCTGATAATTGATTACACCATTTATCACTGAAAACTTCAGAGCATGAAGCGTGTTTAATATAATCTACTTACAAATTTTAAAATTATTTTCAGAAGCCATTTTGGAAATAATTGGAATATATTATTATTTTGTAGAACTTTAACATCCTGTTTCTCCTCGGTACACCATTTTAAGAAAAAGTTTATAGGAAGACCCGTCATTATTTTAACTTGCTCTGTATGCTTCTGAAGTTTTAATGTTGATTTTTGTTACACTCTGTATATAATTCACTTAATTTAATTTACTGGGGCTGCAGTGTAGGTTGTGGTAGACCGCATACTTAAATTCAAATTGTATATTTCTAGGGACAAATAAATGAACTGCTGTCTCATGTTAAAATGATGGAAGGCACTCAAAAACAGAATAATCAGAACTACAGGATAGATGTAGAGGCCCAAGAGGAAATCAAACAGTTTTTGAAATTGCAACAAAATGGTATAGCACAGTTAATAAACATAATTAATAATGATCTGCAGGCCATTAAGATCATAAATGAAGGAATGAAGCAGATTGTGCCTGGTAGCCAGGTTGGTTAATATTTTCAGTATTTTATTCAAAAGGGATACTAAGACAAGAGAGCTGTATTTATAAGTAGGCATCAGTTGTTAAAATTGCTAAATTTATTAATACAGCACAATAGGTAGGTCGAACTGTGTATGATATAATAGTCCAGGGTTAACATTGGCTTGGATTTGTGCTGTTTTTTCTTGTAGCCTTTCTTTTATCATTTTTGAATAGAGAGTATTGGACTGTTCCAAGAAAAATATTTTTTTATTATATTTTTACCTATTACAGTTAAAATAAAGAATTATGCATGATTTCTTAAATATTTTTTTAGTATTCCAGAATCCATTTAATATTGCCTTAATTATTTTATGATTATATCTGATCAAGAACTAGTAGCCAGACTGTAAAAATGTTTGGATTATATTGCTTTTATCAGTGCAAAAGTACTGAAAAAGAAAATCATTTTTATTAGGAATAATTGTGATGTATTTATATAGATACTTAGTTGAGTATTTTTTTTTTTTTAATTAAATATTATTGCGGGCTTATTGTAAAGTGGCGACCGGTGATATATCCGCAATTCTGGCAACATAGGGATAGAGGTCAGAGCTTGTCCTGAAACAGGTGACTAATCGAATTCTTATTGGTCCATAAAAATAAACAAGTGCCGGCATTCGGTGAAATTCAAAGATATGCAAAGGAGTGTATATTTTCCACTTGTAATTATTATTCTGGTTATTCATTCCCAGTAGCGTAGTTTGATGGGGTAGGGTGTTTCCCTATTAGATATATTTTGCGATCTTAATATAATGAGTAATAATGCTTTGCAGACAAACGAGGAAGGTGATAGCAAATGTTATACTGTTATGTATTATACTATTATTATTATTAATATACTGTTATTATGTTATAATGTAGAGTACAGTGGTCCAAAAAATAGATAATTTTTATTTTTAAATAATTAGGTGGACTGCACCATTGAAAAATTCTATTTATAATTTAAAGGTGTGCCTACAACAAGGAAGTTACTCCAAAAATTAATAGAGGACATGGAATTTCCTTACGGAAAAGATTCCCTAAATAAGCTACTTAAGGAAAACGGTTTTTATTGGCAAAAATGCCAAAATCAACTAAACATTTTAATGGAGAGGCCTAATATTTTGCACTGGTATAAATATATAGGAGTTATTAAAAAATTTCACGAAGAAGGCTGCAATATTGTTTCCTTGGATGAGATAAGGGTAGTATAAAGTTTCACCATATGATATCCGTACGCCACTGATCGTTACATTTGGTGGTACATTATGCAATTTTTTGTACGCTTTCTCCTTTTCGTTGCTTATCAAGAACCAGTTGTCAGACTGTAGGGTAGGGGAAGTGTGGGAACAGTGTTACACAGGGAACAGTGTTACACAGGGAACAGTGTTACACCTGAAATTCCCGCCTTATTGTCAAAGCTGTTAGGTTGGTATTGAGATAGTGTAACAAGTTAGTTATGCCTCAAGTGTCAGTTGTGTTTGTATGCAAGTTCTGCTGTTTTTGTTAAATCAGGTAAGAAAAGTAATTTTTATAGGTGCAAAAATTACAAAATGTATAATTTCATAGTGAGCATTTTTTGGATACACTGAATTTTAATCAATGGGTAATATACTAGGTAGGTAGGGGCATGCTTTAACTTCATTCTGCCAGAAGGAGATAACCTCTAAACATATATGGTGGTAACAAGTACAGTTTGAAATAAAATTCGTAAAGTGGGAACAGTGTTACATATAAATGAAGGGTACAGTGTTACATGTAACACTGTACCGCAAACTGACATTAAATTTATATTTAGTGATTATTTTTGTTTGAAACGATGTTTACTGTTACAATCGTTAATTTTAATTTATCTTTATAGATAGAATGCCACGCAAACCGAAAACTGATAAAAAACTTAAAAAACTGGATGAACATCGACTGAAAACGGCTGTACTGAACGTAATAAACGGATGGTCAATTCGTAGTGCAGCTAGAGAAGCAGGCCTTTGCCACCAAACTTTAAAAAGATATGTTTTAAAGTACAAAAACACAGATCCCGAAGAACGTCATAACATAATTTATGCACCAAAATATAAAATAAATAAAGTGTTCAATAATGAACTCGAACTTCTTTTAAAAGAATATTTGATAAAAGCATGTAAACTACATCATGGGCTAACCAGACACAATGTTAAACGGTTTGCATACCAAATAGCCATAAAAAATAACCTTAAGTTCCCAACATCATGGCATAAAAACCAAATGGCCGGTGAAGATTGGTTGAAGGGCTTCCGAAAAAGACATCCTGCGTTATCAATTAGAAAACCTGAGGGCACCAGTCTTTCAAGGGCAACAGCCTTCAACGAAACGAATGTCAAAGATTTCTTTGATAATTTGGCAACTGTCTATACTAGGTTTACAGATTTACAAGCTACGGATATTTATAACTTGGATGAAACCGGCCTGACAACCGTACACAATCCCCCAAAAGTCCTTGGACCAAAGGGGCAAAAACAAGTAGGCCAAGTTACCTCAGGTGAGCGTGGTGTTTTAGTTACAGCCTGTTGTTTCATCAATGCTGGCGGTCAAGCAGTTCCCCCCTATTTAATTTTTCCAAGAGTGAATTTTAAGTCACATATGCTCAACGGTGCCCCAAATGGCTGTGGGGGAAGTGCTAATAAGAGTGGTTGGGTAAATGGAGAAGTATTTGTACAGATTTTAAAACATTTTGTGAAGTGCGTTAAATGCACAAAAGAAAAGCCAATAATTCTCATAATGGATAACCACGAATCGCACATTACTATAGACAGTTTGCAATTTTCGAAAGACAACGGGATAATCTTGGTAACGCTACCTCCACATACAAGTGGAAAATTACAGCCGCTTGATAAAACTGTATATAAATCGCTAAAAACCAATTACAATGTTGCATGTAATGAGTGGATGATATCTAACCCGGGTCGACCTATTAACATATATGACATTGCTGGCCTATTTGGTAGAGCTTATTTTAAGTCGTTTACCCCTGAAAATATAACTAATGGCTTTAAGTACACAGGCATATGGCCTATGAATAGAGATATTTTTTCCCCCGATGATTTTCTGAGTTCCTATGTCAGCGATAGGCCTGCATTTGAAATTAACACTACAGAAGATGCTGAAAACCTAGACATTAATGATTTACATGATACAGACATAGCTGCTCCAGGGATATCGGTTCTCGAAACATCTGTGTTACGTCCATCGACACCTAAAATGCCCATAGCCGGACCATCATCATCCGAAACACCCGTGGTAGGACCTTCGTCATCCAAAACACCTGTAGCAGGACCATCAAAAATTTTACCATTACTCAATACTAGTGGGGCAGCTGAAGTAACAGCTACAGTACTTTTTTCTCCTGAGGAAATTAAACCATATCCGAAGGCACTACCTAGAAAATCAATGGTGGCACGAAAAAGAAAAGGGAAGAGTAAAATCCTAACAGATACGCCTATTAAGACGCAAATTATAGAAGAATTGCAGTTGCGACAGCAGAAGAAAGAAACCAAACTGACAACAATCAAAAAGAAACAAGTAAAAAAAGTGAAAAAGCAAGTTTTTTCTGATTCATCGTCCTTGTCATCTAAAGAAAGCTTAGTACCTACTTAACGACAGTAGCGATGAAAATTTAAGCGAAGTAAGCTCTGAAGTCGATTACAACGATATTGTGATAACTAAAGGCGATTTTGTAGTTATACAAGAGGGTACTGTTAAAGGAAAAATTATATATTCAGTAGGCGAAATAATTTCTGAACAAGAGAAAGAAGTGGATGTTTTATATTTGAAACATATCCCTAATTTTAAATTTATTAGAACTGAAGCACAGTATGTTTTCAATAAATCGCAGATATATCGAAAACTTCCGAATCCAGAACCTTCTGGTGCAACAGAAAGGAGCGCAGATTTGTTAACTTTTAAATCAAATTTGAATACTTTTATGAAGGGAATGAGATGTTTAAAATAATGTCCTTATTTCATATTTGCTACTAATTTTGGTTCTTCTAATGTTTTCTGAATAAAAACAACATTTATAATGATTCATCACTATGAATGAATGTTTAGGAATTTAAGTTTAGGAAGAAATGTTATGATTTTGTTTGTTTATTTCAATAAATATCTTTGTTTTACTTTAGTTATTATTATGTACCTGGAAAATATCTGAAACGCTCACCAGGTTGCTGTAACACTGTTCCGATGCCTCATGTACCACTGTACCCTTATACTTGGGTACAGTGTTACGCATATTATTATTGAGGTTTTTTTTGTTTATTTTACGTAAAACTTGATATTATCAAAAATTGGTAATTCATAAATGTAGGGAGGACTATACTTGTCTGACCAGTTTTTTTTTTAAATTTTACACAAGTTATTTCATAGTGTAAAAAAATCTGGAAAAAAAAGTGTTACACTGTTCCCACACTTCCCCTATATACAATGGATTGAAGCCAATATGGCACCAGAGAAGAAAAAAATGCCTTTAATCAATTACATTTTCAATTGTACATGACTGGTATCTAGTCGATTGCATTGTGATGAACAATTACCAAAATACCAAGGCCTTGTCAGCATTAAACCGATAATAGCAGGGCCATGACAAGTACCTACCCTAACATGTTACTTTCCCTTTTATTATTTTAAATAATAAAATGTAGTACAACTTCGTGTTACAACATCCCGATACTGCTCCTTCCTACTATCCTTGCAGGTCCAAGTTATCAGAAGCAACTGAGCCATTCTTGTAAATCATCAAGGGTTTCCACTTTAGTACAAAATACTCCATTATAAAATGACCCCTTGCAGATTCCTATACAACAAAGTGATCTCATGCGGTTCTCGAGGTCCCATACATGAATGTTATATCCCGTTCTGGGCAAATAATGTGAGACTAGTCTGTGCCTAATATATCTGCTGTGAATGGGAGATATTGTGTTTTTTTAAAGAACCACTTTCAAACCTGTAGGGAATAATGTACAGGTAGTATCGCTTTGGCAAGTTTAATGTGGTAGCTTGTAGTGTGGTAGCAGCCTCGTGTAATAATCACCTTATGTAATACACGTGCGTAAGCACGTCTCAATTGATCTGCTTTGTTTTTATACATACAATTTCATTAACTATATCTTAAATTTTGTTTTTAACCACTAAAATATAAAATATGTTATAGAAGCCCAGGTCCTTTGTCTTATCTATTATCTGACTGCTAATTTCCATTTTCACGTCACCATTAAACCACTGCTGTAAAGTTTGCATAATTAAGTAAGTGTCTATCAAGAAATCATGCCCACAAATGAAAAACTGATAGTATCTTTTGCCTTGCTTCACTATAAATTTGAAACCATGTCTGTCAGTTCGACATTTGGATACAATTTTGTTCCAAAACTACTAACAGTACGGTATATACATCTAACTTGGTTGCCAGACATTAATAAGCAACTGATGAACTACCAAAAACTAAAAAGGTAAGTCGCAATTAGACTATCAATATTTTCGATATGACGATATTTTTTTACACAAGTTCTATTAGAATTTCTTAGAATTTTTTTCGCCATATCAGTGCAATTTTAAGGAACACCCTATAGTTGTACTGTATTGGAATGGAAAAAAAAATCTAATACACTTGTTTGCACAGCGTAAAAAAATAAAAAATAATAATGCAGACACAAGTGTAAGAGGTGAAAGGAATTTAGAATCTTCCTCTTGATTCCAAAAATATTTGGGGTGTTTTTACTATTTGAAATATATAATCTTAACTATAATTTATACTAATGTTTATTCAAAAAAAAAAAAATAATTACAATATACATCATATATAAGAAAATTCAGTGCACAAACAAAAGATGGAAGTAACTAAGAACATTGCTTGTTTGTGTTACAGCCTAACAATCTTCTCTAAAATAAAAATGTTTGCAATGTTTATTTACAAAAAGTTAATTAATGTAAAGGTATTTAAACATTCCAATAAAAATTAGAGGATTATACTGATAAGTGTTGCCATATTTTCCAAATAAGGAAGTCCAAACTTGAAAATTGTAAATTGTAATTATTGTAAAGAGAAATGTGCTTTTATTGCTGCATTGGGTAAAATTTTAACACCAGGACAATAAATGGAAATTAAAACATTTTTTTGTTAATAGTAGAAATATTTTGACAGAAATTTCATATTTACTTACATAAAACACACTCATTGTCTATGCAGCACATACTTAAACTTAACCATACAATTAAGAAATAAAAAAAAACAATACTTTTCTAAAACATGTGTGTTATATTATATTGTATAAACACAGTTAATACAAAACAAAATGTGACTCGAGGTTAAAACACAGAAGAAGTAATTTCAATGTTAGAAAAGGTCATTCACATGTTTAGTATACCTGTAAACACTACAATATATCTACTATGTTCTGTTGTGTAACATCTTCAGTTCATGTTACATCTTTTAAGGCACCTTATCTAAGAATAGGACATTTTTCATAATTAACCTGTACTTCTTTGATAAAAGTATATTACTATTAGTGAGTCCCACGAGTTTTTGGCCAGTTGATATCTCAAAAATTATTTGAACTATAAATTTCAAATTTGGTTTTTTAAAGAGTCGACAGTGTTGTCCATTTCTAGTTACAAGAACTTTATTTCAACATCACATTTCTGATCACTTGAGATTAACTTCAAAACATTAAATAGGACACCTTAAATTTAAATTGTATGTTATTATAATTTTAGGAGAGCCTTCCCAATACCATATCAACGATTTTTCGCCACTACAGTAATAATAAACAGCTTGTTACGAACATTTCTTAATTTTTATTTACAAAACATAGATAGCTTCGTAATCCAATTCATTCTAATGTATTATACATTAGTGAAGAAGGACATCAATTTGAGCATTAAATTGATGTCCAAATTGCAAAATTGTAGTTCACATTGTTTTAAAAAAAGATACAAGTTCCTGAGAACTACACTGAGATATTCCTGAGATACTATATACCTACAGAAGAGTAGTGCAGATGCAGTGCACTAGTAGAAGTAGATGCAGTGTATCACAATGTGTAGCTACTTATAACACCAAACCACAGACAGTTATTTGGACTTATTAGATCCATTTATGTCTTATTTAGGTCTTATTATGAGTATTAGTGTAGGTACTCAGAGTAAGTACAACTGACACATACCTACAAGTTTGTGTTGTATAAGCATTTTATTCAGTCAGAATATTTATTGTGAATACTTCTTTTCTCCTCTTTTTTATTATTTTACACGTGTGTAATTCCAAAATAATTTGTGCTGATTGATATTATCCTATTAAAACAAAGGTACACCTTATGGTAAAGAAACCTTCAAGGAGAAAGCCAACATGTCAAAAAACACTCTGAAATGTGTAACATTGCTATTTTTAAGTGTATACAACAACTAAATGAGTACCTATTTAATTGCATTGACATATTGATACAATATGTACATAAAAGGGTTATGGAGGTAGGTTGCCAGTATTTTGCAAATGAGGTCTAAAAGAGTGAATATTTAAAAACATAAACAAGGTTTTCGTCATAGTACTTTTATTGACTGGAAGAATGTGGGTGGGGCAATATAATACATTTTTTTACAAGAGTGAACCTAACTTTTATGTATTCCTAATACTATATGTATAATTATATGCATTAACTAAAGTTATATTGTTTATACATATATAAATTATTTTGCGAGCCTTCAACTTGGTTTTTCTATTAGGGTGAAACTGTGCAAAAAAACAATTTTGGCAAGCAGAGGAAATAGGTGAATCTAAGATTCCTGTGATTATTAAAACTAAGGCACTGGATAATTATTGTATGACAAACAGTAAAAAATTTACTGTTTCTAATGTTCTTTCTATCATTAACATTTGATACAAAAATGTTTACGTTCATTACTGGACTATTTTTTGGTTTCAGTGACAACATTGCGTCCCTAGGAAATAAATGCTTCTTTTACCTCCTCCTTTGGGACAATACAATTTGATTTTATTTCCATTCCTGTAAAAAAAATTCAGATCAGAATTTCGGTTTAAAAATAATTGTTATTCTTATCCTGTAACCAAGTAAACCGGAGAGCACCTTCTCATAACTAAAATTGATTAAGGAACTATTTATTTCTGCACCAATTCACTTGGATTCATAATTATGTATTTAGAAATGATTAAACACAATAACACAAAACAGAAATAATTGTGAACATTAATCTAAAATGAAGTTATTTGAGTTGTGTTATGGGAGGCATCGGGCATTGTATTGATTAGATAATTTTTATTTTATCACCTTTTTATAACCTGCAAAAATAGGCTGGTTTAGAGCAACAATTATACGAGAAATTGTACAATCGTTGGGTTTAGATTCTACATAAACTTGGTGTTAAAAATGTCCAACTGGGATCCATTATAAGCATACCATATAATTAAGAAAAACAATAATCATCCACCTTATTACTGAATTGCAAAATTGTACTGAATTTTTGTTGTATGTATTATTTATTGTAAATTGCTGGGGACATTTATACATTTTTTATATTGATGTAAGAATGAAAGGAAAATACCAATGTATTCATATCATACAGTGTGTCCCTCTGAATTTTCCAAAATATTCCTTATTTGATAGATTATTTTATACAGGCACCTAAATTTTTCTGATGTAGATCAGAAAATTTGATGCATATCAAATTAGGGATATATGAGAAACTTTTATGGAAAATATTGAGGTTGTAAAGATTTTAAAGCTTTTTGAATATTTTGCAATATTTGGGTTGAACATTATATCACGAATGCTCTGACATACGGTTCGTGGGTATTTCTAATTATGAGGTGTGCTCAAAAATTTTTTTTGCTCGAAGCAAGTTTTACAACAGAACAAAAATTATAATAGTATTCATATCTCACAAATATATTTAATTAGTTTTCTGATTACATATTTTAAATATTAAGAAAAAAATTGATATAAAAGATATATCAAAAAAATAAGGGAGATAGCAGAGTTGAGAAAACTCAAATGAATACCTTGTACTGTTAATTTATATTCTGTTTTAACAGTATATACTCAAATTCATTATATTAAACCCTTTTAGTGGTTTTATCTAGCAATCTTCCGTACATGAGCTCTGTTTAATTATATTAATAAATTTCATTTGTATTTGATTAATGAAATAACATTATAAAGGCTTGTATTGCCTGTAACTATTTATTTGTGGTGTTATCTGGACATTCTTTTATATTTATTGAGTATGTTAAGGGCTTAGGTATATGTTATTAATGTAACGAAACATTAATGTAACTTAATAACAATACAACAAATTGGAATAAGGTATTTATTTTATGTTAATTATTAATTATAAAATACGATACATATAAATATTATAAAAAAAAAGTTATCACAATAGTTATTGCCATATTTTATAGGAGTTATTATAATTATATAAATCAACACAACTTTGACAAAAAACAAAACAACGAACACAACAATAATACTGCTAAATCTAATCACTCGCTTAAATAATTAGTAGTCTTTACGGTGAATACTTAAATCTAGAGGCACGTCAATGTCCATATTTTCGTAGTTACTGACTTCATAAGTATTAAACATCCGTTTTGGTTCAGGAATATAAGGATCAATAAATTTGTTCCAACTTATGTTTTTTTCTTCATTTTTTAAGTTAATTAGGGCCCCTATCCTGAAGATATCACCTGTTTTAGTAAGACAGTTCGAAACGCAACAGACTCGGTTACAATTACATGGATGTTTTATGACGTTTTCCCTGTAAATTGTTTCACCGCTTGGGGTGTAAATTGGTACCCTCTCTTCATGCCTACTTGGATTTATTTCAGGAGTTTTAGTGATATGAGAGTTGTTAGTGTCCTTAACTTGTTCATGGTTTTGGTTATTCTCGATGTTCTCATTTACAAAGTGTTTATATGTTTTAACATGTTTCCTTAAGCTGCTAGGGTCAGTGTAACGTTTTGGGCATCCAGGTACCTTGCATTGATAAGGCTTCTCGACTTGATGTGTTCTAGTATGTTTAAACCTGTCACTTGAGTTAGAGTAAGCTTTATTGCAACCAACCACTGGACAAACATATGGTTTTTCTCCACTATGCGATCTGGAGTGGATTTTAAGATTTTCTGCTCTTGAAAATGACTTTTCACACTGAAAACATTTGTGTGGCTTCTCATTTGTGTGTGTACGTACATGAACTAACATTTTGTACCTGCAACAAGTAATTTGTGTTTACTTCCCAAAAAATTTTTTATACGCAATTTCCATTTTTGTTTGGCAGTTGTTTTAATAAAAAGTATTAGGAAAATTTCAAAAATAAGCATAATAAAATCTGTATACCATAAATTTTGAATTATTCTGCAATTCTGCTTGTCACTCATAGCAAGTGAATATCACTGTATAGGTATCTACTCGACATGGGTGCTTATTGTTACATGTTTAAAAATGTATTTTGATATAAAACATGAAAAATATCCAATAAAATATCTATTTGCTCATTTAATGCTCAAGAAAAGTATGCCATTAAAAATGTTCTAAGTATTTATGAACAAATTCTACCATAAAAGAAATGTTGAATTATATGTAGGTATACATAATTATTTTTCTACTCATGCCTATACATACTCATGTATGTATAATAATAGTAACAATAATCAAAATAATACAAATAAATGGCCTTAAATTTTTGTGAACTAATTAGGCAATAAAAAAAATAAGTTTTACCTTGCATTAAATCCCTTATTATTTCTAGAGCAGCCTTCCCATCCACAGTAAAATAGACCACCTAGGCCACTAGCAGAATGCACCTTTGACACATGTGAAGCTAACTGATCCAAAGTGGGGAAAATCATTCCACAGTTCTTCCAGCAGCATCGAACATCAGCCTTTTCAGTGTTCTTTATAATATTGCTCATGGGTTGAATTTGCTTTGGTGAAATTTCCACACTTGAAATTGAATTATCGCTGTCACTCTGTGGGAGAGAGCCAATTTTAGAAACTGATCTTACATAAAACATAGTTGTGAAAAAATAGATGATTTTTTTACCTGAGTACTGTTTGGTGAAGATGGCATCATTAAATCTTCCGACATCTCCATTCTGGGATAATAGGGCTCAAATGGTCGAAAATATGAAAACTGATCCTGAGTCGGTACAGTGTATGGATTGTAGTACTGTAATGGTTGTCCCTCTACCATCCTGTGAGTAGAAGAAATGATCATCTTAGACAAAATTTGCTCACACTTAAACAACTGATGAAATACTAATGTTCCTTCAGATAAAACAACATCTAATAATCATCATTTTGACAAAATAGATCATTTATATAAACTTGGTAAATAACTAAGATACATAATCATTGTCTGTCTTTATTTAATTAGCACTTAATAGAGGAAAGATGATTATTTGATGCTTTTTAATTGCTTTGGTATTAAATATTTAATGAAATGTTGATAATGTCACTTTGAGATCCAGGGTCGGCTCATAAAATTGGTTTGTAACAAATCGATATTCATTAAGATGATAGTTGATGAAATATTTTGTATGAATTATTTATTTGTGGCTTGTAAACTATTGTATTTTTATGTTTATTTGATTAGGCAAAAATACTTTTAAGAAAAAATAATCAAATCTTCCAAACACTTATATGAAAGACCCTTATGTATATTACTGATCTTTTTGGCCATGTGTCGCATACCCCTCTTTCCCCCCGTTTTTTACATAATTATAGTCATACAATTTTCAAATTGGGCATGACGGAAGTACCTTATAATGATCACTTTTTGCTAAAAAAAATCATTTTTGCCTCTTCCAGTTTTACTGGAAGTAATACCAGCTCTCGATTTTTATATAGAACACACTGAATATTATTACATTTTTGGGATCTATGCCATTTTCTGAATCCAACGATATAACATAAGTGACATTTCAGCCGTGCAGTATTACTTGTTGGATTCTATTTTACTTTTGAAGTTAGAGTGCCTTAACCATCCCCGATTAATTCTAATGGACCATAGCATCCATAAAAAAATAGAGTTGCGTCAAAAACTCTACTTCTCTACTCTATAAAAATTCTTAACTTATAGGACGTTAAAATTGTTTAAAGTAATTAGGTATATGTAGACATGATACTTGTTTTTTTTGTAAATAATAGGTATTATAATGATACTCATCAGGTATCATTAGAATGTACAACCAGAAGTGGTAACAAAGTAATTTTTATGTCTAAAAATGGCCTTTAATAGCTACTTCCGCCATGTCAACTTGTATGTAAAAATAAGGGGAAGAAGATGGGTACACAATGAATCTGTGTTATGTGTGTTATGTGTGACCTATATACATATGAAGTTTCAGTTTTATTTATTATATACTTTTTAATTTTGAATTGTTTGTCCATTTTTATTCATAAAATACTTACAGCTATGCTAAACCGTTAATAACTAACAGTTCAAAAAACTCTGGTCTTTTGAACTCAAGGTCTTTTTTGAACTCTGGTCTTTTCATATTAATGGTGATGCGCATTTATGCCCTTATTTATTAAGAAAATATCTGATGCATTTTTTTATTTACACCAAAAAAACCTATGTTATATTTTTATATTTAAAATTCTTCCCTTTTAGAATAATTTCTTGAGTGATGTAAGCCTAAAATGCTATGATGAGGAAAGTCAAAAGACAATTCTGTCTGTGTTCTGTCAATCAATCTAGACTTATTTTTATTACAGGCACTTCAGTTATAGCTACAGAAAAGAGCATAATCTCGCTGAATTCAATGATCAAATATCCTGATTCTTAGGAATTCAAATTAGAAACAATACTGAATAAATTAATTACTCCAGTTTTCGATCAGGCGTTTTTTGTTTACTCGTCGTGTGGTAAGGCAGCTATCGTGGAATCTTTGAATAATTTCAATGTCGGTGAAGTAGTATCTTCAGCAAAATATATTGTAGAAATACCCTTGTACTTCAATGTGTCCTTTAGAGTATTTTTCCTAGAGGGGTTGGTTCTGGGATGTTTTGTTTTAATTAATACATAACTGCAAAAAATCGGCAATTATAGATTGTAATTTTGGGATTCCCAAATTTTGAATCAGTCCCTGTGTATTATTACAATTGCTGGGGGCAAAGTAGTACCATATTTTGATTTACAATGAAGAAAGTCATATTAATGTCAATAATAACCAGTAAAATCCGGATTCGAAGTTTTTATGGTCACAGGGGTCTGATAACACAAGGAACATGATCATTGACTGACCTGAAAACCGGTTTAAACTGGATATTGATAAGACGTATCACTTTACTTGAATTACATTTTTGAGAATAATGTCTGATAATGTTAAGTATGATGGATTTTATTGTAATAAATGAGCAAATTTACATTTAGAAATATAAAAAATGCGCAGTGAATTCGTACATGATGTTAGATTTATCGCGGGCCGCACGAAATATAAGATACGGGTGTCTTAACAAAAAGTACCTATTCTTATATTAATTCTACCATGAAATTAACTTCGAGAGTTTTGTTTTCAAGTTCAAAGATTTTCAAACTAAGAAACCGCACAGATTTCGAACCTGCCTAAACAAGGTAGAAAAGTCAACGCTCGCATTAACTCAGAATTCAATATTTTTTAAAACTAAGGTATAAAGATGAATTTTATTGACATCTTTATCAAAATCTAGGCATTGTCAGTATTTAGATCTTAAAGAGTGAAACATTATTGCGGAATTTTGAGTTGAAAATATGGCTCGCTCAGAATTGAGTTTTTTATAGAAATTGAAGTCGTAGTCGAGTACGTAGTCACGCATTCTAAGAAATGAGAGATTTTCATGCTCCTTTTGTCTCATCACCATTGGTAGGTCCATTTAGATCTGTCAACTGCTAAGCTTCTTTCATATCGTTCACTCATACATCTTAGATCTTCTAATTTTCAATTTTTCAGCTTCCCCTTACATATTTTTGTTTATCATACATCATCCATCATGTATATGTGACCCACCCACTTTGTTTATAAATCTTCTCCTTTTATTAATTCTAGTATAGGTCCAAAAATTTTACTGGAATAAAACAGGCTCTTTTAAACGCTCTTGATTGATTTTCATTACTGTTCGCTATTGTCGATGTTTCGAAGCCACCAGTTACCAACTATGCGTTATTGCTATGCATGTTTTTGCATGCAAAATACTTCGTTTTAAAATCCATGATCTAATTTCACCAGGACATTATTTATATTCGTGGATTTAGTTCTATAGTCACTGATACAAAGTAATCAAATATTATTACTTTTTCGATTTGGGTGCCACTGACGTTTGGTCGTTGAGGAGAGCAGTTCAGTCTGAAACTACGTCGGTGATCAAAATCACGTGCAACTATCGCCATATCGTTCCGTATCCTCAAGTTATAATAGAGATTATTTTATATGAAATGTCAGTAATGTACAGTAGCAGCAGTAGTCATATCGGTAGTTAATTTCTCGTTGCATCACCCGCTAATTTTTACTGTCTTTCTGTCTTTCCAAAAACAACCACTTACACAAGTGAATTTAGGTGGGGTGAATTTTTCAGATGAGTCGTAACTTTCAAGAAACCTACGTAGAAACATTAAATTTGACAAACGCGATTCTCTATAATAAGATAATAAAAAAAAAAGAAGTGGCTACGGTTTTGAAGACCAGAAAGGGAGAAATGTGATACAAATGAAAACACAATTTGATATTTGCATCATAGGAGTGTCACCTGAACGGAACACAAAAATTCATAGGATTAAAACCTGCGACATTTTTTAAAGAGAGATTTATAGATATTTGAGGCCAAAACCCTTGTTAAGTTGACTCTAGTAAGTTAAGCTTATATAATGTATTTGTATTTTCTTTTCAATACTGCCCACCAGTAGAGGCTCGCCAGGTGACGCAAGTGACGCGCCGCTCCACCTAAAATTTCCGGGTTTGGTTGTATCATTTAAAATTCTTTTAATTTCATATAAATTTTGTAATTTAGATATATTTACATTTATATAGATAATAGATATATTTATACACAGAATAATTATTATAAAACGTTGCGCGCTGAACACCTTCTAAAAAAACATCGTTTTCGTTGAGAGCGAACATTAAACCCCGTACCGTTCCCTTCTTATAATAAGCATAAGTGACGCAGATCGTTATCAGGTGGTATTTCTGCGACAGTCGGAACGGCGGTTGCCATGGCAACAATGCGCCCGATACGTAACTAAACTGTCCTGTGGGCGAACGAGTGTCGCGGATTTCGATAGCGCATCACATCACTCCTACCGTCCTGGCCTCTATACTTGACGCCGCGCCGGTTAAAAAACAATTCTTATAATAATAAATAATCATTGTTTTCTATCAATCGTAGAAATGTTTCCTATGTATGATCCAGTTTTGTGTTTTATTAGAAACACGATTTTCTAGATGGAAAAATGAGGACAACAAATATTTTTTAAATTGCGAGAGACCTGTGCCTTCTCTCGATTTCGAAAAAAAGGTAAAGTCAAAAGACAAAGTGTTTGTTCGGAAATTTCCGAATGAGTGGTATTCGGAGTATAAGTGGTTGTGTGGAAGTATTTATTTAAAAATACTTTTTTGTATGCCGTGTTTATTTGTGGGTGTAAAAAAATTAGGCGTGTGGAATAAGGAGGGATTTAACAATTTTGGGAATGTTACGCGAGGCTGTCGTAAGCACGGTGCTTCTTTAGAACATATACGGGGTGCATTAATGTTCGCAGAACTTAGAAAAAAACCTCAATACAATCGAGGACGCTTTGACGGAAAATTCCAGACTATATATTAAACAATTTAACGATGACGTCCTTTTAAATAGACGGATTATGTAATTACCTATTCGCGCAGCGATTTATTTAGGCAGACAAGAGTTGGCATTTCGAGGTCACATTGAATCGGAGTATTCGGACAATCGTGGCAATTTTAAAGAACTTTTGGATGGCGAATTCGCCGCGTAGTGTTTGTCTGCTTCAGCTAACAGGCAACTGCAATGACCTTAAATTTGTTTGAAATTTTCGCCTACGGCGCTGTTTTCATTTCCGGACTTGCGGCCCGCACCTCAGTCCGCAGTCCGCGTCACCTATTTACTAGCCCCGAGCCGCCACTGCTGCCCACAGAAACTGAATACTGGGTACTAAAACCGGTCAATCTCCCTTAGGAAATAGGATAATCAATAGGAAAAATGATTTTTATAATTTCTTGTAAATTGAGACTAGGTATCTTAAAGCATTTGAAAAAAGAATTATAAATCAACCCAACAGTTACAATGTTTTCTTGACTTATACCGAGGATATAACTATTTTTAATAACATTATCTGGAAATAACTACATATAAAAAACCTTCATATATGAAAATTGTTATCATTTGATTAGGTGTAATTAATTTTCAAGGTAAATTTGTCTGCAAATATTTGGCTCCCTATATAAGTATGTATATAGCGATGATAAGCAACATACAACCGATAAAATATGTCTTTAAACATAAACCGTGTACTTTTGTAGATTTTGCTGGGGACTTTTGCGTATTCCGTGTTATAATTCCATAAATAGGTCATTTCTCATGTTGTATGTACGTGATCTTTTGCGTAAACTTCATAAAATAATCCCCAAGTTTAATCTCAAAGATCCTTGGCTGGCGATTATTAAAATTATCAGAAACAATGAAACATTGCAATTTTTAAGTACCTTTGAGGTCGCAAGGAATGTCACACCTTACATATCTATTTAGTGCCGTTATAAAACTACAATATTAAAAATTAAAAGCCTATAATGTAATTATTTGAGATATTGAAAGATAATGCCCGTAAATGTTAAGCTGTAGCGTGCTATAAAAAATAATTTATTTTTTATTACAGATTTTTATTTATAATTTATATAACAAACTTGTTCATGATCATGGTACATTAAAGTTACAATATTAATTCCAATCCAATAAGCAATTTTTTAATAAGAAGGTATAACAATAGACAATTCTCTGCCCCTTTTTATTACCTATTTATTTAAGTTAAGTTGAAGCAAAGAACTAATTGGACTACTTCTTAGATTATGGTTGAGATGTGTAGATGGCAGATGAGATGCTCGAGGTTTTCGACCTGAAAACAGTTAACTTTATATTGAAATTAAACAGCCTTTTAGTACCTATAGAACCCTAGATCCTGTCCTATCCTATTCGAACCTCAAAATCTCTGACATTCCTTAAGTCTTAAATACTTCTTATGGGCCTGCTACATATTTGCTTTTAAAGTTACCCATCCAGATTACCCGTACTCTTGCTCAATTGCGCATGGCTAATAAATTTAGAATAAAATTTTCCATCCAATTTTCTTAATCCAAATTAAAATCTGATATTAGATATATCCCATTTTCAAGATTTTTCAAAAATACTGAAGTTTTCAGATTTTGTTTTTTTGGAAATATAATATTTATTGTCCAATTCGTAATTTTAACGTTCAACCAATATTAGGGCATCTTTTTATGCAGAAAACATGAGTTAAAAAAAACATGAGAGTTGAGAGACAGAGATATTATTTGATGCTCAATTTCCTTTGCTTATTGACGTCATATTAGATTTGTACAATGTTAGTTATAGTTATTATCCTGGTTTCAATCATGTATCACACTGATTTTCAAATAAAAAATTACATTTCTAGAGAACAGTATTTATTTCTTAATTATTACAACAAGTGTTCCCATCCCATAGCCACAATTTTATACCTTTCCATGTTTATCTCTTTTCTTAACTAGGTCTTAGAAAACAAAAGCAATTTAGAATCAGTATAAACATATTATGATTAGAGCAATCTTTCTCTAATTTAATCGTATTTCTTACAATTTCTGAGATAGGAATGGCACAGGCTATTTAGGACAGCCTGATATAATATTATTTGTAATAAAATATCCATGGATAGATCTATTGTGTGCTTCTCAGAATAGGTACATAAAAAATGGCCTCAGTTTAGAGTTCGGCCATTAATGCATTTCATGATTTATATTCAAAAAGAAACGTCTTGAAATCTGGAAATGGGGTGAGTATTTATAGATAATCTAGAAAATTTAGGGCACGAGTATCTTGACTATTTTAGATACAACTTCAAATCCAATCGAAATAAGCCCGATACAGTATTGGTAATGTAAATAACCTATAAAATATTGTATATATACAGGGTGTACCAGGTAGACTTTCAGTTCGCCGTTTCTATAATACTACACGTACTCGACATCGACTTCCGGTTTCTTATTTTAAATAGAATATGCTATTTTTTATTTCATTTTTATTCCTCGTCAAATTTGAAAATAAGTTTCATAAGCATACCGTATCCTTATTCTTAATCGTTTTCGAAATATTTTAATTTTTCAAAAATTCTTCAAAAACATAGTTACATTCATCCCGTTCTATCTATTTAACTTTGTAACATAAACACTTGAAATTTTGAGGGAGTAACACTGAGATGTATCGAAACATGTAGAAAGTACGAAAGCTAGTGCTAATTACACGGGGTGTCAAAAATGGGCCGACCAATTGTGACTAATTCAAAACCCAACAATTCATTTATTGTTAATGAAACAACCTGTGTTTTATAATGCGAACCTATGTATATATTTTTTAATTCTCTTTTATATGAATCTCTTCTCCTTTTATCTGAGTTCTCTTTTATATTGAATGGAAATAGCAAATTTCATCTGAAATACGCGAGTTGACATCAGCTTCCGGTGGAACCAGAAGTCGCACCTCAACGCCAATATTTTTAATCGATAGAAAATTGGGAGAAACCCCCGTATAACAATTTTCAGAATTCCAGTACACGTAGTATTCTAGAAACGACTAACTGAAAGTCTACGTGATACACCCTGTATATATTCTATGGAAATAGTGGTAGGTACGTCCTACTACTGAACATAGTTTTCTTTACGTTCGTACTTAATTTTGTATTACAAGAAATTTTCGTCTTCATTTGAGTAATTCACTGTGTATTTTATTTAGCGTCACTTTAATTGCCTATATTTTTATAGGTCCAACATATTCGTATATTAAATAATACTGTATCAAACGAACTGGTTTCTAAATATAATTATCCGGTTATGAATTACTAAATTATTCTATTTAAATATTATCTTCTATATAATTCAAAATTATAAAATAAATTATCATTATTTACAGTAAATGACTGATACTAAATATAAATGTTAAAAGTAAACATGTATTATGATTATATGTATGTCAAAATAATAAACTATCAACAGTTGTGGACTTTTCCTTATTGCGCGTCTTGTAAAATATTGCATGGAGTAGAAATAACCACTGGGCTTACTAAAAAATTCCTATACCTACTGGACAGAAAGGTAGGTAGTTGTAGCTTAAGTTCAATCTTTTTCGTTTTACAAGAAATGCGTACTAAATTTGGTAAGTGCTTATGATACTAAAAACTGCATCTAAAAATTCCTTCAGACTATCAGCAGCTTCTGATTTGACCAATCGTAACGCCAACTTTTAAATATTAAATAGTACCCTAAATGTTTTTAAAAATGTGTTTGTGTTAATATATAGAAGCTCAGCTCAGCAGCTTCTGATCTGACCAATCGTAATGACATCTTTTAAATATTAAATAACACCTTAGATATTTTTAAAAATTTGTTAATATGTAGCTACTATTAGATGTATATCGAATTCTACGAGGGATAAAACAAAACATCACAAAAGTTATGCGTTAGGCAAAGAATTCCTAAATTAATTATCTCTAACCCACACTTATGGTATAGTACATACATACATTCTTTGGTAATTTTGCTTACTATAGCGCTAGAATTATTGACCCCTGTATCAGTGTATTCATGAGAGAACGCATTTATATTTAAAAGTATACTGGGTGTGTTATTTAATTTTTAGAAGTTGAATCTGGTTTAACTGGAAGTTAGTGCGAGTGTGCTAAAAGTGCAATTTCTGGTTCCGTAGGCACTTTCATAACAACAAAAAAGAGAGGGTTCTGTTGCTTCAGGCATATATTGCTCAATCATCCACCTGTACATCAATTCACTGCTGCGATAAAAATAACATTTTAAGACAAGCCAATGCAGCAGGAGATACTTTCAGGCTGTAATGCTTCTAAGAGAAAAAATATAGGTATAATGTCTTCTCGTATTTCTTGTATCGTGCGGACATGTGTGAAAAGCATCTTGTATAAAATATTCAATATTTAATGGTTGTGGCGTTTAATCCACATCCTTTGTTTACGAGTACAAATTTTTGTTAATTGTAGTCGCAGAGCGCGTATCTTTTTTCAACCAAAAGTTCATAATTTTCTCAAATTAGTTCATTATATCAAAAATCAAATAAATATACAAAGATTTTTCACATAGAAAAGTTCCTTGACGGTACCGCTTATATTGAGTTACTGTAGATATACATAAGTATATATTCAGTATAACCAAAGAGTAATTTACTTTGGTATAACTTCGATATTTCGGACAACACATATCGATCCGCCCAATATCCGGATTACCGAGGTGTCCGGATTACTGGAGGTAGGTACTTATGGTTTTGTTTTATTATTTTTTTGTTGAGATCCAGTCGACTGGTTCCCTGGCTCCGATTCTCAGGGTCGGCCGCTGGTGGTTATCAGTAGCTACTCCCCACGTCCGTGGGGTGAGTCCGGGAATAATGTGCCCTGAGTAGACGTAATGAGCCGAGAATGACCGCCTTCTGCATTCTTCCAGCTAGAAGATCAGCCGAATTTCGGCATGCCGATATGATCTTCAGTTCCGAAAGCAGTGTATCTCTTGCTTCACCGAGGGCTCTTACCACAAGCTTATTATTATTATTATTATTATTATTATTATTATTATTATTATTATTTTTTTTTTTTTGTGGAAGTAGGTACATATTTTTTAATATAAAACTAGACAAAACAATCAAACAAAAGCTAAACTTTTAAACTTTTGTTCCTAAAATTTCATATGAGATAAGTATACGTATGCATTACGTTGTTCAAGATGTTCAGGTTCAGGATGCTCTGCCTTTCAAATAACTTGCCTTTTGCCTATAAAAATATAGTATTTGAAAAATTAAACTAGTAAAACCGAGAGTAAAACAGTATGTACAGTGTGATTCACTTTCGAGTGTGTAACATGGGTATCTCGCTTATTATAAAAGATAGACTGTAGGTTTAAATTCGGCAAAGTTGCGGAATTTTGTGCTCAATAAGTTGGCGCAAACAAAACCCCCATATCTGCTTTCGTTTTGAGTAAGACGCAAAAAAAAAAAATTTCCGGTTTTCGTTTTCTGGCCATAACTTCAATATTTTTAAAAATATTGGCTTATCGTTTTCATATTATTAGGAAACTTTCTTGAGACAAATACGATGCCGTAAACCGTTTTTTAAAAAAGTGTCACTTCTATTGTAAATCATCGTCAACTTTATTTTTTCTTATGGGCGCCATATTAATTTTTCTCATATTTGAATTAACCGATTTTTTTTGAATACAACAATATAATATATGTTAATATTTGCCTAAAAAATAAGGGCATTACGAAGGAAAAATAGGTATTTTTTTTTAAAATGTCTAGTTAGCCATGGCCATGATAGTCAGTTCTTGACAAACCACAAAATGTCACTTATAATTTTTATAAACTGCATCTGTGGAGTACTTTTTACATTGACTAACGATCTATTACACCGAAAAGAAACAAGATATTATAGATATTTATTACAGATGTAACAAAAATTTTAACAGAACAATTGAAGAATATTTAAACACATATCCTGAAAGACGACAACCATGCAAGACATATATTACTAAACTGCACTGTAATTTAAGAAATTATGGCAGTTTTTCTAAACCAAGAAATATGTAGGTATGGATCTGCCATAATTTCTTAAATTACAGTGCAGTTTAGTAATATATGTCTTGCATGGTTGTCGTCTTTCAGAATATGTGTTTAAATATTCTTCAATTGTTCTGTTAAAATTTTTGTTACATCTGTAATAAATATCTATAATATCTTGTTTCTCTTCAGTTGAATACATCGTTAGTCAATGTAAAAAGTACTCCACAGCTGCAGTTTATAAAAATTATAATTAACATTTGTGGTTTGTCAAGAACTGACTGTCATGGCCATGGCTAACTAGACATTTTCAAAAAAATGCCTATTTTCCTTCATAATGCCCTTATTTTTTTAGGCAAATATTAACATATATTATATTGTTGTATTCAGAAAAAATCGGTTTATTCAAATATGAGAAAAATTAATATGGCGCCCATAAGAAAAAATAAAGTTGATGATGATTTACAATAGAAGTGACATTTTTTTAAAAAACGGTGTACGGCATCGTATTTGTCTCAAGAAAGTGTCCTAATAATGTGAAAACGATAAGCCAATATTTTCAAAAATATAGAAGTTATGACCAGAAAACGAAAACCGGAAAAAAAAAATTTTTGCCTTTTACTCAAAAACAAAAGCAGATATGGGAGTTTTGTTTGCGCCAAATTAATGAGCACAAAATTCTGCAACTTTGCCGAATTTAAACCTACAGTCTATCTTTTATAATAAGCGAGATACCCATGTTACACACTCGAAAGTGAATCACACTGTACCTATTGGTATTCCTATCTGCCCCTTGAAATGATTTTGATACAAGTGTCCTTATTGTTTCCTTATTTTTATTTATATCGGAAACGGTAGATTTTGCAACATCATATTTCACTGCAATTGGACGTATACTTTTTCCTTCATCAAGACAATTTAATATTTTAGATTTATCAACGAGGTGTTCTTTTGCTTGGAACCCTTACGTCACCTACTGGAGAATGTTACACGTCGCTCTACGCCACTACTGGAAAACGTATCTCTTGCTCGTCCAGGCAGAAAATCTTGTTTTGTTATTTTTTTATTGTAATCCGGACTTGAGGAAAATTTTTCAAAATGTCTAAATTACAAGCGTGTCCGGATTACTGGAGTATCCGGGCTAGCGAGTGTTCGAACTATCGAAGTTATTTATACAAAGTGGATACTCGAAGCGGATGGTTCTTTATGAAACATCGTGAAAATAATTGTTTTGAAAAAAAACATTGGTCTCATTTAGATGTTCCAAGAAATGATACACTTCGCTCTACGCCACTCGAAAACGTATAATGAAAACTCACTGTTCAATAGTGACAATAATTTAAAATCACATATTCATTTTTGGGTTAGCTATGTAGATGACATTTTTTGTATTTGGACTGGTACTGAAAGAAGTTTGAGCGACTTTCTCAATTTTTTAAATTCGCTTAACGATAATATTCAGTTTACAATGGAAAGGGAGGAAAACAATCAGTTAAACTGTTTGGATATAACAATAAGAAAGGAAGAAAATAAATTAAAATTCTTGGTTTATAGAAAACCAACAACTTCCGACGCAATTATACCAGCAAGTTCGCAGCAGTCCTGGCAAATAAAAAAGTCGGTTTTAATACATAGGCTTTTAATGTTTCCGCTAGAAAAAGCAGATTTTGAAAAATAATTAAGTACAATCAAGCAAATTACAAGAAACAACGGATATAAAGAAAAACTAATAGATAACATGATAAAAAACAAAAGGAGGAAATTAATTCGTCAAAAGTTTTACAATATTCTGGAAAAAGAAGTCACCTATAGAGTTATATTAATCACGTCCCAGGTTATAGTGACAAATAGCTCGCAGATTAGAACGAAACAGATGTAAAATGATTAGTGTCAACAAGCGTAATATTGGGAGGATTTTGATAAACAACAAAGAAAGGGTTAATAAATTAAAACAAGCGGGAGTATACCAAATTAACTGCGTGGATTGTAATGCCGTGTATGTGGGTCAAACCGGTAGAAGTATTGAAGCTAGAGTAAAAGAACATAAAAAATACATACTAAATAACGCAAAATATTCAGTATTTTCGACGCATTGTATAGAAAACAATCATTTTGTAGATCTGAAAAATGTAAAGGTACTGCATCGAGAAAAGAAAAAAAAGCGCTTAGATCTGTTAGAGCAATTAGAAATTAAAAAATCTAATTATAAATCCTTGTACTACGAATGAACAGATAGGTTTTACACTTTTGCCCTTGTAGAAAAGGTACTAAAAACTCGGGCTTTACCAAGTGGTAGGATCAATCGGGGTAGGTACTCGTAAACAGATAAATAACAAAAACGCGCTTGGAAATCTTTAGTAATAGACATTTACTCTATTGAAAAAGGCCTAATAAGCCGAAATACTATAGTATATAGAGTGTTTTCTATATATTTCTTGGAACATCTAAACGAGATCAATGTTTTTTTCAAAACAATTATTATACTGTATGTTCAGTTCAACTAATAGCAAATACATACCGGGTCTTCCATGTCATCTGCTTATGAGAATTAACTTGAGTTATTACATTTCATTACACTTTATGTTCCCAAGGCACACTGTGAGAAATACTGTAAACAGAATCAATAACACAACTGGATCTTATTAAATTGCATGTATGAAGTCTGCTTTTTGAGAGTGGATATGAAGTGCTTTGTGAATAATGGTAGTAAAGTACCATTAAAAAGATTAATTAATAAGCAATCTGCCCATACGCTTATTTTATCTGTGGGACCAACAGAACTGACATTAGAGAGAAGGCAGTCCAAATTCAAAAGTAAAATAGAGTCCAAAAAGTTATTTGTCAGTTGAAATATCACTTATGTTATATCGTTGGATTCAGAAAATGATGTAGATTCCAAGAATTTAATAATATACAAGGTGTTCCATATAAAAGTCGAGTGCTAGTATTACTTTCAGTAAAACCGCAAGTGGAAACAAGATTATTTTTCTGTCAAAAAGTTACCTTTATCAAGTACTCCTGCCATGTCAAATTTGAAAATTATATCTAAAATAGTAAGAGGGAAAGAGAAGTACCTAGGTATATCTTGAATCCGTGTCACACTATATTAGATGACGTAAATATAACAATAATCTTAGAGAATAATTGAATACGAAGGTGTTCCTATCCAATCTCCAATCAAAATTATTATCTGCGATGTCTGGTCTGGTATTTTTAGATATGCTTACCTACTTAAATTTGAAATTACCTCAGTACCACATAATAAAAGATTTAATGGAAGTTTGATAATTGTGAGGTAAATCCCTATAATAAAGGGACTCTATCTTAGCACACTTGAAAAAGTAACGTCAAGTATCATGCACACTGATAACTGAATACAAACTGACAAGTAAATAACGGAGCGTTTCATTTACTAGCATCAGAATTTACTAAATACCTACTCGTATACTCGTAATAGTAAACTTTTCTAGCATCTATTTATTTATTACATTTATCATGAATCACTCCCATTTGTAGATAAAATAAAAGGATTCTACATGCAGGGATAATCATGCCGACTTACTTTCATCTAGCATTCAGCGGCGATTTTAGTTTTTTTTGATACTAATAATTTTTGGTATTCAATAGATAACTGCATGCATATCTACTACGCGAATAACTGCTTTAACAACTATCGTTCTTTTCATAAAATCATAACGAAAATCTAGCTCGGAAATTAAAAAAGTGTCTTAGTTTTTACTGACAAGTGCGAATAAAATTCTCGGTTTAATTTTGATTGAATCAGTTTAAATGAACGAATAGGTATGTCAGAACGCGCGAAGAGTTACAACCCAATAATTTCTGTCATTACTGTTACAGTACGTTCTTTTGCGAATATATGCCTTATTTTTACAGAACACCAATCAGTGTATTCGTGAAATATATCCAAATCTGTAAAAACATGTTTTTGTATTTACATGTTTGACTAGAACAAAAGCAAAACAATGTTTCACAACGTATCTTAAGCAGTATTCTTAACTTCTATATTATTTTCTATAAAAGATAAGTAAGTAAATTCAAAATGTTTTGATCTCGATTTTGAACTATAGACAGTGAACTCGGCGAATTCGCCATTTATTTAATTGTTTTTAATAATTTTATTTAAATATATTTATATTCTTGACCTTGTTTAACATAATCGAAAAAGCTCAACCACATAAGTATTTAATATATTTTAGATACATAGGTACAACAGAAAAATTAACTAGATCAAGATGTCCAGCACATCCGCCAAATTTTAACTCTTTTCTGAATTAATAATGTTACCTTAACTTTAGAGTTGATAGTATTGACTGTCTAGCTATCTCAAGTTATTTCAAGGTTACATAGGGTGCGTTTTGAATTAATTGTTAAGCTGCCATTGTTATAAAATTATTTATATTATTTCCCGTAGACTATAGTAGGTATTTCCCTTAAATTTTTCGTAGCAAAAAAAGTATACACTTTTACAGATAAGTAGAAGTACAATCAGTTTTCTAGCTATAAGTGTAGAATGTGAATTTCTTGAACATTTTATCTAGTACTAGCCACATTCTAAATTTATAGTTAGTTAACAGTCAGTTAAGTAACGGTAACCAGCTATTTTAATACCGGGCTTAATATAGGGGTATAACCATCTAATTGTTTTAACAGCCAATTCAAATGGGCAGTAGACACATAATAAATAAAGTTCTCATAATTGAGACATTTTAACGCAAAACCAACCAAAATAGAGTCGTGTTAATCAATATCTTATTATTTAATAATTTTGATTTACCTCAATTTATCTCCAAAGTCAAAACGTAAAAAAAGAAAGTCATGATTATCTGCTGATCCATATATATTTCGACGATTATCGGTATAATCTAGATATGTATGTATAATGTGAATATTATAATCTAATAATCAACACGTCACTTTTAAATATTTTCACATAATGGTTAACTTTCAATAATATATCATTTTTAGTTTTTGGTATAGTCATAGCAACCAGGAAACATTGTTTTCATTTGAACAAAGTCTCAGTTTTTTTTTAAATCACAGTTATATTTTTAAATACAGTAACGCAAAACTATGTAACTCTAGGATATTTTCTTTAAGAGGAAATTAATTTAAAAAAAATAGCTCATAAGCCCTAAAAATAATTTAGTTAAACAAACAAATCGCAGGATTACAATTAAACAAATTAAAGATTTCAAATTCTACTAACAATGAACTAATTTTAGAGCAATAGGGGCATGGAGAGAAACTAGCCTTGCATGTTTACTTTTTTATGTAGAAACTTAACGCAAATTTATACGAAAACTATCTCAAACACTTTATTTTTATATTTCTCTATGCTACTGATGACGAGTCGAGGATCGACTTGGAACGTTTAATAAGTGTTTAATTTCTTTTAAATTTTATTATAATAATTACTTTATTTATACACAGTTACACAATTTTGTATGAAACAGAAAAACCACTGATGAATTTTAGTTAATTTATCAAATATTTATTTTATTACATATTATACAGTGGTTTTTTGGGGCAAACTTTAAAGTTTGCCTTGATATAACACTTTGAATATTTAATTTGGATACATCTGGTTTCCCTTTTTTTTTATTTTATAGGTGGTGTAATCCCCAAAAAGACTATAATGAATTATTATTTGTTTACTTAATTTGTTAATAATGGTGAGTAAATCAATTGTATAAGTTTATATATGTAGTTGGTTTTTCCCATTAACAGAAATTTTTGGGGTTTTATTGAAAACGGAAAACAAATAACGTTTTAAATCCCAGAGAGTTTGCTACTGGTACTGGTTGACATTTTCGGTTATCTTGTTTTCATGATAACCCATTCGGGTTAGGCTAACAGCAACACTGTTCGACAATTACGAGCTAGATTATTCTCAATGTTGGAGTCTTAGATGCTTTAGAATTATTGTATCAAACAATGAAACAAATAAATAACACATAAATTCTGAACGATTTACACTTATTATTTTGTATACATCAACCAATTTAATTAATTATTGATCGTTTGTAAAATAGATACAGTCTCAAAGTATATCTACTCTGTATACCTACAGGTTTAGTATACCATTTTAAATGTCTTATTTTACTTTATTTTCATTCAATTTAATGTTATAAATATAGGAAATTTGCATTGTAGGTTAGTTCTTTAATGCTCCTCTATATGTATTTATTTAAATTGAATTGAGGTTAATATTATTATAAAATAATAAATGCAAAATAATAATAAACAAAGTGCAATAATTATGTTCCTGTAACTACGAAAAATATATATAGGTACTATACAATACTGACAAAACAGACAATTATTTTCAGATATACAGGCCGTTTAACGGCCGCGAAGCTCATCCAGTATATACTTTCGAGGAAGAGAGCTTAGGATGAAGGTAGAAGGTGCCCTATCGGCATGTCGTCCGTTAGAGGCCGGAGTCCCTCAAGGCTCCGTCTTACTTCACAATACCTCGCTCACCCTGTACACAGATGACACGGCATTCATTGCACGGTCTCCCGAGGCCAGAATGGTAACGAGGTATCTCCAACAGGCTGTGTTCCTTCTTGAGGACTAGTGCACAGCCTTCTCTTGTGAGAAGGCTGTGACTAGTGCAACAACTGGAAGGTAAGTATAAATCCCGACAAATCTAATGTTATTCTTTTTTCTCGCAGTTAGGTACAGACAGACGCCAGCTGGACACGTCAACATGAAGGGGGCCGACATCGAGTGTAGAGACACCGTCACTTATCTAGCGGTACATCTGGATAAGAGGCTGCGGTGGAAACACCACATCGAGAAAGTCGTAGCAAAGGCGAAGCTGGTCAGAGCCAAGCTATACCCGATGTTGTGCCGCACCAAGGAGCTCAGCCTAAGGAATAAGGGAACCCTGATCAAGACAGTCATCCAACCCCAGTTGACATATGCGTCAGCAGCATGGGCGATTGCTGCAAAGACGTATATGAAGAAGATTCAGACCGTCGAAAAAATCGCGCTAAGGACCGCGGTAGGTGCATCCCGGTACCTGCGGACAACTGATATATACCGGGACTTCGAAGTCATCAGGAGGCGCAGAGTCAAGTTCTTCTCGCGTGCCGAGAAGCACAGCAACCCGCTAATCCGTGAAGATGTGGGCTACGAGCCCGATGCGGCTGTAGCCAAGCGGCCAAGATTCCAACTGCTGGACCAAAGATGAGAGTAAGATCCTCTTATGTTTCAGATTCCACCCGGAACAAGCGTAGAGACATACGAAGCGACTAAAAAACGATCCTCAAACCTCCCCTCGAAGCCGCGACCGCCAACAGCATCCCCGGCTACACAGCCACTCCTAACCTACCCCTCAAACCACCACCCAGGACGGGAACGGCACTTGCCGCCTCCGCCCGATACAGACTACCCCCGGTGGCGGTTAGACATGCAGGCGAAGAAAGAAGACAAGACTGAAGAGTGCCAGAAGATACAACCCAGCCTGCAGGGTAGAGCCAGCGCAGGAGACCCCACGAATCGTCCACAGCTATCACTTTTTGTGATCGGGGTTGGTGAAGGATGGGGTCCACCTCTACGAGACAGTCCAGGTATACAGCGATGGGGAGGGTGAAGAGCGATAATCCCGCTCGGCCCTAAATCATCCCAGGTCATGACCACGGTCAATGGATATTGGCAGGCCTTTTAATAGTAAAATAAGAGATATTTCTTATTATGTATTTGTTCCTTGTACAGGATGGTTCAATCTGGTATGTTATCGATAGTTACCGAGAAAGTATTTATAAATTAGATTTCGAACAATTTCTGGAAAATATGATTGTGGCTTCTTTGGACAGCTTAAAATCCAATAAGATTGTATAACATATTATTATGTTAATTTTACTACATTCAAATTGGTATAGTAGTAAGAATTGGAAAATATTTTATTAAATTTTATGTAAGTAGTTATCTTCAGTTGGATAGCAAGCCATATTTTATTTGTATAAACTGATTTCTAACAATGTAAAATGTGAATTTTTTTGTATTCCCAAAACTTTTCACGTACGCGTCCTGGTTAAAAATAAAAATTTTGAACCTTATGAAAATCTATATTTAGTGAATCCAAAATATGGGTACCTACAGGGTGTTACATTTAAAAAGACATTTTTTTAATTTCGCGAAAGTTAAAACCCTGTATTTTAGAAAAGAAATTGTTTTTTTCACCACCCATATACGAAATCTATACTAACGAAACATTTTTCTGTGAAACGCCGATATCAATATCTCAAATATGTTGGCTATTACAATAATCTGTAGCAGACTCCTTTCTTTTTATTTAACTCCCTGTAGCAGGAAAACGGTTCGAAATAATCCCATATAACTCATCCTATCATTTTGGTCAGCATTGATATGACTCCAAAAATGCCATAATATACACCACAACTGGGTGTTCCATTTAAAAGAACATATATTTGGTGCAACACTCTGTACATGAATACCCTGTATAAATAAAAATAATTTACGCGCACATGGAGTACATGCACATTACCTATCAATATACCTATCACAAATATGCACATTACCTATCGTCTGGGAAAAACCGAATTTTAAAATATAGTCTCAGTGAGAACTGTGAGAAGCTTTCCTACGTCTTCAGGCGGATGGTCCCCGCTGTTTTCAATCGCGTTTTGAAAAATAATCTATAATATAAAATAATAATCTTCTGTATTAAATCAGAAACTATAATTTACCCTTTTTTCAACGACCTGTACATACATAGGTACCTGTACCTGTTGTAAGTGTAATTATCTCAAGAAAATAATTGACTCTCTGTCTAATACTGAAAATCTTTTGGGGCACCTCATGTACCTTTAACTATTTTTGATGGCCTATTTATATTCTTTGCCTAATTTCAGCTTCGCTAAATTGGTCATGTAGCCCTTTCGTGCTATTTACATCCCGCAGGTGCCGACCCCGAAGGTGGTACCTATAAATTCTGTCATAAAAATAACCACACCACCCCATTGTGTAATAATACCTATTAATAAGGCAGTATTATTATCGGACCCACATAGCGTCTACCTGTGTGGTATTCAAATATACTTTTTCACTGACAAAGGTACGTTTAAAGAATCGAATCTGAAGGCGTAAGGCTAAAAAGCACTCCTTGCATCTGAGTGGTCTAAACTCCGAATTTAAAATGTTTATTAAAATTACCTATACTGTTATACCATGACACAAATAAACATTGTATCATGCTGCTATACTATAGAAGCAGCTATACAATAATCTGCTAAATAACCTACATAAAATAAAATAAAAGAAGTTCCACTGAACATATGATACTTAAATCCACACTTTTACCAGTACCTATATAGATGTATCTTTGAATTTTGTATTTTACGCCTCTTCATGCCGCCATGTTTACTCGGAACTTTTCTAACACTCATTATTTTCATTATAACTAGTTACATACTCAATACAAATATGTAAGTAGGCACTCTTAACACTACAAACATGTTTTAGATTGTTTAGATTACAAACCTATGTACATATTTGTTATTTATTTATTTAGATACATATATCCTACTCGCAACTAGAAACATAAGTTACAAATTAGAATTCAGGAAGAACGTTACGTTATCTGGTACCAATATAGAAAACTAATCCAAAGGCCATTAGTGTCAGTTGAAACACTTACTGTGACTTTATTTGAAAGAAAATTTGACAGAATAATTAGAGAGAGTCAAATGTATGTAGTGGCCACTGTATCAATGGCACGTATTTTAGTTCTCCTGTATAAATAAGTATCAGAGTTTTACCTTTTTTGTAGCTAGGAGATATTTTTTAAGGAATATTTTGTTAATCTCTACCTGCAAGGTATATTTTTTTTTCTTATTAAGCATATGCAATAATCCATAATAATCCGTAATAATCTGCAATGATATTTCCAATAGCCCTGCTTATTTTAAATATACTTGGTACCACATAATCTGCTGCTAGGGGAGTGGACCCAACTATAAGTGACTAGATTCAGGCTATGTTAGGATACAGAACTATAACGAGGTCCCTTCAGGAAAAAACGGTCAGATTTAGGGCCGCGAGAGGGTGTCCACAACTTGGGGTTTCCCCCCTACTTTGGTCACTGCTTGTGGATGACCTGCTGGCCATACTTTCTGTGTGGGAGGTTGAGGTTCAAGCATGGTAGTTATGCAACTATATTTCAGGCAGAAATCTATGCCATCGAATTGTGTGTACAGAGGCTGGAACAAACGCAACTTACACGCATATCGATAAAAATCTTCTTAGACAGCCAAGCAGCTCTTAAAGCTGTTGGTTCCTACCGTTGTAACTCAAAAACGATATGGAGTTGATATATATATGGTAGGCGCTCGCTCATTTGAGCAGGAAAAATAGAGTAACTCTGGTCTGGGTCCCAGGCCATTCTGGCCACGAAGTAAATGAAGCAGCCGGCTCTCTAGCCAGGGAGGGTGCTACTTCTGAATTTGTCGGACCAGAACCGGTGCTTGGCATATTCTTGAGTACTGCCAAAGCAACGCTCTTGACCTGGGGTGAGGGGAAAATCCTACAGTACTGGCAGAACTACCAAGATTAGTTCGTTCGAAGTCGTTCATAATAAACCCTTCAAAAACAAGAACTAAAAAACTTTTAGAGTTAAGCTACGAACTTTGTTGTTGTTGTTGTTCATAGGCGGCGCGGTCACCCGCAGCACTCAGGTCTTCCGACCCATTGTGCCTGCCGCTAGTTGGGAGCTATTGGAAGAGGTCCGTGCTGTGCGCATAGGCCAACACCCGTTATAGGGGAAGCTCCCTAATGTCCTGAGGCAGGAGAAATGCTGCACCCAGATGTTTGTGTCTCTTGACCATGAGGCAGGCACAACGACAGAGGATGTGAATGGAGTCCTCATCATCGTGTCCGCAAAACCTGCACCTTCTAGTGTCACTAAGGCCGATAGTGTTAAGGTGCTTGTTGAGATGTCCGTGACCTGTCAACAGTCCTGTGACAATCCTTATGCTGTTACGACTTAGCGCAAGTATTGATCGAGTTGCGTACGACCAAGGCCCTTCAATTAAGAGCCTGGCTTGTCGCAGCCCCGTCCCCTTTGACCATAGTTAAGCTACGAACTTTAATTGGCCTATATTCTGGTTACTGCCGTTTAAAATATCACCTGTATAAATTCGGCCTAGCAGAAGATCCTGAGTGCCGCTTGCGCTTAGAATATGATGAACCGGAAGAACACATATTTTGCACCTGCCCTGCTGGGGAAAGGATCAGATGCTCATTATTTAGCAAAGGACAACTTCTGCCAGAGGATCTGAATAAGTCCTCACCCAATATGGTGATCAGCTTCATTAAGAGGCTAGACCTATTGGGTGAAATATAGGTATGTGTGAGCCACAATAGACCATATGGTCGCGGTGAAGTGTCTGGTTTTCGGTCCACTCACTTTTGAACATAACCTAACATAACCTAACCTAACCTAACCTAATCCTAACGCATAGTCCATTCTTGCAAGAAATGCAGAGTGAGTTGGTTATACTTCCCCCTATTTATTTTGAGGGTGCGCCACTGTATTCATTTATTTTTACAGCTTTACCATTAGGTATTTATTTAAGAAATGAGTGCTATATACTTTTTACATTTCGTCTTCTTTTCCTCAAATATGAAATGATAAACATAAATGAGAAAAAAATTAGGTAGGTACTTGTAAAGGCTTTCCACAACAATGACCAAACAAGTGAGTGTGCATTATTCTTTTATAAAACAATTAGTATTTTATGAACACTTTAGTAGACCTAACTGAGATATATTTGGAAACTAATTGTAACAATTTCGATTACATTTCACGCCATATAGCGATGTAAGAAATTATTCTAAAGCTGCACTGTAGATAACACATAAAAGTCGACATTTTTATATAAATTTGTTCCTTATCAAATATTTTGATTGTATTATCCGAGGACTTATGAAATAACATGTTTATTGCATTTTATATTTAGCCGCAATTCGATAACTGGCTCTTCCTAACTAAGTTTTAACCCCTTGTGACCCTTTCCACGACGCCATTGGTCAAATGAGTCTGCTGGAGGTCTCGATAACAGACAACAAACAAAACAATATTCATCTCATGCCATTTAAAACCAGTTTAGTCCACGTGAATTGTTGGTAGCATTGATTTTTTTCATTTCTCTTTGATTAGAGCGTGTAACCGGTTTGCCCAGGCAAAGCGTTGGTAGGTAATTCCCGTCTTTCTCATCATAGCGCCAATTGTATGAATATGAACTAACACCGAGCCGTGTCGCGGTGTGAGACCTCCCACGAATCTTATCTTCCTTCACATTTTATTTTATTAAGTTTGTGAAATTGTAATGCGGTTTGTACTGGTTTTATTTACGCGAAAAACTGGTTAACGTAATTTGGAATTTCTTATCTCCTAGCATTTGCGCTAAATTTAAAGATAAGTACCCACTTATAAACTGGCACCATGTTCATGAGTGGTATCTTAATCTTATAGATATTATAGTCTGCAATTTTCATATGTTTTGTATTTGCCAAAAATTGCGAAGTGACGCCCCAATTATATTCTACTGGAAAATAGTACATTTCATGAACCTTTGTACCTTTTTTATTTAAAAGTGTTTTGAAAAACGGAAATTATCAGCACATGGGCAAAATGGGCTGGACTAGGTGAACCAAACCTGTAAAGTAATACCTCAAATGGATGTACTGCATTCATGCCACAATTACCCCATGAGCAAGGGAGGTAGTGTGAACTCACGAACTGCTGGTACCACAACACAAATCACAAAGACGCTGTCCAACTGTCACTACTCTTTGGATTGGCTGGAAAAACCGAGATGTGGCAAGTAATCTGAACGAGTAAATACTTGCAACAATAAGCTGCTCGTAAGGCTCAATCAACTATAGATTTATCTAATCTGTACGCACCTTTAGAGGCTTCAATACATTCGTTATGTATACCGGGTGGAAAAATTAGGTCTCTTACCTCACCTCACCTCACCTCACCTCACCCTACTATAAATTCCAAACACTGTATTTAAAGACATTATAACAAAAAAACGATAGATATTTAAATACGTACCTAACACTAAGAGACCAAAAGTGATTTTTTTTATTTTTTTAAGATTAGATATAACACCGCATACTTATTAGTAGTGGTGACAAACACACCGTAGTGCCCTCTATGGGTATTTGCTACTATCTGTCCGACAATTATTGTCAAATTGAGAGACACATAACGACCGCTTTTCCGCAGGCGCCATTATAGCAGTAACCTCTATTGTCTGAGGAAGACAATCTTACTTATTTATTTGAAGATCAGTGTGTGATGGTTGGTCTCGATGAAATAAGTGGCCACCCCTATGGAGATGCCGAAGTAATGCAATGCCAGTCGGGGCACATTGGCCGTGGAGTAGTTGGTAGTTGTTTTCGGCATCCTCTTCAAATAAATAAATCGTATATTTATATTTATACACATTTGGTAGCGTGTTTTTCAACAGATAGGACTGATAAAATTTTGATAAAATGAGAAATATGTTGATATTGGCTATCGCTGCTGGTTAATACATCAGATACTCCAAAAAACGTTAGTTTTTTAGTGCTTTTAGCGGAAAATTTAAATTATAATTATAATGTATTTACTGCCTAGTTACTGTAGTAATGTTCACTGAAAAAGTTATTTTCAATGAAATTGTAAACAAACTTTATAAACAAAAACTCAACTTCTTTAAAATAAAAATAACTCCTATTATTTTAAAACTACTTTTTGATGAACTTGTATTAATTAGGTCAAAATAAATAGGTAGATATTGTAAGTATTACTGCCTAAAAATATAATCTCAGCATATTTTTAAAATGAAAAGTAAAAATTACCTACAAAAAGTATAATATACTCCTACTCCTACCTATCTATCTCTTGATTCCTAATATTCAGATTCATTTAATTTAGAAAACATAAAAAACATAAATATATATTTATTTTTATTTTTATTTAGAAAACTTATCCACCTACCTCCATACTTTCAGTATTTTTTTCTTAATTTGTTATAAATTATATATAAATTTAACAGTTCATATTTAATAATTGTAACTACAATACAAAAATTTACTTTATAAGAGTAGCTAGTCTTTGCTATTATACGTTATGAAATCTTTCTCTGATAAGTCAATCTAATCTACTGATCTAGTCTATATTTTGGTCACATGTTATTTAGTATAATTAGAAATAAACCACATTCTATCCAAATGTGTAAAAATGTACAGAGTGTCCTATTCAAATTGGGGTAATTTTTTTACGTTGGTAGTTTTTAAATTTAAAGGACATACCAATCTTGGACAATAAAAAAGACCGACTGACGAGTAAAATTCCTGTTCCACCCAGTAAAGATTCATAGCCCTTTAGTCCATTAGGTCAATTCGATGACAATGGAACAATATTAAATACCTACTGATTCATTTATTTGAAAATTAATGTATCTGCCTGCCATCCTTTATTAGGTACTATTAATAAAAAAAAATACCTACATTTATATTTGTCATCTTTCTGCCTACCTTGCCTCTGATGAACAAGTACCTAAGTAATTTTAAAATAAAGACAAAATTTCTTGCAAAATAGGCATAATGACTCGTATGTAGGAAAGTTACAGAAGAAAATATGTATTGTTAATACCGATATTAACACCTTTAATGTTTTTTACTATTATTTAACCGAAATACCATAGAAATATACCGAAATAGGACACCCTGTACACAACAAAAAAATATAGAAATCTATTTCTGCAGAGGATTAGGTATGTGGGGTACCAGGTATCACAATTTTAATACGCTACTTGATTTTTTTACTCGTGTGACCGTTGAAATCACCAAGTAGGTAATTTCAAAATGTAGTAACTTCATAGATATTTGATAGAACTCTGATTAAAATAATTTTGATTTTGACTTTCCCTTTGATGATTGACTGAATGACTTATATGTTTAGAAGATTATATAGGTACCTTTAGGCAATGTTAATTTAGAAAACGTGTAATTAAATTCACAATTCACTGAATTGTCATATTAATAAGTCTTAAGAAACAATAAAACAGGGGAACTATATATATTTCTGTATTGGTTTACCTTTTAAATTCATTACTAAATAGAGAAGAAAGTATTTAAAAAACGATTTCATGTGTCAACAATGTCAAGACGTTCAATCTGAGAGCTAGATACACGGACCAGACGGTGCAAATGGGCAAAAAACTGAGGGAATACCAAATTTATCTAAATTAATTATGAGGTGTTACCACTACCTTTGCCTTTCCTACATTAATATCTATATTTTGGGATTTCAGAATTATAGCTGTAAAACAAATGTCAGAAATGTGTAACTTTTGGTCATAAACTTTTCACAGAACAATGATTGCTTACGACATAGATTGTATAGATATATACTAAGTATAGGTAGGTATACCTATAGTTACTAGTCACTTCATACATACCTACTTATTAAAATATACTTATATCAAAAAGCCGAGCCAGTATTATTTCAATATCGTTTAAAAAAGTTAAAAATGTATTTGAATTTGTTGTCAAAACGCACACTACGTTAGGCAATAAAGGACCAATATTCAATCCCAAATTTATAGGACCAAGGATTCAACAATAAAACACAGACTTTTTTTATTGATTTTTCGACGAATTTAATGATTTTCTGTCTTTGAACTGAAATTATAAGACTTAAAGTTATAATACTTAAATATTAACTATCAGAGAGAATAAGTATTTTGGTAAAAAAATAAATTTCAAAATCAGCCGTCTAAAAATTATATTGTAATATATGTACAGGACTGTATTTAGGTAGTTCACTACCTAGTAGCAGCGATTAAAACAGCAAATATGCAATTAATTATCAGTGTTATCACTATGCTACTGTTATTTGAAAAGAATGGTGTTTTTCTGATTTGAATCATTTCTGAAATACATAGATGTACAGTGTGTTTCATATTCGATTGTTTCTCTGGGGATCTTACTTATTATTAGAGATAGATGGTGGGTTTAAATTCGGCAAAATTGCGGAATTCTATGCTTAAAAAGATGCAGATGAGAAAATATTCTTATCTGCATTCGTTTGCGAGAGACGGCAAAAAAACATTTTTTTTGATTTTGGTTTACTTCTTATACCTCTGTTATTTCTTAAAATTTCCAAATTTCGTTTGCACATTGTTAAAGTCATTTTTAATTAGGTATGCTTTTGATGCCTCGATTAATATTTCAATAAGACGTTTTTAATACCATCATCAGTGACTATAGAACTTTCTATAGTCACTGCCATCATCAACTTTATTTTTTCTTCTGGACACCATATTGGATTTTTTTATATCTAAATAAACACTTCTTTTCTGAACACGGCAATATGCCATATGCCATAATTTGTTTCAGAAACAATTATAGTATCGGATGAAACATAGTCTTCCAGAAAAATTCTAGGTGGCTGTGAAAAATTGACAATTATAAAACAAGCGCTACGAATGACATTTTTAGATAAGCGTTATCTTAGGGCTTATGTAGTTATTTACCTAAAATTTTTCTGAAAGACTTTGTTTTTGAAACAAATTAGGGTATATATGGCATATTACAGTGTTTAGAAAAGAAGTGTCTGTTTAGATATGAAACGTCTTCTTACGTCCGTAAGAGAAAATAAAGTTGATGATGGTACTAAAAACAGAATTAAAAATTGGTTTAACAATGTGCAAACCATTGTGCAAACCAAATATTAAAAAATAACAGAGATAAGAAAACTAAAATGAATGAAAATTTTTTTGCCGTATCTCGCAAACGAATGCAGATAAGAATGTTTTCTCAGCAGCATCTTTTTAAGTACCTACAAAATTCCGCAATTTTTCCGAATTTAAACCCAAGTTAATGCAAGTAATTAATGCACATAATAATAAGCAAGATTCCAATAGAAACACTCGAATATAGAACACTCTGTACATCTTTTTTAAATTTCTGTGCTAATAATGTCAATGTTGTACCTAATATACATTACAATCAACATGTAGTTTTTTCTATCAGATATTTGGAAGGTTATTATATTATTGGAAGTCATTATTTGTAAGGTCCACTTATTAAATCAGTTGATAGGTATACCTAATTATGTGCTCTACCTTTTAATTTTAAAAGCAAGAGCAATAAAATATAAAACTAACTGTTTCTAAAATCACCAATAGTAAAATTATATAAATACCAAATTTTCGAAAAATGGAAATATTAATTTAATAATTTATATCAAATATAATTATTGTATTTTAGATTTAAATGCATTTATCATTTAAGTCTTTTTCAAAATATGTAAAGGGAAATAAAGAATCAATCGACATACCACTATTTACTCGAATTAAGTAGGTAGGTACCTAATACCATCCACTCTACACACCGATAATATTTTTCCAACTAACACGTTCTACAAATTTTATGAAACTGTTTTGTTGTGTCCCCTGTTACATTCGACCACTGTGGTGTTAAGCTTTTTTATTTCAAATTATAAAAAAACACATGTTATTACAGTTGAACAGCTGAATGGCTGAAATAATCCTTTGAGTGGCGGCGAAAAAAACCAGTTTCGTTCAGATGGTTTATTGTGCACCGATTAAAACGGACCCCATACAAAGAAAGTGATTTTGAGTGCGCCACCGCGACGTGCAGTCTGTCTCTCTTCACTGCACGGATCAGCAGCTGTGAGAGATGCCAAGTACGTCCTAAATTGGACGCCAAATGCCCCCAGCAAAGGACCAGAGCGCTCCGCCTATTGTACTTTAGCCAATGATCTGGGACGGTTTTTATTTTCTAACCCTAATCTTTTACCTTTTTACCTACTCTCCCACTCAACAAAGGATTGGACGCTTCGAGTTTGAATTTTTTAATTATATAATGAACCGAAACGCGCCCGGCACTAGGGGATGAGTTAACAAAGGCGTGCGTGATATGAAATTGAAATTAGTATACAAGGTGTCCACCTAGTGCGCGTAAGTCCAATATCTGGGTTAATAAAAGAGATAACTTAATTTTTTTTTCTACAGGGTTGTCTAATATCCCGAGCTGCACAAAATGAAAATATATTTACATATTCAGGGTGTTCAGTTTTTCCTGGACAGGTACCAACTTCGTTTTTCTAAATGGAAATATATATTTTTTATTGCTTTTTCGAACTAAACCCTTGATTTTAGTAGGACTTTCATCAGCCTTCCCTATACCTAACTTAAACTGTTTTTGAAATATTGACGGGTGAATATTGACATTTTTGCAACTTTGACACCCTGTAAAATCTAAACGGTTTGAGATCAAGCAAAACGGTTTGCACATTCCTATCTTAACTTTTTATAAGCTATCGTTTGATACTAATTTCAAATTTATCCAAGAATTGAAAATTTTTAATTCTTGGATAAATTTGAAATTAGTATCAAACGATAGCTTATAAAAAGTTAAGATAGGAATGTGCAAACCGTTTTGCTTGATCTCAAACCGTTTAGATTTTACAGGGTGTCAAAGTTGCAAAAATGTCAATATTCACCCGTCAATATTTCAAAAACAGTTTAAGTTAGGTATAGGGAAGGCTGATGAAAGTCCTACTAAAATCAAGGGTTTAGTTCGAAAAAGCAATAAAAAATATATATTTCCATTTAGAAAAACGAAGTTGGTACCTGTCCAGGAAAAACTGAACACCCTGAATATGTAAATATATTTTCATTTTGTGCAGCTCGGGATATTAGACAACCCTGTAGAAAAAAAAATTAAGTTATCTCTTTTATTAACCCAGATATTGGACTTACGCGCACTAGGTGGACACCCTGTATACGGGCTCGTTATTTCTAATTATCTCGTCTTTTATCATCAATACATTCCGCATCTTCGGCAGGACTACTATAATTTATTACTTAGGACACAGAGATATAATAAATGCTTAGGATAATGATTTAACATACGAGCAGCTGCAAGGGTTAGCGAAAATAATGAATGATACGAAAGTGGTTTGCATGCGACGAATTTGATGCAACTGTTGTTATTGAGAACTATTCTGACTGATAATAGCAACACAAATAAAATGGAAACGTGTAATAGTAACACTTACTTTTGTAGAAAAAATTGTGGTTCATATTGTGTACCTTTTGAATTATTCTGTAGTTTTTCTCCCCAGGATTCTCCACATTATTAACTAAAACATTTTTACCACTTTTATTTGGATATTTGTAGTAGGCAATGCATTTGGAACCAAAATATAGTAGATGGGTAAGTACTAGTGTGGCAGGAAATCTTAAAAAAACAAGTAAGTGATCAGTCACCATGGCTATTTGTCAGTCTACAGTTTTATCTTAGAACGAAGGTCCCAAATCATTTATCTTCTTACATCCTTGATAAACGTTTCAAATGTATATTAGCTTCTTAACATTCAGTTAGAACAACATGCAGAATGTTTAGAGGTGCAAGTAAAATGCAAATTATAAACGAATACCTAATGTCGTTTAGCCTAAAAGCAAAAAGGACTTTCCGTAGTCCTCAGTTCCGTAGCCCTTCCTGTTCCACATTGTTTCCACTGAACGTGACGGGTGTCCTGTGAGAACCGAATCTATCCGAAGTAGTGCGCAAGTCTCATGTAAATACAATAATTGTTCTTTGAGTCATTTCGTTTTTTTCCCATAAATTTGAAATAGGTTCCCTACTGGACGCCACTGGAGCCAACAATTTTAATCTTTTCACGTTAAAATTAGCCCCTTATACTACTTATTCAAACCAACGTACTAAATTTCATCCAAATCGGCGAAAGAGTTTTCAAGATATTAATAAAAAACGTCTTTTTATAAAAAAAAACTTGACACCCTGTATCTCGAAAATGAGGGAATTTAGAACACATGTTTATTTGGACTCTTCGTCATAAAACTTGATAAGGAATTAGCTCCTACAGTAAAGACTTAACCGAAGAAACACCCTGTATAAGCTTATATTTTTTTAATTCAATAATCTTTAGTTGACATATATGACACTCAGTAGTGACCCTTCTCGTGACTGTTTGAGGGGTCACCTTAATTTTAAATATGTCATAATTGATCAGGAAAAATAGCAAAACAAATTATATCATTTTTTTTGTGGTACATGAAACACTATCAGAATCTCAGAATCTTTAATATATTTCTCCACTACTACTTAATATCCCCAATTATTTTCAAGAGATGTCGCCTCATTCTCTTCCCTTCAATACATACCTACTTATCTGTAATATTTCAATACTAAATTGATTCATTATTTCGTTAGGACAGGGGTTATTATTATATGTAATAGGTATGATTGCATTTTTTTGTAAGTATAAGGATTTTATGACAACTATGAAATATTAACATTTGGTCAACAAAATAGATCAATTATATCCACAAATTACTGAACTTGTTTCAGTAATTTGTGATTATATCCGAAAAACAGAAGTCTATCTCTTTGGCTGATACGCAGTTTTGCAATATGCAGGTTTAGGCAACACACATTACCCCATTCAGTCAGCTATTCGGTATTGCGGGACTGCATAATTTTTACTTTATATATAGCTGTACCTCAGTATCAAAGGGTCGGATGTCCATTGTAGCAACTTTACAGGAGAGCAAAAAAACAGTTTTATGTTTGTTACTTATGTACATTACTTCAAAAATGATAAACAAATTTATAAGTAGTAATTTTTTATTTATTTGTTATTATATTACAAAACCAAGGTACATTACAGTGTTATTTTATATTTTTTAGATTTTTTATAAAAAAAAGTTTTTATAAAGAAAATAACAATATGTGTGGACAACCGACTTTTTGCAAACATTGTATAAAGTCGCATGTCCGTGAATCTTATACAGTTAGATAATTAGTTATATTTTAATTTTTGTTAACAAACTATAAAATAAAAAACTAGGTTAAAAAATAAAATATTATTCCTGAAAAAAAAAAATTTAAAGCAGATTTAATCGAGTTATTTATTTTAAGTTTACTGATTTTCAGAATCAGATTCTGGGTAATCTTGTGCTTCTTCTGAAGTCTTAAGACCTTGATAAAAACTATGAAATTCAGTGGGAATCCATTGTAGCAAGGTTTGTAGGTGTTTGTACTTATCAGGCGTTATGGCGCATTGCCTTGTTCTCACAGGAGTTAAAGTTTCAGGCCAGGTGACTGGCAATCGTGTATTTCTCTTAAGATTAACTTCCAAAAACGCTTCTTGGCTAAAATTAGTTTTGTAATAGAGTATTCCAGGGGTATCTTGTTTTACTTGAAGCCAGACTACTTTTGAAATGCTGAAAATTTCTCCGTTGGCATTTTTCTTTCGGCTGATGAGAGGAGATTTTGAGTGTTGCATTAAAATAGACAAATTTTTAAAATCCGCGAATTCCATTTCATGGACTTTAAAGTTTATTTTGCCATTGCAAGTTCTGATAAACTGTGCCCAATCTCTAGGAACTATTATATCCAAGTTCTTTAGCCTTGCTTTTTTTCTTTCGATTATGGAATGCACCATGTCAGCCTCCATATGAGTGTGACCTTTCAAAAGAAATTTGTGATTAATCACCTTTATATGTGGACATTGTCTCAGAATCCACATATGGGCAAGAACTATTTTCAAATTTCGATTCTGGCCCTGACAGTTGTCCGACCAAATCGTTACCTCTTGAACTGAATGAGGCAGAAAGTCAGTGGCCCACTTTATAATACAGGACCCAATTTCGTGTGCACCACGTTGTCCAATGCTTTCATTCCAGATCATATTATGAGCGGTATTTGTTGTAGCTTCGAATATGGTTAAATTCAGTGTCCACAGTTTCCGTAAATAAAAGGATTGGCCATTTGTGAGAGAAGGAGTCGACAAACATTTCTGAAGATCTACCATTGCAGTAACTTTACTACCTCCTGAATGTGTGCTCTCCAATTTATCTTTTTTTTTTTAATTCGTATCTTCTGTTAGCCTCTTCGTGATGCAGTTTCTGTTCTTCCCTTATAGTCTCTGTGTTAGCATTATTTTCGGCAAGGAGCTTTACGTATCTATCACAGTCATCGCATGTGTCCACACCAGGAGCATGAAATGACAAATTGAACTCTGTGTTGAAAGTGTCTCTGTACAACCATTCTTTGGCAATAAGATTCTTTGGGACTTTGGAATTCTCACATTTCTCGATATACTGTTTGTACATAATAGAAATGTTTAATTCTGATCCAAGATACCTCTTTTGAGTCCTTTCCCTACAGTAATGTGATACGTATGATGGATAACTCTGTATATGTTTGATTACTGAATCTTTCACAGTATCTGGCAATGCTCTATGGGGAGGCACATTCAGCCTTCCATCTGGGCTTACCATACCACCAGTTTCCCTTTTATGTATAGCATTTTTAACAAACTTCTCGCCCAAACAGAAAGTATTTAAGAACATTACCTTACAAACTTGAATCATATCTTTACCATCATTTAGCGGTAACGAATATAAGTAGTTTAACTGTCTTTTGGACTCATCATGCTCCTTTCTGCTTCTAGTTCGTTCTTTCGGCTTAGTTGGAACCAGTGATACAATATATTGTCTGCGTTGGCTCCAGTTGGTAGTCACTTTCCAGAAATACTTAAAAAGTGTTTCTCTTTGTTCAGGAGTTATTTTCAAATAGCATTTCTGTCTGCAACTACACGGTGGCTTGACTTTACGTTCTGGGACTTCGACATTCTTTCTAGCCGAACAGGATTTGTATGGTGACCCTTTTAATCTTTTTATTTTGGCATCATTTCTTTTCCATGTTGCTGGTGCTCTTTTACGTTTCTTTGATATTTTGTTATGATTCTTAGGTAAAACAGCAGTAGTAGAGTTTAAATAGTTTGTGTTGTGTGGACCTGAAGTGGTAAGTGATTGACCATCCGTTGTTAAAGGAAAAGCTATAAATACAATAATTAAGAGAATTAGTAAAGAATGTGGACTGGAAATCACAAAGTATACCTTGATCATCACTGTCCGTACCGAGTGAGTTATTTGCAGACTCTGAGTCAGTTCCAGAGGATGGACTAAAGTCCTTATCTGCAACTGAATCATCACTAGAATACGGATCCGTCGGCGTCGGGGTAACTGGTGGTTGAATGTCTAGAGTTGCTGTTGACACTGCAAGAAACACTATATTAAAAAATATAAAGAGGGACTGTTTGGACATAATATTTTGTTTTTATATCAGTGAGTTTTGTATAAAAAATATCAGGCTTACCTTGACAATTACTGGTACATTCAACCGGTCTGTTCAAAACATCATTACTGGCATCTAACTCCGCACCTAATGGAAATAACTGTTGTTGAGACACACTGTCGGGAATTATCTGAGAACTTGTAGTAATATCTGTAAATAGGAATAATGTTTACTTTCTAGGAAACGTTATGATCAAATCACCTCATGAATCAGAGTAAATTTTTTTGTTGTTGGTTTTATTCTTTAATGTTACCCTGTTTTCGTCTTAATATATCCATTACATTATTTATTTTACATATTATAATATTTTTCCTTAATGTTAATGCCTCGGTTAATGCTATCTACTGAGTGCAGCAATGTTTTTTCTTAATGTATTTTATATAAGGACTAGGTATATTTTATAGATTTCACATATTATTTTTATTAGGAAGCCTGACTCTATCTGACTCTGTTATGAGGTGCTTTAATTATTTGTTTTGATTTTGACATAATATTATAGGTAGTTCTTGTTGTGAAATATTTTCACAAGTAGTCAATCTACCTACCTTCGTTATAAACAATGTTTTCGTAATTCACTACCTCCGATGACATTGTAGTGATACGTTTGTTAGAATCGAGATTTAAAATAGTTATTGCATCACTATATGGCTGAGTGTCCGCTGTACTAACTGCTGTTGATTTGAAAACTATAGTTTCATGGCTCGCAGTTTTCAATTCTTGCTTTTGTTGAGCTAGTTGCAAGATTTTTAAAGCTCTGGACATAGTTTCTTTTTATTGCCAAGTCAGATTTCGATTACACTTCACAATAACATTAATACACAGCTAAAACTAGCACAGGCACTTTAATATTATTATAAACAATAAAAGACAATATTTTTATGCAATAATCTGACAAAGAAGTAGCTCTCGTGTAGCTGTCACAATAATGAAAGCAAAGCAATATAACCTCACATTCTATAAAAAAGGTCGGATGTCCATTGCCTTGAAAATATGCTTTTTCAGCATAAAGTCGGATGTCCCACATCAGACTTTCTACATCTATTTAAAGCATGTATAAAGTCGTATGTAATCATCAGACCTTTTGATTGCAAACCTAAGTGGACAACCGTGTATTTGCATCAGCCATAATTTTAATATAATAAAGTATGGACTACCGACCTTTTACCGAATGATGTAGTACATTACGGCGAATACATCGGACCAAAAAACTGATTTTGTGAAAAAATGGACATCCGACCTTTTGATACTGAGGTACAGATAGGTACTTCGCATTTTAGCGAAATTCTAAGAAATCCATGTCCTTCCTACACATGCTCTATGGCTATGGGGTTGAGATCACACGAACATGCTGGCTAGTTCATTTTGTTAATACCTCAGAATATGGTTAATCTGAGGTTAATACCAACTTCCGTGAGGTATTGTGAAATACACATTGCTGTAAGTGGCCTCGCAATCTTCTGCGTTAGAATAAATCCATAGCCGATAAATCCACTAAAAGGTACAACATAATTGGTTAATATCTCCTCAATATCCATAGGAATCGCCACATCTTTCATCGAGATCGAAAGATGTGGCGACTCCTATGGCGACTGCAGTGCCAGTCGGGGCATATTGGCCGTGTGGTAGTTGTTTTCGGCATCTCCTTCAAATAAATAAGTAGGATTGTCTTCCTCAAAGACAATAGAGGTTACTGCTATTAAGGCGCCTTCGGAAAAGCAGGTCGTTATCTGTCTGTCAATTTGACAATATCTGTCTGTGAGACAGATAGTAGCAAAGACCCAAACAGGGCACTATGGTGTGTTTATCACCACTACTAACAACAACCTTTTAATTAATCCTGTATAATGACTAAAACGTCACCATTTTACTAAAGACTGGATATGTAAGTTGTACCTAATTAGTCATTTTATCTACAGTTTGCTAAAAAAATGATGAAAATTGAACTAAAAATAAAAAATTATGAGGCCTAATATTAACTTGTTGCGTTTTTTTTCATGTGAGTGTATATACAACGTGTCCCATAAGAATGAACTCCATGGGGATCTCGGAAACTGTAAGAGATGCAAACTCGCTTAAATAGGGAAAAAAGTTGCGTAATTAGAGGGAGATTAAAATAGCGAAAACAGATCTTAAAAATTGTTTTTCGTTTTTGAGTTATTTTGAGAAAAGTGATTTTTCTAGATTTTCGTTTTTATTTTTTCGTGGTCTTATTTTTCTAGATATAGGAAAACTAAGAGCACTTGTTCGTTGCAACTTTTAGTGGGTTATAATGCGGTATTATTAATTTTTATCCCCAACGTTCGCGTTTTATAGAAGTTTAACCATTTTCTTTTCATAAATTTTAACGTTCTGTATCGTCATACAGATTCTACCAATCTACCATATGTAACAAATGGTAGTCCAAACTGGTATCTGGGCCGCTTTTTTTAATTATTTATTTGAACGGTATGTCCAAGATATGTTAAAAAATAATAGCAACAACATGGCATGGCTAAACCTCTTTATTCATTTTCACAACAGAAATGAATCACGCCACAATTTATTTTATTTTTTATTATTTAATTTTCTAAAGCATAAGTGGAGCTTATAGAAAGTTTATTATGGTATTTATAAATACATTCAGCAGCCACGATGAGTAACGTTGATTCATTGCAAAACCTATCATTCGATTTATACCCGTTAATGCACCAGACTTCTGCTCTAATTTCAAAAATAGCACACTCTTTTTTTATTGCACTACCAATAAACATCTTTCGCGGCTTTCGGTGCTATTTATTTTGCGTAAAATAAAGAAAAACGTCATCTCTTGTATGTTAAGGAGATAAATAAATATGGTATCTATACGTTTCCCGCTTTAATGATCCTCAAACATTATTTCTTTGTTTTTACGATCTGTTTTATTCTTTATTTCGAAGGAATAACACAAGCCAGCTATCATTTCCTAAATCACTGATAATTTATTTGTCTAACTGAAATAGATAAGCTGGTGGGTAAATATTTATTTCTCAGTCTACATAGGTACAAATAAATTTTTGAGCCCCGAATTTTCATTACTCTGTTAGACACAAGTAGACATAATATAGACGGTAATGGTAGATTGATAATGACAAATTTGGTGGTGAAGAAAAATCAGATAGCGACTTGATATCGAGTAAACATACATAAAACAGGTGACAGAAAGGTAGGTTTTTGGTACGAAATTAGAATCATCTCTAAACTATTATTTATGATATGGGCGTCTTAGTATTTCATTATTTAGGAGAAAATTAGGTAGGGTAGTTCAACCCACTCAAAGACTGTGGACGGGGGAGGGTCCATGACATATATTTGACATGACTTGACATATATTTAAACACTTTTTAGTTCCTATTACTTTTTAACACAATTAGATCATTACTGCAGTTTCATCATTTAACTCTTCAGCTCTTTCAAATTGAATCGTTTGAAAAACACACGACTCCATTTCTGGTATAAGAATTAACCTGGGTCAGGAGAAGCCATACATTTGTAAAAATTAGTCGTACATTGAAAACGTCGAACTTTACCTACTTACATAAAAACAGGTGCCATAAATTTATTCTACATCCTCGATTTACCTAAGAAAACCCAATCTCAGAACCGTCTTGAAAGTGGAAAAAAGGTTTGTATCAGTCACAATCTGTAGTATGTGAAAACACCCAATTTTTTGTAAAATATTAAATTAACCACACCCTTAATAACTCAATTGGTGGGTCTAGATTTTGCCAAGAAGGTAAGTCAGTGCCTAGATGTCATTTCTGCATAAAACATACCTATTTCATAAATGAATTCCATAATTCTAATTCCTATTCTAATTTTACTTTAGGTATTTTCAATCGCATCCAAAATCCATGTGTCGGACTAATCTCTCCTTTACAGTAAATCGGGTGCGTCGGTTCTATTTCTGGAAACAGAATTGATCTAAACTCAACGGGTGGGTCAGGAAAGGTCATGATTTTATTAAAGCTAACAAAACTACAAATTCCAAAACGATAAAAACCGAAATTTTACGATTCGATTTGATCTAGGAATACGAATACTCAATCTGTGAACCATCGAGAAAAGTATCGAGTATACACTGACAGTCAGCCAAATCTGTATGTCCTGATCTTCCCAGGATCACTTCTAGGGCGGTCTTGCAGTGTATGAACGATTAGGCCAGAACAATCATCCACAATTACCAAGTAACTACAACATAACCGCGGGAATGAGGAGGCTGATGCGTTGGCTAGATATTTACGGGGCCCGAACCAGTAATATTATGTCTCGGGATCCATTGAAAATTGACTATGAAGAGATCTGAGAAAGAATGGCCAAACGGTACTGAGTTGCGACAAGCCAGTCGTTTAATTGAGAGGCTCTGGTCGGATGCAAATCAATCGGTCAATAGTTACTTTAAGTCGTAACAGCATAAGAATTGTACCAGAACTATTGACAGGACATAAAACATCTCAATAAGCACCTTAATACTATTGCCCTTACTGCTACTAGAAAGTGTTGGTTCAGCGGATACAATGGCAAGGATCCATACACATCCTCTGCTGCTGTATCTGCCTTATGGACAAATGCCTGGACGTAGCCATTACTCCTGCCCCAAGACATTAGAGAGGTTCCAATAGAGCTGGTGTTGGCCCAGTACTGGCATCTTAGAACTCTCTGGCGGTAAGCAAAATGGGCGAAAGGCCTGAGTACTGAGGGTATCCGCGCCTCATTACAATAACACGGGAGATCGAGTGGTTAGACACACAATTTATATATTTTTTAAAGAATTTTGAATATCAACCATCTTTGTGGTTTTAAGACCACCGTAATTTTAGTTTTCAATTGTCAGAAAATATATTTAGCTATATAGGATGTGATAGCGCGCAAAAATACTTGTAAATCATATGCAACGGATATTTTCTAAATACCTTAAAAAACCTAAATGTTTCAGTATTACGCTATTTTTAGGTAAAATATATGACACCTTGCCAGATATGACTATAACCAAATTTAGTGGCTACAACTATGGGAGTTGTTTGTACTAGTACTAGTTATATTAAAATGCATGGAATGTTATGTCAAAAATATTAAAATATGTGCAGGTAGATAAATCATTTCAAAATAAACTGTTGTCAGTTCCGATTTAGCCATTAGAATAATTTCAAAATTTACAATATTAACATAAGTCAGGAATTTGGAGCACGACTAAATTTGTTGTCATCTAGCACACCCATTAGTTACTAAATATTTAACTAAACTCCCTGCTGACCTAAAATTATTATCTTGTAATATAGGTTGCCTACTTGAAATGTCTCTAGATATTCTAAAAATATCACTTTTAAAAGACACCTCTTCAATCCTATTTGGATATATAAATAAATAAGCAAATACGAGTATTTCCTTCTGTTTATTATTTTAATTTATATAATTAGCACACCTTATAGAAGTGAGTGACTCCTATTTCTAACCTGCTTGGTTGTTATTAATAATATATCTATACCTAAATAAAATATAAGCACTTATGTTTTTATAAAAACTTCTCTTATTGGAGTGTTTATTTTCTACCATGATTTCGCAAAACAAATCATACTCGGAAAGTAATTGCTTTAGAGAACTGATGACTTTAACTATAGTGAAATGCTGTGGTAAAATACATGGCTACTTTCTAAGAAAGCCAATAATAAATGTGTCAAGATTCTGCAAAATTTCTAATGATAGATTAAAATTCCAGCAAAATTCCTACTAAGTGTATCATTCGAGAAATATTTCCGTCGATACTTATAATTAAGCTGCACAGCATCTATGGATCTATATAGATACTACTAGTTTTGACATCCAGGGTATTGATATCCAGAATCCAGATATTTGATACCGAATTCTCATGACCCCTAATCATAAACAATTCAAGGAAATAGAAAATTTCTTTCAAAGAAATGGTAATAGATAACAGGGAATCTTAATCCAGATTGAAACATCATTTTATTCTCCATCACATAGAGCAGTAAAATACAGGGTGTTCCATTTAAAAAAAATCTTTTGGGTAGTTGAAATTAGTGAAAATCAACTTATTTTTTTGAACACCCTGTAAATAATAAAATATGAAATTACATAGCCTAACCATAGCCCAAAACTTGTTACCATAACTTTTCTTGTCAATCGATGACAAGCATTTGAATAAGGTAGGTACCTACTACAAAATTCAATTTTTTTCAAAAGAAAAATTTTACTTTCCAAAAAACTGTTAATTTCTCGTACAGGTTGTCACACATTAAAAAACGTAGATTTTAGCGTAGAAAAAAAAAATGTAAAAAAAGATAGGGTATTCCATTTAAAATAAGAAAATTGATAGCCATTTCCGGTATAACCGAAAGTTCCAAAAAACGGAAATGTTTTAGATGAATAGAACTTTCTCGAAAACCCCCGTATACAAATTTAGTAGTAGCTTGAAGATAGTGACTTTTATTATGTAGCTCCTACATAAATAAAATGTATTCAGCCAAAACTTTACCAGAAAATAAAATACGGATAGAAGAAAAAATTTTAAAAAATTATGTTTTTATTACCTACTTGACTACCAGTATATTCTAAAATCTTTATTGATATTTGAATATATTACAGACTATCAAATTTATTCTATAAAATGTACCTACACCTTTAATTAATACCTACTCTTACCACATTAAAATAAATGGTCGTTTGTCTTTTATTACTAATTTCTCTTTAGTGTTAAAGGCAAAGGTTTAGAATATGGTATAGGTCTAGAACAATAGGAGTATCCGGTACTATAGTACTTCATCTTGTACTCTGATGTTGCATTAAGTCACATATTAATTTGGTTCTCTCTACGTTACACTGAAGAGTAACACAAATTCCGAAACGTCGATGTCAGTAGTTTGTTGTTATCTTATTTTGGAGACACTTTTTTGTTCCGGATAATAATATTACATAATTTCCAGTTCCTGTTTTTATAAGTTGTTCTTATTTCTGCTTCAAAGGACTAAATTTGTCAGATACTACTTATCCTAATTTATTTCATAAAATATACACTACGACTAAATTTACAAATTAAGTGCAGTTTAATCGTTTTAATAATTCTTAACTATTGAATAACACGTGAGTGTTTTATTCTACTTACATCTTAAAATAAAGCAACACTTTTTTGGTTTCGTTTAGTTTATTAAAGCCAGGTATATGTTGGTAATTCTTAAAGTAATTTATTTTAATGCTAACCTTGACGTACTGGTCATATGAAATTTCAAACAATTTCCTTCTAAGAAATAACTACTAATTATATTATTCAAGATACCAGATTCCAAGATTAGATTCCAGATTACAGATTATCTAAGATTAGAACCAGGCAACTTTTGGCTAATAAAGATTCTGAATTACCAGTTCAGTGTCCGGATATAACATATTCTTTTCACTGAATAATAAAACTACTGAAGTTTTAAAGAAATTTTCACTTTAATTTGTTAACATAACAATTGTTTCGCCATACAGTGGCTTCTTCAGATGAGTTACATCTAGAGCTTACAAATAATAGAACAGTATTTATATAGGTACAGGTATCTGAAATTATTAGTTTACTTGTGGGAGATTGAGATTTCAAGGAAGTAGGGTTCTGGGCTAAAAGGTTTATGATACAATTTTAATCAAGAGGAGTATTGAAATAAATTTAGCAATGGAGATGAATTCGTTTCAATTTGGTCGTTAAGTAATATACCGGATGATTTTAATTTGTTGATTTCTCGTGACTCTAGTAAGATTAGTTTTTTCCCTTTCTTCTCTGTATGTAAAATTCTGTAATCATCGTTGAAAGAATGGTTTTCTTCTATTAAGTGTGCTGCGTATGTTGAATCCCGTTTTTTATTATTGAAGATTCTTTTGTGTTCCTTTATTCCCGTCTTGAAATTTATTCCTGTTTGACCTATATATACCTTCGGGCATGTACCACAGCTCAGCTTATACCCCTGACTTATTATTTGAAAGATTTGCATCTTTAGCGTTTTATATATTCTTTTCATATGTAAGCTCTGCCGTTTTAGAAATCAAACCATATAAAGTAAGATATGAAAGACGATTTTCAACTCACCTTCTTATTTTTTCGATTTTGTATTTACTACTACATATCTACTATTTCATAAAAAATTACTGGTTGCAAAAAAAATTCCATTGCGTCTAGTAGAAATAATCACATGACACTTCCATGGCATGCAACCACTTCCATATGTTTACATTTAAAACTATTGAATATTCTTTTATTAAAAATGGTATATTTATTAAATTTGGAAGCCCTTGAATGGCGAATTTATTTATTTATTTATTTTATTTGCAACTAACCAACACTAGAAATCAATTACATGGTAGGAAGACGACAAAAAAACAATATACTTACATAATTATATACCTGTTCAGTGGCAAGTTTCAAAAACACATTCATTATACACATTAGCTTATCCCCTATAGGGGGAGGCATAGGCCCTATCCCCACGGTGTTACAAGACTGATGACAAAAAAAAAAAAATATGTCCACCGTATCTATACGAGGCGACAAGTATGCTTGTTTCATAAATATCTATATCGAGTCGAGAAGATACTCTTTTTCTTCAAGTAAGGAAGAAGGGGATGTGAGTACAGTGAGGACATAAAGTCCGTCCCCCCCCCCCTAACTTTTGAGACCACTGGGTAGATTGTGATGAAATTTGGAACGATAATATATGACTAAATTCTGCAGTTTTTGACACATCAATGACAGCTCTGAATGTCAAAGTGACAGCTGGGCGCGCAATAGGAACATTTTTTTAAATAGAAATGGGGGTCGAGTGGGGACTCATTTTGAAGCTATTTTTATGCTCAAAACATCCCCCAATTTTAAGAACATTTGGTTCAGTAATTTCCAAATAAAAACCAGTAATATCGATTTCTGTTATATCATTTTTTTGCATACATATTACAAATTATTGTAAATTATTCAAAGCAGAAGAAAAATTAAAAGTAAACAAATAACAATAAACCATCCCTAACCTAAAATAACCTAAATTAAAAAATTATGAAATAATTTAAAGTAACCTAAAAAAAAAAATTTAGAGGCAGAAACAAATTTAGAAAACACGTGTTACTTCAAAAGATGTTGAAAATGACCTCCATGAACCTCCTGACCAATAAATATTCCATGGGTAAGTTCTATTATAAAGACTATGTGGTAAAAAGATTATGTTATAAACTGATATTACTGCTTTTTATTTGGAAATTACTGAACCAAATGTTCTCAAATTTGGGGGATGTTTTGAGCACAAAAATAGCTTCAAAATGAGTCCCCACTCGACCCCCATTTCCATTTAAAAAAATTTTCCTATTGCGCGCCCAGCTGTCACTTTGACATTCAGAGCTGTCATTGATGTGTCTAAAAATGCAGAATTTAGTCATATATTATCGTTCCAAATTTCATCACAATCAGTGGTTCAAACGTTAGAGGGGGACGGGGACGGACTTTATGTCCTCACTGTATATTTTTGAGAATTCGTCAAAAATAGAGTATTTATTACACCTATATACTGTAAAAAACCAAAATCGAAGACAATTTGTAGAAAAAATGGTAAGGCTAAATCTAGTCTTCCATCCATCATTTGATTACGACTCATTTCTTTCATACCGCAAATTCTCTGTCAAATTCATCCTAGTTTAGTTCAATAAATTATAGTTATTTTTAGTATAGGGTGAACGAACTGATACGATAGGAGTATACATCCTTATATTTTATTATTTAGTTCAAATTGAAGAAGACCACAAAATAATAAGTAGAAGAACCAATTCATTTACAGACAATATGTCCAATATTTTCTGGATTATTCATTTAAAATTATACAAGCTTTTATAATCTTGTATAAAAAATCTGTATAGATTACAGATTTTTATTTCAGTATGCACTGAGTAGATACAACGTTAACATTTTCATGTTTTTCAATAAAATAAAAATAAATTAAATCATTTCAATATGGTCGAATACACATTGAAAATTGTTGTATATTGTATTGTATTGCAAATTAATACTAGATATTTGTAGGGTCCATACAAATTAGCTTTAGTTTGAAGTGGATGTAGTGAAATATCAAAATATACAGGATGATACATACTAGAAGCAGCTGTGAAATGAAACGACAAATATGACACTATTGTAACTAATCGACACAATCAAGATGATAAACCTTGTCGCTGTAAATAATTTGTAATTAAAGTTTTTTTTCATAATATTTTTTTTATAATGAAAACTTTGTGCCTCCGGCTCATTTGTAATTGGTAGGTATCTATAGAAGACTACTTATCTATATAGGGCTACTTAAATTGTAATTAATTGGTTTAATGATATTATTTTTGAATTGGACAAAATTATTTTTTGATGCAGCGGGTGTATGGACAGTATTTTAAAATTATTACATAATTATAACGTTCACGTTTTTATTATAGATATAATAAAAGTTATCAATGAACTACGAGACGTATTTCTGTACCAATTAAAGAAAAATGTATAAAATGGCGGTAATTGCTATCCTTGATTTTAATGTAACTATTTATCATTGAAAATGGTACGACCACTCTAAATATCAAAAAGATATCTGCCTACGTGTTCTATAGTTAGCTGGTGGGAGGGGGGCGTTCAATTATAGGAAACGTATACATCCTCTTACATTTCAAATTATTTTTTTTTTTACTTTCCTTTTACTTCGCAATATTGCCGTTTACAATTTAGTATGCCCTTATAAATAAACAAAAAGTAGAATAGAAACGAATTTAACTTCACGCAATCCTGACTTGATAAAACCGGAAATATCTCAAACTTTGCCAATACGTTTCCTCGCCTATTTATGGTCAGGAGTTTGATAATTAGGGTTTATCCTGTGGCAGGAAGAAATTAGGACGATCCTATGATGAAACCAGAAAATATTCCATTTCGAAAAGCAGGTTTTTAGTGAAAAAATCTTTTTTTAAACATGACGGATCGCAGACTTCGCAATATCACGCTGAAGCATATCTACTGAAAACGCGTTTCAGTTTCAGTGGAGGATTCGGCGTTACAGGCGCAAGGCGTCCGCACTCCAGTTTTCCAGTTAAATTCAGTTTCCAAACGTGTATTTTTAGAATCAGCATTGGATAGTGTTAAACTTTTAAGCACGTGCCGGATATTAACACATTTGAGTGGTTTTGTGTATTTTAAACATTAAAATGTTAGTTTCTAATTGTCTGTGACCAATATTTGTTTCGGTTGAATCTAGTGATATTTGCTGTGCGTGAAAAAGTTTGCCGAAAATGCCTCTTTTCAAGAAGAAAGTCGAGAGGAGAAAATCCTTGTCCAGAAAGGAGATATCTCTTGCTCGATTGGAAAATTTCAGAAAGGAAGTTATTACTGATCATCATATGGTGCAACTGAGTAAGTTTCTAGCTTTTATTAACCGACAATGGTCTTTGATTTCTCGAAAAAAATTTACGTTTTTCAAGGCAGTTATTTTAAGTAACAGTAACTGGAATATGGTGGTACCCTAAATTATACTTATGAGTGAGGTTAGTTAGGAAGTTTGCCAAACCAATTACCAAATATAATTTGGGGCTTTTTACGTAAAAGCAATTTGTACAGAACGCAAGTTTTTTAAGCAGAATTCTTATTTTTATATTTTATATTTAGTTTCTAATAATTTTATTAATATATTGCACGTGTGATGTATTATATTTATATTATTTTAACAAAATAATTCTATAAATAATGACTGATAAACATTATGATTGTAGATAGTTTCATGGGGATTCATTTTTCAAAAAAAAGATGCATTTTTAAAAATATACCATTCGAAGGTTTGAATACAGATTATTTTGGAATCAAAATTAATTTGGCAAGATATTGAGCAGAACCTATTTATTTATTTGTGCATCGAGTTCAAATATATACGAAGTGTGTAATTTTTAGACTAGTATAACACATTATGTTTATGATCTTAAATAACAACAAAGTTAGTGACAACATTCTAGTATATAATGTCTGTAACTTATTTGTGGTGCATTTTGACGATTCATAGTTTGTTTCTTTTGGGATTACACCACCTGTAAAATAAAATATCATAGTGCATATGATGACATCAAATTAAAAATGTCAATCTGACAAAAAGTAGTTTTTTATATAAAGAGTTCTCATCGTACAAACAGTCTACAGAAGAAAAGTTGAGGATCAACTCGAAACGTATAGAAGAAAGCTAGTTAAGTGTTTTATTTCTTTTAAATTTTATTATAATTATTTTATTTAGACATATTTTAGAATATGACATATAATATTATAGAATTTTGTATAAAACTGAAAAAACCACTGATAAAATTTAGTTAATATATCAAATATTATTTTATCACACTTTATACAGTGGTTTTTAGGGGCAAACTTTAAAAGTTTGCCTTGTTACTACACTTTGAATATTTAATTTGTATGCTTCTGGTTTTCTGGTTTTTGTTATTTTACAGGTGGTGTAATCTCAAAAGAAACAAACTATGAATTCTAGTATATTTGTCTTAGCTGTAGAAAAATTGTTGTTAACATATACCTATATTTATATTTGTGTGTTAGGTGCTTCATCAAAATACCCAGTAATTTTGTATGCTCTGATATCAACCAAATAAGTGTAAATTAAATGGTCCAGAAATGTTGGACCAGATTACAAAAGAATGCAATATTTTCTCAAATTTTGCATTTAGCTCTCTTTTATTACTGAAGATAGAGGTGTTATTATTTATATAAACTATAACAAAGACAATGAAAAATATAAAACATTGAATCTCAATTGAAAATTGTTAAATTTATGTAAGTTTTCAATAGACTCCTACACTGTGAATCGGAATAAATGACCACCTATTTTTGTTATGGTGAATCTTCTTGCAATAAAACATCCACATAAAATAAAGGTCAGTGACGCACATAAAATTTTGAGTGTTTCGCAAAAATGCGGCAATAACGCCTTTACAAAAATAAACAATCCTCCGCAGTTTACTTTAAAGTAAAGCATTGCCTATTGCCTTTCATAGCTTTTAAATACAGGCAAAACATTTGAAAATAACAAGATTATTTTTCTGTTTAATTGTCATAGATCATTAGATCAACGTCAAGTAACTTTATTAACTCTGGCTGAGACAATTACACTTGTTATTAAAAACTGCCATAAAGTTATAGTTGCACGTGGAAAATATATTTTTTGTGATAAAATGAAATGAATAATTTTATGTTCATAAAAACTTGATAATATGAAAATATTTGAGGATAATAATAATTATCATATTTTGCTTATTTATATATACAAATTCCATTCGCTAAAGGAATAAATGTCAGTGTCAGAAATTCAATTATTTTAGCTCACAGGAAAGTGTGTTGTAAGGGTGGCTGTGTCTGTCAGTCTGTCTATGTTTCTGATTGTTCCCTGTGAGGATTCTTATATAATTTAAATTATAATTATCTGTGATTATAATTTAAGTTATAACATAGCCTTATAATAATTATAAGGCTGTGGTTTATAATGTTACTACCAAGATTTTAATAATGGTTCATAGAACACTTCGCTTGATAACGCCTCTTCGCACTCGAACAAGGTGTTTGCTACAATATCAACGATATTAATGCCGATAGAGTGGTAAACAGGTCTAAAGAGAATCAATATTAATTCAATCGATTTCCTTCGTTAAGATAATCTCATTTGATAGGGATATAGAGCTGCGTCCTTACTGATTCATCAACGCACAGCGGAAACTAGCAGATATTAAGGAAACCAGCAAAGAGAATAAGGTAGATAAATAGGCCTTTTTTGTCGTCCAATTAGGGTAGTCATACACATACAAGATATTGGTTTATACACGTCAGAAATGGGTCGCGAATTTTTACTTGTTCGACGAAAATGTTATTATACCTACCAAACAATGTATGTTCCAACGTTAAGTTGAATTAGCCTTGCGTTGTATGCTTGTTTTCTTGGCTATACGGGGTGTCCTTTTTCGATCTCAAGAATGGGCAACTTACTATAGGAGATTCGAGGTTGGTTAAATTAGAGCAAAGTTGTGTATTTTCAGCCTAATTAATTATCTAAAAGATAATTTTATGTCATTTTTAGTTTTTAAATGTTCGAAGAAAAATAAAAAAGTCTGATTTTTGTTTTTAATTGTTTAAGTGATAACTATACTTCGTGCGAGCGCGGAGTTTAACAGGATCGTACTAAGGTTACAAATGGAAATATCAATAAATTATGACGCAATGTGCATATTATTATTATTACCAAATGCCACGAATAAGTCAAGGATATAATATCTATATAAATTAAGAAAATACCTACGTAAAAGTGACAACTCTTACCTGACAATCCTTAGTGTTCAGAGAAGGTTTCGCTGGTAAATTGGCGGTTGTTATAACATATTATCACGTGTTTCTCTAAGTGTTCTGGAGTGAAACGGCGACGTCTATCACTCAGTATTAATTTGTGCAGGGAAAAAGACCGTTCAACGTCTACTGAAGATAACGGGCAGTACGGAAAATGGTTGAGGCATGAACTGTACATTAGTATATTGGCTGGCAACTCCTGACAGGTCCCAGCTAACACTTTGCTTATGTTTTCCAAAATGGGATATCCTGTATTCCTTTTTAACACGTTTTGCATTTTTTCTTTTATTGCATTACCGACTGGACGTATATTACTGGCATCGCATATATTTTTCTGTACATCTTCCAATATGCGAAACTGTTCTTTTAACGGAAATCCATGTGTTTCCAATTTCGTGATTGCAGTAACTAAGAAACCATAGTGTTTATTAATGTAGTGTATGTCATCGCGAATACTTTGGTCCTTTAGTATGTCATGGAGTCTGTGTATGGCGCTGCTTTCATTTGGATTAAATCTACAAATAACATCTTTTATACCATCGAAATGTTTGGCATAATACCCTACGGCTTCTAACCAAGTACCCCATCTAGTTATAACTGGTTCAGGAGGCAGAGGTATGTCTGGTAGAACCTCCCTAAAAACATCCCTTTGTATAGGCGCCTTAATGAAAACCTTTTTGACGGTTGATATGAAAGTATTTACTAAAGGGAAACTTTCCCTTATTTTCTCTGCTACCCGATTGAGTGCATGAGCAGCACATGTAAAATTAACCATTTTCTTATATTTTTGGGATAAAATCTGTCCTGCTTTTAACATGTATGCGGCCGCGTCACTTAACATGACAAGGACTTTATCTGAAGAATCTTGATCGGGCCACATATATTCAAAACAATCAATAACAAAACTTATAATGGTCTCATGATTGGTTTATTCCAGCACCTTAGAAGCCAATAGGTGGCTATCACTAGCAATGTCACTTTTTAACGCACCAATTAAAAAGTTGGCGACTGAACGCCCACAAGCATCAGTTGCTTCGTCTATAATAAAATACACAAAATTGTCCGCAATGTCTTCACGAATTGATGTCACTACATCGTTGTAAACCCGATCGACATATCTTAATCTTAACGTGCTTTCATGTGGCAGTTTTCGGTCAGTATATTTTTCTAAAAACGTACGTAATTTAGGGTTCTCTAGTTTGCTTAACGGAATATTACTTGCAAGAAAGGCTTCTGTAAGTTCATAGAAAAATTCCGAGTTATCAGCGCTGGACGAGGCATGGCTCTTCAAATGTCTATTCACTTTAGTTTTGTCAGAAGGATTTATAATGCGATCACACACAGTACAAAACAAGTCACTTTCTTTAATGCGTATGTCCTTGTAATATTCAGGATCACTGTCAAACCACATTTGAAATACTTCACGTCTATTTCTTCTCTCCTTTGGCATCTTACTTGATTTACTTCTCTCATTAATAGTTATTGATAATATTAGTAAACGTTTATAGTGTACACGGCGAATACGAGCACGCTAGAACGTAAAAGACGTAAAAGAAAAATTTATTTATGCGTCACCGACCGATTATTACAACGTTCCGTAAATAACTAAAAGTTATTTACGGACTGTCAGTCAGCTGGCAAGGCCAGTGACCTGAGTACGACTCTGTTAGACTCCGCGCTGTACGAAGTATAGTGATAACCCATAAAACTAGATGGATTTTGCTAAGACATTGTGAAGGCACTTTAAACAAGTTATCCTAAATCCAGGAGTTACGACTACCAACTTTATTTTCCCTTAACATTTTTGAATAGAGCTGTTTTCTGATTACGAGGATGTATCATATGATATAATCAAGTCTTACATCTTCGCTTAAATTCAAAAAAACATTTTGGCGAAGAGTGCCATGGAGACAGTATCAACACTCGTTTAATAAACTTTTATAACGTTTAATTGAACTATTGACAGTTTGGTTACTTTTAAAGCTTAATTGTACACATTATCCCCAAATAAACTGTATGGGGAACTATCCACCTTTTAATTATTATTATCTATTCATTATTCCTCGGTAAAGTTTTTTTTTAATAGTATTTTGAAAAGTTGCACATTTAATAACTAATTTCAGTTAGATCAGTTAGTTCAGTTCAGTAAGTTCGATTTTTCCTAACCAGTGCGGGAAAAATTTTCCAGCACACAAAACATACATCCTAATTCTTGAACTAACTATTCATTTATTATCAACTTAAATCATTTCGCATCATTATTATAAGTTTTAACTTAACTTTTTACAATTGGTTATGGAAAGCCCTGCACATGTGTTTGATGAAGTAAAGGCCGAGTTTGTATTTATATTTATTCACAACCATATATGTAATAAGGTTATTACTGACTTTTTAGAAGTTTAAAAATTAGTCATTACATTCTCCCCTCTACGAAACTATAATTTTCTATTTTAAAGAGGCGAGCGAAAGCGAAAGTAAAACATGCTAGGTCGGTTGCTAGGCATGAACAATTTTCGCGCCCTGGACGACGAAAAAATAAAACGTCAAATTATTAAGTAATGTTAAATTTTTATTTAGAATGGACATTTTATGGCAATACACCGCCTATTTTATATAAAATCGAGGGGAGAATGAAAAGTTTAATACATTAGACGCTGCAAAAGCCCTTTCAGGTGCTCGGAGATATTCAAATAGCCTCGGCTTCGCTTCGCTTCGCCTCGGCCATTTAAATACACCTCGCACCTAAAAGTAAGCTTTCGCAGCTTGTAATGTGAATAACTATTACTAACTGTTGCTACTGTCCAGGTCGGGAAGTGATCACTGTCCACCCAAGGGTGGAAAGTAAAACATCTGAAAGATAGGTACGTGATGTTTGTATTTTGAGTGAAGTTAATTTTGACAAGGCATCAGTCATCAGAAAAACCCTTATATTTTATATTTATTTAGGTATACAGAATCAGTTTACAATAACAATAATTTTGGATTTTAGTTTTTTAGCAAATTAATACTAAAAAAATAATCAACTGCTGTCAGTGTGACAGTCAACAATTTATGCCCCCTTTATTAAATAATAATGTCAGCGTCATAGAAACGGATTTTCACTGTCTTCTAAATTGAAAAGTAGTATGAAAAAATATGAATGAATAAATGGAGATATTCCCGTTTTCTCGTTTTTTTTAGAGATGGTTGTGAATAAAATCGTATACATACCTCGGCGGAAGGTTTCATTCCTGTCTCGCGCTATAGCTTACCTCGGTGCTACGCACCTCGGTTATCTAAACAGCGCTCGACAGTAATGAAACATTTTCCGCCTCAGTATGTAATATACTATTATCTCTCTTTGACCCAATATTTTTGAGGCTATACTTCAAGTTTTTGTTGAACGCAATCCTCTATATATCCTTCTGCCATGTTCGTTGTTTTCCATCCACCATTCCTTTTAAGAGTGGTGATGTCTGCTTCTGCATCAACCAGTATCGTAGCAGATGTTGTCCGGAAGTGGCCGGTGTAATTCCCAGCATCCGGCAATTAAAAAATTTTACAATTTTTTGTTGAGAAACCCCTCCTATAGAATTTATACCAACGCATTTTCTTGAACATTTTCCATTTGTATATCCTAGGAAGAATCTTCCAGTTATACTGAAAGTAGATGTCAACTTGCTTATTTTAAATAGGACACCCTATATATTATTTCATGTTAAAATTCTACGCAAGATTTTAAACAGATCTCATGTATAATGTATAATGATAATGTCCTATACATAATAAATCTAACCGTTTTTGACATTTAAAATTTTACTTTGTTTAATATTTTGATTATTGTTAACGCAGGCTGTTCAAAAAAGAAGAGTAAAGATTAAATTAAAAAAACTGTCAAAAGTCCTTTTGTTCAAATGGTAAGTGCATGTTTTACAATTTTATCTTATTCAACATTAAAAATAAGATAATATATATACTGGAGATACTGGTCTGGTTTATAACAATATTTCTATAAAATAGGTATAAATCTGTTCCAATTCATATAATTCACTGTACATTTTAATGGCTGTTTTGACAATGTTCCAAATGTTGGAATTAATTTGTCCTATGATTTCTTTCGTAAATTATTATGATAATACTTAGGTATATATGAGTCGTCTGAAAAATTTAAATTGAGAGTGTTTAAAAAACAAAATAAATTTAGTCTCTCAGTCACCGGAAGAGAATCCAATTTATCTGAAACTCACATTCTACTGCCATCCATATTATTTGTAGACTGTATTACAACCTTTTCTATTTTTAAAACTATTTATTATTTTACAACAACTTTCTAATAAATTATTGATGTCAGTGGCGAACGTCAAGATATAAAAGTTTCAAAAAGTGATACATTCATGGCGTCTGCAGGAATGAACAATTTTGATGAAATATATTCACAAAATCATAGTAATGATTAATTGTTAAATTACTTAAAGATTTTAGGAAATAACAACGATATACTTTGTAGTTAGGTAGGTACACTGCAGATATTAAGTATAAGTAAAATATACCTATTTAAAATAAACTTTTCTGTTGAAAACTGCATGTGTAAAATAGCTAGTAGTATTTCGCAGCATATTTTAGTACGACGACGTATCCTTTTCAGTAGGTCACTTATTTTAACTTGCTTTTTGAAAATCCTTGATTTATACTAGCAGTTTAGATTCAATATAAAATTTAATATTTCAACAGTACCTAAGCCAACGATATTGCATATAAAAATATCCTATTTTTATTAAAAATGATAACTATAATGTTTAAATATTGTTATAGTATTTGAAGATTAAGTAATTATTTAATCGACTTTTAAATTTAAGAATATTTTTCATTTTGTTATTTTTACAGGGCACTACAGATTATTAAAAAATCTGTAACTGGAAATTTTGCTACTGACTACGATAATTTGAAAAGAGCGTTATGTTGCAAAAAGTTTAACTTTATCCCAAATTTTATACAGAGTGTGCAAATTAATTTGATCGAAATTATATTAACTGCTCTGATGTTCCTGAACCAAGTGAAACAGGAAGATGGCCACCCCGACGATTGCATTGATTGTAGTTGTACAGGGTATTCGCGTATATTTTGACCTACAGGAGTTATTTAGAAAGTTAGAAAAAAAGTTTAAATACAAAAGTTGTTTGGTTTTTCACGTATTATCTTTTAACTAGGTCGAAAAAAAATTGTATGTCGTAAATTTGGGAAAACCAGTTGAACACAATATTTTTAAATGGGACACCCTGTATAATTTTACACGCTTGGGTAAACATTTTTTTCCTGATTTCAAAAATATATATTTTGTTGATATTTGCACTGACTGTTTTCGAAATCTTTAATATTTAATGTTTGCAATAAATCATAAAAAAATATTAAAAAATATTGGAACATGTTTAAATAACTAAGGAGGTTACATCGAAAAATCATTAAATATTTTTTATTACTTTATTAATTTAAAAATATTATGTTCAATTGGTTTCCTCAAATTTACGACATTCCATTTTTTTTTTCGACCTAGTCAAAAGATAATACGTGAAAAACCAAACAACTTTTCTATTTAAACTTTTTTCCTAACTTTCTTAATAATCCCTGTAGGTAGGGGTCAAAATATACGCGAATACCCTGTACATACCACCTATTGTATCTGATACCATAATAATAATAATAATTGTAAAACTGGATAAACCGCACTATTCTTAATTGAATTTCAACGACGAGGAGTCATCAATGTCATACTGTTATCAATAATTCCAGTGAAACAATGAATTTTTCTAGATAAATAAGAGCCCATTTACGACCATATAAGACCACGTTTTCAAAAATTCAAGACCAAATTGAGGGCAACTTGTTGATTTGCAGAACTGTTATTAATTATTTAATGGTTTATCTTATCCATCTTTTTGTTCTCCTGGCACTGAAATCATAGTGTTTGTTTAGCTAGTTACAACTTCAATATTGCATTCACCATTTAAAAACTAAAATATTTCACATCTGAATGTGTCACTTATTTGTTGGGTAGCAGTGTGATGTCCCGATGGATTTACTTAATATTTATTAAATATCAAATTTAGGTTTTTCTCTATCTTGAGTTCCAAAAAATTTCTAAAACAGAGATTCTAAGATGTCCACTTCAAGTCCTCCACTTCAAACTTTATATGAATCTGAAATTTCGGTGATAAATTCAACGGAAAATTATGAACTTTTTGAAAACAAATATAGCGTTTTCAGTGTTGAACTTGAAAGCTGATTTATATTTAATTAGGTTCTTGAAAAAGGTGCTTAACACAATTTGTGAAGCAATGATAATGATGAAGCAATAATAACCCATGAGGATATTAAGATGTGTGTCGTTGATTGCATTGGAGACAATTTACTAGTTCTCAAAACTTTTCGACACTAGAAGGAGGTGCGTTTTGATAACATTTCCAAACAGAAATTCCTACTATTGCACATTCCAGGAACCAAATATCATAAACCAATGTATTTACATTGAGTGTAAATTGTGGCTGATGGCTGTGGCGTGGCTGAAATAAATTAGCATTTGTGTATTTAAACATCCTGGGCAATTTGTTTTCAAATCCATCGTTTCATTTTATGTTTATTTCTAATGAATTGACCGTCTCTCGACATGAAAAATAACTCAGTATTTTGTAGATTTTTTAAACTAGAAAACCGGCATCACGATTAAAAAATAAAATACAATCCTGAAAATTAGCACTTTCTGTAGTTATCACGCAATTTTAAAAGAATTGTTTTTTCATTTTTGGTTTTTCATCGATTTATACAGTGGATCAAATATTATTTGAGAAAATTCTAATACTCGATAAAAATATTTGAGTGGTAGGTAGGAAAGGAAAGGAGCTACTCTCATAGCATATGAGGAGGACACAACACTCAATTTATTATACATTATTAGGATACTTGAGTTCTAATTGAACTGAACTGACAATTGAAGTGAGTTAAAAAAACTTTGTCCATACGTAACTATTTAACACTGAGTATTTTGTTTGTCTATCTTTACATACAGTGAATGTTTATCCTATTCTGCTTATTTTAAGAAATACGTAGTATAACAAAAACAAACTACCTAGTCGATACTTTCCCCATTTTTAACAAATTGTGTCTTCAGTGCTTCTCAAATCGTGATCGACGGCTGATTCAGGCTGACGGCTGACGACTGACGACTTATCTATGGAGCTTCATCGTTCTATTCTACTTTCTACTGCTTCACTATCCGATGTACCTACCTAAATATACAATTTTATCTTTTACCTGTAGTTCATAAGTCTACTCATTGAAATTTCTTTTGATCGAGTGGCATACTAATAACACTTTAGACCAGCAAAGCGTATTCTCTTCCGGACATAGTTCTATAGTATCATTTCACCAGAAGCGTCAGAAGGCTGTCAAGTAGGAATCCCTGCATGGTTGTGAGTCATAATTTCCATTATGTTTTAGGGCAAAACTAGTGGAACAACGAACAACGAAGCTATAGGGACAAAGTGACGAGACATACGGTTTAACGTATACTCGTAGCTATCTCTACACCGTGTTACATTTGATTTTGGCCATCATTGGGATTTGGGAAATGTTAAGAGGTAAAAGCTGGCTGAAATTAAAAAAAAGTTGCACAATTTTATACCTACTATTATACTGAATCAAATAGTGGTACGTTAACTGCCATATATGCACCCGTTCGTGAGTTATCGGGGAAAAAACGAAAAATAACGATTTACAAAATGCTAAATATCTCCGCACTATAAATAAAGATAGAAACTTCAAATTTGAAACTTATAGATATATCGTTGTAAATGACGAGTCCAAAAATTCAGTTAGATTTTCTCTAAGCACTCTAGATTTTGAAATGCGATAGTCTACTATTTTATTTCTTTTCAACTCTCTTTTATTCGTTAATGAACTATAAATTAAAATAAAAAATTTATATGGCATATAATACATCGTTGTAAAGAGAATAAAACGCTTCATCTGATGACGTAAAAATACAATATGGCGTCCATAGGAAATAAAAAGTTGATTATCGCATCTCAAAATCTAAAGTGCTTAGAGAAAATCTAACTGAATTTTAGGATTTATCATTATCAATAATGTATATGTTTGAAATTTAAAGTTTGTATCTTTCTTTGTAGTGGAGATATTTAGCATTTTGCAAATCGTCAGTTTTGGTTTTATCCCAGATAACTCACGAATGGGTGCATATATGGTAGATAACGTATTACCATTTGATTCAGTATAAAATTGTGCAACTTTTTTCTAATTTAAACCACCAGGTATATCTTACCGTTTCCGAGATCCCAATGGTGGCCAAAATTAAATGTATCGCCGTGCATATTAATATGCGACTGTACATAACGGTATCCTCTTTATTACGGTGTTATATTTAAATATAATTCATTCGGTTATATTTAAATAGGTGTACGTCAAAAATCTTTGCAGTCGCTGTTTCCTTCTTGATCGTCTGTAGACATATTTATTAGGTACTTGGTTCTCTTAGGTATGAGTTCAAATAAAAAACTGTACTGTGTGCCGTTTTGGTTTATTATACTAATTAAATTACAGATCTGAAGAAGTTTTAACTTAATAATAAACCGAAACGTACAATATAGTGGAGTCTTTTTTTATTTGACGACCGATACCCAAGAGAACAAACTAATAATGGTATAACTATTTATATACCATATCCTGATTCACTTAAATTTATCTGTACCTATGTTCATATCCTATAATGATTTATCCCTCTAGTTTATCTAGTTTGATGGATGTTGGCCGCAGTGTTAATCTTAGAAATAAATTTTATATGAGTGTCTAAGGCAAATTGTATAACTACCCAGTACCTAACAGACTGGACTGCCTCGTAGAGGTGGACCCCATCCTTCACCAAATCCGATCACAAAAAGGGATAGGTGTGGACGATTCGTGGAGTCTCTTCCTGTCCTGGCTCTACACTGCAGGCTGGGTAAAATCTTCTGGTGCTCTTCTGTCTTGTCTTATTTCTTTGCTTGCATATCTAACCCACCGGGGGTAGTCACAATCATTCCCTAGGAGAGTTGCCATTTCTCCCCTGGCGAAATTCGAACTCGCTACGTAATATACCATTCTGTTAGTCACAAGCTACTACCGTTGAGTGACCAAATTGTATAACCACCCAGCACCTAGCAGACTGGACTGCCTCGTAGAGGTGGACCACATCCTTCACCAACCCCGATCACAAAAAGTGATAGGTGTGGACGATTCGTGGAGTCTCTTCCTGTGCTGACTCTACCCTGCAGGCTGGGTAGGATCTTCTGGCGCTTTTCTGTCTTGTCTTCTTTCTTCGCCTGCATGTCTAACCCACCGGGGGTAGTCTATCTCGGTTGGAAGCGGCAAGTGTCGCTCCCGTCCAAAAGAGCTATCGCCGCGACTATATGAAACGTATACCTATTTTAAATAATGTGTTTGCTTATTTCTTATTTATTCATCATCAACTTTTTTTAGATGTGAGGAAGAACAGAATGTGTGTAAATTGGCCCATTTACAGTGTAAATGCACTTCTTTTTAATATTATCTGAAACTCTTGGCGAATCTGCAGTCATTTGAAGAACATGAAGCATAGAGTTTCATACTGTTGGATACCTTTGTTGGATACAACTTACGATGTAGATATAGCTACTAAAGAGTTACACTTACCACTAATGAATGAATTTTAAAAATCAGAAAAATTGATTTTTAAACATTCTCTACACAATTTTCGCAATCATGTATATGCCTACAATTCAAATTAGTTTGTATGATGAACATAATTCACAAGCCAGTTAATGAACTCATTTCTGTTCGTATAATACCATAACCATAATAAAATGTGCACGCGAATAGTGACGCTTTCAAGAAGGTAGGCTGCTTGGTTTAAAAATACCTACAACTGACGAAATGTATACGTAAAGGCAGTGCGTCTGGCGATTCAATTTTTTAAAGCTAATTTATGTTCGGTCAGCATCCGCCTATAGTATATTCAAAATAAATGCAATTTAAATTTCAGCATTTGATCAAAACGAATGTTTATACAATGCATCTATATACAATGCTAAAAGGCATTTTCAGCTCATTTTGTGAGAAATAAGATATTAATACGACAAATTTAATTAATAACGAGATACTTATCTACCAATTAACGAGAAATATTAATACAGATCAGAATTATATTAAACAATAATCTAAATTTTAATATTTAATATATTCAAGTACCGCAGAGAATAGTATTGACTGACAGCGTCATATGTCTCTTGTGCCACGTTAGTTGTCCTAGACCTGTACATCACTATGATGGCCTTCGTGTAGGCACAAGTTTAACACCTACCTTCAACAAAATTTCAAATGCGTCAGATTATTCCTCTGTTCAAACGTATTTTCAATTAACAAAATCAAATGGTCAATGTTAGTAGGTTTTTATGAAAACACGATGCCTTTTAAACTCATAATACCTCATATAGAAAAATCACAAGGGGTCATGTCGCGCGATCTCAGTGGCCAATACGATCCCTCCACGACCAATCCATTCAGCGAAAGTTGCATGCAAGAACTCTCGCACAACATCTTGCTTCAAAATTATCTCAATACAGTCAAATAATGGTCCAGTGTAACTCGGGATACCAATTTCTCTTAGCATGTTCAGGTAACTGTTGCCAGTAACAGTGTCTTAAAAAGAATATGATCCAACAGTCCGCAGCAGATCAATAACGTCACGTCGAGAAACACCAAGAGTGTTCAATTCTTCACTTCACGAGGATTTTCAATTCAATTGTGCCTATTAATGCATCCATTAAATTTAAATTTTGTTTAATCAGTCCACAAGATTCTCGAACAAAATTGCGACTCGGCCTCTATTCGAATTAATATCATTTCTCAGGACTGCACTCTGCTGTCATAATCGCACTTGCACTCATGAATGATGAAGCAATTGCGATTGATAGAGTTTTAAGTTTAGATGTGTTAGTAATCGTTGTAGACTTGAACTGGAAATATCCAATTCTAGGAATACTTTTCATTGACGAGGGTTTTCAATAAAACTTTGACCTACTACTATAGCAGATTATCTTCAGTCCATACAGTTTTGAGGAAGACCAGAACTCAGTGCTTTGCGAACACTTCCTGTCGGGTAAATTTTGTTGGTAAGTTCCCAAAGTCTTGTTCAAGCAGCAACATTTGCAAACGTCTTTTCAAAATATAAGAGAACTTGTGCATAATATTTATCATTAATCCACCATCGTTTCAACAAATAAACAGGCATGTTCTATAATACAAATTTTGTAAAGGGGTAGAATTACAATATTAAAAATCAAATGACTACTATACTGTTTAATAACATGATAATAGCAACCTAGAACTATAGTATCTCTATTACCTTAGAATTTCAAGTGGCGGATTCTGCGTCCGATGTTGAAAAAATATGGTCTGATAGCTCTATCCAATACGAAACTTCGTTGGTTATTGGCTTTACAAAAATATTTGTAATCTCAGTTAGTTATTAGATTTTATATAAAAAAAATGTATCTTGGATTTCTCCCGGCAGGCTACCTATTCAAATACTGAAATAATAGTTTAATTAATTTTTAATATAGTAAGCCCCTGACATTTTATTTGATGGTAATAAAAGTGTTAATGCATTTGTAAGCTAATTAAATTAACTAGTTACGTCTACAATTATTTAGTAATAAATGATTTTATTCAGCTCTTTATCCTGACAGACTGTTGTGTCTACTATCTTAAAATTATCTGTTCTGCCGAAAGTGTTAGAGCAAATGAAGAAGTTAAGAAAATAAGAAAAGTACTCTTTAATCAGTGGTACCTACTTATATATTCGAATTTAGTTAATACATTTTTATGAATACTAAAATCGAATAAAAATTGCTGTGAAAATTTCACACCAACATATGTTAACCAATAAAATGGGAGCATTTCTTAACGTTGCCTTGACAATCTATATATTTCTTTGGAAATTTCCTCCTGCTGGGGTACCCTGGAAGGTATTACAGTGGAAATTTTTTGACATAATAAAAAGTGAGAGCGGGACTTTATGAAATGATAATAATGACTAAATAAAATATAACCACGTTCAACTACTACAAAGTAAACACAATAAATATTGCAAATAGCATTTTTCTATTATAAACCCATATTGTTGTGAAATTTTCTTACCAAATACCACTCGAGGTCAAATTATACCTGGCTCGTGAATATTTTCAGAAAATTCGTAAGCTATAAAAAATTTAAGGCTATAATTTGACCTCTAGTGGTATTACAAGTGAGAATACATATTTCAATTCATCAATTCACGTCGCATCATTGATTTTCAGTATCTAGAGATTCTAAATTCTCCAAACCAATTTCTTTCAAGAGGGTTCCTGAAACATCATACTGGTTTTTACTTAAAATTCAATTCCTTGCCCAAAAAACGGCGCTTTTTAAGTTGCCTGTCCTATTCCAAGATAATTTTTCTCAATTGTCCAATCAATAAACCAGAAATAACTACTTTTGCATCCGCACAAACAGGTGCATTTGACTATTGATTCAAATTTACGCTTGAAATGTGTGAACCAAAAACTTGACCGATTTTAGTTGATTCATGAAAATTGATCAACTAAAATTGATTCATGAGAAAACCCGTTAGTTTTCTTCTCGGAATTTATTTTTATTGAAAAAAAGAAGTATTTCTTTCTGCTGTTGGTTTAATATATATAACATCTATGTATACTCGTATGAGTGCACTATACAATAAATATTCGACGATTTAATCTCGAAGTTAATAAGAGAAAAAAAAATTGAGTAATCGATAGTTGTTTCCTAGAACAAATGACTGGGAAGAGATTTATTTCTAAACAAAAATATTAAACTGCCTCTTTTAATATGTCTTCAATCAGTAAATTACTTTTCCCTTTCATTACCTAAATAACCAAAGACAGTAGTCAGATTCTGATGAAGTGGCATATTCGCAAAAGAACTTTTTGATGGATAATTTAGGCATCCTCCCCTATATTTAGTAAACTAATTTATGATTACCTATTTTAAAAATGCCCTATAAATTTAATGTGTAACAAATAGGTTTAAAATAATAATTTTCACTCGGCATAAAATGTTCAATTCTGTTTACGATTTAGGGTTGTATTCACTCTACATTATATATGAAGATTTACCCAAATAGATAAAAAATAACAGTGATACTACTGGTGATAAATAAATTATGCCTAATTCTTGACACTTGCCTGATATGTATGTTTAACTTATCAGCAATATTAACTACGCTAATGCTCGAGTGTAGTTAAACATATGTCAATAGCAAACAGTGTATTTTATTAATAAGATTTCTAAGTAACCCATAATATAACAAGGCATGTGAATATTAATATATAGGTATATGTAATAAATGGTGGTATCTACAAATATCTAACGAGAGAAAGAACCCAGAAAAAAGGTCAATTTTTGTTACAAGAGACACATGTTAGCATTAAATTAACAAATAACTTTTATCCTCCACTGATACTTATCCATGTTCACCTACTTGTAAGTATGTGTATACATTTTTAAGTAGCGATGGGATGTCTATATCTTATCAAGGTACAGAATACATATTTTATTTAAAAAACATGTATTAAATTTATGGTAACATTTGTCTCGCTTTAAATCAAAATTACCATATCTGTAGGCATTTTTTATATTGGATTTCTAAATGACAAAACAAAAAAAATGTGGTAAGTCAGAATTAATTGCAGTTTGCTTTATGCTTTTTCAAGGATTTTTCACCAGACTTATTAGTTTCAGGGATAAGTCAGGAAATTTTGTTTCGAAAATCCTAAAGTAGGTACTAAAAATTGTATTGAATAATACAGAACATCAGTTATTTTGTTACAATATATTAAATTCCACTGTATATCTAATTCTACTGTATCTAAGAAAAATTATATGAAAATAAGATATAAAGATACCATCGTGTTTCTGGTTTCAGTTCTTTCATGCAGCAGGTACATATATACTAAAACGTGGTTGTATTTATACCAGATAGTGATAAAATAAAAATTAAGGCAGTAAAACTTTAATAGTTCCCTAAACCTACAAAAGCGATCCACAACAATTTTATTTTGCTTAAATAGATTATCAGCATTTTACATGTTCACCACGAACAATCGCTGATAAGCATTGAAATTAACGTTACACAACGTACAGAACAACCAATTATTTCGTGATGTATAATATTATAATAATAATAATAACAATAATAATGAAAACAAATTATGACGTTTAAAATTTTAGCATTGAAAATACTTATAGGATCGCGAAGGTTCTGGTACATGGGTATGTTCGATGACGCGGGTAGTGTAACGCGATGAGCATGTCACACCGACATGGTTAGGTAGTGGGTGACCGAGTAGAGCGGACGGCGTGGGCGCATAGTGGCAAAGTCTGTAAGTCGCAAATGGTAAGTTCTCAAATTAGAAGGTAACTAAATTATAAAAGTTTGGCATTCGTATTCGTATATTGCAAATTGCAAGTCTGAGAATCTGAGCTCTCATGTGAATGTGATATACAAGGTGACAAAGTCTGTAAGTCGCAAATGGTAAGTTCTAAATTAGAAGGTAACTTTTGCAAGCTTTCTATAGTTCCAAATTTCCTTAATTCATTTTCAATGCACTCCGATCGTTACAAGAATTGCGAAATCTGTGAATCTTATAGATGTATAGGCGGCGAGTCAGCACGTCGGATAAGTTGTCGCGGTAATGATATCGAAACAAGAGTTTTGTAATGGCTGAAAATTTGTTTACTACTTAATTATTACATAAAACTAAAGAATAAGGTCAGTCCACTGTTTAATGGAACATACGCAGTCAACAGTCGCTCAAAGCGCGGATATGGAGCGCGATTTTTACAAAAAAAAATTAACAGAGATGTCCACAACAGGAATTGGTTGGCAAGATGGCAAGATGGCAAGATGTTGATGGACGATACGATTTTGATTGGTTCGAAGGAAATCAATTGCCAACGTTTGTGAGACGTGATAATTCAATCGAATGAAACTGGAGGTATATTTAAATGGTTAATCTTTCCTTTTATGTTAATTTAAATTTTGTTTCTAGTGCTATTTACAAATATTTTATTTATAATGATAAATTATTTCTTCTGAGATTCTGAGTCTGAATCTGAGCAGTGACAATGCCATCATTATAAAAATTGAAATTTATTTTTTCAATTATTCAATTTATCATTTTATTAATTTCTATTAAAAGAATTTTTCGATTAAATAAATGTTATTTAATAAAAAAGGAAATTTAATATAAGTACCTATTATATCTCTTCGCGCTCCGAACAGCCGCACGCGCTCCACACACGCCTCCGCACTTTGAGCGACTGCTGATTGCGTCTGGCGTCTGTTCCATTAAATTGTGGTCTGACTGTTTTTTCTTTAATTATATCTAATAATTAAACCGATATCAATCAAACCGATAATTGTACCGATATCATTCTCGCGACCACTTATGCGACGTTCTGACTCGCTGCGTTTCACAATTATGCGGACTGACCACTTTCTTACGTTTTTTTTGTAGTATAAACTACTTTTTCGCCAATTTTCAACTATTACGAAACACTTGTAGTGCATGCAATAATTAACCATACCCCAAACCGCGCCGCCACCAGGTGTTCCACTTCCTGACCTTGCGAGTGGGTGCTGACTCTTGTTCACCCTTTATACTTCCTTATATTGAAATATGAGCCATTACAAAACTCTTGCCGATTTTTGTCACGAACTCTTGGACTATAAACGATATACTATATACATATACAGTTTTGTATATTACTGGTTGATGAAGTAACATGCTAATAATTTTAAGTATATCATGGCCTTATAATTAAAATTATTTTCTAATTGCAAATATCATGTATGTCTTCAGTGTTTTAGTCACTTTTTCTTTCCTAAAGTATTTCCCATATTTAAGTTTTATTTTTTAATATATTATTACTATGCAATATTTTCACGGTTTCTTCCAGTACGATATGTTTGGCTGCTTGCCAGTTACAAAGGAGAAATAAATCGCTTCTAATCAAAAGTGTATATGTATGTTACTTACAAACCTGTACATTTTAAACAGTTATAAATAGTAGCAATAGGAACCCTGAGCTGAACTAGCGAGAGGTACATACAAAATTAACGTTTCTCAATTTCAATTTTATAATTGGTAGCGTCTATACATCATATTATAGGTACACAGAGAACTAGTATTTGATAAGAAGACTGAGAAGATTTTGTAGGAATAAAATATGTTGCTGGTTTTTGTTGTTGTGATTGAAGTAAATAAAACTTACAAATTATTATATAGGTAGTTGTTTTGAGGTATTTAGTTGTTCTCTATAGTGTTATATAGTTGTTTGAGGACATATTTATGAGGTCTGAATGCTGTAATCTGATCGGTTGGGTGGGTATGGTCTGAATGCTGTAATCTGATTGATCGGGTACTGTGCCACAACTATATGTAAAAGCCCCATAAGAGCAAGAGGCAGGGTCTTTTTTGATAAGTTTGATCATTTTTTGTAAGATTTGTTCTTATGGGCTTTTACATGGAGTTTGTGGCCCGATACGCCCATAGCATATCCACTGCTGTACGAGACGAAATTGGTCGAGCCACAACATCTAGAAAAACGTATTTTAAAACAGAATGCGAGCATCTACCCGGATAGTAAAAAGGTTAATGTACAAACGACATCTGCTGTCCAAGGTCTTCGACAGAGAAACTTCATGGACAATAAATAAGAGGCAGTTTGAGGCAGCAGCAACTACTAATGGATGGAATGAACATCAGAAAGCGACTGCATTGGTAACGGCCTTCAGAGGTAAGGCACTGGAAATTCTCCAGAATATTCCAGAATCTAAGCAAGAAGACTATGCTTCGGTTGTAGGAGCCTTGGGATTGAGGCATGGAAAAATCTCACTCAAATGTACCAGAAGCAATTGAAGAGTAGAATCCAAGGATCATCAGAACCACCTAAGAACTTAGTGCAAACATAAAGCGGATGATAAGACTAGCCTACCCACAAGCCCCAGAGGAATTTGTCAATCAAATTAGTGTGCCCCCCAGAATAAAAGTGTCTACGATTAACCGTAACAGTGAGAGCCTCGTTGCCCAAGGAATCCTTAATGACCAGAAATGTGACCTCATCATCGACACAGGGGCTGTTAATTGAGATATGTCCTGTCATTTCTAGTAACACCATAATCTTTGCGCTGCTCCCTATCTGTTTCTACAAAGTCACGTATCGAAAGATTCTTTATCCATACATAGTGGCATTTGGTGGGTACTATACTGGCAGCAGAAATATCTTCTTCAGCGAGATATTGATCACGTAACTTCTTCCCACTTAATTCGAGCTCTAGCCGTTTACTTCCTTGGTGTATAACTTTAATCACAAATATACGTAGCTCGTATTTGGATCGACACAAACAGACTGTTAATTGAGATCTGTCCGGAATCGGTGTTTCGTATTATGGGGCCTAATCATTTCTGGTTACAGTACATTGTGCTGCCCCCTATCTGTTTCTATGAAGTCACGTACATCTTTGTACATCTCTCTGAATCTTCATCTTCTTTGTTTCATCTCATCTTCTAATTATTTTTAAGATATGTCGAAAACAATTAATTTATTATAATAAGTTATATATAGTTATATTATAATTAGTTAACTTGTTGGCTTAATTCCTATATAAAGTAAAATATAAACAGTTAAATAAGCCAATATATAACATTAAAAACATACTATAAGAAATATTAACTTTAATTAAAACTTAAATCGAATCTTATTTTAGGTACCTCCTAAAAGCATCATTTTTGTACGAGTATGTTTGAGCAGACGCTGGCTAAAATCCAATATTTTCATTCATTTTTTGTCTACGTAGAAAACAGAAATTAGTTTTCGGCAGATTATACTGACATTATTGCGACAGCAGATTACCTCACAGATTTTATTTAGAACCACAATTTAATATACCTACCTAATGACGATTTAGAAAGGCTGATTATTGGCCCACATTTGGAGTGGAACGAAGAAATTAAAGATATCCATACATTCGTATATAGGTACTATACAATTTTTAATAGTTCAATATTTAATATTAACAAATAAATAATGTAGTGTCTATACAATTCCGGGCCTATAATCCTTAAAAATACTAACTTTGGGAGCAATAGCTTCCATCATCTCTCTATTTTCAGGTCAAATATTTTAAACTTACAGAAAATGGAATATGACCATAAAATTTACTAACATAAATATTTTTTTCAATAAGTTAAATTATGAAATGTTAATAATTGAACTATAGGCCGATTACCATTTGCAACGTTAAGTCAAATTATTATAAACAAATTATGTGTGTGAAAGTGCATGATTTAATTTATTTTCGGAGAATATATTTTTAGGAATCCAAGGTTAACGCTTATAGCTGAACAGATTCTTGGAAGACAGTTTAAATAAATAAAACAACTAATTACTTACACAGCTAATTAGTTAACAAAATGGTTTCTAAATGATTAGGAATATACCCTATGTTTAGTTCAAAAGCTGAGTTTACGTAGGAAGTTTTTCATTGAACTTTTAGTTTAGTAATAGGTGGATCTAAAATTTCCAGACAATGACAAGTTATGTTCGACGTATTGCAAACCCACTCGAAATGTAAGGAGTAGGTCGAATATTTTTAAATATCCTACTTGGTAGTGATATAATTAATGACAGATGTTTTTTAAATGAATGGGACTTAAATAATGCATTTCAATTTTAGAAAATGATAAATACTTTCAGTGAAAAAGTCATTCTCCAGGATATTTCCTGTAGTATTTTCTTTCTCGAACATTATTTAAGCTGTTTCCCCTAACATTTCTTATATATTTATATACACCTAAAAAATGGAAGTGGGAAATTATTTTAGATATACCTATCAAAAGCTTGCAATAATTAACTTGCTTGGTAAAAATGTTGATATGTTTCTGTTTAAGTATCATCCTGTAAATATCTAGTATCCTTCACATGACCTGGACATCAGCTTCTTTATTACCTACTCTTGTTCAAATAAAATGCACTTTTTCTTTCATCGTGTGTATGAATTATCTCAGTGATTTCTTTATATCTATAAAATTTACAGTGTAACATATAAATTATATAAAATATAGTACCGGGCCAGTAGTACCCACTTGCGGAAACAAAAAGTCACACGACACACGAAGATATGATATTGGAAAAGTTGTTGGCTGTTAAAATTTATTTCTTCAATAAAAAACAATAAAAGAAGACTTTGAGCCGGATACAATTCAATAGTATTTTTTTAAACATCCTGTATATTACAAGGTGGCCCGTTTAACATGGGCCTATACCTTATCTCAGAAACTACAAGTCCCATCGAAAAAAAATTATATGAAATTGTTTTTTTCAAAGTTATCTTCAATTTTTAATATTTTGAAATTCATAACCTGTTTATATACAGGGCGATGAACTAAAGTTCTTTTTTTAAATAGCACACCCTATATATTATTACATTTTCAGAAAGCCCTTCTAAAGACAAGTTCAATGATATATGATATGATGGGTCTGACACCCACCGTTTCGGAGTCATTGAGAATTATCTTCAGGAAATAGCCCATATTAAAATCGTGCTAGAAAAGTTAATAATTAAGTTTTTGAGCATCAACTTGCGCCAAGAGATTTCTAATTTTATTGACTTTATTATGTAATGACTCAATATTCAGTTTATAAAAAAAATTCACCGTGTTGCCACATTTCGAAAAGCATAAATTCTCACGATTTTTTCAAATGGAACACCCTGTATATTGTTACATTTCTAGAAAGCCCTTCCATCGATAAATTCAGAGATATATAATATGATGGGTTTGTATCCCATCGTTTCTGAATAATTATCCTCAGAATATGGGATTTTAATATTGGCTATTTCCCGAAGATAATACTCAATAACTCCGAAACGGTGAGCATCAGACCTATCATATTATATCTCATTGAACTTGTCTTTAGAAGGGCTTTCTGAAAATATAATAATATATAGGGTGCGCTATTTAAAAAAAGGTATTATCTTCGAGAAATAGCCAGTATTAAAATCCCATATTCTGAGGATAATCATTCAGAAACCATGGGATACAAACCCATCATATCATATATCTCTGAATTTGTCGATAGAAGGGCTTTCTAGAAATGCAACAATATACAGGGTGTTCCATTTGAAAAAATCGAGAGAATTTATGCTTTTCGAAATGTGGCAACACGGTAAAATTTTTTTTATAAACTGAATATTGAGTCATTACATAATAAAGTCAATAAAATTAGAAATCTCTTGGCGTAAGTTAATGCTCAAAAACTTAATTATTAACTTTTCTAGCAGGATTTTAATATGGGCTATTTCCTGAAGATAATTGTCAATAACCCCGAAACGGTGTTATTGAACCATATATCATTGAACTTGTCTTTAGAAGAGCTTTCTGAAAATGTAATAATATATAGGGTGTGCTATTTAAAAAAAAGGAACTTTAGTTCATCGCCCTGTATATAAACAGGTTATGAATTTGAAAATATTAAAAAATTGAAGATAACTTTGAAAGAAACAATTTCATATAATTTTTTTTCGATGGGACTTGTAGTTTCTGAGATAAGGTATAGGCCCATGTTAAACGGGCCACCTTGTACAAACTGTAAAACCTCCTCTCAACGGCTTTCTTGAATCATGAGAATGTTTACAATAACTCCTGTCATTCAGACCAGCAATATATGCTATCAGTTATTAATTATTTTATTAATGATTATTTTATATTGATTATTTTAAACAATAAAAAAGATGAAAAACAAAACCATTAAAATAGGAAATTGATATTAGGTAAGAAAATACTTTTTTGGATATTTATTCTGTCACTAATCTAATTTAATACTTAGGTATGGAAAATCATTATTTTCAGCTATTAGGTAGTCTTTATAAAGTCCGAAATCTCGGACGAAACGTAGGATATTTGCCCATTTATCTGACTGAAAGTATTCTTTTATTGTTTTTTATTGCAGAAACAAAGTCGCTAAATATTCTCTACGGCGGGATCTCTGCCTATCCCTACCAACACTTCCAAGAAGACCTAGGAATAGACCTTCTAATGAATTTCAGGATAATGCTTCATGTGAGGGAATGCTCTCGTCTCCCTGTAGCTCCTCGGCACTTAAGACATCATGTCTTCCCAAGAACACATTACCGCAGAAATTGAAAGAACATTTCTTCTTCGTTCCCACATTCAGAGAAAGTGAAATCCTGCGTCTCTGAACTTGAGTACCCAGTTATTATGTAGCATTATTTCTTCTCTTATTTTATTTCTCTAGACCGTAGCATAATAACTATAACTTACTATTTCCTGAGAATATTAAATTAAATAACAGAATCACTAATAAAATTTAGATTATGTTTCATTCAATTTTCTATTTGTATTTTATTACTGTAAATTTTAATTTTGAAATTACTCTAATATCATAAAACAGATATTTAATAGTCAATAAAATGCAATGTTACTATATAACAGCTGGAGCATGGTTTATTGTTTAACAAACCTTGATCCTAATAAAACTAGGCAGTAGCGTCTCTAGGTTTGTTCGGGTTCGCAAGTTATCCCATTCTAAACTGTTCTAAGCATGCGTACTTTAAAATATGCGTTCGCATTTGAAGCAGACGATTCAGGATTTCGTAATATTTATTTCGGCAATAATTGTATGTGCATTTTGCATTTGTGTGATTTTCGTGAATAGAATCAGAGTTTACTTTTTAATAAATAAATCGTTTACCAACTGCTAGAATATGGATGTATAATCTTAAAGTTCTTTATCCTCAAGGTCGACGTCCGAAGATATCGATGGACTTTTGGGGGGGTTATTTTCATGAAATGCAAACTCCTCAGGTTAAAGATGAGGACTCTTTTGAAAATACAATGAATTTGTTAACCGACAAAGAGTTTAAAGAACACTTTAGATTGGTAATGCAAATAGTGTTTTTAGTGATTAAATATTACCGATAAATAACCATAACATAACCTATAACTCTTTGTCAGTTAACAAATTCATTGTATTTTCAAAAATCTTCATTCCCCCCAGTCTATCGAAATCTTCAAACTGACATGCGTTGACAGTGCCGCGCAGGTTCTTTCCTTAGTAGAGGATCCGAACAAAGCTTCTGAAGAACATGTGGTTGGTTTAAAGAGAAAGAGAAGGAGAAGTTGGGACAAAATTCAACTAGGGACTGGTACTAACCTAAGGACTAAAAATATAAAACAGGGTACAAATAAAAAACATGTAACTGGTTTTTGGAGTTATTATTATATTTAGTTAGTCATTATATCATTTCATAAAATCCCACTGTCACTTTTTATTATGTCAAAAAATTTTCACTTATAATATCCCTAGTGCTTAAATTATTTCCGGAAATTCCTTCGAGACCATGAATATTTTGAAAATTATCCCGAGCCGCAGGCGAGGGATAATTTTCTTAAAATATTCATGAACGAGACGTAATCGTTTAATCGTTCTCCGCGGTTGACGACGGTTCGAATCTCACCGTGGTCAACTTTTTCTATTTGCTCCAATATTAAAACTGTGTGTATAAGGCTGGTAGCGTTCTTAATATGCAACTAGTACTACAATATCACTGTATAAATGGCTAACAACCTACTGTACACTTTAATTAATAAGGTTTTCCAGGTTTCCCTTATTCTCGTACTAAATGGTAGTTAAAGTTATAACATCGTAAGTCGTTCCTGGGCGCACTCGCGGCCCGCAAAATAATAATATGCCGCTCACTCTCCCACACAAGTCTCTGACTTCCGGGCTCATCACTAGGATGAGAATGAGGGATAGAGATATTATTATTATTATTATATCATTTCATAAAATCCCACTGTCACTTTTTATTACGTCAAAAAATTTTCACTTATAATATCCCTAGTGCTTAAATTATTTCCGGAAATTCTTTCGAGATTATGAATATTTTGAAAATTATCCCGAGCCGCAGACGAGGGATAATTTTCTTAAAATATTCATGAACGAGGAAAAATTTCCGGTTTTTAATTTAAGCTCGTGGGATATTCGGTAAGAAAATTTCACACCATTACTTTATAAATATTATGCCAAAATTGAACATTTTAATTACTTATGACAAACATTCATTCCTCATAGGGAGCCATGAGCAATAACAAACATTTTTTTACGACTGTCAAGTACGGTACCTTGGTCAAGTTCCACCACTTGTCACCGTGTCATTGTGTTTGTGCAATTTGCTGATTTATTAGATTGTGTTTTTGAAAATGTTCCGCTTTGGAAAGGAAACATCATTTATTTCTGATAATTATTCTGAAGCAGTTCGAGCATTGCAAATATTATGCTTAATAAAATGTGAGTTTTCTTAGTGAAATAAAATGTCATTTTCTACATATTACATATGTCATTACATATTTTACAAATAACTTAAAAACATATTATATTTTTGTTTCTTATTAACTTTGATCTTTGATCTTGGTGGAACATCATTTATTTTTGATAATTATTATGAAGCATCTACTGCAAAATTTATATGTTTAATAAAATGCAAAATCTCTTAGTGAAATAACATACCATTTTCCAAGTTTAGTTACATGAACTTTTTATAAATAACTTAAAAACATTTTATATTTTTCTTTGATCTACTAATATTGGTGGAACATAATTTAATTTTGAGAATATTACTTAAATTTAAGCATGGGAAATGTATTGAGTCATTCAACTCCTGCGTCTTTATTTTGACATTTTAAATGACAGAAAAATTTCCGCTTATTAATTTCACACAACGTTAAAAATTTCCGGAAATTTTTTGGGTTGGCATGGTAACTAAACAAAAAACAAGCTTCTGATTGGTTAAAATATGGCGGTGTGAAATTTTCACTGTAATACCTTCCAGGGTACTCCAGCAGGAAAAAATTTCCGAAGAAATACATAGATTGTCAGGACAACGTTAAGAAATGTTCCCATTTTATTGGTTAACATATGTTGGCGTGAAATTTTCGAGGATATTCTACTTATAATTGCGCATACAAAAAATTTGAATTTGTTATCAATTTTTAAAGTATAATAGCAGAGAAACAAAATGAATACGTTAAATTCGCCCATCTAGGAGTTTTCCTTTAATTTATTATCGATTCCATAAAAACTGTCATTTTAAAGATAGATCGCCTGAGCAGCAACTTCATTAGAAAATAAAGCCATCTTGATGGTCAACCTTTCGTAATTACGAGAGTAAACACATTTTCCCATTTCAGTCACGAAATATAGGTCACTTATTTTTAGATCTAGGAGGCGTTTTCTTAATATCAACCACTGTTAAAGTTCGGAATGTATTATACTTTTGGGATTGATAAGATTAAGCTAAACGGAAGGAAGCTATATTAATTACCTATTAGTTAAAAGAATTGCAAGTTATCTATAAGGATAACCTGCCAAATTGTATTCAACACTCTACGTGTTTTAAAACTTAAATATTTTAGGTAGATGAAAAAATTCCCAGTTCTATTTATAATGAGTTTACTTTAAAAATAATTTTATAGGTTATTTAAATTTGCTAATAGGTTGTATGAATTGGTACCTAGACTTTCAATATATTTGTTAGATATATTAAATTTACTTAATGTTACTGATGATCTTTTTAGAGCGTGCGATAGTGGGAACGACACATGTTCAATATTATTGGATTATAGCAAGGCATTTGACTCTATTAATCACGTCACACTAGAAATGAAACTGAAATTCTTTGGGTTTGGTAAATTCTATTAATTTTTTTCAAAATTATTTTTCGGATAGATATCAGAGAGTACAATGAATAACGGCGTGCTCTCACAATCTATTTGTTTGAGCAGGGGCGTTCCCCAGGGCAGTATATTGGAGCCATTAATTATCTCGTTATATACTTCGGATTTTTGTAGATGTTTAAAATTCTGCCGTTCGCATCAATATGCTGATGATTTACAAATTTATTATTATTTTTCTCACAAAGACCTAATTGCTGCCGGTGAAATGATTAACTCGGTCTAGTGCTTAATGAGAATAAGACTCAGGTGTTTCTTTTTGGCGGACCTAGAGAAGATATTACAGCTAATTTTCAATTTTCACTAATATTAAAAGACATAATTCCGAAGCCAGTCAACAATGTTAAGAATCTTGAACTGTATTAGATAGATAGATAGATAGATAGATATATTTATTCCAATGGACTATATTACATAGTATAGGAAAAGTCAGTAAAGTTTACAAGTTAATCATTAAGTTAATCATTTAGACAGACTTAAGATTCTCTACTCATGTTTCAAAGATGATTTCTAAAGCTTACGGAAAATTAAAAATTTTATATATGCAAATATATTTTCGATACTAGTATTAAATTAAGATTAACAGACTCCTTGATTTTGTCACACTTAACATACTGTGATGTTGTTTATTGGCCAGCTCTGTTGAAGAGACACAAAAATAGTCTTCAAAAATTGCCGAATGCCTCTGTTCTCTTACAACCTGCGAAAATTTGATCACATATCTCCCAGTTTCAGGGATTCCAAATGCTTGAACCTTGAAGAAAGGTTTTAGACACATATGTCTTGCATAGTTTATAATATAACTGAGTCTGGAATTCTTCATTATCTTTTTGAAAAACTGATTGGAAATATACATGACAGAGAAACTCGATTTCGCCAACTTCTATCCCTCCCTCGACACACATCAACTTTATTTGAAAGATCATTTACCTACAATGCGGTAAAAAATTATAATGCCTTGCCGTGTAAAGTCAAAACAGCTCCCAACTTAGCCACATTTCGGAGAGAGATAAAGAGATATATTTTAAGTAAGCGAGATCAAATTTAAAATAAAGTTGTTAAATCTTGCAGTGAGTCACTGCCTAGTATATTGTACTATTTTGTCTGTTCTTAATAGTTTTATTATATTCGTATATATTTTTAAATAGGCTGGGTGGTTGTATTGAGCATCTCTGATGGATATCGCCACCCCATTATTGTTTATTTTGGCAAGAGTTGATTTATGATAATATAAACATATTATTATTACTATTATTATTATTATTATTATTATTATTATTATTATTATTATTATTATTATTATTATTATTATTTGATAACTAGATTTGGCAGAAACAGCATCATAATCGCCACAAAACGTCATGACATATCAATAAGTACTTTCGCACATAATAAAGAGCATACACTTATACATGTTTGTTGCCACTGCGTCTGTATCGTGGTGCTTAATTGCCCTTGTATTGACATGTGGGCATTAGATTCTGGATCAGAAATAAAATTAAATACCTACCAATTCAGCATATTTTTGTCCATGCTTGTCCTCCATATATTTCCTCCAAGTCATTGCCCAACGCAGAAACTATATAAGATTAGTAAATAAAATAATAATTCAAATACCCGTTTTATAAAGAAATACATACGGATGACCTAGAATATAGTGGCTATTATTATACCATCCACCTGGTTTGTGATTATAGAGCAAAATGGCATTCAGCTAAAAAGATGTATGTATCCGAAATGTCGTTGCAAGCATCTGTAAGGTTAAATAATATTTTGATTATTTTACGACAATCTGTTTACTTAGCATGGTCAAATTTATAATAATAGCTTTTATTGCTACCAAATTTTGCAAAAAAATCCTGACAAATTCAGTTATTTATTTGAAAATTTAAAGACGCCAGACTGTTTAAAAAATATCTTGGAGTAAACGATACAGTAAATTACTTAGATAAAATCACAAAAAATGTATACAATTTAAATGGTCGCCATTTAGTATGTGAATTATTATTTAGTATCAAATGCGGCTCCCAAAAATTGTTTTTTTGCCGTTCCCAACAAGAGCTAAATTTTATAAAAATACAGAATATGTTATATTATTGAAATTAATAATATTTTTGTTGTTCTAGGTGAACTATGTAGAAGATTTCAGACAGACCGAGAAAATGGTTTAACCACAGAGCAAGCAGCAGCAGTGCTTCAAAAGACAGGACCAAATACATTAACCCCTTCACATAAAGTCCCAGAATATATCAAGTTTATTAAGACATTAACTCATGGTGAGTGAATATATTTTAATTTCAATCCATTCATACATATGTGATTAATGGTAATCGACTTACTCCTAAAACAGTTTGCGATGCAAGTTTGTATTTTACCAGAAAAGTTGCTTAACATTTCTAGTAAGAAGTTTGAACGCCAATAAAGCTGGAAAATGTTTTAACTGATTGCAAATAGTGCTCTTAAAATGTTAATATCGTATTAAATTATACCTAAGACAGTGTCGGGATCTAACAATAGCGTACACTGAATTACGAGTGAAAAAAAAAAAAACGGCAGAAAATAATGGATCGAATACTAAAGCTATAAAGATTTTAAAAAATACTATAGATAAATAAAGTGTGAATATTGTTGACTCTTCGTATCGTACCTACTCTTAATATCAAACAACAAGTTCATTATCCACCAACTAAAGACAGGTTTCAACGAGATTATGGAATTGGTGTCAAAAGCTTTCCAGCTTATGAGCATAATGATGATTTTTTCTCTGATTGTACTAGTTCAGTAGAAATTGTGGATCAAGGATCGGATAGATAGATAGATTGATAGATAACTTTTATTCGTAAAACCTTTACAGGATAGGAAACGTCACAACTAGATATATAGAAAATACACAGTAAAAACATTAGTAACATAAAGTTTAAAAGATTTAGATTACACATGTAACCAAACAAAAAAATATACAATATATGGTGTCAAGTGTCATAAAATTCACGCAAAGAGTAAAATACTCTACAGCATAGGAAAGCTTTTAGTTCCTTTTTGAACTTTTTAACATTGCTAATAATTTTGATATTATCTGGTAACTTATTATAAATATTGGCACAGAGGTAAAATGGCCCCTTTTGAAAGGTATTTAAAGTAAATTTTTGGATAAGGATATTATTTGCATATCGTGTACTATGGGAATGTAATGTGTCACATCGAGGAAAATTTTCTGGATAAAGTTTGACAAAGACGGCAGCTTCATAGATAATAATTGAGTAAAAGGTAAGTAAATCATTTTCTCTGAAAGTATCCTTACAGGAGTCTAAAGGATTTAAGAAAAAAATTAATCTGATAATTCTCTTCTGCAAAACAAAAATCCTATGTGCATGCGTGGATGCTCCCCAATACAGAACCAAATATTTCAGGTGTGAATAGGCAAGTGCAAAATAAACATTCATTAAATATTTCCTAATCATCACATTTTTTAAATGTCTTATAGCATAAAAAGCCGAGTTCAATTTACCAGCTACATAGCCTGTATGTCCGGTCCATGATAGATTTTCGTCTACATATAGGCCCAAAAATCTGATACTGGATACATTTTCTAATAAAATGTTATTAATTTGAAGAGAAACAATTTCTTTTGGTTTTCTTAAATGGAATATTACATATTTTGTTTTCGTGGCATTGATAATAAGTTGATTTCTACTACACCAATTATAGAACTGCCGCAGAACCACATTTGCTTTTAATTGTATTTCACCAATAGTACTCGCAGACAGACTGAGCTGAGGATAACTGAGCTTTATATATTATAGTATAATAGTATTCTGGTCTGTTATGGGATATCGTTGAATCAGTATCGTTTAGTAAATTAGATAAATACCAGTATAATTTATCTGTTTTCTATTTATTGGTGGTTGATGATAATAGGATTAAGGCTACGATTGTAAATTACATCATAGGGTTATTGCCTGGTGAATCAACTATCATTATTACTATTAATAATAATAATAATAATAATAATATCTCTACCCCTCATTCTAATCACAAGGATTAGCCCGAAAGTCTGAGACTTGTGTGGGAGAGGGGGCGGCATATTATTATTTCGCGGGCCGCATTTGCGCCTCAGGAACGACTTACGTTGGAAGGCCCTAACCACCATTCAGTGCTGGAATGAGGGAAACCTGGAAAACCTCATTAGTTAGGGGGACAAGTCAAACATCAACTGATTTTAATCTCTCACATTAACACCAAGTTGATATTCTTCCCATCCTAGACCATCGCCAGGATGGTTGCCAAGCCATCCCTGCGAATAAGCCTTGATCTACGAGCAAACAATTTAATGAAAAATTGTTTGGCGGAATGAGGATTAGAACCCACGACCTCTGGGTTGAGCGATCGAGACGCTAAGCCCTGAGCCACCTGCTCGGTATCCCTGCAATTATATCCTTTAATTTCTTATTAAATAGAGAAAGAGCAAAAAATGATAAACAAGTTTACCACTTACTTGTTGGAGAAAAATTTACGTTATTCACGATCATTATGTATATATAAATTATATTGACCCTTGGATATTGTTTTTTTTTATTGTTCTGACGTGATCTAGTATATTATTTTAAATACAAAATTAGAGCTGAAGTCTCTTCATTATATTAAAGAGACTCAATAACACGTTATCCACTAACAGATATTAGTTAAAACTAGAAAATTAATTACACTTTCTCACGCACCTTGTCAATTTGAATTAAATGAAAAAAACGTGTGGTATCTGTATACACGCGATTGTGGGGAGTTTATACAACTTGGTCACTCAACAGGAGTTAGGCATTCCAAGAAAAAATTATAAATGTAAAACCTATACACAATAAGAATCAAATTCAATCAACACCGTGATATTTCATTTGGAAATGATAACAAATAATTATTTTAAATAAATAAACAAAGTAAAATTTCTTCTAAAGAATTAAAAAAGTAAATGGTAGTATTCCTATATACTTACTCGTACATATTTCACTATAATAAAGGTACTTACTTATACAGGGTCCTGCAACTGAGTTCCCGTCTTTTGTAGCTCATGAACTAGTGCCTTTATAAATTTCGTTCAAACTTGACTGCAAACTAATCGTAGAGCGGCATATGTTGAAAATATTTTCAAATATACAGGTTGCTCCAAAAACGTGTACCATGCTAAAGTTATATTTTTTTAAATGGAACACACTATATATTTTAGAATTTTTGGATTCTGCATGCAAATTTAGTGTCAGTTTATATTATATTCCCTATATCAAAATTTAGCCGTTTCGAAGGACATTTCTTTGATATTTATAGAAAAAATTGCAGTAGTTACAACTATTTCAAAGTTACATATCTTATACAATTGAACAGCGTTTATTTTAATTTTTTTATGTCAGATAGTTTAGGCATTGGTCTTTCTGAAAATAGCTAACAGAAGTCTGTAATGCATACATAGTGTTTAATATTTACTGAGCAACACGTCAATTTTGAAAGATACAAAACTAATTTTTTTCAAATGGCACACCCAGTATATACGAGTCCTAACAACTAAATGTTGGGACAAGGTATTCTTTGGGATAAAATACAATGGTTCATCAAAACTACTGAATTATTTTGTTTACTTTTTAAATATAAACATAACAATATATCCTAGACTATTTGAACACATTTTCGTGCCATGGTGAAGCAATCTGTAGTAATCATAGTATATTTAGTCATTGGAAGACCAAATTGGCTGAACTAAATGTTGGAACAAGCACAAATCTCACATTTAAAATGTTTAAAAAACGCTATATAAACATCAAAAAACCGTTTTATTTATTCATTGACAGTTTGTAAGTGACGTAAATAGTTATAAGTAGTAGTATTTGTTGAAATATTTAAATTTTGTTAATTTAAATTGGAATAATGGGTCGTGGAAAAGCTACCGAACAGAAATTACGTGAAATTATCATTCACCAATACAGTGCGGGCAAGACAATGCGTAAAATTTCTAGTAATTTACCTATTGTAAAGACCACAGTCTATAATATAGTGAAAAAATATGGTGAGTCTGCCAATGTGGATGTTCGAGGTAAAAGTTCGGGGAGACCAAAAGTTGTTTCACAAAGAGATTTACGAAATTTAGTTAAATTATGCAAATCAACGAGAACAAGTACCGTTCGAGACATAACTGCTCAATGGAACAGGGCAAGTGGATTAAATATATCTAGAGAATGTTGCTGAAAATACATTCATAAATGCGGTTTGGGATTTTACAAGGTAAGTTCAGTTTTGTATAGTTCATCCATTAGCAAAAAATTTATACAAATTCGTATTTAGGCCGAAGAAAAACCGCTATTGACAGAGATTCAAAATAAGAACCGTTACAATTGGGCAAAATCTAAACTTCTGTGGACAGAAAATGACTGGAATAAAATAATATTTAGTGATGAGGCGTAATTTGATGTTTGCGTTGGAGATCACCGTAAACGGATAGTACGAAATAAAGCAGAAGCTTTTCATAAAGACTGCTTAAAAAGGGTTGTGAAGTTTCCAAAGGGAATTATGGTTTGGGGCTGCATGTCGGCAAGGGGCTTATGCATTTTAAAATTTATAGATGGTACTGTAAATGCTTAAAAATAACAAGAGATACTTCAGACCTCACTTTTACGTAGCGCGCAAAATTGTTTCCTAATGAGGATTTCATCTTCCAGCAAGATGGAGCATCATGTCATTCGGCAAAATCTACCAAAAAATGGTTTGGTGATAATAATATAAAGGTTTTATCTCATCCAGCCAGCACTCCGGATCTATATGTGATAGAAACTGTGTGGTATAAAATGAAGCAGTATTTAAGAAACCATCCTCAACGCACTATTTCTGATTTGCGGACAAAACTACAAGAGATTTGTGATAATTTTTCTCTTCAAACGTGTCAGTCAATACAATGCCTGCAAGAGTTCAAGCAGTCGTTAAAGCTAAGGGCGATGTGACCACGTATTAAATTAAAGTTGCTTCTTGTTTGTCCCAACATTTAGTTGTCAGCAAATTTGACCTTCCAATGACAAAGTACGCTATGATTAATGCCTATTCCTTTACCATGGCAAGAAAATGTTTTCAAATAGTCTAGAATATATTGTTATGTTTGTATTTAAAAAAATAAACAAAATAATTCAGTCCTTTTGATAAGCCATTGTATTATTTCCAAAATATTATGTTGTCCCAACATTTAGTTGTTAGGGCTCTTATATCTAAGTGGTGAGCCACAGTGGTTTTGTGTCTAATCATAGCCATAATAAAAGTCAAAGAGCAACTGACAATAATTTGAAATGTTTCTAGTTGTTTTATTTTATTCGAAGACCACTCGAAACGGGGTAACTTAAATTTTCGAGCACTTTACTATACAATTGATTATATCTTGAGCACCTTAAGAGATAGGTATAGGACAATGCTATATCATTCATTTCAGAATCGAATGGTACTTTCAACTGTATAATATATAATATACTGGGTGTGCCATTTGAAAAAAATGGTAGGTACACGTTTTTGAAGCACCATGTATATTTGAAAATATTTTCAAAATGTGCCTCTCTGCGAATAGTTTGCAGTCAAATTTGAACGAAATTTATAAAGCCACCAGTTCATGAGCTACAAAAGACGGGAGCTCAGGTGCAGGACCCTGTATTATTAAATTTTCCTAACAATTCTTTAATCCATTGATCCATCCTGAGATTTACCATTAGTTAAATCAGTAAATTGAAAAAAAATTGATTTCTAACATTTCTAACTGAAAATATATATTTTACTGTATGCCAGTGTATGTGTAGGTAATTTATAAATTCACAAACATCCAAACACGCTATACATGTTTGAATTCAGTTGCTTGTCCCTGGGCTAGGCTAGAAGTTTGCACACAATTATGCCGCACCCTTATACCATTTTATTTACCCTTTTGCGAGATATAATACTTTCACGTGCTAGTAGAATGCCAATCAATAGTGGGCACCAATAAGACTGTTTTTGTGCTGATGGGTCGGGCTCCAAATATTATCTTTAATTAATTTCCACATGAGAATATGAATGCCTGTGGTGTAATAGATCTTAATGAGCGAAGGGTTTTAAATAACAGAAAGTATAACTTCTTCCATGTAACTCAACATAAAATATATACATATAATACAGACAGTACACATTTAATGCATGATTCCTAATTTAAAGAATTAAATGAAGTTAAAATAAAAAATATATTGTATAACAATTTATTGCTATTTGTCAAAGTAACCATAAGCAATACAAAATTTATAAATCATATCAATATAAGCTTTTCACTTATAAGATTCCACAATACTAACAATCAATGAGCTGCGTTTACACAAAATTAAAAGACCAAACCGCCAAAGAACATTGATCCAACAAATGTCATGTTTTGGATGGGAAAATTGTTGTAAGTTCGAAACATGAGGACTATGGAAAAACTCTTCCAATATTCAACTATTGGAAGAGATTTATTTGAAGGAGATGCCGAAAACAACTACTCAACCGACTATGTGCTCATCAGAGTGCCATAGGTAGTGGAATTTATGAACGATGTTGCGACATGATTGCGAAAAGAGCATCTGGAATGTTAGTGGTGGTGAGAAACACCCATGATACAATGAAGCAAATCATTGTATCATGAGAAACACCGAAGTAACCTCTTTTGGTCTTTGCTACCTAGAGATGTCGGAGTAATGTAATGCCAGTCAGGACATAGTCCGTAGAGTAGTTGTTTTCGGTATCTCCTTCAAATAAGTAAGAAGGGTTGTCTCCTCAAGACAATTGAGGTCATTGCTATAATGGCACCAGCGGAAAAACAGGTCGCTATCTGTCTGTCAGTTAGAAAATAATTGTCAGAGGATAGTAGCAAAGGCCAAAAGAGGGCACTACGGTGTTTCTCAGCACCACTAATATTGGAATCGATATTTAAGTAAAATTGTGTCATATTTTTAACAATAGAATAAATAATATACAGTGAGGACATAAAGTCCGTCCCCCCCCCCTCTAATTTTTGAACCACTGGGTAGATTGTGATGAAATTTGGAACGATATTATATGACTAAATTTTGCATTTTTTGACACATCAATGACAGCTCTGAACGTCAAAGTGACAGTTGGGCGCGCAATAGGAACATTTTTTTAAATGGAAATGGGGTCGAGTAATAACTCATTTTGAAGCTATTTTTATGCTCAAAACATCCCCCAATTTTGAGAACATTTGGTTCAGTAATTTCCAAATGAAAACCAGTAATATCGATTACTGTTATATCATTTTTTTACATACATATTACAAATTATTGTAAATTATTCAAAGCAAAACAAAAATTAAAAGTAAACAAATAACAATAAACCATCCCTAACCTAAAATAACCTAAATTAAAAAATTATGACATAATTTAAATTAAACTTAGAGGCAAAAATAAATTTAGAAAAGACGTGTTACTTCAAAAGATGTTGAAAATGACCACCATGAACCTCCTGACAAATAAATGTTCCATGGGTAAGTTCTATTATAAAGATTATGTGGTAAAAAGACTATGTTATAAACTGATATTACTCGTGTTTATTTGGAAATTACTGAACCAAATGTTCTCAAAATTGGGGGATGTTTTGAGCATAAAAATAGTTTCAAAATGAGTTATTACTCGACCTCCATTTCCATTTAAAAAAATGTTCCTATTGCGCGCCCAGCTGTCACTTTGACATTCAGAGCTGTCATTGATGTGTCAAAAGATGCAAAATTAGTCATATATTATCGTTCCCAATTTCATCACAATCTACCCAGTAGTTCAATAATTAAAGAGGGAAGGGGGGGGATGGACTTTATGTCCTCACTGTATAATAATAATAAATAATTCAATTGTCCTGAGAACCATAAAACTAAAGTATAAAAACGCTGGAGCACGTCCTCTTCATTTCAAGGATTGCAGAATAATAGGTTCGTAAAAATGTTCGACTAGGTATTGTAATTGTATAGAATAAAATTCTCGGCAATTAATTTCTTTTTATATCGTTTGATCGTGAGCCATATCTTTAACACAAAGCTTCTGCCGCGTGGGAGCAATAATTGTATACTACGTTCTTTAATTGTTAGTCATAATTCCTACTGAATTAAATCTAAAAAAATCATGCATGTTTAGGAAAAGACACCCTGCAGAATATTCTATAGTATTAATAGAAATTAGTCATCGCAAACCAGGAACCGCATAATATGCTATCAAAGCACCATTTTTTAGTAAAAAATACGGTTACTAATATTTTACATGTATAATTGGAAGGAGATGCCGAAAGCAACTACTCCACGGGCAATATGCCCCGAATTGGCGTTGCATTACATCAACATCTCCATGGATGTCGCCACATCCTTCATCAAGACCAAATACCAGACAATGACCGGTTTCGATCTTGTTATGATCTCATCAGATTGCCATAGGTATCGGAATCGATGAATGATCTGGCGACATTGATTGCCTAAGGGGCATATGTGAATGTTTGTAGTGGCGAGATACAGTGAAATACACTGCAGTGCCCTCTTTGGGTCTTTGCTACTACCTGTCTGACAATTATTGTCTAATTGACAATAATTGACTGCAGTGTATTTCACTGTATCTCGCCACTACAAACATTCACATATGCCCCTTAGGCAATCAATGTCGCCAGATCATTCATCGATTCCGATACCTATGGCAATCTGATGAGATCATAACAAGATCGAAACCGGTCATTGTCTGGTATTTGGTCTTGATGAAGGATGTGGCGACATCCATGGAGATGTTGATGTAATGCAACGCCAGTCGGGGCATACTGTCCGTGGAGTAGTTGTTTTCGGCATCTCCTTCCAATAATTAAGTAGGATTGTCTTCCTCAAAGACAATAGAGGTCGCTGTAATGGCATCTGCTTTCTGCAGATCGTTATCTGTCTGTCAGTTAGACAATAATTGTCAGACAGGTAGTAGCAAAGAACCAAAGAGGGCACTGCAGTGTATTTCACTGTATCTCGCCACTACAAAAATTTTACATGTATATTATATATCTTTGACTCTGTGAAACAAGAGTCTATCGAAATTACTAAAGAAACTAATACAAAACCTGCTTTTTTGTGTCAAATTTTATCTGCATTTTAGCTGCATCAATATTTTGCCCTCTTCTTTGAAGTAGAACTTCAAAGAAGGGGACAAAATATTGTATGGTTCCAACAAGATCGTGCCACCGCTCATACCAGTAGGCGAAGTTTAACTGTTTTACGGCAAATATTCCCACGTCGCCTGATTTCACGTTTTGATGACATTCCGTGGGCTTCAAGATCTCCGGATCTGTTAGCACCAGATTATTTTCTTTGGGGTTACTTAAAGGCAAAAGTGTACAACACTCGTCCTCAGACAATACAACACTTAAAAGATAGGATTAGGGAAGACGATTAGAGAATTTAAAATAGTTCAATCGTGTTGTGGACCCGTATTATCCGTGAAGCCATTCCAAAACTAGATTCAGAAGATTCAATAATGAATGTTGATTTTCACTATCTACCAAAAGGAAAAAAGGATAACTAATCATAATTATTATCTGGCATGATAAATATTTCCTAGTGAATGACTTTTCAGTTCTTATGTGTGTCTTGATAGATATTGTTTAAAACTAAAAATTCTAATTCAAATAGCACACAAAGGACAACGCCGCCAGCTCTTATAATTACTGTAAAAATGTTATATTTTATGGAAATTACACTAAATATTCATCCTACAACATAGGTATAAGGCATATTGAGTTTCAGTTTGAGGGATCTATATACTTAACGTTTTTCTTAAAATAACCCAAGAGATTACCTGCTGAACTTAGCATTACGCAACTACCATCCACTTTTAAGAATACTAGAAAATGTGGCGGATGCGCCGATGACAAAGGTTCCAGGTTTATTATTTATTTCAACATAACAGAATAAATTCGCATAATATAATAATAGTACCCAGTACTATTTTTATATAGTGTTATGTGTTGATAAAATACCATTAACCAAAAAATGACAGGGAGAGGAAGATATATTTTTTGTTAAATGAAATGACCTTGTATCTAAATTTATTGGGACAGTCTTCTGATAAATATCATATACAGGGTCTTTCAACGAAAACTTGACCCTTCCTATAATTATAAAACCGAAAAAAAAATTAGAATTCTCGTGATTTCTGCTCTTGGGAAGAGAATTTTTGGCAGTCAAGCCAATTTAATATGTTCATCCCTCTAACCATTAGCAACCATAACTTTAAAATTTCAAATAGAACTACCCTACTTCTAACACATCATTTTAAAGCCCTTTCCATTGTGAATACACTGGTACATCGTTTTTGGGAATCCGTCGAGATTTGACAGTTATTGGCGCTAAAAACGAAAGGTTGACAAACCGACATTCGCGTACTAATTTCTACAGAAAAGCCCACCAATAATAAGTTTTTTATCTACGATACAATATTACTTTTTTTGATGTGTCGTTCAGTTTAAAAAAAAACAGTCTCAAATTAAAAAATCTGGAGCAAGTTTTATTTAATGTACAGAGTATTCGCGTATATTTTGACCCCTACCTACAGGGGTTATTAAGAAAGTTAGAAAAAAAGTTTAAATACAAAAGTTGTTTGGTTTTTCACGTATTATGTTTTAGCTATGTCGAAAAAAAAATTGCATGTCGTAAATTTGGGAAAACCAGTTGATCATAATATTTTTAAATGGGACACCTTGTATAATTTTACACGCTTGGGTAAACATTTCTTTCCTGATTTCAAAAATATATATTTTGTTGACATTTGCACTGACAGTTTTCGAAATATTCGACAGCAAGTCGTAGAAACCAACAGTAATAAAAAATATTTAATGATTTTCGATGTAACCTCCTTAGTTATTTAAACATTTTCTAATATTTTCATTTTTTAATATTTTTTTTATGATTTATTGCAAACATTAAATATTAAAGGTTTCGAAAACTGTCAGTGCAAATTTCAAAAAAATAGTATTTTGTAAAATTATACAGGGTGTTCCATTTAAAAATATTATGTTCAATTGGTTTCCTCAAATTTACGACATTCAATTTTTTTTCGACCTAGCCAAAAGATAATGTGTGAAAAACCAAACAACTTTTGTATTTAAACTTTTTTCCAAACTTTCTTAATAATCCCTGTAGGTAGGGGTCAAAATATACGCGAATACCCTGTACCAAAAAAATGTTACTCAAAATGACTTCAAATTCTGTTCGAACATTAAGATCCGGTCTTCCAATAATTGTAAATAGGTATTCCCATCCAGATTTCCTTGAATAAAAAAAGATCCAACAAGATGGTTGCCCAAAATTCCGACCCAAGCATTCAATTTTTGAGAAGTCTGAGTATGAAATTCCTTGATTAAAATGAGCATTAGTATCTCTCCAATAGCAACAATAATTGTGACTATTCACTTCGCCATTCAACATATATGTACATTCGTCTGAAAACACGTACTGTAGAGAAAATTTGAGTTCAATAGAAGTCGCTCACTAAAATATTCGCAAAATTGGGTACGACGATCAAAATCATCTTTATGTAACTCTGGAACGGGAGTATCATCTTAAATGGATGAAACTTGTAATTTATCAAAATTCGATGAACACTTGAACTGGATACGCCAGAAGCTTGAGATACCGCGTTGATCGACTGATTATTGTCCATCTGCAAATGACCCAAAACTGCCACTTCAACTGCCTTCATTTCAAATTGGACGATTTACTTCGCGTTTCTTGTTTAAAAGCGAACCCGTTGCAACAAATTTATCCATCAGTCATACTGTCATCAGTCACCCAACATACTGATGGCTTATACTTTTTTCTGGATGATAAACATACAAAATTCGTACTGTAGCTTTAGCGCAATCGTGATTTCGATACCAAATTTCAGCAATTTCTACTCTTTCGGCGGTAGAAAAAATCATTTCGAAAACACATTTACATTTTCAACAACAGACTGAAACTAACGATTTAGTGGTCACAAGCAAAAAACAACAGTGACTTTGACAATACGCATCAAAAAAAGTAATGTGGTTGGGTAATAGATAAAAAACTTATCAACATATTCCCAAAAACGATGCACCAGTGTATTAGCAATAGAAAGGACTTTAAAATGATGTGTTAGAAGTAGCGTCGAACATTTGAAATTTTACAGTTTTAGTTGCTTTGGGTTAGAGGGATGAACCTATCAAGTTGGCTTGACTGTCGAAAATGATCCTTCCAAGAACAGAAATCGACGGGTCTCGGTGAATTTCTAATATCTTTTCGGGTTTTATAATTATAAGGGGGGAGTATCAAGTTTTCGCTGAAAGACCCTGCATAACGATAAAAGAGTAATGGAGATGTGATATGAAACAACATACCATAAGAGATCAGAAACATTATGCATCACTTCACTTGCATTTAAAAGATTCCATAAATATACAAAAATAACCTAAATACGATGCACATCTATAGCCAAATATATGAAGTTTATTTTGGCACAGAAATTAGCACTTTATAAATAGAATGTAGCCATTGCGGTTAATGCAGCAGCGTAACAAATAAATATCCAGAAATACAAAAATTTATAATCGCAGAAATTTTCCAGTACCTATTACCTGTTATTTAAGATCCAACAGAAATTAGTTACCTAATTGTACTTATTAAATCATTCACAGAGCTTAGATTCTTAGTCATATAAATAAGAAGAAATTTTTATATGTACCTATAAAAAGCAATATAATATAATACAATATAATATAAGTGCAATATTCTCATAATTTAGAGAATAAAGGTACCTATAGCTATAGATACAGAAGGAGCACAAATATAAATATTTTTTTTAGTAACTGGTATTAAAATATATTAATATATTAATATTTTCTAGTTACCAACCAATCATAAAATGTGAATCATATTTTATATTATTTTTCCAACATCGCATTTGAAAATAAAACGTCTTTGACTAAGTTTAGAGAAGAAAATAAATGTTTTGTTCTCAAATGACGGTAATGGAAGTGAACCACTTCCACCACAGATGTGGAAAATAACGCTATTATTATGAAATGGAATTGCAAATGTAATTATTATAATGAGTTATGTGACCGCCAACCTCAAAGGTTAAAAGTCCATTTCCCGTCAAATCTCAAAAATATTAATTAAATCTTTACATACTTTTGTAAACTGTATGTTTCTAGGTGATCTTGTGAAAAATAATATGTAAAACATATGTTTTACCAAACAAACAGGTGTTTACAACAATGTATTTAAAAATTTACAAGTGATCTAAAATTCAATTTTAAAAGTAATACTAAAAAAAATCTAGATTATTCTCAATCAGGGTACTGTATGCTGAGGCTAATCTGCTCGATATAAGGGGTCGATCTTATATTCATATAATTCCTTAGTTTGGATATTCCATAATAAAGATTATCTGCCTGTTGAAAATGTCTACAACACGAGGTTAATGGTTAACCAAAACATTGTTTTACCGTTAATACAGCACATCTGCAGAGATTTGTCTTCTATCGGGCACCTCAACTTTACCATATCATTCCGATGCATCTAAAAAAATTAATTAACATAAATAAATATAAAAAAGAATTAAAATTATACTTACTTCAAAATCCTGTTGTATTTCATCAGTTCTTTTGACTTCTGCCTTGTGGAAGTTTTCCATTTTATGTCATTTTTCTAATATGCCCATCCTGCTACTTCTACCTGTATTATTGTTAATTGGAATTGGGGTAAACTATTTTTATATTGGATGTATTCTTTGCTATTTGGCCTTAGTCTGCGGCACGGACACAAACAGACAGCCATGTCTAGAATTAGTTAAGTTGAATCTTAATGTATGCATTATTGCTAGTGTTAATATACAGGGTGAGTCAACCATAGAGTAAAGTTCATTATCTCATTTGTTTCGAGAATTACGAAAAAACGTTAAATACAAAAGTTTTATAGAATATTAAGGTGCACAGTTTAAAATTATTTTTGAGTATACAGGGTGGTTCAGAAAAGCGTGGCGAATATAGCATAAGTTTTTTTAAATGGAACACCCTATTTTTTAATTTATTTTTAGATTTTATATGAAATTCTATAACTTTTTTGTTAATAATGTCATATACCTAAACCCAGTAGTTTTTCTAATATTTTAATTTTTTTAGAAAAATATTAGTTTTTACTCTTATAAAAAACTGACAGTACCGCCATTGTTTCTGAAGGTGGAATACTCAAATTTGCTACAAACGTTGTATAAGGATGACAAAAAAAGTATATGTAAATAAATTTGAGTTAAATGCTACAAAATAAATTTACACATTTCGACTATTTTAACTTCAAAAATTTCAATTTTTTTAAATGGCACACCCTGTATATTATTATTTTTTCTGATAGATTTTACAAAACCCGTCAACTTTTATTGAGTATGTCATATACCTAGTTTTCATAATTTGGGAGTTATTTTGATTTTATTCATTTTTACAGTTGTTTTTATTACACTAATGGATTCATTGGGTGGCCCCCTCGATCATGTGACTTAACACCTTTAGATTTATTTTTGTTAGACCACTTTAAAGATCGTGTTTATGTGAATTCCGCGACAACACCAGAAGATATCGAAAATAGGATACGAGATACCTGGAGCGTGCAAGAAAATATAGTAATAAGACTAAACATGTGTATCTAAGTAGACGGGCATATTTTTGATCATTGATTACTCCATAATAATTAAAAATAAGGTAGTTAGTAGGGATTTTATTATTATTTATATTAGTTTATGTTTCCACAATAGCGTATGTAAGTGTAAAAAAGAATAAAATTAAAATAACTCGCAAATTATGAAAACTAGGTATATGACATGCTCAATAAAAGTTGAAGGGTTTTGTAAAATCTATCAGAAAAAATAATAATATACAGGGTGTGCCATTTAAAAAAATAGAAATTTTTGAAGTTAAAATAGTCGAAATGTGTAAATTTATTTTGAAGGCCCTGTAGCATTTAACTCAAATTTATTTACATATACTTTTTTTGTCATCCTTATACAACGTTTGTAGCAAATTTGAGTATTACACCTTCAGAAACAATGGCGGTACTGTCAGTTTTTTATAAGAGTAAAAACTAATATTTTTCTAAAAAAATTAAAATATTAGAAAAACTACTGGGTTTAGGTATATGACATTATTAACAAAAAAGTTATAGAATTTCATGTAAAATCTAAAAATAAATTAAAAAATAGGGTGTTCCATTTAAAAAAACTTATGCTATATTCGCCACGCTTTTCTGAACCACCCTGTATACTCAAAAATAATTTTAAACTGTGCACCTTAATATTCTATAAAACTTTTGTATTTAACGTTTTTTCGTAATTCTCGAAACAAATGAGATAATGAACTTTACTCTATGGTTGACTCACCCTGTACATCTAATTTATACATACTATTTTAGTGGAGTAAAATCGGTAGAAAAATGTTTCAAAAAATTTTTTAAAGGTATAACCACATGAAACCTATACAGGATCATTGGTTGGGTCCTTGTGCATGTGAAATGACTAATTACGACATCTTTAGGGGGGTCAGACATTTTTTATCCCCAAAAATGTCAATAATTTGTCAATATGTTATATTTATGTTTTTTGAGACATACCACGCGATAACTTCGAAACTAATTAACTTATAAACATGAGGTTTTTTTTAATCGATTGAAGATATATAGGCGCTCATAACTGTACTAATTTAAGTCCCCTGGTTAGCATATTTTTCCTTGGAGAATGGAGTAAACTCGAAATTTTACTTTTATTGCTGCATGATTTTCGGTAAGCGAGAAACTTTTTTATTTCAAGGAATTTTGCCATAGTATCTGCGTATGAATTAAAGAAAAAATATTGAAAAAGTTTTTAGAAGAAGAACCAACCTTCTGTGACAAACAGTTTTCGAGTTATCGCCATTTAAATTTAATAACACAGGGGCGCGCTGCGCCGCGCAACGTGCTTTTCGAAGACTATCAAATTATCGCACCGTCCGCGCTCTCGATGTGTTTCGAAGGCCCGCTTGGGTGATCTCCTGACCAATATAAAATATCCAAAAAGAATTTTGTATTAAAAAAATAATTTAATGTTCTAGTATAATATATATTTTCTAATTTCATATGATTCGATAAATATTTTCTATCAGGAACACAAATTTGCATTGTATTTACATTCATATTTTTAATATAAAGTTAAAACACGAATTACAAAAAAAAAGGATAGAAATTTAAAAAAATTAGAATTTTCTAGACTTCGAATCTGACGAACTGAGATCTTCGTTTTGTGGTCTGTTACTATATAATGGGTGGTATGAATAAAAACGAAGTACCTGCTACTACCACAAGTATTAGTATATTTTACATAGTATTTACTTTAAAACGAAGTTGATACTACATTTCAAAGTACTCCCTTCTATTTTTCCGGAAATGCTAAAAATAATAACATTCTTCTAAACATTATAATTACTTTAATACTTTTTACTGATTTTACTGATTTTACAAAGTGATTACTTTAAAAATGGTTCAAATACATAGAAATAAAATTTATACTGCAAGAAGACACTACGACGCTGATACCATATTCCGTCAAATATTTAGGTAAACAATTAAGTACCATCAATTTAAAATGGTTTATGTTTATATTTTTCATCTAGGTTTAGTAGGGAAAACGTTACTTTCTCGTTACTCGATACTCTTCTATCACACTTCCTTCATCCGAAGACATCTTAAAGGACTGCTGATGTTATAAATACATACAAAACTGAAACTGTCTCTCAAAAACTTTTAAACATGTAGGTATATCTCGTTAGCCGGGACCTGGCGCACGGCGTATGTGTGACGGAAGTAAGTACCTACTATACATTTCAAAGGATGTACTACACTTGTTAAGTAGATACTTCATAATATGGAGTATATTATACTTTGTGGTGAAGCATGTTCTATGTCAAGTAAAGTAGATACTACCGGAAATTAGTAAATCTTTCGTTGTAAAGTAGATATTACGTAGAATATATTAATACTTGTAGTAGTAGTAGCAAGTACTTCGTTTTTATCCATACCACAAATTGCATATTTACATTCGTCGCAACATCTTAATCTTTGTGCTAAATGCGTGCACTTATTATTGTTGCAATTTCTGTCGGAACATCGGATTGACAAAAATTGCAACCATAATAGGTGCACGTGTTTAGCCCAAGGATTAAAATGTTGCGACGAATGTAAATATGTAATTTGTGGTATGGATAAAAACGTAGTACTTGCTACTACTACTACTACAAGTATTAGTATATTCTACGTAATATCTACTTTAAAATACATTCTTTGAAATGTGTACTTGTACTTAAATCCGTCACACATACGCCGTGCGCCAGGCCCCGGCTAACGAGATATATCTACATGTTTAAAAGTTTTTGGGAGACAGTTTCAGTTTTGTATGTATTTATAACATCAGCAGTCCTTTAAGATGTCTTCGGATGAAAGAAGTGTGATAGAAGAGTAACGAGTAACGAGAAAGTAACGTTTTCCCTACTAAACCTAGATGAAAAATATAAACATAAACCATTTTAAATTGATGGTACTTAATTGTTTACCTAAATATTTGACGGTATATGGTATCAGCGTCGTAGAGTCTTCTTGCATGTATTTGAACCATTTTTAAAGTAATCACTTTGTAGCACGCACGATGAGGCTGCCATGATATCAACTTCGTTAATGACGGAGAAAATATTTCAGTTGTTAAAATGGAAGTATTTACCAGTAAAAAGTATTAAAGTAATTATAATGTTTAGAAGAATTCTATTATTTTTAGCATTTCCGGAAAAATAGAAGGGACTACTTTGAAATGTAGTATCAACTTCGTTTTAAAGTAAATACTATGTAGAATATACTAATACTTGTAGTAGTAGCAGGTACTTCGTTTTTATTCATACCACCCATTATATAGTAACAGACCACAAAACGAAGACCTCAGTTCGTCAGATTCGGAGTCTAGAAAATTCTAATTTTTTTAAATTTCTGTCTTTTTTTTTGTAATTCGTGTTTTAACTTTATATTAAAAATATGAATGTAAATACAATGCAAATTTGTGTTCCTGATAGAAAATATTTATCGAATCATATGAAATTAGAAAATATATATATTATACTAGAATACTAGAACATTAAATTATTTTTTTAATACAAAATTCTTTTTGGATATTTTATATTAGTCAGGAGATCACCCAAGCGGGCCTTCAAAATACATAGAGTGCGCGGTACGGTGCGATAATTTGATAGCGTCTTCGAAAAGCACGTCGCGCGGCGCAGCGCGCCCCTGTGTTATTAATTTTAAACGGCGATAACTCGAAAACTGTTTGTCACAGAAGGTTGGTTCTTGTTCTAAAAACTTTTTCAATATTTTTTCTTTAATTCATACGCAGATACTATGGCAAAATTCCTTGAAATAAAAAAGTTTCTCGCTTACCGAAAATCATGCAGCAATAAAAGTAAAATTTCGAGTTTACTCCATTCTCCAAGAAAAAATACGCTAACCAGGGGACTGAAATTAGTATAGTTATGACCGCCTATATGTCCTCAATCGACTAAAAAAAAACTCATGTTTATAAGTTAATTAGTTTCGAAGTTATCGCGTGGTAGGTCTAAAAAAACATAAATATAACATTTTGACAAATTATTGACATTTTTGGGGATAAAAAATGTCTGACCCCCCTAAGGATGTCGTAATTAGTCATTTCACATGCACAAGGACCCAACCAATGATCCTGTATAGGTTTCATGTGGTTATACCTTAAAAAATTTTTTTTCGAGAAGGAAGCGACTTTTTCCCTTGTTTTTACTCCACTATTTATATACATACTATTTTAGAATATGTTGTATATTTTTGATGATGACTGACTGAATATGTTAAAGGTCCACTAGAAAAGATAGATTACTATGGTATTAGAGATTTGCCTTTATCGTTTTAGAAGCCAACATTTAGCTAACAGATTACAATGCACTGTTTTCAATTAAAACATTTATGAGATTAACGAAGCATCACATAAATCACTCCAGGGTTCGGTCCTAGAGACTATACTGTTTCCAATATTTATCAATGATGTGCATTATTTTATATTTTCCAACAAATGCACTCTGTTTGGAGTTATCCATAAAAAAAGTAATAAAATTTCCAGGGCCGTATTTAAAATAATTGAGTTGATGATGGCCCTGAAAAGATAAAACATTTTATGAAAAATATAATTATGCTATTAATTAATTATGTTATTAAGTAAATACGAATTTACGAAGATAACATTTTCAAAGATTGCAAAATTTTCTGGTCCGGTTCAAAAATTAACTATGCGCACAAAAGACTTATAAAATTTGAGGTTATCTATGTAAAATTTAAGTTGATGCTCTGATTGCTCTGCCAATTTTCTCAAGTCAGTTGAGAGCACTAGTTTTATGATTTCAGACCAATAAATTGAATAAATCGTAACTCTGAGCAAGAGCAATTTATATCCAAAATGGAACACGATAACCTCATCCACAGCACTCTCAGACCACTCTAGAGCACTATTAAGTTTTACAATAAATTATTTCTTGCTCAATTAGGTATATTTGCCACATTTCAAAATATTTGTTAAAAATCATTTACCAAGGATAATATTTATTCTTCTAAGGGATGTTATACTCGTACACATAACACACTATATGAAATATAGTTGACATATCCTTTACATGTAAATATTGTGTAAGTGTAAATAATATCTAGGTCATATTTTTGCATTGTTAAATAAGTATTGGTTTGGATTGGATTGTATTGTTAAAGATGGATTGTTAGGTTTGAATTGATGTTATTGTTTGTTATTGTCTATTGTACCCTTTTTGAGAATGAATTAGTTTACTGTATTTTAAATAATTGTCTTTAATTTGAGGTGTCATCTGATAGGTATATTTAAGATTTTGCGATAAGAGATGATGTGACTAGGGCTGAGATAGTAATTTAATAATAGAACAATTTATTTTTGGGGCAGTATTAATTTATCATTTTTTAAAGATATTTTGCACTCACAATATTATTATCTGTGGTTATTCTTAGCATTTATTACCTCGTTAAGAAAACTATCGCCCACTTTCGTTGTTTGTGTGTACCTATATTTATTGTCTTTTAAACTTTAATTTGTGGTGAACAGGAAGACGAGGTGAATCCGTATTGAGCATAATATTTAATAGTTTACGTTTACATAAGCGTGTTACATCATTACTCTGAACATTCATTAAAACTTTGGTGAACTGCCAAAATCTGAGATTTATTGCCGCCATTGAAATAATATTTTTGCCAGTACAATCAACAGTAACATTTACGATCAATTAACCTTATAAATGATTAAATTTTACTACATTCAATCACAAACGACCTTTAACATTTTTCGTATAAGAATATTCGGTATAGAAATAAATGCATCACAATTTGGTCACTCAACGATCATAGTAAGCAATGTATTCAATACAATAATATATAGTATCTGGTATTTATTTAATAGTAATAAATACATATTCGGTTAATTGTGGAAAAACGTTTGTAAAAAAGTTTCAAGATTATATTTTGTATTTATCTACATTTTAATCTATGAATACGGTCCTCTTCACACCAAATAAGGCATTGTGCAATGGTTAATGAACTTTTGCTACTTTGAACATTTGCTGTAATAAAATAAAAACTAGTACTAGTACAAAAACTAGATTTCATGTAATTCCTTCTTACACAGTCTTTTACATTTTGTTAAAACTATGACAAAAGACGTATGTATAACCTTATATCGCTGAATTGGTCTTTAGGGGGCTAACTATTTATATTATGAAATATAAAACTTCCTATTTAAAAAAAATGTTGTTATAGCTCCATCAAACATGAAACATGGCTAAAAAATAGGAAATATTGCAGAAAAATGTCAATTTCTATATTCTAATTGACCTGTTTCAATGTTTTCTTTTTTAATATCAACTAGAAATAAATATAAATTTTGTCCATCATTTTGGTACACTCTGTATATTATTCTTTGTTAACGGAGTTAACGCGAATTTTTTGATATCTTTTATTCGGACGTCCTAAAGACAAATAGTTTCTTATCGATAAAAAACACTAATAACTTTTATTTGTTTCAGGTTTTTCATTACTATTATGGATAGGTGCATTTTTGTGTTTCACCGCTTTTCTAATTAGAAAATTCACAACTCATGAAATAGACACCGATAACCTTATATTAGGATGTGTTCTTGTTGTGGTAGTTGTTGTAACTGGATGTTTTATGTATTCCCAAGAGCACAAAAGCCAGAAAGTAAGTAACAGTCTTATAACACTTTGAAATTTCATAACACAAAGTCACAGCTTATCTATATAAAGCTGTGTGAGCTATATGAAGCTGCACTATACAGGGTGAGTCAGTTTATACTAGCAGGACTCTGGCATGTGATACAGCACCCTATTTTAAGTGAAGTTTGTCATATAGACACATGATACAACTACACTGATATGCTCATAACTTGACCAAATTTCGTTTGTTCTGCGCACGACGTCATTCTTGATACAAAAATGGCGAAAATTCAAATACCTTACTGTCAGCATGACTGTCAGTGATATAATTATTTTCGTGTTTGTTAATTGTATTCCCGTATTATTATAATTGTGAGGCCTGAGGGTTATCAAGTTGTCATTTTTATATTATAGGGTGTATTTATTTACAGTAGTGCTTCTTATTATCTCTTCAAATTGTAAAGTTTAGGTTAGAATTATATTCGGTAGGTAGATCGGTACAAAGAATGCGGTTTGAATTAAAATAAGAAAGATTGATATTAATCAACTATTATTTTAGTTTTCCTGTAAGAATCGTGTATTATAATTCCATAATCGAGGTTTATTTTATTTTGTTATCTTTGTTTACAAGTATTTTATTTAATTTTGTATCAAAACTGACGTCACGCTCATCGATAGACCACGCCCCCATGCGCATAGGCATATCAGTGTAGTTGTATCATGATATAGACATATGTCCGGAATCGGTTCGTTATTGAGATACAGGGTGTCAAAGTTTTGTTTTTTTTTAGTATTTTCCACACAGCTCCTATAGTTTTTAAGATAATTTATTCAAATCTTTACGGTAGATTACCTATGATGGTCCACAAATTTTGAAATATGTAAACGATTTGAAAACGTACAGGGTGATATTTTTTCGGGGGTCAGGCCCCCTTTTGTCGTCCAGAACTTTTTTGTGGTGCACCACTGACTGCTAATTTGGATTCCATGTTCAATTTAGAAACTTTTTCGTCTTTTACATTTTTATTGTAGCTGTAACAGTTGTCGAGTAATTTGAAAAAGTCTATGAAAGAATATTTTATTAAAAAAATATATTTTCATCAAAATTTTTACTAAAAGCAATTATTGTCAAACGAAAGTTCATTAATCTAAATTGTCAAAGGTTACATACTTACAGTACAACTTTTGCCACTAATTATTTATTTTTTTGTAGCATTTCAAAGACTTTTAATAACTAAGTAAAATAATTAAGAATTAATAATAAACCAAGGTCTACATCCTGGCGACGAACAACGCAGAGTGAATTTTTGTCGTTGGATCCTTAACACATTAGAAAATAATAAAACTTTCTTATCCAACGTATTATGGACTGATGAATCTTGCTTCACCCAACGTGGGATAGTAAATTTCAAAAATCAACATATTTGGGCAGAGAAAAATCCACGTGCTATTAGGGCAAGAAAATTCCAAAATGAGTTTAGCATTAACGTATGGGTAGGAATTTTTGTAAATCGTTTATTTGGACCATATTTTTTGTCAGAAAGGGTCAGTTCGCAAAACTTTTTAGAGTTTCTAGAAACCGAGCATCCTAATATGTGGGAAGATGTCCCTCTAAATTTAAGACAGCAAGCTTGGTTCCAGTTGGATTGCTGCCCAACTCATTTTGGAAGAAATGTAAGAGCTTGGTTAGACGACAATTATCCAGAGAGGTGGATTGGACGTGGAGGTCCAATCGCACGGCCCCCAGGTTCCCCAGAAATAACACCAATGGATTTTTTTGTGTGGGGCTTTATTAAAGAAAAAGTGTATGCAACTCCTGTTCAAGATGTTGACGATCTTAAAGGGCGTATAAGGCATGCTTGCGAAGACATATGAGTTCATCACTTAGTTTCAGTACGAAGGTCTATTGAAACGCGATGCCGAATATGTAAACAAAATGGATCACATTTTAAAAATTTTTATTTTAAAATAAAATTATTTCGGATTATTTGTAAAGTTATTTATATTTGCCTTGGTTTATTATTAGTTCTTAATTATTTCACTTAGTTATTAAGTCTCTGAAATGCTACAAAAAATAAATAATTAGTGGCAAAAGTTGTACTGTAAGTTTGTAACCTTTGACAATTTAGATTAATGAACTTTGGTTTGACAATAATTATTGTTTTTAGTGAAAATTTTAATAAAAATATTTTTATTTAATAACATATTCTTTCAGAGATTTCTTCAAATTACTCGACAACTGTTACAGCTACGATAAAAATGCAAAAGACAAAAATTTTTCTAAATTATAATAAGCAGTCAAAAAAGCTGGCGCACCACAAAAAAGTTCTTGACGGTTAAAGGGGGTCTGACCTCCGAAAAAAATATCACCCTGTACGTTTTCAAATTGTTTACATAATATGTCAAAACTTGTGAACCATCATAAGTAATCTATGGTAAAAATTTGAATAAATTATCTTAAAAACTATAAGAGCTGTGTGGAAAATACTAAAAAAAAAAACAAAACTTTGACACCCTGTATCTCAAAAACGAAGCGATTCCCGACATATGTTTATATGACAAACTTAACTTAAAATCAGGTGCTCTATCGAATGCCAGAGTTCTGCTAGTATAAACTGACTCACTCTGTATAAGCTGTGACAAAATACTAGCGAATACGCTCATCATTAAATAAAAACAGATGCTTTCTGCGCATAAATGGTAGAGGATCTTAACTAAAAGATTCTCTACCTTTAGCCAGAGGATTATTATTTAGTTAGAAATGAAATTTCGAAATGTGAAGAATGAAAATAGGTTATAATTTACAAGAGTAAAGATAGCCAATCACATTTATATCTAAAAATTTTATATCTACTTAACATCCTGATTTTGACGTAAACTATATGCAAAACAATGCCCTTAAATTTTAGATTATGGAGTCATTTGCAAATATGGTACCTCCGAAAGCGACTGTGATACGAGGCGGAGAAACAATGACTATTATGTCCAAAGATCTAGTTGTTGGGGATTTAGTTGAAATGAAGTTTGGAGACAGAATACCGGCTGATATAAGGATTATTCAGAGCCAAGGGTTTAAAGTAAGTAATACACGCGAAAGATTCCATTAAAAGATGCTCAATTATATCAAAGTTTACAGAATATAACTGTATCAGTTACTCCTCTCTCGGTCGGAACTTTTATCTTTCGAGATCAGAAGCGTGCGGCCAGTATCTACGTTCAATAACAAAACCTCCTCGTTACGAGAGACGTTCCAAACTAGGTTGGTTTCGCGCTGAGAATACCTATTTGATTACCTGGGGTTATCCAAAACTGCAGCATTAAATTATATAAATTAAAATTATTCAATGGATAGGTTCAATGGACCATGTTCAAAAATACATCATGCTAATTACTTGTAGGTATTTAAATTGTGCCTAGGTAAAAGATCAAACACTTTTGGAAATTGGTATAGGTAGAGGCCTACAAATAAATGGCAATAAAATGTTTATTTAAATATTTCAAGAACACAAAAGATACATTAACTAAAATAACAAATAATATCATTCATAATCTATACTATTATTTACAAAAATCATCAATGCTGTAATATTGAAAGTTTTGTATTAACTTTGCGAGATGCTGTCCCAGTTTCGCCAACTTAGTTGGCGAAACGCGCGTCGTGTGCAATATAGTGTTTTGGTATTATGCCGAAAACTACGTCAGTGTAATAAAAATAATAACTTCTAATATTCCGACAAATTCCACGATATTTCTAAAGGGTACAGCTAATCCCATGATGTGCTACTATAAAATTTAAGATCACAGCGCGTGGTTTGTCTAAAATTGCTAAAAATTTCACAAGAATGTTGTAAAAGACATTTTCTTAAAACATATTCGGTTACATATATTGCTAACGACAACTACCCACAGTACAATATGCCACAGGCATTTTTACAAAAAATTAAATAAAAATAAAATATTAATAAATAATCACTTATTTGTCTCACTCTACATCAATCGCACACAACACGTTACAGGTCGAGCTTGAGCCACTGCGTAAGTATCTGGGTACCGATCGGTACCTGAGACAGGTGAGGAGGGCGGAATAGGTAGCGCGGCAGGTGGTCACGGTTGAGAGAACTTATATATCTAATTCTGTAAACTTTCAATATATTTCTGTTTTCACTACTTTAATCTATCAGTGTTCAACCGCGATGTACCAAGACGGTCTTAACATATTTTACAGAGTGGGGAGAAAAAAAAATAAAAGTTGAGGATTATCATAATATTTATATTTTGTTATATAAGTAAGTTATATTTTGAAGTGGTAGTGGATTCTCCCTCCCCTTCTAAGAGCTCCAGAGGAGTAGCACCTCAAATTTTTTATATGTCATACCATGTCGTTTCATGAAAACTGAATAAATATTCTATTCGATCGATCGATATACAATCCTGCTCATTTTATTAGTAAAATATTTTTAGTATATTTTCGGGGATGATTTACTACCCTTACCGAAGTTGAGAGTCGATACATTTTTTCTGTATTAATCTTATTACCGAAGTTGAAGTCCATGCAATTTTTTATATAAGTAGTAAGGAAACTATAATTCAAAGTTTCTGAGAAAAATTTAAGGACTTTCTATGTTTGTAATTAAAGGTAACTATTTTTCTATACTTTCGGGGATGTTTTACTACCCGTTGCGAGTCAATACATTTTTTTCTGTAGTAAGTAGACTGTAATTCAAAATTTCTGACAAAAATTTTTAAAATTTAATTTATTACCTTCTATGATTGTATAAAGATACCGTTTTTTCTATATTTTCGGGGATGTTTTGCTATCATTACCGAAGTTACGAATCGATGCAATTTTTTCTGTAGTAATTAGACTATATTTCAAAGTTTCTGACAAAAATTCAAGGTCTTTCTATGTTTGTAATTATAGATATCGATTCTTCTATATTTCGGGGATGTTTTACTACCCTTACCGAAGTTGCGAGCCGATGCAATTTTTTCTGTAGGAAGAATACTATAATTCAAATCCTGCTCATTATTAGTATCAAATATTTTAGGTATTCATCAAAAATCATTTCGTTTTTAAAATTAATATCTACGAAATTGCTCAAATATCGTAATAAAACAAATCGGGCGATTTATTGGTTCATATAGTATTAAATCAGGAGATCATGGTGGTCACTCAAAGTCACCTCTCTTACCTATCTATTTGTAAAATTTATAAAGTTTCGAACTATGTTACTAAAGTGTGCAAGCGCACCACACAAACGATACCAGTGCAAACGTTAATCTTCTGGGAAGTTGCTGTTTGATGGAACAAGCTTTTATTCGTTTTAATGGGAATATAGTTATGGGCAGGATTGGATTAATTTATTATTACAAAGTTATATATCGGATAAATAAAGGCCTTGTCAGTTTTTATCTTTTAAAAACTATAGCGATCTCCAATTTGCGCCAAAATATTAAATTTTTTATTAACATGACTTAAATTGAGTGTAATACGACATAGGTTGCCATTTATGCCAAATTTCGAAGTGTTACTACCCTGGGAGACTTGGAAGGGAAGGAGGTGTCTACTACTACTCCAAAAATAGTCTACTAAACTCCAAAAAGTCTCAGTTTTGTTTCTCCCCACCCTGTAAAATGTTACAAGACCGCCTCAGGACTCTTACCGGACAAAAACATACATTTATCATTTAACTGATAAATGACAAATCATAATGATGTCATAATAGTTACAATAAAGTTATCAATCGTGCATCTTTAAGGCAGGATGTGGATTATATCATATTTATTATTTTTACAAATGGAATCATTTTTCTAATGTTTAATTTATTATTACAGTCTGCTTATTTATTTATTAGAACCCTTAATATCGGTTTTCTCATAATAAATAACTATTTTATATAGACGCCAAATTTAAAAAAATGCACTGATTCATAACCATGTTATTGCTGCTACATTATCCTTGATATACCTATTTCAGGTAGACAACTCAGCCCTCACAGGAGAATCAGAACCACAATATCGAGGTATCGACTGTTCAAGCGATAATATTCTCGAAACCAAAAATTTTACGTTTTTCTCCACCAACGCTGTTGAAGGAACTGCCAGAGGTAATAAAAATAACGAAATTATCTCTCTTCAATAGACAATGAAGATAGTTGGTAGAATTATAGCATTTATATAGCTTTTTTAAGATATTATTAACCAATTAAGATATTTACCATTTTCTTAAGACTCTAATAATAAATTGCAACAGTGGTACTTATAAAATTATTCTTAAATAGGATCAATCAGCTTAAAAATTAAAATTTAACTGCCGTAGATTATTTTTTTAAATTATACAAAATACTTATTTATTGCACACTTGCACCATCAAGAAATTGTTTTCAATTTGCGATCACGTCACCTAGGAGGTTTGGATCAATTTTCGTTGGTTTTCCTATTTTAACTATTATACACATTAAATTGCCACTACAGAGATCTCAGAAACTGTTACCAAACAACAGCTACCAAAGCTACCAAAGCTGGTACCAACAGCTACCAAAAACTTTAATAGAGAAGATAGAGTAGAATTTAATGTGCTCATTCAATGTAACATTCCGTTCAGAAAATAACTGAATTCTATTTCATTTAGAAAAAAATAACTAAAATCGTAATACCCTATATATTTTGTAAAAACGAAAATCTCCAAGTTTTTCAGAAATCAGGCAATATTTGGGGTTTATCTTCAATAGTTTTCAAGATATTTGTAATTCAGTTTTGGACTACAATTTCGTTATAGCATTTATTTCTAAAAATACAGTATTTTAGTATTATTATTAACCTACGGTGGTAAGATATATTACAATAACAAAAGCTTATTACAGTTTATAACTTCATATCAGTGCAAACAAAATAATAAAAAAGTGCCATTAATATTAACAATAAGTTAAACTTAAAAGTAACAAAATTAAGACAAACAAACAAAATATTTTCTATTATTGGTCCATCGTTTGCTATACAAATATTGTTTACCATACAGACATTTCCTTTTGCAATATAACTTTATCGTTGTTTACGGAATAAGATTTTGTATAATGATATTTTCAGGTTGAAGCTACTTCAAAAAATATTGAAGTAACTTTAAGAGTTAGTTATATATCGCTGGATTAAGATTAAGTTTTTACTTTTTGCAGAACATGTAGGGTGTTCCATTAGTTTTTTGTACACCCCGTATATTTTCATTGGAACAAAAATTTTGAAATGAAATAAGGTTTTACCGGAAAAATATGTTCAGAATTAAGACAATAAAGGGGGTGTGTCAGTTGCTACTACGAATTTACTAATTAATTTTATATGTTAAAACAAACATTTAGTTTAAAAAATAGATATTTTTTCAATGTATATTTCCATAGGCATTGTCTGTGAAACCGGTGACAGGACAGTAATGGGAAGAATAGCCGGTTTAACAGCTAGGTTGCAGCCGAATAAAACTCCGATAGCCAGAGAACTGGAACACTTCATGAAGATCATTAGCGTCTGGGCTTGTTTTTTGGGTGTTGTCTTTGGAGCAGCTGCATTGGCAATGAAATATTCCTGGATTGAAGCCTCACTATTCCTGATTGGTATTATTGTGGCCAACGTACCTGAAGGTAGGATTATTTCTATGAATATTGTTAGAAACCCATATACTGTCTGACGTAATATGTAAACCTTTTCTTTATCATATACTAGCAAAATCGCCCTATAGAAAATCAATTAAATTTATCATATCAAGATTTCTCTGCCTGCACTCTTGGAATAAAATAAGAAGGATATTGAAACCCTTCCGGTTAGGCTGCAGACCCTTAAAAGCTGCAGCAGCCTTTTAAGCAAGTTGGCACTTGAGAAAACATGCCCAAGGTTTGCACCTCCCAGAAAGTTGTTTCTCTTTATATATGAAAGGCTAATTCTTCATCTCCATTACAGGGTCTGCAAATGGGTCTCTTAATATTATATGAACGTACTGTGTAGATATTTTCTCAAAGTGCAGTGTCCAGTTAAAGGTACCAATTTCATAATGTGATTGGTGAGGTTTTACATTTAGTTTAACTAGTGAGTTCAGTGAGTTTAACCTTCCTTCGGAGTGTGGTGCCAATAAAACTTGTATTTTAGTACACCTAGACAAGTAAACTCGCAACAAAGTTTTTGGTATTCCGAATACATCTTGTGCACCTGTGAATTCATCTGCAGATCATTTTCTGGCTAAAACATCTATTCATTGCCAACTATTTCTCTATACCCTAACATCTGCGCCCGGGTCAGCGTCGGAAAGTAATAAATTAGATGCCACTTGCTTTAGTTTTGGTTTATTGTTACCCCAGTGTTACTTTTATTCTATTAGATAATTTACCTTAGAATAAAATTTACTTTAGTAAATAATACTATCTACCAAAATGTAGACTGGTGTCCTGATGTCTAATGAAAATAGTAATAGTTTACCTTTAATAGATTTGAATATTTTGTCATATTTTATGTACACCATAAGTCTACTAAAAATTAAACATCAATTTCTTTTCTTCAGGTTTGCTTGCGACAGTAACAGTGTGCCTGTCCGTAACAGCGAAGCGCATGGCGGCCAAAAACTGTTTGGTAAAAAATCTAGAAGCTGTTGAAACGTTGGGATCCACCTCGATTATCTGCTCCGACAAAACTGGTACCCTCACTCAGAACAAAATGACAGTGTGTCACTTCTGGTGTGACAATAAAATCATCTATGCAGACTCCACAATACAACAAGAAGAAGCCCAAGATTATAATACATCTGAAGGTATACTGCAACCACATTGTATAAATGGCTGACGACCTATTGTTCACTTTAATTGATAAGGTTTCCCAGGTTTCCGTTATTCTCGTACTATATGGTAGTTAGAGTTATAACATCGTGTTGTTTCTGGACGCATTCGCGACCCGCGAAATAATAACATGCTGTTCCCTCTCCCATACAAGTCTCTAACTTTTGGTGCCCATCATTGCGATGAAAATAAGGGATAGAGATATTATTATTATATTATTCTTATTACGATTATTGTATAAACAAATGTTGATTATTTTCTATATTATTCTATAAACTGAATAAGTTTGGCGCTACAAAAACTAAGTGATTATTTCTTCTAATAAGAAATCTCATGGTAACAAGGACGTTATTTGTTTTTGTCACATATCACAGCTGTTCCATGTTCAAATGCTGGGGGAAAAATAGCGAAAATCTCACGTTTAAGAAACAACATACTTAGAATGGGATTCCACATTCATTGTAATACTAATTGTCACTATACTAATTGTGGTACTTTGTTATTATTATTTACATTAATGATGTACGCGCTAATTTGTTTTTTTATTATTATTTTATTGTTTTCTTTTGACTTAGTTCCTACTGAAATTAGTTTACCAAATATAGCATAGTTGCATTTGAGAAAAGTACTAATTATATTTATAATCTTTTATTTAAAATAGAAGAAATTTCCATCGTATTATTAAACCAAAAATTATAAATAGACTAAATTATTTATGAGTCTTTATTTTGGTACTTTATGTGAATTCTGAATAATCTTTGGCAAAGTAGTAATGATTTATGGCAGACGATATAAATATGTTGTTTCAATACTATATTAAGAAAAGAAAAATATTTATTCATTTTCCTAATTTGTTTTATAAACAGGTTTTCAGACTCTAATGAGATGCGCCACACTATGTAATAGAGCAGAATTTGTTCATGGAGAAGAAGATAAACCAGTTCAATCCAGGCAAGTTAGAGGTGATGCCTCAGAGGAAGCCATTTTAAAATTCGTTGAATTAACCCATATTCATGGAAACCCAGCCGATTTCCGACACAAGAATCCAAAATTATTGGAGATTCCCTTTAGCTCTGTGACTAAGTACCAAGTAAGTATTTGTAATAAATCATGTGATTATAATTGTTTTGAAAAAAACATTGATCTCATTTAGATGTTCCAAGAAATATATAGAAAACACTCTATATACTAGTATTTCGGCTTATTAGGCCTTTTTCAATAGAGTAAATGTCTATTACTAAATGTTTCCAAACGCGTTTTCGTTATTTATTTGTTTACGAGCACCTACCCCCGATTGATCCTACCATCTGGTAAAGCCCGAGTTTTTAGTACCTTTTCTAAGAAGGGCGAAAGTGTAAAATCTATATGATCATTCGTAGTACAAGGATTTATAATTAAAGATTTTTTAATTTCTAATTGCTGTAACAGATCTAAGCGCTTTCCTTTCTTTTCACGATGCAATACCTTTTCATTTTTCTGATCTATAAAATGATTGTTTTCTATACAATGCGTCGAAAATCCTGAATTTTCCTGAATTCCGAAAATCCTGAATTGCAGGATTTTCGACGCATTGTATAGAAAACAAAAATGGAACTTGATTATTAATAACAAATTAAAACATCTAATTTTAAACTATTGGCTTCCATCTATTCCGTCTGATTTCTGATTTCTTAGATTTTCAATTTTTAGATCAGTATTCACGCTATGGAAGAAGGTAGTTGTCTGGTGGTCATGAAAGGAGCTCCAGAGCGTATCTTGGCGAGATGTACCAAAATGTGCACCAAAAATGGAACTGAAGAAATGACTGACGAAATGCGAATGCTTTGTGACAGGGCAATGACCGAGCTCGCAGAAAAAGGGGAAAGAGTTTTGGGTTTTGCAGATTTGAAGTTAGACAGCTCTTATACCAAGGATTATAAATTTTGCGCGGAACCACCGAACTTTCCAAGAAAAGATCTTAGATTCGTTGGGTTCATGTCTTTGATAGATCCACCTAGACCACAGGTACCAGATGCAGTGGAGCGATGTAGAAGTGCTGGAATTAGGGTAGTTATGGTCACGGGAGATCACCCAGTGAGTATTCTTATCAATATCATCTTTATCTTGATATATGGTTTACAACTAAAACACATTAAAAATATGTATGTACCTTCATTCCACAGGCTACTTGCCTTTTAGATATTGTTGGATATGCAGCAATATATCCCAAAATTGCGATTTCAATATTTTCATTGTTATGGTTTATTTCTTTGCATTTTTGCCCTAACGGATCCAAAGTTTTTGAAGTCTTCTATAATTCGTTTAATGGTATTTGGTGATGGTTTCTGTTTTTGCAGATATCGGGTCGCAAATGTGTCACATGTTCATGAAATAACTTTATCACATTTTCCATAAATAATAAATAAATTTAAATAATCTTCATTTGAATAATTTACTTCTAGTGACACTTCCGTAGCATTTGACTGTTTTCTAATACCGTCATGGTAATAATATAAATGAAATAATATACAGTGTTCCATTTACAATAACGAAGTTGGCATCTACTTCCGGTATAACCGGAAATGCCATATTGAAAATAGTTTAGTCAAGTGTCCCCCAATGGCTTTAGTACAGTACCAAATTTTCAGATTTTTTCTAATTATAGTTTTCCCACAATCGAGCGATGCAGTTTCCGGTGGACCACCCTGTATATTAAGATATTTAAATTTTGAAATTTACGTACTTCACGCATGTTTCTTAATAAAAATAATCTAATATTAACAGGGTGAGTAATGGATATATTATAGATATTTTCACGATTCAATGTGATTTTTTGCATCTACTTGTACCATTATTTTCTATTTATTACAGTTAAATGTAAAAATTTTGTCTATTTTCTAAAAAATTATGTTTTCAACAAATTTTATGGGATGTTCCCTCCAGCTTATTGTTGGTATCGATCGATCGATAGAAAATGGATTTTTTATACCGAGTGAACCATTACATTACCTAACTAAATAAAAAAGTTTTTGTAAAGACATTATTTGCTTTTATAAAAGGCAGTGAAACTGGCAGTGGATTTAGTTTGATAGAAAGCCATTTTCATTAATCTATTGATGGAAATTTAAAGAGTTGCAGATTTTGACCTTCAACTGTCAAAAATAAACGATAATAGTAGGTACTCGTAGACGCAAAAAATAACGCTGATTCCAAATATGTAAAAATATACAGGGTGTTCCATTTAACTTTTAAAAGTTGGGGTTACTATCGGCGATACCGGAAGTGGAAAAAATACTTTCATATTGCCCTTCAATGCATTTTCGGGTCTATTAAGCACTATTATTAAAGGAAGCAAAAATAGCCAATATTGAGAATGCAATTTTAAAAATTATCGGAAACAATCCAAAAACGAGCACTAGATCCTTAGCAAATCAAAATGGAGTACCCCATAATAAAGTAGATACCTATGACAGGAACAATTTTATCAAATATACAATAATTATCAAAGGGTACAAATTTACATTCTCAAGAAAATCCCGTAAGAGTTGATATTTTTCAAACGGTTACAACTTTTATGTTTTAAATTATTTGGTTAAAGTCGATATTGAACTCTCAGCTATTAGGGCACCCTCTATATAACAAGTACAGCTAATAAATAAAAAAAATGTACATAAAACATTACATCTACCAAGATTTTTTTTATTAAATGAAACGTCAGAAAATAAAATTTTTTTGTCCCCATGATGACCGAAGATCCACAATATAAAATTATGAAATCGAGCTAAAACTGTAAATAACATCAGATTTTAAAATTTTGTTAATTTTTTTGTTTTACTTGTATCTATTCACTTGGGTTGTTCCTAAATAAAATTCAGTCTAAGAAATTGAAAGTATAGTAGGCCTGTCTAACTAAATCAGTTAACAATTCAAGAATAAACAACAGGTGGATACCTAAATTTATTTTTATGAATATGCGAAAAACTATTTCATTGGAATTTACTGTTGTTTTCTGAAAAGACATTTTGTATTCGGAAATAAACAAATATATTTTGAAGAGTCAAGTTACATTATTATTAGCATCTGCCTAAAAGGCTTCAATATAAAATATGTATACTTCATTTTGACCTTGGCTGTAAAAGCAAATCACTGTTGTTTACACAAGTAGTAGGTACACCTCTAGTTAAATATTTTGTGGATGCTTGTAACTGATATTTTGTTTATAGATCACTGCCAAAGCCATAGCACAACAAGTAGGAATAATCAAAGACAAAGAAGTAATAGATGCTTTCAACATAAATACAATAGAAACACTTCCTCCAAACGTAAAAGATAAGGCCATTGTAATCCACGGCAATGCTTTGAGAGACACAACTAATCAAGAATTGGATGGAATATTACACAGCTTTAAGGAAATTGTATTCGCTAGAACGTCGCCCACACAAAAACTGCACATTGTTGAAAGCTGCCAAAGATTAGGAGAAATAGGTATAGTATTTACGTTCTATAATAATTAATCTAGAAGGCACATGTATTTCAAGTCTAATTACATCTAATTCAATAATAGTATCTATAATATTATTTTTGTCTGTAGAATTATTATTATAACCGTTTGATAATTTTATATGTATAACGTACATACATACAAAAATGTGTAACTACGACTTTTGTCAACTGATAAAAAGATGACTCATATAAGAACTATTCTCAAATACCCAACGTGGCAGCACTTGACCTGCCACTGACAAACACAAAATACGTATAAGATACATAAGATTTTTTTAAAATCAGGGCCAAAGAGAAATGACGAAAAAAATTACACAAAACTTATGTATCAATTGAAACTTATGTATCAACAAATATAACACAAGGTGTCCCTGAAATGTTTGTACCAGCAGGTAACCGAGTTCTTTAAATCCGAGGAGTTAAAATATAAGGATTGAATTGCCTTTATACCTACTAAGTCGTTGACGCGCTAAAAGGCATTGAAATTTTAGGAAAAAGAATGGCTAATGTTCTATAAAAATGAAAGCCTCAATCGATATAATTCTAAATCTACCTAAATTGATGTTAAAAACTGTATTCTCTTTAGAAATTTGCCCTTTCGATGCAAATTATAGTTTTCTTTTCGAGTGTAACATGACTGCTTTGAATGTATATTTGATTAAATCTATCTTCTTATTTACGAGGTTTCACCTCGTCATTTGTTATTAGTTCTATTTAATTGGATCGTTTCCATATATATAGCGACCCTGTAGATACAGGGTGTCTACTTTTAAGAGTATAACCTTTTTTTGTTCGAAATGTTTTTAAAAAACGTTTCTTTTGACGTTATTACTTTTGTCAAAATGGAAATCCAGGGATGGCTACTCGCCAGGTGCCTTTGAAGTCCTTATTTTGCTCAACTTTAACACGGTGTAGAACCGAACACCATCTATACTTTTTGTTCAAATTTGGTAAATGGTGGGTTTTGACGGGTCCTGATTAGCGCCGATGTATGAGATTTTAAATAATAAAAATCGCTAAATGGTTTTTGTGAATATCGGGGGTATAAAAAAATCGTAGCCGTCCCTGGACTTGCATTTTGACAAAAGTAATAACGTCAAAAGGAGCGTTTTTTGAAAAAATTTCGAACAAAAAAAGGATTTTGAAAATACCTATCTCACAAAATAAACTTTTTATCGATTTGTATACACTTAAAAGTAGACACACTGTATATAATAACATGAAAAATTGTCATTAATCTGTATTCATGCACCAATCTATTTTATTCCAATAGATTGGGGCGCTCGATTTTTTTACGTCTTTTAGCACCTTAACGGTGCGTTTATATACAGTGAGGACATAAAGTCCGTCCCCCCCTCTAACTTTTGAACTACTGGGTAGATTGTGATGAAATTTGGAACGATAATATATGACTAAATTCTGCATTTTTTGACACATCAATGACAGCTCTGAATGTCAAAGTGACAGCTGGGCGCGCAATAGGAAATTTTTTTTAAATGGAAATGGTGGTCGAGTGCGGACTCATTTTGAAGCTATTTTTATGCTCAAAACATCCCCCAATTTTGAGAACATTTGGTTCAGTAATTTCCAAATGAAAACCAGTAATATCGATTTCTGTTATATCATTTTTTTGCATACATATTACAAATTATTGTAAATTATATAAATCAGAACAAAAATTAAAAGTAAACAAATAACAATAAACCATCGCTAACCTAAAATAACCTAAATTAAAAATTTTTTAAATAATTTAAATTAAACCTAAAAAAAAAATTTAGAGGCAGAAACAAATTTAGAAAACACGTGTTACTTCAAAAGATGTTGAAAATGACCTCCATGAACCTCCTGACAAATAAATGTTCCATGGTATTATTCTGCAATCTTTGAAATGAAGATGACGTCCTGCAGCATTTTTATATTTTAATTTTATGGTTCTCAGGACAATTGAATTATTTATTATTATTATACAGTGAGGACATAAAGTCCGTCCCCCCCCCTTCCCTCTTTAATTATTGAACCACTGGGTAGATTGTGATGAAATTGGGAACGATAATATATGACTAAATTCTGCATCTTTTGACACATCAATGACAGCTCTGAATGTCAAAGTGACAGCTGGGCGCGCAATAGGAACATTTTTTTAAATGGAAATGGGGTCGAGTAATAACTCATTTTTTGAAGCTATGAAGCTATTTTTATGCTCAAAACATCCCCCAATTTTGAGAACATTTGGTTCAGTAATTTCCAAATAAGTAACCAGTAATATCGATTACTGTTATATCATTTTTTTACATACATATTACAAATTATTGTAAATCATTCAAAGCAAAACAAAAATTAAAAGTAAACAAATAACAATAAACCAGCCCTAACCTAAAATAACCTAAATTAAAAAATTATGACATAATTTAAATTAAACTTAGAGGCAAAAATAAATTTAGAAAAGACGTGTTACTTCAAAAGATGTTGAAAATGACCACCATGAACCTCCTGACAAATAAATGTTCCATGGGTAAGTTCTATTATAAAGATTATGTGGTAAAAAGATTATGTTATAAACTGATATTACTGGTTTTTATTTGGAAATTACTGAACCAAATGTTCTCAAATTTGGGGGATGTTTTTAGTATAAACGTAGCTTCAGAATGAGTCCCCACTTGACCCCCATTTCCATTTAAAAAAATTTTCCTATTGCGCGCCCAGCTGTCACTTTGACATTCATAGCTGTCATTTATGTGTCAAAAAATGCAGAATTTAGTCATATATTATCGTTCCAAATTTCATCACAATCTACCCAGTGGTTCAAAAGTTAGAGGGGGGGGGGACTTTATGTCCTCACTGTATAATATGGGTAAGGTGTATTTAATCCGCATATTTTCACTTCAGGGACTCATAGTTTACCCAGTGGTACACAAATTTCAAGGACATCCTCTACTTATATTATTTTAAAAATCTAACGATATTACACAAACTACTAAAATTATTTATTTTAGTTGCGGTGACAGGTGACGGCGTCAATGATGCTCCAGCTCTTAAGAAAGCAGATATAGGCATTGCCATGGGCATATCAGGATCGGAAGTGTCACAGCAATCTGCAGATATGATTTTGTTGGACGATAACTTTGCATCCATTATAACCGGAGTAGAAGAAGGCCGGAGAATATTCGATAATTTGAAAAAATCCATTGCATATACGTTGGCTTCGAATGTCCCAGAAATTTTACCATTTTTGGCTTTTGTGCTGTTCAACATTCCATTGCCATTAGGTAGGTGAACCATTAAATAATCGTAGAGGTTTACTCATTAAATACAATTTTTCTTTTAGGTGTTATGGCTATTTTGTGTATAGATTTACTAACAGACATGCTGCCAGCTATCAGTTTAGCTTATGAAAAAGCAGAGAGTGATATTATGATGAGACCCCCAAGAAATCCCAAAAAGGATAAACTGGTGACGCGAAAACTGTACTTCCTTGCATATGGCCACATAGGTTTAATTGAAGCGTTAGGGGGATTTTTTGTTTATTTTGCAATCATGGCTGAAAATGGATTTATGCCTATGAGGCTATTTGGTACGTACCTAAAAATCCTGATTTTTCAAAAAATCCTTCATTATCGTGAAAATGGGACAACTCCACACTTGGTTTATTAGATGATTCACATTTGAAAACAATTTAAAATTAATCACTTGTTTTACAATTGTATTATATAGGTATATAGCATATTATTATAAAACCTGAACAACGAAGTCGATCCGATGCCCTCCATGAGGTTCTCTTTATGCTTCATGATACTCTCCTTGACATTATTTTGAAAGGAACGGTCGATTTTTCGTAACTATTTCGATAGAGAAATTTTCGGGAGTACCTACCAATTTTTCGATATAATGTCGATCGGTTGAAAACGACATTTCGGGTGTACCGCTGTTGTAAAAGTCTTGTTATATAAACCACGTTATTACATGTCTTAATAACACAATGTGATTCATAATTACTTTTGGAATTACTCCACCTGTAAAATAACAAAAAGCAGGAAACCAGAAGCATACAAATTAAATATGAAAGTGCAGTATCAAGGCAAACTTCTAAAGTTTGCTTTGATACTGCCATCTGAATATTTAATTTGTATGGTTCTGGTGTAATCCCAAAAGTGTGATCCCATTATGATAACATGATATATTTCAAAAATAGTATTTTTATTTACTGTGTTCTAGAATTCTAAAAGTTTAAAATTAGCAAATGTTATTATTAATTTATCGCATTTAGAGGTAAATATCACAGAGGGTCTAGGTCCTCTGTGGTAAATATATCAGGCATGACAAGAAATAGATAGGGATGTCTGGTATTATTTGGTTCCCTCCAGTACCTGAAATTACTATTTTACGCAACCATACAGGGTGAGTCACCTAAAACGCCTCGGTCCATTGCTCAGCATTATGTACACCACTCTGAGCTATATAAAGTGGATACTCGAAGCGGATGGTTCTTTATGAAACATCGTGAAAATAATTGTTTTGAAAAAAACATTGATCTCATTTAGATGTTCCAAGAAATATATAGAAAACACTCTATATACTAGTATTTCGGCTTGTTAGGCCTTTTTCAGTAGAGTAACGAAAACGCGCTTGGAAATGTTTACTAATACACATTTACTCCATTGAAAAAGGCCTAACAAGCCGAAATACTAGTATATAGAGTGTTTTCTATATATTTCTTGGAACATCTAAATGAGATCAATGTTTTTTTCAAAACAATTAACTCAGAGCTATATTTTAAAATGATTTTGGAACATACAGGGTGATCCAGTGCAGAGGAGTGAATCAAATTTATATTTTTTTAATGGAACACCCCTTATTTTTCAATCGTATTCGATTCACCTTTCCTTTATCTGCAAAATGATATTTTATTTTTGCAATTGGTGGTTGCTCGCTGATTTTTTTAGTGCGCCTCTGCAAAATGCATTTTTTGAAGATAACTTGGCAATGCCGTATCCGAATTTCAAAAATAAAATATCATTTTGCAGGTAAAAGAAAGACGAATCGAATACGATTGACGATAGGGTGTTCCATTTAAAAAAATATAAGTTTGGTTCACCCCCCTGCACTGTATCACCCTGTATGTTCCAAAATAATTTTAAATGATGGCTCTGAGTGGTGTACACAATGCCCTAAAAGGAAAAAATGTATATTCTATAGCCCCTGAGTAATGGACCGAGGCGTCTTAGGTGACTCACCCGGTATACAGGGTGTCCCACGGTGACGAGACATTAGACATATTTCAAAGACTACTTCGATTTTGATTTTGAAAATTTGGGCAATAGTGTTTTCGGGAATGCCCTTCTCACCTAAAATAATGGCGTCCACCTAACTCTTCCGGTTATACCAGAAGTTGATGTTATCTTCGTTATTTTAAATGGAACACCCTCTATAATATTGCAATTTTGACCTCTACGTGAAATTTTAAACACATTTCATGTAGGATATCCTATACCTATCTTCAACTGTTTTTGAAATATTGAGAGGTGAATATATTGACATTTTGCAACTTTGACACCCTGTAAAATCTAAACTGTTTGAGATCAAGCAAAACGGTTTGCACATTCCTATTTTAACTTTTCATAAGCTATCGTTTGATACTAATATCAGATTTATCCAGAAATAAAAAAAATTAGATTAAATTTAATCTCTTGGTTAAATCTGAAATTAGTATCAAACGATAGCTTATGAAAAGCTATATTAAGCTTTTGCTTGATCTCAAACCGTTTAGATTTTACAGGGTGTCAAATTTGAAAAAATATCAATATTCACCTGTCACTATTTCAAAAACAGTTGAAGATAGGTAGGTATACGACATCCTACATGGAATTGTGTTTAGAATATCACGTAGAGTTTAAAATTGCAATGATATACAGGGTGTTCCATTTAAAATGACAAAAATTACATCAACTTCCGGTATAACCGGAAACGTTAGTTGAACGCTATTATTTTAGTTGAAAAGGGCATACCTGAAAACACTATTGCCCTAATTTTCAAAAACAAAATCGAAGTATTATCTGAAACATGTCTAATATCTGGTCACCGTGGGATACCCTGTATATATGCAACTTTAAGACCTGAAAGTTGTCTTATTTTTTGCTTGATTAGCTTGTCATTATATTTGTACACTTAAAACAGTTTACATTAGGTACTGTAATTCATTAGATAACTGATAAGGTGCGCCACGCAACAGAATGCATTTAAGCAGCGTGAGTAATTTTCACTACACGTATTTTGAGAATTGGCTTGTTTCGGCAGACGTTTGAGATTGCAGCCAGTAATTTTCAAAATATTTTAAGAAAAACAAGTCACGCTTTTGGCACATTATATTGCGCGTCTTGTTGTAACATACTAATATAGATGTATACCTAGATCTTAGGTATGCCTCTAATATTTTTTAACAGTACCAACTTATATAAATTAACAATTTTTTTTTATATTTACATAAAATAAATAAATCTGGTAGATACTCTGATAGTGGGTAAAACTTATAAGGCACAAATCCGCTAGAAATAGAAACTGTAACAAATAAATGTGTTGAAAATGAAAACGGAAAAAATACTAATAAGAATAAGATCAATTCGTCTATTACTTCCAACTGTTGACCACAGCTGGAGCATACATACCCATCATTATTATCAGTTTAAATTTTTCCAAGATATTTGAAGTCACACTAATTGGTGTCTTGGTTTAAGTTTAAACTCCTTACCAGAAACAGAAAGAAAGATATTAACCCAACTATATTTAAATTTTGACCACTCTCTCAAAATGTAAACTGACAAGCCTCTGGGAAAGTTTATAAAATAAACATTTAATGCAGGACCCTTCCTATGCCATGCCCATCTCTCACATATATGTCTAAATTATACAAATTTGCAAATGTATACAATGTGTTCCATTTAAAAATTCACCAATAACGTCATACCTTCTCCATGACTACACTGTATACTGTATATATCGATTTTATACAAAGAGAAAATAAAATTAAAAAGCAAAATACGGCCGTTACGCGCTTTCATAAAAATAAGTTGAATTATTGTTCTTGTTCTGGAATACATCTGACATTATAGCAATATCAAATTTTTCATACGTCAACTTTTTTAGGTTTGCGAGAAGAGTGGGATTCTGAATCTGTAAATGATCTAATGGATTCATTTGGCCAAGAATGGACTTATGAACATAGAAAGGAACTGGAATATACTTGTTATACTGCTTTTATGATTTCTGTTGTAGTGACTCAGTGGGTTGATTTAATTGTCTGTAAAACTAGGATTAATTCAATATTTAAGCAAGGTAAGTGAAGTGTGAAGTGTTTTGTTTAAAGAAGAACAAGATACAAGATAATCATAAATATAGTAATGTAACATCATAACACTTATACTACCATCAATAAACTGTTATACCTACAATAGCACCTACTGAATCTGACCCTTAGATATTACTTCAATAGGGACAAAAAAAATTAATACCATCAAATTCATATAGTTTTAAGAGATTTGGAGGTATCTTACTAGATTCCGTAGGAATAGTAAATACTTATATAAATTAATGTACCTACATATGTCTTAAAAAAGAGAATTAATCAGTCCAAAATACCAAAAAGCATGCGCCGTTTACTAGTTTTTCAAAATTCACTAGTAGTCTTTAATCCAGGTGCCTGTAGCAGATTGCAGAGTTCATTGGATTCGATATCCTTCGATATCCTTATGGGTTCCTCTAATCATATGATGAATATTGCTCCTTACATTTAAAAATGTCCGCAGTACATAATTTCTAAATGTCACAGAATCAGTTCGATCTTTTAAATCAACATCACAAAAATAGTTTAACTTCAGCATAATGAATTATAGTCAAAGTTTACAGAATAATTCTGTAAACTTTGGTAGGTACAGTGTAAGTCCACCTAAGATCGTATGTAAAACTCAAATATGTAATAAAAAAGATACCTATTATATCTTTTTAAAATAACAAAGTTGAGGTCAACTTCGGTATAACCGGAAGTTCTTGAGCAATGAAAATATTTTCATCGAAAAATTATCACTTATAATTACACAAGAGGTTTGTATTTTACCGGATAAATTTGGATTGTTTAATGAGAAACTGTTGCCAAGCAATTAGACGAGAAAAACTGTCGACTATTAAAAACGCGATACCGAAGATGGAGCGTTTTTAATAGTCGGACAGTTTTTAATAGTCGGACAGTTTTTAATTTTGGACACCTTATATATAAATGACAAACTTGAGACCCCAGTACAAAGCTTAAGGGTTCCTCTAATCATATGGTGAATATTGCTCCTTACATTTAAAAATGTCCGCAGTAGGTACATAATTTCTAAATGTCACAGAATCAGTTCGATATTTTAAATCAACATCACAAAAATAGTTAACTTCAGCATAATGAAGTATAGTCAAAGTTTACAGAATAATTCTGTAAATTTGCATCAAAGTTGAGGTCAACTTCGGTATAACCGGAAGTTCCTGAGCAATGAAAATATTTTCATCGAAAAATTATCACTTATAATTGCACAAGAGCTTTGTATTTTACCGGATAAATTTGGATTGTTTAATTAGAAACTGTTGCCAAGCAATTAGACGAGAAAAACAGTTTTTCGAGTCAAATTGCTAAAGGAAACAGTTTAGAATTTAAACAGCACAAATTTATCCGGTATCAATACAAACATCGAGTGTAATTCGGCAGGACAATTTAATGAATAAGAAAGTTAGAAACATATGAATGCAAACATTATTTATGAAATACAAAAATAAACACATTTTTATTTGAGCATCAGCGAATCGATTTAGTGTTAGTGTTTAATAATTCAATAACTTGTTGACAGAAATGTCAAACTATTTATTTTATCAACGGACACCGCGATAATTGATTAAAAAATGAGTAAGAGAAAAAACCACTAGTACATTTGTCGCTGTAAAAGTTGCAGGTAACTTTTGTCGCTGTCAAAGTGACAATTGCACTGTGGCATATGTGATAATTGTCACTACAATTGTCAAATATTCTAACAAACTAGTTACGAGAATGACCCTGTATAAAAATACTTAATGGGTTTAGTGTATAGTCAAGTCAAGTTGATATGTTCATCCTCCTAACCCCTAGCAACCTTAAAAACTTAAAAAGATATATCTTTAACTTATGTTATAATAAGGTACAGAAAAGTTTGAAGGTATTATCAGAACATATTTCCTTAAAATGGCCCACGAAATTACCTGCTTTGTTAGTTAGCATAATTAGGCAACTACCCACAGGATACTAGAAAATGTGGCGAATGCGCCGATGACACATATTGCAGGTTTATTATTTAAGGGTCCATTCACTGTAGACTTGACAGACATGAATTTTGGGTCGGGTTGAGAGGTTGGGTAGCCGATGGGTGAAGACTTACATATTTCCACTACCGAATTATTTAGATTTCGGAGGTGCACGTAAAGCCGAAGTAAAAAGGCACATGGAACTAAATTTAGCCCTCATTGCAAGGGTACCGGATTTGCCTTATAATTGCAACAAAATTTCTTTTTAATGTTATAAATTATATATCACCGGAAAGATCAAAAGATAAACTAGATCCCTATAGTACCAAATTTTTGTTTGATACATGTATTTTAGAGAAAATAATTTTTGAAAATATGCTATTTTAGTACAAGATTGTTTGCCTGGAATTTTAAAAATAAAAAGAATTACAAAAATTACTACTATAGGGATTTAGATTAAAGTCTTATCTTTAAATACTTTTTACTAAAAGACGCTATCTTTTATAGTTTTTTTATAATTAGACACGAGACGAACGCCGATTTTGGCCATATTTCGGACTAGTGAATGGACTACTCATTCACAATTCGTTACATTAATTAGGGTTTATAATTTTTTATTTTAACATTACACAGTAAATTCCCATAATATAATAATAGTACCCACCACTATTTTTATATAGTGTTATGTCTTGATAAAATACCATTAACCAAAAAATTACCAGGGTGAGGAAGATATATTTTTTGTTAAATGAAATTACCTTGTACCTAAATTTATTGGGAGAGTCTTCTGGCAAATATTATATACAATGTCTTTCAACGAAAACTTGACTCTTCCTAGAATTATAAAACCGAAAAAAAAATTTTATTCGCCGAGACCCGTCGATTTCTGTTCTTGGGAAGAGCATTTTTGACAGTCAAGCCAACTTGATATGTTCATTACTCTAACCCTTAGCAACCCCAACTTTAAAATTTCAAATAGAACTACCCTACTTCTAACACAGCCCTTTCCATTGCGAATATACTGGTGCATCGTTTTTGGGAATCCGTTGAGATTTGACAATTATTGGCTAAAAACGAAAAGTTGACAAACCGACATTACAGAAATGCCCACCAATAATAAGATTTGTAAAAGTAACCACATTAATTTTTTTGATGAAATTTGGTATCGAAATAACGATTGCGCTAAAGCTACAGCACGAATTTTGAATGCTAATCATCCAGAAAAAAAATGTAAGCCATCAGTACGTTAAACAAGTGATGGATAAGTTTGTTGCAACGGGTTCGCTATTTTATAAGACCCCAAGTTTCACTTTTTTTGTAAATCATTCCTAAGATAATAAGGCCATTAAGTTTTATATTAAATATACCTGGTTTATAAATTCACGCCCCTTTCAATCTTTACAAATTAGTATTTTTTTTTTTGCAGGAATGGGAAACATGGTGTTAAATGTTAGTTTAATTGTGGAAACCGTTGTGGCATGCATGTTATCCTATCTTCCTTACATGTCCTATTTGAAGTTTTATCCAATATTATTCAGATGGTAAGTTCCTTTTTTATACTGGCAGAGGATATTGAATATTATATGCTTTCAGGTGGTGCTACTCATTTCCGTTTGCCATATTCATTTTTATTTTTGATGAAGCAAGAAAATGGCACATAAGAAGATATCCCATGGGATGGTACAGAAAAGAAACATATTACTAGGCATACTTTTGTACTTAGTCATTTAGAGCTAGTTTATAAACCAGAAACCATATGTCCATGTCAGAAACACATTTTTAATAAGGAAATTATAATGTGCAAAGTTATTTTATAATAAAATAAATTAAGTAATTTATTAAAACAATATTAGTTATAGTTGGGTATGACAAACTTCTAAATTTAATTATAAAATGAATATAAGTATTTTTAAACAATGATTATAAAATGTATTAATAAAGTTAATTTTAAATTCAGACTTTCACCATATTTTACATTATCAAAGATAATGAGTGGTAACTAGATGTATCTATCTGCAAATGTTCTACTAAGCATATGATTAAAATTGAGAAATATTAGTGTACCTTATCTTATGTAAGTATTACAATAGTCTTTAAAATATGTTTCTTGAAAATTATAATTTTTAAAATATACTTACCTTTGCCTGCTATAACTATCTATCAAAATTTAGGAAGTGATTAGATATATTAAAGAAATTAAAAAAAAATACAATTTCTCTCTCAATCACTTCGGCCTATATAAGGGCTAATTTAGTATACATACGCAGATTGATTATAAGTTGATGTGCCTTGAACGACAACACTTACAACTTAATAATAATATATATTTTTCAAAATACTTAATCATCCTCTAGATCTCAAAACAATAATTGTGTGTGTAATAAAAAATTGAATGTACTAAACTTTACAACAATATTACGATATCTAAATTCTGAATATGATATTATCCAGGTTACCTTATTTTTAATCACATTGTAAAACAATAAAGTCAAAAATTAAAGATTGTAAAGTGAGTGCATAGTTACTGGTGATGATAATAAATACATAGCAAATACATGTCTATTATTTATTTCTTCAAAGTAGGTTTGTAAGTAACTTAGAATTAATGCAGATGTTTTCAAGTATTACATTATTTTAAAGACCCTATCAATATAGTACTTTATTTTTCATATTAGGTATTTTTTGGATATTTTATAACTCTGTTTACATATTTATTTAGATAGGATTTATTTACATATTTAGGGTAGTTGTTTAGGTTACAAAAAATTAAACTAAGATATACTTAATAATCCAATAAAGTTTATATTCTATTGTTCCATTTAAAAAAACACAATTTGATTTGCTGTGGATTTTCATAGCACCCTGTGGGAAGTCCAATATTTAAAAAAAAAAAACTTGAATAGTTTCCACAACTTTCCTATTTCACATACATCTTCGATGTGTAATGCACATTCTCACAATTTTATACTGCTTAGCTGCAGGCCTGCCCACATTATACAATTTTATAAATAGCATATAGACTGTGTATGTACTGTATCTGAAATTAGAGGTGGCGCATTGTGTTGTCGTGGTAATTAAGCGCGTTGATATTGTTAAAATTAAATTAATTTAACTGTCAAAGAATTTATTTTTCAGTACATATTTTGTAAAATGTCTGATAGTGATGAAAGTAACAACATATTTGATACTCCTCCGGAGATATTGAATACTGCGAAGAAAACTACACTAGACCTTTTGCCGGAAAAATCAAAAAAACAGTACGAAACCTTTTATAACAGGTTTAAAGAATTGTGTCTATGAAACAAAGTAAATCATATTATCTGAAAACATTATGCTTGCATATTTTTCTGAAAGGGAAAAAGTTTTAAAATCCTCTTCTTTATGGTCTGAATATTCCATGATAAAGACTACGTTAGCTGTCAAAAAAGATGTCACATGTTAAAGAATATTTAAAATTAATAACGTTTTTAACACGCAAATCTGTTAGATATCCAACAAAAAATTCAAAAGTATTTACGCGAGATCAGATATTTCAGTTTCTAGAACAGGGTCCAGATGATAAATATTTATTACCTTATACGAAAACCAACAAGTCTCCAATGTTTGGAAGTCTCCAATGGAAAATCCGAAAAAATTAATTTGGTAAACATTTGTCAAAAATACGTACATGTCCCTTCATCCAGAGGCTGTTCCTTATGACCAATTTTATCGAAATGGAAAATGTATAAACCAGGTTGTAGGAGTCAATACTTTCGGAAAAATCCCATCCGAAATAGTAATACACAGGTTGCTGTTTTAGAAGATCATCCGCAACACTACTTGCAGATACTGGTGCAGATATTGTACGCTTAAAACGTCTGGTGGTTGGTGGTTATCGATAGTAGCGGAGGGTTATGTGGAAGATTCGATCCAAAATAAAACTAATATTGCAAATAAAATTCTCGGACAAGAAAATACTAATGATTTCCCCGTTTTCAAGAAGTAAATAAAAATAATTCAGTGTATCGGTTTGGAAGCGAAATCATTCAATACACCTATGACAATAAATGTTCAAAACTGTACAAACTGTCAAGTTAATATAATTTTTCATGAAAAAAATTAATGAGATTTTCACCATGCAAGTTGATTTTGTTGTAATTAAATGTTAATATAAAAATTTTCAAAAAGTGTGTTTTAACATGTTTATTGCACATTGTCTTGGCAACATGCAACCCACTCTGTATCAAGAAACTGATATTGTACTACTACAACTATTTATTTATAGTGGGAAAATTTAAAAAGTAAATATTTTTTTATTTGAAAAAAAAATTTGGTCTAAGCATTTCACTATAAACTGAAAGTACTTAAGAAATATTTCTTGCAGTCATCCTAAACTTCAGTAAACCATAGTTAATCACGTTAGCAGTTTTCTCATAAATAATACTTATAGTTTACAATGCATTTAGTATTATAAACTGTCCTGATATTAGAAAAATGAGTAGTACTTACCAGATATGGTAATTCTAATCCTGTTTTAGGCGGTTATTAAGACACCAAATTTTAGTTACATGGTCATTGGGACTTCTAACTAAAATAAAACTAATTCATTTCAAAATGAATGATTACATATATCATATATTCAATACTGTATAAAATCATAAATTAATACAATTTATATTGTTAAAAACCTAATTGTTTTGTTTATGATATTTAATATGTTCAATAAAACTGCTCCTATATCTAAACCCTTCACCACATGTTTCGCATTTATATTTGCAGTGAGTTTTTGAATGGGAATTATAACTGCTTTTAGTTTGAAATGATAGGTCGCAAACTTTGCACTTGATCTTCTTGAATTTCGAGTGTTCTCCCATATGCCGCACCAAGGAAGACTTTTTGGAGAAAGTGCTTAAACAAATATCACAGGAAAATCTCTGAGTCCCAAAATGAAGTTTTTTATGTGCAGTTAAAGAATTAGTATATGAAAATGCTTTGAAACAAATATCACATTGATATGACGGTCTATGTAAATGCATTTTTTCATGTGATTTTAAACTACTTGATTGTCTGAATTTGACTGAACAATAACGGCACTGAAAATTCATTTCACCCGTATGAGAAATCATATGCCGTTTTAATAAACTGGGATTAGGTAAACCTTTGTTGCATATCTCACATTTTAAAGGAAACTCACCAGTATGCCTAGACATGTGAACATTCAAGTTGTAATTATTTACAAATTTCTGGTTACAAATTTCGCAAGAATACATTTTTTCTCCAGTGTGTTTGTGTAAGTGGCGTTTTAAGTGACTTCTATATGGAAATGATTTATTACAAACATTACATCTAAATCCATTTTTGGGTTTTTCAACAGCTAACTCTACTTCATCAGAATTCTTACGTTTCTCTTTCACTGTACGTTTTCGTTTTGCTTTAATATCTTTAAAGTTATCTTTAAATACGTTTATCTTCCTGTTTCCTTTCCTTAGGGTCATTTTCAATTTAACTTTGAATTTATTATCAACAGATTTATGAGTACTTTTCTTTGAAGATATATATGTGGCTTGTTTATTGCAATCACTATTATTTGTATTTTCCTGATGTTTATGATCTATATCGGTAGTTTCTATTCTATATGTAATATTATCAGTAATTACAGTTTCTTCAAGAATGACCACTGGCATATTACTTTCTAAAATTTCCTCAAATTTAAATATTCCATCTTCCTCAGATTTGGTGCCTAAACTTGCATCATTCATTATAAGTCTATTATTTAAGTTATTTTCAGAAAATCGTGATGTATCATGTGTAGTTATACCGCTCTGAAACAGTCTTTGAGGCAATTTACCAGTATTTTTTTTCGCTATATGACGCCCAACTTTATCTTTTAAATTTAAATCTCTTATGAATCTCTCTGAACCATTTTTTTCTTCTAAAACTGTAAGTTCCGGATTTCTTTCTGCATCATTTATTGGCAAATGCTCTGTATATACCCGTGGAACAATGTTAATTCCTTCAGATAAAATTCGGCTAAAAACACACTCTTGAGAAGTATCTTCAGATATTATTGCAACGGTGTCAACAACAACTTTTTCACCTATCACATGACGGTCCATAGCTTCTTCAACCTCAATGTTACTAAGTGTGCTTCGAGTGTTATTCAGATAATATTGGTCTAAATTCTGCTTTAAAGGGTGATCACTTTTATGTTCAGCACTCATATATTCCATATCATCTACTTCAGCAAGTTCTACATTTTTCAAGTTTCTTAATTTTCTATCAGTGCATTCACACTCTCTTTTAAATATATATGCTATATCTAAGTAAAACAAGCATTGACTGCAAATCATTTTTGGTAGTAAATCATCTTTTGATACCTAAAATTAAACATTGATCAGGTTTCTGCTGAAATAAAACATCACAGAAGCCTTATTTTACCTGTACAGATGCACAGTATACAATCTTTTGGCTTATAAATATATTGCCTTGTTCTTCGAAAATATTCTTAAAACCCTCTTGTTCCAAACAGATCCTACATGAATCTAATTTAATATCCATATTTAAGTTTCACTTCACATTTTAATTTATATTAATTATTATTCCAATAATTCCACTCATGACAATTTTTTCTTTCATGTCATATGTCAATTTTGGGGTCAGTTGTCAGTTGTGTCATTCTGTCACGTTCGCTAATTCTGTCACGCCGTCACGCCATTCGTGGTTGGTGGTCAACACAAGAGAGTTGGTATAACACAAAGCAAAAGAAATTCTTATCACGTTCAATCACAGAATTATGGAGAGTAACGTGACCAATTGCTCTTATAAAAACTAAGGCTATGTCACTGAGTTCAGCCTCAGCAAATGGTCATTGGTCAGACCAGTCGAAAATCGTTCAGATAAATATTTTGGTTATCTGCTCAATCAGCTGACTGGGAAAATTGGGCAGAGTTTGAAATGCTAGACTAGAAACGGAAATAATGATAGACATTCTCGTTCAGCCAGTAGGTCTACATTGAATGTTAGACTACGATGATCCGAACCATTATTCGGCTAGATCATGTTGCCTGCTTATAAGAAGCAGTCACCATGACCATACCAACAATTATACATAGGTAATCTAGCCAATTATGACTGAACACATCCTTGCCTATAGATTTAGATCTCTAATTTCTGTGACTTGAAACCACAGATTGCGGAACTTGATTTCCGATAAGAAAGTTGGAATAGAATATAGATATTCTGTGATTCTGTAAATTCTGTAACAGGGACAATGTGACAGTTTATCTAGGGGCTAGGGGAGGGGTTTTATTTTTTATTAATTGGTTTTGTTTGGTTATGTGATGTGATGGTTATGTGCATGATTTTAAGTTGAAATAAAATAATAAAGAAGATATTAGAAGAAAATATATATACTTATATATTAAAATTACATAAAATTTTACTTCATAGAATTGTTAATTTAGTCTACTATTTAATTATATAGACAGAAGTTGATCGTAAGACTGTACCTACATCCAAAAAAGAAAAAAAATTATTTTTTATACTTACAGAAAATGATGCGATATGAAGAAGAACATGAAAAGTTAGCAGATGAGTCACCTTGTTCTGGCGTAAGGGCAGACTTGAAAATGTGTTTATTAGAAAGTGACTGTTGTAAAGTAGTAAGTTAATAATTATCAAACCCTATCACCTCTATCGACCTAGCAGCACAGTCATAAAAAATAACACATTGGTGATAACACATTAAAAAAACCGCAAATAAACATTCCATACGTACCAATATTGCTGGAGCTGGGGCCTATCCAACCTAGACCATAATGTAGACAGTGTGATTGAGACACGTTGCTCAATACTAGTAGCCTACGTGTTATCATGGCGGTTATAGATTTTTAATTATTTACAAAATTTATCAAAGAAAAAACATGTTTTGTTTTTTATGTACTTACATACATACTGTGATGTTTATAATTTTTCTGTTCTGTTGGTAAGCACTGAGACAAATATTCAAAGTAATGGTTATTTGTTCAAAGAAATGCGTAAAATCAAAATTGAAAAGTACTCTGCCAGTGCAATGTGGATCTAACAGAGCCATCATACGACAATTATTTACTATCCTCGATGAGACAGAAAGTATTATGCAAATTTTAAATTGTGTAAAAATTGTCTAGCTTGTTTTTGAAGACATTTATTTTTAATTTAATGGCCAGTTTTGAAAAACAATAAAAAAAACAATATTTGGTGAATTTAAAAAAAAAACAATTGTTTCGTATATAAAATACCTAGCTGATAGTACAATGGAACTGGAGTCATACCTACATAGATATACTTTGATTACATTGATTTTTACTAGAAGTAAAGTTTTCAGTAGTTTTCAATTTCAATACCCATGCAATAAGCACCCTAAATAGTCTAATAATGTAAGATGTAATCTCCTGAAAGAGCTGGGGAGCGAGAATAGGATGATCCTAGCTTGGGTACCTGGGCACGAGGGGCACAAGGGTAATGAGGAGGCAGATGCACAAGCCTGAGAAGGCGCATCAAAATACCTCATAGGACCAGAACCCTTCTGCGGTATATCGAAACCATGCATTAAAACATCCATGGAGGAATCGATGAGAAATAAATCTCGAGAATGGTGGAGAAATCTGTCACAACTGAGACAGGCAAAGCTAAGTGGGTCAACAATAAGCAATAACAGTGAATGTGTTATTAACATTAATTATTGTAAAGATTGGCCTTGAAGATACTGATTAATTAATTTATTATTTTTATTATTACTCACCAGTACTGTTATTTTATTACTGAAATTAGATGCATCAAATTGCAATATATCTTTGACATTTATTGACATTGTCATAAATCCAATTTTAATACTAATACAAAATTAATATTAAAATGGTACTTTCTGAAGGTTAAACACTTCGCAGTCGAACATAAAATATTTTTATAATGTATGGCATATCTTTTTAGTTTGTCTTGTTAAAATATTGTGTCTAATGGTATTAAATGTTAGTGTATGTAAAAGATATAGGAGAATTAAAGTATGACATTAAAAACAGTTTGAATTTCATGTCATAATATAATGGTAAGGTGTGTCACATTCTGCAACTTTAAGAAACAAATATAAAAAGTATCTGTAAAAGAACATATTTATTGAGGTACTAGACATAATAGTTATTTGTTTTACTAGGCTAAGAAGCACCAGATTTAATGCCGCGGCTGGTGTTTCATAGCCAAGGCGTAGCCGAGGCTACGAAACCAGCCAAGGTATTAAATCTGCTTTTCTGCCATGTGAAACATATAATTTTTTCTCCATATTTGTTCCAATTTCACGCAAAATCGTCTTTTTTATATTTATTAATAGCGTTTCATTATCAATATCCAAATAATTAAATTATTTCAACAAAGGTAACTGGCTCTTCGTTACTATGTTTACCGCTGATGACGTTTGTAAAATTGTTTGTGTAATGTCATTGTCAATTGAAATTACCAATTTGATTAAAATTATTACCTGGAACGTTGCATAGCAACGAGGAACGATTGAACTTTTTCTGCCTAGGCAGTAAAAGTCCATTTTTTCTGCATAGGCAGTAAAAATATAACTTTTAAGCCTGTCAAGTGTCATTAAAAAGCCGCTTTTAATGTCATTTGCAGAAAAAAGCTATTTGCATACTAACGACACAAAGTTGATTGTGAATTGAGAGAAAGACATAACCAACAATCTTTCAAAATGACTATGCACTTGAAACAACGATTTTTCTCTACTGTATAAACGAATTATTAATTTTACAATTAGTGTAAAATGTGGGACAATTTTTAAGAAGTGAAGGATAAAATATTTTTACATTCTTTCCCTATAGGAACAAGTAATAAAACATTTCTACTTTCTCCTCAGAAATGTCTGTTATCAAGACGAAGTACAAAATGTTACTTTCCATAAATGTTATAGAAAAAATAAATTTCATTTCAATTAAACAATCATTTTTTGTCCATTATGTCTAATACAATATATTATACAATCTAATAAATGTTGAAAAACTAGTGCAATGTTATATTTTTAATAATATATTTCTTTTATTATGTCTAAGAACTAATAGTGACATACTTTTTCACAGCAAAAAAGGACACCACGTGAATGTTTGAAAGCCAATGATGGTTCAGTCCCTTCTCAATGTCAAGTCCTTCGTAACACTTTCTTCGAGTGCAAAAGATCTTTGGTAATTAATAATATTGAGGTGTTTATGGTGATTTTTAAAACATACACATATTTTTACTTTTAGTTGGATAATAGGCAGAGATTTAGGGGACGGAAGGGTTACTAAAATATTTATACGATTAAAGGATCAAAAGTTTTATTCTTTTGTGTTAATTTTCATGGATTAACCAGTTTGTTAAATAAGATTTAATATTGTAGGATAAATAAAAAATTTTAAGGAACGGTGCTGCATATTATTTCCAATATTATACATACAGATATATGTATTGTAGGATACAATACATTTTCTATATTTAAACTGCAGTTATATTTATTTCAAGAAAATGAGAAAGAAAAAATAAGTCATATATTACAATATTATAACTTCTTATTCCTTCCTCCTCATTTTCTTGAAATAATATTAGAAAATCATTTCTAAAAGAAAGAATAATGATAATAGTTTTATTCCCAGAACAACTTATACTTATCTGTTTTATTTTTTCTTGATGTACCAGTACCTAAAAACTAGTCTCACTTTATTCTAATCTTGGTTCATAAGAGTATTTAAATAGATACTAGTCCCGAACAAGATCTTATTGAGACTTACCTATTTGCTGTATTATTTATTTATTTATTTATTTAATTTAAAGATCAACAAATCCCAGTTACAGAGCAAATTGACAACAAAAAGTACAAGATTATAGAGCATTACAAATACTTATATAAATAATAGAAAAAATACTATACCGGGTGTCAACGGATCTATTAGACAAGCTATAACTTCTAAAGTATTGAATGTATCAAAATGAGATTTGGTATAGGTAAATGGTAGAGGAAGAGGAAAGTTTTTGCATATTTTTCACGTTTAGGTTACTTCCGGTTTCACCGGAAATGGCTTCAATTTTGAATTTTTAAATGGAACACCCTGTATATTTTTACATATTTGAATTTCTGAGACAATTTTGGACTAGAAAATGACATTAAAACTTTTAAAGTATAATACTCGTATACGAGTACGAGTTTTTAATTTATTAAAAACTTCACTGAAGTAAATGTATTTTATGAGCTTATTTTTAATCCAATCACAATGAATTTAGTATCGTTGGATTCGCAAAAAAAATCCCTTTTTGAAAAGTGCTTGTCTAAAAAGTGTTGCCATTTGAAAAAAAATAGTTAGATATAAAAAAGTAATTTTGCCAACTTGTCTCATTCCTATCTATCATACTAATCACTAAAACTTTGCGATTACATTTTTCTGACATCATCTAAGGCCTTCAGATTAGTTTGCGCTCAATCATGGCCACCTAGATGCAATATTAAAAATGGCTCTAAAAAAATCAAGTAGGTGAGAAAACTTTTTAAAATGTCATTTTCTAGTCCAAAACTGTCTCAGAAATTCAAATATATAAAAATATACAGGGTGTTCCATTTAAAAATTCAAAATTGAAGCCATTTCCGGTGAAACCGGAAGTAACTTAAACGTGAAAAATATGCAAAAACTTTCCTCTTCCTCTACCATTTACCTATACCAAATCTCATTTTGATACATCCAATACTCTAGAAGTTATGGCTTGTCTAATAGATCCGTTGACACCCGGTATAATAATCAATACAAAAAAGAATAATAGCACAATAAAAATAATTATATAAGTGATGCAGAAATAAGTTGTAGTAAAAAAAATTTTTAGTATAAATCATACAATAATGTCAAGTACACACATACTCACATAAACATATTGATATCATAAGCAAAACCAATGGTACAAATAACAAAAATTAATAAACACTATAACGAATTTAAGACAGGTTTTACAAAACTATTTAAAGAATTTATGTCAGTCAGGTAATCAAATTCATTTATTGCTGGCATATTCTGTTTAGTGGAGACATGAGCCAATAAGTAAACTTGTAAGTAAAAATATCTATGACCCCTACAAGACTGTCTGGGAATATTTATATTTAGTTTGCTTAAAAGTTCAGCACAGTTTATATTATAATGGTATAAATTATATAAGAATTTGAGATTAATAATTGTTCTTCTTCTGTATTTTAGCGATTGCATATTGAACATGTTCGTAACAAAATCTGATGATCATAACCTTCTGTCGGGTACACCCTTTCAGTTTTGAAATAATAATAATAAGAACAATAATGGCTCAAGGACTGAGCCTTGTGGGACACCAGAGGTAGCTATGAATGAATCAGACTGAAAACCATTGTATTCTACAAATTGCTTCTGATTTGTTAAATACGAGTGGACAAATTGAAGCATATGCAAGGAAAAACCGAATGGTTGTAATTTTAATAAGAATACATGGTGGTCGAGCTTGTCAAATGCTTTCTAAAAATCGGAGCACAAACAGTACTTACATAATCAGAGAAGCAACATAAATTTGTTTCTGTAGACTTTCTAGCAAGAAAGCTATGCTGATGCTCGCTTAAGTTCAACTTTAATATAAATATAAGAATGTATAAAAATCTCCAATACCTTCGAGAATCCAGATAGTAAGGCAATGGGTCTGTGTTTGCTAACTTCATTAATACTACCTTTTTTATGTATAGGAGAAATTCTAACCATATTCCAACAACTTGGGAATGTAGACATCTTCAAAAAAAGCTCAAATATTTTCCTTAGTGGCTTGCAGAAAACGGCAGCACAATCTTGGGAGCAGTAACAGCTATGTGCAACACTAATTTCTCATAAGTTCAGCCTGAAATCCTGTTATGTATTGTTAAATTAATGTACTGTTATTAAGTACAAAAACTAAAATACTGAGAATAGGAATATAAATTATTTTCAAAATATTTAAAAAATAACAACTTGAATTTTAATAAATATTAAAAAATTTAAAACACCAGTACCTATATTTCAGTAAAAGTTTGATGAAATTTTGATTTCTTCATCACGAATAGGTAATTTCACATCCTTTTGAAAGAGGTGCAACTTGAGGCACCTTTACCATTTAAAAATTTATAAGGGGTAACTGTCTTGTGGAGGGTGTTGATAGAGAGAACGACAGTTTTACATAAAAGTTATACTTGGATCAAATCACAAATGACATGTCCGAGTGTTTTTCTTGTTTTTAAAATAAAAAAGATAGTTATTAGCGTGTGCTTCCAACACATGGTATTTTTATACCCTTATAACTTCAGTAACTTGCCTGTTATCAATAGGATTTTGATAAAGCCATATTAATTCAAAAAACATTTTTTCCATAATTCAATTTATTTATAACAAAGCTAATAAATATACAATTTACTCATATATCAATTTTATATAATTTGTTATCTAAAAAACAATAAAATACAAATTTTACATAAACTACATTAAATCTACATAAATCAAATTAATGCAGAAGTTCTTCATTTTGCTTTGTACTTTTATATAGGTATGTAAAAAACCTGTATAAAGTGAGTATTACCTGTTAAAGACAAGCTTGAAATAAAAATGTTTGTAAATTTTATCATATAAAAGAATACCTATGACTACAAATATATTGAAATATCTATTCCACAAACTAGGTATTTTCATTTAATCTAGGCAGAAAAATTCAGTTGTTGCATCCATTTCTAAGTCTGCCTCAAAGTGTTTTACATTTTTTATGAAGCCTTAAGGTCATTACTATGTTTTAAGCAGTTTGACGTTTTGCAATTTACGAGTACCCAGTATCTACAATTCTGCAATTAGAAAACTGAGACGGATCTAGGAGTTTTTGAATTCGATAAAGAATGCATAAATCATCACAAGACTTCTGCATTAATGTAATTAGTTAATAACAATCTTTAAAATAATTAGCTATTTTAGTCCTTAGAAGTCGAACCCAGTTAAAAATATTGCATTGGATTTCATTTTAAATGTACTCGTGTATACCAAAAATATATTCTATATATTGCATATTAGAAATTTATTGCTGAAAAGGTAATTTTAAAATATAAGGAAACTTTGTTACTAGAATGCGATGGAAATATCTGTTGAAATCTAGTCATAATTTAATTAGGTGCTCCATTTAATTCTTAGCTAGTATCACACTTCATAACAATTCTTAGTTTGTAACATAAAAATACACAATTTTGGACTTATTTACCAATTCCATTGACTTACTATAAACTTACTAATTAATACAAAATTAATTAACTATAGGTACTTTTAATAATTTCATTAAGCCCTCCAAAAATTTGAGATCATTTTCAGTAGGTATTTTGAAACAAAGAAGAAATGTGTATAATTTAAATGAGAATTCAGAATTAATAATTTTCAATCAGAATTAATTATTTATCATCAACTTCATCAATTGCAAGTATCTATAGAAGAAAAGAATATTTGTTGTAGGTAAGTAGGTAGGTAACAAAATCAAATATTACCATAAATTATGTTAACTCCGCACGCATATTTTTCTAGGTGGGTACATTAAAACTTTCTTTCAATTCTATTCTTTTAAAAAAATTATTAAGTGTGATATCTGTAAAAAAAATGTATAAAGCTGGAGGTTTATATATTTCGGTTATGAAACTAGTATGTACCTATTAATAAAGATATAAGTAGATGCTTAAAAGGCAATAATACATCAAAACATTGTGTATCACAGATCTTTACCAAAATGTATCGTCTCCACACAAATTTCAGAAAACGATTTTCCAAACATTAGTCTGAAACACAGAATAAAGGCAAAGAACAGAATTGTTTAGAAAATTATTATTTGCTGGTTGTTATGGTCACATCTTGATATATTAGCAAAGATGTGCACTCCTAGATAAATTAAACCTACGTGCACCAAAAAGAAAGATCTATCTATATCTATCTATACATAAATTAGATATTAGAAATAAAAATAGATAGGTGGGCATCTACAGAAAATATTTTATTTTTAATTATGTTATTTATTGTCATATGGACTAATTATTCTGTTAATTCTAATGCATATTCTGTTGACCTTTTTTAAATACAAACATTTTCATGTAAAATTCGAATTAATAAAAAAAGTATGTATTTCATCCACCACGTTATTGCTCTCATTCAGCAATTAAATTAAAAATTAAAGTTGATATTTTTCAAAATTATTGCTAAATATATCATCTATAAAGCATTAACTAAACGAAAGATCAATCTTTAGCAATATAAATTATTGTTTTGCTATCACTCCGTAAATCTAAAAATCACAATTATTCTCCTCGATTATTTTAGAATTGTCTTAAATATTATGCCTCTGTTATAAGGCTAGAATGTTAATTTAAAATACTACTGAATGATATTTTTAGGATATGTTATTTGTTATATGCAAAAGCATTGCTGCTAATAAAGTTTAAAAAATATACATCAGTGATAAATTTAAATAAATTCTGGTATTATAATTTTGCTGAAATTCTAGAAATATTAAAATAAAATATTTGGTGCATGCAATATCATATGTATAGTATGTAGTGCATAATTATAAATTCAGCAGATAACAACCGCGTATATACAGGTAACTAATGCAACCTAAAATAAAATTATAGTAAATTTATCACATTTGCTGTAAAGAGGTATAAAACATGTATAATACCAGTATCTGTCTCTATACAAAGGCAAGCCTGTATTAAAATATTTGATAAAAATTTTGTTAGAATGTCTGTAAAGGTCTAAAAATCCCAGTATACCCTGTCAGTCTCGCACGCAAAGCTGGTAATATCAATGCACAAACTGTTACATCATTTAATAAATTAGCACATTCACACAGCAAGATGTACATTTTGTCTCCTTTTGGACTGAGTGACTTATGAAGCGATATCCTTCTCAATCCCGCGGCGGATGGCAAATATCGGTAAATCATCCTGGCACCTAGAAACAATTTTTTATAAGGTAGCTGTAATCAAAAACAAAATTCTTATACAGGTTGAGCTTTTAATATAGGCAGGTAGACACCTATTTCACCTATTTCCTATATAGGTAGTTATTTTACCTATAGGAAATAGATGAAAAAAATACACACTAAAAACTTTATGGGACAAAAATATTTATGGGTGGGTATCTAGGCCAAAGAATAGAGATATTTAGTTTTCTCTATGCACCCTGTATTTCTTGATAGAAAAAATTGAAATTGCTTTAATGTAAACATAGGTGTTCATATATTTCTATGTGGAAACTATCTTTCTTATTAAATATATCACCCTAATGTTTTTGTTTGTCTGTCTACTGAAATAAATAAAATTCATAGACTTTTCCATGGTTTTAAGTAGACACCGATATTATTTTACCTATGGGGAAACTGTAGATAACTTTTTAAAAACTTAGTTCCCTTATATCGGTGGCCAAGCATTTGCCATTTTATAATTAAAAAATAAATGAAGGTGGATATACCTACAGTGCGTTTGTAAAGTAGTGGATAAATTCTCTATTTTATAAATATCCAGATTTTGATAAAAATCGCTGGGACCCGTTGTTGTTCTTTTATTTTAGCCTTTATTTTACATAGTCCTAGGTAATAGAAAGGCCTTTGAAGACTATATTTTCTTTCATAAACAGTAAATGAAATAAAATAGGTACCTATCTAAATGAAATTTTTTTCATTAAAAACTGTCTACTGACATAAAGTGTCTAGGATCTACTTGAAACCTACAGATTCAAGTTTTTAAAAATTTTATTATAATTTTTTTAAACATAATTGAAAATATCGTTTGTATTACATAATTTTTTTTGTAGCTCTGAAAAAACACTGAATTAATTTGTTTCAATTTATTTTTATTACATATTAAACAGTGTCTTTTTGGGATAAACTTTAAATTTGTCTTGATACTGCACTGAATTTTTGTTATGGGTATGTGGTTTTTTATTCTTTTACAGTGAAATCCCAAAATAAATTACTATGACTCATACAGCTAGCTACATTACAAAATAAGTTACAGACATTATTCATCTATCATATATTCATATATCACCTGTCCAGTACAACCAATTTCGTTCGAACTTCTCCCTGTCATCTCCTTCGAATACTTTATATACGGACACTAGGTAACCAGTTGAAGATGCGTGGGTCTTGGTTAAAGACATGCCTATTTCATGGATAGGTGGTCTACAAATCGAGGCTACTTCAGTGTAGAGGTCCAATGTGTGTGCTGCTGTGTATCTAGTCACCCTAGGATCGAATTTGGTTAGGCTGGCAGTGCGTAGATTATTGTAAAACATCACAGGATTCGTTTGTGAGGTGTTTATCACATAGTAAGTTATGAAGGGAAATTCTGCTGTAAAATATAATACGAGTACAATCAGTAAATAATTATCAAAATAAAATAGACCTCCTAGTATATCTAGGAGGTGCTGGTGCAATATATTAAGGCACCATCTACGTAATTTAATGATAGTATATACAGGCTGTTAGAAGTTTGACTGCCATTTTTAACAGGCGATAGTTATACATCAAAATAAACAAAAACCCTATATAACATTTTGGAGAAAAAAATTATCAAAATATCCGATTTAACATGCAAAACTTCAGTTATTTACGGAACCTGTACATAATTGTCTGCATAAAATATGAAATTGAATTTTTACAACTTTTATGAATTTATTTACTCTTAGTTTTAGTACAATAACTTTTTTCTTGATCAATAAAATTGGATAAATTACGCATATCGCGCAATATGACAACAGCGCAAATAAATCGTAACTAGCATTTGACTAGATTCCGGTCGACACAAGTGATTAAAGCAGTTGGTGTTTGAAATTCGTATCTGTTATAGTAGTCAGAACGTGTTTGTCTTGCCACTATTTCGTTTGTCGCTCTAAAAAGTCATTATTAAAATGTTTAGCACACGAGTATTGCGATATGTTAATAATTTATGGAGAATTGTGAAAATTGGATTCGGAGATGTGCGTGTATTGAAAACAACAGAGGACATTTTCAACATTTGCTGTAGTCTATTGTATAGTTATGCATTAAAAAATGACTATTTTGATGTTAGGTAAGTGTATTCTTGTTTTTAATACTTATGAATAATTGTGCGACGTGTCTTCTAGATGTCTTTGTTGCATATTTTTCAAATTCATATAATCTATTAAAGTTATGTTGCTATTTTAAACGTTTACAAATTACTAAAATTGAAACAATTACAAGACTATCTTCATATTTAAAAATTCATTATTCATTAATTATTGTACGATTCTATTTAAAAATAAAATCCAAAATAATTATCATCTAAATGTTATTCACGACTGTTATTGTTTACATTTGGATTTTTTGTCATCCACTTAAAAAACAAGTTGCTGCGTGCGCTGGCCAGCTAAGCTCCCAGCTGTTCAAGAAAGGTCCAGTGTATTCGACACTGTTGCCAAATTGTAATAAAATTCTTTGATGTTATTACTCAACGTATTTTAAAAACGGTTTAACTTACGATTATGTAATATACTTACAACTTTTTTGTTTGTGATTAATCTATCTTATGCTGAAGTAATGACAGTTAAATCCCTAACAGGCTGTATAGATATACTATCAATTACTATTAGAATGTTATGAATTTTCAAAAATATCACAGATTTTTTTATTTTTATTTTTTCTAGATGTAAAGCATACCATCATGTAAATAAATTAAATAGAGTTTTCTTCACGTAACTGTATGATTTTCAATTTTATTCTTCATTCATATTAAGAAAGAAACAACTAGAGGAATGACAGTGAATTTCGGAATAATGTAGTACCTACCTACAGTTTAGTAGTAAAGTAAATAAAAATGTGCCAAGGCACAGTTAAATGACAATATAGTTTAAATTTGCATAAGTACCTACTTATATATAGGTATTCACACTACCTCATCATATTATTGAAATTAACTATTCATCTTTAGTTATATTAATTAATTCATTTATTCATCATATAGCTATTCATCCAAAACCATTTTACAAGGAAAGTTAGTCACTAGACTTCTTAGACTGTTACAGTTAGAGTAACATGTTTTTTTTAAGTATCTGTCAATGAGATTAGGAAAGTAGATGCGTATCTGCTAATTACGAAAAAGTCTTCAACATTAATATTTAGTTATTATTTGCATCATATGATTACTAAAACAATGTAGGTACTAATTAAATTTGCCACTTACACAAGCATCTAAAATTACATATATCCACTTGCACATAGAACAAAATATTTATTTGAATTATCCGCAATTTATATATAAGTACTTATTTTTACAGTGAAGGTTTAAAAATATCCTCGCTTCTCCCAGTTAACTTTTGAACCAAATAAGTTAGAGGCTTTGGGTAAATACTGAGTCACATGGCACATGGCTGCAAATATACTATTTTTTAGTGTAAAATTGAAATCGGAATATTCATAGCGCACTGGTAAGTATATCAAAGTAGCAAACCATTTTTAGCAGACTGCAAAAAAACTATGGGAGATTTTGTTACTTTTTTGTTGCTATTTTGTTACACTAAAATAAATTATGTACCTTCACCCATTTGCGAACCCTGCAGTCTGCTAACTCGAACCTCATGTTAGCAGACTTCGCGATATCTCGTCCCCTAATTCACGTACGGCAATGAAAATGATATCAGAATTTGTTACTTTAACAGTACATTCAGAATTCATGGTCATATTTCAGGATTCATCAGTTTCAAATCTTAAAATTCGTAAAATATTGGGAAAAAATAGGTTAATTAAAAAAATTCTGAAAAAATAGTAGTAGATTTTTGTAGTACCTACAAAATTCTATGATTTTTTTATTATTTTTTTCTACTCAACCATTTGAGAATAAACTTCAAAAGTTTGGAAAAAACGCTAGTGGAGGTACAAAATTTAGTTCAGTGTAACAAATTGCTATAGATAAAGAAACAAAATCTACCACTGTTTTCTTTCCCTATTTTTTTAATTATCCTATTTTTCTCAATGTTTTACGAATTTTAAGATTTGAAACTGATGAAACTTTAAGTATGACCATGGATTCTGAAAGTACTGTTAAAGTAACAAATTCTGATATCATTTCATTACCGTACGTGAATTAGGGGTCGAGATATCGCGTAGTCTGCTAACTTGAGGTTCGAGTTAGCAGACTTCAGATTTTTCGGAAACTGGTGGAGATACAAAATTTATTTCAGTGTAACAAATTACTATAGATAAAGAAACAAAATCTGCCGCGGTTTTTTTCATAATTTTTTTATTTGATCTATTTTACTCCAATATTTCACGAATTTTAAGGTTAGAGACAGTTCAAATCTAAAATATGACCATGGATTCTGAAAGTACTGTTAAAGTAACAAATTCTGATACCATTTTCATTGGCGTACGTGAATTATTAGGAGCCGAGATATCGGGGAATCTGTTAACTTGACATTCAAGTTAGCACACTGTAGATTTTTCGAATATGGGTCGAGGTACAAAATTTTTTTCAGTGTAACAAAATAGCGACAAAAAAGTTACAAAATCTCCAATAGTTTTTTTACAGTCAGCTAAAAGTGGTTAGCTAACTTGATATACGTCGCACTGGGTGCGCTATTTCAACTTTAAAACTTCAACTGGCAAGTAGTGTGGTTATGTGACATCTCATTTGAAAGGTCTTTGAGTTCTCTATCCAACAGTGGGTTCATATTTAAGTTTTTCTAAAATTTAATATTTTCTGAAAATAAGATTATCAGAAAAGCTTTCATTAAAAATCATATCCTGACTTGATATAAATTACGCCTATAGCTTCAGCATAAATAAGGATAACTTCAGTTTCACAGAATATCTTTCAGTTTTTTCTTTCAACAGATTTGCATATCCTGATGTATCCTTATTTATGCTGAAGTTGGATAATTTTATATCAAGCTGAGAGGATTTCTAATGAAAGATTTTCTCATAATCCTATTTCCAGAAAATAACTTAAAACCAAACCACCATTGGATAGGGATCTCAAAAATACCTTCTAAATGAGGTGGAACAATGACCAACACTTTCATAAATATTCCGTATTTATGTACAGGGTGTCCAAAATAAGATCCTCTATCCCCCTTATCTCAGAAAGTATAAAAGGTAGAGAAAAAAGTTAAATACGAGAGTTTTTTGTTTTTACCTGAATTTTTCATTTTTATAACTTTCTTGAATACAGGTTGTTCAGTTTCTCTGATCCAGGCATCAACTTTCCTTTTTTAAATGGGACACCCTATATTCAATTACGTTTTTGAACTCTCCTTAAAATTCTAGGTCGACATTGTTAAGAGTACCCTATACCTATCATTTACCGTTACGAAGATATTACCATTTAAAGAAAAAAATCTTTAAAAAACACCTGTTCAAAAAATCTCGGCAAAACAAATAAGACATCCAAAAAAAAGGTAAATAGGGTTTATTTCGTAGACAATTAGACGCAGAAATTACTTCTATGAATCGATATTACCTGATTAATGTACAGGGTGTTTTTGACAGATGGCTCAAACATGCATATGTTAAAACTCCAGAAAATCGAAAATCGAAAATCTCTTACGGAACACCCTGTGTATTATTATATTTTTGGATTCTCTATTAAATTTTAACCTCATTCTATATAACGTTCCCTATTTTTATTTTGCTTAGTTTTCAAGATATTGACGAAATATTGTTTAAGATATTGTTTGGTGCGCTATTTATAAGAGACACATTTTAGGCCCTGTCTTTCTTGGCCAATATTTAAATGGTCCCAGGTACCTTAGGTAAAATATCAGGAAATGGCATTCATTACAAACTTGCATTTTACCTTTATTGGATGCCGAAGAAGATGCCAATGAGATATCTTATCAGATGGATGGAGTTCCATGCCACAATACTGCAGTTGTAAAGAATTTTATTAAGAACTATTTTGTGGAATGGATAGGGTCAAACGGGAATATCCCATGGCCGCCGAGGATCCCAGATTTAACTCCACTTGATAACTTTTTATGGGGTAGGTACATTGAAAACCTAAGTTTGTCAAATTCAGAGTAATAGTGTTGATGATTTAAAGATTAAAATCAGGATGGAAATTGAAGCGCTCAATCAAAGTGATTGTGCTGTAAGAAAACTAGCAGTTATAAGGTATACACAATATGCATAGCTGAAAATTGAGGACATATAGGACACTTTATTTAATTTATTATTTTTATTGTTATTTTTTAATTATTGTTGGTTATTTGTGGTTCAAGTTACAAACATAGATTTGTTTATATTAGTTAATTAATGAAATAATTTAAAAAAATATTAGATTTGATAAAATAATACATTCTTAATCAGTATTAAGGCACACTTACTATAATATACCAAATAATAGTAGATATATTTTTAATAATACCCGATAAAGAACATTTTTTCCACATTTTCGTCAATATCTTGAAAACTAAGCAAAATAAGAATAGGGGATGTTATATAGAGTAAGGTTAAAATTTAATAGAGAATCCAAAAATATAATAATATTTTCGATTTTCTGGAATTTTAACAGATACCTATATGTTTGAGCCATCTCTCAAAAACACCCTGTACATTAATCAGGTAATATCGACCCATAGAAGTAATTTCTGAGTCTAATTGTCTACGAAATAAACCCTATTTAGCTTTTTTTTGGATGTCTTATTTTTTTTGCCGAGATTTTTTGAACAGGTGTTTTTTAAAGATTTTTCTCTCTAAATGCTAATATCTTCGTAACGGTAAATGTTAGGTATAGGATACTCTTAACAATGTCGACTTAGAATTTTAAGGAGAGTTCAAAAACGTAATAATAAAATAAATATAACATATAATAAATAAAAATAGGGTGTCCCATTTAAAAAAAGAAAGTTGATGCCTGGTTCAGAAAAACTGAACAACCTGTATTCAAGAAAGTTAGAAAAATGAAAAATTCAGGTAAAAACAAAAAACTTTCGTATTTAACATTTTTCTCTATCTTTTATACTTTCTGAGATAAGGGGATAGAGTATCTTATTTTGGACACCCTGTACAATAAATTATGTGTACTTGCCTTGCCTCTCCATATTTGATAACAGCATCCCCGTAACGGCTGTCTTGGCCTGCGCCACTTCGTTCACCAGCTCCCCCGCGGTCACCCTTTGTTTAAATAATGGTTGGACTAAGGGTGATTCTAAAACGGGATCAATTGGTTCCAGTGGACTCATTAAATGACATAAGACACATAGTTTCGGATCAGGTACCTAAAAAACACACGTATAGTTAAAGTATCTTTTTCATCAACCACCACATCGCGACCGCGAGATCGGTTTTTTTTTGTAGCCAACAAAAAAGCCATAATAAATCACGCAGAAGGTATTAAAATACGCGACGTTTCTATGCAGAGGCCTTGTATCGGGATCTCTGGGTGATGGTCACCTTATATTTTTATTTTTTTCCCAATTCTTACGCCGCAGTAATGTAAATTATGGCACATCTGGAATTTCAGAAAGATCCAATATGAGTCTACAAATTTTTCACTATTTATTAATGGTATTATTAACCAGTTTAATTGTAAGAAGTTAATGTTTGCAGACGACTTAAAATATATATTCAATTTCTGTGAAAACGCATTAATGTTTAAGAATGAAATGAAAAAATATTCTGAAAGAAGACCACCAGAAACCACCAGATTCTGAAAGAAGGAACCAAATTATGTTCTTTTGAAAACTATATAAATACAACTTTTAGAGAAATCACTGCAAAGGGTGGTAGGTATATAAAGTAAAATATTGGACTGGAAATTTGTAAATATTATGCAATGGTAGTTAACGTTACAAGATCGTAAGTCGTTCCTGGACGCTCTCGCGGTTCGTGAAATAATGATAATATGTCGCTTTCTCTCCCATACAAATTTCTGATTTTCGGGCTCATCATTACGATGAAAATGAAAGATATAGATAAATTCTCTATTTTATAAATATCCAGATTTTGATAAAAATCGCTTGGACCCGTTATTGTTCTTTTATTTTAGCCCTTATTTTACATAGTCCTAGGTAATAGAAAGGCATTTGAAGACTATATTTTCAGTAATTTTCATTCATAAACAGTAAATGAAATGAGTACCTAAATGGGATAAAAAATGTCATCATACTTCAGTTACCTACCCCAAAAACGACACTTATGGTTTTTGAAAAGAATAAACATGGTAGAAAGTCTGTTGGGATATTATTTCCATTCACTTGTTTTAAGATTATTTTTCTTTACACATTTTAATTCAATTTATGTGTGAAGGTGTTACCAGCAGTGGTGTTATATACTATTTGGGATACATGTTGCTGATGTCGAAAATACTAAGAAATACGACGTCGGTTAAATTGCGGAAAGCGATGAAAAAATATACCTATGACGGCACCTCATCGGTTCATCTTATTTCAAAATGTATTATATGTATTTGCATAAAAACTAATAAAATAAAATGGCAATAAACTTTCCATAATTATTGACTAGAACTCTTTCGTAATATAGTCGAAATTTAATATTACTTCCTCTGGATTTTATAAAATTTTATAATGTTAACATCTGGTCGACCTTTGACGTTATAGTTCAACTTGAATTCGTGCAAACATTCATACATTCTATTTTGAAATATTTGGAATAAAATCAACGTTTTTCATTCTGGTTTTTCTTTACGTGGTATTCAAAACTGCAAACAACAAATTTCACAGTACTTAAATTTTCTCTGCACATGATGTGTAACAATGAGTTGACAGTAGAACTCCGAAACTAATGTTGATCACGTTCTATCGATTCACAATATGGTCGTGTTTTATTATTTTTTCTTTCTTATTTTATTTACAAAACCCTTATTATTTTGGTATTTGGATATTGCATTATTTTTAATGGTAGATGGAGGAATAAAAAATAAATTAATGATGCCATAGACAGTTGAAACGTAAAGAAAATAATAACTGCCATTAAAGAGAGCACAACAGACACAATAACAACCTTTTAAAACCACATAGTTAATAAAAAGCAAGCACATCTATTTTTTCCTCAAATGCACAACTGTGTTGAAATTTAAACTACTTCGCATGTTTTACCGTGTAGGTAGGTATTCATAGAATCTTCCATGCATGCACTGCATGGGATCTGAAGTACCTACGAATGGACTCAAGTGGAAAAAAATTGTTAAATTTCGTCCCTAGTTATAATATACGTTAAAACGTTATCTTACCTCCATTACGTGTAGATTTCCTGATTTCTTTTCTAGAGAGTTTCCAATTGGAGGAGGTTTCTGCAACATCAAGTATTAATATATTGACAAATTAATTCGATCTGAATCAGTTTTAATGTACATCATTCTCACTACGATAGACTTATCTCTGGTTAAACTATACCTAATATAGGTTATCATAAAGCAAGGGATATATTTCAGATTATTATGTATTTTTAACAAATTAAGTCAATAACAGGATATGATAGAAATTCGATTGCTTAAACAATGGGATTTCTTATGTCCAACAGTGGTTAACGCAAATGTTCGATATGTCGTTCATTTTGCTGTTGTACAGACACCAACCGTTCCTCCAAATTGTACACAGCATGTTTCCGTATTTCTGATTGAATTGCGGCAATTTGCTCCGTAATAGAGTCTTTTAATTCTTCCAGCGTTGTTGGTTGTGTTCTAAACACCAAATTTTTGAAATAATCCCACAGCCCGTAATCCGTTAGGTTATGATCAGGCGATCTTGGTGGCCATGAATTTACAAAATATCTGCTTATAACACAGCTTTGAAAAACATCAGTTAAAAATTCTTTAACTGGTCGGTAAATATGTGGGGGTGCTTCATATTCTGCATAAAAATTATGTTTTCAATTTCTTCGTGCTCGTTTTGTATCCGTGGAATGGCATAATCTCATAACATATGCAGGTATCGTTCACCAGTAACAGTTACAGATATGGCCTTTCCATTCTGTATCTCCTCAAAAAAATATGGTCCAATGATAAAATTAGATGTGAAACCGAACCAAACCATTTCTTTGGTGTGGGGACTTCCTTGAAGACCTTCCTGAAGTTTTTAGTACCTACCTACCTACATATTGACAATTCTCTAAATCGCAATGATTACGTTTGATACTTGTATCAATAGTTGACACGACAACTCTTTTGTTTTCCATAGATACAGTAAAATACAATTATTGAAGCAACTAGATTCCATTTACTTTTTCCTACTAGCTTGATTTCTTAAAATTATATAAGACTTTAAAGTATATCCCTTGCTTTATGATGACCCCATATTATAAAATTATTTACATCTTTTATAAAAACGTCGGTTTGCATAAATTCTTAGATACTTATTTCCTATTTTAGTCCTAAGCTCCCTTCAGCTTGAAAACTTACTTGGCAGTTACTAGAAAGGGCTTGAATAATTAATTTAGTTTCAAAGAATTTTATTTATTTTATCCTTGGTGGCGAATTCTATCAATAAATCTCATATTTTTTATCAAACTATAGCTGAAATATTTTATGGCCAATTACAGAATAATTCTTCTGTACCTAATATATTATTTTTTTGTGAACGAGATGCCGAAAACAACTACTCTACGGCCAATGTGCTCCGACTGGCATTGCATTACTTCGGCAGCTCCATATAGGAGTCGCCACATCTTTCATCGAGACCAACCACCAGACACTGACCGGTTTCGCGTTTATTATGCGCTCATTAGAGTGCCATAGGTAGTGGACTCGATGAACGATGTTGCGACGTGATTGCCTAATGGGCATCGTGAATGTTAGTAGGTAGTGGTGAGAAACACAGCGTAGTGCCCTCTTAAGAGAGTACTACGATGCTTACCCATTTAAAAGTAATTTGTGCACAAAAAAATAATTAGGGTCGTAGGCACCAAATAGAAATAATGACGCAGTTACATACATCGATGTTTGGAAGTTCTCCTCCTATCAATATAGCATAGCCAAAGAAAACGCTCGTAGATGGTACAGATGTCAAATAAAACTCAATGAAAATGAGGAGAGTACAGCATTACAATACTCCACTTTGTATACTTTAATGTTGCTTTTGGCCATATATAGGTCCTCGCTTGAGCAACCAATGCATGCTCTTGTGCATTGCTCTTCAGTCTTCACATAAGCATTGACCAACAAACGAATGGCGTTTATTTTATTCCCGATCTATACTATCCTTGAGCCTTCCCTTTAGCAAGGCTACATTGAAGAGTAACGAAAATTCCGAAACATTCATGTGTCGTTTCTATTTGAACACTATGGTACCAATCTTATTTATAGATTCCCTTACAAATTCTATCCTGATATGATATGTAGAATTAATTGTTATATACCTACTGGCATAGGCACTCCAGCTGGAAGAAATCTGTCTAAACTGTGGACTGGGATTATGAAACAGTCCCTGTCCAATCCAGATAACGTTCTTGCGGTCTCTCCGTTGTTCCCATCGTTTCCATAATTGAAGTTAACCTAAACATAGCTTTGTTAGTTTTACAAACTTATTCGGGAATGAAAATTTGGGTGGATATTCCTAATATTCATTTATATTTGTATAATACGAATAAACCATTATCATCCGGCTTGTTCTTGCTATGCGTAACAACTGTATTTGCCAATGAATTGTTCTATAGGCTTTGTTGTCAAGGAACTTGTACCGGGTGGCCAAATTTGCTTGCTATTATAGGACAACTCGAGAACTAAGAGAGATACAAAAAAATTAACCCCCCTTTCTCGAGCTCTTTTTCTGAGACAAACTTAATGCCGAAATGCAAAATGGCCTATCTTCTTTTGTTTTTGAGATATTAGCGAATATTTGATTTTTCAAATTTTCGATGCCTGAGCATATCTCGGTTATTTTAGATATTAGAAAAAAACAACTTATATGTTCTTCAGACACTTTTTTAAAAGGAATGCAGTGGCGTAGACAATATTATTTAATAAGTTGATAAAATTTCGAGTTATGACATAAACCTGTATTTTTTTAAATGAAAATCATAGTCGGCTATGATTTAGTTAGAAAGATAATGTTTTTCTCTTTTCAGCGATATATAATATGTGTGGTTAATTTATTCGGCTTGACTATTTTTTAAGGAATCTTAGAATTTTTAAGGTTATTAATAGCTGCCATTTTGTTTTGGCATAGTGGCCGTAACTTCACAGTAATAATTGTTTCTTATATAATATTCCAGCATGTCGAATTTTACATAATTTGGAAATGCTATTCTTGAAATTTAAAGATAGGTATTCTAAAATTTCTAGGAAACAACCACTCGCAGATCAATTATTATAAGCGGTATAAATTACAGACACAAAGTGATAAATGCAGTTAGAACTGTCAATACTTAAATTTCAAACAGAAGATATACGTCTACTACGCGAAAACGCAATTGGAGCTATTAATAACCTTAAAAAGTCAAAGATTCTACAAAAAATAGTTAAGTCGAATAAATTAACCACACATATTATATATCGCTGAAAAGAGAAAAACACTATCTTTCTAACTAAATCATAGCCGACTATGATTTTCATTTAAAAAAATACAAGTTTATGTCATAACTCGAAATTTTATCAACTTATTAAAATATTGTCTGCGCCACTGCATTCCTTTTAAAAAAGTGTCTCAAGAACATATAAGTGGTTTTTTTCTAATATCTAAAATAACCGAGATATGCGCAGGCATCAAAAGTTTGAAAAATCGAATATTCGCTAATATCTCAAAAACAAAAGAAGATAGGCCATTTTGCATTTCGGCATTAAGTTTGTCTCAGAAAAAGAGCTCGAGAAAGGGGGGCTAATTTTTTTGTACCTCTCTTAGTTCTCGAGTTGTCCTATAATAGCAAGCAAATTTGGCCACCCGGTACAGTTCATTCACTATAATGTGTAATTGTACTATATTGTTGTAAATCACTATATTTTGACCCCCCTGTTAACTTTTTTGTTTAGAGAATTATTATAAAAAATGTGAAATATAAAATTTGCACAATTTCTTATGAAGTTTTCAAAAATGATAGTAGAAAAACAAATGAGATCCAAAAAAATGGCCGCGGATGTTAACTGTGTTAAGTTAAACGAAACACCCTGTATATATTTGCATATTTAGATAGAACGTTATCTCACGAATACAGTAATATAAATGTTGATGAGTCTATCTTTAATGTTAACGGAGATATGATCAAAAAAGTTTAAGAGCGATGTGCTAGAAAGAGAATATCGATTCGTTGCTAGGCACAGCTTTTTCCAACACATCGCTCTTATGGTGCAGTTTTTGTTCATATCTCCGTTATTATTAAAGATAGATGCATCAATATCTATATTACTGTATTCGTGAGACAACGTTCTATCCAAATATCCAAAAATATACAGGGTGTTACATTTAAATTATTTAAACTAATATCCGCGGCAATTTTTTTTTAACTTCATTTGTTTTTCTAACAGCTGTAGATTGAAAATTATAGTTTGAACTTTTTGTACAACTTCATATGAACTTACAAGTTTCTGAATTTAAAATATCGTCTAGATTAAAAGACATGCAATTTCTTTTATTTCAAAAAGTAGGTACCTAGGTATATGTTCGAATTATAAAAGAGCGATTATAGCTTGTAGCTATAATCTTTATCTTATCGTTAGGAACTCCCAGAGATCGTCCCTAAGAACAAATCCAAAAAAAATATGGTTTTATTAGAGAATTTGAGATATTAATTCCAGAAACATTTTAAATTTTACACAAAATAGTTATTTATGTATCAAAGGCGTTATTAAGTAGGCGTTTAAAACCCGTAGCGTGAAGATCCCGAGGCCTTTGACCGAGGGATATAACACGCGTAGGGCTTTAATGTTTTTAATATTAATTGAAAAATGTATTAAGGACAATAAGTTGAGATTATATGAAGATATACCGTTGTAATTCAATGTTGGTCGGTGCCTGTTGTAAAAATAATAAGGTTATTCCTTTGCATACCTGAATAATAGGTAACGAGGAAATACAAAACTTTATTGAACCATATAATATTTGATAATTTGATTAATAATCAAACTTAACTCAGTTAACTTTTGGGCTTGATTCCTATATAAAGAAAGAAGTAAACAGTTAAATAAGCCAATAAATAATATTAAAAATATACTATAAATGAGGCGGTTTAGTCCCGTCGGTTGCTTAGCAACGGAATAAAGAAAGTCAGTCTCCATGTAACTTTAACGCCCTAGGGCTTTATTGCCCCCTAGGGCGTTAAAGTGACACTTAATGCCCGCAAAACTTAATCATAAAGTGAACTTTAACGCCCGGCAATGAATAAAAGTATAAAATTTACACAATATGTCAGATAAAAAAGGGCGGCGACCAATTATACCAATGCGATTCCTACAGTTTTGCTTACTATTTGTAATATCTTATTACAAATTATAATGAATTGTTTTATATTTTGTAATATACTATTACAAATTTTAAATATTATAGTCGTTGGACCATTTTATCGCATCCATAACAATTTTTTCACATGCGCCCTGGATTTATGATGACTGTTTAAACTAGGTAATACGGTTTATAAAACCCCTCCAGTTCTAGTTGCGGCACAAATTGCAAGAATATAATTTAACTATAATGTATAGCATGCCTCACGACAATATAATAGATGTTTTCAAGTTAAATGGTTACTGAATAAGTTTATTTTAAGAATTTTCTAAGAACTTTAAGAAAACAGTCACGTATGTGTTTCATTCATAAACGTGGCTTATTAAAGTATCAACAAAAATATTTTTATGACAAAAGAATATTATATAAATTACATCTATTAGGCCCTCAAGAAACATATTTACTTCGAATTTATAGTGAAAAAACATATACGAACATATACATGTACCTACCCAGATATTCATAAAATGCAGATTTTGATCTCAAAAGTACAAAAAAGTCTCTCTCTAGTACATAACTGTACCAAGTTTCATGTTACTGCCTAATATAGTTCCCGAGATATTAAAAAAAGTTTGTTAAATATTATTTTTTTAGAGAAATAATGAATTTTAAGTTAGGTTAATTTTACAAATAAAAAAAAACAGATTTTTCAAAAACGGCTAAGAATTGCTATAGGGAAGTTTTATGAAAGTCCTAAAATAATGCATAGAATCCAAAAATGCAATAATATATGGGTATTCCACTTAAAATAAGAAAGTTAACGGCGAAATGTCACGAGGGCGCCATTATTTTATTTGAGGAGAGCATACTCAAAAACCCAAGGGTCCAAATTTTCACTCTTTAAATTTAAGTAGTCTCTAACATATTCTAATGGGTGGTAACTATGAAACACCCTGTATATAATTTATAATAAAATTGTTTGACCAACATTTCATTTCATGTTAATTTGGAATTGTCAACGAAAACAATTTTGATTTAATTTGTTTTTATTCGATTTTTTTTTTGACTATTTCGACATTTTCCAACTTTTTTTCCTTTTGATTTTAACTTTTTCACCAATTTATTTTTTTTTATGCATTCTATACCTATGTTCATATATAACATATAAAATATGTATGGTTTCGTTGGAATATAAAATTTTGAAAAGTTAATTAATTTTTATTGTTATAGGTATTATATTTTTTATTCAGAAAATACTGTTCCGAAATACATGTTTGTTCTCTTAAGAAAATCATTTGGGAGCTGTTTATTTTATTAAAAGTTCTGCCGGTCTCGAGTTTTTTGCAATTTGTTAAAGTTATATACTATACATGTAATTATAAGATTTGTAAGATGTGTGTATGTGTAATTATAAGAAAATAGCACAGTTAAATGAATTATATGTAGATAATTCATTTAACTGTGAAAATAGCTAAGTATTTAATATTTTTTTTCATTAAAATTTTCAGCACTTATTGTTATATTTTAGTTTTCAATTCACTTGTTGAAGAAAAATACAATGCTGAAAATTTTATTCATCCTTCAAATGAAATTTGGTCAATGAATTTCTGATGATAAACGGTTACTGTTTTTTACGAATGATAGCAATATTATCCAATAATTTTATAGAAGAAAAATCCACACTTCTCAAAATATTCAAAAATAAACTCCTGCGCCAAGAGGATCAGATATAACTATACATTTTCCGAAACGTTATTGAAAAATTCATCTACATTTTGGATGAATATTTACCTGATTTTTTTAGTAACAATTTTATTTTAGGTTAGGCAAACCCAGGTTTCGAAAACTAACCTTCGATTGATCCTTTTGGCGGAGATTTTTGTTTTCTACTGTTTTTTATGCTTTTTGTGTAAAAAGACGCCACTTTGTGTGGCAAAACAATGACACTAGTTAGGGCTCTAGTAGAATTATCTGCTATTACGAAAACTTTAGAATTTGTCACGTCATCATTTACGGGTTTACAGATATGGATACAGGTATCTTAAATTCTCATTAGGTATTATGATTCATTAATTTTTTTTATAAAATTATTACCTACACTTAAAAAAAATCGCGCATTCCACTCGTACAAATCAATTTTCATTCGAGTGTGAGATTTCCCAGAAAATATCGACAATTTTCAATCAATACTTATATACTACTAGAGAATTTACCTCCATTAAATAAATCGTATAAGCATTTGTTTGAATTGTCATCATTCGCTTGTCATGAACATTTCATATAGGTATTCAGATTATCTTATTTATGTAGTCTGACCAATTGCCTTTATCCTCCTTTTTTATTTTATATTTATTGCCCTTTATCCTCAAAATATTTTTTGTTTCAAAAGCCAAACCTATGTGATTTCTCCTGTAAAATTATTCTCCTGTATTATTAATATACAGAGTGTACGCCCTATATATATAGTGTGGTGATAAAGTAACGCACAAAATTCATAACTTTTTATAGAGTGATTTTTCAAAAACCACCTTGACAGGTCGATTTTGTTTTTTAAAAGACACGTGCTGACATATAAAATTTTGTTTTATCTGCTTCTGTTTTACAATTGTGACGTCATATTACATTTTTTTAAATTGCATCGCCCTGTATTTTAAACAGAAATGAAATACCCATCAGTGCCGAAGCTGGGGATCAAACCCAGAAAAGATAGTGTGAGAACTACCACATTCTAACCCACTGCGTACCGTGACGGTTAAATTAATGTTATTGTTAATTTTTTTAAATAATTTTGCTTACTCTGACATGAAGTTCTATAAAAGAAAATGTGTTACTTATAATATACCTTACTAACCCTAGACTAATACTAATAATTGACGTAACTATTGAAAATAATCCCAAAGAGTTATATATCGTCGGATTCAGAAAAATTATCAATTTCAATTTTTACAAAAATTATATTTTTTAAGTAATTAAAATTTGTAAATCGGAAATAAATTTTACAGGAAAAATCACATGCGGACCTAGCTTTTAAAACAAAAAAATATGTTGAGAATTAAGACAATAATGACAGGCGGTCAGGTTTAAGTGGATCACACTGTATATAATAATAAAGATTATTTCAAAGATTCAAAGATTATTTGATCACAATTTTTTTTATTTTGTAGGTCATTGAATCCCAGGTTACTTTTTTGTTTTAAAATAGTTGTTATATTATACCGGGTGACAACGAATGATTGTAAAAGGCGATATTTTATTGTCTTTAAGGTTACAGATTTGGTTTTCGGGTAGAAGATATTGCTCATTAAGACCTATATTATATATGAAAAAACATTTAAAAATCACCTCCATTTTTTCCAGAAGTTGATGTCGAGCATTTTAAATGAACCCTGTATATTTTTTTACCATTCGATAAAGCTTAAAATTCTCTTTTCTATGACATATCACAGGTGGCAATTTGTTTTCAAAATTGTGGTCCAGGCGACATTTTTTTTAAATCGCCATGGCGACTATATGACGCCATCGATGGAACTATTGTCAAGCAACTTAGTAAAGTAGTAAATATAACAAGTATTTTTATTAGTTTTTCACTAACACTGCAAAATTTTCAATACTTCATTTTTTTTCTTCTTATACTTTGTCTAAGATAGGAAGTAGTACTTTTTAAATTTCCTATCCTATAAAAATCTATAACCTCAAAGACAATAGAATGGCACCTTGTACAATGATTTAGTTGTCACCCGGTGTATGCTGCTTATGTATGATCTTAAAAAATTAACACGAAATACAATAAGAAAAATACATTTTTTTCCGATCATTTATACTATGAAATTTGACAGTAATCTGCGTCTTTAATAACAAGTAATGTCTTTTTTAAAATAACAACATTATATAATAACATTTTTTTGTTACTTTTTAACAACGAAAATGCATGTGGGAGATTTTTTGGTTTTAGGAATAAATAGCAGCAAAATCATTAATAGCAAATAATAAGAAACAGGGGACTCACCTGTCGCGAGGGGGTGTTGGTCTTCGTCGGCGACGGAGAGTTGGGCCACTTCATGAGGGACACCGAAGGACTCCTGACGACCAGAGGCTGGGGCAGGTCGGACTCCGTCATTGCGGGCGAGATGGACGACTGCATCGGCAGAGGCTCCCCGCCCGCCCCCGTCATGGGACCGCAGCGCGGCTCTGAAACACACAGCCCGTCAGCCACTTCGGAAACGGAGACAATACGGTCTTATTGCCGGCACGACGCGGGCCGCTTTTGCTTTCGCGTACCAGGTGCTGTTTTCAATAAAACGTCGAACAGAATCAAAGGCCAAAGGGGCCGTTCGGCGATCAACAATGTTATTGAACATATATGATGAAAAGTATAAGTACCAATCTACAGAGTGTCCATAACTACTGCAGTAGATTTTCTATTAAATTAGCGAAAAATTTAAAAGCGGTGTTAGTGCTTCGAAATGCTTCGAAAATTTAAAATACCAAACACAAAAAATCATTATCATCTATATGTATTATAAATTTAGTCCCATTGTTTGTTTAATCTTCGCTGTTCGGCACTCGATACTACTATACCCTAGACCAGAATTAAGCAAAGTGGAATGACCTCGCCGATCTGGTAAAACACGGTGATGCATGGGCGTGCGTATTCTGTTTTACCATTAGGCACATTTCATTCGTATACGATTCTATAGAATACTTCTAGTATATGCACTTCCACTTTTTTAACTAACACAAATAAGTATAAACACTGACACAAAGAATAAATACACTGATAATTTTACCACAAATTTTCACCGTTAAGAAACGCGCGCAAAATAACCCAACATCACGCCACTGTTTCCCTACTACCTCGAGCGCAGTCGCTTGTTGGTTCCTGATTCGACCAATCAACGTCGTTGAAGCTCAGAGAAAAGAAAGCGTAAATGCAAGAATATGTATGTTAAATAAGGATGAACAGCTTGACGTCAACTTTACGACTTTTGCAGTGGGCACATATTCGGAAACGCCTTGATATTATTAATTAAAGACAAATTAAACATTGTGTTTGCTTTAATAAAGTACAATAGGAATAAGGGACGTTAAAGACAAGTAAAAAATGGGTAAATAAGGTAATTAACACGTTTCCTGTTTTAAATAAGAATACTTTAGAAATAAATGTGACAACACAGGTCTACTCTTTTTCTGGTCATTCCACTTTGCTTAATTCTGGTCTTGACTTTAGTTTCTAATTTATTTCCGTTTTTTGTCCTTCCTACTCGTACATATTATTTATGTTTGTTTTGTAACTTGATCACTATACTTTGCTTTTAATATCTTTTTTACCTATTCCTGAATTTTCAAAACCAAATATATTTTTTTCGAACCATACGAATAAGACACTATAACATTAAATTATTTTATATAAAAAGAGGGCCATTTCGTCACTGTTTGAGATCTCCATAGCAACTGTACAAAAAAGAGATTATTGTACAGAGTTGTACAGTACCGAAAAGTAATTTGACATTGACATGGCATGTCACATTATATATTGAAGTTTAATTAAATAGATATTAATATTTTTGTCATAGTTAACATACGTAGTTGCTATTTTAAATATTTCATCGATGGTCTACTAATAGTATTCCTTGCAACTGCAAAATAGCAAACATTAAAATGTTAAAATATACTTTAAAAAATATGTTGGTATCTATCTATAAAATCAAAAGATATATTTTTACCAAATGATTTAAGTAAAAATCAGTATTATAGTACAGAGCAGGGGTGGCCAACCTGCGGCTCGCGAGCCACATGCGCGGCTCTTGGAGGATTATTTGTGACTCTCGACAAATGTACCCGAGTTTCCTTTTCACTTTAGTGCTAATATATTTTTAAAAAATATTATCGTTCCGTATGTGTTTCAAAATGTCTTTGAAATTACTGACGACAAATATGAAAGACTAAGTGCAACGTTGTAACAAATTTCATTTCCGTCCACGTTAAGAATGATATGACTCATCGAAAACTGCGCGAACGAACATAAACAGTGGCGTAATCGTCCGTAATCGACCGACTCCAAAGCGATTTTGAATTTGTAAACATCCATTGCAACGGACAGTTGACATTGTACTCTGGAGGAAACAATTTGTATCACTTTTGCTATACGGATATAATTTGTAATCTGGAATGTTTGGTAAATTAACTAAATTTGTTTCACAGTATGGCTCGGCATAGTATAAATATTAGTAAAAATGGCTCGGACTATCAAGAAGCTTAGCCACCCCTGGTATAGAGGATCATATTATATTCATCCACATGCACCTTAATTTTAGATATATATATTTGCATGGGGCCAAAATTCGTTACCGTTCAGTAAGCCGAATAAGTCAGTTTGGCGCAAAAGACCCTTATAGGTAATCTAAATTGGTTTTATAACATATATTTTATATTTCATGAATATTAACATACTGTATAAAATATTATTCACACAAACATATCATGATTCTATGTTTTGGCGGAGGCGCCAGTGCGTTTGGGTTTTCATTCCAGTGTACCAGATTGTGCATGTTTTTCACCGTGGGTTGGTTAAATCAACTCTAGAAGAGCGGATTACAGTTGCCCACCCTTGTTTTATGAAATAAATGAATTTATGTAGTAGTTTTGATACGTAGTGGGGCAAAACTAAGTATCCCAGCGCAGTTCAAGACAGAGCGCCGATAGTTAATGAATAATGATGATAACATTTAAACAACAGACAAAATAAGTATGTACATTGTTATACAGTATGTCGTAAATTACGCACCCTGATCCAATTGCTATCAAAACTCGTTTCCGTATGCTAAAATTTACTTTCTTTTTTATTGTCAATGGTTCGATTTGGAAATTTTACTTTATTTGACGTTCTGTTCTCTGTTCATTACACGATTTTCTTAGTTTGGATATTATTCTGTGGATTTTGATATTTCTTAAATTAGGGGCTGATATATTTTGCGCAACTCTTGTTTATTATTTTCAATAATGTAGACAAACAATACTGTTGCCTTTTGAAATTGTAAAACACTTGGAAGTTGTTATTCTAAATTCCAACGACAAAGTGAGCAAATCTTAACAGAACAGCAATTAATATAGTCTGTATTTTTTAGTCTGACTTTAATGTAGTCTGTATTGGACGTTGTATATATAGAGTGTCTGTATAACAATAAATCAAGCCGCCTTGTTTTATTGTTTATGGGACACACACGTCTTAAGATAGGTACTCATTAACTAGGCACAAGGACAGACAAACGTTCTTAACACAGGGTTAGTTACTCTGTGTTAATAGTTTTCAGCCTATTTAGATACGATCTTAGGTATTTCCACAGCTATGGTTCAATATTCAACTTGCAAACATCGGAATTATTTAACAAATAAACGTTATAATATTTTAAACTGTTAATTTGAAGGAGATGCCGAAAACAACTACTCGACGGGATCAGAACTTAATGAGCTAATCAGTAAAGATACTCCATTTGTAGAACAAAAAACAATTAAATCATTAACTGTAGATAAACCATATATAACAAAACAATTACTTGAAGTTTCTACACGGTTTGGAAAATCGATTATTGTGATTTTGTTTGATGATGGTGCAATGAATACATTTAAATCGTTTTTACCGAAACAGACCAACCACAGACGCTGACCATTTTCGCACTTATTCTGTGCTCATCAGAGTACCATAGGTAGCGGACTCGATGAACGATGCTGCGACATTATTGGGCAAGGGCAATTGTTACTTTAGTAGTGGTGAGAAACACACCGTAGTGTCTTCTTTTGGTCTTTGCTACTAACCGTCTGAAAATTATTGTCAAATTGACAAGCAGATAGACCTGCTTTTCCTCAAGTACCATTATAGCAGTGACCTCTATATATCATCTTTGAGAAAGGCAGTCTTACTTATTTATTTGAAGATAATATCAGATATTTGAAGGATGAAGGAAGTGACGACTCCTATGGTGATGCAGGAATAATGCAATGCCAGTCGAGGCACATTGCCCGTTGAGTAGTTGTTTTCGGCTTCTCCTCCAAATAAATAAGTGCACTACTGTCTGTTTCTCACCACTATTAATTTTAAACAGTTATTATAATTTAAACAGACAATTTTATTTCTCTCTTTTAAGTGACTATTTAATTGGATAATCACAGTTTTTCCGATTTACTTGGCATGATAACCACAATTAGATTTCATTATTTTCAGAATCCACTTTGAAAACTAAATACATGTAGTAAAATTACCACCAGCCTTGTTTAATTCCTGATATAACTCCGATATTTGTTCAATAATAGATAATTGTATCATAAATTTTTATTTTTACAATATCTAATCTTATTTAACGTTTGATCGTCTATATCCTCATTATATACTTATTTGTTCAACATTAAAATCCCCAACCTGCACTCACGATTTCATCGAGTATTGGTATCAAAGACAGGTGCGCCACACGGAAAGTATCTGTAGGCAGCAGAACAGTCAATCATTCTGGATGTCACTGTAGATCTAACACTATATATAGATGGGCCGTTGAATCTTTGAACACACGTGATCATGCATATAATTATATTTATAATATAATATATATAATATATATATTATATATAATATATAATATAATATAATTTATATTTGTATAAATTAATATTAAAAACCTAATGTCACTAATGTGACATTAGGTTTTTCTAACAGCGGATATTACTTACAATTAATCATGTACTTTGTCGTTGATAATGCCACACATTAGTCTCGCGTGTCAAAAGATTCAGCGGCCCAAGGATACAACTCACAGTTTAATTTCAGTCCATTCACGTTCGTACCTAACTTAACCCTATTAACTAGTATACAATCAAATGAATGTAAATACTATATGCTATATGAAACAATTTGTTTTAGCGATACCTATACAGACAACGTTTTCAATATATACATATTGCAAGAGCATTGATAAATACAAAAATAACCGAGAAACTACAAAAAATATAACAGTTTGGATACCGCATAAACTTATGCGGTTTGACCTATCAAAGTCCTCTAATGAGAGAAAGTGCATGGCCACTTCAAAATTGGCGTTCGAATATTCCAGTATTCTGTTCTCGGCATCCCAGGGTCGACCGAATCCATGTGATTCATGAGCCTATTTGTAATTTATAGAAACTCTTTCACTCCGAATCAGAGTTGGACTTTGCATTTTTGCCATTCTATTGGTCACACTTTTTATACGGTAAATTAAATATAGTTTCAGCTAAATTCGAAACTCCGAAGCAGCAAATTCAGTGAAAATGTGCTTTGCCGCTACTTAGCAATGCAGTGTTAGTCCGGATTCACATCCAATGGGATATTTTGTACACCACCGTACAGGGTGGGCAAATAAGAGAGAACGCCGGCTGTATCTCGGAAACCGCTTATCGGAGAATTTCCGGGAAAAAATTTTAATAGTAAATATGGCCAAGAGATTTTTTTTTTTTTATATATAGAAAATACCCCTTGAAGGTTATTTTGCTGCTATTACAATCTGATCAAAGGGAGATCAATGAGTAATTTCGTTCTATCCTAATTTAACTAAAGTTGAAAATTTTAGAGCTAAGGTCTTACTCACTAGTGTACCTTAGAGTCTGGTAACTTAATTACACTAACACTAACGTGAAACACTAACCGCACAATGCTGTGTTTTTATACTGACATAATCACTTCACTAACTCAAAGGGCTTAACCCTCTTGAGCCTTCTTACTATGTTAGTGTTGTCGAGGAGCTGGATGGCCTCGATGTTCACATGTTGATGGAGTCGTTGTTCATGAGTCCGTGCAAATTTATTAATTGTCTGCTCTACAGTGTCCATCTGAAGATCTCGATGAAGGTCGCTGTTTCTGATGTACCAAGGCGCTTTGACGATGTTCCGCAGTACTTTGTTCTGAAATCTTTGAATAATTAATATGTTGCTCTTACTGGCACAGCCCCAGAGCGGTATTCCATAGGTCCATACTGGCTTGAGAATTTGTTTATACAACAGTATTTTGTTGTAAGTTGATAGGCAGGACTGTCTACCAAGTAGCCAGTACATTTTCTTATATCTGATGTCTAGCTCTTCTCTTTTCTTTTTAACATGGACTTTCCAGCGAAGTCTTGCGTCTAATGTGATGCCTAGATATTTTGCTGAGTTTGCATATGGAATCTGGGCATTGTTCATGTTAATAGGTTCTTAATGGGCATTGTTCATGTTGTTCTCTTTTATTTGTGAAATTAATCTGCACTGATTTGTTTTCATTCAGCTTGATACGCCATCTTCTGGTCCAGTTATGGCCAAGAGATGTCGGTGGAAATTATTTTCAAGTTCCTGAAATGACCGCTAGGGGGCATAACATCCATGACCAACTAGAAAAATGAACTTTTCTCGAAAATTTGCCTAATAAAGTAGTACCGGAAATAAATAAATATTAATCTAGAGGAAATTTGAAACTTTTTTGTGCAACTCATTTTTTTCTATCTTTTAAAATAAAGTGGTGGGGGGCGCCAAACTTTCTTTCCTTTAAACGTTAATTACTCTGCTCAGGATAAACCTAATCTAACAAACTTAGTCTCATTAGAAAGAGTTTTTTTTGATAAATATTTAGAGTCATGAAAGCTGGTTTTGTTACTTTTATTATAGCCGCTAGAGGGCGCTATCTGCCAACATAACAAATGTGGCGGATTTTCTAGAAAATTTCAAATGAGAAGGTATATTTATTGTCACATATTTAAATAAAGGACAACAATCCCTAAAATTCAGTGAAAACCGCAGCTCCCTATCTCATTCCTAGTGGAAGATATTACCAAAGAATTGCAACTGGAGATTTGTGATGTAGCCTTGTAGCCTTTGTGATGCACCTTAGCATTCAAAATCGACTCGTGATAGCCTATTATTAATAAAATATAAGAAAAAAACTATTGCAGAACTAAAAAGCCGTTAGTGCTTGTAATTTTTTAAAAAAATATGATATGAGGTAAAAGTAAATCTTTAAAACTATAAAAAAATTTAAACAAATTTAAACTGATGCAGCAAATACTGACTTTGTAAATGTATTCTTTATGAAATAATGTGGTGGTCCTGAAAACGACTGATTTATTTGGAGACGTGATGTTCAACGGCCTCTTAAATGTTCAAAATATTGCCGATCGTTTTCAATACACAGTTCTAACCGTTCTTGGGTAGATGAAACTGCAGTTTCCACTTCTGGCACGGGAATACGGGGAATACACCTTAATACGTTCGATCATCACTTGCCTTGTAGCGGCAGGCCCCGTTGCGTAAATTAGTTTTTTTTTTAATCGGCCCCATAAATAAAAGCCCATACCATAAAAGTCCATAATCAGGGATCTATAGAATAGATAGATGTAATAAATTTAATTTTCAACTTGTTTAATATAATACCTAGCCGGGTTTGGTCTACCCAAGAACAGTTGTAACTGGGTATTCAAAACGATGCGCGACATTTTGAACATTTAAGAGGCCATTGAGCATCACGTCTCCAAATAAATCAGTCGACCACCACATTATTTCATAAAGAATTCATTTACAAAGTCAGCTTTTGCCGCATCAGTTTAAATTTGTCTCAAATTTTTATAATTTTTACTTTTATCTCATATTATATTTTTTGAAAAAATTATAAGCACTAACGAGTAACAGTTTTTTTTTTTTCTTATATTTTTTTAAGAATAGGCTATCACGAGTCGATTTTAAATGCTAAGGTGAAAGGCTACATCACAAATCTCCAGTTGCAATTCTTTTGGTAATACCTTCCGTTAGGAATGAGATAGAAAGCTGCGGTTTTCACTGAATTTTAGGGATTGTTGTCCTTTATTTAAATATGTGACAATAAATATATCGTGCCATTTGAAATTTTCTAGAAAATCCGTTATATTTGTTATGCTGGCAGATAGCGCCCTCTAGCGGCTATAATAAAAGTAACAAAACCAGCTTTCATGACTCTAAATATTCATCAAAAAAAGTTCTTTCTAATGAGACTAAGTTTGTTAGATTAGGTTTATCCTGAGCCGAGTTATTAACGTTTAAAGGAAAGAAAGTTTGGCGCCCCCCCTCCACTTTATTTTAAAAGATAGAAAAAAATTAGTTGCACAAAAAAGTTTCAAATTTCCCCTAGATTAATATTTACTTATTTCCGATACTACTTTATTAGGCAAATTTTCGAAAAAAGTTCATTTTTCTAGTTGGCCATGGATTTTATGCCCCCTAGCGGTCATTTTAGGAACCTGAAACTAATTTCCACCGACATCTCTTGGCCACATTTACTATTATAATTTTTTCCCGGAAATTCTCCGATAAGCGGTTTCCGAGATACAGCCGGCGTTCTCTCTTATTTGCCCACCCTGTACACACACAAGCACACCGTACAAGTTGACTTTTGGTAAAACCTCATAAATTAAACCATTAGAATCTGTTTATTATTACGTAAGAAAGGGGTATTAAAACCCTGGATCTATCTATTAATACGCAGAAAGTCCAAGATCGTAGATACGAATAATTTATTTACGTATAGCATGTGAGGTCTAATATGGTAACCAAGAGTGTTGGGGTATTTTTTCATTTATATAAGGAAAAAAACCTGTATATAACAAGTTTTAATAGGAATGATTCATAAACTAAGGGTGTTAACTTGCGTCAATAATCATAGGCGTCGCGTCGGCGTCGAATATAAGTAAAAATACAATGATACATTAGTTTTATGCCACAATAAGTAAAAAGCAGATTACTTGCTATTAATTACGAAGGTGACGGTCCAAGCGAATTCAATGTTCGTACTATAAATTCACGTACTTGCAGATCAAAATTATTAGCCTGAATGTTTGAGTAGTGAAGTTTATGTGGGATAGGGACGGCATGTTATTCTGTAAGCCGCATTACTGCCATTACTTTAATGTATACTCTTTCAAATAATGTGACACAACGATGTAACACATGAATGTAAGGTGTAATATTAAATATTTATCTCAAATTACTATATAACTCAGATTTTCGGCGATTTGTCAGAAAGTATACATTACATGTAAATATCTGGAATGGACACTTTTCGATGAAAGTATTGGGACATGCACACCGTGTATTTTAAAACAATTAGACACTGCATACAAAAATAGAGATATGATAGACGAAAAGAGGTAGACGTATGGTTTTCAAATAGTCTATTGTTAATGGTAGGTGTATTTTTAATATTTATAGACTTATTTAACTGTTTACATTTTTCTTTATAATAGGAATTAAGCCAAAAAGTTAACTAAGAGAAAAATTATTAATGAAATTAGGAAGGTAGGTAGGCAAAGGAATAACCTTATTATTTTAAAGACATGTCGACAACGACTACTTTGCGTACTATATGCACCCCCCCCCCCCAATATTGAAAGACTTCGGTATATCCTAATATAATCTCAATTTGTCTTGTATCTTGTTGTGTGTTGTTAATACATTTTTCCTTTTAATAGTGTTGTCTACAATATTTTAAATAATAAAATGTTAAACAAGCATCTACTTTACATTAAAAATAATTATTTTTGGTCACATATCTTTTGTATTCAATTTTAATAAAAATAATTATATTTTGATAATAAGACTCAACATTATTAGGAGGTTAAGTAGGTATATAGAAAATAAGGGAAATTTTGTTAAAAAATATCTAATCTACAAAATGACAATTTTGACATTGCAATTATTTTTACTTGAAATCAGTTTAATTATCATATATTTATCGTAATTTTTAACAATTTTTAGATGTCCTCCTACCCAGAGCTGGGCACTATTTGTACTTACAAATACTTATAAGTATTTAAATACTCCTCAGTATTTAAATATTCAGTATTTAAATATATTTATAGAACAAGTATTTGTGTTTATACTTACAAATACTTTGCTTGAAATATTTATACTTAATATTTAAGTAACTGACGTTAAAAGTATTTAAATACTTTAGCAATATTTAAATACTATCAAAGTATTTAAATACTCTAAGTTTTTAAATACTTTTTGATTAGGTATTTAAATAAGTGAAATATTTAAATGATTTGAAAAGTATTAAATTACTTTTCTAATAGGAGAAATATTTCCGAATATATGAATGATGCAGATTCACAAGTTCACTTGTCAAGACCTGCTTGCCTACAGAGCTAGCGCAAAGGCGTGTGTTGTGTAATGCTGCTACAATCGTCATTTTTCCAAAATATTTAGATTGTATTTAAATATTTGGGAAATATTTAAATACTTAGAAAGTATTCAAATACTTTTTTAAATATTTAAATACTTAGAAAATATTTAAATATTTTTACAGAATTAAATACCTGACGTATTGAACTGCTCGATGTCAGTATTTAGTATTTAAATACATTTCCCTTTTTAAAAATATTTAATATTTAAACACTTTTAGTATTTCTAAAGTATTTATTATTTAATATTTAAATATTTTTTCAAAGTATTTGCCCAGCTCTGCTCCTACCACACATGTGCCTGAAAACGCCGGAAGCAAAAATACGTTTCGTACATTAGGCTAAGGTAGATTGCTACAATTTCAGTTTTGTCAGTAAAAAATTTAAAACATATCAAAAAATAATGTTTACAATAAAATTCAATTCTAAAAGGTATGTGACCAAAAATAATTATTTTTGATGTAAAGCAGATGCTTGTTTAATATTTCATTATTTAAAATTATGTAGATATCTATCTAGATGAATGATGAATGATGTAGATATTTTCTATTGAAAAGAAAAATGTATTAAATACAATAAGTTGAGGTTATATCAAGATATGCCGTTGTAATTCAGTGTTGGGGAGTGCATATAGCACGTAAATAAGTTGTTTTCGACATATCTTAAAAATAATAAGGTTATTCCTTTGCGTACCTAGGTTATAGGTAACAAGGAAAATTAAAACTTTATCAAACCATACTATTTGTTAATTTCATTAATAATTTATCTCTTGGTTAACTTTTTGACATAATTCCTATATAAAGAGAGACATAAACGGTCTATTGTTAGTTTATATAATGTAACAGTGAAAAAACGAATAGAAAGTACTCGTAACTAACCTGTAGCTGTCAGGACTTTATTCAATTAAAACCAAATATTTAAGGTAGATACATAGTGTTTAGTGTTTGCTATGCGTGGGGAATGTGAAGCAGAATAGTACCTATATCCAGAAAGTCTCGGTGAAAATAACTATTTAAAACAGTGAAAATATCGTTCGATGAGCTGTAACAATTTTCATGCTTTTATGAATTAAACTCTTACAAATCGATGCTCTGCATTTATCAATATTGTATAAATAGTTATTATTATACGTCATTTTATAGGCACAGTTATAATTATATACGAAATAGGTTTGGACATATATCATTGTTCAGCTTCATTCTCATCGCGATAGCTTAAAAAACTGAATGAGTAAACAAATTGTGTGATTTATAATAGAATGTATGAGAAAAATGTAGCACGTTTTAAATTCTCGATAAAAATATAAACGTGAATAAATTATTTTTTCGCTTTCATGCAGAAAATTGTAGAGTATTAAATCAACAATTATGGAGAGTGATGACTATATGAGCGTTTAAAATAATGTACCTATAAAATTTACGAGATTATCACATTATACTTATTACAGTAATTTTATTTGGTGCTAGAAAAATTATGTTTTTGAATATTTTATATAAGTTTCATACAACAATTTTATATTTTTCGGGGAGAAAAATGAGACTCGTAATCTATTCAAAAATAAAATTAATTAAAAGCCGTTGCCGTTGCCACCAAATAAAATCACATTCTAAAAATAGTTTGCATATTTCTCGAGTGGATGGAAATGGATGTATCTGTTTATTATAAATTTGGCACAAAAAATTAGTCACATGGTATGGGAACAGAGGCGTTATACATAATTTCACTTTTCTAAAGACAAACGACTAATATTTTAATATGTAACCACTATTTTCAAAGCATTGTCATACCTGAGCTTGCCGGGAAATCTGCTCTTGTTTGCAAAATGAATTATCCAAAAATATACCACGCAAACACTAGCCAAGTGGTACGCGTGTCAATATCTGTACGAGGCTGGCGTGTTTAGTATATTACTGGGTGTCTATATCGCGTATATTAGAAAATGCGGTGCTGATTCAATATTCTCTGAAACTTGCCAAAATTATTTTCTTCCCGGTTAGGCGAGGACCCAAATACCCCAGTCGATCGAATTCACTATTTCAGTTTTCAATTTTCTCATGCATGGTTTGTTGCAAATATTTAGTGGTCTTAAAAAAATCTTCTAAGTTTTGTTTTACTAGTTGTAAATTGTTACACCCGTGATGTTGATCATAAGTCGAGTCATAAGTACATGAAAGTTTCTGAGACTCAAATACTCTTTCTACAGCATGTATTTATAAGTGTGACCTTTGAATGGTGTGACATATTTGTCAAGGTAACACTCATCCTCGTATTTATTTGACTACGTTATGTACAATGTAGGTACCTTTACCAAATCACAAAACAATATATCTTTCCATATAAAAATTTATTCTATGTAAGTATATACAGGGTCCTGCACCACAGCTCCCTTCTTTTGTAGCTCATGAACTGGTGCCTTTATAAATTTCGTTCAAATTTGACTGCAAACTATTCGCAGAGAGGCACATTTTGGAAAATATTTTCAAATATACAGGGTGCTCTAAAAACATGTACCATACTAAAGTTATGTTTTTTTAAATGGAACACACTATACATTTTTGCATTTTTGGATTCTGCATGCAAATTTGGTGTCAGTTTGTGTTATATTTCCTATAGCAAAACTTAGCCGTTTCGAAGATATTCGACATTTTATAGAAAAAATTACATTTGTTACAACTATTTCAAAGTTACATATCTTACACAATTGAACAGCGTTTATTTTAATTTTTATATGTCATATAGTTTATGCATTGGCCTTTCTGAAAATAGCTAACAGAAGTCGGTAATACATACAGAGTGTTTAATATTTACTGAGCAACACGTCAATTTTGAAACGTGCAAAACTAATTCTTTTCAAATAGCACACCCAGTATATTATTCTATAGTTGAAAGTACCATTCAATTCTGAATTGAATGATATGGCATTGTCTTATACCTATCTCTTAAGGTGCTCAAGATATAATCAATTTTATAATAAAGTGCTCGAAAATTTAAGTTACCCCGTTTCTAAGTGGCTTCGAATCAAATAAAACAACTAGAAACATTTCAAATTTATTGTCAGTTGCTTTGAGTCTTATTATGGCTATGATTAAGCACAAAATGTAAAAAATTACATCGATGTTAAATAATTGTTTACAGATTTAATTGTTACGTAACCCTATAAGAAGAAGTCTAATTTTGTACATCAAATTATGCTTTAAGAAATCGGGTCACCTGGTAAAGACAACAAAACAACTTGTCTAATTTGTTTGCTGTCAAACTTGGTGTCGACAATTTAAGTTAATTACAAATATTTATACTTATTTCAATAATTTTGTTGTTAGTTTAGTTGTTATAGTTAGTTAAGTATTTAGTTTAGTTAGTTGTTTCAATTTATTTTTATAATGAAGTATAGTAAAGAAGATCTAGCTGACATGATTTCTATATTATTTGAGTCTGAACGAAACATCTGTCTCTTAGCGAATAGAATTTAACCGTCAAAGTTTTTGAAAATTTATTATAAGATTGTAGACTGAATAATTATTTAATATTGATGTTTTTGATGATTGTTGATAATTTTTTACATTTTGTGTTTAATCATAGCCATAATTATAGTCAAAGCAACTGACAATATATTTAAAATGTTTCTAGTTGTTTTATTTTATTCGAAGACCACTTAGAAACGGGGTAACTTAAATTTTCGAGCACTTTATTATAAAATTGATTATATCCTGAGCACCTTAAGAGATAGGTATAGGACAATGCTATATCATTCAATTCAGAATTGAATGGTACTTTCAACTGTAGAATAATATACTGGGTGTGCTATTTGAAAAAAATTAGTTTTGCACGTTTCAAAATTGACGTGTTGCTCAGTAAATATTAAACACTCTGTATGTATTACAGACTTCTGTGAGCTATTTTCAGAAAGACCAATGCCAAAACTATCTGACATATAAAAATTAAAATAAACGCTGTTCAATTGTATAAGATATGTAACTTTGAAATAGTTCTAACAACTGCAATTTTTTCTATAAAACGTCGAATATCTTCGAAACGGCTAAGTTTTGCTATAGGGAATATAACACAAACTGACACCAAATTTGCATGCAGAATCCAAAAATGCAAAAATATATAGTGTGTTCCATTTAAAAAAATATAACTTTAGTATGGTACATGTTTTTAGAGCATCCTGTATATTTGAAAATATTTTCAAAATGTGCTTCTCCACGAATAGTTTGCAGTCAAATTTGAACGAAATTTGTAAAGGCACCAGTTCATGAGCTACAAAAGAATGGAGCTCTGGTGCAGGACCCTATATACAGGTTGTTACAAATTCGCTTCTCATCGTTGAGACCTCCGAAACTAAGAGATACGAAGGAGTTTAAATGGTGGCGGCAAAGTTGCATAATCAGGGTAACAACATAATGACCCAAAAAAATCAAGGCTAACTTAATTAGGTTTTGAAATATTTGAAAAAACCGAAATTTTGGTAATTCGCTTTTATTTTTTGTAGCCTTATTTGAGCAAATATTGAAAAATGAAGAGCATTTTCTCGAAGCAACTTTCTGTCCTCTATTGGCCAGTATATTCACATTTTAAATATGATGTTTCGTTTATCCTGAACCATCACCAACTTTATTTTTTTAAATACGGACCTGGAATTTTGAAATCATAATTTGTAAGTCTCCTTTACCCCTAACAACATACTACCCTTGAATAATTATATAATAGTTTAATAATAATAATATCAATTTTATCAATCATAATAATCATATTTTATCATAATAATTTTATCAATTTTATTTTTATTTTTTTTTTGAGAACCCTGTGTTAATAACTACCAAAATATGCGAAGTCTGCTAAAGTTGGTCCCATTGTACATAGAAACCAATAATCAAGTTAAATAATAAAGGATCCCCTACAGTCAAAATTGGTAATTATTTTTCGGTCTGCAAACGAAATTTTTATACATAAAATTTTAAATATTGTTACAAAATTGCCAAACAGTGTCCGAGTGCGGCGTTGCCAAAGTTTTCCCCCCAGCCCTAGGGAAATTGTGCACAATCTGGCAACACCACCTCTGGGGTGCTAAGGACACCCCCCCTCCAAGGATGAAGTCACAATCCTCTAGGCCTTCAAATAAAGGAGACAGACCCTTTTGCCCACATTTCCTGGATGTCACCAACAGTACTCATCGAGTAACCCTCTTATAACTTGGCTGTCGATTAGTTATTGAACTGCCTATTTTGGTATACGGATTATTCGTGAGTATTCGATGGAAATTTCTACGAAGATCTGAAAGCCTAGTTTACGGCCACTAGCGTGCCGGGTAGTCAGTTAGTCTTAATCAGGCAGCGATCAAGATAAGGAGCAATACTTAAGTGAAATAAGTGCGATTTTCGAAGTGTTTTCGGTGTGTAATTATTTAGATATTGTACAAGAAGTGTTGTATTGTGTCTGAAGTGTTAAATAAAGATTTGTACTGTTGTTAAAAGTCTCACTTATCTTTAGAACCCCGGAAGGAGTAACAATATGATAAAAACGGTTAGACTTGGGTATATATAGGACATTATACATGAAATATGTTCAGAAATACGCGCAGAATCTAGAAATGAAATAATATATAGAGGGTCCTATTTAAAATAAGCAAGTTGACATCTAAGTACGTCTGGTATTACCGTAAGTGCCACCATCTTGAAAATATTTTAGCTGAGTGGCCCCCATCGACGTTGGTATATGCTACCAACCCCCTCACGTTTTCAGATTTTTCGTAATTACAGTTTTTACATAATCCATCGATGGAGTTCCCGGTAGGATACCCTGTATATCTTTGATATTTAACTCTGTTCAAATAATTAAAAACTTCGTAATCGGTAAATATACCTAATGGGTTCACACCACAAACATAAAAATGTTCACACACATACAAATGAAATTTTGTAATTCGCAAACTTGTTGAGGTTTTCCATTTTTTGTTAGATGTAGGTAGATATATGCATTTTATTGTTATTGCCCTTTACCACTGACCTAGTTTTTAATTTGCAACCGACGCAGGCAATCATTCAACCCCGCTGAAAAGTTTTTATGCAAATACAAGAACATAAAAATAAACTAGCGCTAAAATTAGGAGAAGATACGCAATTCAAAAAGTAATCACTGTTTATTATGGAAATTATACTTATAAGTATTAGATGTGTGGTAAAAATTGGTTCGTTTAATTTAGTTTTACTGTCATTTTCATCAAGTATGTTAATAATAAATCTTTCGTAGTATTACTGTTCAACAGTTTTAACATGTCAAACACAGATTTTAATCGATGTAATATGTATTCAATGAGATTAAATATATAGTGATATAGGTAGCCGAAGCCTTAGCACTGTGAACCCTTACTTTTCGTGAAACTATCGCAGAAGTAATCTTTGTCTATGTTCTAAGATTTGATGCGATCAAGAAACTCTCATGGTGTAATTTTCATTAAAATATAGTGGTGAAAGCGTTTACCTGACTGGTTAAGTTGAGACAAAGAACTAATTCAAACGGGATTGCAGTCAAATAAGGCAGAAAAGAAGAGTACTCTTTTTTCAACATTCAAGCTTTCGAAACCATTTACTGCTCCTTCAGGAATACTACAAATTCATTTAATTACGAATAATACATTCTATAAAGCATGGCACTTACGAAAAGTAGAGGTTAAATATAAGTAATTGACCAAATGATTACAAAAACAAATCACTATATAGAAAATAACAAAAATGTTATCAACAATATCAAACATTACCTATATATTAAGACATATTTAAATAACACAATGATTGCAAAAATAATCACGATTAATAATTAAATTTAAATATGTACCTAATTTAAATATTGTAACGTTTGTCTAACCTCCAAACAGATTAAACCAGCTTGTTCGACAAAACAACACAAATCTTTATTGTCACTAGATACAAACTTCAACTATTTTTCACAACTGTCAACACAAATTCCTTAGTTTGACGTTTCGACTTAACGCGCTCACGCTTTCGATTAAAAACTCCCCGGCCTCTTGAAATCACGAGTATTTATATATTTTTCAAGCTTCTGGAATATTCGGGAGCCTCTTTTTTGGATTCCGGAACATAATGGAATGATTCTATGACTTAAACGAAAATTCTAGATTAGAAACGTCAACCTAAAGATTTTACAAATGTTAATTTATAAACAATAAGAAATGAATTAACAAAACAGACATTCACTAGCAAGGTAGGTGAGCTTCCGTAACACTGCTCCCCTCTCAGAACTGATCGTCTCGATCAGGTTACTCCATTGTCCGCATGGTGTTCTTGATAAGGCGTCAGTCGATCTATGTGAACAATCTTCATTTTGGATTGAGGATTTCTTTGGATCCTATACACGACATCGTTTAACCTGGTCACAATCGAATAAGGGCCTTCCCAAGATCTCTGTAATTTAGGTGATTTGCCCTTAGTCCTCTTTGGGTTGTACAGCCAAACTTTATCATTTTCATGAAACCCACTACTGTTGGCACGTAAGTCGTAACGGGTCTTCATTCTGTCACTTTCTATTCTCAGCTTTTCTCGTACCTCCTCATGTACCAACTTTATTCGATCTTTCAGGTGGCGGAGATAGTCACTGATATTTGCCTGATGTTCTGGTCTATTTGCAATGAGGTCTATTGGTAGACGTAATTCGTTGCCAAAAATCACACTGGCTGGTGTTTTACCAGTGGTTTCGTGAACTGCCGCTCTATATGCTAAGAGAAATGGAGGAAGGCAGGTGTCCCAGTTGGTCTGCTTTTCATTCACGGCAGTTTTCAGGAAATTTTCAATGGTTCGATTGAATCTCTCGACCATTCCATCTGATTGTGGATGAAGAGGTGTTGTTCTAGTTTTCGAGATACCTAGTAGTTGGCAAACATTCTGAAATACCTCAGATTCGAAGTTCCGTCCTTGGTCAGAATGGATTTCCCTCGGAACTCCATAACGGCATATCCAGTTTTCAAATAGGACCTCTGCTACGGTGACTGCTTCCTGATTAGGTATAGGATATATTTCTGGCCACTTGCTAAAGTAGTCCATAGCTACCAAGATATAACGATTGCCAGAGTCACTTCGAGGAAATGGGCCAGCTATGTCAATAGCTATTCTTTCAAATGGAGCACCGACATTGTACTGCTTCATCTGTCCGCGACTTCGAGTCAATGGTCCCTTACTGGAGGCGCAGGTTTCACAACGCCGGCACCATTCTTCCACATCGGAACGACTCCCAAGCCAGTAGAATCGCTCTCTGACTTTGTTCAAAGTCTTATTGATTCCAAAATGTCCACCACCAACGCCACTATGAACCGCTTGGAGAACTTCTGGAACTCTTGTCCTGGGTAATACAGTCTGGTAGTTCCTTTCTTTGCCGTCCGGACTCTCCCATACTCTTTTTAGTAGGCCATTTTCTACAACTAGGGAGTCCCATAATGCCCAGTAACTTTTCAGAGATGGAGATTTATTGGAAATATCCTGCCAATCAGGTCTATCCATTTTATTTATTTTCCATTGGAAAATTGGGCCAAACTCTGGATCTTCACTCTGTTCTTTAGCAAGGCTTCTACTATCCCAATGTTCTGGGCCTTGGATGCTAATTCTTCGGCAATGAAAATCGTCCTGTTCCCTTGCTTCCTGTCGCAAGCAATATCTACAATCAGGAAGGCATGGCCTTCTGGATAAAGCGTCAGCATTGCGATGGCTCTGTCCTCTTCGGTGTTCAATTTTGAAGTCGTCCTCTTGCAAACGTTGAAACCCCCTTGCCACTTGGCCTTCAGGGTTCTGATCATATGTGTTATTAGGGCATCGATTCCTGAGATGCCCTTCGCCACCGCAATTCCAGCATCGGATAGGTCTACGCCTGCTAAATGTGGCAGAGTTGGTATGATTCTGATCGTTTTGCAAGTTGCTCAATAACTCTTGAACATTTTTCAGCAAAACCTCGATTTTTGTGTTACTACTTTGTTCACCTGATCGATAATTAAGTTGCCTTGCTCTGCCTTGACCTCGCCTGGATGCTTGTTGAGCAGAATAGCATCGATTCCTGAGATGCCCTTCGCCACCGCAATTCCAGCAGCGGATGGGTCTACGTCTGCTAAATGTAGCAAAGTCGGTATGATTCCGTTCGGTTTGGAAATTGTTCAATAAATCTTGAACATTTTTCAGCAATACCTCCACATTTTTGTCATTACTTCGATAGTCGACTGGCTGATATTTAATTAGCCTTGCTCTGCCTTGACCCCGTCTGGATGCTTGTTGAGCAGCTTCAATTTCTAACGCCTGCGCCAAAGCTTCGGAAATGGTTTTGTTTCTGGCTAACCTCAACGCCTGACTGATTTCCGGGTCTCGCAGTCCATCTATGAAGCTACTTACAGCTAATTGCTCTTGGAACTCTACAGGGGCAGTGGGGTAAGCTAGCTTCACCATCCGGGCTATATCGGCCTCATATTGCTGAATATTTTCTTCGAATCGTTGTCTTCTACCCTTTAATTGAGCCTGGTAAACATGTTGCATGTGGGCTTCACCATACCTCATTTCGAGAGCACTTTTCAGCATTTCATAATCGGTTTTGTTCTGCTCAGGCATCGTTCTTAAGATTTCCATAGCCTCACCTCTTAAAGCTACAGTTAACGATATCGCCTTTTCACCTTCGGACCAGTTATTTGCCATGGCAGCCGCCTCAAATTGCTTTAAGTATGTGCTCCATGGTACCTTTCCATCAAATGTTGGTGGCTTGACCCTCGAAGATGCAGAATTACCTTCAACTTTAATAACTCCTGTCGTGGACAGCTGTGTGAATTTTCGGTTGACTTCTTTCTGCATCTCTTCGACTTCACACTTCAACGTACTGTTGACTTTCTGCATTTCGTTGACTCTCTCTTCGACTTCACACCTCAGCGTACTCACACTTTCTTTTACAATTTGGACTTCGTCTTGCATACTATTCCTCAATTGATTTATTTCTTCTTCTACAGTTTCTTCAAAATCTTTGAATTTTTCTTTCATTAGCTCTTCTAACTTTTTATTACTTTCTTCTAAACTGTTCTTTAGTTCTTCTTGGCTGTTCTTCAGTTCTTCTTGGTTATTCTTCATTTCGTTTTTTAATTCATCTTGACTGTTCTTCAGTTCTTCTTGGTTGTTCTTCATTTCACTTTTTAATTCTTCTTGACTGTTCTTCAGTTCTTCTTGACTGTTCTTCAGTTCTTCTTGGTTGTTCTTCATTTCAATTTTTAATTCTTCTTGGCTGTTCTTCACTTCTTCTTGGTTATTCTTGATTTCCTTCATCATTTCCATTAATTGTGTCAAGGTCTCATCCATTTTTATCGATTTCGATCTGGTAACTGGCATACACTTACTATTTGATCCTTTTTTTTTTTTTTTTAATCTTCGAACGTTTCACGTCGTGGAACGTCGCACTTCTGACACCAAATGTAACGTTTGTCTAACCTCCAAACAGATTAAACCAGCTTGTTCGACAAAACAACACAAATCTTTATTGTCACTAGATACAAACTTCAACTATTTTTCACAACTGTCAACACAAATTCCTTAGTTTGACGTTTCGACTTAACGCGCTCACGCTTTCGATTAAAAACTCCCCGGCCTCTTGAAATCACGAGTATTTATATATTTTTCAAGCTTCTGGAATATTCGGGAGCCTCTTTTTGGATTCCGGAACATAATGGAATGATTCTATGACTTAAACGAAAATTCTAGATTAGAAACGTCAACCTAAAGATTTTACAAATGTTAATTTATAAACAATAAGAAATGAATTAACAAAACAGACATTCACTAGCAAGGTAGGTGAGCTTCCGTAACAATATGTTTTAATTAATAATCTGATTTTCTACAGGGTGATTCTAAAAAGGTGCACGAAATAATGAATACGAACTGTATTCATTATTTCGACAACATTCTATCCAAATCAGTAGAAATATACAGAATGTTCCATTATAAAAAAAATTATTTCGTGCACCTTTTTAGAATCACCCTGCAAAAATCAGATGCACGAGAAAAACGGCTAAAAACAAAATAAAATCGACAAGTCTGGGCGTCTAATCATTCTAATACAACCTCTTGTATTACCGTTTTTGTTTTCTATTAACTACAACCCAGCCCATCCATAACGGGCGGCAACTCGGGTAGGTAAAGTTCTCTTCAATCGTTAAATCGATCTTTTAAATCGGGTCCTATTAGATTAACTGTATAACATGATATTAGAAAGACATATAATAAACCTTATTCTACTCGGACACGCAAAATTATGGATCATGCATGTTTTATATATTAAAATCTGATGAATATATATGAGAATTGAAATGTGTATAGACATTTTAACAAATGATTAATATAGTGCAGTGGCGTCTCGTGGGTCAGTAAATAGGTGACGCGGACTGCGATGTGTTCTAAAGAAGCATCGTGCTTACGACAGCCTCGCGTAACATTCCCAAAATTGTTAAATCCCTCCTTATTCCACACGCCAAATTTTTTTACACCCGCAATTAAACACGGCATACAAAAAGGTTTTTTTAAATAAATACTTCACCACAACTACTTATACTCCGAATACCACTCATTCCGAAACTTCAGAACGAACACTTTGTCTTTTGACTTTCCCTTTTTTTCGAAATCGAGAGAATGCTTAGGTCCCTCGCAATTTAAAAAATCTTTTTTGTCCCCATTTTTTCATCTAGAAAATGGTGTTTCTAATAAAACACAAACTGGATCCATACATAGGAAACATTTCTACGATTGACAGAAAACAATGATTATTTATTATTATAAGAATTGTTTTTTAACCGGCGCGGCCTCACGTATAGAGGCAAACTGGCCAGGACCAGTGTTGCCAGAACGTCTTTGGCAAATGTAATAAATAGATGGGGAAAATTGTAATAGATTTTGCAAAATTGTAACAAAATTTTTTATGAATAAAATAAACTGTAAAACGTTCTGGTATACGGTTTTTTAATAGTATTTAATATTTACTTCAATAGTTCCAGATTATTCAAAATATATTCAGATTATTATAAGCGAAATGTGAAATGAATTCAAATGACAGGACGAAAATCGAATTAAAGAATCATAATCAGAACCAAATGTAATAGAACTACAGAACGTTATATATATCTTATCTATGTACAGAACTCTATAAGATGAGTTCTATGGGCAGAAGTGACAGAATACAGTCAGAGACTTCAAAAACAGATCGAGAGAAAGAGAACACGTTATTACCACTCCCTTTCTATAAAGATTTCAAAATTATGATCTGTGATCTGTTTACAAAAAAGGATAATATATTATATTAGACATAGATCATGGAATTCGGTTTCGTAGTTGAAATTGTAATGGATTTTGTGGATAATGTAATAAAGTAATAAATGTATATAAAATGTAACAGATTTGTTACAATATTGTAATAAACTGGCAACACTGGCCAGGACGGTAGAAGTGATGTGATGCGCTATCGAAATCTGCGGCACTCATTGGCCCACAGGACAGTTTAGTCACGTATCGGCCGCATTGTTGCCATGGCAACCGCCGGTCCGACTGTCGCAAAAATACCACCTGATAGTGATCTGCGTCACTTGCTTATTATAGGAAGGGACCGGTACGGGGTTTAATGTTCGCTCTTAATCAACGAAGGCGATGTTTTTTTAAAAGGCGTTCAGCGCGCAACGTTTTATAATTATTCTGTTTATTAACTATATAAATATATCTACTATCTATATAAATGTAAATATATCTAAATTACAAAATTTATATGAAATTAAAAATTATTTTAAATGATACAACCAAACACGGAAATTTTAGGTGAAGCGGCGCGTCACCTGGCGAGCCGCCACTGATATAGTGAGCCTATACGAACAATATTCAACAATTTTCGGTTGAACCGGAAATGAAGACAACATCTTTTTAATTAGATGCCCTGTATATTTTTTAAAATTCTTCAGAATGTTTAAAATAAATTCTTTGAAGCATTTTAACAAATATCTCCATATAAAAATCATACCAAACCTTGTATCACTGTCAGCTATCACTAACATTTAGAAAAAGTAGGCTTTATTTCAGGTTAAACCGGAAGTAGGTCAATGTTATTAGTAGGCTGATCATATTCATCATGTGCTTGAACGTCACTATATCAATTTCAATTCTTGAAACAGTGAACTTGCGACAGTGGGGAAAATATATAAAATTTCAAATTTTCCTTGCATTTTGCACGATAGTTCAATTATTCAAATATGAAACGCCAGCAACAAATTATAATTAATAAATAATTATTTCGTGACACAATGTAATTACATAGATACTTCTTTTTTTATATTAACACCTAATAGCATAAATGTAAATCTAAACTGTAACGTGTATATTAATTGAATAAAGTAACCATAAATCAATAACAAATATTCACTGAGTGTAATGTAAACATTGATTTACATATTTTATAAATACAGGTAGGTACCGACGTCAGGTTTCTTATTCGTGTCATTTAACCGTAGACGTCCCGGTTGTATAGGTATAATAATTATTGTCAATTACATAAATCTTCTAATATTATTTTAAGTCGCTGGGACATGAAACCTGCGTAATGAAAATACCATTCTAGATCAACTTTGTATTTACATTCTTTGCACGAAGAGACGTTTTTTCTGTTATACCATGTTTATTCATTTCTACATATGGGATATATAAGTTTATTTTTACCAACTATTTTAATATGGCAACACATGAGATAGACAGCAACAGTAATCTTAAATATTCCATGCATAAATATATAAAGATTGTTTAAATAAATAGGAAGAAAGTTGGAGCGGTTTCCGATGTGAAAAGTTCCAATGACTAATTAATGGCACTGGCGCATCCGGCAGAATTTTAAATAATTGAACCTTTTTATTTTATATGGGTCAGAATTACACTTTTTAATTTTTATCTTCGCAGTGATATAAGACAATATTCCATTTTTTCAGTTGTATCTCGACTATGGTGTATACGTCTATACGGTAGAAAAAAAAAAGCATATACATTGATTTCATAAAAATTTGAAAATAATAGGTACATAATAATACACGTATTAATAACTTGAATAATGGTTTATTGATTATGCATTTATGCATGTTTGACCGTTTACTTGTTTTATTGTGTTGTATCTCAACAGCAATTACTAAATATTTCATCATTTTTTTACATAAATATTTAATATTATCCTTCAGTTTATTAGTATAGTAGCGTATATATGATCGTGTATAGTGGCTAGTAGAATTCTATAACAATTATTGTGGCCTAATATACCTAAATAAATATAATATAAAGTTTTATATTAATACCTTCCGTGATTGTTTAAATTGTAAATTTAATTGCTACAATTATATACACCTTATCAGTATTAAATGGGATCCATTATATGTATGTTAATAAAGTTTTATACATAAAATAAGCATAACACCTTTTATTAAGAAACAGATTCCATCTTATAAATTGTATCCTGAATATAAATGTATTGTATCGTGTATAAAAAAAATTTAAATGATATCATAAATGTACCTAACTAGAGGATATTTTCATGAAGCTATAGCTTTAGCATGAAACGGTATTAAGGTTATTTTTTTATTATAACTAATAATAACGATTATTTCTGTTCATTAATTTTTGTACGGCTGTATATTTTTTTTCTTCGCCGTGCTGGTTTAATTGTAAGTATAATGTATAATGTAATTTCTATTTTACAGAGAAATTAAAAATAACAAAGGGCATGACAGTAGATTTCTAAATTAAGCTGGATGAAAATAATAACACTCGCATGACTAATTATTTTTATTTTCGTTCTCAAACTTCTTGGCAACTCTTATAAACCATCGTAAATGAATTCTAAAGCAATATCAGACTAAGATCACAAACAGTTAAAATTGCCTATACAAATGTATTTATTATTACAACCAAATAATTACAAACCATTTGGTTTTATTATACTTTTTCTACTACATGTACGTAATTCAGCATTCAGATATGTATATATATCGTTATCACCATCGTTAAAAGTGCCTTGTTAAATATAATTGGAGCTTTTATATACGCTTCAGGAAATACGGAATCCTATAGACGGCATGAAGTGGAAAAGTAATTGTTAGGTTTTCTGCGTCGGAATTCATAGCAAAGAATGTATCAGCCAAGTATGAACTGTATTGACTCGCACCCCAATCGAGCAACTTTTGTGCCGAAACCTGCTCTCCGACAGAAAAATGTATTGTTATTATCGTCAAGTGTGGCTACTGATTCGTGAATCTTATTAGATGTTTATATTATGTCGAACAAATGTAGGGAGAAAACATCAAATCAAAATTTATATTATTTCATTATTTCAGAGCGGGATTATAGCACATTATCTGAGTTGTCACATCTAAGAAATCTGCAATATGTTCCGTTACGTTATTGGTGGTGATTACTGGTTCACTCTCATAGCTTTTTCTCACTATACGTTTCTTTTCTATGGATTAAAAATGCAAACCATAGATAAGGTATTCCCATAGTGTAGGTATATTAAAACAATAATAGTATATTATATGCCAAGGGAATAAAGTACATTATTTAATCCCGCGAGTTTGTTGCCCAAGGGCAACAACTACTCAAAGAATTAAATTACTTTAGTCCCAGTTATTTTTTGCACTTCGTAGAGTAAAAATTAAAAAAAAATAAAGTAATTTCAAATATTATAAAAATATTAAGTAAACAAATATGTACTTTAGAAAAAAATGCATGTAAATAAAGTTGTTTATAGAATTGTTATTCTTTATTATTTTTTCATTGAAGTGGTATCTGAGGGATTAAATTTTTCAGGGGATTAAATTTATTTTTAATCCCCGGGAGAAATTTAGTGCATGAAATTTAAATATATAATTAGAAGATTACAAAAATATATGTATACCTATACTGAATAACATTATAATCAAACACTGACATGTATAAAAAAATAACCAATTTTTAAATATAGACAACGTTGAACTATTACAAAATGAAAAGAAAGAAAATCCAGTTGGTCTTTCAGAACAGCTTAGATAAGTGCATTGGGAATTCCCAAGTAATAAATATAGGGTGTTCCAGTTTTATGCTGAAAAAGTTCAGGAACATATAGAACCAGTGAAAATAACTACTTTGATATATAAACTTATTTCGAAATCTGTATCGTTTCTCAGATACAGGGTGTTGAAAATTAAAGAAAGTTTCTTTTTTTATTTATATTTCTGACAGTAATAAACCTAAATAAAAGTGTGTTAAAATTTTATTTGATATGCTATTATGAATCTAACTCACACTTACTTACTTATCACATTACTTCCACAAAAAAAAATTTTTCAACCTCAACTCTTTGTATCTCAGAAACAGTACAGATCTGGAAATAAGTTTATATAGCAAAGGCCCATTATTTTTACTGGTTCTATATATTCTCAAATTTTTTCACCATAAAACTGGGACACCCTGTTTACACCTATTCGCTAACCCTCTTAAGAATAAGTTTTACTTAGAATTTACCTGACCTTTACTAGTCTTTATAAATTATATAGTTTTAGAATCTCTATTTAAAAGATAAATTGCATGTTGAGAATTACCTGTAATCTATAATCTATAAGTAGTTTTGAAACAATAAAAACCAAACCAGTTTGCTACTGCTATTATTTTTATATTCGTACTCAGACCACAAATCAAACTTTTCTTTCGGCATGTTTATGTAAATTTATCAAGTTATTTCCAATTAAAACAAATAATGATACAAATAGTATTAAAAATCAAATGAGAAAAAATAAAAAACCCTATATTATTTCTTTGTTAAAGACTATTTTAAAAGGAGTGAAATACATCGCGTTCTTGTTAATGAATAATTTAATTACCTAATAGAATGATGAAAAAAAAATATAATATCAATATTCCAACTTGACTGTTTTATTTTGTTAAATTTATCAAATAAAGTAGAACATAGAAACTTGATTTCAAAGTTAACAAGTTTATTTATTAAGACTAATAAAGTTATTTTGTTAAATACACATGCTGCTGAAAATCTGTTAGTGAACGTTAAATTAACAACATTCTAAAAACAGACCTTGATATAGTCTGGCGCTTTGCATTCGTAAGGCATTACCTGAAGAATATCCAGCTTCTGGAAAAGAATATCTGTTTTAGAAACATATACGTTTTACCCACTTTTGAAATATTGTATGTGCAGATACAGAACACGGTTTAGTTACGCTATTTTGATTATTAGTTTCAAATTTAAGACGTTTTGAATGTGCACACAAAACGATATAAGTTTTAATAATTTAATTATGTAACATATTTTGAGTTTTTTAATTTAACAAATGATACATGAAATAGGTACCCAAACTAACACATTTTCTGTGCGTATAGCAGAGATTTCAGAATCTGCTAACCTTAATGAATTGAATTTTACATCCTTGATCTAGCTTTTGTAATCTCATATTAGCCAAGCAAATGCAATATATTATCGTTAACATAATCGAACCAAGCGACAACTGGCCCTTACACTGTGTTCATTATATATATTGTCCCACTTTTAAACGGCTAGAAAATCTTTATTTCGTGAGATAGTCCTTAAAAAAAGGAATTTGAACGTTTTTTCCAAAGTTTTTTATGGTAGTTTTAGATTTTTTTAGATATGGTAGTTTCTATCACGTTCGATTTTCAAGCAGATGACATAACCTCAGTTTTTTTCAATGAGACACGCTGTATATATTACGATTTGCGATATAAGGTAGTTTAATTGACATAAATTATCATACAATTGTACCTATACTATAAAAATTAAACGCGCTTAATAAGCAAAAAATAAATACAAAAAAAAGCTTACAAAACCCTGCATTTTCAGAGCAATCTATCTGTTTTTCGTAAAACAGTAAAGCGCTCTATCTGAAATTATGGATCTATTTATGCCAATTACAGCAAAACTATTAAAGATAACAATCTCATATGGCAAATAGGTACATATATAGAATAAAAAAATATATATCTATCCGAAAATCGTAAAATATACAGGGTGTCTCATTGAAATTTCTTTTTTAAGACACCTCTATCGCAAGAAATAAAGATTTTACAGCCGTTTAAATTAGGGAAATATATAATGAACACAGTGTACATATTAGGCATTCCAATGATCTGTCAAAAATGCCCGCCTTAGGTCAAATAAAACGTAAATTTGTGTAAGGAAGAATAACAGTGCCTCCCATTTTATTTACAAATATACATTTTCATTGCTACAATTTAGATATATCTTAAAATAAATACATGAAAGTACTTTTTACCTGCATATTTTTTATATTTTCCATGTTCTGACAGATGTATGAAAACTGAGCATAAAACTTATTCCAATCAATATTTCTGAATTCTACCAAGTGTCATCGTCTTTAATGTTATTTGAAGGATAAAAAATCGCTTTAGAATTTCTGAATATGTGGTACTCTTTCAGAAATCACAAAACTTACTTTGTTTGACCCAAGGAAGCCATTTCTTGTCGTGTTCTGGAATGCCTAATTCACTGATACAAATGACAAAATTAACCAATTAATAAGACGACCATAGAAAATAGACAAAATGAAGATTGTAAGCACCGATAAAACTAGATAAAAGCAATAGATCAATCATAATAGAGGAATAAAATGCAAAGGGATCTATCTATCAACCTAGAGAGATTAAGAATCTACATTTAGGAAGCATAACTGCTCAGGATGAACGACAGATGCAGAACTAAATATCGAATAACGAAACGAAGGCATATTATAGTGTAAATTATATACATTTTTTATTTTTTAATTGTTCAAACTAAATGTACCTACACAACACGGGTATGTTATGAAATATATGCAACCGAGAATTGGATGCTTTAAAACGGGAGAGAAAGGGATTAAAAAGTTGAAATATCAAGCAAGATAATGACAAAACAAATACAAGATACAAAATGATATATATTAGAACGTGCGATGGATTAATCATAAAGAAAGCTGGAAAAGAAGAGGTTAAACTAATATATTTTGAGAAAGTAGATGAGAGAATAGTAAGAGAGAGGCAGGGAGATTGAATAATAAGACTAAGGATAACATATACAGGAATATCTCAGTTCACGGTAGATATGTTGAAGAGAAATATTATAGTGAGGAATAGAGAAGTGTTGAGAACTATGGAAAGATAGATAATAAAATTAAAAAAAACAAAATTTCATTCATCTATCAAAATTTTTCTTAGGCAGAATTTGTTAACTATTTAAACTCATAAAATGGGATTATTAAGTAAAACGAAGATTTTTAAACAGAAAATTTAAATAGATAATAACACCAAGTAACTGTAAAATTTACCTCCCCGACTAATAATATATCACATTATATTTCATTTAAGTATTGCCTAATTCAGCTCATTTCAGATTCAAACCAAGATTTTTACTTTATATGTAAATATATACATCATATTAAAATATTGTAATATTGTATTAATATGTATATTTCACAATGAAAATAACTACTCAAATCATTTAGATAACATGACCACCTGATAGAGATTCTGGAAAAGACTGTTGAAAAATAGAAACAAAAATGGTTAAGAAATTTTGATATTGAAACGTTACATGACAAGGATAAATATTTTCAAAAATATGTCTTTGTCTGAGAAAAATTTTCTGCGTAATTAGAATGAATTAAAAACCAGATCGAGATGGTAAATATTTCAATTGATTTACTGCTAGATATTTAGGAGGTACTCTGCTTGGTGTTCTACAGAAAATGATATTGCTTGTTTCGAGTCCACCAATTACACAAATACTCGTTAAGGTTAAAACACATGTGTTAAGTGGTTAAAATAGCACATAAAATATTTCAAAAGTATCATTATGCATATAAAAGAAATTTCAGTTAGATAAATAAAAATAAATCGGGTTACACCGTTTGTAAAAAAAAAGTAAAACCAATAACACCAATATCAAACTCCTTACTATAATATAGGTATATACTTGTATATACTATAATATAACAATTATTGTTATCGTTATAGTTTCCTAAATTAACTGTTTGAATTATATTCATTTTATAACTTAATCGTCTTCTCCTAAATTAACATATGGAAGTAATTAATATTTTGAACATGCTAGGTGTTGTCAATTAACGTAATTTTGCATTTAATAAATTTATGCAGGTATATCCCAATATAAAATAATATATCTATGGGTCTTTTTCTCGAACATATACATTTTTCAAATTGTCTAACTTAGTTATATATATAGTAAATTATTATAATACCGTATTGAAATAAAGAAATATATTTTTACACGAAATTAAGTAAAAAAAAAAAACTCAAGTAGATACTATCAAATGCATCACCCCTAAGTTAGTAAATCATGTATAAAAAACTTTTTCGAGACTGCCATAAAATAAAACAATACCGTCTTGTTAGTCTATTATGAAAGTCGAAATCTTTCATGCCAAAAATGCACTCTACTACTTTTTTAGTTAGGTGCTAGTTTGTGGTAACCTTTTCAAAGCAAATATAATATTACGCCAGTCTGTAATCGTCTATAATATAAGCTGAGGACTTTTGAGATTAAGGAGTTCGATATGATAAAAAATAATGAAACGTATATGTATATAAAGCAAAACCATCTTTGGTGTTCACAGGGTCTTTACAATTCTAACGCCAAGTGGCGTCACTTTACTTCGTTATTTCATGTTTGTCGCGTGAAAATATTTTACCATGATTTACCAGAACCATATCACCGATTTTTAATTTATTTTTAAGTTTATGTGAACATTAATTTATGATACCGCATGCATAATATTGTCTTACGAACTGTCTTTAATCCTTGTTTGATTAGCCAAAATTATTGGATGCATATTATTTAAATTTTATGTTTAAAAAACTGTTAACTACTGCTGCCTTTCACTAACTTTGAGGAAATCATATTCAAGATACTATTTATAAGTAAACATTTATGAAAAATTTGGCCGTTGATATCAGACGACGAGATGTATTTATAATTATCCTTGAATTCTTTTTATAGTGACAACACCCACTGAAACAAAAGTTGGAAATAAAAACAAACCCTGAAATTATTTTAAGTGTTTATATTGTTCAGAAGTAGACGATTATTGGTAAAAACTATTAAAAACAGTTGTCTGTAGTCCTGTCTTGCAGACATACACATACTGTGTTATTAAAAATGATCTTATTAGAGAAAATGTCAAACATTTGGATAATTCATTTTGTATAGGACATAAAACAGTGAAATGCATAATTGTCAGTGCCAGGAAAGGTTTTTCGGTTAGGTTGCCTTGTACGTAGTGTACCATTTTTGTAAAAATATATACTAAATAGTAGTGATGGGAAAATTTCCTTTCAAATGTTCCTCCAAAATTTCCTTCGAAAATTTCGGTAACTTTGTGAGCCTTCCCAAAATTCTTTCGCGTTCTTTGGATCTTTGCATCGCAAGATTGACAAACTTACCACCAATAATGTATTTATTATTTAATGTGACAAAATTATAACCAAATAAGTAAAAAACATAGATTTTCAAATTAAAATTTTTTGCTACAATGTAGGTAGTATTAAATAAAAGTAGTAGAACCTAATTTACAAGTCAAATACACTCCTCGTGCAAATTATAGTTTTGCCTTCTTGTTGCGCACTATCTAAGAGGGATAACAGTTGAAATTAATGCGATTATGTATGACCAAAAGTAATTGTTAGACGAGATACCTTTTTATATAATGTTACAACAAACAGTTCTTTCGGGAGTATGCCACCTGTGAAATAAAAAAAACAAACATTCAAAATAAATATTACTAAAACTGTAGTATCAAAACAAGCTTTTACAATAGGTATGTTCTAAAAAATAAGAAATATACAGAATTTGATGAAAGCAATTAATATACCTACAATAAATGAATAATGTATTTTTAATATTATTTATTGGCTTATTTAACTGTTTATATCTTTCTTTATATAGGAAGCAATTAAGCCAAAAAGTTAACTAAGAGATAAATCATTATAATTAAATTATCTAATATTAATAGTTAATAAAGTTTAAAGTTAATGAAGTACCTAAGTAATAGTTCAATAAAGTTTTTAATTTTCCTCGTTACCTATAATCCTATAGGTGTGCAAAGGGATAATAACTTATTACTTTTAAGATATGTCAAAAACAACTACTTTGCGTACAATATGCACCCCCAACATTAAAATACAACGGCATATCTTCATATAACCTCAACTTACTGTCTTTAATACGTTTCTCTTTTTAATAGTGTTATCTACATATTTTACATAATGAAATATTAAACAAACATCTATACATTACATTACAAATAATTATTTTTTGTCATATACCTTTTGTATTGAATTTTAATGAAAAAAAATATGTTTACTGACAAAATTGAAATTGTAGCAAACCTCCTTTCAGGCACATGTGTGGCAGGAGGTTTAACATCTAGGAATTGTTAAAAATTACAAGAAATATATGACAATTAAAGTAATTTTAAAATTAAAATTATTTCAATGTCAAAATTGTCAGTTTGTAGATAACTTATGTGTTTTAATAAAATTTCTCTAATTTCTTATATACCTATCTAATCTATAATCTATCCTAATAATGTTAAAGTCCTGTAACTCCTGGCACAATAGACCTCATAGTCGCGGTGGAGGGTCTGGTTTTCGGCCCACTCGCCATTGAACCTAAGCTAACCTAACCTATAACTCTGGTAGCTTTAAAAAATAACTCAATAAATAATATTAAAAATATACTAGTGTAAACTGCCATTATTATAGGATAGATTATAGATTAGTATATAATAGGAAATTAGGGAAATTTTATTAAAAAACATCAAAGTTATCTACAATCTGACAATTTTGACATGAAAATCATTTTAATTTTAATACCTAGTTATTTATTGTATAAGTGTTTTAGATAACATTTTATCCACAAAAGAATGTTTAATTTTCTTAAGTGGATAAAATGTATCTAAAACACGCTTACAATGCAACGTTTTATCCACAATCATCACATTAATGGAATGGAATTATTTGAAATTGAATTAAAAAATATTCGTATTCATAAAATGAAACGTGACAGGCTGTCATACTCCCTGGTTGCTATGGTATATATTTTTTTATTATTTTACTAGTGGAATAAAAGTTACTTTATTCCACTACTAGTGAATAATAGGTTACTTTATATGCTTTATAAGTGTGGGTAAAACTCCTCTTATAATGTGATTGTGGATAAAATCAGTTTAATTGTCATACCTATATTTCTTATAATTTTTAACAATTCTCAATCCACATCCAATGTAGATGTTAAACCTCCTGCCACACATGTGCCTGAAGACGCCGGAAGCAGAAATACATATCGTACATTAGGCTAAGGAGGATTGTTACAATTTCAGTTTTAACAGTAAAAATTAAATGTTTTCATTAAAATGTAATACAAAAGGTATATGACCAAAAATAATTATTTTTAATGTAATGTAGATGTTTGCTTATTATTTTATTATTTAAAAGAAAGATGTAGATAACACTATTAAAAAGAAAAATGTATTAAAGACAGTAAGTTAAGGTTATATGAAGATATGCCGTTGTACCTAATTCAATGTTGGGGGGTGCATATTTCACGCAAAGTAGATGTTTTCGACATATCTTAAAAATAATAAGGTTTATAAGGCTGTTCATTTGCGTGCCTATGATTATTATAGGTAACGAGGTATAGTATAGTTAAAAAACTATATCAAACTTCATTGTTTGATAACTTCATTAATAATAATTTATCTCTTAGTTATTTTTTGGCAAGGTAATTCCTATATAAAGAAAGTTATAAAATGAATAATGCTTGTTATGATACTACACTTGCAATTTTAATTTTAAGTCCTGTTTTTGTTATTTCAAAAATGTCTTGTCCCAAAATATGTTTTTAATATGTTTAGAGTCATAGAGCTTTGTTACAAATATCTAATAAATTACAGTTTGTATCTTTCCTATCTAATAGTAACAAATCGCTTCTTTGAGAATGAAAAATGTGCAGTAGGTGGTATTTTTTAAGTGTACCTTTTGGTCCTAATTTGTGACAAGACTATGCTTTGAATAAATGAGTAAAATAAAACGTTCAGTGTTTTCGTTGTGATATTTTTGAGTTGCCAAATCATTTAAGTTGGATTGCATGTAACAGAAAATTTACAGTGGATGTCAACTGCCTGTCTACCAATATAATTATCGTAACAACCTAAAGAGTTTTTAAACTTGCCAGGAAAACTTTCTGGAAATATTAAGAAGAAAATATTTTCTGTTTCAAAAAGCAAAATTGTGCCCACCCCTACTAATTAGCAATGATTTGTACTAAATAGCTAAAACTATTAAAGCAGTCAAACATCGCTTAACCGGAATAAGGGTACAAATGCTTATTTAGAACAATATCACCACACATATAGATACTTACATCATTTTGGTTGCATTTGTAAAAGTTTATTGTGTATGCAATAGCAATAAGACATATTTTAAATAATATTGCTACATAGTATGTATAGATACAGGCTGTTACAAATTCGCTTCTCACTGCAGGGATCTCGGAAACGGTAAGAGATACGAACTAGCTTAAATGGGGCCAAAGTTGCGTAATCAGGGGACCAACATCATGCCTCTAAGAAATCTAGGCTAACAGGATTAGTTTTCAAAATATTTGAAAAAAAACTAAATTTTAGATATCCGTTTTTGTTCCATTTCAGCCTTGTTTGGGGTGATATTGAAAAAAGAAGAACACTTTCTCATGGCAACTTTTTGCCCTCTATCGAATGGCACAATGAATTTTTATTTGTAACGTTTCGTCTTTCCAGGACCATCATCAACTTAATTTTTTTAAATACAGCCCTGGAAATTTTATTACATTTTTTGCAAGCCTTCATGACCCCCAATGCTGTACCGCCTCAGCCCGAACCAGATTCAGACGTTTTGTGTCGAAAAATTCATCTTCAATGTATTCGTTAAAAATTTATCTAAATTTTTTATTTAGATTTCTATGTTTATTGAATTATCGTATACTTTAAATGTCGTTAGACTCTGTGAAATCCACCTAGTTATTTAAACTATTACCATTAGATAAAAAAAATTAGATTAGAATTTGTTTGAATTTTGAGCACTCGAGAAACTTAGAAATAAATATGGGTTTTGAGATGAAAACTCTAATAATGTTTTATTATAACGCTTGATGGTTTAAAATATAATTTAAATAACCAGGTGGATTTCACAGATTCTAACGACACTTAAAGTGTACGATAATTCAATAAACATAGAAATCTAAATAAAAATTTAGATAAATTTTTAACGAATACATTGAAGATGAATTTTTCGAGACAAAACGTCTGAATCTGGTTCGGGCTGAGGCAGTGCAGCATTGGGGGTCATGAAGGCTGAGAAAAAATGTAATAAAATTTCCAGGGCCGTATTTAAAAAAATTAAGTTCATGATGGTCCTGAAAAGACGAAACGTTACATATGAAAATTTATTGCGCCATTCGATATAGGGCAAAAAGTTGCCATGAGAAAGTGGTCTTCTTTTTTCAATATCACCCCAAACAAGGCTGAAATGGAACAAAAACGGATATCCAAAATTTCGTTTTTTTTTCAAATATTTCGAAAACTAATCATGTTAGCCTTGATTTTTTAGAGCCATAATGTTGGTCCCCTGATTACGCAACTTTGCCCCTATTTAAGCTAGTTTGTATCTCTTACCGTTTTCGAGATCCCTGTAGTGAGAAGCGAATTTGTAACAGCCTGTATATATAGTTTTGTTCTCAATATTTTCAAGTGACGTTCTGATGTTAGTTTTATTCGTTTTATAAATATACCTAAATTCATTAAAATGATTTAAGCGGGCCGTAAGAAGAACATTTTGTTAAAATCACATTAATTTGAAAAATAGTGAAATATAGTCTTACTTCCATTTGGATAATTTCAGGTGATTAAAAAATAAACTTCTTGTTTAAAAAATATAACTGTCTCGATATACATTGAAAAAGGACTTGCATCAGCTTTTACAATTACGTTCATAAATTTTAACTTGCATTTTGTCTGTAAAATTATAAATAAATTGTAAATCATTATACTTAATAGGGAAAATAGAGAAAGATCAACAATCATAATGTACCTATGTGTAATTTATAAAAACATGTTAATATATTAATATGCCTTAAGTATCAAATCATTATGTGTCTTACTTTTTCTAAATTTCAAAAAGAAACAAATTAATTTGATAACTTGTAATATTTTAAAGAGTGTAAAGTAAGTTTTAAATATTGAATCATTTAAAAACGTATACCATAGAAGTTAAGATATAATGCCTGAATAGTTTACTTTATGCGTCGCCCGAGTGCTGGCTCAGATAAGCAGCCCCTTTGTTGGGACTTAATAAAATAAACAAAACCCTAGCACATACTGAAGTTTAAGAATCAATGGTATTTCGTAGTTAATATAGTAACAGTGCAGACGTGTGGTTTGTTATGTGTTGTGTTTTAATTGCTGTTTTATACAGGTGAGTCCTTCTCACTAAGTGTCTGGTAGCTTAAGGTATTAGTTTTCAGTAGATTAAGAAATTGGGGTTAATTAGTTGTAGATAGACTGAAAACAAAGAAAGACGTATACAGGGTGAGCCTCAGGGCGGGTGGTTACTAGAGTGATTGTCTCATGTAGTATTTTGGGCTGCTTTGTCTGGTCGACATGGAGGTTGGGAATGGCCTCGGGTCGTGTGCAGAAATGTAGGGTGAGGAGCACCTGAAGGCATGATTATTACCCCTGGGGTACAGTTGCGGGGATACAAGTGGGTATCGCTCGGACTGCTGTATTCTGGGCCGTGCTACCGGGATGGTGAGCGGGCGGAGACAATGCAGACCCTGTAGTGATGATATTTTGTATTGGCATAAGAGTACAAGTAATTGAGAGGTAATATCATCATGAGACATTCCCAAGTGAAATAGAGTTGCTATGTTAAGTGGGAGACAATAGCTTTGGTACCAGGGGTTGTTATGATTATTGTTCAGTAGTAGATAGATGATTAAATAATAGACTTAATGGATGATTTACATAAGAGACTTATCATGACTAAATGACAGACTAGAAAGTGTAATGCTAGGCGAACTAGACACTTACAGTGTTTATCTTTTATTCAGGTCAAGTGGTCACTGCGCAGTCTGCATTGTTATGAGCTAAATAAAGGGTGAGTGATGTTATAGTATAAGTATATGCGTATATATAGTTTCAAAAATAAACTCGGTCCTGACTATCTTCGATCTGTACCTTACAGATTTTTCAGAAGTGGGATTTACCAGTACAAGTTACCGATAGAAATATAAGTGTTTAGATAGTTTTGGCAAGTTATACTATTAAGGGATATCCTAATATGTATCCAAGTAAGTCGGATAACGTTTCGTGCAAGGGATGGGAATTATCTGTGCCCAATGACGATAGTCTTGATATTAATGTAGACGCCCCTGCGCCTCAAAATATCCTGTCACCAGAGGGCTCTTCAAGGTCGACAAATAGTAACGATGACGTTGTTAACCGTTTAGCAGAGGTAATGGCCAACGCGATGCGTACTATAACACCAGTGGTGCCAGGTCCGTCTCGAATGGTAAGAGGAGATATTCTCTCCATCTTCAACCCAGAAGATTCGAATCAAAACATTGAAGATTGGTGCCGAAAAGTAGATGAGGTACGGAATATGTTTGGTTGGTCAGAGGATGTGACTATTTTCAATGCTTTATCCAAATTGGGAGGATTGGCATCGGTTTGGTATAAGGGTTTGCCAACAGTAAATCATACCTGGGAGGAATGGAAGCAGAAGCTTCAGCGTGCTTTCCCAGCACAGCGTGATTATTGCGACATGTTGGAAGAGATGATGAGACGGAAAAAGATGCCCGATGAATCATTTGCACAATACTTCTACGAGAAGCAAGCATTGCTGAATGGTTGCAAAATTCAGGGAAAAGAAGCTGTGTCATGTATTATTGGAGGAATCAGCGATAACCATATTCGTGTCAGTGCAAAGGCTGCAAATTGTCAGGATCCAGAAGCACTTTTTGACTATTTGCGTTGCTTGAATGATGAAGGCAAACAAAACCTAGGAAGGCAACCTCCTTTATTCACGCGGAAACGAAAGTTGGAAAGGAGAAGAGACCCTATCATGTGTTTTGGGTGCAATAAACCAGGACACTTAAAGAAAGATTGCCGATCAAAGAGGAACGTCGGGGTTGAAAAGAAATGTTTCATCTGTCAAGAGGTTGGACATTTTGCATCCGTTTGTCCAAAACGACGAAGGTCATTTGAAACTAAATGACTAGAAGCTGACGATCAAACAAAAACAAACAACAGCCATAAGTACTACAAAAATGTATTAGTCAATGGCAAACCATCATACGCTTTTCTCGATCTAGGCAGTACATGCAATATAATCAGAGAAGGTGAGCTTAAAAAGCTTTCCTTGACTTGTGATAGGTCCAAAGCTAGTATTATTCGCGGATATGGGGGCGGAACTGTTACATCTGACGGAACAGTTAATTTTGATTTGAAAATTGATGGAGTAACCATCCCCACCACTGCGGTGGTAGTACCCAACCATGTACAATCCATACCATTATTACTTGGTCACCCTATCTCAGAAAATCCTGAAGTGGCAATTTACAAAGACACTTCCACTCTACAGCTTTTTCAAAAATTACCTAATATTGATACCGCATGTGAGCAAACAAAGAAAATTGTGTTATGGCCAAAGCAATCAACAATTATTCCTCCTGGTTTTTGGGCAAACATCCCAATAGAGGTAAAAGGTGGATTTCAAGGAGATCTCTATGTGGAGGCAAGCATTCGTTCTGCGGCAGGACAAGAGTATTGTATACCTCATACCGTTTTGCGAATAACTCCTCAGCATAACGCAGTAGTACCAATAATCAACCTATCAGATTCTGATGTACAGCTAAACTGTAAAAATCCAGTCGCTCGAGGGTGGCTTTGTGAGGAGGAGGAAGCCAGAAATCTTGAACATGTGTTGTTCACAGAGTTATCAGAATCGTCCTTACTAACTCGGGATGAAGTTGCTATAGGACCCATAGAGGACGAACAAAAATTAACGTTACTAGGATTATTAAATAAATACAGATGTTGCTTTGCAAGGAACATGGATGAATTAGGATGTGCCAAATCGACTGAAATTAAAATACAGCTGGAACATGACATTCCATTTTCCTATCGACCATACCATATGTCGCAGGGTGAAAAGGACTCTGTTAGAGAAATAATAGATGACTTATTGAGGAACGATATCATCAGAGATTCAAGTTCGCCTTACTCATCACCAATATTGCTTGTAAAAAAAGAAAAACGGAGAGCAAAGGATGTGTATAGACTATCGGAAATTAAACCAAAATACGGTAAAGGATCGATATCCACTTCCTCGTGTCGATGATCAAATTGACAAGCTACAAGGTAGCGTATACTATACGAGTCTTGATTTAAAATCAGGATATCATCAGATACCTATTGCAGAGGAGTCGAAGAAGTACACGGCTTTTGTCACTCCAGACTCGCAGTACGAGTTCAACCGGTTACCTTTTGGATTAACCAATGCTCCTAGTGCCTTCCAGAGATTAATGAATAAAATCTTAAGACCAGCTCGAGAAGCATGTTGATGCACTAAGCAGGAACCCAATATCTTCGGCAGAATGTGCAGAAGAAACGGTCCTACGCATCGAACAAGCAGATTGGGTGTTATCTGCACAATTAACAGATGAAAAGATAAAATCTATTCATGAAACGTTGAGTAAACCTCCCGAGACTGAAGAAGATCGGAACATTTATAAAAATTATGCTTTACGGGATGGTAGAGTGTATCGTATTACAGTGAAAGGCATTCAGTGGGCTGTGCCTAAGGGAATGCGACAACAAGTCGTGCGTGCATCGCATGATGACTTAGGACATTTTGCTGTAGAGAAAACGTTGCAAAGGTTAAGTCAACATTATTGGTTTCCTCGAATGCGGCAGTATGTGGAAAAATATATTGCCTGTTGTATCCCTTGCTTGTATGGTAAAAAGCCAGCAGGGAAAAAGGAGGGGTTTTTACACCCCATTCCCAAAAAACCCGAACCATTTGATATACTGCATATTGATCACTATGGACCCTTGCCTAAAAGTTCTAAGGGAAATGTACATATTATAGTCGTCGTAGATGCCTTTACCAAGTTCACATTTCTCAAAGCCGTAAAGTCAACAAATACAAAGTACGCCATACAATTTTTGGAAGAAATATTTGCCCTGTACGGTAAATCACGGATTCTCATTTCGGAACAAGGAAGTGCGTTTACCTCCCGAAAATTTCAACAGTTTATAAAGAATGCACAAATCAAACATGTTTTAAATGCTGTTGCGACACCAAGAGCTAATGGACAAGTAGAACGCTTTAACAGAACTCTTAAAACGGCATTGTTGACAGCATGCCCTGAAGAAGAAAACTGGGATAAATGTATAGGTTCCATCCAGTTTGCAATAAATAATGTTACAAGCAAATCTACTGGGCTTACAGCGAGTGAGTTGTTACATGGATTTCGACCAAGGAGTGGTCAAGATTCAGAATTGCTCGATGAAGTAAGTCAAATGCCAAAAATGATCGATGATATTATTAAAATACGAACAGAAGTAGGTGACAAACTTGAAAGAGAAGCAACTAAACAACAGAACTATTTTAACAGAAGACGTAAAAATCCACGCAAGTACCAAGAAGGTGACTTGGTCGTGATTTTAAAGCAAGAAATTGGTATAGGTTCCAGAAAACTGATAGAACCTTATAGTGGGCCAATGATAGTGAAAAAAGTGTTACCCAATGATCGGTATATAGTGTGTGACATACCGGGTTCCATGCGAACGAGGAAAAAGTGTGTATGAAAACATTGTGGCCGTGGACAGAATGAAGCCCTGGCGTATTCCAGGTGGTGTGTCAGACGATACAGATGAGATGAGTGGGTCTGATGGCGTTGAGCTATCAGAGGATCATGAAGGTGATTCCAGTAACTAAAGACAGATGAGTGGAGCCTCGGGACGAGTCTCATGCAGGATGGCCGAATGTAAAGTAAGTTTTAAATATTGAATCATTTAAAAACGTATACCATAGAAGTTAAGATATAATGCCTGAATAGTTTACTTTATGCGTCGCCCGAGTGCTGGCTCAGATAAGCAGCCCCTTTGTTGGGACTTAATAAAATAAACAAAACCCTAGCACATACTGAAGTTTAAGAATCAATGGTATTTCGTAGTTAATATAGTAACAGTGCAGACGTGTGGTTTGTTATGTGTTGTGTTTTAATTGCTGTTTTATACAGGTGAGTCCTTCTCACTAAGTGTCTGGTAGCTTAAGGTATTAGTTTTCAGTAGATTAAGAAATTGGGGTTAATTAGTTGTAGATAGACTGAAAACAAAGAAAGACGTATACAGGGTGAGCCTCAGGGCGGGTGGTTACTAGAGTGATTGTCTCATGTAGTATTTTGGGCTGCTTTGTCTGGTCGACATGGAGGTTGGGAATGGCCTCGGGTCGTGTGCAGAAATGTAGGGTGAGGAGCACCTGAAGGCATGATTATTACCCCTGGGGTACAGTTGCGGGGATACAAGTGGGTATCGCTCGGACTGCTGTATTCTGGGCCGTGCTACCGGGATGGTGAGCGGGCGGAGACAATGCAGACCCTGTAGTGATGATATTTTGTATTGGCATAAGAGTACAAGTAATTGAGAGGTAATATCATCATGAGACATTCCCAAGTGAAATAGAGTTGCTATGTTAAGTGGGAGACAATAGCTTTGGTACCAGGGGTTGTTATGATTATTGTTCAGTAGTAGATAGATGATTAAATAATAGACTTAATGGATGATTTACATAAGAGACTTATCATGACTAAATGACAGACTAGAAAGTGTAATGCTAGGCGAACTAGACACTTACAGTGTTTATCTTTTATTCAGGTCAAGTGGTCACTGCGCAGTCTGCATTGTTATGAGCTAAATAAAGGGTGAGTGATGTTATAGTATAAGTATATGCGTATATATAGTTTCAAAAATAAACTCGGTCCTGACTATCTTCGATCTGTACCTTACAAGAGTATAGTTTTCAATAATTATTCTTAAAAGTTTAAATTCCTGAAAATGTCCTTTTCTAATAGAGACAAGGTTGCTCAAAACGGTCTTCCAGAAATTTTATATTTAAATATGTAAATTTAACATTATTTGGATACATATAGGTATTACTTCTGATAGGATTTTTTTGAATTATTACATTGTATAAAAGTACAATAAATTTATTCCATTGTACAGGCATACAATGAAATATAGTATTTATATCGTGTTCTACAATGTGTCGTCAATATATAAAATTAAATATCGTGTTACAATATGATACCTAATATTTATGAATATTTATATTCAAGTTCTATTCGCAGTATTCTAAGCTAGAAATATAAAACCCAGGGAAAATATTTTCGTTTATGTTTATATTATATGTACTTCATTATTTAAAAAATAAAGCAAGACATATTTTCAGTTCTTCGAAGAAGTATAACGTAAATAGGTATATGTTCACCTGTACCTAGTAGATATTGGAATTACACAAAAATTAATCATCTTTGTTACGCAGTTTCTAATCTGTGAAACGTGTGTGCTAGTTTATACTGTAAACTATTGACTAAGCAAAATATAAAGAAATAAGTTCTACTCCAGCGTCTTAGCAGAGTTAGCATAGTTTATAGTTTTTTTAGTTCTCTGTAACCCACTATACGAACAAGTTGAAATTATAAAAACTGCGTAGTATATTTTGTGTTTTAATTCACCACTGCTTTAAGTTAAAATTCCCATAGTAGACAGGTAGGTGGACATATAATATAACTGAACACATATTGTATCTAGATGTGTTACAGAACTTTTGTAAAACTAGCCTCGGGGTTGATACTGTTTGATACGGAGGCATATATGTCCAAGATAAGGAACCATGGGAATCTCACAAATAGTACGAGGATTAAAAAATAGAAGGCCAATAAAATGATACCTATTTATAAATTTTAAACTATTTTGAATCAATAAAATTTTTGGATCTTCGAATTTATTTTTGTCTGACGTATCTATACTAGAGCAAAAGGTAAAAGTAAAAGACTTATTCATTGCAACTTTACTAAGCTTTAACATAGCATAGCCAATTTTTCCATTGGATGTTTCATCTATAACATAATATGATGAAATGGTTATTCATTGCCTGCGAAATGATAAGTGTATATGATAACAATCTGAGTTTTTTAAATGATAAAAGAAATATAGGCATGGGAAAAACTGTTAGGTACCTATCTACTAGCTTGTAACAAAAGATTTACAGTTTATCTTGACGATTCCTAACTTCATCGTTCGGTTGCTCCCGAAAGCTTAAATAACATGGTGTAATTTTGAAATTTTAATCTTAATAGTAAGCCAAAATCCACTGAGGTTAGAAAAATAATCAAAAGCCGATAAGGATAATAAGGTTGTTATTTTAGATAAAGAGGAATATTATATTATGAAAGGGTAGACAACCTGATTAGTAAAATGGTCCTTATAATGAACTTTCTAGAAACCCATTACCAAAAGGATTACTCAAGTAAGAAATGCACTTAAATCCTGCAACAACCTTATTACTCCAGTTTTAACTAGGAAGTTACACGTATCTAACCCAGGTGTACTTAGAGTATACTGCTTGCCTAAGATTCATAATCATGAAAGTCGGTGCGTCCTATTGTTTCATCAATTGGATTAACTTACTACATATCAAAATGGTTAACAGAGAAGCTCGAAAGTTTACCCATTGCACCACCTAGTTTTTCTGTGATTCATTCCAAAGATTTCATTAATAAAGTGAAAAATATCCAGTTGCAAGAAGGTGAGGTTTTGATTTCCTTTGACGTTTGTTCATTGTTTCCAAGTGTTCCTATACCGCAGACCTTGGACTACCTTAAGAATCTACTCGAATCAAACAATCTCAGTCAAGATGTAGTAAAAGAATATCTTCAACTCACTAAACTTTCCATGAAACAAAATTGCCTTCGATTCAATTGTAATTTCTTGGAACAACATGAGGGTACAGCAATGGGTACTCTTTGTCACCATTCATTGCCAATCTCTTCATGAACAGATTCGAAACGGAGGCAAAACAAGAATTCGAGTATTTCCCCAGGGTTTGGTTCAGATATGTAGATGATATCTTTGCGGTGTTTGATACAAAAGTCACTGATGTTGACAATTTTGTTAATTAAACAGTCGTTTCGCGTCAGTTAAATTTACATATGAAATTGAAAACTCGGGACAACTACCATTCTTAGATGTATTAATAATTAGAAATAATGAAAATAAGTTAGAATTTGACATATACAGAAAAGATATCAGTACTTTAAGATATATTCCTAAGGGCTCTCACCATTGTGCTCAACACAAAATGGCGTTTTTAATTTTTTTAATTCGGCGTTTATTAAGCTTCCTCCTAAATAAGGAGAGGTTTAAAAATGAAGAGGCATTGCGAGTAATGGATATCCTGTAAGTTTAATTGATAATATGATTTGGATACGTAAATTTAAAGAGACACTTCCAAAATGAAAGAGAAAATCCAAAATTCATATCTATTCCTTACGATCCTCGTTTCACCCGTGGTTTTGGTAAAGTTTTTAAAGATATAGGTATGTCAGTGGTTTATTCATCAGGAAATAAACTACAACTTTTAGCCAATCCAAAAGACAAAATAGAAACTAGGGAATAGTCTGGGATTTACGAAATTAGCTATAAAGACTGCAATCAAAAGTATGTTGGAGAAACTAGAAGGTCAATTCAAAATAGGTTCAGTGAAGATATGGCTCATCTCAAATATGGTAGATAAGTCTAGTGTCGCCCTCGACATGCGTTTGAGAACAGCAATAAAATAGATAATAGCAAATTAAGACTAATTAGAAACGTAACAAATTCCAGACAGCTGGATGCATTTGAGAGTTTGGAAATTGCAAAGTATAAAATAGTATGTATAGTGACAGAGGGACAATCCCATACATCCCGCTTTATTGGTTAGTAAATCACGGTTCACTGATCCGTCTCGGCGGTTTACTGGGCCTTCGCAGCGGTTCATTGAGCTGTCTCAACGATTCACTGAGCCGTCGCGACGGTCTACTGAACCGTAGCAATAGTGTAGGTGTAAATAGGACACAGTGTTAGCACAGTTTTAGTTTTAATCATATTCGGATGGTGCCAACTTGATTGGCGAAACGCGCGTCGAGTGCAGTACTCTATTCTGTAACTATTCATTAACCGTCTTACAACTACAGTTATTGAAACGAAAGACGGATCTGCATTTTGACACATATTTTATAAGTATTACAATATTTGTTAAATAGTCTTTTAAGAGGGTATCTTCTCTATGGATATCGATTCAGATATCTTTGTTCGGCTTCATTACAATTCCGTTGGCACAAAATATAACACGAACTTTTGTCATTTGAAACTCGTTCCAGATTTCTGATAGCATAGAAGAAACTAATAGTCAACAATCAACAGGATAACTAGAATCACCGGAAAAATGTGTCCGACAGGCAACAAGAAATTATGACAGGAATAATAAACCAACTAATTATTTAAAAAAAAAATAAATAAAATAAGGCACAGGAATTAATAAGGTGTTGTAGTTTTCTGAGATTGAATCGACAATAATACCAGAAAAAAAAAACGTTTTATTGGCCCTCTATTTACAACTTTCCTGCTGTCTGGCCACAACTTTTCTCTATTTAACCGAATTTGTATCTGTTATACCATTCCCGAGATTCCCTCCTTATCTTGGATACAATGTAAAAAAATATTTCCCTGTGTTTAATTTTTCTAATAATTAGCAAACAAAAATAATCCAGCTCAGGATATGAAAATGTTCTCCTTTATATTCCTACAGGTTATAGAGATTATAGGTGGCAAAGTAGACATAAAAACTTTATTAGTTACAATTAAACTATAAATTATAATTATATTCCTGTTCACGCAGAGTTAACTATCTAAAAAAATATGAGACAAGCTCACTCCTAATATTGAAATGTAACTCAGAAATTACCTATCTAACAGCGTTTTCGACTTACTGAACTGGTGCTGCACTGAAGTGCACTGAATTACTTTTACGTGTTCGACTTATGATTTCGTGAAAGTTTAGAGCAATTTTGACGTGTTCGACTTAAAGCTAAATTGCACTCAGTGCAGCACTAGTGCATAATTTTTAGCACGAGCTTGTACAGCTCGTGCTATGAATTCGTGCAACTGAAAGGAAAAGAAAAATGGCGTCGACATCGAATATAATTTTAACTACTATCTTCCTTATCATCGGATAACGAAGAAATTAATTATTATCTTCAGTCTAATGATAAAAATAACTGCCCAACATCGCGAATAAAAGACTTTACGAATATATTACGCACTTGTACCAATCAAGAGGTAAATATATTTCTTAGGTTAGGTTTATATAGGGTGTTTCAGAAGTATGGAATCAAAAACTAATAGGGGTTATGGGTTATTCAGTGCTACGTTAGATTTGAGTATAAAAGCCCATGTCTGGAAATGTCTCCCAAATCCTAAGGCACTACGGCTAGACGTGTTAGAAATGCCTTATACTGTTACCCACGTTAACGGTGGTAATGCTTATACTCAAACGTCTTCTACCATCGCACTGAATAATCCCTAGCAGTTTGTTTGATCCCATAAAACTACTGTAGTTAAAGTAAATATAAATGGGTGCAGTTTATTATGTGTGAAGTAATCACACCATTTCAAAACGTTTGCTTGGAGCTTTGAAAAACGAAGACCTCTTTTTTCTGAGGTTTGGACTTTGGAAAAACAAAAATAAACAAAATACTTAGTCTTGACCAATACATATATTATATATATATTTTATTATTTTATCTATGGTCTTGACAGACTATGACGGGACATAACCTCCAAGATCTGCACGGAAACAAATAAACATGTTCGACATAAACCTGCACTAGTGGTTGCATGACTTAAAACTGAAATTGTGTTGGTGCGCACTATTTCAGTGCTAGTGCGCACTGAGTGCAAATAAGCCGAAAACGCTATTATAGATTTATATTTTTCTTGCACTGATTAAAGAGCGTTCTTGATTTTTCCAAATGAAACATACTATATTTTGCTGAAGTGGTGGTAGTTTTATACGAGGTGTTAAAGAAGTCTATTCTTGTTTAATCTATTTTGAAAAGTGTATATTTTCTCAGTAATTTAAAAACAACATTCGTTTTACCGATTTAAAGAAGGTTCTTTTCTAAATAAAATACGTTTTTTATCGTGGCTGTATTTCATGTATTAAGAGAGATACACTTGTCATAAGAAACAGTTACTTTTATACTCATTTATCGTTCCTAGACAATACTGATAGTTACTTACTTTTACAAAAAATAATTATTATCCGGACTATATGGCCAGTCTGTTCGCCGGACATAAGCTTCGTAGAAGATTATACACTGTACCCAGTTGAAGATGAACTGGATGCAACTATTAGAGATACATAGTTGGTTAAATTGGGAAAAAGTTGGTCAATTTTAGGCTCACGAAGGCCCAAGGTTACATTTCCAAGAATTCCTTCACTTAAGTAAATACAGAGTGAAAACAAAAGAAGTGCCCTTTCTGGAAACGTCCATAGCTCGTTTATTGTACATTCATCAAATTTTCAGGGCAGGGATAGCAGTCAAGAAGGACAAAATTGGTCTAAAAAAAAATTTAGGTCTACTAGATTTTGCGCTAGTTTACTCAACTTTTGTATTTCCTTATGGGCGCCATATTGGATATTCACATTTTTTAAAACACCATAAAAAGTGCTTGTCAACCATGTATAATATGCATATGTTCAAAAATGAAAAAATATGAAAACCAAGAAAATAAAATTTCACCATATTAAGGGAATGAATTTAATGAAATCAAACTTAAACTGATTTAATTATTTACAGAAAACAAGAAAAACAAATTATTAATACTATTTAAGTAAGTGTTCGAATAAACTTTCGAACAACTGCCAGGAAATTCAGTGTTTAGAAAGTCTGAAACAACTTTCCACCACCATCAGGTGCACCATCCTGTTGGAAAAACATATTTTGCAACGTACCAAGTGGCAGCTCCATAACTCTTTCTACTACATTTGTTTGTAGAAATTTCAAGTAGGTGATAGAGTTCAAGCTCCCATTATAAAAAAATGGTCCAAGAATATGGGTATCAATAATACCAATTCAAACGTTAAATCCCCATCTTACTTGTCGGATTCCACGGAATAATTTGTGGATTAGCGTCAGACTAATAATAAGTGTTTCTTCGATTAATAATCTACAATTTGTGAACCGGCTCTCTCTCATCACTCCACAATATTGGAACGTCATTGTGTTTTCTAATCACTGGCAAAATTCCGTTCTTTTGATGTGATCACCATTTTAGAGTCCTTGACAGGGTCGTTCATGATAATGATGATATTTAAATCGTTTATTTTTAAATTAAAAACAAAAATAAAGGGTCTACTTGTGTGAAATCTTATTTTCCCATTTCCCAGTTCATCTTAAACTGGACACATATGACATGTTTTTATATACCTATATGGCATCAATTAATTATTATGTATTAATGTAAGTATTAATTTTATATTAGGTTTCTCTTTAAAGCATTTAATAAAACGTAACGGGTTTAGATAAGAACGTGTTTGAATAAATAACGAGGTACAAATTGTTATTCTTAAAAACCATTATATGTGTCAATAATACCAATAAAACTATTTAAAAAGATAATATAGAGTGTAGTGTGTTTTCGAAATATATATAAAAAAAAAAATTATTTTGAATTACTCATATAAAAATACGTCCATTTCTGCAAAATATAGTTCATAATTCACAAGAACAAGAATGATATTTTCATCGGTACAAGGAAGAATCCAATGGGTATCTAACTAATTTTCAAAATATATACTTCAACCACCTAATTGGTAGGCGTTCTACTTCGAGTAAACCGTAATAGTAATATACAGTAATACTGTATACAGAGTATACATATACAGTGTGTCCATTTAGTGCGTAATTCTTTTATATATGGTAGGCTATTACATAATAATATAAAGAAAAACTTCAAATACAAAAGTTGCTTGGTTGCTAATGATGGAGTTTTTAAAAATATTTGCAACTATACAGTGTGCTTCACAAAATCGCAACCACTTCAACATAACTTTTTTAAATGTTAGGTACACCCAATATTTTGTATGGGAAATTAATTTCCCCTGTTCGTTTTTGATTCAACGTCTTTCAATGTCTTTTTTTCTAGTCCGTTGCAGCGTTGCTAAGTTATAATTTATTTTCATAATTTCTTTATTTTGTAGGCTATTAATAAATGCATAAGAGTTTAACCATTGCTTTTAATTTGTTTGCCGAAAACAACTACTCCACGGGCAATGTGCCCCGACTGGCGTTGCATTACTCCGACATCTCCATGGGAATTGTCACATTTGCAATATGGCAACGCGGCAAAGGAGAAAAAATTTTTGATAAAACATAGAGTGTTACATTTGAAAAAATCAAGTAAATTAGGTCCAAACTTATGAAAATTTGGAAGTAAAATTTGAGCACCCTGTACCTCAGAAACATTTGGAAGGTGTTTGTAGGACCTCTCCACCTCTAAAAGTATTGATTAAACTGTTTAATATGACCTAAAAAAGTAAATAAATTAATAAAATAAGTTATAACTTTGCAATGCCGCAATGGATTAGAAAAAAAGATAGGGTTGAATAAAGGACGAACAGGGGAATCAATTGTTTTAAACACTACATCATTGGCAACCAAGCAACTTCTATATTTGAGATATTTTTCTATATGTAATAACTTACCAGATATCAAAGGATTACGCACTAAATGGACACACTAGATATAGGAATGGATAAATCCATGCTTGATGATCATGTTTTGCTTAAAACCTTATTACCCGTATAATAATGTTTTGTGTAATTTTCTTTTTAGTTATATATACTTTTTGATTAAACAAATTTGATACTTTATACACATTTCTATTGATTCGATTGGAAACTGTTTTTTAGTTAAAACTACGTATTCCCGTGCTGATTTTTAGAAAAAGAATTATATAGATTACAGAACATCGCTACAGAAGGCTAATTTCTTATGTGAATAATAACAATAATAGAGCATAGAACAGACAGTGAAGTGTGAAAGTGTGAATTACCATCGTCGTCTCCCGGACTATAACTACATCGTGGTGGGCTGAAGAAGAGGTGCGTCCTGTAATGGTGCTCCTCCATAGGCGTATATCCCTGTTCTCTCGTGCATCTCTTACTCGTGTGCCGACCAAGAGTGCTCTTCGTTCCCTTGCCAGCTAACGCACCCGATTTCTGATCCCTAAAGTTCTTCCTGAACATCAAATTCATGATGGCTGCTTAATCTCAGTCCCTTGAAACAAAAAAAACCTTGATATGTTATATATGTATTGTATGGAGGATGTATCATGTACTTGAAATTGATAATGCATATTTAAACCAGCAAAACAGGTTAGGTTCTGGAAGTTGTATATTGATATACACACATTGGTATTAACAAAATATGAATCCCTAAACTATCCTATCTTTTTGTCGGGAATACGAAATCGTCTACAGGATTTTTTCAAACATACCTAATAACGATTAATTAGAATTTACCATGTAGTTATTGAATTTAATCATAAGTAGGTAGTTCAAAAATTTTGTGGGAAGTAGAAAAATCGGGAGGAAGTATTAAATTTTCCGCAGACTAGATGACAGAAACATTTTCAAACTCGATGATGAAACAATTTTGTGTTTCATTATGTTTACTCCTGTAAATATTCATGGCATAGGTAAATATTTTGAAGCTTACCACTACTACTTCTTAGTATGTAATAGTGCCTCATTTTCTATATTAAAATGATGAAGCTGGTCAGGACAGTATGGTTAGTTGTGGTAAGCTTATAAAATCGCCACCGAAAATCGCAATGAAGCACCCTGCCATATTTAGAACATCTTCTCTATATTCCCAATAAATAGATGACCACTACTGTAGGTAAATATTTGCGAACAAACGTAGGTTTCTGGAAATGAAAGATTTTTAGCAACGGGAGCTTTTTCTATCGTATCCATAGCACCCGAACCGCCACCTCGAGAGTGCTATAGTTTGTATATCTAGGACGTGCTTCTGGTAGTCATCCTGTTATCCTCAAAATTTTAAAGCGTCATTTTATTAGCCCACAATTAATTCATTTAATTGAATTTGTAGGTATCTCTTAACATTTACGAGATTCGCATAGTGGCCCTTATCTTGGACACAGTGTATAGCATTGGATTTAGCAGCAAAATATATATCACCAGGTAATATCCTAAATAACGTACAAGTTTAAAACTTATCTCACTAGAGACAGGTCCCAGTGATTTTCGACCACCGGATTCGGAATTGGGAAAAAATTTGCGGAAATTCAAACCCAAAAGCCAAACTTACCAAATCATCGTTTTCCCAAACACCCTCAGTTTCTATCTATACGTATATTTTCAGTTATATAATAGGCATTTCAAAAGAATAAATAGCTTTTGAATATATAAAATAAATTTATAAAAATTAGAATATTAAATTACAAAAATGTGCAGGATCTGAATTGCTCGCAAAATAATATATGATTTTTTCTGCTTTTATTATTATTATTATTTACAATTTGTCTACTATTCAAAAACGATTGGGATGAATTACCGTTCTGTGTTACTGATAACAACATATGTGATAAATTAATAATTGTGTTGATATTAGATGATCGACGTCATTCAGTACGTATATATGCGGACCACGTGCTTGCCATTTTTGATTTATTTATCGAAAAACGCAACATAAACAGAGATAACAGCGGGTAACTACAAAAGGCATCACGGCCTCTAATTCGCCGCAATAAAATTACACAACAAAAGTATTTGCGCCAAGGTGAGAGACATTAAAATAATGGAAACGTATCAATCGATATTACCTTCGTGCCAAATTCGTCCTAGGTGGTTGCAGGTGGTACAAAATGATCATTAAGGCCGCTGTGGCTGGGCGCCCCGCGTTTTCATTTATAAAAACAGCAATTGGCGACGACACTCCGTACGCACACTATTAATATCTGTGCCGTCCGCCACGGTCAGGGCGGTCGTCGCGACGCCTGCTGAAAACACTGAAAACTTTTCGTTCTCTGCATCGGCGGCCGGACGCCAGGCGAATCCATCCTATTTATATAAGGTGCGCGGAATTATTTGTTACACATGCGAAACGGACAAGGTATAGGTCAGTGGCAAAGAAATATGTCCATCTTAATTGGATTCACAGGTGGCGCCCCTGCGGGGACTTTTGGACATTCATTTAGAAAATGGGAGTGATGTACAAAAAAGTTCGCGGGTAGTTCTAGTTATGTCGTTATGCGTTTTCAAAAGGATTGCACAGAAAACACGTAGCATATCCTTCGACTTACCTGATGCTTTTGAGATAGATACAGAACATTATTTGAATATCAAATGAATATATAGTGGACTCAAGCTCAAAACAACTGTATAAGCTTTAGGGAATTAGCTCATATGGACTAATTATAGGTTATTGTATGTACTTTTATATTTCGTTTCGATTCTACCCATTATTTTGGTCAGCATTTTTCAAACGCTATCTTATAGAAAACTTTAGGTATATATTTTTTAAATACGTTATTACTTTTTTCTTAGACCAAGTAAAGAGGAGAGATGAAAAATTGGTATTTTTTTAATCATATCTACAATAATAGTGTAATTGTATCGTTTTAATATTCAAATAAAGCATTCATTTACGAACACATTGATTTATATTAGGGTTATTCTTATAAGGGAGTAATGCGAGATAGGCTCAAACAGTAGGTAATAAGACTAACTAAGATAGTTAGTGTATTATAGAATTTGAAATACCTAAGGTACTGTTTAGGACAAATCAGGTATATCACAAAGCTATAGGAAAAATAAACCAAAAAGTTTCATAAAATAGTATAAAAAATCTGTCCTTGGCTAAACCAACTATAGAGATATACTATAGATACTTACTGGATCATCTAGAAGGTCGACGGTCTAGTCGATCTGATTTACTAAAAGAAAAAAAGTTATAAAATGTGAGCCTATTGGGCTCACATATCATATTTCGATATCTCCATATAACCCTCGTAAGTATATTAAAATGTAATTCATTGTTTCCTAGAGTTTGAAGAATTTTTAGTTGCACTGGGGAACAATTTCGTTTCTTTTATCGCAACGTAAATAACTTTTAAATTTTAATTTGTAATATAGCCGAATTTATATCGGTTTTATATATTTGTACTATCTACTACCACTACCAATACACTACACAATACAATTGTGTCCATTGAATTTGTCTATGTAAAATATAAAATTTGTATTTTACTATTGGATGTTCTTGTATGTATTTGTATGTTTATTACTTTTTCCACTCTGTTAATTGGGTTTTCCAGTACTGGTATATATAAACTAATTAATAATAATTCTTACTGACAGCAACGGATGTGGCAACTCCATGGAAGTCGCCACATTCTTCATTCACTCACATTCACGATGCCCCTTAGGCAATCATCGGAAATGGAATTTCCCTCACCCTCGAGATGCAGAGCAGATGTCTGTAAACCCCCACAAAATGGTAATTGGACCATTTACCAAGAAAAGGAAGCTGGACAATCTAAGACCTTCCTCCTTATTTGGTGAAATAATTCCATTTGCGGAGGAAGCGAAGTATCTGGGTGATCGCTGCATAATTGGATCTACCATCTGGAGAAAATGATCCACAAGGCACAACTGTCCTTATGGACATCTCGACGAATCTGCGGGAAATCTTGGGGCATTGGTCACAAACAAATACATTGGCTGTGACGGTCATACGACCTATGATAGCGTACGGCTCCATAGTTTGGTGGTCCAAACAACAAAAGACCAAAATCAAACTTTCTGGTTTACAGAATCAAGCCTGCCTGGCCATAACTGGAGCAATTAGCTTTACCACCGGCGGCAGCTCTGGAAATCCTACTGAACCTACCGCCTCTTCACATATATTTGGAGAGAGAGAGGCCAGATGGCCAACATACAGACGAAAGCAGGCAGCTATACATGCCTCAGTGACATTATGGAACACAATAGGCTTCTGGACGACATGGAAAGTCACAGCATCCTGGAGATGATTTCAGATCTCATGCCTGCCCTTTAACATTCCCTTCCCAGGAAGAGACGAAAGGGGTCGGAATAAAGCTGACCTATTAAGGACAGATATAGTGTTTGGTTTACAGATGGCTCCAAAACACCCATGGGTGTTGGAGCCGGAGTGTATAGTTGGAACCCAACGGTAAAAATATCCTTATCCCTTGGAATTTATACAACTATATTTCAGGCAGAAATCTATGCCATCAAATTGTGTGTACGGAGGCCGGAACAAACCCAACTTACAAGCAAATCGATAAAAATCTTCTCAGACAGGCAAGCAGCTCTTAAAGCTCTTATTTTGGTTCCTACCTTTGTAACTCAAAAACGGTATGGAGTTATCAGCAGGCGCTCGATCATTTGATCAGGAAAAATAGAGTAACTCTGGTCCGTGTGCCAAGCCATTCTGGCCATGAAGGGAATGAAGCAGCCGACTCTCTAGTCAGAGAGGGTGCTGCTTCTGAATTTGTCGGACCAGAACCGGTGCTTGGCATACCCTCGAGTAGGTACTGCCAAAGCAACTCTTGACCCAGGCTGAAAGGCAAATCCTCCAGTACTGGCAAGAACTACCAAGATTAGTTTATTCGAAGGCGTTTATAATAAACCCTTCAAAAACAAGAACTAAAAAACTTTTAGAGTTAAGCAGGTTGCACCTACGAACTTTAACTGGCCTATATACTGGTCACTGCCGTTTAAAATATAATCTGTACAAATTCGGTCTAGCAGAAGATACTGAGTGCCGCTTGTGCTTAGAACATGATAACACGGCAGAACACATATTATGCACCTGGCCTGCTGGGGAAAGGATCAGATACTCAGTATTTGGCAAAGGACAACTTCTGCCAGAGGATCTGAATAAGTTCTCACCCAATAAGGTGATCAGCTTCATTAAGAGGTTGGACCTGTTGGGTGAAATATAAGTAGGTGTGAACCACAATTCGGTTTAATTTGTCTAGGACCACAATAGACCGCATGGTCGCGGTGGAGGGTCTGGTTTTCGGCCCACCCACTTTTAAACCAATCATGTCGCAACAACATTCATCGATTCCACTACCAATGACATTCTGATGAGCGCATAATCAGCGCGAAACCGGTTAGTGCCTGGTAGTTGATCTTGATGAAGGATGTGGCGACTTCCATGGAGATGCCGGAGTAATACAACGCCAGTCGGGGCACATTGCCCGTGTAGTTATTTTGGGCATCTCCTTCAAATAAAAAAATAGGATTGTCTTCCTCAAAGGCAATAGAGTGTGGTGACTCTGGTGACTCTGGTGTAATGGCACCTGGGGAAAAGCAGATCACTATGCGTCTTGTCAATTTGACAATAATTATCAGACGGATAGTAGCAAAGACCCAAAGAGGGCACTAAGAGCCTCTATCAAGGCTGTGGAATCTAATGCAAAGGACAAAGCTGGACAGAGTGCTCTAAATAGGTTGGGAGTGCTACAATAGATCTTCTAGGTCGCGGTGGACCAGGCTAAAGAGAGCACTATGGTGTGCTTCTTACAACTATTAACATTCACAATGACCCTTAGGCAATTATGCTGCAGCATCATTCATCGATTCCACTCCCTATGGCTCTCTGATGAGCACATAATCAGCGCGAAACCGGTCAGTGTCTGATAGCTGATCTCGATGAAGGATGTGGCGAGTCCTATGGAGATGCCGAAGTAATACGTCAGTCGGGGCACACTGCCCGTGGAGTAGATGTTTTCGGTATCTCCTTCAAATAAAAAATAGGACTGTCTTCCTTAAAGACAATAGAGGTCACTGCTGTAATGGCACCTCCGGAAAAGCAGGTCGCTATCTGTCTGTCAATTTAACAATAATTGTCAGACGGATAATAGCAAAGGCCCAAAAAGGACATTACGGTGTGCTTCTCACTACTGACACTTTTGTTCTCGACAGTGCACGAATCTCGGTTTCAGTTATTATAAAAGAAGTGCGGCAGTGAAAGAACTGGAAAGCGTTATATTGTAAATTCTCTATTTTTACTCAAAATTTGCAAATTTTTGGGTAGATTAGGTCAGTACATAATCATCGAATGATGAAATTGATAATTTATAAGTTTTTTGTTCACAGTAAGTTGGCAACATTATTACAATACATCAACCACTGCACAAGTCGTTTCCCAGTCAGATCATAAACCACAATTTTTATCTTAGGATCATTAGTCATTATAAAACACTTGCAGTAACTTAAATTTTTCATTCAAAAACAGAATCTAGTATTGTTACTTTTAACCAGTTGTTGATCAGATCAAACAAAACGTAAGGCAACATTAATGATTAAATGAACAAATATATTGCTGTATACTAGACCATAAAATGATCCATTTACAGATTGGTGTCGGTTGACCTAGGTGCATAGCACCAAGATTAGATACGACTTCAAGGCTGAAATAAGGCCTTTATACTCATATTTTTTATAGATTGATTACAATCATTTTTTTTTTGTTTTGCATACATTTCGGTTGATACTTACCTTTTAGTTAATTTTCACTGTCAAACCCGAAATTACACCAATTGGTAGTACTTGATTGAAGTAAACAAGAGAATTCAGTAAAAGCGCAAACATTTTGTAATTATTTTATTTTAAATAAGAAAAAATTGTAACAAAAAATTTATATAAACCAAATATTGGGTACTATTAACGAATCACCAGGTAAAATATTTTTAGTCACATTTATTTCAAATTTAAACATCTAATAATTTCACATAGTAACCGTTATGTTACTGACTTACTTAACAGTAGGTAGAATAAATTAAAAATTTTAATAAAAATAACAGACTGATTGAAAAGAATTCTAATCTTATATTTGAAAATACTATATACTAAAAAATGTAAAACCTACAATACAGTACAATGGGATGATGGAAAAAAAGAAAACCTAATAGTAACTTTTTCCCAAAAATTAAGGGGATACATACTATAGTAAGTGCACAGATTTATTTGGATCACAAAGTATGAAATATGAAACTCTTTATGTGTGACCTAATTTCTCTGTATCCCCTAAACTAACACCAAATAGAACGATTTTTATTTATTTATTTATATAATAAGTACCTTTTCATACTTTGTGAATAACGTTTAAACGACTGACTCAACTAGACATGTAGCACAGAATTGTTTGATACAGTACAGGTAGATACTGGTGTGGCACCTTCCCAAAAACAAATATATTACAAAAATTTACACAATTATATTAATTTATAAATATTTATTATTAATTAAATTTGTCTTGTAAATTAAATAACGATTAAGTTATTCACTTTAGTGGCCCGGCAGCCAAGCAAAAAGTTCGAGATGTTGAAAATGTAGATAATGAGCCGGGATGAAACAATGGAAAGCTGAAATGCAAACTGTTGGCTTCTTCACTTTGAGGTCATCATGGTGACGAACTCTGCAACAAAACACAGGTCAAAATTAGTATCATATTTGTTTCTTAAAGTCTTACAAAAATTAAAGGCATAGTACACCAATATATATGTATATATAAAATAGAAGGAAGTCATACCGGTAAATAAAGGGGTAAAACAAATTATTGCATTAAATCATCATATGGTTTTTTGGTTTTTAATGCAGTGATTAATTTGAATTAATGAAAAAGTTTTGCTGGTTTCAGTCTCTTTATTTATGCCCAACATATATTAACTCATGCATTTTTTTCTGAATTGTTAAATGCATCACGCTCGAGCAGTATGTAGCAATACCTTTGCAATACCTGCAATTTTATATTTGCCACATATTACATTACCAAGAAATAATGATTATTACTTCTTTACATTTTCATGGAAATAGTTTCAAATTCATGCATTTGTATTATAGTATGCATTATACTAATTACTATTAACAATATGGACATTATCTGTAGGGTGATTGGAGGAGAATGTGTTATTCTTTGAGACACAAATCTGGGAAAAAGTGAGAGTAATGTACTTGTCCTCCATTTTTTAAATATGTCATCAATTGTGCAGACTGATTAGAAGTGACGAAACAACGGCCACAGACAAATTTTTTTTTAAACAGAACACCCCGTATTCTTTACAAATAACTCTTTGGTTATAATATATCTAACAGTTTTTGAGATATTGGTGCCATTTTTACCGATCCGTTTCAAACAGTTATCATCGAGAAACTGTGTTACTTGCTTCACATTGTGGCAGAGTACACCATCTTGCTGCCAAATCATTTATTTCAATTGATTTAAGTGGTATATTTACAAAATATAATGTTATAAACAAAAATAGATTGATATTCTTGAAGGTCATTCATCCCTCTATATATGACTCTATGTCTGACAATATGAATGCTCTTTCACCACAATGTTCATCCATGTAAAAATTCACTGACTGTGTCCATCAGATGGCATGTTTGTATCCTAAGGCTACACAAATTCATGATGGATGTCTCTTGTGCCACATTGGTTGTCTTCATCCTCGACCTGTAGGGAACTGAGGAGACCTAATAAGTCGAAACAGACTATCTGTCGTTGGTTTTAGGATGTTGACGACATATGTGGTGAAAGAGGATTCATATTGTCTATTATACTTATAAATTATTTTCGTTAAATCCTTCGACAAGTATATTTAGAACAAGTGTAAGGTTTCTTAATTTTTAATAGCATTACTTACATTCAAATAGAAAATAAATCATAATCCACCAAAAAATAGGATAAAAAAATAGATATTTAACTTCAAATTTTTGCTTGAGGTAGCATATATTTCTTTGCAGAAATAAATAAAAACGTGGGACACAAATTGAGTTAAAAATTCAAAATTGAAGATTAGTAGTTTTCGTTAAGTGGCAGAATAACTTTTGTAACTATTCATAGATAAACTTTTGTCATTCTACTTTCCTTTTCAAATTATATACCAAAACATGTTTGAGTACATTTACTCGTATATACGAGTAGCTCCTACAGTTCCTCACATATTGCAACTTGCCATTGCAAAAATGTCATTACTTATGATTCTAATTTAAGGTAAATGAGAACAAAAAACAAAAGCAGGTAAGATATTCCTGCAGATATTCAATCGATAAGATATTATAAAAAAAAAACACAGTTCAGTAAATTATGTACCATTTATAAAGTCAAATACCGAAAATGGAGTCCCAGTAGAAAATCAGAGGAAAAAATTAAGTATTGTTAAAAATTATTGTAATGTCGTAATCGAAATGTTCAAAGGAAACTTAAAGAAATCATTTTTTTATTGTAAAATTCATAACTATGTATATTGAGGAAGTTGATCAATGTTTACTGCACAACATTTTATTACTAAATAGATATATACTGAATACATATTTACACCTAATAAAAATTCCTTCTATTTTAAACAAATTATAGTAAACAAAAATAATGTTAAAACAAAGATGTCTTTATATGTTTAATGTTAAATATGTTAAAACGTTTATTCTGTAACAATATTTAAAAAATACTAATTACAACATCGACACAACATACATATTATATAGTTGTATTGTTAGAATGATTAATAGTAATGATTAATGATGATGATAAAATTAAGTGAAATATATGCATGGTCCAATTTTTTGGAAATGTGCTTTATCCAAATGTAATATTTACCATCTAACATTAAAAGCGTAGAACAAAGATGAAGTCTGATAAAATTAAAGAGCAATTTATATACTTCAACAGAGGGCAACAATAATTTATCACATACGTACATCTAAGAGAATTGTAAAAAAAAAATATTATAAGACGTGCTTTAAAACATTATACATTTATATTTTCATTTTATCGACTATTTTCATATTATTACTAAACAATTCAATTAGAATTATTTCATTTTATAGACTTCCCATACCTTATTTTCAAGGATTGTGAATCCTAAATTACTTTAATTTAATTAATTTACTAATCTAAATATACTAATGTAATCAGAAAGAAATAATACCTACTTTTTTTGCTCCTTAACTCTATTCAGACTCAATTTTAAATTAAATGCCAACAGTGAAGGAAATAGTAAAAGAAAGAAAAAAGGACATTGATTAAAACATGCCACTAAGCACATTCCCAAAGCAAGACTACAAACTGACCAGCTCGAAGCGTGTGTTGAGTACCGACTGAAAACTATGAGCGATAGAGCTCGGAAATCTGCAAAGGAATACTACCAGTCATACGCTTTCTGGTCTACTATACAATGATCCAAAAACAAAGTGGTATGTATATGAATTAGCACACACTAGTAGGTATTTAAGACATATTTCCATTCAAATACTCAAATGCTATTTATGTATAATATAAAAAATGTCTTACTAGTAAAATAAAGGCAAATAGCCGCTATATAATATATGGCTTCACACGTTTTTTTATTGATTAATTAAATTAAATGTTACATCACCACTTGGTTATTTTTGGAACGTTGTTGCCTACGACATACTTTTTACTCAAAATATACATACACTTGACCATTCGCAGAAAATATAGTGAAAAATATTTATTCTGAGTAAAGCTGAATAGAAGGATTTATGAATGTGAAACACATATAGCTTTAATAACTAAACAAAATGGAAATACTTTTAAAACACGGAAGTTAAGATGTATTTATGAATTTTAAAGAAAGTAGAATTCTACCACCATGCAATATTTGTTTATTTTTTATGGATATATAAAGTATAAACTAGTATTTTTTTAAAACTTATTTTATTTTTCATATGAATATCAGAGCAACTAGATAATCATTTGGCAACTGTTCGTCATAAAATTTGTCAAACTTTTTTGAAACTATATATATATAGAACATTTTAGGCTCGATTCACAAATCAGTTTTAAGAATTCAAGTACCTAAAATAATAGTTTGCTTGACTTGGTTAAATAATAATTTTGCGTATTAAACACGTCCGTCTACTGTGAAGTAATTCTTATAGCTTTACTAGCAAATTTTGTTAAAACAAACGAAAATAGAAACCTCATACTTTTTATTATTTTTAGCTGATATTAAATTTTTGAAGTTACCTAAGCAAACTTTCGAAAATTCCTGAATATAGACAAGTTATTTACCCAACTGTATCTATTACGGTGAGAATTTTGAATATTGAGCCAATTTAGGAATAAAAAACAATTTGACACGTGTTGAACTTACTGGCCATGTGCAAGTTTAAGGTAAGGCAAGTTTAAAGCAGTTTCGACATATTTATATTATTGAATGTCAACAACGGAAAAGATACTATTAAATATCCAGACATCGGTTCATTACGTATACATATTATATAGCACATGTAACCCGGTTCCCAATTATAATTACTCGTGGCTGAATTACCGCAATCGCTGATTGTCTCTGTCCGACATATCCTGTTAGGTTTTGCGTTTCCCCCGCCTCCGTCACACGGAATATTACAAAGAATTGCCAGCCTTAGTTGTAAACAAAATGTTTTCTGATCTTTTAGATAACCCATAAGAATATAACGCCAGTTCCAAATTCAGTGTACACTATCGCTTGTACACTTTCGATATACTTAATTATTGAGACTAATTCGTTAAATGAGCAAAATAGATACCTAGTTCTACTATTTGTAGTACGGAAGACAAATAAAAATATTGTTAATGAATATCGAGTTTTCAAAATTTTAAATTACATATTTTTATGGCAGTAAAGTATACATTTTAAAATATATAGACTTTAACCAATAATTTGCAAGTAAGATGTTCAACTGTTATTCTATTTGTCTTTAAAATTATCAAAAAAAAAAATTGTTTGTTAATTTAAACAACCCATAATAAAAAAGTGAACCCGAGTGCATACTTGATTTGGAATGAGCTGTATACGAAAGATAACAAATGATAATATAAACAATACCCTATTTTTATTTTTTTTTATATATACTTAGGTAGTCTTCAAAACTTTGGTCAATACAAAATCTACATGTGTTTCATTAAAAAATAAGAAATACGAGAACTACAGTTACTAGACTTACCCTAACACAGTAAACGCAAATACATATCTATATATATAAACTATTCTTAGTGCTAAACTTAAACTAACGATATAAAATGAGGTTTTAGCGTACCTTCGTAATTGACTTGGCCATCACCATCGATATCGGCCTCTCGGATCATTTCATCTACTTCTTCGTCCGTAAGTTTCTCACCAAGGTTGGTCATCACATGACGTAACTCGGCTGCAGATATGAATCCGTTGCCGTCCTTATCAAATACTCGGAATGCCTCGCGAATTTCCTCCTCACTGTCTGTGTCTTTCATTTTACGTGCCATCATCGTTAAGAACTCAGGGAAATCAATTGTACCATTTCCTAAAATAAGACAAATTTATATAATTTGGGAATTACTAATAGTATTAAAGGGATATTCATTTTATCATGAGTTCATCAAGAAATTATTAATTCAGTCTTCTAATCCTTTAGTGTCAGGAGAGACCCACATTCATGCGGAGATTGTCACCCTGTCTATTGCAGGGTATCTTCTACCCTATAAGTAGCTCAAAATAAAAATGTTCTGGCGACAAGCTCAATATTTTTTAAACTTTTGTGCGAGTTATAATTGATAAGACAGAAATTACAACCTTGGGTAGATGTATTAATAAATATCCAACATTAATTTAAAAAAAAATGCTAATTTTCAGCCCCATATTATAACTATTAGTATCAAGTTTGTATCAGATCATACATTAGTGCCATATTTATAAATAGCATGTATAGAAATATTTAAGTACTTATAAAAAATAAATTCCTGTGGATATTGTTAAAAAAAAATCATAAAATTGTAAGAAATAACTCTAGAATACCATTTATATCAGGATTCAAATGGGAATGAAAACATTTTTGCAAATGACAGCAATGAAGATTACAATAATCATTCATAATTCATATGAGGTGCCAACTATCTCCACGCCCACATAATAGTAATAGCTTCAGTAACTTGCGTTACTCATTTCGACTATTCTGATTCTATGTTGATTATATATATTTTGGCAATTAAATGAAGACATAATTAAGGATATCTCTGGGTTGTTTCGCAATAAATCATTTAAAAACTCCTTAAAATTTATAAAATTCTTGATATAGGCAAAGTTTACAGAATTTATTCGGTAAACTTTGAATAGGTACCTAATAATAATTGCTCAAATTTGTTAAAATATATGCTATAACCACAATACGTATTAAAAACGTGTATCCTTTTATTTTATTTAGTCTTATTATATTTAGTCGTCTAAAAATACCTTATTTACATATACCCACTTCTTTTGACTATTTAAAAACTATTAATATACCTACATCCATACATTATACATACATATTTCAAACACAAGTATTCCTACATAAAACAAAAACCGCAAATGAATGATATTTTCCATACAGGTCTGTTTCCAATAAGGACGATTATATGCAAAATTTTAACAACCAACGTCTAACACCAAAAATATATTCGAATTATTCAACTTAAACGTAGTGCACATGGGTAGGTATACATTTCTTTATTACATGTTAACATATTTTATGTATTATAAAATCTTATACGACACGCAATCAAGTAATTATAAACTTAATCATAAGAAAATATTTGTTTCTGATTTTATAAAGATTATATATATTTGAGTTGTCAAATCTATTTTATTAAATGACTTTTGCATCTGAACTGAATTCATTAGGAACTGAAAAATGAGCATTAATGTTTATATTTTAATGGTGGGGTAGACTGTAGTAAAATAAATTATTATTTATGAAATATGCAAGTTATTGTTTTCAGAACCGAGCCGGTGGCTCAGGGCTTAGCGTCTCGATCGCTCAACCCAGAGGTCGTGGGTTCTAATTCCCATTCCACCAAACAATTTTTCATTAAATTGTTTACTCGTACATCAAGGCTTATTCGCAGGGATGGCTTGGCAACCATCCTGGCGATGGCCTAGGATGGGAAGAATGTCAACTTGGTGTTAATGTGAGAGGTTAAAATCAGTTGATGTTTGACTTGTCCCCCTAACTAATGAGGTTTTCCAGGTTTCCCTCATTCCAGCACTGAATGGTGGTTAGGGCCTACCAACGTAAGTCGTTCCTGAGGCGCAAATGCGGCCCGCGAAATGATAATATGCCGCCCCCTCTCCCACACAAGTCTCAGACTTTCGGGCTAATCCTTGTGATTAAAATGAGGGGTAGAGATATTATTATTATTATTATTATTATTATTATTATTATTATTATTATTATTATTATATTATTAGAATATGTCGTCTGAGATTAATCTTTAATATATTTTAATAAGCCAATATCTTCAGAGGTACTTCTGGTCAGTTAATATAGTTCTAAGTTTTATCAAGTTCCTCATTTGTTATTAGACTGACCTAGATGCGATTAAAAATTTAAGCAAGGTAAGATCTTAATTAGTAGTTTTAAGATAATCGACCTTCAAGATTAAAATATAATTATAAATGATACATATAATATTAATTCAATTAGATTTGGAATTTTAATATAGCATTTTTTTTATCGTACCATCCTGGTTAAAGAATCAAAATATTTATCTTTTGCAAAAAATAGCTAATTGCGTCGCTTATGCTGACAAAAAATTCAAAACGTTGCTGAAAAAGCTGGTAAAACTCCATACTTGGAAATACCAACCACTTATTTATGGTAATTGACAATAATAACCAAATTCTTCATTGAAGTTAATAGCATAGAGTGTAGTATATATTCCTTAAGAAATTCACACCTCAAAAAACCTTTATCCTGAGGGATATTTTTCTTTTCGAATTGCATTACTTATTTGGGAGTATTTGTGACTTGCATTGACGTGTTTATTGAAGAAAGTAGTTTATTAAAATGGTTCATTTTAGTTGAAAAAAATTACACCATTTTCGGTAAAACTATGTGGTAGAAGCTCTGTAGCTCAAAGTCAAATTTGCTAATGTTTTTAACTTGTTAAATAGCCATACATCGGAGTGACAAGATAGTGATACACTCAATAATTAATTGTTTGGTATGGTTAACGTTTTACAATTATTTATTTCTTACTTTTGCTTATAGAGTAACCTTTTCAAAACTAGCTAAAAAATGTAACTTAATAATGCAGAACAATCTACGTATGTACAATAGGGAGATTTTGAGCACCTCTCAATAAATGGTATAATCGTAATGGTTATACTGAGCAGGCATAGTGCCAAAAATGATACTCATTTTGGCAGGGAGCATGCTCAGTATAACGATTAGGATGACTATAAGGTAAAAATTAAGAAGTTCAAAATCTCCCTATTGCCATAACATACGTGTTTCAGAACCAAAACACAATTTGACCAGGAAAACAAGGCGCTTGGAAAGAATGTGCCTTCGACATTCGTAAATTAATTAAATTAATGCATAGCATAGTTTTGTGATGGCTTACATCCTCACATACTCAATGGGAGAGATAATCTAGGTTCCTACTTATTTGTATATTTGGTGGAGAAACTGTACACTTTTGTCTCAATTACCCCTCTCTACCCTGGAGGCTTCATTCGCTGGTCAAATAATACTAATATAACCTTAGAGCTCATACTGCAGATCTAAATACCCATAACGGCAATACCCAGAACGCATAAAATTTACCGGAAGCCGTATTAATTCATAGCCTTCAATTTGCTCGGCCATACTTCTCATTGACAAATCCAAACCGTCGGAAGAATCGCTTGATTAACCACCCTTCCGGAATTCCTTCACGAGAAACTGAATAATTTCGCAATATTTCTATAAAGCACCCAGAAGTTATCCAAGAGAATAAAATTAAATTCTTAGTAGGCAAATATTTAGGCAAAAGTCGAGTCTATTACTGTCTCAAATTCACGAAGCCTAAAAATCAACATTTACATTAATTTTATTCCCAGCACACACGCAACACAATAATCAATATTCTTGGTGATTATGAATTACTATTTGCGTAGATAAATGTATGATTTTTCAAGGAGCGACGTTATTACAATTACTTTAAGGGCTGGTATTATCCAACTCTTGTTTGCTTAGGATGTAATGTGGCTTTCTTGATAATATGAGCATAATATATTGCCAGATTCTAGACAATACCACAAACAAACAGTTGAAGTATCCAGGTATTAGATAGTTCAGAATAAGACTTGAGGACCTCTTTGAAGAGTTTGTTTTTCTCGAAGGGCAATTCTAAAATATTGCGAATGTTGATGTTGAATGTGTATGCATGTAATTTATTGTCAAAATGTAAAGATGCTTACAATTGACAATGAATATGCGATCAATTTCTGATTGGACTCTCTTTCCACGCAGACTTGAACTTGAAACTATATGCATTTCAAGTTCAACTGATACTTTTAGCGTGGATTGACAAAGCCATTCGACGGTTTTAGTTAATAGTTATTGTTATTATTTTTATTAAGCTATTTTTATTTTACATTGTTAAGATTTATTCTTACATTTCAGATATTTGTATGTACTGTAACAAAATGCTATAAAACAAATCAAAGGATCATTAAAATCTGCGCTCTGACTAATTAATATGACGTAAATCTACTCAAAAAACAAATACAGATGTTCGTAGCTAGCTACCAAAATTATTTATTACAAAGTTGGTAAAATAAACAGTTCAGGCTGTTAAAAAGACACATAAGTGTGTATTTGGAAGTTAAGCTGATAGTACATTATTTGAACTTAGATAAATTCAGATGACAGAAATTCCAATTTTCTTTAAACAGAGAAATTCAAAATCCGTGAAGACTTCTAGGGCAGAATGTAGAACTTTTATCGTATTTTTAAGATGCGACAAAAGTTTATGTAGCCTAAAATTTATCCTTAGCAAGTACATGGTGTTTAAAAAATATATCTGAAATCTCAGAATCGCCTTAAGATGTTTGTTTATAGTTAATAGTTATAGTTATAGTAACTATAATAATATCCCACTGACAAAATTAAAAAGTAAATAAATAATATACCTATCATGTGATAGTAACACAACTATTACAACATAAATTACTCAAAAACGGTGGTTGCACGCACATATCCAAAATCAATTTAGTGGACAATTGAATACAGCCTGTGAAAAAATTGAGACTGTGTACCTTGCCAGTCTTGCCACCACTTCTTTCAGGTGGCTTTCAGACTACAAGTTTATTAGAAGTGACAGACGAATGTTTTTGTCTTCTACAAAGCTGGTGTAAAATCTTATATACAGGGTTCGGAGTTTATAGGGCATCAAAAATTCCATGACTTTTCCAGATTTTCCATGACTTTTATTATTTTTTTCCAGGTTCTTTTATAAACATTATTTGCTTTATTAAGAACAATTTGTTTGGATAGGCAAACCATCAAAACAAATATAATGTGGTATATGAGAATAGTTACATTGATGAAAATATATTGTTACAAACGTTTTGTTCAAATATGGGCTTGGATGTAGAATTGTGCGAGATATCTCAGCACATTTACAAAAAGAGTAAGCAACATAACTAATGTGACATGTAACTTTTATTTAAAAAAAACTATAACTTTTTGGCGTATTTGAATTCAAATAACAGGCGCGAAAGCTAGGGGCAACAACTGCAAAAAAGGACATGTTTAAAATATCCTGAATTTCTAGGTAAAATCTATGCTTTCGTCGTACCTTACAATTTATATTTATATGGTAATCTGTGCATTGTGCAATTTTCAACCAGAGAAACATTTATAAATGTCAAGTCAAGTCAATTCACGGCTCACGGAAAACAATCACAGACATAGATTCATAATCATAATGCAATTTTTGGCAAATAACAATCATCATAACCGCCTCTTTCACCAATAGGATAAACAAAGATAGGCAACTTAATGTTAAGTGGTTCGCAAAAAATTGTCTACAATTCTACAATAGTGTTCTATTATTATGGTTTGCCAATCAGAATCATCTGCGTGACGTCATTTGAAGTTTGAAGAATGTACAGCCGTATTCAAAATAAAATATGTATTTCACAAATATTTTGAGAAAAGCATTCCTAATTTTTTTCCGTGCAAACGATTTATTTCCACTAATTCAAATACATGTTTCCAGGTCGCAAACTAGAATTCCCTGACTAACCACAACTTTTAAAAAATTCCATGACTTTTCCATGACTTTTTGCGTACAAAAAAAAATCCCTGACATTTCCAGGTTTTGCAGGTTTTCCAGGTCGCTCCGAACCCTGTATAAATACATATTGCCAATCTTCATTCATTCATTCATCTTCATTGTCTATTTTAGGGATTTGGACAATCAAAGACAACTTTATAACATAATATATAACAGTACCAAAAAAGTTTAAATAATTTACAATCTTGACATATACGTGGTTAAATATATATAACACTTCTCTAAATTATAATTAATACAACCATTGTGTCTTAACAGGGGAAATAAAATCTACATATCTACATCCTGTTCCAGATAAACTGCTGCTAGTCAATAATAACTGCCTTTCTTTAGAATAATTTTTTGCCTATTTTTATATAGGCAACATATTACCTATGATATACAATATATAATTTAAATGGCAATATATAATATACCATGTATCTAATATAGCATAGCTACCGCGACGGTAGCTCAGTCTTTGACACAGAAGGATGAGAGCCTGCCTGCGACTGGTCGATTGGTAGGAAGTAGCGAGTTCGAGTAACAGTACCAAAAATAGAGTATATGTACTGATACTGATTTGTACTCTACCTCTACACAACCCCGAACCCGAGACTATCTATTTCTTTTTTTATGTTTTGTATACAATATAAAATAGAATATAATATATACATAGTATATATTTAACGAGTCACTTAAAAAGTTAATATTTCTATGTTATTAACTATATTTAGTAATCTTAAACTAAACTTCAAAAGTAACAAACATCAGGAAGCACATTATGCTAATTCTCTCAAAATCTGAAAAGCTTTCTGTGCTCAATTGATATTTCAGTAGAACTTCTAATTCTATACCTCTTACCTCTTTTCGTTTAGTTTAGTAATTTTTGACATTTTAAAAAGTTTCAAGGTATTGTCCCACGTATTTTTCCCGAAATTTTCAAGAAATTTATTGTGAGTTATTTATACAAAGTAGATAAAAAACAAGTGCATTATCCTTTATCAAACACTGCATATTGCGTGTTTATATATTTCCTCTAAATTTCTGGCCCTAGATATAAAATTACTCGGAAAAATAACCAGTTTTCTCTAAATGGTTAGTTTCACATTATGTATTTCAGAGTATTAAATAAAAATGTTGGTTTCCTATAAACGCCACTACGTGATTGATAATTCCGTGAAGTGTGAAATACGGGCTGTAATCTGTTTCTTAAAAGCAAGAAACGTGAAAGCCGCAGAAATTTCTGTAACTATAAATCGATTTACAGAGACAATACTTACCAGCTATGGCATGTTGAAAAGGAAGGCAGCAGAAACGTGCACGATGAGGCATTGAGTGGGAGACCCTATGTCATTAATGATAAACTGGTGAAGCTGATGAAAAAGTACTTAGACGATTAAGACGGACGGATAAGAGACGGTTTACAATTTTTCGTCACATCTAATAAATTTCCTCATGATTCAAGAATTTCCTGATGTCGCGTCGTCATTACTGAGTGAATTGGACAAAACGTTTAGCTAGTGACTTTTCTCTTGAGGTACAGTGCAGAAAGCTATCGCTTATTAGGACAAACAGTCACTGGTAACAAGACATTAGTCGGTTGAGTGGCGAGGCACAGAAAATCTACCAAGAGAGTGCAGTTCAAGCAAAGAACTTCAGTCCAAAAAATTATGTTCACCGTGTTTTGGGACAGGCATGGGGTGTTTGTTGATCTTTTTGCCGGTGGAGGAGGTGAAACGATAAATGCCAAGTGATACTATGTGACCTTAAACACACTGCATCGCGCAACCCAAAACAACGTCATTTGGTTGGGAAAAGTTGAACCATCCCCGTACAGTTCAGATCTCGGACCCAGTGATTTCCACTTATTTCATCAACATGAAAATTCTAGCTGGAGGATAGACAAATAATGTTTGTAGACAGACAGGCAGACGCCTCTACAATTTTTTTGAGCATGATTCATGAACAAAATAAGATCGTTTATAATACTTATCGTACATTAGTGTTTGATACTGATATCTCATATTTGTTTTTTCTGGCAAGTTGAACGTTTTTCAAAGGCCATACTGACTTTGCCCATAATAGAAGTAAATTAATTATGTACGAAAAAATTGCGTTACAGAATATAACACATAACTATGTCCATAATATATTTAAATTTCAGAAACGTAAAAATTCGAGTGTTAATTACAGTAATAAAAATTATTATAAGTGAGTTAAATCACAAGTTAAATAAATTTTATAACACAGATTAATTATAATTACCTACACTGAGAGATAATAAAAGACAATAACATGCCTTAAGTAAGAACAATCCTTTTTTTAAAATTAAAAGGCATACCTACTTGGTATGTTTCCGTTTTTCTTCTAATGGATAATTAAATAAATCTACTAAGTAATATATGTCTACCTACATGCAATAATGATAATACTCAATGGGTATTTCTGAAAACTTAGAAAATACTTGATATTACAAAATTAATTAACAAAAAGATAATATAAAAATATGAGAGAATATTACACAATTTCTGATAAGACATAGATAGTTTGAGGCAGGCCAAAAGAAATTCCTAATACAACAACTTCTTAAGGGTTACCACCCTAAAAACTAGTTATACATTTTCATCTTTTTAAAATTAAAACGAGAGAGAGAGAGAGGGCTAAATAAATTAATAACTATTTCGTAATATGTAAAATTGTTTTCTCTAAAAAGTTTGCGGTGAGATAGACTGATAGCAACGTGGGAATAAATCTTACCAACGAAATTATGTCAACGTTCATTTAATTATTCATGTTATTCTAATTTGACAAAACCAAGAGGTGATCGCTGTGAAAATTGAATGTTCTCTTCCTTCAATAAATTTCTTCCACAAAAAATGAAGGTTCACCAATTGGCGAATATAAATTATGGTCGTCCATTTTAAAAACTTAAGAACGAGTTGAACTGTGGTAACTTTAAGAACTGTGCTTTAAGCTGGATGAGTATCTACAATTACGGGGTTTTAACCGTATTTAAAATTATTTTTTGTTAATTTCCTAATAATAATTAATAGGTATGTTTTATAGAGCAAAATCAAAGAACTTATATAAGTGTAGATAAGAAAAATGAAAGTCGTTGGTATTCGCTAATAGTTTGTGCTCATAAAATGGTTAGATAATACTTTACTTTGTAGGAAGAAAAGAATTAACCGAAATAATTGATATTTAATATTATTAATTCAATATGAATAGGAATATGACTATTTTTCAATTACATAAAATTAATAGATAGGTATGTATAAAAGGTTGTCATAATATATAAAATATAATACCTACTTAAAAATTGTTACATTTATTAATCTTTATCCACTATTATTCATCACCTTTTCTATCCAATAATTTAGAGACCAATATAAAATGAATAGCTATACAAAAATAAATAATAGTCATGTTTACTCTGTGGTAGAGACGTGTCCAAGACGCAATGTAAAATAAGATTTCTTACAAAACGCGTACCTAGTAGGTAGTTTTTTAAAGACTGCAAAATTCATAATTTATCTATAACTAAGATTTATAACTAATCCAAAGTCTACATATATTAATTATATGTAGACTTTGACTAAACTAACTAGGTATAATAGATTAGAATCTAATTATAAGTACAAAATCATATGTTAATGGTTAAATTGTATTGAGTAATATGTAGGTACTTAATATTTATTTATTTTACACCATTATCTTAATACCTTCAAGAATCTTAATACCAAAAGAATGTAGGAAAATAATTAGTCATCAATCATTATCATTTATTATTTATAGATATTATCAGTCACGTAAATTTAATGTAATTTGTACATTAAATGTGGAACTAAAACTTATATTTCGGGAAGTACCTAACAAGCCACGCCCATATTGCCGCATTATTCTAATTTTACCCATACTTAATTACTTATAGCTGATTTAGCGTTGAATGATTTAGGTAATAACAAAATCAAAACTAAACAAAGGACCGTTATATAAAACTTGGTACTAATAATGAGGGTTTCAAAGTTTTGCTCAATCTAGTACGGCATACTTTATTCAACCCTGGAATTTAATGCAGTTTAAATACGGGCCCATTTCCTACACAATTAGAGATATTTTGACTACTAATGTTGGATACATAGGTAGACCAAATCTGGTATGTGGTTGGATAATATGTAGTTTAGTTCCCAAAACAATTTCCAGTGGCAAATTTTTAGTCACACCAATAAATTTCTTTCAGAAATTAATTCCTTAAATTCTTGCTATTTTTAAAGAAAAACAGCATTAATGGTCGAGTGAAATGGACAGGACAGAACTGAATTTAATCGAGGGCACCGAGCCACTAAAAAATTAGAAGATTGGATTGTATCGTTCCATACATATCAGTCCTGATATAGGTACCTAGATACTTATTTCTTTTTATATGGTGCAACTTATGATTTATAAAAAAATGGTTAGAAATCAAATACAAAAGGGTATGAAAATTTGTAAGTTTTCATATTTCAGTATGTTATACAAAAAAGATAATAAAAACATATTCCAAATAATGAATATTATTAAAACATCAAATAACAAGCCTCGAGTACAAGACAACAATAAAAGGTGTTCCTTATTCTTGTATAGGGTACCTACCTATAATACTTATTTTAATTAACTGTTTATTTTGCAATTTGGTGCTCTTTACCAGATACTTATTAGATACTAATTAATTAGGAATAAGAATATAACACCAATGCTGAGTGCAATTAAGCAGTTTTATCTTATCAACAGCTTCAATCTGATTTTTTAAATATATATATCATTATCATTACATCATTATTTCTGGCAAAATACTAATACATTGATAAAAAAAGGTTGATAGAGATGCTAGATTTATAGCCAACATATGTGCAAAACTTAAACATTTGTCATCATTAAACTAAGAACTAGACATGAGTCACTGACTGCAGTTTGTTAGAATACTAACATATATTATCTTTTTACTTATGGCAATATTAAAATTATAAAGTTAATAGGCAACCAGTAACACTTTAATAGCGAAATATTAAATTCAGTGGCAAAAAATAAATAAATTCTTGAAAAGGATATATATATGATATTAGTGTTACTTATTCTTTATTTTATATCTTATTTCATAACAAAAACTGAAAATACAAAACCTAATTATTTATTCATTACTACTGGTATAAAGGATACTCATAGATTAGGTTAGGGGAGGCTACCCTAGGTTCAAGAGAGTTGCTAGGTACTAATCATATATTTTTTAAATTCTGCAATTTTTTTTAATTAGTCTCCAAAATGTTTGTACCTACATGGCCGTGGAAGTTAATTTTGTAACATGGATAACATACCTAATTAATTAATGCAGATCACTATGTAAAAATTTAACCAGTGTTAATTAGTTTGCTGAACTAACTTAATTATTTACTTACCATCAGCATCAACTTCATTGATCATATCCTGTAATTCTGCCTCTGTAGGATTTTGTCCTAATGATCTCATTACAGTTCCTAATTCTTTAGTAGTAATTGTACCATCTCCATCCTTATCGAACAATGAAAAAGCCTCCTTGAATTCGGCGATTTGTTCTTCTGTGAGTTGGTCAGCCTAAAAAATATTATATATTGTTATATTATTAACATACCGAATATACATTTACTTGGATATTTTGTTTTACACAAAGTAAACACCCCACGTATGCAACAGATCAATAAATACTTTTTTCGTAATGTTTTAATTAACACCGCACTTTAATATTACCTACATGAAATTAAAATAAACGAAGAAAATTAAACGAAACCTGTATTACAGGAACAAGATCCGCATTGCGGCAAAATAATACACCGGTTGGTTATTCTAAAATTCTTTGACAGCTATTTACAAACTAATGGCCCAAGTTTTTCTAAAAATACACGGTCCAAAACAATATTCCGTTATTTATATTAAGTTTTACATACTTGATGAATCAAAATATTCACTTACCATTATGATATTTTAAGATTTAACGGTACACTAAACGAAATAATGTCGACACTACGAAGTCGCTCTCAACGTTACACGTCAAAGTGCACCAGCCCACAGATTATATTAACCCTTCACCAGCCAACTGTCTTTTCTCGTTTTGTTTAGGAACGACGATAGAGGGGAGGGACGATTGCTGCTGCGAAACCACTACCGCCAAAGCGCAATAGTGCGGCTACGACATAAACCAGTAAATATTCCTACGCGTCAATAATGTACTTGTTCCTTTGAATAATACATTTCTTATAATAATACAATTCGACCTCCGTTCCTCCTCTGTGTTTTATAATATCTATTTGCTGTGATCAGCTGAACTGAATATAAACTGTATAAAGTCGGAACTAATTTTCATTGCGTATTATATATGAAGTTCAAACGTCGGGTGCGGCTTGTTTACAACGTAGTCTCGTATAGTGAAGCTTTCTTATTGGTCAGCATGTACCTGCAATGCGTCAAACAGTCAACGGGCAAGCCTTTCGCGCGCTGTTTAACTAACGGCGCGGTGCGTCGTCTTCGGGACGCCTCTTGCTGATGTGCAGGTGCGGCAGTTGCAGTCTGATGCGACGCCTGGAAAACTGACGATTGTAGAACTTGTGGTACGCATCAATTAGCAAACTTGCAATACCTACCTTCCTACCTAACTATATAGGTATATAGGTACCTACATCTAGGAACGAATAATAAACTATTTTTATTTCAGATAGAAAACCCAAAAATATACAATATTGATTTTTTTTTTATAATTATAGATGGTTACCTACATGACCACTCCGATAAGACACACACCCATTTCAATGTAATGTGATGATAAATATACCTATATATTCCTTGCTAACCCGTTTTTCGCTACTTATTGAAAGCAAATTTAAAATGTAGGTAAATTGGAAACACTTTACTGAAATTTATACCTTTATGTAGGTACTTACCTACCTACCTACCTAACTGCCAATTCGGAAATTAAAATTTCACTTCCAAATTAACGATCTTGAAGATGTAGGTAAACCTACAGGGTGCCCCACCAAATAAGATTAATTTCTTTGATAGGTCTCTTATTTAACAATTTAGAAAAAATGTTAAACATATAAAATCTTCACCGAATTATTTGAGTCATCTTCAGAAAATATTTTTCATTATACTGGGTGTTTAATTGAACCTAGGCACTATGCAACTTTGGTTTTTTAAATGGACCGCCCTATCTATATATTTTTTGTATTTTTAGAAATAGCCTGTAATTCTGAATTTAAAAATATGTAGCATATGATATACCCAAACCCAGCTTTTTCGAAGATATTTGTTTACATTTATAAAAAATTTGACAGGTTCAAGAAGCATTTGTATTAACAATCTTTATAACTTTTTTCGTCTAGGACATCCTTATTTGCCTTTGACAATAATGTACAAAAAACGCAAACTGTGCTATGCTTGAATTTATTTTAAATATAAGAGGTAACAATTTAAAGATATTATACCAAGTGTTCCTCTTTTTAAGTTACATTCTTACAATTTAAAACCGCGAAAATGTTTTTAGTACAAACGGAGTACCCTGTATTTTTTACACCAAAAGGTAGTGCAAAATTAAATTACAATATCTTTTGTCTGATATAGGTAGGCATTGTAGGGGTTTATATTAAAAATATTTGCGATATTCGGGATTCTTTCCGATTTTCAAGAATTAGGAAAGTTTAATACACATTAATTTCAAAATTAGGAAAGCTATGAGAATATTGTTTTAGCATCGTTTCTCTTACATTCTATCTAAATAACAGATCAGGTTTTAAAATTGGTGTTTATATTATACTAACAGAGCGTTAAGATAGAGCGTTTGAGTCAGAATTGCAAATACTGGATCTGTCGATTTAAAGAAAAAAAGAATCGGAATAATACTGTATTTACCGATGAAAATCAATTTTTGGTATTGGGGTGCATCCAGGAAAATCCGCAAATCAGTCCCACATAGTACAACTTAATCCGAGAATATTCTGTCAACCTCCCATAAAGAATATACCTATATACTTTTTTAAATATTCATTTAATATTACATGAATATCTTTCACTTTGAAGACTATTGCCACCTTCCTAATTGTAAAGGGGATTAATAAATATATATGTACCCCTCGATGTTTATGAGTCCAAAGTTGTTAAGGGCAGAAACGTCGGCTAGCTGCCAGCCGGAGCTGGTCGTGCGGTAATTTAGAACTGCTGATGATGTTCAGGACTAAGCAGTTCAGGGCGCCAGTAACCTAAATAAATGCCTAACGCTTCCCAAGTCACTTAAAACCCGGTTACAAGATTCTAACTATAAAAAAAAAAATACTGGACCCAATATCAATTGCACTCTCAAGTGGACGAGCTTTTAAAATACAATCACAAGACAAAATAAGAAAAGAAAGTCGTAAATGGCTTATAACTCTAGTTTAATATACTTTAAGTAGTACCACCCGGTATATTATAACAACATTGAAAGAAAAAAACAAATAAAAAAAAGAGAGTTATTTAGGAGTAAATTATTACCCAACAGTTATAACAGTAATATGAACATTAATGTAAAATACCAAAGGTAATATTAAATGTGCAATTAAAGAGCAGTGAATGAAACAAAAGTGTATAACCTACGTTACACAGGTAGTAATATTAAAATTGAATAACCGCTCGTGATCACGTGTGGCGCATCAGATTTTTACATTCATAATATAAATAATTGTCAGAGAAAAGACAATATTACAATATCGCACCCTTATATAAATATACACCTATATATCAATTATTTAAATTAATAAATTGATGTTACTTCAGCGAGGTATAGATTTAACTACCAGTACTTAAATATTTTACAGAACATCTACCTACTGGAATGTAATAAATAATAAATATTTAAGTTTATATGAGATATAGAAAAGGTTACTAAAATAGATTACACTAGAGTAGATTGTATGTTAAAATACACTCTAAGGATTGATTCTTAATTTATGAATACTTAATAATAGTATGAATTCAATAATTAACCATATAGCAATTTGTAATACCAAATAACAAATAATAATTGAAACCAGAGATTAATAACCGTTATAGAAATACATAATTTAGGACAAAATGAGACTACAGCTACAGCTTATCTGTTTGGTTGAAGACGTCCTCGTAGGGTACTTCAAAATGGCGTCTCGGTTGATTGGGACAGCCGGTATACTACAACAGCGGTCGACAGGAAGCACGGAACTACAGGAGGTTTAGCCTAACTTCTAATTACTTATTGGTAAAATCGGTAAAAGTACTGCACAGTGCAATAAAGATGCACAATGTACTAAGTTGCACTAAAAGCCCTATAACCAAGATATATAAAATTACTATACAAAATAGCTAACGAAAACATGAAATAAAATAACTTACGTAGATGGAGGATGGCTTGATTGTGACCTAAGCTACAGATAATAGCTTGGACGGTTTAACAGATTATCACGTCGATCAGGTAGGCAGATACTTCAAATCCAGCAATACAGCCGAAATTGTGCGCCGTCAGAACGTTTCCCAATAATTCGGGCACAATTATAATGCAAAATTTCTACTAATATATCCCACAGGAACACTTCAAGGTGTTAAAATTTATAGAAACTTTTAGGTACATCTGCTTTCCTAATTCAAAGCGGCGTGATCACTGAACTTTTGCCTGCCTTTTTGCTCGCGAGCCTGACAAAAACGCGCGCTACAAGAATGCTAAAAAAACTACAGTGATAATTGTGAAAATAAGATCGGAATTATACGAACTAATATTTAAACTTGAAGAGTAATTAGTAATAACTAACGTATAATTTTACCAGTAATAACTTAATTTATTAAATGAAAATATAGATACCAATCAGAAGGTATTCAAATAAACTCTCCCAAATAACTAACTTATGACTAAATTTAAACGTTACACTATTCATAGAACGTTTCCTTTTAACATATTAACAGTGACTATATTTCTATAGTCACTGATATTAATAAAATAATCTTCACAAAATATTACGGTAATATTGAAATAAGTTTAATTTTTTAATAATTAGCTAATATCTATAAGAATATTCGCCTGAGGTTTTTCATAAGCAATTCTTAATGATACATATACCTACTTGCTTCGTCTAACAATAGAATGCAATAGGTTTGTTAACCAGTTTAATAAATAAAAAATCATGATAAAACATTTTTTGAATCCCTGAATAATCTAAAATTATCCCAATCACATCCATGATTAATTATAGGATAATCATGGAATGAAAAAAACAGTGTACTTTTTCGTACTACAGATATTCAATGAAAAACTTCATCCATTAATGTATGATCTCAGTATATATATTCGAATCTTCTAAAAGAATATTCAGAAGCTATTCTTTGAATCACTTTGTGCTATCTGGGAATGTGCGCAAAATTGGTAGAACGACGGACATTAGTAAATTGTTAGTGCATATAGAATTTAAACAAATATATAAATATCATCTCTATTCCATTCCTAGTTACCAGGAACTTTTAAAAGAACATTTTGAACAGATATTTGTTTATTGGTAGTGTTCACTTGGAAAAAATTAACCAGGTAGGGAATTTCTACAGCAAAATAATGTCTTCAGATGAAGCCATGCACTTTTCATAAAAATGACTTTGTAAATCGTCATATTGTCATTATTATGCTACTACTGACAATCCTCAGCAATTTAGAACAACTAATTAATAGCCAGTCTAAATAGTTCTTAAATATGATGGGCAGGGATTTTAAAGGCACATAACATCGCACCCTTTTTTTAAATCAATAGGTATCTACCACTCTAACAGGAAGAATTTATTTCAATTTTCTTCAAAATACCGAAATACATCAATTATTGAAGAATATAGACCTTTAGCTACCTTACGCGACATGACTCCAACATGATGGAGCCCCACCATATAATGCAGTTCAAGTTCGTAAATTTTTGGACGAAAATTTTTCACACAGGATGGATTGAACGTGCGGAGGACCTAACACAATTTGTGATTTTTTTGTGCAGATTCATAAAAGACAAAGTACCTAACACAACTCCAACTATTTTGGAAGATATGCGACGTCGCATTTTATATTAAAACCTTTCAAGAAGTGACCCAGAGATGCTCAGAAACGTGCAAGAATCTGATCTGAAAACGATTCTGCGTTCATGATCGTTATAATTTAAAAATTAATGTTAGACTCCAAAAAATCACAACCAAAAATCTGTCACTAACTCCCGGTCTATTTAGGGATTGCTGAAATGTCTGCCGGTCTTACTGTTGTGTTTTGTCGCTGTTTTGTTATATTATTACTTTATGATGCCAATACAGATAAAGTAACAAGGGCGAATTAGCAGCCTCTAATAAAATACAATGATTATTAATTAAATTTAAATTTTTAATGACATTTTTCTTTTCATCACTAACGTGAAAACAAATATTTACAAAAAAAAACTTGTGAATTTCACAAAAAAATTTAATATAAATCCCTACAATGCCTATATAAAGATGAGACACAAAAGATAATTTAATTTTACACTACCTATCTGGAAAAAATATAGGATACCTATTCCGTTTGAATTAAAACGATTTTCGCGGTTTTAAATTGCCAGATGAATAAGTATAACTTGAAAAATGGAACAGTTGGTATATAATACCTTTGAATTTATTTTAAATGTAAAAACAGTTTGTACTTTTTGTACATTGCCAAAGGCAAATAATGATCTCCTATACGAAAAAAGTTACCTATGTAGATTCTTACAAACCCTTAGGCCAGGCGCGCATGGACGATTTTACGATCGACCGATTAATCAATCGGGTAGTTAGACCTGTACTTTATATATGGAGAGCGCACCTGAACGACCGCAAAATCGCCCGATTTGAAAATCTGTGTCTGGACACAGATTTCTGACCCGATCGCGATCGCCCGATTGCATTAGCCCAATGTTTTCAGTCGACCGATTCACGCATATACTAGGTGCATGTCTGTTGTTTCTTTAGAATATGGAAATTGACACAGAAACATTAATAAGCTTGGTAGAAGTGCGACCTGAACTGTATAATAAACAATTAAAAGGCTATAGTGACCGCAATAAAAAACTCAAATCCTCATATCTTTTATAAAACTGTTCATTCACTAGACGAGCACTTATGAGAGGATGTACCCAATATCGCCTTTTTCGTTTCTTTTCCCGAAATCTAATAATAAGAAGGGCAGAAATACAGGCAGCCTTTATCAAACCCATTTTAGAACTGAGCAGAAAATACGAAATCCATTTTGATCGGCCGACTGCCAATCGTTCGTCCGCGCTGGGACTAATCGGCCGACTGCAAAACCGCCTCATATGCGCGCGTATACCTGTGATCTGGCGATTGTGATCGGTCGATTCCACAAAATCGTCCATGCGCGCCTGGCCTTAATTATTGAACCGGTAAATTTTTTTATAAAATATCAAATATCTTCAAAACGGTTGTATAGGGTATGATAGATACCTACCCGTTTTTAATTCAGAATTGCATGCATGTTCCTGAAAATACAAAAAAAATACAGGGTGTTCCATTTAAAAAACGAAAGTTGCGTAGCGCCCAGGCTAAACTAAACACCCGGTGTAATGAAAAATATTTTCTGAAGATGACCTACATAATTCGGTGAAACTTTTATATTCAATATTTTTTCTAAAATATTAAATAAGAAATAAGCTATATGGAAGAAATGACTCTTAGGTGGCACACCCTGGATGTTTATCTACATAAAATAAATATCAATAATTTAACAGGATATTCGCATACACAGGCGATATTGGAAATACTTTTTGTCCCGAGAAATACTGGCCCAGTATACATAAATATTTTTTTTTAATAGAGTTTTGAAAAGTTGTACATTTTTAGTAGCTAATTTGAGTTAGGAAAAGTTTCCTAACTTTAAAAATTTTCCCGCACGCAAAAAATATACATCCTAATTCTTGAACTAACTATTTATTTATTGTCAATAACTTATCATTATTATAAATATTAACTGTAACTTTTTTACAGTTGGTTATGGAAAGCCCTGCCCATGTATTTGATGAAGTAGAGGCCTAGTTTGTATTTATTTGATCTCTCTTTGGTTAGTTCAAGTTTTTGTTGAACAAAATCCTCTATATATCCTTCTACCACGTGGTAGTGTGATGTCTGCTCCTGCATCAACCATTATCAAGAGATGTCCAATATCGAGCCAAAGAATATAGACGAATATTGTCTTTGATTTGATCTAGCAGACGTTCTTCGGAAACAGTGGCCGGTGTGTCATTCCCAGCATTCGGCAATTCCAATTAATTCTGCAATTTTTTAGGGAAACCCCCTATAGAATTTATACCAACGCATTGTCTTGTATATTTTCAATATCTTAGGAAGAATCTTGAATGCTCAATTGGAGACGGACGAAGAGAGGAATACTTTCGAATCATTTCGGCAAGATTGACTCCTTCGATGTTCTCAACTTTTCACGTTCGTCTTTGTGTTGGGAATGGTCGTTTGTCTATGGTATTTATTTATTCACTTTATCAGTCGAGTTGAATTAATTCGCGTCCACTTTCATGCATTTGTCACTGTTATATTCCGTAACGAGGCAGCAAACGCAAACATATAGACATAGGTACCCACTTTATTTTCCTCTGAAGAATTTTACCCTTATTTACTACAGAAATGGATATATACATACCTATACAAAGATAAAACGTATTTATTGTATAAAATATCTATTTCTGAAAAGTGTATCTAATGTTGTCAAAAAATTCAAGAATCTATGTTTTTAATTCGTAAGCAGTTGAAGACTATAATATATTATGATATGTTTCACTTCACTTTCACTAAAAGATATTACATCTTTTCTGTTTTGTGATATTACACATTCCATATTCCCCTCGTTATTTCAAAACCGAGGTTATTCACCTTATTATAGCTCCTCCCTCTGATTTTACAAAGTTCATTAACCTTAACCAAAAACACGGAATGGACTACATTTTTCTCATTTTTCTTCTACTTCTCTTTTGTTTGGCAAAATCAAAGTTCTTCTTCTTCTTCTTCGATGCAATTATTTTTTAAAATAAACGTGATAGTTTTAATTTTTAGGTTATTATTACCTTTCCTAAGGTAAAGGAATTAGGAATTACATAAATAAAATATATTAGACCGCTTTGCTTTAATAAAGCGCTGCAGCGCTTTAATACAGCGCTGCAGCTATTTGAATAAAGCGCTGAAGCGCTGCGATTCCCTGAATGCGCCCAATAATAATTTATCTTTTCCGTTATATATCTTATCTATGGGTTATATTCTGGCTGGCTAAATGTTCAATATACAAAGATAAAGAAAAAAGCCAGAGGAAGAAGATCTATGACTAATGGCTAATAAAATAAGATGTGAAAATAAGAAGGGTTATGTTTTATGTTTTCTTTCTGACAAGAGGTTTATCAGACAAAATACTCCTTTTATTGTCACCTAAGTCAGTGTTATTAATCTATGCACTTAAGCGTAAATTCATACAATTTTGAACTATTACTGATATTAGGCATCCAAGTTACTGAAAATGACGGGCAGAGTTAAATCAGGTACACCTAGAATAGAAGTAGAAATAGAAAAAAATAGAGAAGAATCAAACTGGATTAAAGTTATAGAATTAGCTGAACAGTTAAAAGATAAGTCGCCCGATCTGAGTAAGTTCAAACTTGTATTAGAAGGTATATGAAAATAATTTTAATTTTCTAGTTTGTCTTTCCGACTTCTTAATCGGTGAAGGGAAATTGGAAAATTTTCTAGAAGAATGGCCACCCATCGAAGCTAATGTCAACAGGGCAAAACTTGGATTAATTGATGCTAAAAGATATCTAAATTTGGTAATAGCTGAGGCTGGCATTAAGGTATTTCAGGTTTTATAGTGCATTATAGAACTTAAAGTGTACTTAACATGTGTGATGTGATACCTGTATAAACTAAGTTATGCTTATGCATTAGTTGCTGTACCACATACATTAATCGTATTACGTGATGTTATTGTTTTATAATTTAAGGATGTTTTTGGAACTGCGTGTTTGTATGAAGAGTTTTCTTAGTTTTAAAAATTTTTGTATCTTAGCTGTAAATTTTTGTTGCCACATACAGAATATTTCAGAACATGACTTTTGGTGCATCCTTTGAGCCCACTTTAAAAGCAAAATGACTGGTCTAGTAAATAGTTTTAATATAAAATCTAAAAAGAAATGTTATATCCAATTATCTAATAGAAATAATTTTATTCCAGATGTAATTTTTTTAAGTTAATCAAATGTGTAAAATAGCCTCTTGTTATGTGGCTTCACTTGTACAAACGAGAAAGTTTCCTGAAAATTTTTAGTCTCCAATACAAGAAATGGCAATTAATCTTATGGAAAAAATGACACTTTCTGATATATCAACAAAACCAGTAAATTATTTTAAGTTGAAATTCATATTTCTATTACTATACAAAATGGTCAGTTGCAAGTTGCATGTAGATTTAATGTGTGTAGACACAAATTTATTATAATGCCAATTCAGAAATAAACTAGTCGAAAACATACTTATCCAGCCACAGTGCCTTAACTGCGTATGAATAGTTTATGGGTACGTTGTGCCTATATAGAAAAATGTTTTGTACATATGAAGTTCCCCTGAAGCTGAGGTATAAAACCAATTCATAGCAAAGCATAAAATTATACGAGAAAAATGCAGAATCTAATACCTATAGGTACTTCGCATGCAAATTAAAGCAAAAGATTTGAAACTTCATCAGTTATAATACAGAAACAAATAACGTGTATGTTACATGTATGCGAGGTCTTGAAGTTCGTTCTTGTCGCATGTGTAGATACATGATATAACTCGTTAAGTTATAAGCATGTGGCGCATTATTAGACCAAAAGGAATAGTAAATTTGAATGTATATTAGTTTTAAGCTATTTACCTATTTGTCATTAAACCGCACCCCCATAGGTAAGATTTTTCGTATTTACAGTATTTTACTTGACATTTTAACTGGGTATCTGAAGCAAATTTCAATATGGATTTGCAAAAATTCTACCCAGACTTCCTGGCATCCATATAAAGAAAAACAAAACCCATCACGGCTGACGTCTTCATATAATAATTAAAAATCATATTTTCTTTGTACTTTTCTTTACTTTTTATCTTACTTTGTTGTTGTTGTTGGACGGCGGTGCGGTTACCTGCAGCACTCAGGTCTTTCGACCCATTGTGCCTGCCGCTAGTCGAGAGCTATTGGAAGAGACCCATGCTATGCGCATAAGCCAACACCTGTTCCAGGGGAAACTCTCTAATGTCCTGGGGCAGGAGAAATTCTGCACCCAGGTGTTTGTGTCTCTTGACCATGAGGCAGGCACAGCGACAGAGGATGTGAATGGAGTCCTCGTCATCGTGTCCGCAAAACCTGCACCTTCTATTTCACTAAGGCCGATAGTGTTAAGGTGCTTGTTGAGATGTCCGTGACCTATCAGCAGTCCTTTTGACAATCGTTATGCTGTCATGACTTAGCGCAAGTATTGATCGAGTTGTGTTCGACCAAGGCCCTTCAATTGACAGCCTGGCTTGTCGCAGCCCAGTCCTGTTCGACCATTCTTCCTCTGATCTTTTCTTGATCCAGTTTTCAATAGACCTTGTTACATAACTAGGCGGAAGCCTGAGAACTGGTTCGGACCCGGTAAACTGTATACTTGAGCCTCTTTTAGCCAGTGCATCGGGTTCCTCATTTCCTGTTATGTTGTGATGACCCAGTACCCAGGTCAGTTTTACCTGGTTGTTCTGTCCCAATTGGGCCAGACCATTAATACACTCTAGGACCGCCCTGGAGGTGATCTTGTAGATCAAGGCATGTAAAGCCGCCTGACTGTCAGTGCATATCTGTATATGCTGATTAGAATATCTCCTTTTGAGATTTTTGTGAACACATGCAGAGCTATCAAACATTTCTGCTTGAAAGACTGTGGCATACTTTCCCAAGGAAAAGGATAGTCTAGCCATTGGGCGCACGTCTCGGACTCCCGCCCCTGAGCCTTGGTCTGTCTTGGACCCATACGTAAACCAGACAAGCCCATTCGAGACCTGAGGATCAGGATTTTCGAGCCAGGCGTCCCTGTCCGGTATCTCTACTGTGAAAGGTTTAAGAAAATAGTGTTAGAAAATCGCCAATAGTGCCCGAGTGTGGTGTTGCCAAATCTGCATTCTCCTCAGCCCCAAGGAAAATCTGCACAATCTGGCAACACCGCCTCAGGGGACGCCAGGGTCAGCCCCCCAAGGGCGAAGTCTTAAACCTCTATGCCTTCAAATAAGGGAGATAGGCCCTTTTGTCCATATTTCCTGGATATCACCACCGGCACTTATTGAATACCCCTTGTACAACTTGATTGTCAATTACTGATTAGACTGCCCTGGTATGTTGATTATTTGTGAGTACTCGATAGAAATTTCTATAAGGATCTAGAAGCCTAGTTCGCCTATATAAAGGCCACGGCATGCCGGCGAGGGAAGTCAGTCTTAATCAGACAGCGATCAACAGCGAAGAAGCAATACTGAAGTGAAATAACTGCAATTTTTTAATTGTTTCCGGTGTGCATTTAATTAGATATTGTACAGGAAGTGTTGTATTGTGTTTGAAGAGTTAAATAAAGATTCATTTATTGTTGTTAAAAGTCTCGCTTATCTTTAGAACCCCGGAACAAGTAACAATATTGTTTTGAATGATGTTGAAAAATATATGTTTTATTATTATTAAATGTTGTCTATTTACACTTATTTTTTGAAGATTATGCAGATATGTATATTACTCCTAAATGTAGATTGCATATTTCAGCTTGATTTATGACACGATTTCTAAAGAATTTCAAAGAACTTCTTTAAGAAGTTTTTTTGAAACTGACAAAATTAAAAACTATTTTAAGAGTTACTTCTATAACTACAAAGAATATACTTTTGTAATAGATTCATAAAATGGGTTGCAAGGATTAACCAAAAAATTTTTGATGTTGCAGATATGAAATTTCTAATTAATATGGCAGTAAAACAATATCCATGTTGCCATATTGTCTGCTTGGGCATCTATTGTGTTAAATCTCCGATCAAATATGTGTTAAAATCATAACATAACTCACTTTAATAATTTTCCAGGCTGGAGTTGCAATGGATGCTCACCTATTGCTGGGAAAATTACAATATGCTTGTGGTCAATATAGTGAAGCTTTAAAACATTTCAAGCAAGCTGATCTCCAAAATTTGTCTGAGAAAAAACTTCCACTGTAAGTTATATCAAATAGTAATTAGTTATAGATTATCCAGTCAGGGCATTGAAACTCAATAAATCAGTTGACGCAGGAAAACATGCAAACCCTTTATCCCTTCTAAAAAAAAATAAAACTTAAAAACGTAAACCATTAACACCCGGATTCATGAAAGGGACGTAAGGCGTTAGTCGGACTAACCAACTTTGCACCACCGACTACACCTTTTATTTTAACCCGCGCAACAAAGGCGGCAAATTTTTCGCGTAACCTTCGCTAGTCGGACTAACGTTAGGCCTCGTTGATGAATCCGTACGTAACACTTTTGCAGTCGTTATTTTACGAAAAACGAGCAACTGTGTCGTTGCAACATAGTAACCGCAACTTTTATTTTGATAATGAGAGAGTATACAGATCGTAACAGAATGTTTGATGCAGTAATTAATTATCTGGAAGATGGTGTTCATCAGTTTAAAATATTGTGGGTAGATGAGTAGGGACGTGATCTTTTAATCTGCGTCTTACCAGTTATCTTATGAGGGTTCTTGCCAGTTCATTGGGGTGGTGGTTGGTGTATTCTCTCTTCATATTTTTTCGAAAACTTGCTATTTTTCTTCTTATACAGTGATCTTCCTATGGAGAGCATTTCGGGAATAATAATTAATTGTGTGGTACATTTCAGGATGCGTTGGTTATAAAATAAATAACTTTTCACGGAAACCCTTCAAGGATTTCTACGTTGAAATTATCAGCGGTACCCCATAGTTATATTCTGTAACTCCTGATGGCTTTTAGTGTAGCTTAGTAATGTTGGCTAGAGAATATGCTGATAGTACCTCTATTAACCATATTTTAAATACAAATAAAGATTATGATTGAAAGCTTGCATTTTGTTTAAGAATGACGGAAGGAGTTGATCAATATTCTAACTTTGTATTAACATCAGTCCCGGCTATTCAATAAGTACATACGTACCCCATAATAATGCTGCTCAAGCCCCAACTAAATGTCAGTTCTAAACATATTTCATAGAGTTAAATTTTATTAATTAAATGCAATGAATTCAATATCATTTGACCCAGCCCGATCCTAATTTCAAAACATATATCTCTGTAAGAAGTAAGGATATGCGAGAGGAAATGTCAGTGTTAAGCTAAGCACGGTTCACTCCAATGGCAAATGCCTCCTACCTCGTTCACTGCTCAATCATTATCGGACTGATTCGAGGCCCCGTTTATCCACAACTCTTTATTCCCTGTAAGAATCTACAACGTCCGGCTGGCCTATGTGCACAGATCTGTGGTGCACAGGCACATGTTAAAGAGAATAAAAACATTTGTTAGGAGACCATGGTCTCGCAGTGTTTTCTATTGAGAAAGAGATTATTGAAATTATTCCAAATTTTAATGATTTTTCTTAGGAGATTCTTAATTGGGCATGTGCACTTAATTGGGCAATTTTTAAGTAAAATCAATTAAAAAAGGTAAAAGGTGTTTTTTTAAGGATGATAGAACTTTAAACTTTAAAAAATATTAAAGAAAATATTTTGTGATTAAAAAAGTAATATTATTTAAAAAAACAATCTATTACATTAAACATTTAAAAATTATTTGCGGCATGTGGCCACCTCGGCTGTCCGCAAGATAGCGTATTCTTTTGATCCAATTTTGGGTGACTTTTTCGAGCACTTCTGGTCGTATATCGTGAATAACACGAAAAATGTTGGCTTCTAAGGCTTCAATTGTTGCTGGTTTATCAGCATAAACTAATGACTTGACATAGCCCCACAGAAAATAATCTGCGGGCGTCATATCACAGGACCTGGGTGGGTAGTTAACTGGTCCATTTCTCGAAATTAATTTGTCACCAAACCTTGTTTGCAACCACACTTTCACGTACAGCAGTAATATTCCTTTCATTACGCACATTCTTTCGACGCATTGGTGTTTTCAAATTATGTAGAATGTAGAGAGTATGTGGTACGAAATCTATCCACAGTACGACGAACAAATAGCTCAGATGGACGATCATCTGGGCCATAAAATTCACACGAAGTCTTCTATGCGTTTGGCGAACCGACGAATGATTTTCAAAGTAAATTTGAGGAATTTGGTAGCGTTTTCAAGAGTGAATCCGTTCATGATGATTTGCCAAAGTATACTGAAAATAAATTTTATAAATAGTGTCAGATAACAGTTCAGTCTGATAGTAGTTATCATGTAAAGTTCTATCAAACCTAAAAAAACACCCTTTAGTTAATAGTTTAAAAGTTAAGTTGCAACAAAATTTCCACATGGTAGTACTCAATATTTATTTACCTATGTATTTATTTGAAAGCCTTGCAGACCTAAAATCGTAGACGAATATTGCAGTCTTCAATGGAAAAAGATGTCAAGGACCCATTAACATTTTATGGCATGGTAAAAAGACGACACCCCAATTTAGCATTGTTAGGTTTGAAATTATTATATACCTGCTTCATGTGCGCAATTAGAATGGGCATTTCCTAACTGGTCATATTTATGTGCCATACCATTTTAATTTGAGGAGCAAACTTGATTTTGATAGATCAAATAAACTTCTTTTTATATATCATTCATTAAAATTGGGGATAAAAACTATTCAGATGAATATTAGTATCTTCTCTTTAGTTTAGGTTTAGATAGAAATAAGAATATATACTTATTTGTTTTTATATTAAATATAAGTGTTTCACTTATTATCTTTATTGAAAAATTCAATAAATCCTGTTTATATTGATTTTTGTGTTTTTAAAATAATAAGGATATGTAATACAATCAAAATATTTTCTACATGCATATTATGTAGAAAAATGTTCCATTACTTTACAAGTAAATTACCCACGTAAAATACCTGTATTTTACACTGAATTTTATACTGACCCAACCCTGGTTGTCCTATTACTTCTTCACACTGCCCTTAGGAAGACAAAATAATTTTACTAGAACACTGTGTGTATGTATGCCCATGGTCTTCTAAATGTGCAACTTTCACAAGCTCAGGTTTTGTCATTATGTTCTGTGGTGTATAAATACTAAATATTAAAATTATAATTAGAGACGACTTTAAGAAATTATCTGGAGAATATAGACATATTATCTATGGGTGCATAGCACTAATTCTGTTTCAATACAAGTTTCTGAAGAAGTGAGGGAGTGTAGGGAAGTTTTCTTCAGAGAAAGCAAGTTTAGTCAAGAAGGATACTTTTACTTTACTTTTTTATTTTAGGCGAAGTTTACGCATTGTGGCTGAGTCGTATGCTATTAAAGGACTTTGTCTTCAGAAGGAAGGAATAGCCTCTAGCAAATTCAAAAAAGCTGAGAAAGAAGAAGAATTAATAAAATCTTTTGATTTAGCATCTGATTTAAGTCTGCTGTACATGCAAAAACTAGAAAAAGAACTATCTACCAACACACTTAATATAGGTAATAGTATAGACTAAATGTTAAGACTGCTCCAACTTGTGTTAAAAATTATGAACAATCTAAAACCCAGTCAAATTCAAACAATCGTTTAGTATATATCAGTCAATATGAGAGGGTGTCCTTCAATATGGTTGTCACATGAGTAGCAATGTCATTATTCTGTTTTGAGTTAGGGTTATGTGCTGTAATAATAATAAGTTTATAAACTGTACCTAGATGTTTATCAAAAAACAATACAAATTTCAAAATCTACTCATTTTCAATCAAACAGGCTGCTGTTTTAAAACAATATGGATTATTAATTCAGGTAGGCTGAACTATAAAACTAGTTAGTTAATTTAATTTATTAGATAATAAATACCTACATGAATATTTAAAATATGAATTATTCGAGACAGATATATACTATGCTATTTAAAAAAATGTGTCGACAGCGACTCTGGCACCATCTATCAGTTGTTAGAATTCCATTTATGGGTAGAAAGTAGCATTTTTAATACCATTCATTCTACATTTTGTGTAAGGTCGATATCTCAACTCGTTCAAAAGTTAATGGGGGGGGGTATTTTAGGGGTGGACTGTACCGGGATATCAAAAATTATCTTGGTCAAGGGTGGTTGTGGAATGTAAAATGTGTGTCTTACTTTAAATTTGAAATAATTATGTCACTGTCACACTGACATCATCAATAACCTACAAATTTCATACCTATTTATTTCAGTTGTAAAACAATAATGAACTACAAATTATGAAATAACGGTTTTAGTAACAAGAAAAACTAAATTACAGTAATTGTTGGAAATGTTCCCCGTTTTGTTGGATGCACAAGTTGATGCGCCTCCTCATGCTTTCATACGTTGACGAACGTCATTGACAACTTCTCTTGTATGAACTCTTGGTCTACCAGTACCTTTTTTATGAGTCACACAACCAGTTTCGTGAAACACTTCAACACAATTTGTAAGGCACACATAAAAATTGTCCGGTAATATATTGCCACGTTTGGGAAGTGCTCTCGTAAATTGTCCAAACACAAACGTTGACTGTATTGCCAATTTCCATTAACTAGCGCACCTGTTCGAAAATAGGCTTCAATCATGAAAATTTTGTGCTGTATGGTAAGAGGCATGATTCAAAAACTGGATTAGAAAATTTCAGCACAATGACTTGGCAGATTCTGACACAACAAAACATATTCAAAAATTTAAAGTAAGACACACGTTTTACATTCCACAACCACCCTTAACCAAGATAATTTTTGATATCCCGGTACATTAATCTTTCACATTAATGCCTGGTAGACATACTTCACATCTAGGTACATATGATAGTCAGTTGTCAACCGATCATTCCATATAAAACTTATATGTATATGCACAAGTCACAGTTTAATTAAAAATTGTTGGATATGTGCGGAGACCAACCCGCTAACTCTGGGTGTAGAGACATATACGTATGTATGTGTTAATATGTTAATCTCTTGAGTGAGTATGGATTTATATCAATGATAAATGATTATACTAGAATTTATAAACAATCAAAGTCATGTATAGATCATATATTTGTAAAGAGTGTTCAAGATGTAAATGAAACTAGTATACCACTTATTATAAAAACGAATATTACTGATCATTTTACAACAATTGCACAGTTAGTATTTGGCAAAGGAAAAATAAAAACTGAAAATCGAAACCAATTTAAAAAATTTCTTAACTTTAAAAATCTGCTTGATGACTTGAGGAGTACTTCATGGGATCCGGTTTATAACGTTGATAACTTAGAATCTGCAACAGATAAATTTATAGATATAGTGATGCAAAAAATTGAAAACTACTACGCTAGTATATGTAAAAAGAAATAAACGTAAAAGAAAACAATGGGTAACTGATGCACTTATTAACTCAATAAACAAAAAAAATGATATGTACCTGAAACTTCAAACTCACCTGGAAAATGATATCTTAAAAAATGAATACTTAAATTACAAGAAACAATTATCGGTACTAATTAAGAAAACGAAAAACGATTTTTATAGAAATAAATTCGAAAGGGAAAAAGATCCAAAGAAATTGTGGAATATAGTAAATGAAATAACAAAAAATAGCAACAAAACTTCCGTTATCAATTTAATTAAAAATGCAAATGGTGATCTGACTCAGAAACCTAAAGAAATAGTAGATGCTTTTAATAAAATCTATGCCAGTACAGGTCGTAATTTAGCAAATATGATTAAACTAAAAGATACCTACAACTTTCCTAAAAGTACAAATTTAAATTCTATGTTTTTAGCACCTACAGATCCCCTGGAAATACAAAATATTATTAGTGACTTAAAGCTTAAGAAAGCTGTAGGTATCGATGGCATAAGGGCAGAGGCTATCAAACCAATATCGAAATTCATAGCATATCCTTTAAGTTACATAATCAATGGTATTATTGAAACGGGGTATTGTCCATCTGCATTTAAAGTGTCTGTGATTGTACCAATTCATAAAAATGGAGATAAATATGAGGTAAAAAATTATAGACCTATTTCGCTGATCACCAACTTCACGAAAATCTTTGAGAAAGTAATTAAAAAAAGACTAGTTGCGTATATTCAGAAATATAATTTGATCTCAAACAGACAGTACGGTTTTCAGCAAAATGTGTCAACGCAAGATGCCATTTTAGCGTTGACTGATTATGTTTATAATTCATTGGATGAAGGTAACTCTACGCTGTGTCTTTTTATCGATTTGGCAAAGGCTTTTGACACCGTTAACCACGTACATTTACTGGAAGTATTAGAGAATATAGGAATGAGAAATACGGTGTTGCAGTTGTTCAAAAGTTATTTGTCCGATAGAAAACAGTGTGTAAAGATAGGAGATGTATACAATGAGCTAGAAAAAAATTGAATACGGTGTACCGCAAGGTACAGTACTAGGCCCATTACTCTTTATATTGTATGTAAATGACCTATTCGGTTTGGAGTGAAAAGGCGACATAATTAGTTACGCAGATGACACTGTTATTTTATATAAAGTTAATTCTTAGAATCAAGTAAAATTAATGATGACTACTGATTTACAGATTCTAAAAGACTGGTTTGATCATAAGCTATTGACAATAAATATGGAAAAAACTGTCTACCTACCGTTTGCTCTGACGCAGTTTACTTTACCACCATTCTCCGAAATATGTTTTAAAAATGGCGAAAAAACTTATACAATTAAATCGGCAAAAAAAGTGAAGTATTTAGGAATTTATCTAGATGAGCACCTAAAATGGGACAAGCACGTTAATTATATAATACAAAAACTAAGATGTATCCTTTATAAATACAAATACTTACGTAACATCCTCGATGTAAAATCTATGAAAACATTATATCATGCTTTAGTTGAGCCACATTTTTCTTATGGCATAATAGGATGGGGGGGAGTACTTAACTGTCACTTGCTTAGTCTTGAAGTTCTGCAAAAAAGGTTCTTGAAAATTATGTTAAATAAAGATCTGACATTTGCCTCAGATGAGTTGTACAGAGAAGCGAATATTTTTGATATCCGCCAGTTATTCTATATGTACATTAACCTATATCAACATAAAAATAAGAAAACGTTAAGATCAATTACGCCTAACTATGAGACAAGGACAAAATATACAAATTACATGTTACCTTTAAGACATCAAACCATCGGGCATGTTTGTATAAGATGATTGTGTATGTGTGTATATATATATGTGTATATGTGTGTATATATATGTGTATATGTATATATGAGTATATACACCTTGTGTTTTTGTTCTTTTTTATGTTCTCACGTACAAACTCAACTTAGAGTTTCTGTGAGGTATTTCTATGTTTATTTACTACGAGTATTCACATTCTGTAATTCTATTGTTTATAATTTATTGTTGTAAATAAACTTATTATTATTATTATTATTATTATTATTATTATTATTATTATGTATATAGAGGGTGCATTTCGAATCGCGCATTATGCACATTTTGCTTCCTACGTTCGTTCCAATTCACGCATTCTGCACGTCGTAGCATCCATAGCTCCTCCTACTTTTGGCTTCGTAGCACGCAGGAGCTGCATCTTGTACGAGGTGATGCGTTCATGCATTGCGTGCAACTTAACCTCATTTTTTCAACTTTCGAAGGGAAGGGAACTGATTCTGTGGTGTGGTGTTGCTAGTTTCAATCAATTTGTTTGCAAGAACAAGAATGCCCGAAATTTTGCAATAAATTTTGAAATAAATTATAAATTGTTCACAAAAGTAACTGTCAATGTGTCAAAAGCCGTTCCGAAATGCATGAGCGCATCACACGCATCTGCTAAACGGAACGCTTTTATGTGTCACTGCAGCAGATGCGTTTGATGTACGATTTGGAATGCACCCAGAGTGTATTTTAAGACCATGTCATAAATTAAGGAGGTGTTTTCTTAGGTTATTTTAAAGACTTAAGAAACCAAAGGTAAGATTACTGGTTTTTACGATAGATGGTGTTAAAGTTTTTAAAAACACCACATTTTTTCAATACCTCAAGCTACATATTGACAAAACTTAGTTTATTCAAATTCTCGAATGAATCTTGAATTAAAAAGTCCAGAAAACTGTGATTATAATAAATACTATATTTCAGGGGGAAGTCACTCTCCACAACCCCCTTCTGTGCAGAAAGCCTTAGGAGATGTTTTAGAACAGGCCCTTCAAGCTGCACCTATTATATTCTTACAGCAAGGAAAACCTGAGAAGTCTCTGGAAAGATACAGAAGCTCATTATGTGCCATCGAATCACAGAGTGTTCATAGTATTCGCTTGAAATTTATGTGTCAAATGGCTGAGTTATTGCTTCAGGGTTTAGTGGGAGAAAAATATAAAGCCCCTTTGAATTCCACACCAAAAAATTCACTTTGGAAACCGAAATATTATGCTTCTCTTAACCAGGTGTATTTAATCGTTATATTTATACAAAACAACATGCTGAAGTAGATTAAGTTTTTTAGTTTATTCCAAGGAATGAATGTGAAGAAACTCTTTTATTGTTACTAGTAGCAGAATCCATGGCTGTGAGAAATGCAGTTTTGTCACAATCTCCAGAGTTTAAGGAAATTAGATTAAGTGCATATCAAGATGCGACAACAGTGTACGACTTGCTAACAGTCGCTACTGTTAGATGGGGCCAAATTACACTTTTGCAAGAGGTAAGATTCATATTTAATATAGATATATTTTTTTATAATACATAAAACATTACAGAGAACTGTATTGAGATGATCTATTTAAACACAATGTTAACATAAACTTCTATATTGCAATTAAAATTGCAGGCAGAAATAATCGATGATAATAATATCATGGTAATATAAATTTAGATTAGTTTTTTAAAAGAATTGGTACCCAACTGAATTTCTAAACTAATAAAACTTTTTATTTTGTTTTTAGCAGTACTACAAGTGAAAATTTATAGTGTTAATTTTTCAAAAATTGTGACTGGGAAAATTCACGAAGCTTTGTCCCTTTAAGTATCAATTATTTACTGTGATGAATGTGTTTAACTAACCATCCAGATTTAACTAACCAATTATTTTCATAACATTTGATTTTGATAAAAAATGCATATATTTGCATATATTTTGTGTGCACAACATTAAGCAAATCAGATTTTGGTTATGTGTTATGGTTATCTTGCACCAATATTGACAAATAACTTACAAAATGGGGTAAATTGCCTAAAAAGGTGTCAAATTCAAGTTATGGGAAATTTTCCATTTTATAAAAATATCCCAGGAATTTTTCTAGCACTTTTAGAAAATAATTAATTTTAATTTACAAAAACAAAAATTTAAATATGTCTTTTTATAAATTTCAGTCATTAGAACGGGCTATGAAATTTTCATTTGAAGAACCTCATTTATGGAAGCAGCATGCTTTGAGTCTGATAGCTATCAATAATTATGAACATGCCTTATCTGTACTTAAAGAGGTTATAAGATTGGAACCAAATGATCCAAGTAATTGTCTACTAGCTGCCAAATTATGTTACGAACATCTTAATTTAGCAGTAGAAGGTAAGATTTGATGTTAACATAACTACCAATTTTTTAAAAGACCGGAAGGCCACAATGAATTGCCAATGAGATATGTTGTGTATTATGAAAGATATGTATTGGGTGACGTATTGGTATTTGTCATCCAGATTCAACTTCTGATCTAACTGGAAAGAGTCGCAGTTATTGAGGTATCTAAAATGCAAAAATAAGCCTCGCATTTGCTACAATTGAAATTTGTCTGTGTGTTATGGATGTTGTGAGGTCGCATAATAAGCTAAGGAATTTGCAATGAATCAGAAACACGAAAGTTGCCAACACTTTATTTTTAAATGGCAAATTGGGAATATTTTCATGTTCATTACAATTCTGATATCAGTGATGTGTCATAAAAGTTCTAAGGGGAGTATACAGACATAGTCAAACCAATTCTCCAAGTAAATAAAAAAAGGGAAGTTATATCAGCTCTTTATTTTTAAATGGCAACTTGCAAAATATTTTCATATTCACTATGAAATTCTGATGTCAGTAATATGTCATAAGACATTTGTTTCCTAAATGTGGCCGAAATAATTTGTGCTGAAAATATGAAAAACTGAAAAACATGTCACCTGGGTTATTTTCTTTTTTGATCATCTGTAGAATAGATACTGGACCTATAATTGTAAACAGTATTGGGTATGGTTTGTACCACCATGTGTCCAGTGAGCAAAATTACTGATAGAATATGAAAAATAACAAAATTTGCTTTCTTGGCAGTTTTGGTGTCCAAAATTTCATGAAAACAAACTATTTTACACTTTAAGCTTTAATTTGATATAAATAATGTCAAGACTTGTTAAATTATTGGTTAAAATTTATTGAAAGTAATGCCCAAGTACAGTGCCGCATCTAGAACCTTTGGGGCCCTAGGCCCACTTGAAATTACGGGCCTTTATCGGGGCCTTTGCCAGGAGGGGTGGGCCTTCAGAAATGTGCTGGTAAAGTGAAATATTTCAAATGAAAACTTAATATTATGTTTTGAAGATTAAACATAGGTACAATCGCATTTTTTATTTGCATAGGTAAAACAAAACATATTTTTAGGAAAATCTTACAGATTAAAACAAAATATTTATAAGAACATAGGTATTTTAAAAAATGCAGGTACATACAAAATAACAAAATACATTTGTAATACATAACAGAATAAATTTGCTCCTACTACTCTAGATTATTGGTATTCTCCTGGCTTTCATTTCCGCAAATTTTTCACCAGTAGAATCAAACGACAGTGTTTGTAGAATTGACTCATGCATCCAGGAATGCACACCGTTTACGTTTGTCGATTGTTGTTTGCGTGTTGTATTTGTGAGTTCGCTTTGCGCAGTATCAGTATTGTAATAGTACAATGAGAATAAAAGATAGATATTGCAGCTCTAAAATAATTATACGTATATTAAACAAGTAACTTGAAAAAATGATTAAATAAAACAAAAAAGTACCTATATAAATGATTTATGATACAGCGCAGCGGGCCCGCTTTTTTACGGGCCCTAGGCATGGGCCTAATGGGTGATGCGGCCCTGCCCAAGTTTTGTTGTATCATAAAAATTTGATAAGCTTGTGACAAAACTAAATTTTACGAAAACTAGGACTTAACAAATCTAAACATAATTCATATGAAATGTAATCTGAAGTGTTATACATTTTCTCATAGTGCAAACAAAAAATCATGTTTTCAATTAAAATTTATTCATAAAATTCAATAGTTAGGTATTTTTAATAAAGAACAACTGTAAAAAACATACCTATGGATCAAATGCAATGTCTGTGTTCTAGATAATTCATTTAGACTTTTGGAATGCTGACCTTTAAATTATGCTAACCAAATGTGACACTTCATCAAGGGGTAGTTTGATTCAGTCAAATCAAAAACTTCATGTATTTGAAGTTACCATACAGATTTTGGTCTCTTCAAGGTAATGGATAGTCATGAAATTATTTGAATATTGTAATAAGTGGTATTGTAAATGTTTTATAAATCATGAGATTTTGCTCTTGACTCACTTTTAGAAGACAGGAGTGGATTTTTAAGTCAAAATTTAGAGACAAATCCATAGTAAATTTTTATTAAATCTTATACCTATCGGTAATAATCGGACAGGATGACCATCTATATATGCAGTTTACCACCACGATCTTAGTCGACGAGCTTAGTCGATCACACTGCAATGTCGGCGGCTATGGAGGGTTAGTCTGCGTTTTTTAATGTGTAACCCCCTTCCGGACAGGCCTTAGCTTTAGATTTGGGGGTTTTCTAATTTATGTGGTGTTTTTAATTTAATTTAAAATATGATGGTGTGATTGTGTAAATTAAAGATTACTAACTAATGAAGTCAAAATGAATTCCCAGGAACAAATTTTAGTATGGAAGCTCGGGAGAAAGCATTAGCCTCATCTTCGGGTCTTCTTGGTAGATGTCATGTGTATATTGGGATCGGATATCATTTACAAGCAGAAGCATGCCAACTTAAAAAAGAGAAAGAAGCACTGAGGTGTCGTGCATTGGACAATTTTCGAAGGTATTCAAGCTTAAAACATTATTTATATTATCAATTGGAGATTGATAAGATAAATTAAAATTATGATTTTATTTTTCTAGTGCCGTCGAACTAGAACCAAATGACCATTTGTGTCGATATTTCTTGGGGCTACAATTGGCAATTATTAGCCACATTACAGAAGCGCAACAACATATAAGGATAGGTTTGGATCTCCATCCAGAGCATTCGTCATCATTACATTTATTGGTTTTGGTATTAACAGCAGAACGTCAACATAAATGTGCATTAACAGTGGTAGAGAATGCCTTGGAGGAATATCCAGACTGTTTAAATCTAATGTATGTCAAAGCATATTTAGAATTACATGAAAAAGGGGGTGAGGTAAGTAAGCATTTTAAAACAATATATATTCTGCCCAACAAAACAGAGAATTTGTTAAAATAATAGAAATAAGGGCGCTGTGGAGTATAACGTACTTTACGAATATTGTTGAATTTTCTTCGGAAATTATGTAGGTTGATTATATTGGGTTCATAATGTATATATTTTTATATTCATCTAACATCTCAACAGCAGTCACAATCTTTACAATTGTTGTACGTCTCTTTTTGATTGTGGTAGTTCAAGCTTTCAATATTTCACAAGCCTCTATTTTATTATTTATCTCCAACAGTTTTAATATTTGTTCATGGGTTCAATTTCTCATTTATCAATATTGACTATTAGGATTAAGCACTTGCTGAAGGTAAAAAGCTAAGAATGAGCATTATTAATGCATAGCAAACTAACATTGCTATGCATTAACAATAATTTCAATATTCTAGTGAATATTCTAGTGACTTGTCAAAAATAGCCACCATGAGTCAAGCAGCACGCTTAAATCTGTGTGTGAGGAAGAATAATAGTGCCTCCGAGTTTATTTACAAACATATATTTTAATTGCTAGTGGTAGGATATATTTTATAAATACATGAAAGTTCTTTTTACCTATATATTTTGTTAAATTTATATTTTTTATTAAGACAGACGAAAATTGACTGTCAAACTGATTGTGATTAATATTTCTGAAAATTCCAGCAAAAGATTCAATGTACTTAATATTATTTGAAGATAGAAGTCATTTTAGAGTTTCTAAAAATGAGGTACTCTTGGTAAATACCGCAAAAACTTTCTTTGTTTGAAAAATGGATCAGAAAAAAGTAGATAAGGGAAAAATAACTACTCCTGTGCATTTAGATTACTAAAAAGCTTGTGTTAATAAGTAAAAAGTTAATAACAAATTATCATTATCTATGTTGGATTTTTAGAGAGATCGATTAAGCTTATGCATAACTACTTGAATCGGAGTGTCCAGTTTGTAGAATCTTATTGGATGATTTTAGGATAATATACCGTCTGGAATTTAGTTTCAATCATAATCAATCTTTTCATACTTGTAACTAATTCCTTATTGAATACGGGTATATTGAAGTCACCCACAATTAGTATTTTGAAGCACTATTAGTTCAAGTACATTTATAATAGCTTCATGCATGTATTACTGCATGCTGGGGTAATATAAACACAACATAGAAATACATTTTTGTAAGGCAATTTTACCTTTATAAATAAACCTTCTACTGAACCGCCGAATAAGTTAAAATGTTCACTGTAAATGATATTTTTTATAGCTATCAGGAAACAATCACCACATTGTTTTATATAGGTTATGGTGCTTCTAGTGAGTGAATTCTCACTCGATATATATTTCCTATCATTGGTTTTATATTTGTGACACATTTCTGTTAAGCCAATAATAAATAACGTTTTCTTAATATTAACAAAAAAAATACTTACTCATGAAACTCTTTTCAATGCATGAGCGGTGAGATCGATAGACTTCTTTGCTTAACCTGTATAAAGGGCGCCACTGGTTTGATTTAATGTCACACAAACAAACCAGAAAAAACTTATATTTTTACTTTCAACAAAACCGTTACAAATAACAACTTTGCATTTATTATGTTAAGCATAGCATATAAATGAGCAACTATAGTATTGTAACGTTTGTCTAACCTCCAAACAGATTAAACCAGCTTGTTCGACAAAACAACACAAATCTTTATTGTCACTAGATACAAACTTCAACTCTTTTTCACAACTGTCAACACAAATTCCTTAGTTTGACGTTTTGGTTTAACGCGCTCACGCTTTCGACTAAAAACTTCCTCTCCTCTTGAAATCACGAGTATTTATATATTTTTCAAGCTTCTGGAATATTCTAGAGCCTCTTTTTGGATTCCGGAACATAATGGAACGATTCTATGACTTAAACGAAAATTCTAGATTAGAAACGTCAACCTAAAGATTTTACAAATGTTAATTTATAAACAATAAGAAATGAATTAACAAAACAGGCAGATTCACTAGCAAGGTAGGTGAGCTTCGGTAACACTGCTCCTCTCTCAGAACTGATCGTCTCGATCAGGTTACTCCATTACTTATATTCGTGTAAGAGATGTAAAACAAAATATTTTAGTACAAATACTAATCAGCTACGTTAAACTAATCAGAGATTAAGGAAATTTCCATATTAATAAACATGACCAATGTAAAAAAGTCTATAAATATAAGTACAAAAAGGAATAATCTTTCATGTATATTCAATGAAAACTTAGCTAAAGTTAGCGAAAAGGAATAGAGTTAATAACGTAAAAAAAACACTAGAAATTATTTAGTTTAACATCAGCAACTCAGTCAATATATATAATATAGTCAATGGTGGATGTTCGAGTTTACACAAAACATGATAATTGCACAAAGGCAATATTTTAGTAGGTAGTAGAGAGGAAATACTCGCTCCGAACAAAATCCGGGTTTATTAATCATATAATTTAACTATTTTCATCATTTTGAAATCTTGGCGTGATCACTTCTGTCAAATTCTCTCGCTCTCGCTTTCTTCCTCAGTTCTCGTTCTCTCCTACCTTTTTCGTTCTACTGTATCCACGCATCGCAAACACTCAGTTCTTTCTCGTATTAACTCGCACATCATTTTATATTAACATGCAACTTTACACATAACATAAGGAAATAACAATCGCTTAATCGTCATTACAAAAATACTAAAAACATTATGAAAATAGGTATATAGACTAAAAGCATAATTTGATATAAATATGTTTCATTTTAATATTCACACTTTGTATATTTTGGTATTACTTATATCTTTAGGCTATTTGATTTATGCGTTATGATTTTTTTCATGTTGCTTAAAATTACGTTAACACATTACTAAAAAATCTATTCACAAGAAGGTAGTTGTTAATTTAGCAACTAGGAGCAGAAAGTAAATACTGCAGACAAACTACCTGCACGTGCTACTTTTTAAGGTTATCTAGTTATTCACATTAAGATACACTTTAGTGGTACACTTTCTTATACTGCACCACAGCAAGAGTAGATGTGTCTGATTGTAGTAATAAAACTAAAAACTTAACAATTAATTTTCCAAAAACATCAAAATATACAGGTAATGTCAAATTAAGTATTCTATTACTTATGATTTTCTTAATGTTATTATTAGAGGTACAGTCAGTTAAGTTATAAAATATTCATAAAATCAACATGTTAAAACCAACAACCATTACATGTGCTTGATGAAACAGTTACATTATCTATAGATATATTTGACAATATAATAGATCACATTCCATTCTTATGAAAAATTATGTATTTTATGGCTGTTGCTTCTTTATTTGTTAAATTTTGTTGTGTTCAATGTTTTTAAAGCAATCAAATGGTTTTTATATTTACAGACGGCATTAGTTACAGCTAAGCAAATGTTGGAACTATGGAAAAATTTGTATGAGGGTCAGACAATTTCAGATATGCCAGAATGTGATAGAAAAAGTGACACAAGATCTGTTTTTCAGCTTTATACATCAGAAATGTCGGACAAAGATTCAAGTGGGTAATATATTTTCAAAATTGTGATCTAATATTAACATGAAATATTAATTTAAATAATAATAAATAACCACTTACTTACATTTCCTTATAATATGTCCTATTTAGTGTTTTTAATGTTTTTAATATATCTATTATAGTGTTTTGTTTTTTTTTTACAGGTGACATATTCCCAAAAGATTTTTAATGAATCTATATTCCTAACAAAATATGTTGTTCTATTTAAAAAAAAATATTATAATATTTATTAGGCATGGGCTCTTGGAAATTTTCCAAAATGGGAATATTTCGGGAAGAAATAAACATAACAACGGAAACTTTTTTGTAAACTTTCTAGGAATATTGCCGGCATAATTGCGGTGGCAATTATGCTGGCACAAGTTGTTTTATATATATTAAAGAATTCAATGAGAAAGAAAACTTTTATGATCGCATATCTGCATCATAAAAATTGTATATTTTGCGTTTGACTCAAATGCCGCAATATTGTGTCTATAGTGTCCGCTCTTACGAAACTGAACTCAAATATAGGGATATCTTGTACCCATCAAAAAATTATTTTGGGGATAAGTCACCTTTAAAATAATTAAAATCAGAATTGTTCAAAATGGGGATTCCACGTGTAGTAGTAAGACAAACTTTTTAAAGTTTGCTCCAAAAAATCACATAACGAGCCAAAAACTGCCTAGAATATTAAAAAAAAAAAAAAAATGGTTATGTGAAAAGTCTCAATTAAGTTTTTTATTTTGCTATATTTTTTTATTTAAATTCATTCAAATATAATTTATATTAAAATATTTCATTTGCGTCAAACCGTCTTAAACCAATATTAACAAATTCTAGTTGATTTATTGAATATTGGCTTTTATTATATTTTGTATATTGGTTTTTTGGAGTAAACTTACAAAGATTACCTTGATTGCTATTGCTACATTTAGAACATTTTCTTCAACTTTTTATTTCATTTTATAGTTATAATGAATCATACTGGTATGCCACAAATAAGTTAGATATAGTTACCTATACAATGAAACTGATGATACCGGGATATCAAAAATTATCTTGGTCAAGGGTGGTTGTGGAATGCAAAACGTGTGTCTTACTTTAAATTTGAAATAATTATGTCACTGCCACACTGACATCATCAATAACCTACAAATTTCATACCTATTTATTTCAGTTGTAAAACAATTATGAAATAACGGTTTTAGTAGTAAGAAAAACTAAATTACAGTAATTGTTGGAAATGTCCCCCGTTTTGTTCGATGCACAAGTTGACGCGCCTCCTCATGCTGTGAAAAGCGTTTTGCAGCATTTCTGGCGTTATGGTTGCACATTGCTGAACAATTCATTGTTGCAGTTCTTGAAAATTATTTACCGGAGTTGCGAAAATCTTGTTTTTTAAGTAAGGAAATATAAAATAGTCCATAATTGTCAAACAAGGTGATCTCGGAGGAAACTCAACTTCTGTATGCAAACTTATCAGCCGGTCATCAAAAAACTCGCGGAGGAAAGCAATATTTTCTCGTGTAGTATGTGCTGTTGCACCGTCATGCTGGAAATAACCGTACCGAAGTTCATCATCGTTTAACTGTTGCACAAATTCAGCCAAAAAGTTGTGTCTGTACCTTTCTGCGTTGACGGTGAAATCGAAAAAAATTGGCCCAATTATTCTTCTGCGAGAAACTGCCATCCAAACACCAATTTTTTGAGCATGTAGTGGCGATTCAGTAAAAACATGAGGGTTATCATTGCTCCACATTCGCATATTTTGAGAATTGATGTATCCCGAAAGGTGGAACCACGCTTCGTCAGAAAAAAAAGTTAAGTCCAGAAGATCGTCATTCATTAAATTATTGACAAACCAATGGCAGTAAGCAAGGCGTCTGGGGTGGTCTGCGGGCAGAAGAGCTTGATGTGCTTGCATCTTATATGGATGCATGTTCAAGTCTTTCTTTAAAATCTTATGACATGTTCCATAAGAAAGTCCAATTTCCTGAGAAAGACGTTTCAAAGGTTTTGCAGGCTCCTCTTCCATACGTTGACGAACGTCATTGACAACTTCTTCTGTATGAACTCTTGGTCTACCAGCACCTTTTTTATGAGTCACACAACCAGTTTCGCGAAACACTTCAACACAATTTGTAAGGCATGCATAAAAATTGTCCGGTAATATTGCCACGTTTGGGAAGTGCTCTCGAAAATTGTCCAAACACAAACGTTAACTGTATTGCCAATTTCCATTAACTAACGCACCCGTTTGAAAATAGACTTCAATCATGAAAATTTTGTGCTGTTTGGTAAGAGGCATGATTCAAAAACTGGATTAGAAAATTTCAGCACAATGATTTGACAGATTCTGACACAACAAAACATATTCAAAAATTTAAAGTAAGACACACGTTTTACATTCCACAACCACCCTTGACCAAGATAATTTTTGATATCCCGGTACTTAACTTCTTTCAAGGTTCTCTACAATTGCATAACACAGCAGCTTCCAGGGTGGAACAAGCTCTTAGCGAAGTAGCTAGCTCGATGAGTAGCTTTAGTCCACGTCCTGGTCCCCAGAGAGCTTGGATGTTACAAGTAGAAATTTGGCTGTTACTTGCTGAACTTTATTTAGCTCTAGATCAACCAACTGACGTGCAGATGTGTATTCAAGAAGCAACCCAAATTTATCCACTGAGTCACCATATCATGCATATGGTATGTACATAAACGTATTTTTGTTAATTTTGACATTTAACTAGATATTTTTTTTTAGTATCTGGAACTAAACTGTCATTCCCAGTTTTTCTATTTTTGAGTTAGAGCAAAATTAAGAAAATTGATTTCAGCTTTTACATACTGTATAGAGTTTAGTTGAAAACTTATTTAAAATAAAAAAGCTCTTCTAAGTTAGTTTTAAGCACGTAGGTACAGAGAGGTTAAAAAATTTTCAATCATAAAAGAGTGAATACCAGCCCAATTTACCATTTCCCATATGTAGCACACGCCCTCGTGCGATAGAAATTTGTACATAAAATTAAATCAGATTATGTCAAAACTTGAAACATTCTTAACATTTTAAATTTTCATTACGAATTCTTAAATTTATGTAATTTTATTGCACCACGATGATAGTGTACTTCCATCAATACTAACTCCTACAGCAATTTTATTTAGGAATGTGTTCATTATGGAGTTTGAATGAAAAGTGTTCAGTAATACTTGCACCTTTATTGGTTTTATGCAATTCTAAAAACTAAAAGACAGCAAACAAACGTGCTCTTCCAAAATATCTCTCTATCATCGATACCTTCTAACTGAAAATTACCTTTAACCTGCAGTTAGAATGTCATTTGTTAAATGTTAAGAAAGCCCTTCACTGAAGGTGGAAATGTCCATTTTAATTAAAAAATAGACAATGTAACGTCTACAGCAACTTAAAAAAAATTTTTCATTGAGTAGAATCAACATGTGTCATCTGCAGTTTTACCAATTTGTTTGAATTAGATCTTAGAGGGTGCCCTTGTTAATAGCCTTAATGGCATTTTGCTGACTTATAATGGAGTGATGAGATGCTACCTCTTGTAATGAATCATGAATATTTTATTTTTATTTACTTTTCCGCTTTTCCGCCTTATCCTCCTCCCATCTCTTCAATAGTGTGACTGACATGACAGTTATTATTTCACTGCAACTATAGATTTAGATATACTCTAGCTTTATAGTATTATCATAAATGGAACTTTACAGAAAGGGTTGTATCATATGCATAAAGAAGAATGGCCAGAAGCTAAACTCTGCTTCCAAAATGCAGTGGCTATAAATCCCCAGCATGTTAAATCTTTACAGCAGTTGGGTTTGGTTTACCACTACTTAGGACTTCAAGGTTTGGCAGAAACTACATTAAGAGAAGCTGCCAAAATTGAACCCAAAAATCATATTACTTGGTAAGTTTATTAAGTTCTTGAAAAGAACATACTTTTATCATTTATTTAAAAAGTAGTGTATCCAATCTCTGGTAAAAAATTCGAATGACATTCACATAATATCAATCCTATGAGGAAGCTGGAGGTGGTCCTGTTTACAACTAAACAGGGCAGATCTAGACCAGCAAAGTCGATAAATTACGAAAAATTCCCCCAGGCCAGGATGTTGTATAACCCGTGTTTATGGCTGAATGGCACCAGGTGATAGGTGTCCACCCCTCATGGGCCCATAGAAATACAGAGCAATCTTCCAAAGTATGCTTGTCTTGCCACGGTACTGCGGGCTATGCTGTGATGGACTTGAAAAATCTTGGGTATTGGGATCAATCCAACCTTCTATTGGGGGTTATAATGGAACATGAACATAGTAAATCGAATCTGTTATAATAATAACATGTACGTTATCACTAGGCACCAGCCACTAGGAATCCGTATACCTTAACAACAACAAAAGCACCACGCTCATCTACTTAAGAGCAGTGTATATTTTGAAACTGCCTTAAGTACTGTGCTAAACTGGCAGAAAATTAATTTTTAGTAGAAGAGAGCTAACCAATTCTCCTCTGTGCCAGTGGGAAGGAGCAAACGCTCCTGATTAGATGGTTTGTTGGATCTAAGAGTGAAGGAAACTGATAAAATGAATATACCAAACTTTCTTTGAAGGCTGAGACAGAGGGAATTAGGGTTGGAATTATCCACTCTGAATACCTTGAGCAACTACCTAATGGGAACTCTGTACAGGGTGATAATATCGACTGCAACTACAAGGGGTTAATTCACCCTAAATCAAAGTCTAATGCCCAAAAACTGTTGATTTATGACTCGAAAACAACGTAAGCCAAACTATATTGTGCGGGTTCTGTACTCTGTACTGGTCGGTTGTACTCTCTAGTCTTCTTTTCCTGCCCTGCTTGGATTTATTAGGCTGTTCTACTACGGAAGGATACGTGATGATTTAGTCCATTATGATGGAATCCAAAGAGGTGTCCGCATATTCGCTAACATACACCTATATGTGGTCAGTGGTATTAATGAAGTGGCTGACTCGTCAGGGTCGCTGCTATCTCTGAATTTATCGGATTAAAACCGGTGCTTGGCATATTTTTAAGTACTCTTAACCTAGGCTGAGTGGAAAATCCTCCAGTACTGGCAAAAACAACCCAGATTAGTTAATCCCAAGGAGTTCATAACGAATCCTTCGGCAACAAAAACTAAAAAAACTTGGTTATTCTTACATCTCTGAACTTTAGGAAGGTCTGGTTGTTGGTCCACTCACCTTTGAACCTAATCTAGCCTACTTGTACCTACAAGTACCTATATGCATGTATGTCATTTGAATTTATTACCAAATTTTATGTATTTTATTTGTGAATATACATAAATAATGTCTAAGTATACATTCTTAGGTATAACTTGGGTAAAGTGTTGGAAGCTCTAAAAGAATATGAAAAAGCCAGCAACGCTATGGCCACTGCCTTAATGGAAGAGAAAAATAATCCAATTCTTCCATTTAACTCAGTTCCCTTATGTTTCGAATAAATGATGGATAGTTAGTAGTTAATTTGATAATGTTGATTTTAAGAGTCTCTAAATGTTGTGTTTATAAGAATTTATTATGAGAGTTGTTATCATGTTTCATTATTAACATCTTAAATGGTTACTTGTATTATTTGAAGAGTGCATTTACTTTAATAACATTCCAGGAAAGCCCTGTTTCTCTTGTATGAGAAAAACTATAAATTGTAATGGATTACAGTCTACAATATATAAAACAATAATAGCAATATCATTTTTTTTTTATTTTAAGCAAGATTTAGTGAAAGTATTAATTATATATATATTATATTATTATTACAAAGAAGTTGCATGCTTTGTGTAAGTTAAGTATACCATGCAGACTCAAAAAAGTTTGAAAATATAAAAATTATTTCATTTAAGATTCGAAAAATAACTAGAGCAACATTAATAAGGACCAATGGATCACGGAGCAGAATAGAGTTAGTTTTGATTCTCATAGGAATACTCGCTTATTCCGCTCGCTCATTTTTCGCATATTCTCTAAACTTCCACGCGCAACTTGTAGTTACGGAACATTAATTATTGTGTGTCGTGACATACATATATGATGTATATAATCTACAGTCCACTAAGTTCACTAGTACTTGGAACTGCAAGACCATTCAAGACATTTCTGGCTAACCATAGGCTTACCACCAGCCACGCCACAGCAAGGGTAAGTTGCACCAAGTAGCACGTCATTACCCAACACTGTCTATTTTTTTTTATTTTCGCATTATTTTCCTGTTACACTATTTTTAGAATTTTAGCTCTAATTAAAAATCTACTACAACACTGCTCTATTTATGTAAATTATGTAATTTTTCCAAAATATAAATAATATATGGAAGTACTGGTAAGTCAATTCTATAAAAAATATGTTTATTTAAAAAATATATATAAAACAACAATATATACAGTGATAATCTCTACAAATACATACAAAGCACCATCATATTTGTTTAATATTTATATTATTACACAATAAACAGTAAGTAAGAGGAAGTATATTGTTTTAAGTCTAAAGGAAGCATACAAAAAATATGGTTGCACTATTACAAAAAACTTATAATGCTGTAAATCTGACATATGTGAATAGTTCCTGTATTACACTTATATTGCCACTAAAATAATGCAAATGTACTTCTGTTTATATACTAGCCTTACAGTAAAATATATAAAACTAAATCAAATTTGTACATTAATTCAACCACCAGTATGAAATTTCAGTGTATTTGATGAATTATATTATTTGAAAGTAAAGGGATGTTTAAAATCTAGGTTCTTGTTTCTAGTTTTATTTGTTCTTTATTAGAATAGGATGTTTATCAGTTATTCATAAATTTAGGTAATACCTACTACATTTCACCTTTTACAGGAATCATTTATAAAGTTGAGAGATTTGCGACACTTAAGAGTATGTACAATGGCAACCTGGAAATTCAAACGACTCCAGGTGACAAAAATTTTTCAACTGTTTTTAAGTGGGTTTGTAAGGGGCAGCTCGATAAGTTTGCACTTTCACCAAGTTTTAAGGCACACAAATAAAATATTTATCAATTTTCGGCAACCTGAAAACAGTTATTCTCTCGGAGGAATAAGTAAACATATTCCTCTGAGGGTATTCTGCTTATTTCACTTTTCATTCAAATAAAATAAGACTATTTTTGGTCATAATCAAATTCCAGATACAGTTACGTACAAAAACAAAACTGCAGTCTGCAACTGCTGAGCTCGTTGAAGTTGTTAATTTAGCCTTCTACCAATTATAAGGATATAAAGATAATTCCTCTCTGCTTTCTTGGGGATATGTCATCAATTAAATAAACATTATATTTATTTGTCACTGTCGCAGTTTATTGCATTGGTTTATTTTGAAACCTTAGTCAAAGGGATAGATGGGATCTATTTGTCTAAATAAATGGAAACATTATAAATAAATACAATTAATGTTCATATAATTGGTGACAGGTCTCCAAGAAAATAATGATGAGAAATTATGTTCACATATCATCAGGAAAGAAACTTCATTTATTTACTTTACTTAGTAAGCATATAAATAGAAGTATTTTTTAAGGTTTGGTAGGTAGTTTTGAAATTGTTACCAAGCCACATGTTAACCCTGCAATGGTTGTGATACCCTGATGTCACAAGTTTCATCTTAATTTAAAAACCACTATGTTACACTTAAACGACCGCTGCAGGGTTAAAAGCAGCTAGACTATTTTTGCATTATGGGCCAGCACTCTGACAAAAGACTTATGACTTTGGGTTAGAAAACGTGTCATCACCTGAAGTTGTTTGACAAGAACACGACTAATGAAAATAATATTATGTAACAAGCCCTAAAATGGGTAATTTATCCAATGATACAGGCACATTAACATGAGAAGATCATAATTTCCTTCTTGGAAATCATTTGAAAAAAAAACCAAATATTTTCAATTGCATTTAAAACCAAACAAAATTATTAAAAGTGAAAAGTATAAGTTTATAATGTCATCTCACAACTATAAGTTGCAGTATTGTGGAGCATCTTGTGAACACAGGCAATAATAACTGATAAGTCAAAATAATTTCTGACTTATTAGGGATTGAACCTCAACTCAACTACCATCTTATTTACGGTAAGTAATATTGCACAGACATAATCACACTATATTTATTTTATTGTACTATTTAACGTCAGGTATTTTCCAAATGAGGCAAAATGGTGTAAGCAGCACTCGATTTTATGTGCTCAATCAAATCAAGTAATCCTCCACACTCGAACCAAAATACAACAAAATTATATTTTTCTTAATACACTGTTCTTATTTTTTTAATTGACTACGGCAGTTAAAAAACAGTTAATAGTCTGTGTTGGTGCAATAAACAACATATATGTTTGTGAAACATTTTAAACAAAATTGGGATATTACACGTATAACATTATCTATTGCACTAATATAGTTTATACAGGTTTAAAAGTTGACAAACAACCAACATAATATTTTACTACCTAAAAGGAATATCAGATATTGACAAACATTTTTACATTTTTAATATTATAATTGACACATAGCACATATAAACAGGAAATATAGAAAATAGAAAATCTTCGAACATGTTCTAATTTTTTGAAAGCTTTTCTCTTCAAAACTGAAGAGAAAATTGTTTGACTAGGAAAAATTTTATTTCACATTTGTTTATTAATATATAACGCATTGCAATCTATTCACGCCAATTGAAATGTTCACAATATTGATAGAATTCATTTTTCTCATAATTTTTTTTATCTGTAAGCTTACATGTAGTTCTTCCGTATCCACTCATTATTTGTCATTATGTGAATATGTTCCAGCATTAATCATGTGCTACAAATAAAATGTCTAAAAGAAAACAAGTGATACGTTGTTCTCGGCTCTCTAAAATGACCAAAATTTAACTAAGAAAGTACCTATTTAAATATCACTTGTCATTATTTATTTTACTAAATAATATCTAATTGTAAATTACTTCAAGCACTGGAGATTAACCCGGAAGTACATATTTTACTCTTAAACGAACAGAAAACAGTATTATATATCTGGAAAACAAATGTGAAATATAAATTGAGAATGATTTGATTCAGTCCGAATTATATGAACATTTGGTTTCAAACTTGTGAATACAATCTGTTTCCCATTCCTACTTTTTTTGTTATATACATCCCATAATCTTATACGATCTAAGCACAACTTATTACGAGTGAATACGAAGCAACGACATAGGTAAATAAATTCTTTTAATGTTGTCAATACTTGTACTGATGTGAATACATACTACAATGACCATGTGTTATATATTGAAAATTAAATGTTTATTTAATTCGAATTAAACTTCCTCAAGGTAAGTTATTTAATCCATCAATAATTGAGCATATAATTTGATCACATATCTGATCTGATTCTGACTGATACAAAAAACAGGCCCCTCAAAATGTTTTCCTAGTCCATTTGAGACACTTCATATTTTACTGTTAAGATTATTTTTAATCATTTATTATATGAATGGGAATAAAATAATATTGTACTCTCAAAACAGGTAGTAAGAGGTATGTCAAACTGACAACAAAAGAAACTGTTTTATATTCAATTTTTTCCAATAAAAGTTGTCCGTTATGCACCACAGGTGTAAAGTGTTTTTTGTACAACTACAACTATCATAAAAAGTGACGTGTTATTCATAGCTGCCTTGAGTTCCAAAAGTTAACGTTTATAAGGAAGTTAAATGAATTAAGAAATTTTCACCACTAATAGCATTAAATATAGTTTGTAACCATAACGGCACTTAGTTACGATTTCACAACATAGACGATGCTTGTTTAAAAATTCAATAAAAATCAAAAATTAATTAACTGTCAAAAATGTCAAAGCCTACGATTTCGATGTTTTCTTATCAAAGGACAGTTGTACAAAAAACGTTGTATGATATTTATGTTAAAAGTAATTTAATTTTGTTCGTGGATTTGATGAACTCGCTACACTCATTTCTCCATTAACAAAATAAAAGGTCACTTTTAACACTCGTATCATAAATAGCGTTTAGTCCCTCGCATGAGTGTTTTCCACACTGTGCTTAGGAAACATCACTTTTCTTCTTTGGTGCATAAATAACTATTATTTTTAGATTGTAACTTATTTCACTTCCCTTTAAAATTAATTTGTTATATAATTCGTAAATTTTATTATTTGTTTCGGCACTTATGGTCACTTACGAGGACTTATACCTATTTATGTCATTCAATACCCACATCACAAATAATTTTATTCATACTGATAAATGGTAAAATTTTCCAAAGTGGACTATTTTTTAATTAAGAAAATAACCTATCAACTACATCAAATTTTGTGGATATATTTCTGAATGGATTCAGACATCGGCTGAGACTGTTGTCTGATTTCAGAAACTGGTCAAGTTTCAATGGTCAATCTTATAATTTTGAAGTATAATCTCCCTCTAGCCATAATCTGATAATAGATTTTTAGTCTGGATCGTTAAGAAGAATGATTATTTCTATGGTGTGATTTTTTATTGCTTCATACTATCGGTACACATACTTAAAATTTTTCGGTTGCTCTTAATGGTCAAAGATTCTTAAAATAAAAGCAGACTAAGACCAAATGTAAATTCTGAGGGCGGAAGTACTTATATTCTAAATTGTTTAAACTGCACTGAACTTAAATCCAATTTAATAATCAGCAGGCTTATAAAGCTACTAATAAACGGTTCATTACCCAAAATGTTATTAACTATATACTTTGATTGATAAGTATTTATATTTGTCACAAGTCTAATAGGGATGGCCTTGAAATACTGGGCCTGTTATTTTCTAACAGTACGAGCTGACTGTTCCTTGGAACAGTTACTGATCAGAAATTGTAACAGATATCAAATACATTAAAACGGTTGAAGTCACACTCATCGATCGAGGACAACTTCGTTGGCTGTTAACAGCATGCAGCCCATTTTACCAGGCATGAGTTAAACCAGTATTTTTAAGTAACAGTTCAAACAAGCCCTCTGCCAATCAAGGACTTTCCCTCGCTGTTGCTGTTATTCGCTGCTTTGTTAATGTGGACAGTAAATTGTAGGTTTTATCATTAAATTTATCCATTGGATCTGTGACAAGTTAAACATTATACAGTTATATAATGTCTCTAACTTATTTGTGGTGCGTTTTCATAGCACACAATTGGTGGTGTAATTCTTTTGGAATTACACCACCTGTAAAATAACAAAAAGCAAAAAACCAGAAGTATACAAATTAAATATTCAAGTGCAGTATTTGGGCAAACTTCTAAAGTTTGCCCCATAAAAACAACTGTATAATGTGTAATAAAATAATATTTGATAGATTAACTAAATTTCATCAGTGGTTTTTGAGTTTTATACAAAATTCTATAATATTATATGTCATATTTTAAAATATGTCTAAATAAAATAGTTATTATAATAAAATTTAAAAGAAATTAAACACTTAATTAGGCTCTTTTCTAAATGTTCCAAGTTGATCATCAACTCTTCGTCGGTAGAATCTTTGTACGATAAGAACTCTTTGTATGAAAAGAAGTACTTTTTGTCAGATTAACATTTTTAGGTAGAATCTTTGTATGAAAAGAAGTACTTTTTGTCAGATTGATATTTTTAGTAAAAATGTCAATCTGACAAAAAATACTTCATTTCATACAAAGAGTTTTTATTGTACAAATATTCTACCTAAAAATATCAATCTGACAAAAAGTACTTCTTTTCATACAAAGAGTTCTTATCGCAAAAACATTCTACCGACGAAAAGTTGAGGATCAACTCGAAACGTTTAGAAAAAAGCTAATTAAGTGTTTAATTTTAAATTTTATATATAATAACTATTTTATTTAGACATATTTTAGAATATGACATAATATTACAGAATTTTGTATAAAACTGAAAAGCCACTGATCAAATTTAGTTAATCTATCAAATATTATTTTATCACACATTATACAGTGGTTTTTTGGGGCAAACTTTAAAGTTTGCCTTGATATAACACTTTGAATATTTAATTTGTATACTTCTGGTTTTTGCTTTATTTTATTTTACAGGTGGTGTAATCCCAAAAGAAGCTATGAATCATTATAGTTATACATATACTGCCATGGTATCAAGCACGGACCAGTATTGCAATTGTGTAGTTGACGTGAAAGTTCCCGTATCTTTGACGCTATTATACATTAGGGGCAGTTAGGTATCATTGTATGAGTGGAACAGGTTGGAACTGTTATATAAAGATACTCATTCAGCTCATGTCTAATTATTAATGTTTTCCCCATTTTTCTCCCAGCTTTCCAACCTATCACCTAACAAAATTTAAGAATCCATGAATTTTATAAATTATTTCAACCAAATAATGTTAAGGAAAAGTAGATGGATTGCAATATTCCTCAGGAAATTCTTCATAATTACAAAAAATATAAATGATCTATATAAAAAATGCTGGAAATTATGAAATGATTTTTGATGGACATGCTTTTTGTAGCAATCAGTCTATTTTAATATTCATCTTTTAATCATTAGTGGAGCTTCAGTAGAAGGGATCATATCATCACCACTTTTAAAACTTAATGGGTGATGTTTAAGTAATGAGGGATCTAATGGTACAGCAGGCGGTGTGCTCTCTGTATGTAACGTAGGTGAGGCAGTAACAAGTTCAAATTTATCATCAATTTTCAGCATGATATTCGCATGCTTTTGATTGTTGTTATTGAATTTGTTTGGCCTAGAATGAGGTAGGGCATACTTTAATTTGTTCCAGAACCAAGGATCGCCCCATTCCACGTATGTGTTAGTTTTAAGATAAGATTTTAGGTCATTATCCAAGTTTTCTTCATTAAAATTTCCATACTTTACTACAATTACTCTAGCTCGACCATCGTGAATTGCTTGCGTATGAGCAGTCCTAAATTCCATTTTCCCCCATACACTTTCAAGAAAACTTTCCGAGAGAACTACTAAAGTCCTTCTCGAGTCGAGTACAGAATTAATAAGTTGATCGGCTATGAATTCTCCAGGTGTAAAATCCCTAATATGAATGCAAACTTTAAAAGGATTTGGTTCTTGCTCCAATACAGGTAACAAATTTTGTAAGACAAAATCTTCATCTTTGTGGGAGTAACTTATGAATACATCGTATGTTTTGTCCTTATCAAGCTCTTCTTCAGTAACGAACCACAGGCACAAATTTTTTGCATATAACCACACTTTGATTTGTTCTTGGTAGTTGAAATATAGAGCTAAGGCTGTAGCTGTTATAAATAGGATTACCAAAATAGGCATAACTATAGCAATAATAATTGTTAGGTGTGATTTACAGAGTTCCTTTCGGTCTACTAATCGTTCTTTATTATCCTCACATATGACATCGGTAAATTTAACCTGGAAACAAAAAATATCCGTTATTACAAATATTATGGACAAAAATAAAGAACATGTGTAGGATATGATACTAAATTCAAAACTAACTTAAAGAAACAAACAAAAAGATTAAATATCTATTAATTGCAATCTTATAACTAAAGAACAGGTTTAGGTATCACAGTAATTTCAAATTATCATCACTTTACTACCTATATATCCATTAGAATAATACCATCTTACACCCAACGGAATTTTTTTTAATAAATAAATTTTAACAAGTTGTGACTGACTATGGCAGACGATCATGTTTAGTACTGGCAGGAAGTGGCAGATAAACATATTTCTTCATAAGCATAAAAAGTAGAAATTGAAATTATATATAAGGTACCTATTTAATAACTTGTCCTTAACTTATAATATGAGTAATACGAGGTAATATGAGATAATAATTTATAATTTGTAATACGAGTATATGAGGTCCATATACAGATTAATTTAAACACATCAATGCGGAATTATTTTTTGATAAACAAAAAAGAGTTAAACTGAAGAAGACAAATTTAAGTTAATTTCTCTCTTATTACCACAATAAAAAATTCAGTTAAATACTGATTGTGCCTACCTGATTATATAATCAGGTGATGCAAATCGAAGAATCATAAAAACATTAACCTTAAGACATTAACATTGGTTGATATTTGAGTATCCCCTATTTAATGAGGTTTTCCAGGTTTCCCTCATTTCAGCACTGAATGGTGGTTCGGGCTTACCAAATTTAATTGTTCCTGAGGCGCAAATAATATAATAATAATATGCCCATCTCCCACACAAGTCTCATACTTTCGGGCTAATCCTTGTGATTGTAGAGGTACTATTACTATATTATATTACATCATGCAGCAGCAAAGAGGTACATTTACTTTAAAAACATTTTGAATGTTAAGATTCAGATTAAGAATCAGGTTAAGATTAAGAATGTTTCATTAAAAAAGAGTTTTTGGTACAGCCCATAGGTACATTTTTCAAGTAATCAAGATTTTGAAATCTAATTAAATTTTACAGGAAAATCACAGTATGGCATTTAAACAAAAAAAAAAAAATTGAGAATTAAAACGGGATTGCATGTTTTACGTGGACCACACTTTACAATGTCGAAGGTCTTCACTACATTAAAGTTTTCCATAAAAAAATATAAATAACATAATAATAATATACATAAATAGTGCTAAGAACTACAGATTTATGAAGATGAAATGTTACCTTTGTAAAATGACTCCTTAAGTAGTTTTGCAAGGGAGTTGCTGAACATCCACAGCTCCATGGATTTCCATCAAGAGTCAAATTTTTTAAAGTTGCTGATTGATTTAAACTATCCAATATTTTAGAATCTATATATTTCAGTTGATTGCCATTTAGATTTAATATCTGAAAATTAATTTAAAATTATAAGCTGTCTAAATCATTTATTTATTTTTGAAAGTTGTGTTACTGGGATATAACAAAAAAAGCCTAGCAAAACCTAAATTACACACTACAAACAATAAATATGTAAAATAATCACAGTAAAAAATAAGAAAAGTCTGATTTTAATTAGAATTAATAATTTTAGACATATTTCGTATTAAAGTATTACAATAATACTTAAATATACTCATTTATTAGTTAGTTGCTAGTATGGTGATCCTTCAAGCCAAGTGTTCGACTTTTAAAATCCAACTGCAATCTAACATACAGCCTTTATTCGTAGCATTAATTCACATATACTTGTTATCAGTCCATCAGATTTTAGAAATATTATATTAACATGAATTCTTGAAACAATTATAAACATAACCATGTACTGAATATCACAAGTTGAATTTATTAATTTTTTACGTTTTCATATAATTATCACAATTTTAAAATCCAATGTTCCAAAACATCTAGGACTTATATTTGGGCCTTAGCTATGCATTTATATGTGTTCTGTCCTTTTTGTTTTAACATTACTTGTTATTTACAAGTGATGCATGTCAATGTTGACTCACCTGAATTTGTGGAGGAATCCAGGTAATATTCTTAAGACGGTTGTTTGATAAATGCAATTTAGTAACTCCATCATAGCCTAATCCTTCGTAGGGTGTTGTCTCTAGATAATTTCCTTCTAAATTTACTTCCACTTTTAATTCTGTAATGTTTATCGCAGGAGGATATGTAAGATTTCTATAAGAACAATTCACGACAGCATGGTGATCAACTGGTCGATAGTCACATGTACATTGTTTGGGACATTCTCCATCAGATAGTGGACAACGAATATGGCGAGGTTTCAGTTCATTTATTAAAATATGTCTAAAGGATGTTGGTGAGGCACAGTGAAGATCTCCTATTTTAATGTCTACTAATGTCTTTATCAGTGGATCAAGTTGATCATTGTTATACTGAATAAGATCAAAATTGAAGCAATCACATCTAATTGGATTGTTCAATAAATACAATATTGTATTCGTATTGCTGTCGTAAAAATCTTCCTGATTTTTATTAAAAAATTTGGATGTTTCTTTTATTTCTTTGAAGTCCAAAACTGATACATTGTTATTATTTATAAATACCATTACTTCATGTGGAGATACTTTTATCAAAGACGCTATCTAAAAAAAGAAAAATTATTGGTAAATTAAGTTCAAGTATAATTAAGTACCTATGCTAGAATATTTTACATTGTTATTATTTTTGTAAAACAAAAATAATTATATTTGAACTTCAAAAGGGGAGGAACTTGGTAACTTGAAAATCTGAAAATATCAGTATCTCTGTGAGAAAATTGCATGCCATTTTATTTGAGATAAGAATGTAATATTGTAAGTGTTTTATAAACAAATCCCATTCCATTAAAATTAACAAACTGACGAATAATGTAAATAAAAAAATTCCTATTCAGTTGCGGTCAAAGTCCTCCGGCACATTATGTTTTTAAATGGTACACTGTGTATTTCACATATTTGAGTAGATCCCCTTCACACAAATATGTTGGTATGAAATTTGATGCTGCTGCCCCCAATAGTAACGTAGATATATCCAAAATATGGTGGCATAAGAGCAATTGAGCTAGATGAAGACTTTATACTCTGGCAACAAACAATCATCTCTATGATTGATTACTCTTATGATACCTTATTTTAACATATATCTCTTACCTACTAGTCTGAAAACTTTGGCCTCAAATGAACAGAAATTTTTTATTTAGAATTTATTTTCTCTATGGTCATAAAGATATATGCATGTTTACATTAACCTGTTCCTTTGTTCTTCTTCTTCAACTGATCTTCAACAACATCTTTTTCAACTGATAGTTATTAAATCACCCATTTTCGGAAAACAAGAATGGTTTAAATTGCAAAGATTCAAAGTGATATTTTGTTAATTACATCAGTTTTACTATCGATAAAACCTTCTCCTTCTTTTTTTGATTCAATATAATATTTGTTTTAAGATTTCCAAGTTAATTTCTTCCTATTATCATTTCGGATTTGAAACAAAACCGAAGTTAAAGTCTTTTAGTTTCCCATTAGCAAATTAAGAAGCTAAATATATAAAATTATTTTAAAAATTTAAAGTGTGGATGCTTAGTTTGAATAAGGGTTGGGCATTGGTTTTTAATAACAGGGTATTAAATCAATTTTCCTAACTAAATCCGGGGACGGAATCTGACCAGGCGAATGTTTTTTAACTAAACTAGCACTTAGTATACTAAAACAACAAGACAATTTAAAATGTTTTGTAGGTAGGTACTTACCCTAATATAATCTATTTTATTATAGCTTAAATCCAACGATGCCAAATTAACTTTGTTATCCATAATATTCTCAGGAAATCTATCAATTGCATTATGAGCCAAATTTATTTTTTGTAGATGATCACAGTCGCTGAATGGGTTTAGTCCTTCAACATTTTCTCCATAATATAAATCATATTTATTATACGACAAATCTAGTTCATTTAGTTTTTTTAATTCGATGAAGGCTTGCAAATGAATGGTTGCTATCTTGTTCATCCTCAAATTAAGTATTTTTAAGTTAAGGGTGTTTCTGAACACACTGTTATTGATTTCTACTAATTCATTTCTTTCTAAATTAAGTTCTTCTAATTCTCTCAAAGATGAAAATATTTTATTTGGTAAAATTTTTATCTTATTTCCCTCCAGATTTAATATTTTCAATTTGGTCATGTTTTCAAAAACAATTTTAGGCAACTCGGTGATATTGTTATTTTTTAGAGAAATATCAATCAAATTATTGGATCCTTCAAAAATGTGTTCTGGAAGATTTTCCAAATTTGAATTGTCTATATTTACACTTGAAAGATGTGTTAAGTTGGCAAATGCATAGTCTGAGATTATTAAATTCGGATTATTTCCAATTTTTACTCCCTCCAAAGCCAAATTACGGCTAAAAAGCTTACGAGTTATTAGTTGCAAATTGTTTGACCTCAAACTAATATTAACTAAATCAAATAATTCTGCAAATGTATCATCATCAATAGATATAATTTTGTTATTGCTTAATTCCAAAGATTTTAGGTATTTTAATCCAATAAATGATTTTTTATTCAGAGTCGACAATTCATTTTTCCACAAATGAAGTTGCTGAAGGTCTGGAAGATTATAGAATACTCCATCAGGTAAATAAGATATCAAATTTCTAGACAAATGTAGTATCCGTAGCTTAGGGACATATTTGAACATGTTGGCTCTAATTTCTTGAATTTCATTATTATCCAAATCAAGCCTAGTTAAATTTGGAAGATATTCAAAAAAATCTTCTTCTAATTCGATTCGAAATAAAGTCAATGATAATTTTTCTAAATTTGAGATCCCATAAAATAATTCTTTTGTAACATTTTTCAAATCAGTGGAATGTACTTCTTCCAGTTGCATTGATTTAATTCTACTGATATTAAACTTTTCTAATGTGGTGTTGAAACTGTTGGCTGGCAGTGGACAAAATCTCATTAAAAAATAGTCTAAATCACCCAAGTCTATATTTGGGAATATATCCACATTATATTCACTTACTGGCTTGTAACAATCTATTTTCAAATAATCTCCTGGTTTTGTATGCACAACAACTTCCATATCACCAGGTGGGCACTGAAATTCTAATTCATTTGATTTGTAGCACTTGCAGATATCCGAATTGATACACTCCATTTCATTTCCTGTAACTGTGACAAATAAAATCACAGGCACTGACAATATCCATAGACGCTCCATCTTAATACCTGAAACAAAAATAGATTCTGTTAGTTTTATTTGCATCAAAAGAACATCAATAGAACATTTTTTATAAATACATTTAACTTTACATTTAAAGAATAATGCCCGTTTGCATCACCTCTCCTTAAGCTTGGCTTAATTTAAGCGTCAGATAGACTGTGAGGTGTCCGGTCTTATATCCTATATATAATCACAGTCTAATCTGTCATTTAAATTAAGCTATACTTAAACTCGCTAAGCAGAGGTGGTGCAATTGGGCATAAGTAAATTAAAACGTTAAAATTTTTATAAAGAAATGTATACTTAAAATGTATTAGAAAACTAATAAACCTCATACTAATGAAGTTTATCCTAATAAACTTCACACAATAATCATATTGTTAATATTTATAAATTTATACAGACTGTATAAGAAGCGAATTTGTAATTCGCTTCTCACGATGGAGATCTCAAAACTGTAAGATACGAAGAAGCTGAAATGGGGGCAAAGTTACGTCATCAAGGGGGACCAACATAATGCCCCAAAAAAATCAAGGCTAACTTGATTACGTTTTTAAATATTTGAAAAAAAAAACTGATATTTTGAAAATTTGTTTTTATTTTTTTGCAATCTTATTCGAGCAGATATTGAAAAATGAAGAATCAGATCCTCGAAGCAACTTTGTGTCCTCTATTGGCCAGATATAAATGTCACGTTTCGTTTTTCAGTACCATCATCAACTTCATTTTTTTAAATACGGACCTGGAATTTTTAAACCGTAGTGAACCCTAGGGTTCACTACAAAAAACAATCCAGTGGGGATAAATCGGGTGTTCTTGCAGGCCATTCGACTACTCCACCATTTCATATTCGTTTTTCAGAAAACTGTTATGTAAAAAATGACTCGCATCCAAATTTAAGGGCCTAATTGGATTTGGTAACATCCAGTGACAGTGAAATAATAAAATTTTTCAAAGGTATATAAGTAAAGGTAGGTAGGTAAGTATATAACTTTCAGTACAATTTCATATAAGAATGTTTATTCTTACAAAATTCAAAATTTTTGTGGCGTGGTCCATTTTCACTTCACATCGCCCGTATTATTAGAGATCCATATATCTCCGTTATTTTTAGAGATAGATCCATAAAACTTTATATAACCGTATTCAGAAAAAATAATTCTTTCCAAATATGTAAAAGTACAGGGTGTCCCAAGTTTATATCGACGTAGTTTCATTGAGTCACCCTGTACAAAATTAAATATACATAAAATAAACAAAAATAAAAGAAAATCAACGGGTATTGGGTATTTATAAAATAACGAATTTATCCATTACTTTCCGAAAACACTAAAAGATTGATTACTGATTAGTCTGCCTAACAACCCAGTTATACATATAGTCTGATACCAAAATGGCATGTAAATATATTATATTATTTCTCGGTTTATTTTATTGTGTACATATTTATTTATAGGTCTTCAACAAAAAAAATGCAATATCTATATGTTAGAAAATTTTCCGGTAGTCGTCGTCTACCGGGACATTTTCTAACATATAGATATTGCATTTTTTGGTGGAGACTTATATATTCCAACTATCGAATTATTAAGATTTCGAAGGTGCACGTAAAGCCGAAGTAAAAAAGCACATGGAAATAAAGTTAGCCCTCATTGCAAGGGTATCGGATTTGCCTTATAATTGCAACAAAATTTCTTTTTAATGTTATACATTATATATCACCGGAAAGATCAAAAGATAAACTAGGTCCCTATAGTAGCAAATTTTTGTTTAATACATGTATTTTAGAGAAAATAATTTTTGAAAATACGCTATTTTAGTACAAGATTGTTTGCCTGGAATTTTAAAAATAAAAACCAAAAATTACTACTATAGGGACTTAGATTAAAGTCTTATCTTTCAATACTTTTTTACTAAAAGTCGCTATCTTTTATAGTTTTTTTATAATTAGACACGAGCCGAACGCCGATTTAGGGCTTATATCGACCTAGTGAATGGACTCTCAAGTAGGATATAAAAATAAGTTTGTCGCTTGCAGAGTATTTTCGAAACACGAATATCACGAAACAAAAATGAAATGTTGCAAATCTGCCTGTAATTTTTTCATTACCAAAAAAACATATTTAGTAATTCAAATGGAACATCTTATACCTATTTATTAAGTTACTAAAATAAATTCATTCTGTTATTGCAAGAATGAGGTAGTACCCTATAACGCTTGGAAATATTGATGGTTTCATTTAGAACAGAAACAGTAAACTTTAAAATTTGAATTTAATTACATCCATTAGTAGAGGTAGATAATTTTCATAGAACTTATAGCATATTTCGTATTTCCAACATAATTAAGTAGTCTCAAATCGTAAGTAATTATATTCATGTAGGCCATAAATACACACAAATTAATAGTGGTTCGGATAGTTCAGAAGAACTTAGTAATATTTATTTTAAACACAATAGGAACTGGAGGAAAGTATATTGAAAATTGTACATGTAGGAAGAATTTGCGGAAATAAGGAAACTTAGCCATCAGCCATCCTGTCCCATTTACACAAAATATTTTTTCTATATACTTCAAGTATTCTAAGATCAAGCTACCTACAGCCAAGAAATAATAGTTTGCTGTATTATATTTTAATCTATTTCAACTGTAGAAAATAGCGACATTGTTCTTGTTACATAACAAATTGGGATCTTATTTATCTAAAAAGTTAAACATGTTCTTCCAAACCCGCATATTCGAAATTATCTTTCGAGTCTAATTTTATAAATATTTCAGTTGAATACAACTGATCACTGCAAATTTTATTGTTAAATATTATGATTATAGGTACATTTTAAGGGAAAATTCGACTTATTAGACATAGGTAATGTCCCTACTTAACTTAACATACCTAATTTTTAATTTTAATCATAACCTCATGCACAATACACACGTATTTACAAAGAACTAAATCGAACACTTAAATGATCATCACTATTCACTAAGCTTGATACTGTTATCGCCCGTCATTAACATTCAAGGGTTTGTTTAATACTAAACTACGGTAATTCCTAACTGGCGAAATTCAAAATAACTCAGTGGACGAAAGGGTCTGCCACTTCTATAATATATTCAGGCAAATCTTGAGTATTCTATTCGATTCTAGTATTTTACATATGCTGAAGATTAGACCAGGCCAGGTATACAGGTATAGCTATATAAAAAATAGTTTCAGACTAGCCGGACTAGCCGCTTCGATCTTATCAATGCCCTTATTACTTAGATGTCATTTGAATATATTAAACAGAGGCTATGCTTTATCCCGGCCTGATCTCGGTCGAGAATAAAGCTGAAATTGAGGATACCTAAAATAAATAAAATGTAGGTACCTATTACCTAAAATAAATAAAATGTATTTTCTATTAAAAATTTGCTCTTATATTGGAAGGAGTATTAAAGGGATGATATTAGTCAAGAAATTTGATATAATACCGTTCCACAGAATAACACAATAATAGCAAAGTTTACTGAATATAACTATATAATAACTCAACCAGAAAATTTGCTTTATAATTTAATTATACAATTATTATATTTTATTAATCTCTTATTACTGCTTCATATAGTATACCTATTAGACTTGTAGAAAACACTATTTTGTTGTTTGCACTATGATGTTGCTTGCTTACAAAATAATTATGTTAGAGAATTGTTTGAGACAATTTTGCCCTTGAGAGAAATTGTAATTTCGTCCGTTAGTCCGTTATCTAATCATGTAGCATTACAATTTGCTGCGATATAGAAATGGTAACAAGTCGTTATAAAACAAACTGTTATTTAACTTAAAAAATGCTTGTTTGTGCTGGTCGGAAATGCTGAATATGTGTGTATAGACTTGATATTATTACCCTCTAGGGTGGCTATCAGTTTTGAAAATTATAATTTTATAAGGTTGGAAAGTAAGCTGTGGCAATCTCCTTAATTATGTGTTTTTAAAGACGAAATTACAGGTAACGGCAGTAACATCTGTTCTCTATAATTTACTATACCTACTTCAAAATCTCCTACAAAGTTTTAGGCACAATTCCCAGTAATTTTAACTTGCTCATTTTGTGGATAAACATTTTTTAGGTACCTACCTACTTGAATATACTTGGTTATTTGTTACGTGTTAATTACAATTCTGCTGCCCCAAGATCTTCGTCTCTGATGTGTATTATTCTATTGGTATTTTAAAGAAATCACTTTAATTATTTTAAAATACCTGCAAATAACACAAACATGTTTTATAAGAGGAAGCCATTTTCAAATGCCAATTCTATAATTGGTTTATTAACATTTATAGCAATCAAAAACGCGCTAGTTATAAAATTAAGATATTTATTTAAAACAAATTAAGGTAAATTTAAATGTCCAATAACGTAAATCTGTAAACCTAAATTTTTACAAAATATCAAAGATTATTAGAAAACATCACCAAACTCGAGGCCCATTTAAAATTTATTAAAAACATGCTATATAAATTACAGTAAAATTTCCTTCACATAAAAAATTGCCTTCGTTGATCATCAAACATGTCCCATAGGCCAATAGAAGAAGTTACAACATTCTTTGCTTAATCACTTCGATTGCGATTGGCTACTTTGGTTTTATTATCAGCAACTAACATGTTTTGTGTGCCACGACTCCGTGACAAAAACACTTCTTGACACTTTTTTATAGAGTATTTTTAATTTATTTATTTGGCTTATTTAACTGTTTACATCTTTCTTTATATCGAAATTAAGCCAAAAAGTTAAGGGATAAAGTATTAATGAAATTATCAAATATTATGGTTCAATAACGTTTTGTATTTGTTATCTATTAGGTACCCTAGGTATGCAAAGAAATAACCTTATTATTTTTAAAATATGTCGAAAACAACTATTCTGCGTACGACAGGCACCGACCAATTGAATTACAACGGTATATCTTCATATAACCTCAACTATATTATTGCTAATATTATTGCCTTTAATACATTTTTCTTTTTAATAGTGTTATCTATATTTTTTAAATAATGAAATATTAAACAAGCATCTACATTACATTAAAAATAATTATTTTTTGTTACGTTTGGTTAAATTAATAATAATTAAAATCAATTTAAAATTTTATTGTCCTATTTAATCAAGTAATTTTTAATAAATCCTGCCCATACGTTTATCGAATATTGCCGTTGATGTTGAGGTTGAAGACAAATGTGTGGATTTTGATCCGGCCAAATGTTCATTATGGAAGTAAAAAAATGCCATTTCTGATAAATGAGGTTAATCGTGAACAAAATAAACAAATAAATTGATCTTCTATATTTCTTTGTCACTGGTTATACTGCATACAAGTTATCTACCTCAGAGCTTGTAAACGTAAATGATAAGCTCTTTGTAAATGATAAGGATGTAGCTGTTGTTCTTTTAGTATTCGATGTTTCCAAATTGTTAAACAGCTTCTAAAATACTTACATATCTACACAAATCTAATGTGATTTTCTTAAACTGAATATAGACCTGCTAAATCCGTAGAACAATTTCAAACAAAAATAATTTCCTAGGATGCAATACAAGGTCAATACGGGAAATAGTCGCTTAAAAGCTGTTTTTCTTCGTTTTTGATTGAACATACATATTTTTTTTTTAAACCGGCAGTCGACGACGTACGTCCCATCAGCGTACGTTTTACTTCCAAAGATTACTGGGTAAAGTCGGCTCTCGGATATAATTGCAATTTGTTTTATTAAAGAAGTACCTACTTAGGTATATTATTACGTGTTCATTTTTTCAAAATATTGCAATTAGATTCTCAGATGTATCTCTGGACAGATATCACACATATTCCCTAGGTATGTCGAATATTAAACATTTTATTGTACAAAGTAAATTTTATAATTCTTTAACACTATTTAAAGGTCTTAGACTGCACGTTCTTTATCGTATTTTGGTAAACATATAGGTAGTCCTTATATGTCTTGTGAAATTCGGAATTTTGAATGAGTATTTGATACAGATACAGAAAATAAAGAGTTTGCAATTAAATGATTGTGGGGATAGGTTACGTAGTGAATAACGAGCCCACGGTTTGCAAATATATTAGTTTTATTAACAACACTCACGTACAAGGACTGTCAGGGTTGCATGAAGTACCGATTCTGTTCCTGACCGTGTGCTGAAATGCTCTTATATACGTCCATCCCAGTTTTCCTGCTCGTACCCTAGTGATTATTTGGATATCTGGGAAAACCCTTAATTAAGCTGTTTGGGTTGGATATCTGGGAAAACCCTTAATCACTCTACTTAGGTACAATGGGTGCAATAATGATATTAAGGGAGGTTGGGCCGTTGGGTCGGATAGTTAGTATCTTCCAAGAAGTAGCAATTCCGTAGACAGATTTATATTTGCATAAATACTGAAATGTGTCGGTGAGGCCACTGTGATATTGCTTCATCTGTCATTATTTCAAATTGTGCTTATTACAAATTACTTTTATTTTATTTCCTTTAATTATATATGTAGTATAAAATTATACTTATACCTCTATGCCTACGATTTTTGTTTGTCGGGCATTGAACAAATAACAGTCAAGTCATGCGGTTATGGTGAGCTGGTAGGGAAAGCAATACAGGCTTGTTTCTAGCTATTATTTACCAGTTATATACTAATCTAGTCTAGTAGTAGGTATATTCATTATTTCAATACGTGTACATCCATTTTAATCACAGACTAGCCGGGTACCTTTTATCTTCGATTTTAACAATAGATCCCTAAACCTGTTAGGTATCCTGTGAAAAAAATTGGTGGACGCAATGTGTAAAGTGCAATGAGCTCACAATCTGAAAGTTGTGGTCACCTTGGTCACGGTTGAGAGTTGTATACATTAATAATATACCTCTCGTAGTACCTACAGTGTGTACAGATTTGATCCGCAACACCAGTGTAGAATTTTACAGAGTGGGTCGATTTTGATGTCAATTTTTTTCTGAGCAGGGAGTCTATAGACGCACGTATGGAACATATTGCTAAGGAGATAATGTTATCTCGTGGCTTGCTATGATTTTTTTTATAATTATTTTTTTGGAAAATCGAATTAGAGATTTTTTTATTAGAAATTTGACAACACTGCGTTATTCAGCACCGTTTAAAACCCAAATAGCCAACGTTTCATTAATTTATGTCGTTGCATATTTTTTTTATAGTGCCTCAAAATCGCAAAAACTCTTTTTTAATTTGAAAATATTGGGGCCTTTAGAAATGAGTAAAAACAATTGAATACAATTTAAAAAGTTTGAAATATGTTAAAAAAGAAAACACAATAGGAGTACCTACCTACCATTATATTTCAAAACTATTTTTCAAACTAAAATAAGTTCTGATAAGCTTCAAACTAATATTAATAAAGCTCTGTTAAGGATAGCATAAGTATTATTAAACCGAAAAGTTCCCACCCCTAAGTAGTGTGATTCATCCCCTAGGACGTTATTTCCACCACCATTTTGAGGTTTTTTCCAGATTATCTCGGGGACGGTGCACTTTTTGATAAAAATACCTATATACAAAATGAATCCTTATAAAATTCTCTATAAAAAACGTCTCTACGCATTTTGTTTGTGTGAACACATACAAAATGTTTTTGATTCAAGCTGTTTTCGTTTAGTTAGTATATTTAACGTTTTTTCGTCCAACAAAATGTTTTGTATAAGGCGTTTTTGTTCTACAAGTGTATTTACATAAAACGTTTTAAGCAAAACGTTTTGCGAAGAATCTTTTAGAAGCTCAAACACTGACACCTATGGCAATCTAATTTGTAGACTTTGCCTATGATATTCAATAACAGGACGACACACGTACAGTAGTATCAAAGTTTATTGATCTCGCCTAGATCTATAAACCGTGGTAGTATCACTTAGTATCGGATGCTTGTAGGATATATATTTATTTTTATTTTATTTTATTCTATTTTTTACAGTATGCACCCAATAATTTCTGTCATGTTTCACTATACATTATGGTAAATATATCCAAAGACACATTTCCAAAAATTTCTTCCTCATCCGAATCCATGGCACCAAACTACCAAACGAATGACAGAAAAACGCAGTTGTAGAAAACGTTTTATATTTTGTTAAGTTGATTTGACAACAATGTTGTTTCATCAATTGGCGTCAGTATAGAGGGAAAACGTTTTTGTTTTAAAGAAAAAAGCTTTTTTCAGAATGTTTCTGCCTTTTAAGTGTATGCCAAACAGTCACATAAAGCAAAGCGTTTTGTCTAACTGCGTTTTCGCTTTATCAGTGTGCAGGCAGCCTAAAATAATGCACTATCGCAGTGAGTGGGTCGTCTGAGACGAGGTAGTGAGAGAAAGTGAAATTTGTTACACTGTGGACTATGAAGTGGTGTGACTTTTTTTGCGTGAAGATAGCTTTGGAAATAGCCATACGGATATTCAGCGAATTATATAACCTGCGTTGATTACATTTACGCTTCATTTACCGCTTTATAAGGACTAATTTTGTATACCTATAGGTATTTTTATCAAAAACTGTACCGTTCCCAAGACAATCTATAAAACCTCAAAATGGGGGTGAAAACGACGTCCTAGGGGATGAGGCACACTACTTAGAGGTGGTAACTTTTCGGTTTAATAATACTTATGCTATCCCCATTATTTCTACCAATTTTTAAAACTTTATGAATTTTTACTGAATTACTTTGCATTCCTACATCCTAGAGTATAGCTAACAAGGAAAATTAAAACTCATTCGATCATAATACTTGGATAATTTCTTATGGCTAAATACCTGTAAATACATGTTTAAACAATTAATAAGCCTATAAAGTAATATAAGAAATATACCATGTGGTAGTTTTAAACATTTAAACATTTTAAAAGCAAATTTATTAAGAACAATTATATACGGATCTGGCTGCCACGATTAAGAAAATTAGTTTCATGGAAAGCAGCAATATAGAACCGGTAAATTGCTACTAAAATAAGAATTCAATTTAGACGTATCGAAAAAAGTAACATAGATATATATTTATCTGCCTTCTCATCATACATGTAAGTATGTCAATACCGAGAATACCGAGTCCAATGCCGCTAATTTATTTCAAATATACAAAAAAAGGATGTATAATAAAATAACGTTTGAAGTAATAATTTCCAATGCAATAATTTAAGATAAATCCATATATGTATATATAATACTTATATGTGTATATTAATATTAATATAACTATTAATACGAAAATAAAAACGTGAAACAGGTAGGTAATTATGCATCAACATGTTTGGTTTTCCCAGCCATAACGTCTACCGCAAAAGACCCATCACGTGAATCGAATAAAATTTTACTTGATATTGTACAGTTTTCAAAACCAACTAATCAACACTCGTTGATTGATTCCACATCTTAAAGTTTTATTTAAAAACAAATACAATATCACAGTTAAATGAATTACATATTCATTTAACTGTGACAATATAGTTATAGTATAATTTTTTTAAGCACACATATTAAACACACCTCAGGCTCCACAATCCACATCACGAAACAAAAACAGTTCGCCAAAGAAGTTTGTTACATCAGGTTTCCCTTCTACCAAAGTTCCAATAATTAGCTGTCCCCGAACAGGGTATACCGGAGAACAACGACGATCAATCAGCCGTAAATAATTGATAATTGGAAACTGGGTTACATATGCTAGGCATATGATGTGACCAGCTGTTGTAAAGCGATACCCGACGCGTGGACATTTTATTGTTTTCCGTTGTCCGTGTTCGTTAGTATGAAAATGACGAAATTATCTTCTAATAAATGATTGTTTTCTCACTAGTCCATGCAGAAAGTTTTTATAGGACTTTCCAGATTTCAAATTTGACGGCTCTTAGGTGATATATTTGAGTGTAAAGTAAGGTTGTTATGTTGGAACCGAGCGCTGTGTATAAGTCATATTAACAGTGAAACCCACAAGTTCATATATAAAAGTGGCCAAAAACCTTATGCTGAATTTGCCTTCAATTTAATTTTTATGTTGATTCCTTGTAATACAACCATTTAATGTAATTGAAAAAGAACTCTTTCGTCAGTTCTGGAAAAGATACAATTCCAGGTGAAAATTGACAAGCTAAGGAACGTTACAATTTACCAATTGGGCGCAACCAAGATGAAAGCAAAATTAAATCCCGAATATATAAAAAGAGCTGTGCTACTTATTGCTTGTTAAGCACGGGTCAGACTAGGCTGGTACCAGCTGCTGGTGATCAGCGGCTGGTAGTAGCACTAGCAAGCAGCGGCTGACTACACGGTCACACGGCCAGCTGCTACTTATCATTTTCGGCTGTTATGCGCTAGTTTATATTCATTAGAAATAATACCAGCAAGCATGGCACCCGTGTGTCGAAAAATAATTAAACGTAAAAAATTAGTTAAGAAGTTGTTAAATGAGTTTGTAAGGGAGGTTTGTTTGGAAGTGCTTAATCAGCTTTCATATAAGCACAATCAGAGACGATGGTGGGTTAGGTCATGGATAGAAAGAAGGGAAGAGTTAAGAGCATCTTCAATACTTTTAGAAGAGCTGAAAGAAGAAATACCCGAGACCATAAAGTCACTGTAGCGAGACCTATACTCACCGCTGGAGCGCTGCTGATAATATAAAATAGGATTTTGTTTGGTCAGACTGCGCTGCCTGCTGGCGTCAGCGACACGTGACCTATTAATCGCCGCTGCCTGCTACCAAAAGTTGAACATGTCCAACTTCGCCAGCAGCTGACAAATACTCGCCGGCTGGCGGCGTCAGTGGCGAATTTTGTGGTCACACGAAGCTGATCGGTGGCTGACAGTAGCAGCTTCCTTAATTCGCAGCTGGTACCAGCCTAGTGTCCGCATTAGTTATCCGCATTAAAACGCATTGACGGATAAAAAATATCCAGATTTACAAACCTTTCTACCCATAGACAACTTGTAATGTTACTAATAAACTAATGAAAGAATGGTGCGATCGCGCACTGGCTAAATTTAAAACTGCAACACTGGAATTATAAGGAATTCCAGATTATAAAGATACCAAAGCAACAGCGGATAATAAAGATAAATACAAAATTTGTGATTAAGTAAATTTTGCCTTATTAGATTAAATGAGTTGTCTCCTATTTTTATTCACTGATGCCTATGGATATCTAACATTTTAGAAAAAGCTAACAACTTTAGAAGTTCAATTAAAAACTCTTCAAATGTTCGGGGCGTGTTATTATGTTAAATATAACATAACATTTTCATAGACTGGGTTAAAGAATGAGCGGGGATTGATGGTAATAATAAAGCCATTGAGATATAGTCTGTAAATATTGATATTGATTCTGAGATTTTAAGCCATCATTTATTGTTTGCCATTTCAAATTTAACATCCATCCTTTAAATTGTTTAGAAATTATTAAAAAAAGACCCTTGAAAGCTAGTATTAACAAAAGGTGGTACTGGACATAGTTCATCCCTTATATTTCCAGTTTTATCATTGAATAACACGAAAATTCGTGGACTGGGGGCACATCACTTTACTAAAAAAAAAATAAAAAAAATTACAAGAGAAGCTGATTATTTACCAAACAGCAAGTGGTTGGTCCTGTTCAAACATCAAGGTACCATGATTTAGTCACTAATTCATCCAAATCGTGTGTTTTGCTCATGAAAACATTGTTTTGAACAAATTTGTTATTTAAACGTAAATCGATAATAATCTATTGAATATTTTGAAGTAAATAAGGTAAAATATTATAATTTATCATTAATTCTAAATTAATGTTTACAGAACACAGTATTGAACATTGAGCTACAGAGAACTTACGCCAAACTTGAAATTTTTATTCCAACAGGCATGGCTTTGAATACAAATATGAAAGCTTATTTGTATGAAACCCTTGCATGTACTAACATCTAAATCATTGCGATTACATTTATGGCTCCTATCTCCATAATTTAACAGATAAAAATAGATTATAGACTCTGCAGAATGTATATCTACACTTATACAGCCGGTTCACACGGTGCGGCACAGCATGGCAATATATTTCATCGAAAATTGTATTTTAACCGAATTGGATTGAACAATTTTCCGCATACGCTACAATACCATATTGTACATAATATAATAATATATGAACATTAGAATTCGGTATGACATAATCCGTGTGTGAACCGTGTGATGATTCTCTACTTGGATATTCCGCGGGTCGAGACTGACCCATGAAGACTTTTTAAATGATCCACGCGTTGATTTTTATAAACGTATTTGTTATATCATAAAAGAGACAACAGACAATCGAAAATATTAAAAAATTAACGTATAAATATCTCATGTCGAAATTATAAAAAAAATATTTGCAAGTAGCTGTTGGGGTTGGCTAACTGATTTTCTATCGTCTATCTATCTACCACCCCATTGATATCAATTTCTGATGCCAACCTTTATTTTTTGCTCTGCACTTATAAAAGTAAAAGTTGTAAAACAAAAAGGAAACGTAAACCTTTTTAGAGGATTTTGAAAGTGAGAACCAAACTGTCCCCTTGGTACTCTTGGAACCAAATTGGAACCCTTTTTACCACACCCTCCTTTCCAAGTTACGCCACTGACTTAGTGACCCACGGGCTAGTATTAAAAAAACAAGGAACAATATTTGACCCACTTCTCAAAAAGGTTCGCCATCGCTGATATAGAGTTTAGGGATATATTTTTTATAATATTTATTGGCATTTTTAACTATTTTGATATTTATTTAGGTATTTAGCAAAAAAAATTAAACTAAGAGATATGCTGTTAATGAAATTATTAATATATCTAAATACAGTTTCTTTGGTCCTTATTACATATAACCTAGGTATGCAAAGTAAATAACTCAATTATTTAAAAGGATATGTTCTGAAAGACAAGTCCTACTCCCAGTGTTGAACTATTTTACAGACAAATATTTACAATCTTTTGATGTTTAAAATCATGATGTAGTATTAAATGTATAAATAATTATGTTCTTGTTAGTATAGGTATTTATATTTATGTTTTCTATAATATATCCGTTGCTGACCATTTTATTAAATATGTTAACACGGGAACCACAAATGTATTAATGGCTTTAAAAGAGTTTTTAGAGTGAAGTTTTATTCAAGTAGTAGTTTCAATCGCTCCTCGTATAGTTCCCGTAGATCTCATTTAATTTTTTAATGGACTATTCTTTTATTTTTTTAAAAATCCTAAGTATTTATATTGATCGTTTGTCCATTTGTTGTAATTTTTCGTTATTTAGAGTTATTATCTGATAGTTCTTTATTATTATTATATCATTATTATTATTATTATTAGGTATTATTATTATCGTGTTCTTGTGCATCATGCATTTCTCAGTTTATCACTGGTTTATTTTTTATTATAGACGGGTTAATAACAAGTCAAAGAAGAAATTATTTTTGGTTTTAGAAATGATCTTACTATATTGCACGTATGAAGTATGGCTGCTTATTGTGACTGGGTGCACACACATTCTTTCAGGCTATAAGTTGAGTGAGGTGATTTATGAATGAGTATGGAGTGATACCTGTCACCGATATGATCCATGGAATGATATACAGTTGTTTCTGTTTCCATATTCTTGGAACTTCTGCTAGTTGCTGATATTTTTCTATATATTTTTTTGCCATGTTTTGGTCAGAGGGTATTGCCACATCAATAAGGTACGTGACTCTTTTTAATTTTATCTTGAAGTGTTATATCTGGTCTATTATGGGCTACCGTTGTATCAGTTTGTACGCCGGGCCAACTGCGTGACTTCTTTGCAGTCACTAGCATCCGTACCCTATCCACACAGTGCTGTTGGATCATTTGGAGCACCATTCGATTAAGAGTGTGATGGGTATACATCTTAAGGCTCCTCTACACGTTGGGAAATGCGTCGGCCAACACGCATTGGTAAGGACATTGGAATATCTGTCCACATTTTGGAACTGTTGGAAGGACGTTCAGTTTGTTTCAACGCAGGCCATTATGAACAACATGGAGGTCATGAGAGTAGCAGCTGCTGCAGTTTATTTATTTACTGCATATAGGTACTACGTAAGTGTGTATCATTACAAAGTTGTAAAAAAAAAAATGGAAGGAAAGAAGGTGGTGGATGCTGAGTGTACATAAAAATAGAACCAGGTAAGTAATAACATAACCTAAACACCCTAAAACACTCGCGCCCTACAACAGCTGTTCACATACTAGGCCAGTGGAGCCCCAACGTGTGGACGTGAATACCAACGTCCGCCAGTTCCAAGGCCAAGGTCTTTGATGTGTCTTGAAAAACCGACACCACGACGGATCGGTCGCCAACGCTTGGACCAGCCACAACCTACTTTGTGGACCAGCTCTGCCAATGTCGCCAATACGACCAACAGTGCCCTCTACACGCTGGCCAATAAACATTGGCCAACGTGTAGAGCCTTTTAGCGTAGCAGCTATGCGCCGCACTTTAGGCGTAAAGGGCCTATTGGCCTCGATGTAGTCCATCACACATTGGATACGGGATGCGTGTTGTCTCGCCGAGCGACCGGATCTTAGCCTTCATCTTACGTATACCCCGCTATGCTCTCTCCTGTGGGAAGGAAACTTTCTCACGTTGCCTCTCCACCCGACAGAACCGTTCAACGGCATCTACACGGCACAATTGATATGCCAGATGTCGGCCTCTTCTGGTAGTCCTCCGCGAGGTTCTGCATCCGCTCTAGCCAGATTTTGTGGCTTCAGGAGTTTCTGATGGTGTACCCTTCATGTTTCTGAGACCCTCTGCTACTGGTGGAGCGATAATCACCTCCTCCATCACCGATTCATTCGGCCTCGTTATTTCCCAGCTGAATCTCTCATGTCCTCTGTGACGGAGGTGGGATACATAATCACGAAAATGTTGTTTTGTGAAGGCATGACGCTCTCGATGCATTTTACACCACAGGGCATGCATCCGTGCCATATACCCTCTCCGCGCAGGTTCACTGCTTTCGTAACACTCCAGAATGTGGTCATCAGGTAAATCGTCCGGTTGGACCCCACCACCTTGCCCATGACCCCTCATCAACCGAGGTCGATTTTGGGGGCCCTGTCCTTGGGTGTTAGAAACCAGGGAGGGTAGTTTGTTGCCCTCCCTTTATAAAAACGTATAACTTTTTTTCGTTTAGCACGGACTTCTTCGGTTCTTGGCAAAAGGAACGAGCCCAAGTTTTACTACACTTTAGAGTAAAAACAAATTTAATACTACTATACTAACAAATGTTCTATATCTCCCGTTACATTTTGGAAAAGTCAAGTAGCGAAAATTTAAGTCAAACTCTATATTTTCTTACATTGACGGTTATCAGTAGCTATTCTCCACGTCCGTGGGGTGATTACTGAGTCCGGGACACGTGTGCCTTGAGTCCTAAGTTAGTGAACCCAGAATGACCACCTTCTGCATTATTCTGGCTAGATCACCGGGAACTCCTATAATCAGTACCACAACCTTCACAGTATGTTCGGGATGGAGTATTATTATTATTATTCTCATTAGTATTTTTATTATTATGTATAAATAGCCCACTTCACCCAACTTACCAACGTTATATGTTTGTGTGGTATGTGGTTTGTATACAAGGAAACAAAGTCATATTTAAAACAAGTTTTTGCCTAACGATATTAAGTGTTACCTGTTACCTCCAATTTTACTGTTTCAATCATTAAGATAATGTTTCATAATTAAATCATTAAACATAAAGTTAATTAATACTTTATTGTTTGAAATCGATTACAGGTATATTTATATCTAAAGTAGTTCCTAAAATATCACTGCATAAAATTGTGGGTTTTTTGTTAAAATTATTCTCGTAATGTAATATAATCATATTTTCCCAAAAACCATTAATTGTGTTATATATAGGTATAGATATAACACCAAATATATACAAAATAAAACTCACGTAAACGTAAATTGAAACGATTTAAACTTTAATAACATGGATGCACAAACAAGAATTGGTTTAGTACAATGTTGTCATTACGAATACGGCAGAAATTACCCTACTGGATTACGAAGATTTCGTAAGAAAATGAATTTGAGAGCAGAGCCCTGTCAAATGAAAGTGTACCTACTGTAATTTGATTAGCAAATTTGAAAGATCAGGTAACTGACCTACCGAGATCATGCGAAGACCAAGGATTAGTGATTAGTGATGTCCAAGTTGCAGAAGTTCTTCGGGAAAATCAAAACATAGCCAACACTAATCCCTTAGCAATCAGTGTGTGAATTCGATATCAAAACGATTGCAAATACATCAACGGTTTGGAAAATTTTATGCAAAATCCTAAAAACGTATCCCTATAAACTTAAACTGCTGTTTGAATTAAATGATGCAGATTTTCTTATCAGGTATGATTTTTCTTGACAAATATTAGCTCACATGGAAATTGAATCCGAATGGTTATCCCGCATTTTATGGACAGATGAGGCCCATTTCTGTCTAATTGGTCAATACTCAAAACTGTCGAATATGATAAACAGATAATCCACATGAAATCGTTCAGGAAGGTCTTCATGACAAGAAAGTCGCCGTTTGGTAGGGGTTTTAAATCTAATTTTATCATTGGAACATACTTTTTTGAGGAAATACAGAATGAAGAGGCCGCAGGCTGTAACTGTTACTGGTGAACGATACCTGCATATGTTACGATATTATGCCATTCCATGAATACAAAACGAGCACGAAGGAATTGAAAACATGATTTTTATTCAGGATGGAGCACCACCGCATATTTACCGACCAGTTAAAGAATTTTTAACTGATGTTTTTCAAAATGGTGTTATAAGCAGTCATTTTGTAAATTCATGGCCTCAAAGATCGCTTGATCTTACCCCAGTGGATTACTGGCTGTAAGGTTATTTAAAAAATGTTGTGTTTAGAACATGACCAACAACGCTGGAAGAATTAAAAGACTTTGTTAGGGAGAAAATTGCTGCAATTCAACCAGAAATGCTGAATAATGCTGTGTGCAATTTGGAGGATGGTGATTGTACAGCAGCAAAATGTAGATTTTGCGTTAATCACTGTTGGGCATAAGAAATTCCATTGTTTAAGCAATAGAATTTCTTTCACATCCTGCTGTTAACTTAATTTGTTAAAAATACATAATAAGCTGAAATACAGCTTATATCTCAGCACATTTGTAGATATACTTATTTTAGCCTTATCGGGACGGGTTTGATAAAACACAGGCTCTCGAAAAATGTTATGAAAGACAAAATATTAAGTATTGTATGAATACTTATTTCATTTTCCAAACCTCCCCTCCCGATAAACTACGCGCTCGTAGCATTTATTCATAATACCAGTGATAATAACATTCCATAGAAATAAAATATTATGCAATTATATTTTTTAAGTCTATCCTGGTCAAAAGGCTAAAACGCAAAAAGATATGAATATGGATCGGGTGATAGGTGATATGCAGGTCCAACCAGATAATTTTCATATCAAGTTCTCCACACCCTTCCTCCCAGTTTCCTCTTCTTTTAAATTTGCTATCTTTAAAGTATATATAGATAAATCCACGGCTCTCCTAGATATCGTCTGTCTCTATTGCTATTACAAAGTGTAAGAGATACGAAATCGGTTAAATTAGAGAAAAATTCCACTTTCTGATGAGTATCCATGATATAAAATTATGAAAAATACTGAAAATTCTTTCTCTTACTAACTGATACAAAATGGTACCCCCTCCCCTATACACTGCAATCTTACTCAACAATTTTACCCGTTCGGGTAATTGTTTGGTTAAAATTGTAGTGTATAAGTAAAAACCGGCAATGTTACCGCGCAATTTTGCTTCTGTCGGCTTTTGAAATTTTACCCGACGTTCCAACAGGTTCGTCAAGTCGGCGTGTTTGTGGGCTTCGCAGTTTTATCCGTTGCAATTTTAAACGACTCGTCAATATCTTTAAAAAATGGATACAAGACCCTGGTCCAGGGATTTTGTAATCGAGTTTATCGAAATATATAAATAGCCTTCATGAGGAGAAATAGCTGCACGTAAATGAGTAGGTTGCTTCTCAATTAATGGCGTTACTAATTTTAATAATCCTAGATATGTATCCTCATCCATACGCAAGTAGTTGTAACCTTCATCACCTTTTTCGAGTCTCAGATCTTGTAATAAGTTGACATGAGAGTATTGATCTGTTTTTAGTAGCCACTCCTTTGCCCATTTAGAACGTTTTTTTTCTAGGATCTATTTTTTGTTGTTTTTTAATAACTAGTGATGCCGCCATGCACTGCTAATAATTGTTTCGCAACATCGTGCCCCTTAACAATGATAACAGTCGAAATTTTATCCCAACATTTAACATTAGGTTTGTTCCTACACAGCAGTTTCTGATAGTTTGCAGCACTGGTTTAATGCGCAAGTGCGATTCATGCATCAGTTGGAAACTAATTTGAATTATTAGGTTTGTTCCTGCATAGAATCTGTGATAAATCCCTGACAGTCAGGAATTGTTATTTAATGCACATGTCTGATCTTAGATTAGTTTCTGATTTTTGCTGGCACACCGGATGTTTAGAGAACTTAATTAGCTGAAGAAGAAGAGTACAATAAACAATAACCTAATATTTTTTTAACCTATAAATTATGGAGGAATATCATCCGTTTCTGACAAATAATTATTGTTTGTTGAGTTATAATATTAATATTAATAATAGGCAGCGTACAATAATTGAGGTTAAAGTTGGTAAATGGCTTAGGTTAATGCGCATTGCGCATGCACCGGACTATAAGTTTCCGAAGAATCGGTGAACTTTTCAAACTATCAGCAAACTGCCTCAAGCTGGAACAAAGGACAAGAAATCCTGGACTGTCGTTCGACTCTTGTTGGAACGCTTAGATTTGTAGTGCGCATGCTTCTGACAGTTACTGACAGTTTTGGACTCCTGCAGGAACAAACCTATTGTTGTTGGAATACAATCTTTAGTTCACATAATGTCCGGTAGAAACGCCAGCAGCGTTGCTTTGTTTTGTTGATTTCGATTTTCTACGAGTTAACCTTAAAAAATTGTCAGGTAACAGATAATAAAAAGTAATAAGTTGAAAATTTACTCTAATTCCATATTTTCTTTAAATTACATGGATCTACAAGAATGTTTAATTCTCAGTTCCACAGTCCGTACCAGCAGTGTTGGAACTACAGCAAATCATGAAAGTCGGGTAACCGCTAGTGCGGAGTGGGCAAACAAATAAGGCACAGGGGATACATAATGACACACTTTTATTGGTAGATTTATATAATAAAAAATCGGAATAAAGTTGGAACCCAGCAAATTCCAAATCTTAAAAAACCGTCTTATTTAATTTCGCATAATGAAAATAAATTTATAACACTTCAAACAATATTTAAATAATCGATTTTCTCTCAAAATTTAGGTTGGTTTAGTTCGGATTTGACCGTTTCATTTTCTATGATTGTATCCACTATATCCACTACACCGGCGTCTGACTAGTAGTTTCTAAATAATCTACAAATCGATTTGACAGTCACCAAACCGTTTGAAACCTAGTCATTTTTTTTGTTGGAACGGTAAAATATTACTGCCAGTTTGCTGATAATTTGGCATTGAGTAGGAACATATCTATTGTCGTGTAAAATTTTTGAGTGAAATTGCAGTGTATGGAGGCATTAATATTTCAAATATTGTTTATAAATTATTTTGATGAAAAATGCATGTTACAGTTACCTACGACACTGACGAAATGGCGTGGCAATGCAATTCATCAGCGAATGTTTCCTTTGCTTGCTTTGGCAATAATTGTATTTACGTTTTTCGTTACAAATTCTCATTTGATTTCTGTTATTTTGTTAATAAAGAGTTAAGATTTTGTTTTTTAATAATTAAAAATAATATATTAGGTACTTTAGTCTTTATTTTTTATTTAAACTAACTTCGTAGAGACATACTGTGAAAATATATCATTATTGAAGTAGGTATGTAATTTTCATTTATATAAATCCCTATATCTACATAATATATCACGTTATACTGATATATTTTCAGGTTTACGGTTTTAATTCGATATTCTTTCAATTCTTCTATTTTTCCAATTTCTCTTTTTTTTCCAAACTGTTCAATCTTTATTCTGAAATCGGAACTCACATTTCAAATAGGATACCTACTACTATACCTACTAGATCTAAATAGAATGTTCTAGAATGTTCTAAAATAAAATTATTAGTTGTTAAGGCGATTAGAATTTAAATTATGTTGATAAAAAATAATGCTAAACACAACATTCGTTTACAAAGTACCTAAGAATTATGGTACAAATTCCATCTATACTGTCGAGTAATATATGTATACTTGTAAAATGAATTAACAGTAGCCACTAAAAATTCAAAAAATTGTCAGGTTAGTCCAATATACAAATATACATTGGAATTGAAAATACTTAACACCTCTCGACCTCTTAAAAACTCGTATGGTAGGTGCAGAAACAACACCATTAATAAAACGATAACTCGATATAATAATATGTAAACCCTAACGACATTGAAACCAGAATTACTGGAATTGCGATACATGATCTCAGATGATTTTATTTATAGTGGGTTTTACATGTTGCTTCATCATTATCACAAAACACAAAATAGGTAGGTACCTATTTAGACATTTATAATATAAGTATTATCACTAAAATAGTTGACAGATAAAACACAAAAGAGCAGAACCCACATTTTTTGATACAGTGTATTTTTAAGATAAAAGCTGAATCTTGATCATTTCTGTCCCATATGGAGGTAGGCATAAAATATATAGGAGAGAGGTAGAGATAGGCTTAGACCAGGAAAGAGAGGGGACTCATAGCTGGCGACTTGCGTCGTATCAAGGAATTTATATACAATTCCTTGCGTCGTCGTCGTATAATCTCTTCTGCATTTATTTATTGAATTGGTACCTAATAAACATTTTTTGAATTTTGCACCGTTGATCATTTTGCGATTTTAGTGTGTATATGAATAAAACTGTGTGTTTTTGTGAGATTGACGTAATGGCGAATTGTTGTGTCTATTAAGGGTCCCCCAAACCAACGCGGATAATCGCAGCACTTTGCGGAAGTTCGCACCGCTTGCGATTCGCATCGAGGGTACCCCAAAGCGGATAATCGCAGCACCTTGCGGAAGTTCGCACCGCTTGCGATTCGCATCAAGGGTACCCCAAACCAACGCGGATAATCGCAGCACCTGCGGAAGTCCGCACCGCTTGCGATTGGCATCATATTGTTTCCATTGCGTTAAATATGTACGTTCACACCAACACGATTTTTTTCGTTTAGACTGCGAATTGTCTGCGTTTAGTCGTACGGAGTTTTTGTTCGCAATCGGTTGCGTTTTTTCTCGGATCGGTAGTAGTTTCGCAGTCTCTTAACTAAGAAAGTAATTAATAAAATGGAAAAAATCATTAAATTAGTGCGAAAGTATCCTATATTAGACGACCTTTCTCATGACAATTACAAAAATATTCGAAAAAAGTAACAAAAATATAACATAGATTCTCGTCTTTTCGTAATTGCGGCATTAATGTATGAAATTCCCTATATTGTCGTCTTTTTTTATTAATATCGTGAACCCATTTTCTTTTCTTCTTAAGGTTAGATACATAATATGATCAACACATTTATTTTTAAAGAATAATGATAATTTTACCTTAAATTGTCTTCTTCCAATGCAAGCAACACAAATGCTTCTTCTTCATCCGATGATGTATACATATTTTTGTATGATAGGTAAGTATGTAAGTACAAGTACAAATTGTTTATTTTTCGTTTTCAGCAATAGCAATCAACCTTTTCGATACTGAAAATATGACGCATATATGATGCGATTATATTCGCTTTGGTGTGGGGTTCTCTGCGGATTCCGCCACGAATTTCGCTGCGAACTTTCCGTCACGAATCCGTTGCGAATAATTCGCGTTGGTTTGGGGGCCTTTTTAAGGCTCCCCCACCCCACACCAAAGCGAATATAATCGCATCATATGAGTCACATTTTCAGTATCGAAAAGGTTGATTGCTATTGCTGAAAACGAAAAATAAACAATTTGTACTTGTACTTACATACTTACCTATTATACAAAAATATGTATACATCATCGGATGAAGAAGAAGCATTTGTGTTGCTTGCATTGGAAGAAGACAATTTAAGGTAAAATTATTATTATTATTTAAAAATAAATGTGTTGATTATATTATGTATCTAACTTTAAGAAGAAAAGAAAATGGGTTCACGATATTAATAAAAAAAGACGACAATATAGTGAATTTCATACATTAATGAATTCATACAATTAAGATTGGTGGCAACTTGCTTGACACTCCTAAGAAAGTAAGCTATCAAGTGGTCAAGTAATATAAAATTTAGTTCGTAAATCTGGACTTTCAGATCTAAAAATCTATACTAAAATGTTGTTTCCACTAAGTTGCGCCTCCTATTAACATGTTCAGTCAATCAGGGTCAGGGGCACTAAGGACCATACTAATTTTACGTTCGGCATAGAAAAATTCGTTTCTTATAAATATTCAAGGCCGCATGTGTCGCTTGTAGGTACGTTTTGATTATTAAACACTGCATGTAGAAATGATTACCTGCCCGTTAATTTAAAGATTTAGAGAACTAAGTGACTGCCAAATTAATAAAATGGATAAAGATCCTACCTCATAAAATTAACTTTTTCCATCCGATCATGTTTACTCGTATAGTCAGAATAACTTGCGAGCTCTATTGAATTGAAATTATTTTGAGCTTGATTCAACACATTTTCATATATTGGTGGAATAATCTATTGTTTAAGTGGATGTGCTGAATCTCCAAGAATGCACAATTGGGATAAGGTATCCAACTATTTCAATATCTTGGAAAGAGCTGTTACGCAAAACCCTTGCATCGTAGCATCGTGTACACTGCCGAGCCAGTTCGCACTTACGTAATAAAATTTCATGTCATATACCATATCGTACAGTTGATAGTGTTTGTCATGACGGTCTACAAATTCTGGTCCATTAGCTGGTGAAGCATCAATCTTAATCTGTATACCCTCAACGACAGCCTGCCATTGTATTGAATATTTGAATAACATTTAATGTATTTGGCCATGCAACAACGACTTCATTGAATTTTAAAAAGTTTCACAGCATCCACCACATTATGCACACATCTGCATAGTAATTTTAGAAACACCATGCATATTTCCCAACCAATGCACAATTAGTATTTTCTGTAGTGATGTCAATCGGTATTTCATAAAATACCGATTTACTCCGTAACGGTGCGTTTTATGAAAAAAATTAAAGAATACTTTTTTGTAGGGAAATAGGTGCGACAACGAAATATCGTATTCTTTCGTAACCTTTATTTTTTAGAAAAGGGGTCCGAGAGTGCAGGTTGCACGCCACTGGGTATTCCCATTGAGCTGAAACAATTTGTGGAAGTAAAGATTCATAGTAGCATTTACCAAATAAAATTTGAAAACAATTAGTTTATTACTGTAAGAGATAAATAAAAAAAAATATTTTCAAACTTTAACACCCTGTATCTCGAAAACTAAGCATTTCTCAACCTATGTTTATTTGAACTTTTTTAATAATTTTTAAATGTCTATCGACTGTCAAACTCCTGCTACAAAAAACTGGAACACCCTGTATATATGCATATTTTTAATGGGTCTATATAGGTTTGCGTATGCATGAGCTAATAATTAATCGCAAATATCTAAAATAGGTACGAAGCAATAAGTGGTATCCATAACCAAACAGTGGCTGTGAATTACCTACATACCTAAGTACCTACATTTAAACGGGAATTTCCCATTTTTAGCGAAACTAGTTATGTTTAATATTGAAAATTACCAACCGATTATTAGAAACATAAATAAATTACTTACGATAAGCATAATTTTACTTTGTAATAAACTCGTGTAACATTATTATTTTTGTTTGTTTATATTTCCTATTATATTATTAAAAATCTCTATAAATCTATGCATTGGTTACTGATTCATTTTGCTCGCCCTGTATAATGCTTGGAAGTTGATTTAATAAACAAGGGAACGTAACGCATGAAATGAGTAAGGAACAGGCCAGGCAGTGTGTGTGTGTGCCCGGACCTTGAGAGTAAAAAGGTGGTAGTGTGTTTGAGCTATTTAGTGAGCCCGGGCGGGATAATATTGATTGATTATTGATTTGATGATTTAATTGGGTCATGACATGATTGCACGTTAAGGTGCGAAAACCTCGTGTATTCATAGTTGCACTAACTATGTGATACGGGCGCCGTACCTTCGAGTGTGGTCTGCAAGTTGAGAGGTCTTGTTGTCTACTCGAATGACACGTTTGGGTGTAGGGGTGTGAGTTGATAACACCCCGATATCCGATCGTTGGGATACTGACTGTTTAGCGGCAGTTACGTATCCGGGGAAGCCTTGACTTATTTTAGGTGGCACTAGCTAGTTGTCGAAGATATGATTGAAGGTATTTGTTGCTAATTAATCGATAATAAATAATAATGATAGTGGATCTGGCAAGATAATCATGACTTATTGCTGATAGACGGCAAGGGGTGTCTGACACCCCGGTGAGTACACTATACTGTGCGTTTCACGAAGTTGTATCCCGGATTGGAATGTTAGTATATATCTCCAACGTATGGAGCGTCGTCATGTTATTAGTTAAATTCAATCCATTGGCAAATCTCGGTTACGGACCGCTACAAATTGAGGTGGTGTGATTTAAACGCGCGTGCCAGTCCCGCACAGGATTTGCCAGCGAATCCTGACAATCCGAACATTCCAATCCGGGATACAACTTCGTGAAACGCACAGTATATGTATCTTTAAGTTATCAGAACAGTAATTGTGAGTTTTCTTTCATGTGTTGTGTTCCCTGCCTGTTATATTGCATAATGATTGGTATTGGTACTGTTGAATGAATCGCATTGTGATGGCTCACGAATACATCAAAGTAAGTTAATAAACAACTATATTTGTTTATGTAAAATCGATTATTTTTACACTCGTAGGTAGTACTTAAAAAATATAGGATCTGCCACATAAAATACAGGATAGGTATACATTGAGAGGAACCACCTCTTTGAATTTTGTTATTTTTTTAACCCGAATGGATAACGCTTTCTAAGAGCACAGCTTTATAGGTACTTGATGTACTCGTATACCGTAGTAAGCTGTTAAGAGCACAAATCACAAATCTCTACATTTGTGCATAAAGGAACCGTGGTTCCTTTATGATTTGTGGTAAGAGTAAGAGAGGCCACGCGCTCGTTGGTGATAGAAGAAAATGCTGACTACACAATGTATAAACATAAACACGGGAACGCGGGTCAGAAAAGTAAAGTAGAGTCGTTAACTGAAACTGAATTAATTGAGTTTTGAAGTGTGCCTCGAACAAGTGGTATTATCTATTCTAATTCTCTATTTTTTGGTGTATTGCGCCATTAGGAGAATATCTAATTTACAGGTAAGTAAATCATATGTTGCTGTTTATGTTATTTTGATATTATCGATATAGTACACTTAATATTTAACGTATTTTTTTTGTTATTCTAATAAGATTATTCACGGTGTTCCACCGCGAAGGGCCGCGATCGATATATGAAAAAGTACGTACAGAGTGATTTTAAAAATTTGGTTATTTACAAATTACAAAGGTTAGTGGGGCCTACCAGAGTTTTAAAATATTTTCACGTTTCTGGCACTTCAGGTATAACCGGAAGTCGACACCAACTTGCTTATTTTAAATGGGACACCCTACATATTATATCATTTCCGGATTCTACGTCAAATTCTAAACACATTTCATGTAGGATGTCCTATACCTATCTTCAACTGTTTTTGAAATATTGACATGTGAATATTGACATTTTGCAACTTTGACACCCTGTAAAATCTAAATGGTTTGAGATCAAGTAAAACGGTTTACACATCCTATCTTAACTTTTCATAAGCTATCGTTTTTCACTACTTTCAGATTTAACTAAGAGATTAAATTTTATCGAAAATTCTTAATTTCTGGCTAAATTTGATATTAGTGTCAAACGATAGGTAGCTTACGATACGGAAAAACTACTTTTTCGTTATAGATCTACTCTCATCTCATGAACTTGAATAATAAAACAGGTTAAATCATCAAGGTTTGAGGAGATTGATGTGTAATAGGGAGGCAACTATCATTTTGTGAAAACTATATTAAATATAGAAATCAATCATCACAGTGTGTCCAGCCAGGAGTTTACACGATCCATATCTCAGAAACTAAGTACCGAGCTAAGTACCAACACGATTCTTGTAAAATGTACATGTAGTAAATACAGGGTGTTCTCGGCAAGTAAAATAATTTGACATGGTGTACACTCTGTAAATTTCTCCATATTAGGATTCTACATCAAATTTTAGGATTGTTTTGTGTAAAATAAACGTTATTCCTAAAATTTAGAGTTTTCTAGGTACTAATTTTTAACAAAAATTTGAAGGACGCAAAGAAAATTTATTTGTGAATAACCCGTCGAATAAATTGAAAATATTTGACTGTTATAAGGAAGGCAGTAGATAATCAACGCATAATTAAAAATATATAGTTGCATATATTAGGGTGAATACTGTGGCAATGGAAATATCTAACCTACAAAATTAAATATCTTCAATTTTTTTTATGAAAACACCTATTTTTTTTTAATTTTAATGATTTCTACGTCCAAAAATATAGGTAGTTTGTATTCACTTCCCTATACATATGTATAATCAATCATAACGGTTTCTAAGTTTGAACCAACTGTTGCATATTTCCATGTTAAAGGGTAGCCTAGCCCATGTTAAAGAAAAACCAGTTTCTGTGAATTTATTTTAATAAAATACCAAAAAATGAAGATTTTTTTTTTAGAAGTTGTTTGGAACGATGAAACTAAATTTACAAAAAATTGATTAATCAACTGACATAACTCTGGTCTAAATTTATTATAGTTAAGGATTTAAAAAACTTTAACTTAAAGAAAAAATACAACAATTGTTCAAACACCACCATTCACTCGCAAATCACATTCGTATTTGGGATGTATAGCATCTGTTGTCACTTTTGTATTTTTTCTGGTGGTAAAGACTGAAAGGCTACGCGCACACGTTCTTGGCAATATTCGTTTGTTGTCAGAGGTGTTGAAAACACTAGTTCACTGTTTTTTCATATAGATAGCTACATATAAAATAAATCAAGGGGCGCAAGGTCTGGTAACCTTGGTGGCCAACGAAATAGTCCCCTATTTGCAATCCATTGATCTTCAAAATTTCCTGTTAAAAATATATTAAGAGTTCTGGTTTATGTGATGGTGCATCAAGTTGATATTATTTGGACTATTAGGATGACTGTTGGAGATGATTACGAAAAAGAAAGAAAAATAATTTCAGATGGCAATGGAATTGTTTCTCACTGCATAAAAGATATTAATTCTCAACTAGTCTGGAAATTTGTTTCCTAATAAAATGAGGATTTACATTAAACCAATGGTGGGAGTTATGTCGTGTAAAATAATCTATTTTTTTGTAAATTTAGATTAATCAGTCCAAACAACTTTTAAGAAATCTTCATATTGGTATTTTATTAAAATAAATTCATAGTCAACTGGTTTTTCTTTAATATGGCCTACTCAGAATTAGTTAAATATGGAAACACATTTGGTTGGATTTATTGAATTTCTGTTAATAACTTAAACACCGTGAATGATTAACTATAGGAAGTATATACAAACTATATTTTTGGGTGTAGAATTCATTAAAATGAAAAAAAAATAGGTGTTTTTATTCAAAATATTGAAGATATTTGATTTTTTAGGTTGGATATTTCCATTGCCACTGCCTTCCTTATACAGGGTTATTCACGCAAAGCGGGTATTAGACGTTCTTGGGGTTCGATTAACGATAAAAAATCAGATTTTTTTATGGGGAAGGTTTTCGATTATTTCCGATTCGATGAAAATATTTTCAGGTTTGCGTCACTTCCGGTTATACCGGAAGTAGACCACAACTTCGTTATTTCAAATGGAACACTATGTATATTATTAGATTAAATCCGATAAAAAAATCTGATTTTTATCGTTACCAGAATCATAAAAACGTCTAATACCCGCTTTGCGTGAATAACCCTGTATAACGCCCACTGCCAAATATTTTAAATTTAATAAATTTACGGGTTAATCACGGATAAATTTTGTCTGCAAGTCTGCATGCAGCAAATTTTTTGTTAAAAAAATTAATATCTGGAAAATTATACATTTTAGAAATAAGGTTTATTACACAAAGTGACATTAAAATTTAATGTAGAATCCAAATATGGAGCAAATATACAAGGTGTTTCATTTAAATTAATCAAGTTTCTACTTCGAGTACAACCGGAAGCCGCAGAACTGTCAAAATATTTTACTTGGCGAGAACATCCTGTGTTTACTAAAAACGTACAAAATTTTAGAAAAATTGTATCAGCAGTTTCTTTGATATGGATCGTGTAAGCTCCTGGCTGGACAAACTGTATATTATTGCTACGTACTGTTAAACCTAAAATAATTCATAACAATAATATACAATTTTTCGAGCAATGTTTCTGGTAAGCTAGTTCTATGAAATTTAACCCTTTATTCGACGGTTGGAATGCTGCAGGAAATAATGCGTTTGCTATCAGTTCTTAGCTTTTAAGTTAATAACAATACTGAAAAGTACTTCATGCAAATATAGAAACTTAGGTTCTTAAAAGCTGAGATGAAAGTATGAAGGAAGGGATTTATTCCTTCATTCAGTGCTACTAAACTAGCCTTGTAGACCAACGTACCTAATAACAAACTTATATTTTATTTTTCCTATCATGTTATTCATAATCATTGTACCTACGAGAAGTGATAAAATAAGATCAAACCAATTTTGTTTTTTGCCTTTGTATGCTTGTATGACTATTTATATGTATAAGCGTTGAGTGAGCAAATAATTTGCTCACTCAACGGTATAAGTCAGTAGTACTGTCACTGAGACAGTTGTGATCTCGGTTGAACATGAACAAGAACTGCGAAGTTATTTTTTATTTTATAATAGTATTTTATAGTTACCTATTTAAAATTAAGGTGTTTTCAATCAAACTTGACGCTACCTTACAAAAACTTGGTCGACAGTCATCACGTCATGACATCATGTCAGAAGACAGTTTATTTTGAATATACTATATCCGAGACTTCACGGTAATTTAAGTCAATCACGTTATCAGCTTTGGAAAGAAATATTCTGAACTCTATAAATAATGAGAACATAATAAATGATGTTGCTAATAGTAGCAACAATAACTGGAGATTGGAGCGGTATTTTGTTTTGCTTTTACACTAAAAAGCATTAAAAGCAAGTATTAAGAGCAAGTAACTAACATATCTAAATATAAGGAAAACTAATTTGGTATTCCTTTCCCTACGCCACTCGACACCTTGGTTTTCGTATTGATATTGTAACCCACTCGTATCTCTAGACCCAAGTCTAAAAACCAGTTGAATAAAATGAAAAAAAAAAAAAGAATTATAAAATGGATCACGCTTTGCATTCTTGAATTTGATTTTCACTGATCAGCGTCCATGCTTAAACAATTCATATTCAATAAAAAAGCAGTACCTATAGTTAAAAGCGAGGTTAAAATATTTATTTATATGTAAAGGTCCATCCTCATTATGGCGATCGGCAAAGCCACATGAGTGTGTACTTATATCGTGGTATAAAAAAAACCAAAGCCTACGGACCGTAGGACTTAACAGCATGCAGGTTATAATATGCTATGGCAACAAGGATCGAAATTGCACCTTAAGAATTTATAAAACTGTAAGCACAAGATTTGGGCAAAGCAAAACATGTTAGCATTGGAAGCAAAATCTACCAGCTGGTTTCTCAATATATCTCTGGTTTAGACAAGGGTTTAATCTTTGTTTATGTAGGTTATTATACGTAGGTATTGCCTCGCGTATTATATAATCAGATAATCAAGAGTTTAAGTATTAGATACCTACTTTACCAATTTTTTTTTTATGAATTTTGGAACCCTAAAAGGAGGGTCGCGGAGTCGGTTTAAATAGAATAGGATAGAACAGAATAGGTAAAATGGTTTTTATTTTATAAATATATTCTAATCTAAAAAAAAAAATGAAAGAGCACAAAAAATGATACCAGTAAATCGAGACTAAAATAGGTACAACGATTGGACCAAACATAGGTCTTAGTCCAAAGTTGCTTCGTCGAGGTATTATTCGAGTGAAATAAAAAAAAAATTCTGATTTTGAAACCAATTAATACATTTCTTTCAAATTGGGCAGAGAATACCATAGCACAGTGTTCTAGTATTACACAAAATTTTAGTTTAAGACGTATTTCCAGTGACGTACAATCACTATATTAGGCAACGCCCTCTTTGAAATAAAAAATGTTACTTTACTGACTAAATTAAAATGTCCATTGATGAACCTCGCAATCAATTCACTAAACAAATCGTCAAAAAATGGGTACTTTTGACTTTTTCTCGAAAAATACATATAGAGTGTTTCCATAAATTGAGACATGATTTTAGAAACATCAGATAATCTACAATAGAAAACTAGGAAACACATTAGAAACATAAACATAAAAATTATAGAAACATGGAAAAAAAATTGTATTTTTAAGTTGAACAACCTTTAACTTGAAACGAAGCAACTTTGATTGCACGAAGTGGCAGGTAATTTCCTTGATTGACTTAATTTTCAATGTGTCATTTCTCATTTCATATGTTAGTGTTTGTTTTATACAGGGTTTTTTCAACGAAAAGTAGCCACCCTTAATAACTCAGAAATGGAGGGTAGCAGAAAAATTTCCAAAAACAGGTCGATTTTTATTTCAAGGGGGACACATTTTCATATTACTGAAATTTTTACAGGGTGTCCCAAAAAAGAGATATTTACCACAACTTAGATTTTTTAAATGGAACACCCTGTGCATTTTTACAGATTTGGATAGAACGTTCTCTAACGAATACGTTGATATAGGGTTTGATGGATCTAGCTCTAATAGTGAGTGAGATATACCTCAAATAGTGTTCCATAAGAGCAATGTGTTAGAGAAAGACTTTGTAACGGCTGTAGCCTACAGCAATGAATCGATATTCTCTTTCTAACCCATTATACTTATGGAACATTCTTTAAGATATATCTCCCTCACTATTAGAGATAGATCCATCAAACCCTATATCAACGTATTCGTTAGACAACGTTCTATCCAAATCTGTAAAAATGCACAGGGTGTTCCATTTAAAAAATCTAAGTTGTGGTAAATATATCTTTTTTGGGACACCCTGTAAAAATTTCAGTAATATGGAAATGTGTGCCCCTTGAAATAAAAATCGACCTGTTTTTGGAAATTTTTCTGCTACCCTCCGTTTCTGAGTTATTAAGGGTGGCTACTGTTCGTTGAAAAACCCTGTATACAATACACAAACAGCGTAAGCTTTGTGGTGTATGCTTATTATTGTACTGAGTGTTTTTTTAGCGTAATTTAGTTTACCTACTGTCTACTGTATTAACCTTTGTATTTTTTTTTATTTTACACAAGACATTTTTGTATCATTATTATTATTATATTATAAGCAATTAAGTACGAAGGTAACTGCATCGTTTAAATAGGTAGGTACATACTTATGTAACTTATTAGTATTAGCAACTAACCTTATTATTTATAGTAGGTAGGTACCTAAGTTTATCAGAGTTGTAGCATATAAGTATTCGCTGGTAAGAAATAAAATGGCATTTTGACAACTGACCACTATTATTATCTTAGCTACCTAGCCTCAAGCCTAGCCTAGCATAACAAGCTACCTACAATAAAAAAACTTCACATCTCAAAGATAATTAATATTCGTAGTTTACTCATGCACGAGAAGGATCTTTAACAATATCAGTAGCTCGGATATCAGTCACCACAACTTTTATTCTAGTAGATACTATGCAGATTATTTACTTAAATAATCTTTCGGTATCAGGTAGATACCTTTATTAGTATGTATAATATGTTGCAAACAAAACATTGAAATTGTTATAAACTTATAGTAGGTATAGATGAAACCAAATAAATTCACAAAAGTAGGTACCCACCTACAATAAGATATTAATTTTCATTATTAATTGTCTTACTTACATTAATCTTGCCACACCTTTTACATAAACAGGAGCACAATTATTTCCTGGAATTAAACAAATCGTCCATATTGTTTATTAGCACAGTTAACAAAGTTACATTGATAAATGCCACTCTCTATACTTCATGAATGCCACCAAATAGAGAACTGAATTAGCTAATTAGCTATCTATTTGTTTAGAAAATAGAAAACACGCAGTTTGAACGAAAAAACATATATTCTTCTATATGTAAACAAAAGCCACAACACATGAAGCTGGATAGACACTGATAACGGCAAACATGTATTTTATTGAAACGATCCTCCGGATCTCCTAGGTATGTTGAAACGAATGAATCTTAATCGTACACGACCACGACACTATTTTCCGTCGAAAAAACGAATGACTGCCGCGATGCCGCGAGTCGAATGTCGAATATGTTTAGATTAAAGTACCTACCTACCATGAAGTACCCAAACAAGTTTTATTTCAGTCATTCTTGTTTATTCTGTATTAGTTTCTCTTTTTCAAATTACGTCATTCTCTATCAGGCCGGTTTTAAAACAAATGTTGTACAATATCCCAGTCAACAGTCAAACAAGTAAAAAATATATAATCAAAGACAATAAACTAATTACTTATTCTTTGATATAACTAAACAAACAAGGAACAAGGTCCTGTGTTAAAATTAAAACTAGTAGATACCATAGACTCTAGTACCTACCTAGTCAAACAGTTCTACTCTTTGACCTAGTAGGTACCTATATGTTTATAATAATAATCAGTAATCACACATGGGTTATAAAAGTACAAATAATCGAAGCAATACGCTGTAAGTCATGAGGTATTTAAAGGCAACTTTAGATGAATCTTATTTTTTATAATGAAATGAGTGAAATAATATTTTTCAATTATAAAACTAAATCTAAATGTTAGTACCTACCTACATACTAAACGCCTTTAGGTACTTAGGTATTGTATAGTATTTTATAAGGGTAGGTATATAGGTACTCAACAAAAACTTTCATAGGAGTGAGATATCAAAAGGCACATTTTAAAAATATTTTGAAATATACAGGATGACTCACTACATGGGAGCACCTTCAAGATCATTTTTTGTTTTACTATTTTTGAAATCACAGGAAAATTCTCTTTTCAACAGTGTGTCCATTTTCGGTTACCGACGCGGCGTTGCCGACTTATTAAAAACAATGTGAAAATATTGATTGGGACAAGGTTTAACAAATAAACCCGCTGTGTGTAAATTACGGTCAATTAAGAATACATATTTCGTAATTACGTAGCCAAGGGACCTACTTAAATGTTGCCACCACCGATTACTGCTGTATTACACAGGGTGTTTTTTGCATAAACGCCAATTTAGTAAATTTCAAAGAGCATTTTTTCAATTTTTTTAAACGGAACACTCAGTATATTATTTCATTTTTCAATTAGTACGTTAATTCTCTACAATTTTCATGAGCCATATCCTATAGCTAATTTGAATATTTTCAGAGATATTTGCAGTTTTTCTACCATAACCGTTAAATTAGAATTATAAGCGGCACGTAGGTATATTGTAATCGTAAGCATTACAATCTCTGGCATTACTTAAGATTTTTCTAGATTTTTAAGATTTTTTGTTCTCATTTTAAAAATGAACCATTTGAACAGTTTCTTAAAATTTATTTCATAATTTTAAGGAACTACACATTAATTAATTTTCTTAATGAACGTCCAGACATAATCTCCATCGTTATTCTGCAGAAAACCCAAAAGTTATGCGATCAGTTGATACTCAAAGGCAGTGGACACTAAACATATGAAGAGGTATATTGTTGGAGACATATTGTCACCTCACTGGTAAACTGAGAACTGTACATTTAAAAATTCTCTAAAAAACAGGGAATATTATATGCTGGGGCGCTATCATGCTGGAACCATAAATTTTCCCTAATATTTGTAGGAACATTTTGCAAAAGTTATGGCAAATTATATTCCAACAAATGTAAGTGTCGATCACCAGTGAGGTAACCGTTAAAAAAACGTTTTCCACATTACACCAAACCACTATACTGCACTCGACGCGCGTTTCGCCAACCAAGTTGGCATCACCTGGGGGATGTAAATCATCCCCAGATGATGCCAACTTCATTGGCGAAACGCGCATCGAATGCAGTATGGTGTTACGGGGAAAACTGCGTCAGTGTTATATTCACACCAAAGGTTCCAAAACTTTTTAAGGCTCCCCATATATTTACTGACCACTGTTTTGTCTATCAACTGATTGCAAGACTTTTAGGTTTTGTGTGGGATAAAGGTGGAGATTTATATGTGTGTTTGGTCATCAAATAAGAAAATTAACTAGGTAATTCAATTCCTTAAAATTATGAAATACATTTTAAGAAACTGTCCAAATGCCTAATTTTTACGGTCTTTTCTTATGATACGATACGTACGATTTTTTTTTTTAAATCTGAAATATCTAGAAAAATCTTATAAGTCATAAGACTTATGTCTTATGTCATAAGACATAATCTTATAAGCTTATCAGACGTACCTTCGAGGAAGAGCTTGGGACGATGGTAGAAGGTGGCCTATCGGCGTATCGTTCGTTAGAGGCTGGAGTCCGCCAAGGCTCCGTCTTGTCACCCCAATACCTCGCTGGCCCTGTACGCAGACGACATGGCATTCATTGCACGGTCTCCCGAGGCGGGAATGGTAAGAAGGTATCTCCAACAGGCGGTGTTCCTTCTTAAGGACTGGTGCAACAACTGGAAGGTAAGTATAAATCCCGACAAATCTAGTGCTATTCTCTTTTCTCGCAGATACAGACAGACGCAAGCTGGACACGTCAACATGAACGAGGCCGACATCGAGTGGAGAGACAGTCACTTATCTAGGGGTACATCTAAATAAGAGGCTGCGGTGGAAACACCACATCGAGGAAATCGTAGTGAAGGCGAAGCTGGTCAGGACCAAGCTATATACCCGATCTTGTGCCGCAGCAGTAAGCTCAACCTAAGGAATAAGCGAACCCTGATCAAGACAGTCATCCAACCCCTGTTGACATATGCGTCAGCAGCATGGGCGATTGCTGCAAAGATGTATATGAAGAAGATCCAGGCCGTCGAAAACATCACGCTAAGGACCGCGGTAGGTGCATCCTGGTACCTGCGAACAACCGATATATACCGGGACCTCGACTACATCCCAGTCCTAGAAGTCATCAGGAGTGGCGGAGTCAAGTTCTGCGCGCTTGCTGAGCCGCACAGCAACCCGCTAATCCGGGAAGCCGTAGACTACGAGCCGGATGCGTCCGCTGTACACAAGTGACCAAGGCTCCAACTGCTGGACCCAGGATGAAAGTAAGATCTTATGTTTCAGATTCCACCCGGAACAAGTGTAGAGGGCTACGAAGCGACTAAAAAAATGACCCTCAGAACTCCCCTCGAAGCCGCGACCGCGAAAGGCTCACTTCGAGTATCTTTCCCTTACCTTGCATAAAGTGTACCCTCCCTCTACACAAGCCTGAGGCTACCAGAAGGGATGTTGTCCATTTCTGTGGTGTGTTTTATGTTTTATGTTTAAATATATTCAGAGATATTTGCAGTTTTTCTACCGCCACGCTAATATCCATTGACCGTGGTCATGACCTGGGATGGTTTGGATCCGAGCGTGATTATCGCTCTTTAGCCTCGCCATCGCTGTAGGCCTGGACCGTCTCGTAGGGGTGGATCCCATCGTTCTCCAACCCTGATAACAAAAAGTGATAGGTGTGAGTGATTCGTAGGGTCTCTTCCTCTTCTGGGGCTCTTCTGTCTTCTCTCCTTTCTTCGTCTGCATGTCTGACCCACCGGGGGTAGTCTGTCTCGGACGGGGGCGGCAAGTGCCGCTATCGTCCTGGGTGGTGGTTTGGGATAGGTCAGGAGTGGGTGTGTAGCCGGGAGTGCACCTCTAAAGGAGCCAACTGTCTCTGTGGCTTTGTGCAAGGTAAGGGAATGGTACTTCAAGTGAGCCCGCGACCGCTATCGGTGGTCGCGGCTTCGAGGGGAGTTCTGAGGATCGTTTTTTTAGTGGCTTCGTAGCCCTCTATGCTTGTTCCGAGTGGAATCTGAAACATAAGATCTTATTCTTATCTTGGGTCCAGTAGTCCAGAGTTGCTGTGCGTCTCGGTACGCGCACAGAACTTTGCTCCGTGCCTCCTGATGAGTTCTAGGACTGGGACGTAGTCAAGGTGTCGGTATATATCGGCTGTCCGCAGGTACCAGAGTACACCTACCGCGGTCCTTAGCATGATATTTTCGACGGCCTGGATTTTTTTCATATACATATACGTCTTTGCAGCAATCGCCTATGCTGCTGACGCATATGTCAACTGGGGTTGAATGACATTCTTGATCAGGGTTCGCTTATTCCTTAGGTTGAGCTTACTGGTGCGGCACAATATCGGGTATAGCTTGGCCCTGACCAGTTTCGCCTTCGCTACGACTTTCTCGATGTGGTGTTTTCACCGCAGCCTTTTATCCAGATGTACCCCTAGATAAATGACGGTCTCTCCACTCGATGTCGGCCCCGTTCATGTTGACGTGTCCAGCTGGCGTCTGTCTGTATCTGAGAGAAAAGTGAATAGCATTAGACTTGTCAGGATTTATAATTACCTTCCAGTTATTGCACCAGTCCTCAAGAAGGAACACCGCCTGTTGGAGATATCTCGTTATCATTCTGGCCTCAGGAGATCTTGCAATAGATGCCGTATCGTCTGCGTACAGGGCGAGCGAGGTATTGTGCGCCCTAGGCAGGTCCCACGTAAAAATGGCGAACAAGTGGGGTGACAAGACGGAGCCGTTAGTATAGTTTATATAATGTAAATTCAAATTAAAATAATTCCGACAAAGAAACACCTGGACTTCGAAGGCGGCATCTTTGTTTACGCACGTGTATCGTTTGTCGGAATTTTTTATGCTGTTTCAAATTGGATTATAAAGACTATAAGTAAAACATTTTTAGTTTCGGAAATAATTTGGAAGAAATGTTTACAAGAAAAACTTCAGGTGACATTTTTTGTTTATAAAAACTAAGGAAACAAGTCCAGACGGTATACCTATTTGGTATTTCTAGCAGTACCTACTTATTATTTTCGAGTTTATTTTCATGCGATTAGAATAAAAGTATGAAGCATAATTTCTCAAACGAAGAACTTATGGACATATCTGGAAATAACTTCGAACAGTTATTATGATAAATTAAATGCAATGAAATTCACTTTTTTTATTTTTATTTCATTTTTTTTTTCATTAGTTATTATTTGTCCTCAGTTATAATTTCCTAAGTTTATACGTATAGGTTAAGAATCACCCTGTATATTCGCGTATTGAAGTCATATTTTGTAGTTATATACATCATCGACCTAATTATTTCTTGTGTCCAAAAGCATAGAAGGAACATTGTATTTTCTACCTGTTTCATTCTGAGTATACATAACGCACTTACATAGTACATAGTAATTTGCATGTCTATAAATAAATACACATAAAGAGCATATAACTACTGCATGATAACTTACATGAAAACATTCGTGGTAATAACTTTACGAACATCAAAGTTCGGTTGCAGGAGTTACCACAGATTAAAATAACTAATCCGTGCTATTACTTGTGGACCAGATAAAATTATAATAAACCTTAAACCTTATTTCTGAACCAAGGCTCATGTATTTTCAATATCGCATATATACGATCACCGTTAAATCTGGTAACTTAAGTCAATAATCATAGGTTTCGCGCGTTGGCCCCATACATAATCAAATAATATAACAATAAGTTAGTTACACCACATGTTATACAACAATAAGAAGTAAAAAGCAGTTTACTTATTATTAAATATGGAGAAGCAATTGTCCAAATGGATTCAATGTGCGTACTATAGCGACAACAAGTTTTTACAATCCTTACTTGCGTCCACGGTTAACCACAGTTTTTTATTGTGTATTATTGCTTTTAACTCTTACTCGCATAATTAGGTGGTAAAGTAAATACCTTCACAATACGCCTCCCCGCTTATCAATTTCCATGTGCAGTAGGTGTCGGAGTGTGCATGGTGGACAAAGCCCACCCTAGAATTTCCACGGCAAAAAACTAAAACCTCGTCTAAAATTCAACTTGCAAAATCTCCATCTCTTGAATAATACCAATAGGTACATATAACTTTATTCTTCCCCATAAATAGCGGTATTCAGAAATACTTATTTATTGTTTTAAAAAAATATAATAAAATATAATCTGAAGTATCAGTGAATAGGTAGTCCACCCTTTAATCCAGTGATAGAGATCACAGTTTACAGGGCGGGCGAGCCCGTTGCCGTTGAAAAAAGTCATATTCATATCAAATGTTTCTAGAATTGTTAATAATAAGTAAGATACTAAGATCGTAGACTGTGTATCAATTCAAACGGGCTAGCCCGTTAGCTTCTACATTAAATTGTCACACAGTATATTTCTGTCGTTAAGAGAAATCTAGAACAGCTACTTTACCACTGATTTCAAATTAATCAAGAAGTATAAAGGCCTTTGATAATTTATTTAATAAAATAAGATGAAACATTTTGGAGTGGCAATTGGTGCTTTGGGTTGGCACCTTTACCTCTGGCTCACTCGTCGGACATATTCGTGCTTCATCGCATCGGTATACTTCGATGTTGTCGTAAGGAAAAGAAAAATTTGAATTTGCCCACCCAATCCAGAAAGCTACGAGCCGCCGCTGTTCAAGTATTACAAGCACTCAACATAAAAATTAAATTGAAGACAACTTTCAGCATTTGGTCTTTGCCATCACAGTTTCCCAAGTCTCAAACTTCTAAGGGATGCAAAGAATATTAGGTTTGGCAGACTTCTCAGTACCACTCTGTCCTTGTATAGCGCAGAAATGTGTTCGGTATATTAAATCGGTAAAAAAAAATTTTAATACATCTGATTCATCCAGTAGTGGAAAAAGTAAGTGTAAGTAAATAAATAAAGGGACCAACAAAAATACATTTTATTGTAGAAAATCTAAAAAACTTAACATTCATTAATGCCCAATAAATGTGTGAATTAGTGTCTGTAGTTAACTGGCTTAAAGTTACCTTTCAGAGATTAGAATGACAATTAACAATTGTATCTAAAATAGCATTACTGCATAACAGGGAACGCATTTTAAAGGCATCATTAAGTCATTCAAATGTTTTAAGTTATAGTTATACATAAATAGCTAGGTACTTGCAATTTAAAGCTGTTAGGAATATTTTGCAGGGTGTGTAATAACAAGTTTACAATACACATAATTCTGAAACTAATTTAGTTAAATACCTTGTTTTTGTTTCAACTATATTTTTACACATTATATATTTACACATTCTATATGGATTGAAAATAAAGGCTTTATTACCCCATCCGATGTATTAGAAGTAGACATCTATTTTCTTATTTTAAATGGAACAACCTGTATATTTGAACAAGATGTAGAAAAAATGTTCTGCTACAAATATAGGTCCATCCTAAGCATAACGCAAAACAAAGATAGCATCTGTTTATTCCTACACTATGTGCTCTTTGTTCAACATGTTGCTCTTATGGCACATTATTTTACACATATCTCCCTTGTGATTAACAGACTTGTCCCTAAATCACTACATCTACGAAGGAACATTTTATCCAAATATGCTAAAATATACCGGGTGTTCCATCTGAAGTAAGTAAGTTATGTCTTCTTCTGGTAGAAACAAGTAATGAAATTTGTACATTATTTTCAAACAATAGAATTTAGCGTCAATTGGGCAAAACAAAAATTTCAGGTATGTATATATTAATTTCAGTTATGTCTACTATCAACTAGTCATTACAAAGACACTGTCGTCGTTAATATAAAATCAAATATTAAATGCCAATTTTGCACTGACAAATTGAACTTCCAATTGAAAATGTTCCTTGGAAAATGTAATTCCACATTTATTGGATGTACTTAAACAAAGAAAATAAATATATTCTTAAAGAACTAAATGAAAAATTAAATTTGAACTAAAATTAGTAAAACATTAGTTTAGTGTACAACACTCATCAGCTTAAGATAATCACAGTTCAAGTCACTCTTTCTAGTGCACGCCTCACTTCACCTATAGCGAGCAAGGGAGCACCTGCAACTGTGGTGACTTTAAACTGATGAGTGTTGTACCTTTGAGTGCCTACCTAATTGCCAATCAATAGTTACCCTGTTTGACATTAAAATCTAAAACAATTAAAACGAAAAATAAACTAAAAATAATACTGAAAAATATTCTCCATTATATTCGAGATAATGATGTTGTCTGTCATTTATTCTCAAATATCGGCATCCTAAAATAAATATGTGTGGTTATTAAATAAGAAAGTAGCTAGATTTATAATTTGATGTTGAAAAAAAAAAGGAAAATAGAATGAAAATGAGCATGCATTTAAGATGGTGTTTTAAAATCAGTTTTAACTATGCCACTCCTGGAAAGCAATAACAAAAACAAAAACTTTTTCTTTTGAAAATTATGATCTTTTATACATCTATTTGTAGACTTCAGTTTTTGGCCTAGAATCTCCATCAGCTTCACTGTTTTTTTGTTAAAAGAAAATATATTTAAAAAAGTTGATCACCTTAAGATCATATGAACTGAAAACGTATATGGACGTTGGAACACACTCAAAAAAAATTAATTAACTTAAAAACAAAATATAAAATGCCTGTGTCCAAAGAATTGGCCAGTGGTTACTTTATTTCGAAATTTAGTTCTACTTTATAATGTTGAGTGACAATGTCACTCTACGCTAATAAGGAATAAAAATGTTTACACTTAAATACTACTAAACAAAAAACACATCACGCCTGCAGTGACAGATATTATATGTATCATACGGGAGAAATTTTTTTTTAAGAATTGTGAATTCTCATAAATCCTGACATGTACAATAGTTTCTCTTTTATTAGAACCCCCAAAAGGTATTGTAACGTTTGTCTAACCTCTAAACAGATTAAACCAGCTTGTTCGACAAAACAACACAAATCTTTATTGTCACTAGATACAAACTTCAACTATTTTTCACAACTGTCAACACAAATTCCTTAGTTTGACGTTTCGACTTAACGCGCTCACGCTTTCGATTAAAAAAACCCCGGCCTCTTGAAATCACGAGTATTTATATATTTTTCAAGCTTCTGGAATATTCGGGAGCCTCTTTTTGGATTCCGGAACATAATGGAATGATTCTATGACTTAAACGAAAATTCTAGATTAGAAACGTCAACCTAAAGATTTTACAAATGTTAATTTATAAACAATAAGAAATGAATTAACAAAACAGGCAGATTCACTAGCAAGGTAGGTGAGCTTCCGTAACACTGCTCCCCTCTCAGAACTGATCGTCTCGATCAGGTTACTCCATTGTCCGCATGGTGTTCCTGATAAGGCGTCAGTCGATCTATGTGAACAATCTTCATTTTGGATTGAGGATTTCTTTGGATCCTATACACGACATCGTTTAACCTGGTCACAATCGAATAAGGGCCTTCCCAAGATCTCTGTAATTTAGGTGATTTGCCCTTAGTCCTCTTTGGGTTGTACAGCCAAACTTTATCATTTTCATGAAACCCACTACTGTTGGCACGTAAGTCGTAACGGGTCTTCATTCTGTCACTTTCTATTCTCAGCTTTTCTCGTACCTCCTCATGTACCAACTTTATTCGATCTTTCAGGTGGCGGAGATAGTCACTGATATTTTCCTGATGTTCTGGTCTATTTGCAATGAGGTCTATCGGTAGACGTAATTCGTTGCCAAAAATCACACTGGCTGGTGTTTTACCAGTGGTTTCGTGAACTGCCGCTCTATATGCTAAGAGAAATGGAGGAAGGCAGGTGTCCCAGTTGGTCTGCTTTTCATTCACGGCAGTTTTCAGGAAATTTTCAATGGTTCGATTGAATCTCTCGACCATTCCATCTGATTGTGGATGAAGAGGTGTTGTTCTAGTTTTCGAGATACCTAGTAGTTGGCAAACATTCTGAAATACCTTAGATTCGAAGTTCCGTCCTTGGTCAGAATGGATTTCCCTCGGAACTCCATAACGGCATATCCAGTTTTCAAATAGAACCTCTGCTACGGTGATTGCTTCCTGATTAGGTATAGGATATATTTCTGGCCACTTGCTGAAGTAGTCCATAGCTACCAAGATATAACGATTGCCAGAGTCACTTCGAGGAAATGGGCCAGCTATGTCAATAGCTATTCTTTCAAATGGAGCACCGACATTGTACTGCTTCATCTGTCCGCGACTTCGAGTCATTGGTCCCTTACTAGAGGCGCAGGTTTCACAATGCCGGCACCACTCTTCCACATCGGAACGACTCCCAAGCCAGTAGAATCGCTCTCTGACTTTGTTCAAAGTCTTATTGATTCCAAAATGTCCACCACCAACACCACTATGAACCGCTTGGAGAACTTCTGGAACTCTTGTCCTGGGTAATACAGTCTGGTAGTTCCTTTCTTTACCGTCCGGACTCTCCCATACTCTTTTTAGTAGGCCATTTTCTACAACTAGGGAGTCCCATAATGCCCAGTAACTTTTCAGAGATGGAGATTTATTGGAAATATCCTGCCAATCAGGTCTATCCATTTTATTTATTTTCCATTGGAAAATTGGGCCAAACTCTGGATCTTCACTCTGTTCTTTAGCAAGGCTTCTACTATCCCAATGTTCTGGGCCTTGGATGCTAATTCTTCGGCAATGAAAATCGTCCTGTTCCCTTGCTTCCTGTCGCAAGCAATATCTACAATCAGGAAGGCATGGCCTTCTGGATAAAGCGTCAGCGTTGCGATGGCTCTGTCCTCTTCGGTGTTCAATTTTGAAGTCGTACTCTTGCAAACGTTGAAGCCATCTTGCCACTTGGCCTTCCGGGTTCTTGAATTGCAGGAGCCACTTCAATGAAGCATGGTCGGTTCTCAAAATGAACGGCTGACCATAGAGATACTTGTGAAAATGCTCCACTGTTTTGACAATGGCAAGTAATTCTCTCCTAGTCACACAGTAGTTCATCTCTTGCTTGGAAAGGACTTTGCTAAAGTAGGCAATCACTTTCTCTTGTCCTTCCTCTACTTGCGATAGTACCCCTCCAATTCCAGTATTACTGGCGTCAGTGTCTACGATGAACTTCTTCCCAGGAATTGGATATGACAGGATCGGGGGAGAACACAGGGCGCCTTTAAGCTTCTGAAAAGCTTCCTGACACTGTTCCGTCCACATAAATGGTTGGCTATTTTCGGTAAGTCGATGCAGAGGTTTGGCGATATCGGCAAAATTTTTCACAAACTTCCGATAGTATGTGCAGAGTCCCAGAAAACTCCTTAATTCATGTTTGTCTCTCGGCACTGGCCATTTCCAAATGGTTTCAGTTTTCTCCGGATCAGTTTTGACTCCATCTGTAGAAATAATGTGTCCTAAATACCTGACTTCTTTTTGGAAGAGCATGCATTTCTTGGGACTTAGCTTCAGTTGGGCTTCTCTTAACTTTTGCAAGACTTCCTGTACATTCTTTAAATGATCTTCAAAGTTCTTGCCAAGTATTATCACATCGTCAAGATAGACTAGACAGGTTTTCCACGTCATTCCACGGAGAATTGTTTCCATCAGTCTTTCAAACGTGGCTGGCGCGTTGCAAAGCCCAAACGGCATAACGTTGAATTGCCACAAACCTGTCCCAATGGAGAAAGCTGTCTTTTCTTTGTCGTCCGCATGAATTTGGACTTGCCAGTAGCCACTTTTCAGGTCTAAAGTAGAAAACCATTGAGATCCACATAGTGTGTCCAGAGTGTCGTCTATTCTTGGCAACGGATAACTGTCCTTCTTGGTGACATCATTTAATCTTCGGTAGTCAACACAAAATCTAGTAGAGCCGTCTTTCTTCTTCACCAAAACTACTGGAGAGGTCCATGGACTTTGTGATGGTTCAATGACTCCCTGTTGTTGCATCTCGCTCAACAATTTCGATACTTCTTCTTGTTTGGTCAATGGAATTCTTCGTGGGGCTTGCTTAATTGGAGCGGTGCCGCTGGTATTTATGCGGTGTTGAACTAGGTCAGTTCTTCCTACATCGTTCTCAGTTAGTGAGAATACATCTTGGTACTGTCTTAATAATTCTTCTACTTTATGAACGTCATCCGATGGCAATGATGACGTGGATCGGTTAACCAGGTTTTGCAGAATTTCCGGCAGTATTCGAGGATCACAGCGTGCTGTTGATGATTCTACATTCTTGAAAACTACATCGACTATCTGACAAACTCCCAAGGATTCTCCTTTCTTCACTTTTTGTGGGTAGTCTTTCAGATTTAACATTCTCACCAACACTGAGTTGTTCTTCTTTTGTGTTAGAGTTTTTCCTATTAAAATTCCTCTTTTGGAAAGATTGCTCTCCGGTTCTGGTTCCACAATTACTGTTTCTTCAAAAGTCACCGAACTGTTACAAATTGCCTCAATAGTTACTTCTGATGCCGCGGGTAGAATAATGTCTTCTAATGCTTTAACGGTTTTAATCGGTAGATTTCTCACTTCAGGATAATGCATTAAAATTTCTTCACCTTTGGTCTTTAGTAGTCTCTGGGGAAGATCCAGGATAAAATTTTGCTCAGTCATGATATTCAGACCAAGAATGACGTCATCGGTGATGTCGGCTACAAGGATGTCTTGTTGGAATGTATTTGTTCCTAAACAGATGTTTGCCACATGGATGCCTTTTACTGGTATGACTTCCCCATTTGCTGTTTCCAAAATGAAGTTTCTGTCTGGCTTCTGAATTCTACAATGGGCTACGATGTCTGGCCTTACTATGGTGTGACTTGAGCCAGTATCAAGGACCATTTCGCATTCCCGGCCGCATATTCGCCCTGGTACTACCAAGCTGTTGCCGTTGTTGTGCAGCCGGGTAACCTTGATCTTCATGGTTGGTGGGGCTTGGTAGCACCTCACCAGCTTTCGCCCCTCAAAGCTGGCTAGTTGGCGTTTCCCTGGTCCTGTTCCGATGTGTTTTTAGGGCATCGATTCCTGAGATGCCCTTCCTCCCCGCAATTCCAGCATCGTATGGGTCTACGTCTGCTAAATGTAGCAGAGTCGGTATGATTCCGTTCGGTTTGGAAATTGTTCAAAAAATCTTGAAAATTTTTCAGCAATACCTCCACATTTTTGTCATTACTTCGATAGTCGGCTGGCTGATATTTAATTAGCCTTGCTCTGCCTTGACCCCGTCTGGATGCTTGTTGAGCAGCTTCAATTTCTAACGCCTGCGCCAAGGCTTCGGAAATGGTTTTGTTTCTGGCTAACCTCAACGCCTGACTGATTTCAGGGTCTCGCAGTCCATCTATGAAGCTACTTACAGCTAATTGCTCTTGGAACTCTACAGGGGCAGTGGGGTAAGCTAGCTTCACCATCCGGGCTATATCGGCCTCATATTGCTGAATATTTTCTTCGAATCGTTGTCTTCTACCCTTTAATTGAGCCTGGTAAACATGTTGCATGTGGGCTTCACCATACCTCATTTCGAGAGCACTTTTCAGCATTTCATAATCGGTTTTGTTCTGCTCAGGCATCGTTCTTAAGATTTCCATAGCCTCACCTCTTAAAGCTACAGTTAACGATATCGCCTTTTCACCTTCGGACCAGTTATTTGCCATGGCAGCCGCCTCAAATTGCTTTAAGTATGTGCTCCATGGTACCTTTCCATCAAATGTTGGTGGCTTGACCCTCGAAGATGCAGAATTACCTTCAACTTTAATAACTCCTGTCGTGGACAGCTGTGTGAATTTTCGGTTGACTTCTTTCTGCATCTCTTCGACTTCACACTTCAACGTACTGTTGACTTTCTGCATTTCGTTGACTCTCTCTTCGACTTCACACCTCAGCGTACTCACACTTTCTTTTACAATTTGGACTTCGTCTTGCATACTATTCCTCAATTGATTTATTTCTTCTTCTACAGTTTCTTCAAAATCTTTGAATTTTTCTTTCATTAGCTCTTCTAACTTTTTATTACTTTCTTCTAAACTGTTCTTTAGTTCTTCTTGGCTGTTCTTCAGTTCTTCTTGGTTATTCTTCATTTCGTTTTTTAATTCATCTTGACTGTTCTTCAGTTCTTCTTGGTTGTTCTTCATTTCACTTTTTAATTCTTCTTGGTTATTCTTGATTTCCTTCATCATTTCCATTAATTGTGTCAAGGTCTTATCCATTTTTATCGATTTCGATCTGGTAACTGGCATACACTTACTATTTGATCCCTTTTTTTTTTTTTTTTTTAATCTTCGAACGTTTCACGTCGTGGAACGTCCCACTTCTGACACCAAATGTAACGTTTGTCTAACCTCTAAACAGATTAAACCAGCTTGTTCGACAAAACAACACAAATCTTTATTGTCACTAGATACAAACTTCAACTATTTTTCACAACTGTCAACACAAATTCCTTAGTTTGACGTTTCGACTTAACGCGCTCACGCTTTCGATTAAAAAAACCCCGGCCTCTTGAAATCACGAGTATTTATATATTTTTCAAGCTTCTGGAATATTCGGGAGCCTCTTTTTGGATTCCGGAACATAATGGAATGATTCTATGACTTAAACGAAAATTCTAGATTAGAAACGTCAACCTAAAGATTTTACAAATGTTAATTTATAAACAATAAGAAATGAATTAACAAAACAGGCAGATTCACTAGCAAGGTAGGTGAGCTTCCGTAACAGTATTAAATAGTGCCATTCGCTTTTCAAGGTTTGGTGGGAAATTAAAAAACATTAAAAATCCAGAAGTAAACATGTTCCCAGATATCCGGAAGATATCTCAAACATTTTTTTTTTTTTAAGTTGTTTGGAAATAAAGTATTATTTTGGAAATAAAGTGTTATAGGATAAACAAATTTGTGAAACAATTGCAGAGAACATTACAAAAAAAATTCTAAATATATTCCTAATTTTTTAAGAACTAATTTTAGATGTACACTTTTGTTAGAAAAATCAAAATAAATACTTTAAACATCAAAAAGAACTAGAGGTATTTTTACATAGAAACTAAATTTTTGTTTTCAAATGTTCACCTGAAAGGTGAATGATACTATCTAATGTTGAAATCATTCCTCATATGAATATTAATCAAAATTTTATAATATTCCTATGACCTTGCAAGAGTTTGTAGCTCTCCGTATTTTCTCAAACATTTTGGCAAATATTAAGTAAGCTGGAGTACTATTTAAAATTAAAGGTCCAAAGGCTTATTTAATGCACCGAAAGGATCTTCTTATCCAATGTGTATAAACTGATAATTCGATACCTTGAGGAGCCCATCCATGAAAATAATTTTGACGCAGCAGAGCGTATAACTATTTAATATTTTTAAAATTCTACATACAGAGGATACTACTCATTTAATGCTGCAGGTAAACTTATTAATATTATAACTACAATACCTAATTTTCTTCAGGAGATATCATTCACTGAAGAACTTGTCTCCAAGCAAATTAACAAACTCAAAATAGACACTCCTTCGGGAACAGAAGAAATTACGAACCCTCATTAAACCCTTTATAAGTTATTATAAAGCTATTATTACCGTTAAGCTTTATACAACACCAAGTAAATCAACGAGTAGAATTCAGAAATGTAATAAAAGTGCATCATTTCTTTAAAAGAATGAAGTTGACAGCTATTTCTGGTATAACCGAAGTGCAGCGACCTTGAAATTACTTTGTTTAAAAAATGTATAAATGATAGGCAATAGTCAAAGCCATTAGCCAAAGTTAGTTTTAGAAATTATTACCTCAGCTCTCCAAACATGTAATGAACCAGTTGCGTGAAATTCTAGTATATTCTGCTATGGTTGAGGCTTAATCAGAGACATTTTCCCATCATTAAGAGCCCTATCAAATGACTAAATTATTTTGCTTAACACTCATAAAAAGTTATTCTTTTTATCAATTTAAACAGCTGTTTCTTCAGGTACAGACATATTTTAAACAAAAGAACATTATTTCATAGTGAATGTTATATAATTCTACTCTTGAAGAACGTACTTATTTAACGCCTATTAAACTACTACTAGTAATAATAGTAGTAATTAAAAAAATACCTCTTTATAATTATTAAAGATACCCCTTTCTGTATAATTAGTGAAAATGAATTAATAAAAGTACATATTTTTCACCCAGGAAAAGCACAATAGTATAACCTTTTTTACGTACCTATTCAAGCCTTTTAAATGTTCCAAACATTTGAATTCCATTTTGTACTTTCAAATTATTAGCATTGATTGAGCATAGTCGTCCTGGTAAATGTTGTAATAACAAAAAAAATATTTTGACAATAGGTTTGATTTCTGTATTTAATATGCCAACATTATTTGTCATAACTGTTATAAAAACTAACTTTGATGCACCAGATAATATATTCAGTGGTAAGTCCAGATCCAGTTCCTCTGAAACTCCACTTCATTTGTTGGTAGCTGATTAGGTTTGTTGCAAGGAAGATATATCGATCCGAGAATTAACTCCTTCGCCACTTCCTTAGATACTACCATGAAATCCCTAAATCAGAAGTTATTCAACAGCAGTATCTTTTAAGTTTTTCTTAACCAATTAACATATTCTGGGAATATTAGAGGTTTTATTATAAATACTTTTGTCTTCGTTGAAGGGGCACTTCAAAGCTACTCAATAAAACAGCAGGGAATGGTATAGCGAGCTAGTCTGATATAGCAGGTCTACTGTGATGGAGATTTGCCTGAAGTACCCTTCTAAAGATGAGCCTTCCACGCTCATAGTAACCCAGAATTGATTTTTGTTTTGAAGCAGTAATCAAAATTTTTGCAAATTTGCTCACGCTGATACTACCATGAAATCCCTAAATCAGAACTTATTTAACGCAGTATCTTTAAGTTTTTCTTAACCAATTAACATATTCTGGAATATACTCAAATAAGGGGTACTTGAAAGTTACTCATTAATACTGGAGGGAATGGTATAGCGAACTAGTCTAATACAGCAGGTCTACTGTGATGGAGATTTGCCTGAATAACATATAAAGATGGACGTTTCACGCTCATAGTAACCCAGAATCAAGAATTATTTTTTTAAATATTTTTTGTTTTTAAGCCGAATCAAACAACTAAATATGCATCAAATTATACTTTACCTTCTCATAAACTGTGAAATAATGTAATCTTCTGAAATAGTTCTTCCATTTGCAAAAGCAAAAAAGGCATGCTCCTAGACACAGGATAACTCCAAAAATGGATAAAACAATTATCACTAAAACAAAAATGCTTACATTATAATTACATAAAATAGGCCGCAAAAAACCCCACTGCTAGAAGTAACTATTTTTTAAATAAATATGATGACTATTAAATTTACTCAAACTTATCGCACACAAGCACCAATTGCAGTAGTTCAAACTGCATATCAATGACTATGACTCTTGTACGAAGTCCTACACTGACGACGGCTTCAGTGGCAAAAATAATAGTTGCAGAAGGAAAGGCGTAGATGTTAAGTTTTTGGAATATATAAAAAACAGTGGTTTTTGGTGACTGCTTGTCGGCATCTTTCCAGACATTCTACTGGATTTTTTAAATTAATGTTAGTGACTATGTTATTTGTGACTTTTACAATTGTACAATTTTCTTGACAATATTTTATTATTAAGTGTACATTTGATTTGAATAGGTAACAGATATAGGTATACAAGAGACTTGCAAGGGACATAAATCAATAAATATTAACACGCAAGAGCCAAAAACAATACTTAAATACATAAAAAAATAATGTAAAACACAAAATGCGAAAACCTTTGCAAAACAATAACATCCAAGATGGCCTCTAGAAGAAGTTAGTGTAATCTCTGTGAAAATTTTCTATTTTCATTCTACAATCTTTCCACATTAAAATTCACAGACTACACTAGCTTCCTCTAGAGTCCACCTTGGATGTTATTGATTTCAAAGGTTTTCTCATTTTGAGTTTTACATTACTTTTTTTATATATTTAGGTGTTTTTGGCTCTTGTGTGTTAATATTTGTCCCTTGCAAGGCTCTTGTATACCAACAAAATATTTGTGGAAGTGAAGATTAATGGAAACTGACAATAAAATTTTTGCCAAAAGAATTTCGAATAGAAGAATGTATTATCAATTAAAAGGTAGTGCAAATATAATGTTAAAACTGATTAGCAAGAGGCAGTTTTAATTTTTTTTAACGATAATTATTGTATTATAAATATCTACGTATCCAATCTTAACTATATCTTTTGACTTATGAGGAGATAATTCCTTGGCTATACACAAAATATCCTCCTTTCTACAAATTATGTAAAATTATTAAGCTTATGCCAAATTCATATTTTTTTAAAGAAAGCCAATATACATTACCAGTATTATTCTTTTGAGAAACATCCAAGGTTACAGTTTCAAAAATCTTACAGAACTCAGGTCCCTCTAAATGATGTAATTCGAGACAATCCATTTTCTATGGAAAAAAAAATAGTAATATGTTTAACTGTATTATTGGAAGGAGATGCCGAAAACAACTACTCCACGGGCAATATGCCCCGACTGGCGTTGCATTACATCAACATCTCCATGGATGTCGCCACATCCTTCATCAAGACCAAATACCAGACAATGACCGGTTTCGATCTTGTTATGATCTCATCAGATTGCCATAGGTATCGGAATCGATGAATGATCTGGCGACATTGATTGCCTAAGGGGCATATGTGAATGTTTGTAGTGGCGAGATACAGTGAAATACACTGCAGTGCCCTCTTTGCAGTGTTGCCAGTACCACGAAAATAAAAGTACTAGATCAATAAATCAAAAAGTACTGAATTGCCCTCAAAAGTACTGATGATGTTTTTTTACGTCGTTGTAGTTTATTATTGTACTAACCATTTAAATTTTTTGCACCGACGGGACAGAAGTTCACTTCACCCTCCTATTTTAGGGAAGTACTACTTTTAATCTGCAGGGAATGAAAAATGTTACTCTTGTCCGAAAAATTTCAATAGGTACCTTCATATACAGTATACAGTGGATAAGGGGGAAAACTTTTTTATTTTACATTTACCTAATTGAAAAAACGTATTTTTCACAAAAAGGTTTGCTTCTATTTAAATGTGATTGCCATATAGTATGTTAACATTTCGTGTACAGGGTGTTCAGACAATTAAAAAAAGTAGAAATGGTGCAATAGATCGGCCTACTTTAACTTTCTTTTCGATAGTCAAAATGTGGGGAATGTTAAAAAAAAGTACTAAATTTTAGGCGGTAGCACTAAACTCGTATTTTGCACTAAAAAGTACTAGAATAGTACATATGTACTGACGCTGGCAACACTGCCTCTTTGGGTCTTTGCTACTACCTGTCTGACAATTATTGTCTAATTGACAGACAGATAACGATCTGCAGAAAGCAGATGCCATTACAGCGACCTCTATTGTCTTTGAGGAAGACAATCCTACTTAATTATTGGAAGGAGATGCCGAAAACAACTACTCCACGGGCAATATGCCCCGACTGGCGTTGCATTACATCAACATCTCCATGGATGTCGCCACATCCTTCATCAAGACCAAATACCAGACAATGACCGGTTTCGATCTTGTTATGATCTCATCAGATTGCCATAGGTATCGGAATCGATGAATGATCTGGCGACATTGATTGCCTAAGGGGCATATGTGAATGTTTGTAGTGGCGAGATACAGTGAAATACACTGCAGTGCCCTCTTTGGGTCTTTGCTACTACCTGTCTGACAATTATTGTCTAATTGACAGACAGATAACGATCTGCAGAAAGCAGATGCCATTACAGCGACCTCTATTGTCTTTGAGGAAGACAATCCTACTTAATTATTGGAAGGAGATGCCGAAAACAACTACTCCACGGGCAATATGCCCCGACTGGCGTTGCATTACATCAACATCTCCATGGATGTCGCCACATCCTTCATCAAGACCAAATACCAGACAATGACCGGTTTCGATCTTGTTATGATCTCATCAGATTGCCATAGGTATCGGAATCGATGAATGATCTGGCGACATTGATTGCCTAAGGGGCATATGTGAATGTTTGTAGTGGCGAGATACAGTGAAATACACTGCAGTGCCCTCTTTGGGTCTTTGCTACTACCTGTCTGACAATTATTGTCTAATTGACAGACAGATAACGATCTGTAATGGCATCTGCTTTCTGCAGATCGTTATCTGTCTGTCAATTAGACAATAATTGTCAGACAGGTAGTAGCAAAGACCCAAAGAGGGCACTGCAGTGTATTTCACTGTATCTCGCCACTACAAACATTCACATATGCCCCTTAGGCAATCAATGTCGCCAGATCATTCATCGATTCCGATACCTATGGCAATCTGATGAGATCATAACAAGATCGAAACCGGTCATTGTCTGGTATTTGGTCTTGATGAAGGATGTGGCGACATCCATGGAGATGTTGATGTAATGCAACGCCAGTCGGGGCATATTGCCCGTGGAGTAGTTGTTTTCGGCATCTCCTTCCAATAATTAAGTAGGATTGTCTTCCTCAAAGACAATAGAGGTCGCTGTAATGGCATCTGCTTTCTGCAGATCGTTATCTGTCTGTCAATTAGACAATAATTGTCAGACAGGTAGTAGCAAAGACCCAAAGAGGGCACTGCAGTGTATTTCACTGTATCTCGCCACTACAAACATTCACATATGCCCCTTAGGCAATCAATGTCGCCAGATCATTCATCGATTCCGATACCTATGGCAATCTGATGAGATCATAACAAGATCGAAACCGGTCATTGTCTGGTATTTGGTCTTGATGAAGGATGTGGCGACATCCATGGAGATGTTGATGTAATGCAACGCCAGTCGGGGCATATTGCCCGTGGAGTAGTTGTTTTCGGCATCTCCTTCCAATAATTAAGTAGGATTGTCTTCCTCAAAGACAATAGAGGTCGCTGTAATGGCATCTGCTTTCTGCAGATCGTTATCTGTCTGTCAATTAGACAATAATTGTCAGACAGGTAGTAGCAAAGACCCAAAGAGGGCACTGCAGTGTATTTCACTGTATCTCGCCACTACAAACATGTTTAACTGTATGTTTTTATTTTAAGTCAGCTTACCCTTATTTCACGCAACTCCTGATTTGAACATTTTAATATAACCTTATATTCGTATGTAGCTACAACAAAAAGAAAAAATACATTTCTTTTATAGTTGCATGAAAAATAATTAAACATGGCGTTATGGTGTTTAGGTCTGAACTTTAATTGGCAGAATCTCATCAATCTTTGTCACTGTTTTTGGAAAGCTTAACAAAGTTAGGGTGGCCTTTATTTATCTCCTTACATAGGTAACTTTTTTAACTTTTAGAAATACAAGATCAGTATACAATTTTAGTGGCAATAAATTACTGATTTCAAAGTTGATATATGCCCTCAATGTCCTAAAATATTATGAAAAAACTGAAAATGATCAATTTATTTCATGGATAATACATGAAACATGGAAATCGGCTTATGTTAAAGAAAAGGTAATGCCATAGCTAACTTATTTTAAGAGATATAGTTCCATTTTCTGCTATTACAATCTAAGGATCCACCATAATAAAAAACTGATCAAAACTTATAAATAAGAAAATGTAGTATATTTACTTTTTAAATAGTAAATTTATACAAATAGTGACTTTACAGATACATGAAAAATCGCTATTCAGAATACAAAATTAAGACTCCAGCACATGCTGGCCTATAGTTTCTTTCTGGATTCAAGTATAGAGACACAAAACATCTGCAAATAATTTTGAATAATCAATATTGTTAAACAAAATTTAAAACATAAATTATTATTTTAAGTTGTCAAGTTCTCTTAATATTTGACAAAATAACAGCAGAATGACAATGACAGAACAGAAACTCTTTCGATAATTTACTACCAGCTGCCACCTTTATAGTGCTTTTCCAATTCTACAATTTGTGTGACAATATATCACATAGTTCCAGTACAGGGTCTAGACTTCAACTTACTTTTGAACCTAACCTAATCTACCCTATAATTTTATTAACATTGTTATTACATAATCATTGAAATCTCCATGCTGGAACAGTTATAGGTACACCTCAAAAAAAAAAAAAAGACATATTTCACTTACCATTATTACAAATTTCAGTACTGGGATAAAGCAAAACAGCAGAACTATTATGATCATAAAAAAACACTGCAGGACAATCATCAACAGGTATCTAAAAATAAAAAAACTGACAATGCACATTTTCGGTAAAAAACAAAATGCTTTTCCAGTTAAGGTTATAAAAATAATGGCGAATAAAATTAAAATTAAAAAAATTCAAATAAAACATTCAAAATAAATCAATTGAATGAACAACTGAAAGCAAAATGTCAACACTAAAATTCAAAAATATCAAATTAGAATCTGCGGAGTGGTTACCCTGATGCAGATCGATATTGGACCATAATCAGCTAGATCATGTGGCTTGCTCCCTGTTCCTTATACTAGTCTGTTCCATCACCTTGTCTTGCTCTAAGTAATTTTTAGCGAGATACCAGGTTGAAAGTGGTAACGGCGTATTTTTGCGAAAAGCGGTAACGGATAAACGGTACATAAACATAATTTATAATAATAAAACTTGCCATGTACTGTACTGACGACATAAATAAAATATTTTGGACACAACATCTTTTGTATACAAGCGAATATTCGAGGTTAGAATCTAAAGTCCAAAACTGTCAAGGTTAGTTTCCGTTATCGCGAATAGAGTACTTCAACAAAATTTTATGAAAGTGGGGGGGAATTACCACCTTTAACCAGTGGTTAAACCCAGTATCTCGCTAAAAATTACTATCTGTTAAGTTTACGTTAGTCAATTGTTTTGAAATTAGATTTGTGACAACCATGAAGTATATATTATAATGACAACTGTCAAACCTATCTGCTAGTATGAATATAATCGCTGTGAAAATTGGCTCGTTATTTCCATTACTTTAGAGCATCTGCACACAATGCGGCACAATGTGGTGGTAACAGCTAGTGAATCTACACGGCAACCACGAAATGAATTGCAGACACCTGCATCCAAATTGGGCCGAATCAACAAATAGAAATAGAAGCAGATGACGTAATCTAGCCGATTGTCTTCGGGCAATTCAAACTGTCAGACTTAAATACCCACTATGTGAACCATGCCTTTAAGTTAAGATTTATTATCACAGCAGACAGTTTATCTGCTTGTACAATATTTTAACAGCGGTGGTGTTATGAATTTTAGGGCTTCTCTATTAAGAGTGTTTTATTTCTATTCTATCTTACAACATAATGCCACCTGCGTCTCCCACTAATGAAAAACTTTGTAGCGACATCATTTGTCACTACAGTTATTCCATCTTGTTACTTCTTCACATAATGTCAGCTTATTATGTGTAAAAGTACTGCAGCATCATAAAAGGTGAAACTAATCAAAAAACTATTGAAGATTTATCAACGAATAATAAGGCTATTTTTTTCTATAGACTTGACTTTTTGACAATTTCAAAATGAAAAATAAAGACTGATATTAATGCATATTATAGAGCTGTGCCACTGGCAGTTTTCACATAGTAAGTATAATCATCACCCCATTGTCCATATTGGATGAAAATTATTATTTTTATTATTTTAAATTTTTCACTTACATTAAGATATAATGAACTTGTATACATTTTATAACCAGTGAGGTGATTAGCTATTGAACAGTTTTCCTGTCCCATATTATTTTCATTTACAATGTCATACTTTCCATTTCCTTCTGTAATATTCAACTGGTACTCCTTAAAATATAGTAAATTATTATCATAATTTAACGAACTTCTGTCCCTTACCTCTTTACCACAAACTAAATTTGTATAAAACAGAAGTTTTACAGTACAGTTGTCAATTTCTTTTTGAAAGTTGAAGTGTTCATTGTTTGTGATTCTATCACATACGAGTTGAAATAATAGTTTATCAATACCACTTTTACTATCACAGACTTTTGACAGAGATATATCTAAAAACATTGTACCATTGCTTGACAAGAGACGCTTCTCCAGAAAGAATTTATTTTCAGCTTGATCTACAACAATGAATTTTTAAAATACAGCAATACCTAGTAATCGACTCCATACTATCTACTGAATACATAGTGTAATTGTCCTGACACAAATCAAACATATAGGTTCTTTTGTTAACGATGATTTTTAAAGAGGTTTTCGTTGATTTAGTAAAATCCAGCCTGAAACAGAAAATAAATAAATAAAACAAACCTCTACACAATAGTTTGAACTTCAGTTTGTGCTAAAATATTTTATTGAAAAACAAAATTTAGTTCCAACATAGGTTTAATTTAAACCCCGACACCTGTTAAAAAACAAGTTCATTTAATAATTTCTTTCATTAACTAGTGAAAGCAGGAAAAAATGTATATAAACTTACATATTATCACCTGAAGTATCTTTAATGATGCATTGTTTAGCAGTGGACTGTGCTTTATTTAAACAGGCGACAGGAGTCTTCCATTGAAAAATAAAAGAGCATTTTGTGTGACTCACAAGTTGAGGTGGTTCCTACAAAAGTAAAGGATAAGTACAATTTTTATTACAAAAAAATATATATAAATATTATACCTCCTTATCACTACAAATTAAATGAAGGTTGCTAGTATAATCGCCTTCTATTCCACAGTAGGTGCCAGATAGAGTTTTAACAACAATATGATCATCTATAATAGATATTGCATCCATTTTTCCTAGAGACTTTATTCTAAAATGAGATATTGAAAACATGAAATATTTACAGCTTTACAAAACATGTCCAAAATATATAATCCTTCCAATTAAGTACAAATAAAAATGATTCAATAATGACTATATAAATATTTTAAAAAATGCTAGCATCAAAAACAGGTTTCATTTGTTAGAGAATTACAACCTACCAATAACTATATAAAATCAGAGACTTATACATCTACAATAAGTCTCTGATAAAATATAATAAACTAACTGAATTACTGACTGACTGTGTTCAAGTATGTACCCTACTACTTGCTTTACTTCATTTTCTGTAATAATGATTATAATAACTTAATGATTTCACTTTCTATTACACAATTTCCACACATTATTTATTTTTTAATAATAAACTTTGATTCAATTTGAAGTTTGATGACTTCTATCAAATTTAAAAAATGTTCTTGTTGCGTAAAAAGGTGTTTTAACATGGGTGAAATATTGATCCAACTTTGAAAAAACTGGAGATGGTGTTGGTACAGCAAATATACATTATTTTAATTGGTTAAGCAAGCCGCTATACGCAACGAATGAAATTTTGGAAGTTGAAAAGACAAATAGCATAACAGGAACATCAAAGTAAATGCTCGCTATGCCCAGCTATGACTATGAGAACTGAGATTTCTAGCAGTTACCTTCCACTCAAATAAAAATACAAGGGGATGGATAGTATTTTTAGAATCTTTTGGAAGTTTCTAATACTAAACATGTACAGTATATCCCAAATTACTAGATTTAAGCTGTTCTTTCTTTCCATACTAGGTAGAGAAAAACCGTCCATTTGATTTACTCCTTGATTTTCGTGAAAAGTTCATCAAAATCAGATTTCGATATCTCTAATCGTTTTCAAGATATTGACGAAAATTGACATTCAGCAAAAATATTTAAAATATTTTTTCAAATGGTAAAAACTTTCAATATGCTCTTTTTCATGTAAAATAAAATGAATATTTCAAATAAAAATTATAACTACTAATTTTAAACAAGAAAGTGCAACTTGCACTTTAAAGAATCTATAATCCCAAGCAGAACAACCAAGTAAAATTGAAAACAATAATAATGTTAAAAATAATCGAAAATTTAATGTTAATGTAAATAATAAGTTGATCTTTACTTATTTTAAACATTTCATATGATCGAAAGTCACTCATTTTTTTATTCAGTAAACCGGAAACTCCGTTCCAATAAGTTGTAATATTTGATTACGTTCGGATTGACTAATTATTTTCAACTCATGCAATTCTAGGTCCAAGCCTATATTTTAACAAAACTTTTATAATATATTTTTAGCAACACAACTATTCTCATATTTGTTTAGACGGTTTGTCTATTTGTACTTAATAAAGCAAATAATTTTTATAAACGAATCGGGAAAAAATCATAGACATGGAAAATCTGGAAAAGTCATGGAATTTTTGAGGCCCTATGAACTCCGAACCCTGTTTACAACATTCATATAAGAAGCATTTAAAAATGAATATGATTGTGTGAAGTTTATTAGGATAAACTTCGTTAGCATGAAGTTTATCAGTTTTCTAATATATTTTAAGTATACATGTCTTTATAATATATTAAAGTTTTAATATACTTATTGTTTAAATGTAAAATGTATTTATGAAAAATGTTTTCTTTTGATGTAAATAAAACCACAGAAATAGACAGAATAAACAATTTTATTAGATTGTGTTAGCGAACAGTTGCATTTGTAATAAATGCAAGAGGAAGAGACACACCCACTAGCTGAAACAGATAACAACTACCCGAGCTGGGGGACAACTACATGCTGAGCAATCCTCGTCCCTCATAATGAAATTATGTTATATAGTTGAATAATTAGATGAGATTCGAGTCTGTGCTAATTGATTTTGGTCCACTTCACCGCTATTCATTATTTTTTAACTATTCTCAAAAAACTAACCTGTATTTTACATGCTTTTGCTCCATATCCTTCATTATAACCATAGAATCTCTCATACATGGTGCATCAGGATCAATGACAGAGCCACAAACATTTAAAAAATACTTAATGCTATGATTCTTTGGATCAACAATCTCATGATAGTTGCCGGAATGTTTTAGAGAACTAAAATCATAATGCTGCCCTTGAAAGATCACCGAACAATCCTGATTTTTCTCTTGTTTATTTTCACAACTTGATTTATCCTAAAACAAATTGATATACCGAATGTATCATCAATTAAGTGATACTATCCTCTATCTCTACATAGGTACTAAAATTAGAAAAAGAAGGGACAACTAATTCAATATCAAAAATACTACACAATTATAAAGGTTCGCCTTTGACACAAGTAAGTTTTTGCATGTGACAAAAATCTAAATTAAGAAACTTGTCTCAATATATAATGTTATAAGCCAGCTACACAGAACTTGAATTATTGCCCATGGAAGTTCGGCATCACTTTATCATAATCTGCGCAATGGTAAACGTTTCCAAATTACACAAAAAACTTGACCCTGGACAAACACTTTATTTTCCTATAAAATTGAATACCTATTTTATTCACATAATTGTTTTCATGACAGGTTCCTAGTCTCCATATTGAAAAAATAGATATCAAAGGAGTCATAAAAATATATGATTTGGGCAGAGTCCTTTTATTACATTACAAAATAATCAAGGTACTGGTATTTGTATTGTAAAACAGCACTATCCTGGGCAATGGCCAGTTGAAAAGTAGCATATGGAATAAATAAAATTTTTCCCATTATTATTGGTTCAATTGGGTACAATTAGCATAATAGTTTTGTTGTGGTTCATTCAAATTTCTCTCATTGAAATTATTATTATACAGTTAAGTGATTCATACAATTAAATTCTATTTTCCACTATTTTTACTAACTAGTTTTATTTTTATGCATATTCATTATTCAGTTTATTATTTTTTGTTTAGAAAATGTATAAAGGTTTATGCTTTTACAATGTATTTTTTGTCAGGCAAACTCTATTAAGTTCGGACTCTTTCTCTTTATGGGTCATACATTGAACTATCAATAATATTGAACAAACTGTAAAATTAATATTTGAAAGTGTCTTTATAAATGGTGAAAAATACTTACATATACAGGGCAAGCTTGTGGAGTACTCCAATTTATAAATAAATCACATTTATCAGAATTAACAAATTTAGGGCCATATTCAGTCTTCGAGCAAAAAAAGTCTATATGAGTGCTATACTGTCTTGAAGGTTCTTCTTTACAATTCATACCATCTTAAAAAATATATATATAACAAAAGAAAATATGAATTAAACTTTTGTCAGCTACTACAACACACCTGTATAATTACTGCTAAGTTTCCTACACACCCATAAACATTAATTGATAAATTTAGTTAAAACTACAGGAGCTGAGTATAATAAAATAAAAATTAAAAAAATTAATAAGCTAAAAACAATAGAAATTTGTAAAATCGTTATTCTCAAATGGGGTTTATTGATTACTGAGAAACAGCAAAAATAACAAACTTGACACATTCCATAACAAACTGAAATAGCTTTAAGTTTTAAAGCTGTGCTTATTCATAACTTAATGTGTAATTTTCAGTAAATAGTAATAAACTTACTAGCATATGTAACTTTAACAACATCATGAACAACTTCAAATTTTGCAAGAATACTTCCTCGGTTTATGTAACTGCCATCCTTCAGCTGACACACTTGAGAAAATGATCCTAAATAATAAATCGTTATTGGTAGCAGCATACCAATACATATTTTAATTACTACTTACGAGAACAGATGTCATCATGTTTTAGTTTATAATTTTTTAAAGGTCCACAAATATTTATAGAAACATGTCCATTTGGTACGTTTGACACTACATATCCAGTGCTTTTAAATAGATTTGTTAAATTGTAAATCAGTGGACCATCTTCAATCTAAAATAATATTATATCTCAAACTACCTATAACAAGTTTATTATTTGAAATATACATTTTTACAAATATGATCCATTTTCTTATTGTAAAGTAAAAAATTTCCATTGGACATACCATAAACACTTTAAAACAAAGTTTTTTTTTTAACTAATTTGCAGTGATATTTTTTTTAGTTTTTAGACTAACTACAATTCTGTTTTCAATGAGAAAAATGTAATTTCTGAAGCTGTCCCGTCTTATAAGTATGATTAAAAGCTGTATCAATTTTGAATAAACTTTTTAAAACAGCATATATCTCTATCCCTCATTCTTATCTTAATGACGACCCCGGAAGTCAGAGACTTGTATGGGAGAGGGAGCGGCATATTATTATTATGCGATTGCACCCAGGAACGACTTACGAAGTTATAACTTTAACTACCATTCAGTACAAGAATAAGGGAAACCTGGAAAACCTTATTAATTAAAATGTACAGTAGGGTTTTAGCTATTTATACAGTTATATTGCAGTACTAATTGCATATTAAGAATGCTACAGTTGTATGTACAAAGATTTAATATTGGAGCAATTAGAAAAAGTTGACCACGGTGAGATTGGAACCGTCATCAACCGGGGAGAATGATTAAAAAGTTGACGTCTTTAATCTTTTGGCTACGGAGCTTCCCAGATATTTAGGTGTATACAGGGTGTATTTTTAAGTGAGGGTCATATTTAAAGGAGTAATAAATAGTACTAGTCGCCAAGAATATTAATCTAAAATCATGTTATTGAAATCCTGAAAAATGGCTGAGCCATAGTTTTTTACTAAAGAAAACAGGCAAATTCAGGCAATGATTTTATAAACTTTGTCAGTTATTTTTTAATTTAAAACACATGAAATGTTGAAACTAGGTAAAATAAAAATATAATTCAAATTAACAGATAATAATCATACTTAATTATTATTATTATTATAATTCTAAATTAATTATTATAATAATTAAAATAATAAAAATAACATAACAGTTAATAATAATTTATTGTCAAACTTCATAAAAGAGCTCTTAAGGTTTTAAACATTTGAGAAAACAAGAAAAGCTAGATAAGTAGAAATCACTGTATAATAATGTAGTATTGGAAATATTTAAGATATCTATAAATATTTAGGCCTTTATATACTTTGTAATGTTTGTTTCATTTGTAAAGAGAGTAGTTTATGATAGATATGGAATAACCCAAAGATATTATTCAACTAATAAAATTTTAATTATGTTTACAATACCTATGCCATAAGATTTAAAAGTATATTTCTTAAAAATCCATTGTTTTTAAGTCATTGAGTGTAGTTTTCTTTATGGTTGAATAAAACCTTATAGTATTTAACGAGTTACGATCAATCTTTGTATGTATCCCACTGCAATAATTTTTTGGACTTTTTTTCCGTGACGCAATTGTAGGAGCTTTCAACAGGTATTCCCCGCAGATTATGAATCTGAAAATTGAAATGTCCTGTCAGTCCTGTGACTTTGACAAATTTTACACTTTAACTCGCACTTATTAACACACCCTGTATAATGCAGAACCACTCTGTAGTTTATACCGGGATATCAAAAATTATCTTGGTCAAGGGTGGTTGTGGAATGTAAAACGTGTGTCTTACTTTAAATTTGAAATAATTATGTCACTGTCACACTGACATCATCAATAACCTACAAATTTCATACCTATTTATTTCAGTTGTAAAACAATAATGAACTACAAATTATGAAATAACGGTTTTAGTAACAAGAAAAACTAAATTACAGTAATTGTTGGAAATGTCCCCCGTTTTGTTCGATGCACAAGTTGACGCGCCTCCTCATGCTGTGAAAAGCGTTTTGCAGCATTTCTGGCATTATGGTTGCATATTGCTGAACAATTCTTTGTTGCAGTTCTTGCAAATTATTTACCGGAGTTGCGAAAATCTTGTTTTTTAAGTAAGGAAATATAAAATAGTCCATAATTGTCAAACAAGGTGATCTCCGAGGAAACTCAACTTCTGTATGCAAACTTATCAGTCGGTCATCAAAAAACTCGCGGAGGAAAGCAATATTTTCTCGTGTAGTATGTGCTGTTGCACCGTCATGCTGGAAATAACCGTACCGAAGTTCATAATCGTTTAACTGTTGCACAAATTCAGCCAAAATGTTGCGTCTGTACCTTTCTGCGTTGACGGTGAAATCGAAAAAAATTGGCCCAATTATTCTTCTGCGAGAAGCTGCCATCCAAACACCAATTTTTTGAGCATGTAGTGGCGATTCAGTAAAAACATGAGGGTTATCATTGCTCCACATTCGCATATTTTGAGAATTGATGTATCCCGAAAGGTAGGACCACACTTCGTCAGAAAAAAAAGTTAAGTCCAGAAGATCGTCATTCATTAAATTATTGACAAACCAATGGCAGTAAGCAAGGCGTCTGGGGTGGTCTGCGGGCAGAAGAGCTTGATGTGCTTGCATCTTATATGGATGCATGTTCAAGTCTTTCTTTAAAATCTTATGACATGTTCCATAAAAAAGTCCAATTTCCTGAGAAAGACGTTTCAAAGGTTTTGCAGGCTCCTCTTCCATACGTTGACGAACGATATTGACAACTTCTTCTGTACGAACTCTTGGTCTACCAGCACCTTTTTTATGAGTCACACAACCAGTTTCGTGAAACACTTCAACACAATTTGTAAGGCACGCATAAAAATTGTCCGGTAATATTGCCTCGTTTGGGAAGTGCTCTCGAAAATTGTCCAAACACAAACGTTGACTGTATTGCCAATTTCCATTAACTAGCGCACCCGTTCCAAAATAGGCTTCAATCATGAAAATTTTGTGCTGTGTGGTAAGAGGCATGATTCAAAAACTGGATTAGAAAATTTCAGCACAATGACTTGACAGATTCTGACACAACAAAACATATTCAAAAATTTAAAGTAAGACACACGTTTTACATTCCACAACCACCCTTGACCAAGATAATTTTTGATATCCCGGTACTACAAATGTCTTATCAGTTCCAGTCTAAAAAAAACCTTGACAAAAAGTAAAAGTTTAAATCATATTAAAAAATACACCCTGTATAAGGCAGAACCACTCTGCAGTTACAATACAATAGTTTTATAAATATGGGAAGTAAGTGTATTAAAATATATCAATAGCGCAAAGTTGAACAATTTCGCTGTTCATACGAACCTGACCCAAAATAGGCAATTTATACTTAGTGGAATTACATATCCTGTATCTATGCAGTATTGCCAAATGTAATGTCAACTTATCAAATTACTTTATGATTAATTTGATCTATAGTTTAATCCTAAACTATAATATATAATTAATAAACCAATACTTAATCCAATATCATCATTACCACAACCATTTTTTAAACTAATCACATCTAGTATGGTGGGTGGTTTCTCCCTAAGAGCGTATAGTATGCAACCAGCCATTTCTTTAACAGTTGAAATAACATCCTCAAATTTATATGATTACAAAGTTTCTAAGAAATTATTAGGTTTTAATATTGTATTGAAATAAAATTTAGATACATATTGCTACAGAAAGTAAAATGTTTTTTTTACTATAAGTACTACATTTCAAAAGTCTAAATACAATATTAAATTTCAATAACAAATGAGTCTTTTCATCCTTGGCGGCTTTTAATTGAAAAATGTATTTTGTTTATAACATTACAATTTACTGCTTTTGTCATTCACGAAACAATTAAATTCATAAACTAATTTCAAAAATGACATTAGAAAGCTAGGTACGTATAAGCAAAACATACAAGCTATGTTTGTATGTTTTGTATGTATACACAAAATTTTCTAAGCTGCCAGTGACAAAGAAGACTTTTAATACTCACTGAGTTTTCAAAAATTAACTTTTTATTAAAAAAAGTGCTTTTACTTACCACACATTTAGGGGGTAGCTTTATACACCCATAAGAAGAATCCATAACAAATTTGTAATTCTTTCCCTGCCTTTGAACCTCCTTATATTTTATTTTATTTGAATCAAGTAAATTCTCCCAATTACAGTTTAAAAGCAATTCAAATTTTCTTATTCCTACAAGTAAACATTTTGCAACAGGTTAATATTGATCAATATCAACTAATAAAAAGTTTGTTAATCTTGTCTTTCGAGGCATTTTTTAACATACATTACACTACAAATTATTAGACAATAGGGAGATTTTGAACCTCTTAAATTTTGCCTTATCGTTATCGTAATTGTTATACTGAGCATGCCCAGTGCCAAAAATGATATTCTTTTTGGCACTGCGCATGCTCAGAATAACGATAACGACGTGCTAAAATTTAAGGGGTTCAAAAACTCTATTGTATTTGATACCTATTTATTCTTGAAATGCTTACTAACCATTTTCTCCTTTGTATGAACCACGATATACAATTTCATTTTGTTGTGGATGATAAACAATTTTTTCATTATCAATACTGGATAAAGGTATCATGCCAGTACTACTCATTTCACAAACAGAAATATGTTTATCGCTTTCAGAACAATTTCTTGTTGCGTTACATAAGGCTACAGTAAAATTTTTTTCTTTTGATTGGACCAAGTAATTCCCTTTTAGCTTTCTCAAATCAATTAATTGACCATGAATTTCTGTAGTACATGGTAATGAACAATTTGGATGGATCATGTATATGTTATATTCACAATCACTTTTCTTCTCCAAACGTGTCACCTTAAAAAAAATTGTTTTAAATTTACATTTTTCTATAAATCATATTGAAAATAATAAGCATCTGTTGCGTTTAGTTTCTTACTTAATCAATCTTGAAAATAGTAGACCCAATTTTATTTATTCTTACTTTATTAATTTACAAAACGTGCAATTTTCATTGTTTAACTAATTACTAAATACATAGTCAATTGCTGTGCTATTTTTAAGTCTAAATATTTTTGATATTGTTGTTGTGCTGTTCTTGAATTGTTATTTGGATAGTACTTTCCATTAATGACAATATTTCTTGCCTGTAACTACTTACGTGTAGTACCTATATTCTTCCTTTTATTGGGTAGGTACTTTGCTTTCCAAAAATTTTAAAAACAATTAGATAATAAATCCCTGCACCAAATGATCAATCAATCGTTTGATTTAAAGCTTACAATTGAACTGGTTGAAACCTGACCAAATATGAAAATTAAATTCTATGACTAAAACAATCAATAAAAAATAAATTTTTCAAATTTTGAAACGTTAATGAAAAATAGATGTGTTAATGTTGCAGAATTCAGAATAATGGGTTCCTTCTTGCTTATTTCCAAAAAATTCTTTTCTTCAACCCATAATACAAAATTAAATAAAAATAAATATTAACTGATTGAAAAACAATTAATTGCTAGGAATTGACAATCTTAAATCAGAAGTTTTTAAATACCGGAATATCAAAAATTATCTTGGTCAAGGGTGGTTGCGGAATGTAAAACGTGTGTCTTACTTTAAATTTTTGAATATGTTTTATTGTGTCAGAATCTGTCAAATCATTGTGCTGAAATTTTCTAATCCAGTTTTTGAATCATGCCTCTTACCACACAGCACAAAATTTTCATGATTGAAGCCTATTTTCGAACGGGTGCGCTAGTTAATGGAAATTGGCAATACAGTCAACGTTTGTGTTTGGACAATTTTCGAGAGCACTTCTCAAATGTGGCAATATTACCGGACAATTTTTATGCGTGCCCTACAAATTGTGTTGAAGTGTTTCGCGAAACTGGTTGTGTGACTCATAAAACAGGTGCTGGTAGACCAAGAGTTCGTACAGAAGTTGTCAATGACGTTCGTCAACGTATGGAAGAGGAGCCTGCAAAACCTTTGAAACGTCTTTCTCAGGAAATTGGACTTTCTTATGGAACATGTCATAAGATTTTAAAGAAAGACTTAAACATGCATACATATAAGATGCAAGCACATCAAGCTCTTCTGCCCACAGACCACCCCAGACGCCTTACTTACTGCCATTGGTTTGTCAATAATTTAATGAATGACGATCTTCTGGACTTAACTTTTTTTTCTGACGAAGCGTGGTTAAACCTTTCGGGATACATCAATTCTCAATATATGCGAATGTGGAGCAATGATAACCCTCATGTTTTTACTGAATCGCCACTACATGCTCAAAAAATTGGTGTTTGGATGGCAGTTTCTCGCAGAAGAATAATTGGGCCAATTTTTTTCGATTTCACCGTCAACGCAGAAAGGTACAGAATCAACTTTTTGGCTGAATTTGTGCAACAGCACATACTACACGAGAAAATATTGCTTTCCTCTGCGAGTTTTTTGATGACCGGCTGATAAGTTTGCATACAGAAGTTGAGTTTCCTCCGAGATCACCTTGTTTGACAATTATGGACTATTTTATATTTCCTTACTTAAAAAACAAGATTTTCGCAACTCCGGTAAATAATTTGCAAGAACTGCAACAAAGAATTGTTCAGCAATATGCAACCATAATGCCAGAAATGCTGCAAAACGCTTTTCACAGCATGAGGAGGCGCGTCAACTTGTGCATCGAACAAAACGGGGGACATTTCCAACAATTACTGTAATTTAGTTTTTCTTGTTACTAAAACCGTTATTTCATAATTTGTAGTTCATTATTGTTTTACAACTGAAATAAATAGGTATGAAATTTGTAGGTTATTGATGATGTCACTGTGACAGTGACATAATTATTTCAAATTTAAAGTAAGACACACGTTTTACATTCCACAACCACCTTTGACCAAGATAATCTTCGATATGAAGTTCTTGATTATCTGTATAAGCCTAATGTAAATATTGTAGTTTCGGGTGATTTTAACCTGGATATGTATAGCAATGTAAAGTTTGATTCATTGTGTACTGTTATGTCATGTTTCGATTGCTGGCCTATGGTGGGGTTGCCCACTAGGGTTACTGCGACTAGTTGTTCATTGATTAACCAAATATTTATAAATTTTGAAAGTTGTGGCACTTGCTATGTCTTTGATAATATTATATCGGATCACCGAACTGTATATATTGAAATAGATATTTTTTCTGACAAAAAGGCTTCTGCAAGTAGAAGAGTTTGCAAAAGATCATTCGATACTCAAAATATATTAAATTTTGAATGCTCACTTAAAGCAGAGCATTGGCTTGACGTTTACAACATGAGTGGCCTCGATGAAGCCTTCAATGTATTCTATAAAACTTTGATTTACCATTTTGAGCAAAATTTTCCTAAAAGAAATGTATATATTAGTACTAAAGACAAAACGTGGATAAACGATCATATCAAGAAATCAAGCTCCTTATTGAAAGATCTTTTTAATTTAAAGAGGGCATTTCCCTCCCTGACAAATGCATTTAGCAAAAAAGAAACACATATCACTAATCAATAGAACGAAAAAAGAATATTATCAACAGAAAATTTATCAATCTGAAAATAATTTAAAGAAAATGTGGAACGTAGTTTCCGAATTAAGAAACAAACAAAACAAAAATTTCAATATTGAGATTAAAACTAGGGATGATATGATATGTGCTCCTAATAGAATTGCTTCTGAGTTTAATGATTATTTCATTGCCTCAACGTCTAGCCTAGTAAATAACATACAAAGAAATACCATCAATCACCCTATCAGTAGAAATAGCTTTTCTATTTTTCTGCAACCTTATACAGAACTCGAACTTTTTAACATGTTAAACACAGAGATGAAAAATAAAAGATCAGCCGGCTCTTGTGTATACTTGAGTCTTATGGAATAAGATGCGTTGCTCTGAGTTGGATCTCCTCATTTTTGACTAACCGTACTCAATACGTTTCTTTTAAGTATCAAAATGGCGACTCTGTTCTCCAGTCAAATTCTGAACTTAGATCGGTTCATATGGGAGTACCACAGAGGTGCATAATGGGCCCAATTCTATTTTTATTGTATACAAATAGTATAGAATCGGCGATCTGTCACTCGCAGTTCGTAGCATATGCGGATGATGTTTCATTACTCTGTTCTGCGAAAAATGTAGGGCACATTAAACCTAAATGTGAAGCCGTTGTAACAGCAGCCTCAAATTTTTTTGATGATCTTGACTTATACTTCAATGCTTTGAAGACACAAATTTTGCAGTTTCACAACTTTAACAATAGACTGGAACCAGTGACAATTAATGTTAATAATACTAAATTGCAAAACATACATTCTGACGTAAAGTTCTTGGGAGTGTTTTTTGACGAATATCTAAACTGGAAAACCCATTGCTGTAATTTGATAGCCAGATTGAGTTCCATATCTCATATTTTTAGAAACATACGTTTAGTTCTTGAACGTGATCAGCTGATCAGTGTGTACTATGCGCAGGTTGAGTCTAGGTTACGACATGGTGTCTGCCTGTGGGGGACTCTACAATGGCCAAGGACGTTTTCAAAGTACAAAAACAAATTTTGCGTTGCATGGGAAGCATTTCAAGCAGACACACATGTAGAGATTTATTTATTAGTTTTAATGTATTGACTCTGACTAGCTTATATATATATGAACTGTCACTGTATGTATATAAAAACAAGAGCGACTTTCTGCTTAACAGCGATATTCATAAAGTTAATACTCTACAGAAAGACTTAATTCGCATACCATTTTCAAGGTATAAAATTGTAAATAAATCCCCTAATTTCATGGGGCCAAAAATTTTTAACCATCTCCCGGACTATATCAAGTCCAGTAGAACTATAAAAATATTTAAAGATAAGTTGAGGTCGTTTTTGTTGAAGCGATGTTTTTATACAGTGGCAGAGTTTTATCTTGCTACAGCTGTATAATTCGTTAGTTGCAAGATTTTTGTGTTGACTATTCCTATGCAATTGTATGTTGTCTTTGTGGAAAATAAATATTTACATATTTACATTACATTTACATACCCTGGTAGTAAAAAAATATTTTGGATTTCACACTTAAAAATAATTTCAAACTTGTTGAATCAATATATTGTTATATGATATTGAGCTACAAAATTTAATGAAGCAAATTCAATATTATGAGTATGCCAAATAGTATAATTAAAAAATATACAATCGTGTCTTTTCTCTCCCCACCCCTTCTCCATATGCCTTGTTCATGTCTATAATTTGCTAAATCTCTTACTTTTGTCCTTGTCCTTTTCTTTTGATAATCTTTAGCTACTTATCAAAAATATTTATTGTATTATTTTACATTTAAATTTGTAAATTGCAAGCATCACCTTTGTAACAAAGATGAGATAGGTCCATGCACGACCAGTATCTTTGTTTTAATGGATGTAAGTATCTCTTTTGTTTATTAGGGCACTACTGTTTTATGTTTGTAAAAACTATTATTATTATTATTACCAATCCATGACTTTCCTTGGGGTTGATTCGGCCTTCAGAAAGATAATCTACCCCACAAATCTCTGACTTTCATGCTTATCATTGTGGTTAGAATCATAGATTAATAACATGTGTTAGAATGAGGCATTGCGAGATGAATTATTAATAATCCAGCAAAATAATCCAATAGTCCAGACTCAGATGCGGTGAGCAAACAGACTATTTAAGCTCTACACCACATCTTATTCATCTCTTAAGCACAAGGTTCAAAAAAGAACAAAAAGGTAACTCTGGTAATTTGAGAATACATAACATATCTATTTTCATTTTTTAAAAATTAATATGTAGATATTTAGACTGACTTTAAGGATGCGTTTCAAGTCAAACTTACTATCCATTTTGCCACTTATAGGCCGTTCCAATTACATATCTCCTACTTTTGGCATCGTAGTCTGCAGCAACTACATCATGTACAGAGGTGGTGTAGTTCCAGATATATGTTCAGTACTTAACAATGTAATCATTCATGGTATCACCATAGATACTGAATTTATATAATATTATCATAGGAGGTTCAGTTCCTTAGAAACCATAACTAAATAAATCGAAATGAATAAGTGGAAATAAGGAAGTAAATTCTACAAATTTGTATCATCACGTAATATATTTCTCAATATTGAAACAACTCGTCTTATTATAACATAATATTTCTTTTCCCCAAACCTGGGTGGTCAGTCGAATCTAATATATAGAATTCACGTAACAATATATTATATATACAGGAATCCACAGTCCCGCAGAAATTCATTATTTTGAAAATGATTTTTGAAAAATCGCTTGGATCCGTCAATTTTGTTTTCTTTTTACACTTGTTTTACATATATTAAATTTTTTACAGGCCGACTCAATGGAGATAAGTCAATATAAACGTTAATATTTTAAATGGAACACCCAGTACTGTTTTACATATTTGGAAAGAACGGTTTTTTACGAATACGGTCATATAAGGTTTTATGGGTCTATCTCTAATAATAAGGGAAATATGCCCAAAAAAGTGTCATAAGAGCAATGTGCTAGAAAGAGAATATCGATTCGTTGCTAGGCACAGTCGTTCTTCAACACATTGCTTTAGAATATAAAGGATGAAGGAAACTTGAGACTGAAAGATTCGTTCTTGACTTCCATTATTATAAGAACAATCTTTGTATACACAGGCATCTACACTACGCTCAACATGTATTAAGTATATTTTACCTTATCTTAGATATATTTTAATTTTGTGGTCTCTTACCTACACTAATCATGGAATGCCGCCGACTTGATCATTGTTTATTTATTTATTTTTTAATTTATTGCAACATATAATGAATGCAACTGGATCTATTTTCTACAATTAGGTATATCAATTAAAATTCACAAACCTTTCCCCATATTTCATAGCTAATATTATTGTTGCAGTATATTTGTACATTAGATAGAACAGTTAATTAACTGCTATGGTAGGTACTACACGTAAGGTTAAATTACATAAGTAATGAGTCCTAGTACCAGCAGTAACTATTTGTTACAAATACTTAAGAGTAACTAAACTTTATTTCAAATATAACATTTTTATGAAAAATGTGATGATTAAATTGTAGATAGATAGAAATTGAACCTTACCTCCATTTCATGTTGGCATAGAAATATAATTGTAACTTTATATTTCTTTGCTGTATTAATATTGCAAATGCCACCACTAACTGCTTTAAGTGAAAAATAACTGCTCTCAGAATTGTTGTTTCCTATAAAAAATATATAATGGTAACGTGTATAATGTTACCACACAAAACAAAACTGGTGTAGTACAGTTTTTTTTATACCATTCTTTTCTCTTCCCTCGACAGTTTTGTTTCATGTGACACACTAAATAGATAGGTACATGTATTTTAAGCAACACTTTCGGGGAACTTTATCAGTTCGCAGCAATAAAAATTAAAAAATCCATAACACAAAAAAATGTTTATTTATCCTTCGCCATTGTTCTATCAGAAATAGTGAGTGAAAGTTTATCACCCATGTATTTGTTTCCAAATTTTATCAAAACGTGAAAATGGTTAAAATCTACATTTTCACTTCTTTTGATCATCAAAGTATCTAGCAATTTTTAATCATTAATATACTTTCAGTAAGGAATTATTTGACATTTTGCATTGTCACATAACGAAAAATCATGTACTTATAATATGTTTTTATTCTCTGATTTCTTTCCAATAACATTTCATTTTTATTGCATTTTAATTCCACAGCTAGAAAAACTTAATGACAAATTTACTTATTTTAGTTTTCGGAATAAGTGTCTAAAATTAAACGACAAAAACGTATTTAAAATATTCACGTTAAAAGCTGTTTCATCATATTTCCGCTTCTGTTCAAATGTATTTTCACCCGGCGTCTCTTACTCAGCAATAAGGCATGGTTTTCATAAAACTACCGCAATTATAATTATTTTATAGCTATTGATAAAAAACGTCGTTGGTATTTTAACCTTTCTGATTTACGAAAATAACACCGGAAGAAATTTCATGGTCACAAGACATTAGTATAGATTACGAATTATGTAAAATAAGGAAAGCCCTTGAAATACTATATTTTCAACAATGTCTGTAAAAAGGTTTGCCATATTGGTTACGGTTAAATTAATTTTATCGCGTTATATCTAGCAGCTTCTACGAGTAGGTACCAAAGCAGCAAAGACCTTTTTATACTGTTCTTTTATGCTGTTTTTTTCTGTATGAAGTTTATTGGTGTGAAAATACAATTACCATATTTAAATGACCAAAATTCTTTTACAAAATTATCCGTGGTTGGTATAAAATTGTTCTAGTGTTTTAGGCAATTAGTATTCTCTATAATTTTGTTAAACAAGTGGTCGAAAATTGGTAAAGTCAACCTATAAGTAGTACTTATTTTATACTCTTCACACTTTATACCTACCTAAAATGAATTGTTTTCCTATTATATGACTAGAATTATCATTTGTGTCCTTTAAACATGCCGCTACATTTAGGCCACAATTAATTTCCTCGGGCAAATAGTCGCATAAGGTATAATAAATTAGTATTCCATTTCTTTCCACTTTATATAGTTTACTAAAAATTAAGTATAATTAGTTTACCATTTCTTAAATTTACACTAATAGGTGCATAATCATATGTTGATACTCCCAAACTACAAATAGCTAGGTATACATAGGCGTATAATTTAATTAATAAAGTGATATCCTTAAAAACTTCATAAATAATTTAATGGTGATATATTTACCTGTTCAATGTCACGGTGCTACTGCTATTATGTGATGAATTGTAAGTACAGATATTTGAAAATTTTTCAAAAATAAAGGGATGTGATGCAGATAATTTGAAAAATAATAAAATATTAACAAGCGCCAAAAGATTAAACATGATGATTAGGTATTAACTGTTTAATATTAAAAGTTGCCAATGCTGTGTCAGCAATTTGAATAAAGGGTTAAAACACGCACGTATCGCTCATCATCACTCATTACTCATCTCTCTCAGCCCTGCATGTAGTAACGGTTCCAACACCCTTAGTTTTTGTAGAAAATAAAATTCATTAACCACATTCCTCTGTAAGTTTCATATTTCTAAAACGTATAAACGGAGTACCTACTAAATTCTAATAAAACATTATACCTACCTACACCTCATGTTCTTTTTTGACGCACTTTTCTTTTTAGGTTAGTTGAATATGAATGATTAATTATAAATCTTCTGAAATATTTAGACTAAAAGTTTCAATATAATTATTATAAAAAGTGTGTTGGTTGATGAAATACATGTGAAAGAGAAGTGAAAATCACATATAACATATAACTGATCGCTTTTACCGATAATAATTTTGAAGAAAATCCGGGGAATTACTAATACAAGTTGAATAATACTTTCAATGTTGCCAATAGTACCAAAAACCAAAAATTAGTAGCGATGTGTTGCGATTTCACTGTCAGCGATTTTGGCACTGCGGCTTTGTTGTCGCAGTTCCAAAGTAACTGTGAGATAGAGATGTGTCGGTATTTGAATACCGCGATTTTGGAGCGGTATTTTAATGGAACCGTTCCATCGCGTTCCACATTGACGAAATAACCGGTTACTGAGTAACGATTGTGCTGTACTGGAAACACGGATTTTTTGTTTATTTTAAGAAATTCGTGACTTTAAGGAACAAAATAGGTAACTAATATGCCACTGCGCGGTATTTTATCGCGCTATTTTGTCGCGGTATTTTTCTGGAGCTGTCGCGAGAGTAACGCGACAGATGAGGAACCGGTATTCCCATCTCTACTGTGAGATAGTAAAAGCAGTGATGTGCCGGATAATTATCCATTTATAATTAGCTGGATAATTATCGATAATTATCCGTCAGCTAAAAATCCTTTCAAAATTAGCAGGCTAATAATATAGTGCCAGTGGTAAAAATGGCCTCATAGGGAGGTATATTGGAACTTTGATTTATTTTTTAATTTAATTTAGCTTGTTTTTATTTTTTATTTTTTAATTTGTACGATTATTTTTATTTTTGATGTACTTAATTCGGAGATTTAAATAAATGATGAGGATTGTGGTATTATAAAATAAAATACAAAATAATCCCTATCTCTAGATTTAATTTCTCCTTATCTATGACTTATAATATGATGACCTAATAATACCTATTATGCTTACCTACCTAGTAGGTAAGAATAAATAGATATTTTATTGGTAATTGCGAAAAAGTTATTCTGATGTGTGAAAAATTAAAAAAACATATTCTGCTAACGGCTAATTATAATATTTTTAGCCGGCCAAATGCTAATTATATAATTAGCATTGGCTAAATATATAATTAGCGGCTAAAAATCCATCACTGAGTAAAAGTAACAATGCCGGCTCGGAGCAGCAGTTGCCAGTAGGCACTTCTGACGTCACGGTACTTTCAGCGCGTTTACAACGTACATATAGTTTAGTAGTAGTAGCACAGCTTATGGTAAGCTGTGACAGTAGCACAGCTTATGGTAAGCTGTGACAGTAGCACTTGCACTGTTGGCTATGTGCTGCTGGTACTGCTCACAAAATGTAGGTACTGCTAGTTCGACTGACTCGCATCACGATATACACTAGGGATGGGGGATGGGATGGGTCGGTATTTTAATACCGCGATTTTGTCGCGGTATTTTTTAGGAACGGAACATCGCGCTCCAGAACCGCCAAGTAACCGGTTACTAAGGAGCGGCGGTTAATCGGCTATTGAGCGATCGAGCCCGTCGAGTCGAGCCGTGTACAATCCGTGTGCGCCGTGTGCCGTCTCTACGTGCCGGGCCGGAACTGCCAGATGCCAGATACCAGATAGCCAAATCGCGAAGTCGGTATTTTTGTGGAACCACCGCGACAAAAGGTTAACCGGTATTCCCATCTCTAATATACACACAGAAAATAGGATGTTGCGCCGAAGTGGGCGGTCCTTAATATGACGCGTGACGTCTCTCTTGTGCATATAATGTTAATGTTTTTCTGTGCATATATGTTGTGTTTATCTTTGTGCATATAATACCCTCCCATCCCATAGTCTGCTTTCTTGTAGTATATATTTTGTCCTCTACAAAATAGTGTATGTGCAATTTTACTCTATCTTGTACCGTTCTTCCGAAATTCATGGCGAAAACCTTAGAGGAACAAATTTCACAGTAAGATAATATGTTTAACAGCTCAGCTTCGCGAAATTGAGGCATTTTATATTTTTAAGTTATAAAACGAAACATAATGAACATCTTTTGTTTGAGATTGTTTTTGTAATTGTAAAAATAATCACGTTACAGACGAAAAACACACAAAATGCGCATCCCCGTCATGAAAAGCACTTTGAGAGTGACGGCATGCGCGCGGTAGACGAAAACTAGTGACGTGCCGGATAATTATCCATTTATAATTAACCGGCTAATTATCGATAATTATCCGCCGGCTAAAATCCTTTCAAAATTAGCAGGCTAAATATTATAGTGCCAGTGGAAAAAATGGCCTCATAGGGAGATATATTGGAACTTTTATTTATTTTTTAATTTAATTTAGTTTGTTTTAAATTTTTATTTTTCAATTTGTACAATTATTTTTATTTTTGATGCACTTAATTAAATGATGAAGATTGCGGTATTATAAAATAAAATACAAAATAATCGCTATCTCTAGATTTAATTTCTCCTTATCGATGACTTATAATATGATGACCTAATAATACCTATTATGCTTACCTACCTAGTAGGTAAGAATAAATATATATTTTATTGGTAATTGCGAAAAAATTATTCTAATGTGTGAAAAATTAAAAGACTGTATATTCTGCTAACGGCTAATTAAAATATTTTTAGCCGGCTAAATGCTAGTTATATAATTATAGCATTGGCTAAATATATAATTAGCGGCTAAAAACCCATCACTGACGAAAACTGAACACCGGGAACATCCGACCCTGGGACTCGCATAGACTAAGTATTTAGTTACTCATACTCATATGCATAAACATCATCAGCATTAGATCATGGTGGTAGGAGGGCTATACTCCCACCCCACCACGGGTAAGTTATCGATGTGACGTTGTTATGAGGTAGTCACAGCTATTTTGTCAGTGCGATCTTATTGGAAGAGTCGCACTAAGCACTGCTTCATAAAAATCACAGTTTAGCACACACCCCTACAAATTAGTTTCTACTAAAACGGTTAACAAAAATTCTAGAATTGTGCTACAAATAAGTAATTAGCTAATTAGCATAGATTAGAAAAGGTAGTACATATGACAACTTCAAAGTTGATTAGGTAGGTAATATAAGTTTAGGACTAGCTTTATCATACTAAAACTGCAGTTGTTTTATATCAACACAGCATTTAGTTTGAAATATGCAATGTTCTTGTTGTAAAAACACGCCGATATATAAAAAAAAATTAATAAGTCAATAAATATTACACCAAATTAAATAAAACCTTCAACATATATGCAAAGTTCATATGAAACTATGTATATACAGGTACAACCGCTGAAAGATGAAAATGAACAATGAACATGCGGTGTTTGTGAACTGCAGCGTGGCGGGTCATATGAACGAATCATCGTGAACGGGTCATTTTAGTGATTAACCTGGTGTGACCAGATACTCCGATACTCTTCTAAAATGAGCCGGGTCTTTCCAACACTAGCGGAAAGCACTAAACTAACTAAAAAACCTTGATACCTACGTCAGTTTTAATTCGTATCACACCCGTTCGCACAAATATGATACGGATACACCACGTCGAAAAAAAAATACACACGTATTGGAGCGTATCGTACCAAAATGCAACAATACGATGATACGATACGTATATATGCAACACATGGATACCCACCACCAGGATTGCCAGATACCGCGATTTTTTGCAGATCTTTTTTGGCTAATTGCGACAGATTTTTTCGTTATGCGATGGGCGACAGTTTTAGGCTACCTACTTTTTTTGAAAGTTACGATTTTTCTGCGATTTTTTAGTAAGTTAAAACAAATGTAACAATCTTTGGCTGTATCATATGTCACGTTTTCAACCGATTCTTAGCCATTGAGTTAAATCTATGGCTTTAGATCTACTTTATTTATTAGATGTCTTGCTCTTGAGCTTTTGGCTTTTGATTTTTTTCAACAGATATTTTTGTCAAGGTATTATTTAAATGTTAGCATCTTATGGTTTATCCACTTTATCCTGTCTTTCTTTACCCATTAGTAACGCGGTCGTTAAGAGAGCATTTTCCCTAATGAATGTTGTAAAAAATAATGTAACGAACATGATGCAGAGTTGAAAATGTTAAATGCAATATTAGGTATCAAAATAAATTTTTATGCAGATAACAGTTGCTGTGACAGTTTTAAACCTAGCACTGCTATGCTAAAAAAATTACCTACTTCAGATGTAGAAACTGAATTCCTAAGTTGATCTCCTAAATGAACTTGTTTTCTACTGACTGCAATTTTTTATGAATTTTTAATGTTTTATATTATTTAATTTGTTTTATTTTAAAATATATATTTTTGTTAAATATAATGGTATTTTCATTTTCAAAATACCCGCCATAATAGTTTTGTAATCATCTCCTTCGCCTTTGACTATACAATTTTCCATTAAAAGTAACGGTTTTCATTATTCTTGTTAATCGGCCAAAGCCACTGAACTAATATAGTTCAGTGGCTAAAGCGCGATTTTAGGCTACTTTTTAATCATGATTTTCTGCGCTTTTTTTTTCATAATTTGGTGATATTTTTTTCCTATGATCTGGCAAACCTGCCCACCACAGAATATACCCACTCTGTCCTCTGGGATACCCACACCCATAGTAATTCCCACACCAGCCACCAGCCTTAAGGAGGAAGAAAAGGTCAAGGACCTTCCTGTCTAGTGTTCTTGAGAAAAGGTAACTTGCTACCTGCTTCCATCTTGTTATTAGAAATGTTTTAAGACTTTTTATATTTGTTTAAAGCAGTTCAATGAGCTGCCAACATAACTTCTTGTTATAGGCCACTCTTTTGACTCTAAAAAATAATAATCCCGACCTGTGCGTATCTACCAAGGTTGTATTTAAAACAACAAAACTTAAGGAGACTAACATCAAAGAGATTTTGCCGACTGAAATTATTTCCTTATTTTTTAGAAAGATCATCCCTATATATATTCTTTGTACTTAGATCATTATTTATTGATCACAAAGAAATTTGGTCGGATATTGTACCCGCAAATGGCAATGCAATAAGTCAGTATAGCCATTAAGCATTATAAAATAAATATAAAACATTGCACATTCAATAAACAAACATAGATACAAAATAAAGTTTATTAATCGGTAAAGACTTATTAGTTTTTAAAATTTTTAAAAACGACAACAGAAAAGGAACAATTTGTATTGTATGTGTTTAAAAAATTGAATCAACACAGAGATATTCAATATGGTGTATCTTTGATCATTTTGAAGAAATAGTATATTGTGCACCTAGGCGGGAAAGTGATTTCCCGCTTCCAGAAGTGGCAAACCACTTTCCCGCCATGGTGCACACAACATTTTAATCTATTTTTTTACCAGAGCATATGCATCCTACAAACTATTTATCAAAGTAAATACAGGGTATCCAAAATTTAGTTGTTAATAAATCATTTTTTAAAATACGTTAGTCTATTTTTTTAAATGAGTTGTATGTATATGAGCCATAGATTTAAGTCTATGATATCAGCCCTGTATATTAGTGTATCTCTCAATGTAAGAGTAAATTCTGCACCGACCTCTAGATTTCCCTATACTTATTCTCAACAGTTTTTGATATTCTTGATTTTATTATTATTCAACCTTATTTCATAATATTTTTGAAATTCTATGTAGGCAGCTATGCAAAAATTTGTAAGTGATGATAATTCTTGCCATTTGAGAAGCTCAGTTTTTGTTGTGTCAACGAACAATTTAAAACACTCAAGAAAAAAAAAAATTGGAAAACTGCATTGATTTACTTTATATTCATAATGAACGTGGAAGAATTGTACAGAGAATTTGAAGCATTTTTAATTAAAGTCATCCCCATTTAAGTTGTTCTAACATACAGAGTTGAAATTTTGCACACGTTTTAACACCCTGTATCTTGAACAGGGAGCGCCCAAATTAAAAATGACAGAATGATAGCATTATTATTTTCGTTCAATGAATCTGTGGCTTACTGTTTGACTTACTGATTTATGACACACCCCATATAATTTTTATGATTAAAAGAGCAACATAACTGTCATTGCTTCTTTCCATTTTTTAAATTATAAAAATGCATGATCTGATAATAACAGAATAAAATCATAATTGGTCTAAACATTTTTAATAAAACATACTTAGAGGAACATGGGTAACAGTGAATCATGTTACACAGTGAATCAAAAGCAATATATAGTAAAGTATTTTGCACACGCAGTGGCTCATCACGAGCCTCTCTACCGAAGTCGTTTCCCCTGCTAGTGGCGATCCAGAGATCTAAGGCTAAGGGCTAAGGTGACGCTGCTGTCAACCAGGTAAAACATAAGTTCATTTATTTTTTTTTCGCTTATTTTGTGAAGTGCTTCTCTCTGTTATATTAAATTATTTTCATTGTATTAATATTTTAATTAAATAAGCATCTCTTAAGCTTTGCTTCAACAGCAAGTTTTTGTTCTGATGTAATTTACATTTTACAGAAAAAAAAATTATCTGTAATATGTTAGAAGGGTTACAGTGGACTGTTCATTTTTGGGGAACAGTGAATCATGATTCAGTGTGACCCAGGCGGAGTATTTTGTATTTTTTCTTACATATTATATAAAATGCCGCGTAATCGAGTCAGAAAAGACAATCATAGAGTTCCACCATCTATGGGTTGCAAACAGAAGAAGCAATAAGAAACGTCCAGATGGTACAGGAAGGGCAGCAAATTAGGGCAGTGCAAGTGCGCCAACTTGCATTCGAAATGGCAAAATTGAATAACATTAAGGTGCCCCAAAAATGGAACGACAAACAAACAACAAGGACTTTATTCATTTGGTGTTCTTGAAGGAGGTTGGAACCTTTGGTGTGAACATATCACTGATGTAGTTTTCCACATAACACCAAAACACTATACTGTACTCGACGCGCGTTTCGCTGCCAATTTGATTGGCGAAACGTGCATTGAGTGCAGTATAGTGTTTGGTGGAAAACTACGTCAGTCATTTGGAGTTAACTTTTCGAATATTGATCTCCGTTAAATAGTTTTAGTTTCCGTTAAGTTATTTTGTTGTTTGTGTAGTGTTCAAAATATGATTTCGTAACCTCAAGAGGTTGATGCTAAGGTTCAATCACTTAATAAAAGTTGAAATAAGTATAAATTGTGTTTTATTGCCTTTTAATTACAGTTATTCATCATATCCCATACGGATTCATAGTGACCCAAGTAGTAATTCAGTGTACCCCATGCATGGGGTACACTGAATATATGGGGTACACTGAATCATATCCCACTTTTTAAAAAATTGTTAAAAAATGGTAAACTATGCTGTCAAATCATCAAAATCGTGACACATTTTTGTACTTAAGGAACGTATCAATGAAACTAATTTTAATAAATTTTTTTCTAACAAAAATTTTTGGAGCTACACCATGAAGAAAAAAAAGTGACCCACTGTTGCCCATGTTCCCCTCCATGTTTTATTATTATACCTGATGATATAATTGGTTACATATGGTTTAAATAGTAAATATTTTTTTTATTCAAATAGGATGTAATGAAGATTCTACGTAGATTTCTGATTTACCTAGATGTAGATTTTAGAAATTTAATCTGGCAATTGTAAACTGTACTCGTATTTATGTCTGTTATTTATTTATTTTGTATAAATTTCGTGTGAAATTATGTACATTTCTTCCTGAAAATATCAAACACCCCACAAACTCCCTATACATAAAACACTCCATTTTGAATTCACCAGCAGCAATAAATAATCCTGACTGAAATAATAGGTCTAGACCTTAACCTCATCTTTTTTGGCGATATTTCAATTATTAGATATGATACAGTTTTGCAGTTCCTACATGCTTTCAAGCAACATCAAAAACATTGGTATAAAACAAGGTAGGTATAGTAGTATACAGTACACAAGTCTACCTCAATATTGCTAATTGATCAAAATATCCGACTAAATATTATTGATTGGAGATCAAAATACATTCAAGACAACTGTCAAAGTCAAATTAGCAGTTGACCCTTAAAGGTAATACGAAAAAAATAAAACAAATTAATTTGAAGTATAACTTTTTCAGTGGCAAACTACTATAAACCGTAAATACCTACATAAAAATCGTAGAAAAAAGATAAATCAGAAAACACCTCTTATATGGTCTCACGGGACTTGCTTTGTGTCATTTAAAATATTCAGTCAGATAAAACTGCAGTTAATGTGCATATACTTCTACATCGGTGGCTATACGAAAAAAAGTATAATATTCTATCATTTGCACCCTATTGACTACTATTTTACAGTTCAGTTACTGCCACTAGATCCACTGGGTGGCACCCATTGGAAAGGTAGTAATCCTATATACAACTGTTGCAAATATTGTTATGATCTACGATGGTTATTGATTAATGGAAATTAAAGAAAGCAACAATTCGGTTTATAATTTTTTATTTGTTGCAAAAATCATAGTATATTAATTTATAAAATAATATTAACCATTTAACATAATTAAAGATACATAATTCACTAAATTAAATCTATGTTGGAGGTGGATAAAAAGGCCTATGAGGCTGATTTGGAGGTGGTGCATTTGTGGAAAAAAATGGTGGGCCCCCAGGAGGTACAACCGTTGTAAATGGAGGAGGATGATTAACATACGGAGGAAAAACTGTTGGAGGAGGAGCAGTTATATGTGGTGGGGGCCCTGGTGGAGGTCCAGTCATATGCGGAGGAGCTGGTACTCCAGGAGGGGCACCCATTGAAGTAGAGAAAGCAGATGCATAACTTGATACAGGGGGAGGAGCCCCAGTAAATGTTTGATAAGGGAACGGAGGAATATCAGAGGATGGTGGAGGTACCTTAATGTTAACTGGTAGAGGCTGGTCTGGTGATACAACTTTTTCACTGCCATTAGATGTTCTCAGAGTGCTGACTGGAGTTGCTTGTGTTACTGATTTCTGAAGTTGTAATGGAGGGCTGTCTGGAGCATTATTTGTGTCTGTCTGTGAATACAGGTCAAGTACCTACAATTATACAGAGGGTTTTTATAATGAAGTACTTACACACTACATAAGCAATGGCAAGTAATTTGAAAAAATCGATATACAATATAGGAAGGTCCAAAAGTGTAGGTAAGGTACAAAGGGATTTCAATTATGCTGACATATTTAGACCTTTATAAAAATTGGAACCGTCGTTGGGCGTCCGTAATGTTTAACTTAATTATTGAATATGCAAACTTCAATACTTTAGTGTTTAGTTATCTCACGAACCAAATAATTTAGTTTTACTAAGTAAAGATCGTTTTTTTCATTAATTACATCACGGTGTGCCCTTCTATGGAACATATCCCTTAGCGTTGGAAATATTCATGTTCGTTTTTTCTCATCTGATCTTTGAGCATTCGCTCCGAATATGTTTCCGCTGTACATTGGATTACTGCAACGTTGCCAGTTTTCACTTATTCATTTTGTACTGTTGCCAATGTGCTAGAGTGAAATCGTAGCATTACCCGACCTGAAAGTGGTACCTGTTTAGGCCACATGTTTTTAAAGCAAAAACTAAAGACTCAAAATGTATTGTCATGTTATGTGATAAATTATGAGGTATGTGACCACTCAGCAATAATGTTTAATGTTTCAAACCAAAATCTTCGTGATTTTCAAAATAACACAAACCAACAAAAAAATTTCAAAACTATCGACTTTGAAAAGTTAAAAAATCTAGCAAAACAAACAAATTGGAACGATATTAATTATGATAACCCAGAAGTTGCAACAAAAGACTTAATCAATAAGATTAGCAACATAGTAAAGATTTGTGAAATCAAGAGACATCCATTAAACCAATTAAAAAAAATTAAACCTTGGATAACAACCGGAATAGTTACATCAATAAAAAACCGCGATAAATTGAAAAAGGACTTAAAAAAAAATCCGACAAACGAAAAAAGAGCGGAATACAAAACTTACAGAAATAATTTGGGTAAATTTATTAAAACCACTAAAAATAACTTATAGAGATAAAATATATGAAAACTCTTTTGATATAAAAAAAGTATATAACATTGTGTCTGAAGCTACAAACGAAAAACGCAAAGACAGGGATACACAAATTCAGATACTTGATAAAACAAACTCTCTTTTAATGGATGAAAAAATGATTGCTAATTTTACTAATGAATATTATGTTGATGTAGGAATAAAAATGGCAGAAGCTATCAAAACACCATCTGATCAAATACAATTGCCCCAAAGCACAATTTCCTCAATGTTCATGACACCAGTATGTAAAAACGAACTTATAAAACATATCAATTCTTTAAAAAATAATTGCAGTCCTGGAATTGATGGCATATCTTCCAAAATAATAAAAACTCTTCACATCCATATCCTAGACTCATTGGTACGTATCATTAACCAGATTTTTGCAACTGGAATAGTTCCTAATAGCTTTAAAACATCAATTGTAACCCCAATATATAAAAACTCAGGAAATAAACAAGATATAAGCAACTATCGGCCAATCAGCGTGATTAATAACCTAGGTAAAATCTTTGAAAAATGTATTAAGTAAGACTCATTGAATTTATGTGTTGGTAATGTGATATCGAAAAGTCAGTTTGGATTTATAGAGGGCTTAAGTACTACTGATGCAATATATGAACTAACAAGAGATATTACTCATAATCTTGATGAAAGAAAAAAGGTAATTGTTACCTTTCTGGATCTGGCGAAGGCATTCGACACAGTCTCCCACACACTGCTTCTTGAAATACTTGAGGGATATGGAGTGAGGGGTACCATGCTGGACGTTTTCAAGAGTTACCTCTTGGACCGGACTCAATATGTCAAGATTGGATCACAGTTGAGTGAACCCTTAAAAGTAAAAATTGGGGTGCCGCAAGGCACTGTACTCGGACCCATACTTTTTGTTCTATATATTAATACACTGTGCAATCTTGACATAGAGGGTAAAGTCATATCTTATGCTGATGATACCGCAATTATATTCTCGGGAAATAGCTGGACGGAAGTGAAAGGTATACTTGTTAGTGGTCTCCGTAAAGTTAAAACTGTACTAGATAGTCGTAAACTTACACTTAACACAAAAAAAAACAATTATATTGCATTTTCCATAACAGCGGTAAGTAGACCAAGTTTTAATGAAATAGATATAGACTGTTTTAATGAGCCCATTAAAGAAGTCTCTTTTACCAAATACCTAGGCGTCATGATTGACTGTAATCTGAAATGGAATAAACACATGCAATATCTATGTAACAAAATAAGATTCTTAATTTACAAATTCTATTTATTAAGGGAATTCCTAAACAGAAAACTACTTATAATGATATATAAAGCCCTTGTAGAACCTCTAATAAATTACGGAATACTAATATGGGGAGGCACATATAATATTCATCTTCAGCTACTAAAAGTAATTCAGAATCACATCGTTAAAACAATATTTAGGAAACCTAAACTCTACCCTACTGTGCTTCTGTACAAAGATGAAATTTGCAATGTAAAAACACTTTACATTTTCTCAATATGTGTCTTTGTACACAAAAACTTAGATAAGCAAAAATTCATATCCAATACCCATGATCATAACACCAGGAGTATGACAAATAAGCTTATTTGTATTCCATATAGTCGAACAAATATTAACCAAAAATTTATTACTCATAAGGCATCCCAGGTTTACAACAAAATCCCACTTTCCATAAAAAACATTAAAAACATTAAAAGCTTTAAAATAGTGTGTAAAGCATATGTACAAGTTAACTTCCACTGCTTCCATTAGAATTTATTTTTTTTTCTTTTTTTCTTCCTAGGACACCATCATGTACAGGGTGGGCCGTATAAGAGTGCGTATCCCCTTATCTCAGAAAGTATGTGATAGAAAAAAAAGTTTTATATAAATGTTGTTTGCGTTAAAGTTGTCGGTATTTTTTTAATATAGTTATATTTGTAGCTCTTCAATATACAGGGTGATGAACTAAACTTATCTTTTTTTAAATGGAATACCCTGTATATTATTACATTTTTGAAAAGCTCTTCAAAAAACTTGTTCAACGATATATAATATGATGGGTCTGTAGCCCACCGTTTCGGAGCTATTGACTGTTATCTTCAGGAAAAGGTTAATACTTATAGCGAGCTAGAAAAGTTACTGATTGAGGTGATAAGCTGTAATTTGGGCCAAGAAATTCTAATTTGGTCTATTTTATGAAACTTCTGTCTAATACTAAAATAAAAAAATTGCAACAGTGATGCCAAGTTTCGTGAAATTTAATTTTTCATGATTTTTTTAAATGGAACACCCTGTATTTTATTACATCTCCTGAAAGTCCTTGCAAAGACGAGTTTATTGATATATAATATCAGGGGTCTACGACACACCGTTTTGGATTAATCTGCGTTTCTCTTCAGGAATTGACACATAAGTTATGCATGTTTTGGATGGTGTTATTAAAATTCTAGATATATAATTTGAAAAATGTAGATGGATTAATATCATATTACTAATATGATATTAATATATATAACTATATATAAATATAACTTATGTGTCAATTCCTGAAGAGAAGCGCAGATTAATCCAAAATGGTGTGTCGTAGACCCCTGATATTATATATCAATAAACTCGTCTTTGCAAGGACTTTCAGGAGATGTAATAAAATACAGGGTGTTCCATTTAAAAAAATCATGAAAAATTAAATTTCACGAAACTTGGCATCACTGTTGCAATTTTTTTTATTTTAGTATTAGACAGAAGTTTCATAAAATAGACCAAATTAGAATTTCTTGGCCCAAATTACAGCTTATCACCTCAATCAGTAACTTTTCTAGCTCGCTATAAATATTAACCTTTTCCTGAAGATAACAGTCAATAGCTCCGAAACGGTGGGCTACAGGCCCATCATATTATATATTGTTGAACAAGTCTTTTGAAGAGCTTTTCAAAAATGTAATAATATACAGGGTGTTCCATTTAAAAAAAGATAAGTTTAGTTCATCACCCTGTATATTGAAGAGCTACAAATATAACTATATTAAAAAAATACCGACATCTTTAACGCAAACAACATTTAAATAAAACTTTTTTTCTATATCTCACATAGTTTCTGAGATATGGGGATACGCAGTCTTATACGGCCCACCCTGTACATGCATAACGTACATTCATGTACATGTACAAACATGATTGTAACAAAGATGGTTTGTGAATTGAGGATTTTTCTTTTGAGGTATTGTGATTTGATTGTTGCCCATTGTACTGTTGGGTATGATATCTGTGGTCTTACTATATGTTAGAATCACTGATCTCTGCACATACAGATGCGTAAGCATCTAGGTGCAGTATACCTTGTTCTGTGAAATTGTAATTGTATTGTTTGTATTATAGAATTGTATTGTAATGAATTGTATTGTAATAAATTAAATTTATATATTTAATAAAATAAATTAAAAAAATAAAAAAATATGTTATTATTTCCATTTCAGAAGTATTGTTATATGGATTGGATTGTGTTAGTCATAGACATAATAAGGGGGTTAGTATGTTGTCGTCAAACACCCAACATCCAATCAACTGACAATCTGGTCACCTGATAATTACTTTTTTATTTCTTTCAACTCATCTCATCTATTAATTTTCAATTTTAAAACATCTTTATTTTAAAGGGTGTCTCAAAAAATCTGCACATTGTGTAGACTTTTTGAGACACCCTATAAAGAGTGAGATACACATCTACACACATTGCGTAGATGTGTATCTCACTCTATGCCAATATTTGAATACTATTGTATTCAAATATTGTTGATTTATTTAAATTAATCTCATAACAAACTAAAGCTGATGCTACTCATAGTTTGGGTAGAATTTCGAAGCTCACCTACTACTTGAAATATTCTATTTCGTAACTCCTTTCAATATTTATTGGTTCTGCGGAGGATACCACACTTTTCGGATGATAATAAAAATATCTAAATATCTTCCTAGAAGATATAAAAACCTTCTAAAAATTATAGTAGTTACTATAGAATAATTTTTTTTCTTAATTGTTGTTTGCGTGATATGCAAAAAGCGAGGCGGCAAAAAGTTATTCTTTAAAATGATTTTGTTTTGGCAGTTGCAGTTAATATTTGTCTTAATTAACTTGCCAAGACCGTGATATGGAGGATGCGGTTTTTATCTTTTTTTCTCAAATACCATTGACTTTAGGGCAATTTTTGAAAAGACAAAAACCTTCTAAACAAGACAGTACCACTAAAAAAATTAAAATAATAAAAAACAATACCGAAAAAAGTTCTAACTGAAAACGCTAATAGGGTGGTTTATTTCAACCCTTTAATAAACAGGGGTTGCATTATAAAAACGTGTTTCAAAGGCCTTTTTAATCAATCTACCAATGTTAAAATTCTTGCCTTCAGTAGCTCTCGAGAAAAAATAAAAAAGTGATTTCTATCCTCACCCTTCAACGGAATGTAACTTTGCAAACGAGGCCTAAATAAAAAAAATGTTATATAAAAGATCCCCCTTAACGTCACATGTATATGACCCCTTAAAATATTACAAAAACTGAAGTTGGTCCCTTGTAACTAGTTAGTAGGCAATAAAGGCAATTTAGGAGTAAAGACCTTCACGTCTTTGCTTTTACAGCACTAACATGTTAAAATTAAAAGTAGGGATGCCGACGGGTCCCCGGATACCCGATAACAACTCACTACCCGGTTTACAATTTAGTACCCGATAATCCGTTAAATACCCTATAACCCTCTAAGCACCTGCACTCAGTCAGCCTCCGTGTAACTTATATGACAACTTGTTTTTTGCGGTTTTGCGTTGGCGGCATTGTTAACAGGTTTGGCCATATAAAATATGATTTGAATGGGGGGGGAGGGAGCAGGGAAAATAATATAGTTTGATATCGCGTAATAGCTAAATAATGGGTAACGGGTGTATACCGGGTTATTAACGAGTAACGGGCAATTAACAGGGAACGGGTAAATACTGGGTATATTCAAAACGAGTACCCGGGTAGTAAAATTAACGGGCATCGGTATCTCTAATTAAAAGTTACACATGAAAAATTTTTCAGTCTGAGCAAATTATTCAGATATAAGTAGTGGTAAGCTCTGCTTTTTAAATAAAAGATGAATATATACAAATGTTATTCTTTTGGATATAAAAAATACTTACCTGATGACAAATATCTTCCAACAACTCCATCGTAACATCTTCTACAAACATATCCCACCAGCGGATATGTTTCGAGATTCTACCTATCCAGTCCACGACTTCAAATTTACTTAACTTTCCTGCAAGATACATAAGAGCCACTGCTATAATTTCAGGTTCCCACTGAAGAGCTAATGTGGTACAAAGGCTATCATTTACAAAAGTCCATGCCATTTGCACCATTTTCTGTAATTTCACCTTATCACCTTTTAGGCACTTTGCATATTTCAATAAATACTGGTAGGGATGCTCTACTTGTAAATCAAATTTAATAGTTTGCAATAAAATTCTTTCTAATGTCATGACCTAAAAAAATAGATTACCTAAATAAATCATGCCGCTAAATGCAGACATATATAAATATTTGTAGGGGTGAATAAAAATAAAATAATTAAGAGTACCTCTTCTTTAGGATCTTCACCAAATGTAGCAAACTTTTGGTCAGTTAATAAACTTCTAGCTATTTTAATTATATCTTTACATTTCTTCGGTGTCTCTTCCACTTTTCCAGCCAAAAATAAACAACAGCATGCTGTTACATATCTTGGGAACTGTTTAAATGAATGAAACATATAAAATCGGTGATAATATACTACTCCTGTGGCCATCGTATTGTAACCAAGGTCCATTTTTGATCCAGTATCTATAATTAATCTCGCTCCTAAAATTATTACATGCTATAATACTTATATCTTATATACATCACTTTTAAATATATAATTTTGCATACCTTCTTTTCGATAACGCATTTCAGTTTTGTAATCAATTCCATCTTGTGCAGAAGGTGTATTTCTGAGTTCTTTCTTATCGTAATACCAGCCAGGCATTATTGAGGGAGTTCGAAATCGGAATAAAAGATAGTTAGATATTCACTTGAAGGACTATATGTCGTACATAATAAACATCATTTAAGAATAAACATACCAGTAATGGATTTACCTAAAGTAATAAAGGGATTTATCAATTTTACCATTAGAACATAGAAAATATGATAATAGTACTATTTTATTTTATAGGTTATTTTGGACAGAAAATAGAAATAGTAGTCTTCTTCTTCTCCTTGTTTTTTGTTGGCTTTTGTCCATTGAACTTTTAGCCAGCTTCACTCATTCATACTTGTGATAATAGTAATGGCCGCGTTCAGCAGATACAAACGTTGACAAACAATTTGTGATTGTTCTGCTGAACGATAGTTGAAAATTATGTTGAATGTCAACATGTTTTATGAGCGGTAGCCATTTTTGCAAGCGTAAAATATTAACGCTTAATTTTCTCAACATGTTGAAATTCAGCAAATGGTAAGACTTCCATATATGATCTGTGGGTAAGACCCTCCAGTCAAAATATTATAAAATATAGGGATTAGGGATTATAAATTTTTCGGTGGTCAGCAAAATCAGCAGTGTTTGAAATAACAGATAACACAATAGAAACGACTATATAATACGACTACGGTAGACATTTTCGATCAACCAGTCAGTTCAATACGCGATTCTTGCTAAGCAATACGCTACCTACTGGCGGCACGTACAACTAACGCATATGACTGGTTCAGTTTTGCATATGTATGTCTATTGTGAATTTTAAAATATCCGTTGTTATATTAGTTAATTGCTTTGATTAGATATGAATCATTATTGTTGTGAGCGTCATTGTACCTCTTGGACAAAGAAAAACCCCGGGATCAGTTTCATACTTTTTCAAAAGCGGGAAAATCTGAAGCTACCGTGGAAACTATAAGTTGAGCATTATAAAGAGTTACAGGAGACAAGTATGGATAAAGAAGCTTAAAGAACGCAAAGTAAAGTGTGTGCTCTTTACCTTTCTCCAAGAATCACTATTTACATAAAGATATGTATGCCGTATGTCCAATAAAGAATTTGACATATTTTGAGGTTAAGTTTCATTTTCAGATTGAACGCTCGAAAAATATTCAAATATATTTTAATTTTATATCACTATACTTAACAGTGATGGGTTTTTAGCCGCTAATTATATAAACTAGCATTTAGCCGGCTAAAAATATTATAATTAGCCGTTAGCAGAATATACAGTCTTTTAATTTTTCACACATTAGAATAATTTTTTTGCAATTACCAATAAAATATCTATTTATTCTTACCTACTATAGGTAGGTAAGCATAATAGGTATTATTAGGTCATCATATTATAAGTCATCGATAAGGAGAAATTAAATCTAGAGATTTTGTATTTTATTTTATAATACCGCAATCTTCATCATTTAATTAATTGCATCAAAAATAAAAATAATCGTACAAATTAAAAAACAAAAATATAAAACTAACTAATAAAACAGTGATGGGTTTTTAGCCGCTAATTATATATTTAGCCAATGCTTATTACATAATTAGCATAGATAGGGATAGGGATTATTATGTATTTTATTTTATAATATCGCAATCCTCATCGTTTATTTTTAGTCTCCGAATTAAGTACATCAAAAATAAAAATAATCGTACAAATTAAAAAATAAAAAAATAAAACAAACTAAATTAAATTAAAAAATAAATCAAAGTTCTAATATACCTCTCTATGAGGCCATTTTTACCACTGGCACTATAATAATTAACCTGCTAATTTTCGAAGGATTTTTAGCCGACGGATAATTATCGATAATTATCCGGCTAATTATAAATGGATAATTATCCGACACATCACTGCTACTTACCCCTTTCAAAATAGTTTTACAAGCTTTTTTACCTGATTTAAAGTTCTCGACAACAAATCTTTGATGAATACAATTTGAAACGTCAGTGTCAGGGAACGTAGGTTAGTATAGGTTACTGCCGTTTTTACGCTTCGATCTTAAAATGAAGCGCGTATAGGCGCGTATATACTTTGAATGTTCAACTATGGTATATATTTTTTGACAATGATGGTGGTCTTACCCAAGGATTTAAATATCCTTGGGTCTGACCCTGACTATTCGTTAAACAACTTTTTGTAGTTTCGGAAATTTTGTAGTTATAAGTATGAAATTTGCACAGAAGTAAAGATTTCTGCGGATATTTGTTAACTCTGAAGCTGAAGTTAGCAACACATCATGTTTAACGAGAAAGTTGTCATATATTCTGTGGTTGTCATTCAACCTTTCTGTTTTGTGTTAACAACTGTGAGTTGTCATTTATTTAACAACAACTGTCAGATGTTTTTGTGATTGTCAATTTATCTCTATCCAATAATCATCAATCATTCATCATAACGACTTTAGGTAGATTCCCTGTGTTAAGTGGTATAATTCTTATTATAGGACTATCCATTTTGTAAGCTTTTGTTAACTGTAATTGTAAGTGAACTGTATTATATTATGTGTAATTTCTATAATATAGTTATTTAGGCCAACGTAAATATTGGTAGATACTAAACACTGCATAATGATGGCCGAATCGGATACTACCGTCGAAGCAACCAGAAGATTGAATGTAAAAAAACAGACTTTGGATGATGCATACGCTGCCCCTGCAAATTTTCTTGAAATTGATGTTGTGAATCCTGTTACAACAATAGGTGTAGGGAAAAAGCGATTTACCGATTATGAGGTTAAAATGAGAGTGAGTATACACCCCCTATAAAATTATCTCTTATTACTAGAGATCAGATATCAGTCGGTTATTTTAGAGATGAATATTTTTCAAACAAAAGGTAATATAAACACCTGATCAAAGGAGATAAAAAAAATTCGACTATAAAGACATTTTTTGGCGTTTTAGGTTAAGTAAAATTTACACCAAAGAACAACCGCAGATTATTCTCTATCCCCACAATTGCATTAAGATACCACCCACAAAAGACAAATCATTTCATTCCACCAGCGAAAGATCCACAACTAAGTTCTGACCCGACATGCTCATTGAAAACAGTTTGTGAACGGTTTCTGATTTTCTGCTGGAAAGAACCTAATATTTTTACGTTCAATAAATCAGCAATGGACATATTTTAAGCCTCTAAAGAGCTTTTTGCTTTAGGTGTGATTAATCTTTTGATGATGGTCCTCTTTTATCATTTGAACATTTAATATTGAATAATTTTAAATTCAATTAACAGTCCTCTGTGCCAAATATTCTGAAGTTAAAATATGTGGTAACATTGGTCTCTAAAACAGAAATTTTTAAAATTTAAGTAGTGTATTTTATGTGTCACAGTAAGTAGTAATATTTCTAATAAAACTTTTTTTATCAGTTTTTCTTTTATTAGTATTGTTTCTATTTGTATAGGAGATGTTGAGAGAATGTAAAATAAAATGAAATTCACGAATGAAAAAAAAACAATAATTGTTTGAAGGAAGTACTTTTAAAAGATCCACATTCATTTGGTATACACTTTTCTTATGCAATAGGGAAACCAACTTTTGAGTTTTTTTCTTTTTGAAACATGGCAAAACATTCTGACGTACCTTAAACATAAGAGTCGCCAGTATATGAAACATCTCAACATATTGATTAGAAATAGGTATATCAAAATTTGATGTTTTAACTTTTATTCTTATCGTTATGGTTATTCCTATACAAGACTACATGAAACCAGCTTTAATGGTTTTTATAATGATCTTTTAAAGTGGTATTGGAATTCATCATGGGAAGTTGTTTATCACTTGACAATATTCAACAGAAAATATTATCTGAAGAGATTGAAACATGTAGTTAGCTTGGTGTGAATAAAAGTGACGACACAGCTAAATGCTATAAAGTAACAAATACGGTGGTGTTATTCGTAGTACTTATGTTTTTAGTTGAATTCGATGTGCCAGCAGCAAATAATTTTTTTTTTGAAACTGACATACTACAGTGCAATATGATAGAAGATAGAGTGAAATATATAGATACATTTAAGCTTATGAGCTTTAAGGAGTGAAAAGAAAAAAATTGTACTTAAAACAACTGTTGACCTGTTTAACCTCTTAATTCTTCTGCCCGTGTATGACTCGGATGTGCTTGATGTTTCATTTTGAATGCGCCCGAGTCACGTTCAGCTTTAAACACCCGAATTAGACTGGATTCATTTTAAACACACATTTATACACACAGTTTTCTACATTGAGAGTTTTAAAGGTTAGGTATACTGTTTTAATTTATTCATAGATGTCCCTTGCGATCAAAATAGTTCTCAATTTTCACGTGAATCACTCATTACATGTTAATGCAAATTGTGAAAATTGTTTGTGGCAGATTACATCTGTACCTACATATTATTTTGTAATGGGTGTGAAAGGCTTTGTCTATTCCATTTTTTGTTATATGAAAAACAAAAAAATATCTAAAATTTGTTTTTTAAGTGTTTGCCATTCTACGCCACTGATAATCAAAATTTAAAAGTGAGAATGAAAAATTTGCCAAAGAAATATTGCTGTGATTGAGAAGATTCTATTTTTCCCAGAAAAAAATATTGATTTTTAAAATTTTTGAAGTTCTATTCAAACAAAAAACTTTTTTTTTTAATTTATAACCTTATACGCCACTGGAAATCAAAATTTGTCGATATCTCGTTCAAAAGTTTAGGTGTGGTGGAGGGGGTACTTTAGGAATGGACTATATACATATTAACTAAACTCTTTCTTAGTATTTAATAAATGGACATTTGATGAACAAATACAACATTTACTCAGGCTTTTGTTTGGTTACATTAAAAATCTACAAACTAAACTGCAGCTTAGCATTTTTCCTAATAATTTAAATTATAAGTCTCAGTCAGAGGATAATTAGTATACAGGCATTTGCAGTTTTCTTTATTCTATTTTTATTTATTTATTTATTTATTTATTTATTTATTGGTAGTATTAGTACGCCACAGGTAAGACCCAAATAGTACTATTATAAACACCAGTATTTACAATTCAAATTGAATAAGATATCTACACATGGAAAACAAAATTACATGCTAATCAAATGATAGCTATGAAGTGTGTGAAAAACAAATCACAAAATAAATCTCAAAATAAAAAACAAAGATAAAAAATCAAGGCAACGACAAAGTACATGAAACTATGGTTCCTCGGAACTATGCATTTTCAAACCAACCCTAAAACGAGATAAGTTTGTGTTGAAAACATCCATATCTCTACAATCATTGAAATGTTTACTTAGCCTAGTTAAGGCACTATGCTGCCCATAATTACTTCTGTTAAATGGAACATGAATCAAATCAATGAACCTCATATTATAAAACGGGACATTAAGACAAAATAAACCTAAAAGGTAAGGACAATCAATAGAGTTACTAAATAACTTGAACATAAATATTTTGTCCGCATTAACTCGTCGTGTTTCAAGAGATTCGATACCCAAAATAGAAAGTCGTCTGGAATAGGGAATGTCGTAAGAATTAAGGTTAAGCTTAAACATTAGGAATTTAACAAATTTTTTTTGCACTCTCTCTAACTGATTTATATGGCACTGATACGTAGGTGACCAGATCACACTACCATATTCCAGCATTCCATGCTTCTAGACAGGGAGGTAAATAACAAAATTATAGCTGGGATGTTCGTAAAATCTTGGCACTGCCTAATAACAAAACCGCACATCATGTATGCTTTACTTATGGTTAGATTGATATGGGCTGTAAATGACATTTTTTTATCAAAAGTTACGCCGAGATCTGCAATAGAGGAAACTCTTTCCAAGCTGCACTTTGTAACCCCATAATTAAAAATCAGCAAATCCTTCTTTTTAGAGAAAGATATTGCCTTACATTTACTAATATTCAAATCTAGTAAGTTATGTTGGCACCACAGGGCTATATTTGATAAATCGTTTTGGACTATTTGCCAATCATTAATTGAACTTACTGTACCAAATAACTTAAGGTCATCTGCAAACATTAAAACATTAGAATAATTTATCACATTAGATATATCATTGACGAAGAGTAAGAATAAAATGGGCCCAAGGTGTGAGCCCTGGGGTACACCCGAGGTTACATTTAAATCAGTTGATTTATATCCATTGATAACAACATTTTGCTTCCGATTCGTCAAATAACTTCTAAACCATTCAAGTAAGTTGCCTCCAACATCGTACAGTTTAAGCTTTAATAACAATAAATTGTGATCTATACGATCGAACGCTTTTCTAAGATCGGTATAAATGGCATCAACTTGGTTACCGTTTTCAAGTGTATTTGTAATGAAGTTAGAGTAGCAAAGAAGATTGGTGACTGTAGATTTACCCTTAAGGAAACTGTGTTGCTCGGGAACAATAATTTGTCTGACTGCAGGAGTAATAAATTCAGTTACTATTTTTTCAAATAACTTTGCCATAGTTGAGAGACCAGAGATAGGTCGATAATTTTCAACATTCATTTTATTACCCGATTTAAAAATTGGGGTTATGAATGCTTCCTTCCAAAGTTTAGGAAAACATCCATTTTCTAATGACAAATTAAATAACAGGCATAACGGGTAAGCTAGAGTAGGACTATTTTTATAAATATTCTTTTACATCCCTACATATTATTAATTGAATGATTATGTTATGTTATTATATGTTTGCAAGATAGTAATACGTCTATTTTTATGAAATGAAATATTTATAAGTATATTGCTCAATTGTTCGACTGGAGATATAAGGCTCTCTAAGAAAATGCGAAAATATATATATCTACTTTGCCACTGTAGATATATTTTAAATGAAAGACCCTGTACATCCTAGAGTAATTTATGAAGATGTCCTATTAATATCTTGTAGCACCTATATTTAATATTTTTTAAATTTTCCATTACTGATTTATATAAAGTATTAATGATGGTATACAGTGTGGGCCAATAGTGAGACAAAGTACAGTACTTTGTCTCACTATTGGCCCACCGTGTATTCCATCATTAGTACTTTATATAAATTAGAGAAGCAAATGCACAAATTAACCATATTCAATATGAAAATTGGTCGAACTGAAGAACCAATTTAACAACTTAAGAACATACTTATCGGCAAGGGGAAATGGTCACCTTTTATTAATTTGTCACAAAAATGTACACACTTCCACAAATGGTATCTAGAAGGATTATAATTAGATCTTCAGGCATGAATGTGCAGTTAACTTACCTTGTTGCTTGTGACCATAACAGTTTTTGACTCTTCCTATAAATATGGTGTACCTGCCCTGTTGCAAAAATACCGTCAAATATTTAAGCCAATTTATCAGTATGTCTAGTTTTCAAGATTTAATTTATGGTTACGTAAATCATCAGGTAATTTAGATTTGGATTAAATTTACAGTGAGCTGAGCTACTGTCATACTGCATGGCTAATCTAAGTAGGAAATTTTTCCACCAAAATGAAGTTTCTATGCTAGACCTGCCTGGTTTAAAAATAATAACCGATGGAAATCTGCTCTCTGCTTCTCACTAACACTAAACATTTTCAGACAAATTTACCAGTGTTTAAAGTAAAAGAATCAACTGTTAGGCGAAGGTACAGTGATTTTGAATGGTTAAGAAATGAATTGGAAAGAGATAGTAAAATTGTGGTTCCTCCTCTGCCTGGCAAAGCGTGGAAAAGACAGTTACCATTTAGAGGTGATGATGGAATTTTTGAGGAGGATTTCATAGAAGATAGAAGAAAGGGCCTAGAAGTATTTATTAATAAGTAAGTTGAGTTATGATTCTCAGTATAGTGGATAGATTTTCTATTAGTAATAAAAGAAATAATTTAATGTAGGTATACACTTTAGTGGTAATAAACTGTAAGCAGTTGTATTTATGTAAAACATAAACGAAACGCTTAAGAAACTTATGTGTGTTTTGTGTATTGTATTTTGGTAAAAGAAACTATTACAAGATCTCTCTCTGCTAATATAGGTATATTCCATCAAATTTTAATCAGTTTGTCGTAGCCTAGCTAATCGCTGAGTTAATTCATCTTGTTGTTGAGATACCTGTGTAGTTGCTTCAATAGTACTGCCTTCAGGAAGTTCAATATTCAATTCCAGTTCAGCTTCATCAGCATCTTGTTGCATAAGAGAATCAATATCATTTTGAGGTACAACATATGCATATTATTCATGGTTAAAAAGCACATTTTACGGAGTTTAAAAAATGAGAAAATCCAATATGGCGCCCATAAGAAAATAAAAATTGAGTATGCTAGCGCAAAATCTAGTGGACCTAAATTTTTTAGAAAGCAATTTTAAAGTCCTTGCTGATTACTATCCCTATCCTGAAAATTTGTTGAATATATCTTTTACGTAAACGAGTTATGGCCGTTACCAGCAAATGCACATTTTTTGTTTACTCCTGTATCTACACTTAAGGGAAGAAATTGTTGGAAATGTAACCTTGGACCATGATACAACTACACGGATATGCCAATCCGCATAGTGACGTCAGTTACGAGGAAAAAACAATTGATAAACACGAAAATAATTATATCACTGCCCATAAGAATTTTCGCATCGCATTACCTTTTTTCCCTCACGAATGACGTCATGCGCAAACAAACGAAAGTTATGAGCATATCTGTGTAGTTGTATCATGACCCTGGACACTTCTTGACCTAAATTTTCTTGAAACTTGACCAGTTCATTTTAAACTGGTCACAGTGTATATTTTTTATACAGTATAACTTCTAGATTAGATTCTACACAGATGTGACACGCAACTGCAAAAATCCAATATAAATTATAAATATTTTTAATTGAAATCGGGAGTTATATTTGTAGGTACAATTTTCGTCTCCATATATTGGCTTTTGGAGTTAAGTCACACATGCAAACATTTTAATAGACATATTTGAAAAGTTTTTGAATGAGTAGTAATTCAGAAATTAATATTTTGAAAACAATTTATGCTTCAACACGTTTCAGATTCTTTTAGCTACCCGACCGAAATAAATCTACTCTTCTTAATAATTTGGAATCTCTAGTATAGGTACCTACTCTCGTTTACCCAATGTTAGTTCTTAAATGATCAAACCCAATTAGACTCTTAACTTTTGCAGTTTTGTTTAGTTATTAGATATGATATATAAGATATAGGGAACTCATTATTGTTGTTATATATATATTAGTGTAATTAATGGAATCAAATGTATCACTCAGTACATTAAAATAGACAAATAAAAGTCATTTACGTTAAGTTTAAAGTGACCTCATTTTCAGTAATTAATTGTTGTCAATATTCGATAAATAAATGACCAATAAATTAGCATAGAATTTGCTATTTACAAAGAGTTTTACATTTCGCAACCCTTCTCTGCGTTGTCAAGTTGTTATTTATTTATATTGCCTATCCGTTGTTTGCTGGTTTTTTGGTGTTTGGTTTTGCTTGAATTTTGCTCGTGTATTTTATTTACGTTTTCTAGTTATTCACTTTATTTATATTAAAAACAGTTCTTCGCAGAACTAAAACCGTTGTGATTCTGTGACATTTTCAAACTCCCGCCCGCAAAGAAGTTACATCTGACAACGGCACATTTTTTGACAAGGTAACGTCACTTTAAACTTAACGTGAATAATCTTTATTCCCACTTCCTTGTATGTAGTGGCCTTTACAAATAGTATTCTTCTTTATACATGCTTGAAAACCATTATACCAGAAAAAGTTTTATCTTTGATGTATTCTTCGTTGAATGTTTTTTTATTAAAAATATTGAAATTATAAATAGTTATATTTTGAGTATTAGAATATTATGTCACTTTGTAAGATTTAGATATGAGCTACAAATATTGTTCTTTTTATTAAAAAAAATGTGAGTATCTCTTGTCACGTCCTATATACAATGTGGTTTTACACCACCACCAATAAAGTTTTTGAGAGTTAATAGACTTTATTCATTTTTGCTCTGTTGAAATAAATGTATTTATTATAATTATTATCTTTTATTATAGGATTGCTGGCCATCCGTTAGCTCAAAATGAACGATGCCTGCATATGTTTCTGCAAGAACAACAAATTGATAAAAATTATGTCCCAGGCAAAATTCGTAACACATAAAAGGAGTGATTATCAAGTAGGTGTTTAATTCCATCCTCTTCGTTTTTGTTTTAAATCCACTTTATGCTAAATTTATACAAAGTTTACATGTTATGTGCTAGTTTTCTTAAGTTTTAAAGTAGTATTTAATATATTTGTATATGATTGTTATTAGATTTTTGATCTGTTTTTTTTTTCTATAAAGATATTATAAATTTTAAGTAAGACCACTAGAAACTAAACGAACTGATTTTTCTATATAAGATATGAAAATAATTTACCTACAGATTTTGTTCGGGATATCTTATTCCACGCTTTAAGAAAACATTTGTATAATAAATAATTAGGCTATGTATTTATAGTCATTGTCAGTTATATAATATATATATAATCTAATAAATTTATTTATATGTAATCAGGTTTATCTACTAAAGAATCATCCTGCCTCCAACTTTTCTTTCCTTTTAATTTGATGATTTCTTGCCACGTCCCTCTTAATGACCTAAATAATAAGTGGATTTTAAGCTTGAGATAGTTACAAATTAAGTAGGTGACCTCTGGATGAATCATCTTGTATGCTATTATGGTAATCAAATTATAAATGATTTTTCATGGCAGACATGTAATAAGATGATTTTAAAGAGACCATCTTTAATTTTTAAATGTTGGCCTTAGTTTAAAAAATGTAAAGTTTGTGACTGAATTTTATATCCCACATGACTGGCTTACCTGGCTTCTAGGTAAAGGTCTTGTGTGTTAGGTAGAATTATCTTCAAAAGCTCTACACAAGGCAATACAACAACACTTAAAAATTGAACTTGGTCTTCTGGCACCATTTGAGATTTTTCACGATCCATCAAAGACAAGGGAACTAGTCCCATTTGTTTTTCCAAATCTCCTTGGTTATAAAATTCCTCTGAAAATACATATAAATAGTTTTGATACAGAGCAGTTTCTTACATGCAGTAAGAACCAGAACTCTCCCTCCGCTCTAACTTTCAAATCAATTGACCACAAATTTGAATGGGTTGTACAAGAATTAAAACACTACTTTATGATAACACATAACTATCTCATCTGTCAAGTAGTAGAACTTGTTTTTGATTAAAAAAATAATGCTTTATTTTCTGAAATAGTGATTGGGCGCCAAAGTTGGGTTTGTTACCGTGTTACTGACATCTTCGTTGTCACATATTTTACAGTTTCAACAATACGTTAGATTGTATTGGTTACAATCAATACAATTTTTAGATTGTAGAATTTTGTGTTAATTAGGTTTATAGATAAGACATTCCTGCGACCTAGATTCAGTAGCTAATTTATAATTTTTGAAAGGGGTTGGAACGTTTGGTGTGAAGATAACACTGACGTAGTTTTCCACTTAACACCAAAACACTATATTGTGTGTGCACTATAACCAAGTTGGCATCATCTGGAGATGATTAAAACTAAACCTATCCTAACACTGTCCTATTAACACCTAAACTATTGCCACGGTCACAGATCAGTGAACTGTGATTTACTAACCAATAAAGTGGGCTGTATGCACTTTTGCAATTTTCAAACTCTCAAATGCATCCAACTGTCTGGAATTTGTTACATTTCTAATTAGTCTTAGATTGTTACAATCTATTTTCTGGTTGTTCTCAAACACATGTTGGGTGACACTAGACTTATCTGTTCTACCATATTTGAGAAGAGTCATATGTTCCTTGAATCTAGTTTGAATTGACCTTCTAGTTTGTCCAACATACTTTTGATTGCAGTCTTTACAGCTAATTTGGCAAATCCCCGACTTTTCCTTAGTTTCTATTTTGTCTTTTGGGTTCCCTAAAAGTTGTTGTAGTTTATTTCCCGATGAATAAACCACTGCTGACATGCTTATATTTTTAAAAATCTTACCAAAACCAAAGTGAAACGAGGATTGTAAGGAATAGATATGAATTTTGGATTTTCCCTTTCATTTTCAAAAGTCGATGAATTTCGAAGTGTCTCTTTAAATTTATGTTTCCTAATTATTTTATCAATAAACTTACAGAATATCCATTAGTGTTTTATACCATAGATTTTAGGCTACCCTAAGGATCTACTCAAATCAAACAATCTCAGAGAAGATGTAGTAAAAGAATATCTTCAATTCTCTAAACTTTGCATGAAACAAAATTGAGGGTACAGTACTGGGTAACTCTGTCACCATTCATTGCCAATCTCTTCATGAACAGATTCGAAATGGAGGCAAAAGAAGAATTCGAGTATTTCTTCAGGGTTTAGTTTAGATAATAATGTGGATAATATCATTGCCTTGTTTGATACAAAAGTCACTGATATTGATAACTTTGTTTGTTTCAAACTTGAATAGTCATTTCGCGTCAGTTAAATTTATATATAAAATTGGAAACTCTGAACAACTACCATTCTTAGATGTATTAATAATTAGAAATAGTGAAAATAAATTAGAATTTAACATATACAGAAAAGGTACTGTAGTGTAACATACCCAGGTCCGTTCAACAAAGTTGAATGAAGTAAATTAATTATGGCCAGTAATCGAAGAATTATACCCTACGTTGTGTTTATTGCGGTGATTTAAAATAAATATTATTAACTTACCTCGAATGCGCTAATTAGTCACTGAATAGGGAGATTTAAGGAAGGTGAAAATCTTAAATAATAATAATAATAATAACACCAATTCATAAATACACCTACTTTATTGAATTACTGAAAAACTACCAGTGCCGTACTCAGCCTTGAATTCACGGAGGGAAAGAGCACGGCAGAGAAACCTCCGATCTCAATTCAAACGAATCTCTGTTATACTGTTGCAAGGTGATAAAGAAAATAATACCTACACGCCTTTATGAAATATTGAAGTACTCGAATTTACAGTATCACACATACATTCTCAATACAAAACTGAAGAGGGTAATTGTTAGTTAGCCGACAGTCGTCGGAAGGTACTGAGGTCCCATACGGGAGGCTACTCAGCTAATAGTTGAAATTGAGCTAAAATCTCGATATTTTATCATATTTTATTCTTTGTTATACTCGGATGTTCGCTCAAGCACGGGAGAAAATATTAATAAATTATCAAGGCTCTTTCATAGTATCTAACAGAATAGTACTGTAAATTCCAGTAATAAGCAGTAAAACCCTGTGTTTTAATAAGAAAACAATATCAATCTCAACAGTATAACTTCGATTCCAACTAAACATACAATACAAGAAATTGATTACTCAATTGAGATAATTAAATTATCTTACCTCGAATACAAGCACAGTAAACTAAATGAGTGTACAAACACATTAGGTATATTATATTATTTGAATAATAATAGAAATTATTGAGGTGAGTTCATGAAGGTGAATATAACTAATTAAGAAATTGTGTTATTTAATAATTAATAATAATAAAAAAATGACATTAAATAAAAATGATACCTATATCGTAAAAGCAACATAACCTAAACAACAACAAATACTTTACTAACCTGTAAATTAGATAATTTCTCCAAATCCAACAATACACAATTCACAAAAACTAAAGAACTAGCTCAAGACTAGAGGTAATTAATATGACTTGTTCGAGGCACTCCTAAAACCACAGTCTCCTGAATCGCGTTCCCGTGTCTCTCTCCTTACCGTCCTCGTCAGCATCCCTTCCCACCCCGTGCAGCAAGCGCGTGCACTCTTATCAGTGTTATTTCTTCGGTTTAGAAAAACAAATAATCTTCAAGTTACCAAAACAAAATAAAATCCAAAGAGGTGGTTCCTCTCAGTACCAGTACTTTAAGATATATACCTAAGGACTCTCGACATTGTGCTCAACACAAAACGGCGAGTTTCAGTTTTTTTGAAAATGAAAGAAAATCCAAAATTCATTATCTATTCCATATGATCCTCGTTTCAGCAGTGGTTTTGGTAAGGTTTTTAAAGATATAGGTATGTCAGTGGTTTATTCATCGGGTAATAAACTACAAGAACTTTTAGGCATTCCAAAAGACAAAATAGAACCTAAGGAAAAGTCGGGGAATTACCAAGTTAACTGTAAAGACTGCAATGAAAAGTATGTTGGACAAACTAGAAGGCCAATTCAAATTAGATTCAAGGAACATCTCAAATATGGTAGAACAGATACATCTGATGTCACCTAAGATGTGTTTGAGAACAACCATAAAATATATAGTAGCAATAATTTAAGACTAATTAGGAATGTAACAAATTCCAGACGGCTGGAAGCATTTGAGAGTTTGGAAATTGCAAAGTGTAAAAATGGTATGAATAGTGTCAGAGGGTCAATCCCATACAGACCGCTTTATTAGTTAGTAAATCACGGAGATGTCGCAACGGTTCACTGAACCGTGGCAGTAGTTTAGGTGTAAATAGGACAGTGTTAGGATTGGTTTAGTTTTAATCATCTCCAGATGATGCCAACTTGGTTTGCGAAACGCGCGCCTAATGCAGTATAGTGTTTTCGTGTTATCCGGAAAGCTACGTCAGTGTTAATTTATAATTCATTAATATTTGATTTATAATTTTTCAAGTGCAAAACAAATATTTCAAATTTTAAATCTCATGACTTAATCTTAGTCTTATATTATATACCAATATCAATGAATATCATATTATAAAATATAGCGTGCTTCAATTTACTGTTTTTAATTGTTGCCGAGAAAATAGAGATAGAATATATATGTACAGGGTTTTCCAACGAAATGACTCGCCCCCTATATCTTTTTTATTTGTGGTGCTAATAAAAAAAGTTTTATTCAAAAGTTTTATCATTTTTTACGAGCTTTCCAGATATGTAGTTGAATAGCCAAAATGAGTGCAGCTTAAAGAAATATGAACCTAGGTCCAATTTTTTTAAATGGAATACCCTGTATATTTTTTGATTACTGCATTCTACGGATTTTTCTGATTTCAAAAATATATATATATGCTATATGCTATAATCGCTGCAACGGTTGTCATTTTATGGAGCTTTTTTATAACACGTTTTGGAAGCAATTACTCCTATTTGAGGCTTTGTTTCTATCCAAGGCTAATTTGATAAATGAACAATATCTAAGGTAGCTGCAGCTTCTATGTTATAAAAAAAGCTCAATAAAATAACAACTGTTGCATCGACTATAGCGCATATATATATATTTGAAATCAGAAAAACCTGTAAAATGCAATAATCAAAAAATATACAGGGTATTCCATTTAAAAAAATTGAACCTAGGCTCATACTTCTTTAAGCTGTACTTATTTTGGCTGTTCAACTACATATCTGGAAAGCTCGTAAAAAATGATAAAACTTTTGTATAACACTTTTTTTATTAGCACCACAAATAAAAAAGATATAGGGGGTGATTCATTTCGTTGGAAAACCCGGTACATTCTTTTATACAAAAAAATAGCATGGGCAAATAACATGCTTCTATCACTTATAGTTACCCAGATACCTAATGAAAAACTATCTTTTTTTTTTCGACAATTTTTTTTAATGTATCAATAAATTCCAAAATATTTTTGTGCAAATAATTTTTTTTACAATGAAAATCCGAGAAGTAGGAGTCCATCCATTTTACAAAGATCTGAGTATTGTCCTGTAGCTAAACCACAGTTACACTCATATGGAGGTGGTTTGCGCTATTCTCATTTTTAGGACAAATCCGCTGTGAAGATGTATGTTATATTTGCTTTATTTGTAACAAAATCTGTTCAAATCAAGAAAACAGTATTCTAAAGACCACAAGTGCAGTTTCAACTTAAACTCCATCACCCATATTAATAATAATCACAATAACATCATGTTTACTAATGACAACTAACCGGATTCTTAAATCAATCTAAGTAGTTCATATTAATAATTAAATATTTATAGACAAATAACTAACAGCATGCTAAATAAGAAGTTAATGTGACAACATCTTATTTTATAGATAGAGCTAATTTCACTGCAATAAATCTAACCTGCATTTACAAATATTTACCCAAAGTGACAAGACTGACAAGTTCTTGTGTCAAAATTGTTTTGTGCTAATAATCAATCAAGGGCGGATTTAGCTTTACAACATGGGGAAGTATCTCAAAGAACCTCATTTTTAAAAAATGTTGTGAAATTAAAAATTATCTGTGCATTTAGATAGGTACGTTTTTCTTTGGACAAATATGAAATAGCAAATAGAAGTGTTTAATAAAATATCCTTAGTGAAGTACGTTTATATTTTTTTTAACTATAATTACGATTTTGCTTTTTGCTAATGTAAAATTTGAATTCATGGTAAATCCGCCCTTGATAAGCATTAACTTTGCCTTTTATAATAGGGAGATTTTGAACACCTTAAATTTTTACCTTATCGTTATCGCAAACGTTATACTGAGCACGCGTAGTACCAAAAATGATACTCTTTTTGGAACTGCACATGCTCAGAATAACGATAACGACGTGTTAAAATTTGGGGTTCAAAAACCCCCTAATGAATTGGATAAGTAACCATGCCATAATAAAATTTTATATAATTATTGAGGTTACTGACATATAAATACGGAAAATTTCGCATTAAATTATTTAATATTTCAGAAAAACGTTCTTGATCTGTTAATTGGGAGGGAAAAGAAAAACTGCTGACATTTTTGCCAAACTTTTAGGTTAACTTTAACTTATTGTAAAACATACCCAAACTGATAACTAGTGATTTAGCATCATTCTAGCGTTAACATGCATTTAAATGGCATTATTAATGCAGTTTTCACTAATTACATTCTAGTTACGTCTTAGAACATTCTAAGTTTTATTATTAATAAGGCTGCTAAAGTTTGCCTTGATACTAGGTGGCATATCCCAGAAAAATATATGATGAATCTATTGATTTTATATTGTATAATCTACCATTCTTGTTAAAAATTTGTAAAATTAATGAATACTTGAAAATAATCATAAAACTATAATTATATTCAGAGTAAATCAGGAAAAGTTTGGTAGATCAAATTGCGAATTTGATATTACAAATCGAGTTATTTGATAGTGAATGTGGTGTTAGTAATTATGGGATAAAATTGACAATTCATGCGTAGCACAAAAATTCCACATTGTTTTTTATATGCCATATACTGTTCTGTACAATATGTATAAAAAAGATTGGTCTTTTTTTATGAATACATATCTGAAATTACTGAATGATGTAACCCATAATCATGTTTCCCATTGTTCTATAGACTAATATGTATATCTTGCGTTTAATGTGTATACCTTCAATATACCTATATATTATTACTTACTTAGAACATTGTCACAAATATTTTTTGCCACCTGAAATGGTTTGCATGAACCAGAGAGATCACAACTAGTCATCATAATAGCTTTGCAGAGCATTCTGTGGCGATCATTTGACCAGTTTAAGCCATTACTGAATTTTAATTGTTCTAACTTAATCCGAACCTTGAAATAACTTGCCAAATCAGTTGCAAGAATAGCTTCTCTAATTTCTTGTGAAATTTCCTTGTATTTTTCTGGTGTTATGTCTATAAATACTGGACAAGCCTATTATCATTATTCATGGGTAAATAAATATTTTATTAAATTTATATACTACTTACATTTAAAATTGTCATTGTAACTCGATAATGATGATGTTCAAGTGGAGATTCATCATATAACTCAGCTAAAGTATCATTAGTTAATTGTAGAAAATTGTTTGTAAATCCACCATGATCCAGATCATGGCATAAAGCCGCTAGTATCAATGACTTGTTCTGAAATATACGGAAAGGTGTAACATGCTCTTTACAATCTCGACCCTTCATCTACACCTGCTTATTTCAAACACTTCAAAAATACATTTTTCATGTAATAGTCTTCTGCATCAGTTTAAATTTGTTAAGAAACATATGACGCACTTTTGTAAATCCATCATTTCTCAAAAAGATGGAATCATTTCTATCACAAAACAGTAAAAGCCGTTCATAAATTCAGCGATTGCTTTGTGATGCGCTATCAATCTTGTTCGTAAATTTAGCACAAAATTGTATGATGTCCCATTAGAAAACCATCACTTCCATGATTAAATAGTTATGCTGGATTTCAAATTTTGTGATGGAAAAAAGAGGGGAATTGTCATGTCATTAATTTTGAGGTTAGTATGTTGTTTTCTGTTTGGTTCAAGGGATGCAATTTTGATAAAAGTGTAAAAGTAAGCACAAAATACCTAGTAGATTTGTTAGTAACAATGGAGGGTGAACAATTTCCAGTGGATATTTTGGTTGGGGAGACAAAATATATAGTAGTTCTCACTCAACAAGACATTCATGACATGGACGCTTATGTGCGTGCCTCCATCTACCGGGATATCAAAAATTATCTTGGTCAAGGGTGGTTGTGGAATGTAAAACGTGTGTCTTACTTTAAATTTGAAATAATTATGTCACTGTCACACTGACGTCATCAATAACCTACAAATTTCATACCTATTTTAGTTGTAAAACAATAATGAACTACAAATTATGAAATAACGGTTTTAGTAACAAGAAAAACTAAATTACAGTAATTGTTGGGAATGTCCCCCGTTTTGTTCGATGCACAAGTTGACGCGCCTCCTCATGCTGTGAAAAGCGTTTTGCAGCATTTCTGGCGTTATGGTTGCACATTGCTGAACAATTCTTTGTTGCAGTTCTTGCAAATTATTTACCGGAGTTGCGAAAATCCTGTTTTTTAAGTAAGGAAATATAAAATAGTCCATAATTGTCAAACAAGGTGATTTTGGAGGAAACTCAACTTCTGTAAGCAAACTTAGCCGGTCATCAAAAAACTCGCGGAAGAAAGCAATATTTTCTCGTGTAGTATGTGCTGTTGCACCGTCATGCTGGAAATAACCGTACCGAAGTTCATCATCGTTTAACTGTTGCACAAATTCAGCCAAAAAGTTGTGTCTGTACCTTTCTGCGTTGATGGTGAAATCGAAAAAAATTGGCCCAATTATTCTTCTGCGAGAAACTGCCATCCAAACACCAATTTTTTGAGTATGTAGTGGCGATTCAGTAAAAACATGAGGGTTATCATTGCTCCACATTCGCATATTTTGAGAATTGATGTATCCCGAAAGGTGGAACCACGCTTCGTCAGAAAAAAAAGTTAAGTCCAGAAGATCGTCATTCATTAAATTATTGACAAACCAATGTCAGTAAGCAAGGCGTCTGGGGTGGTCTGCGGGCAGAAGAGCTTGATGTGCTTGCATCTTATATGGATGCATGTTCAAGTCTTTCTTTAAAATCTTATGACATGTTCCATAAGAAAGTCCAATTTCCTGAGAAAGACGTTTCAAAGGTTTTGCAGGCTCCCCTTCCATATACGTTGACGAACGTCATTGACAACTTCTTCTGTATGAACTCTTGGTCTACCAGCACCTTTTTTATGAGTCACATAACCAGTTTCGCGAAACACTTCAACACAATTTGTAAGGCACGCATAAAAATTGTCCGGTAATATTGCCACGTTTGGGAAGTGCTCTCGAAAATTGTCCAAACACAAACGTTGACTAGCACACCCGTTCGAAAATAGGCTTCAATCATGAAAATTTTGTGCTGTGTGATAAGAGACATGATTCAAAAACTGGATTAGAAAATTTCAGCATAATGACTTGACAGATTCTGACACAACAAAACATATTCAAAAATTTAAAGTAAGACACGTTTTACATTCCACAACCACCCTTGACCAAGATAATTTTTGATATCCCGGTATCATTAAATCTAACTTCTGTTCGTAAATTAATCCTGACTGTCAATTGTTCTGATGGAATCCATGTCCAGCATTGGCCGCATTCAGGGAACTGCAGCGCTTCAGCGCTTTATTCAAATAGCTGCAGCACTGTATTAATGCGCTGCAGCGTTTTATTAAAGCGGTAAAGCATATATTTTTCCCGCTGGATCGCTGAATAGTTCCATCAAACGATAAAATTAAAATAGTTTAGGTTTATGTCTATGGGTTTACTCACAAAATATCTATGGATAATATTAATTATTATTAATATTAATTACAAAATATGAATTACTGAAAATTATGTCACTTTAAGCATGCGTTTAAAATGTCGATTCAGCGAACGTGAAGCGGTAAAGCGCTGAAACGCTGGAGTGCTATGTTTCCCTGAATGCGCCCATTAATTCATCACATCCATCAGTTACGTCATCCATCACAAAACTGAGCTGAATTTACGAAAAAACCAATTGTCTATGTCATTATCAATGTTTAAAGTAACAGTTGATCAATCAGCTCTTAAAGCTTTTGAGCTCTGCCATTATAACTCGAAAACCGAATGGAACTACCAAAATGTGCTCGCCTAGTTAGACAGTAAAGACAGTATTCTGGGCTAATCCTGCCTTGAAGGGAATGAAGTGGCTGTTTCTCTTTATGACCACCCCAATGGAAGCAAGAATTAAAAAACTTTAAGAGTTAAAACATGTTAAATCTACAAACTTAATTGGGCTTTGAAATGGGCACTGCCATTTAAAATATCACCTGCATAATACCGGCCTGATGGAAGACAACGTTTTTGCCCTAAGTATTCACTTTTTAATTTAATCTAAATTGACACTTTTTCAATAAAGATATGTTTTAAACATTACGAGTATCACGACAATATAAGTGAATTATTTCATACACCAAAACGTGAAGTAGTTTGTATGCGCTCTCAATATCATAAAAGTCATGAAACATTTACAAAATTTGTATGCAACTTACGAGTATGTTCAAAATGTCTTTGATGCTCTGAAATGATTTAATTCGCGTCTGTTACCAAAAAGCTTTCATTTTCAATAACTGATATGATTTTATTTATTTTTATTTAACTATATGGCAAAATATTTGTACAACTGCCAAAAAAAGGGACACATCACAATGGATGTAATACGAACTTTGCTTTTTTTTTAATGTTAATATAATATTTTATCACTAAAAAAAAATCACTATTGAAGATATATTCACATGATAATTTATGAAATAAAATTGGGAGTATCAAAACAATACATAATACACCATCATAATAATTGATTATAAAATTGGAACAATTGTACCCTTTATAATTGCTGGAAAACGCATTGTAGACTGTTGGTTGATGGAATTTCTATTGTTATTGTACACCTCAGAAATTCAGAGATCACGTTTCATTAAGCTTATTTTCCTTGGAAGTGATTGATTGGCAGTTTAAAATTTTAATTCTCCAGCATGGTGATAAATTTTAAGATTTTCATCCTCTGAAGTGTTTAGAAGTAGTGTCGCTTTCATCTGAAATGGTGGTCTGTATAACTTAAACATTTCCTTGCTAAACCACTTTGTAATCAAGCTTAGAGTTGCTTTATTTTATTAATTTGAATAATATTTTGTATTATATTTAATAAATAATATAGCTTAAAACGAGGGGTGGTTGTACAGTTCTCTAATTTTACTATATTTAAATATATTTAGAATTAGAAATAGTAAAAGTACATTTACGATGTGTTTTTGAATCTGGTATTTTTACTATCAATATGACGCCTACATCTTTAATATCACCAAAATCTCATCATATTCACTAACTCTTCGTGATGACAAATGCCACATAACCAAAATTAGAACTTAACCAAAATTATGAGCCATACTTGAATATTTTGCTGAAACTGCATATATTCAGTACAGTACCTTGGTTAATAAATATATTTCATTGACAACTTTAATTAACTTAATAATGTCCCATAAAAAATTTATTTCTTCCATTCCAAAAGAAGGTTAGGCAGGACAGTCTAGCCTTTTGCTGGGTGGACTGTTCATAGTGATTGATAAATAAAATTCCCTAGGTAATCACATTATTAACTCCATATAAGTGTTATAAGCCACACTATATTATAAGCCACATGGGTGCAGTGAAGTTGGGTTTTTAACCCATTTAGACCAATTCGGCTGACTTTTGAATTATAACCGAATCATAAATATTAGATTATGAGTAAAATTTTATGTCAGTATATATTTTGTACACTTAAAATCACTTTATGACCATTTAAGTAAATTTTTTGAAGTTAATATAATATTTATATAATTTATAATTTATTATATTAATTAATATTTTAGAAACACCCGACTTTTAAAAAATATAATATTTAAGTGACTTCGGGTGTAGACAAAGGGTTAATATAAAGCCTATAATAAAAATAATAAATAATTGTACCTCAATTTCCGAAAACTTATCAGAATTTCTCCATAGTATGTTGTACATGCAATGGGCCACATTAAATGCATGTTCAAAATTGTGATAAGGGTTATTTCGATAACATTTTTTTGCTGTTAAAATAAATTCCATCATTTTCTGTTGATCAATATCTTTCATCTTTATTACCTCTGTTACCATATGTAATACTAATTGAGGCATGTCTGAATATTCTTCAGGGCACACATACCAACGAAATCTGAAAATATTTTATGTGAAGAGCTTTATTCCAGTTTTTTAGATATAATTTTTAACACTTTTCAGAGCTTCCATATGTCATTTGGAAATATACGAGAAAAGTGTAATTCAATAGTTATATTCATTTCTTTATTTACCTATCATTATCTAGTTGTAAACTAGATTTTTATTTTTTTATTGAAACCGCTGTAGATATTCAAACCACAGAAAAGCTAATTTTTTTATTTTATAAAATATAAGCCTAGTGTTAATTTATTTGAAGGAGATGCCGAAAACAACTACTCCACGGGCAATATGCCCTGACTGGATTGTCTTCCTTAAAGACAATAGAGGTGGTCACTGCTGTAATGGCACCTGCGGAAAAGCAGGTCATTGTCTGTCTGTCAATTTGGCAATAATTGTCAGACAGATAGTAGCACAGACCCAAAGAGGGTACTTACGGTGTGTTTCTCACCACTACTAACCCTAGTGTTAATATTTTCAATCGAGAATTTTATCATATTTGTTTTTAAAACTTACATAGAACTATTTGTGGCTTTGATGGGTGATAGATTTTGCATAATAAATGAACAGTACGTCATTTTTCGAAATTTGGAATATTAAGCAAATTATTAACTTTTAAAAGTTTTTCAATTTGAATCCTAAAGTTTGAGAACCTCTACGAGAAATTATTCTCTATGTAATATTTTACACCTCACTTCTGATACCTTAATACTCTGAAATATATATGAAAGTAGTAGTACATTGCCCTTATAATTCCTACTTTCATATTACGTATTTCAGAGTAGTAATGTATTAGATCATAATATTTTAAAAAATTACTATAAAAGCATGTCTCTTAGTTTAGTTTTTAGGCTGAATGATTACCTAAAAAAATATCTAATATACCTACTTAATTGTTTTCTAATCAATGCACTGTAGGGATGTTATATTCTGCCACCAATCTACTTTTTGCCATGTTTTAACTTTATTATTTTAATAATACTAATTGCATTTGGTTACTCACTCATTAAAATTGTATGGAACAATTGTTTCTGGTTTCTGAATAAAGTAATCCATATCATGAATACATGGCTTCAATTGTAATTTAAGCAATCTTAAATTACATTCATTAATTCTGTCCTAAAACGAAACATTAATTTGTTTAGTAAAAGTAATACATATTTAAAAAAATTAAATGCATAAATATTGTTAAGTTAGAGTTGCCAGATTTTTCTCAATGCAGGGATCTCTGTGAAGATAAGATGTGAAATAGATAAAATTGGGGATAAACTTGTTTAATCAGGGGACCAACATGATGCCTCAAAAAATTAAAGGCTAATATGATTAGCTTTTATTACAAAAAGGAAAATTACATCCTCATGGCAAGGGTTTGCCTTTTATCTATTTGAATAATTCATTTATTTATGCAATGTTTTACCTTTTCAGGACCATCCCAAATTTCTCAGTTTGTTAAAATAAGCCCTGGAAAATTTATTACATTTTATGTTAGACTGCCTGACCTTATTTTTTTTTTAATATAGTAATAAAAATGTTCATTAGTGATTATGGTAATTTTTGAAAAACTACTTAAAAAATGTATATGAATAACCACAAACCAACTTGCTATCATCAGAGTTATAGATGAAATTATTACAGTAAAAGTTAAACGTTTCCATTCTGTTCTACACAAAGATATTATACATCTCGTAAAATTTCGTTTTACCTTTTGAACACTTGGTTTTCCGAGGGAGCCATTTAGGATATTTACCCTCAATTCTTTTCAGAGTTATTGGGTACTTTATAAATGCTATTTTTGAAGGTTTCCCATAAAAAAAATAGGGAATAAATTGGGCGACTGTGCTGACCACTTGACTATTCTACTATTTTCTATCTATTGTGCGGGAAATTCTTGGTTTAGAAAGCGTCTGTATATTACGTGGACTTGGGTAGTGTAGTATTAAGGGTCATGGACCCATAACTAACAAAATAAAATTTCTATCACCAATAATAAAGTTGATGATGGTCCTTTATAAATATTATAAAGGACCAGGCATCATACAGGATTACATGTATATTATTTGAGCCTTTATTTGTTAGAGGTATAATGTTAGGTCTCCTGCCTATATACCTTTGCCCTCTTTTAATCTACTTCATATCTCTTGTAGTATTTCACGATCCCTATACCGAGAAGCTATTTTATAACTAATAGTGTGCAGATATTAAATAAATACCTGGCTATTGCAATTGCAAGAAATGTTCATCACTGGATGAACTGCCGTACGTAAGAGGTGAAAGAGGTCTAGCTTGGTTCTTACCGACACATTGCTGCAATATGTGAGATAAAACGCAACGTTGTCAATTAAGATATTTAATTTTATTTATCTTATGTGTATAGAATAGCATGCATAAATGTGTTTAGGATGTGGAACTTTTAATATAAATTTTAATAAATTCGCGAATACGAAACTATCCGACTAAAATCTGGCAGCTCTACTTGTAAGTGCTAATATTGCTGGTTATTACCGTTTTAGACATTTTGTTGTGAAGCCTGGTGTAGTGTAAGGCTAGTGCACAATAAACAGAAAATGTTTTGAATAAATTTTCATCTGCGGGTGTAAAACAAACTCCATTTGTTTTGTTAACCACCTGCACAACACCTAAAAATGTAATAATCGGGGATGAGATTGTTTATGTCTATACAAATTTTAAATTTTCTGAATATTTTACTTAAAAAAATTACATATAAATGAAGACCAATATCTTCTAGGTATAAATATCTTAAAGAGTAAAATAGGTTTCTAAATGTCTTTTATTTTATAGAAAATATTTTAAATTAAATTATGATTCTGCTTCTCAGCACCAAGATACCCCATAAATTGCCATCTACAAAATTAGAATGGGTTTTGATTAATAATTTTATTGACACTCATATTTTAAACTTCTAGTTAGCTAGGCTAGGAATGAAGAATCCAGGCTTAAGAGGTTGTTAAAGTTGAGCTAATATTAAGAGAACACTTCTGAAGTAAGGAGATGACTCACCTAAGATATTATCAACACTTACTATGGGCATACAAAGTATTGATCTAGTAATGAAGCCGGTGTTTTCATCAACTTTCATACAAAATCTTTGATCGTTGTATGCATCCCTTATGTTAACCGTCGCTCCTGTTCGAGCTACCAAACCTGCTATGGTGCGATCTTTTGATAGACGTACTTTTACATTTTTCTTATATAATGTAGTTTCTTCATCGTCTATGCCCTCATCAAACACCTCTGCTACTAGATCATCACTTTCCTCATCTATAATAAAAAAAGAGCCTCTTTCTGCTGCAAGAGTTGTTTTAGCAAATTTCTGAAAATATAATTCCCTTGTTTGTAGATGGTAGATTAGTGTAATAAGTTTAGATGGTTCATAATTGAACTTTTACACTGGACATGGTCAATTAATATAAAATAGATATTTTTTGATTTTAGAAAGCAGATTGAGAACTGAAGGGTATAATAAATCTAATAAGAAAAGAAAAATTTGTAAACTGGTTTGGAATGATTTGATTGGATCTGACTAGTTTTGTGATTCTTGCAGGAACAGGGCTTTAGAAACAATAATTTTTGCTTTATTGAATTGACTGTACAGGGTTATTCAACCCTGTCCAGTCCAAGTACCTTGTCCATAAATTTTCCCCTATATACAGTTTTCTCTTGGTATTAAAGATGGGATTGGCAATTGTCTTCTCAGTAAAGGCAATGCAACGACCAATATGGTCGATTAAAGTTGTAGTAAAATATTGAAAAAAAGTAATGTGAGTGAATGTAAAGATATTAAAAATAAAAATATAGAAAGAAAATTGAAACTGAAGATGCTGAAATTAATAAATATTGAATTCAATTAAGTTAATATTTTTTTATTTGGTAATGCAGTTGCTTATTTAGAATACCTTGATATGGTAACAGAGAAAACATATTAATCGATTAAATCTTGTGGTTGTTTGCATTCACATGGAATTGAGATGTAATCTGAATTTCTCCAATACTCTCCAATACGGAGATTTAAACTATTGGATTAGGTATTATATAACCACTTGATAATCCCTTCGATATGGGACAAAAGTTAATATCAGCTTTTTCAAAAATCTACATTCCATTTAGTTACATAACTAATTCCTTCAGTTCTTGTACTGATAATAATATAAAATAATAAATACAATTTATATAGCTATTTAATAAATAGTTTAGAAATTGTATTCAAATATTTCTAAGAAAAATCACATGAAACTCACATTTATGTCAGATGGAAAAATAAAGGAAGAAAAGTATGATTCAGGAAGAATATAAGAATAACCTAACTAAATAAAATAAAACTGTTAGTACAGGGTGAGTCAACCATAGAGTAAAGTTCATTATCTCATTTGTTTCGAGAATTACGAAAAAACGTTAAATACAAAAGTTTTATAGAATATTAAGGTGCACAGTTTAAAATTATTTTTGAGTATACAGGGTGGTTCAAAAAAGCGTGGCGAATATAACATTAGTTTTTTTAAATGGAACACCCTATTTTTTTATTTATTTTTAGATTTTACATGAAATTCTATAACTTTTTTGTTAATAATGTCATATACCTAAACCCAGTAGTTTTTCTAATATTTTAATTTTTGTAGAAAAATATTAGTTTTTACTCTTATAAAAAACTGACAATACCGTCATTGTTTCTGAAGGTGGAATACTCAAATTTGCTACAAACGTTCTATAAGGATGACAAAAAAGGTATATGTAAATAAATTTGAGTTAAATACTACAGGGCCTTCAAAATAAATTTACACATTTCGACTATTTTAACTTCAAAAATTTAAATTTTTTTAAATGGCACACCCTGTATATTATTATTTTTTCTGATAGATTTTACAAAACCCTTCAACTTTTATTGAGTATGTCATATACCTAGTTTTCATAATTTGGGAGTTATTTTGATTTTATTCATTTTTACACTTGTTTTTATTACACTAATGGATTCATTGGGTGGCCCCCTCGATCATGTGACTTAACACCTTTAGATTTCTTTTTGTTAGACCACTTTAAAGATCATGTTTATGTGAATTCCCCTACAACACCAGAAGATATCGAAAATAGGATACAAGATACCTGGAGCGTGCAAGAAAATATAGTAACAAGACTAAACATGTGTATCTAAGTAAGACGGGCATATTTTTGATCATTGATTACTCCATAATATTTAAAAATAAGTTAGTTAGTAGGGATTTTATTATTATTTATATTAGTTTATGTTTCAACAATAGCGTAGGTAAGTGTAAAAAAGAATAAAATCAAAATAACTCGCAAATTATGAAAACTAGGTATATGACATACTCAATAAAAGTTGAAGGGTTTTGTAAAATCTATCAGAAAAAATAATAATATACAGGGTGTGCCATTTAAAAAAATTGAAATTTTTGAAGCTAAAATAGTCGAAATGTGTAAATTTATTTTGAAGGCCCTGTAGCATTTAACTCAAATTTATTTACATATACCTTTTTTGTCGTCCTTATAGAACGTTTGTAGCAAATTTGAGTATTCCATCTTCAGAAACAATGGCGGTACTGTCTTTTTTTTATAAGAGTAAAAACTAATATTTTTCTAAAAAAATTAAAATATTAGAAAAACTACTGGGTTTAGGTATATGACATTATTAACAAAAAAGTTATAGAATTTCATGTAAAATCTAAAAATAAATTAAAAAATAGGGTTTAAAAAAACTTATGTTATATTCGCCACGCTTTTTTGAACCACCCAGTATACTCAAAAATAATTTTAAACTGTGCACCTTAATATTCTACAAAACTTTTGTATTTAACGTTTTTTCGTAAATCTCGAAACAAATGAGATAATGAACTTTACTCTATGGTTGACTCACCCTGTACAATACAGTGGCAATAGAAGAAAATTACATAACACTGTGAATAACTGTCTTATAGACTTACTACAATTTCGGTAATCATCTTTTCAATAGCAACAGTTTCAGCAAAGTAACATTTCGTCAAATCTAAAAGATAATCGTTTAATTCCTGTTGTTTCTGCAAAGTTAACCTTAGACGATTCTGATGAATAGCTGCACCCATCCATCCTGTTACAACTATGGATATTTTCAAATCATCTTTGTTAAATGGTGGTTGGGTGACATCTCGATATAATTCTATGATTGCATAGCATTCACCGTCTGGGGTCATTACTGGTACACATAGCACAGATTTAACCATTTCTCCTGAAGAATTATTTTCCAGGTATCTTATTTTTATAATATTAATAAAAACTTTATGGCTTATGCAGTTGAAGACTTTATGTAATAAATTTATTTATTTAAGACTCGAGTATACCTTGGTAACCTAAACCTGCTGGAAATCTTTCATCACCTAAAATATCATCCACCATTACGTATTCTTTCTTTAGGGCAACATATGCAGCCACAGTACTGGCTTTTTGTATTTTCCAGTTTACCTTGTGTCTTTCAGTTTGAAAATTTTTTTGACTTTGATAAATTTCCTCAGATGCCGAGTCTACCATGTATATTGTGATTCCTAGAAATTAAACTTCATACTAGCACAAGTGTAAAGATATATATCTCTATACTTGTGATACTAGTTACTTATTACTTTATGTAAAAAATAAATTAAGTCTGTATTCATGTCAATGTTAGTATTATAAATATAATAAGTTATAATTTAAAATTATATAGCTTGATAAAGTTCATTTAAGCTAAGATTTAAAAATGAATAAGAGAAGACAGTTAATGAAAAACTAATTTTCATAACCTGGTTGATAACTTTTCATCCATGAACCGATTTTAATGAATACTTCACAAGATGAATTCATCCAGGTTATTAAAACTTTTCAAACTAAAAAAGTAATTTATGTCATAGGAAGTGATTCAAATTACCTTGTGTAGTATGATCGTACTCTAATATTATCAATCTATATCTGTGCCTGATAGACATATTATTATTATTTTAAAGGAAATTTCAGAAACGACTGTTCTGCATGTAGAAGGCTCACCATTACCCTTACAAGTTATAGAAATGTAGCCACATTATCTTTCAACGCTGACCACCAAATGGGTATATACCTGTTTCAAAGTTGTTAGTTTTCGTCAGTATGCCATAAGTAGAGGAACTAACTAGATTATTAGGATAGTTTACCCTGTGCGAGATTACTTTTAGTAGACATATTTTTTGTTTACCTATTGGCATTGAACAAAAAAATGTGGGGGGGGGGGTGGTAGGTGAAGTAGTTCAATAAAATATTGACAATTTTCCAGTAATTTTCCCTTGGCAGGAAAAACTTGCATAATCACATTAATATAATAAAGAATGAAAAATTTGTACCTCAAGTCATGTAAATAAGCAAAAACTGTAGAATGGTCCTATTTACAATTTGCAAAGGAAGTGAATAAGTATCTAGATAGAGTACCTACTGCATAATTCTGAAACCCACATGAAGAAAATGATTCACAAAGACTGCTCGTATGGACATGTCAACAGGTATGGAAGAATTTTTAGTGGGATACTTTTTATAGGTAATATTAGGGCATTGGTCTCAAACAAATATATTGACTGTACGTGACTGTCATTCATCAGACCCATGATTAACAGTTTGTGGTTTTACCTCCTCTTTATATTTATTGGCTGGGAGGCCAGGTAGGCAACATACAAATGGTAACAAGTGGTTATTACTATAATACTATGATGTGAGAAGTTACATCCTGACACCTGACATACAAAACTACTACTACTACTACTACTACTAATATTGAGGCCTGTGAGAGTTTCAGTCAGAATGTAACTTACAATACTAAAATTGTCTTCTCAGGCCTTGGTTGCCAGGCCAGGTTCTCGAGTTGCAACTACAGGTATAAATTTATCCCATCGAATTGTGTGTACGATGACTAAAAATAAAATGCCGCAAACATTAACATTGATAAGAATGTCCTAAAGCAGCTCATAAAGCTCCCACCGAGGTGTAACTCAAAAATCTATTGTTGGGACAATAGATTATTGCCAAATGGGTTTGGCAATAAAGCTGCCGCCTCTCTAGCAAGCGAGCATGCTGCTTTCATCGAATTTGAACTTGGCGCCTCACATGGATGGATAGATAGATTTATATCTAATAATGTACAGAATATATCCATTATTGTTTTGTATTAACCAAGTGTATCTTCAAATAGCTAGTGCCAAAACAGCTTTCTAAAAGTGCATTTAAATCAGAGCGAACAGAAGCGAGCGAACGAAATTGTTCGTTCGTCTATGTTCGCTCTAATATATGCAGAAACACGGACGAATTCCTTCGCTCCCGTTTTATTCTCCTTATAAATTACGCAAGCTTAAGCAAACGAATTCGTTCGTTCGCTTCTGTTCGCTCTGATTTAAATGCACCTTTAAAAGAATGTTATGGGGAAAGTATTCCAGCATTGGCAAGGACTACCAACATTAGTTAATTCAAAAATATTTATAATTAGTATAATAGAAACAAAAACTAAAAAGCTTTTAGAATTAGGCAGGTTAAACATTTCAACTCTAATTGGTATATATGTTGTGCATTGACATTTAAAGTATCACCTGAATAAACTCGGCTAGTACCAATCCTGCAATCTGCCATACTAGGAAATGATTAAATCAATTGGTAGAGGGCAATTTCTACTAGATTCTAGGCAGGTTCTCACCCAATAATCAGCCTTTTTTAAAAAATTGAACATGTTGGCTCACGGATCATCTGGTTCTAGTGGAGGGTCTAGTTTTCATTCCGCTCTCAAACCTAACCTAATCTCCATGTTTCAGGTATTTTTCTTTAGAAAAATATTTTTGATAACAGAAAACGGCGTAATGGAAAAAATATATCAAAATAGAAGCGTAATACTGTCAAGATGTATATTTAAAATATGAAATTGATAATTCTGAAGATATGAAACATTACGAAAAAATATGTGTGGATAATATGCAGTAATAAGCAGCTTTCAGAAATTCTAATATATTCAGAATATTCTCAAATTAAATCAAAAATCAAGTCAGCTTTAATAATGTAACTGCTCCACTTTTTCTTCTTGATCCAGAACTAATACACGTACTTGCATCATCACTAGAATATTCAGTGTAATTTGAAAATAGTATATAATAAAAATAATAAATAAAAATATTACAAAAATAGTCAGCGATGCTGATTCTCCTCTACACCTGACTAATAAATATTTGATGATTTTTTCAGGGATAATTAAACAATTTTTAAATCAATATATTACATTACATAAAATGTTACATGTCAGCTTCATAATATTGTTCAATTATTCAGGTCGAATGAATTATATTCCAGTACTTACCATGTGCCTTTGTTGTCGACTTTAAGACATCTCCAGTTTCGTGTAATAATGTTATCAAATCAACATTGTCTAATAAAAATGAAGATAAATCCTGAATTAACACACTGGGTTTGTTTTGTAAATAGAAATTGAATTTTTGATATTCCTGTTCCTTTTCTGAAGGGATTTCTTTTTCACTTCTTCTAACTACTTTTACATATGGTGCTATAACCCTTTTTGTGGCTTTATCTACAGTATCCAAAGACAAAGTATTGGAGGCAGCAGGAGCATTGAAAAGTTTTGTTTTTCTTCTCTGCATTTTTGAAAAATAAGTAAATAGTAAAATGAAGCTGTCAAAATGATAGCTGTAAATATACAATGAAGGGTTGGTAACTAGATTTCGGCCTCAATTAGTATATACCTATATTTCGTGCATTTTCACAATTAGGAACTCGGCAAAATACTAGTTTTTTCCATTTTTTTACAATTAAACCTTCAATAAAAAAAATATAGGTACAACTATACACCAATAACCTTTATTCGAGTCCAGGAGTTTCCGCATTGGTAGTGCATTGCATTGGACTTCTGTCAGTTTGGGTTTGAAGAATCAGGCTCATACAAATCTCTAATAAGTATTTAAAGTAAGTAATTAAAAACAATTTTATTAAAGAAATAAATTTACACTTGGCAAAATAATGATTAAACTAAAAACTCTTACGAGACTAAATAATAAATTATAATTCATTGTATAATACAAATTACAAATTTTATACTTGCATATATATTTAAGACAACTGCTTAGGTACAAAGTATTTTATTCTTGTTACGTAGGTATGAATAATTGATAAAAAGAACATATTAAAAAAATATACGCCATGCAAACTATATAAATTCAATCTTATCGAAATTAGCATAATAAACTTTTTCAAATGAATTTTCTGCTAACAAAGCATAAATTGATAGAATTTTAAATGCCTCTGATTTAAGTTACATAATCTTCAGTTGTATTTTTAAATAGGATTTTCACGAATTTTCACTTTGTAGTAATTTCTTTTTTTACGTGTAATAAAAACCAATAAATAATTTAAATTAAAAACACTTAAAAAAATTAAAACAATCAAAATTCAAAATTAAAAAATTAAAAACAAATTAATAAGTATGCACCAGTAAACAATTTTATTAAAGAAATAAATTTACACTTGGCAAGATAATGATTAAACTAAAAACTCTTACGAGACTAAATAATAAATTATAATTCATTGTATAATACAAATTACAAATTTTATACTTGCATATATATTTAAGACAACTGCTTAGGTACAAAGTATTTTATTCTTGTTACGTAGGTATGAATAATTGATAAAAAGAACATATTAAAAAAATATACGCCATGCAAACTATATAAATTCAATGTTTCTTATCGAAATTAGCATAATAAACTTTTTCAAATGAATTTTCTGCTAACAAAGCATAAATTGATAAAATTTTAAATGCCTCTGATTTAAGTTACATAATCTTCAGTTGTATTTTTAAATAGGATTTTCACGAATTTTCACTTTGTAGTAATTTCTTTTTTTACGTGTAATAAAAACCAATAAATAATTTAAATTAAAAACACTTAAAAAAATTAAAACAATCAAAATTCAAAATTAAAAAATTAAAAACAAATTAATAAGTATGCATCAGTAATATAATTTAAAAGCAATTTAAATTATAATATTACTGATACATGTTATTACATCTACATCTACCAATAAAAAAAGAATCTTAAAATATTACCTCTTGCAATTTCCATGTTTTTCATTATGCAATATTTTATCACTATCACTAGAAACATAAACTAAATACCTATCATAAAAACAAATTAAAAGAAACATTCATTTGAAGCCATTAATTCACGTATATATGAGGTTCGTTGCATATCTTGATTTGTTTGTATTCTTAGGTAAAGTATAGGACAATCCAGAGAAACGCATTTAATTTCAGTTTGTGTTGAAGTACAAGATTGGCAAATCTAAAAAAAATAAGTTGACTTAATGCTTGACCACACTATTTTTAAGAATATTTCAATTTATGTATTTATTCATTACACAATAAGGTTATTTGTAATTTTCTCATTCTAATGATTGCTACATAGGAGTGCTACATCCTATCTGATTTAATAACTTATTCTTCTATATATTCTATTTTTAAATGCCTCTTTATCTACATACTCAACATTACTGATTGCAGTATGAAAAGATATAACGAAAAAATTAACATACTTAGAAACAATTATGTTCTTAAATATCTTGACGAATAAACTTTACAAGTTTTAACTTACTAGATTACAACTGTAGTTACGTCTTTCCCAGTTCCTCAACTTCTCCATTAATGTGATGCTAGTGGTCTGCGATTTACCGAGACAAGTATCGCAGATGCCAGTTTGAGTTTGTTCTCCACAAGATACACAACTAGTTGTTGAGAAGTACTGAGAAATGGTACTCTTTTTCTCTGGTGACACAGAATTAGGAAGAGTTTGAATTTGCTTCCGTGGCATTTGACTAAACCTTACACAAACAATGATCAAGTTAAGCCATTAATATTTAGAAATAACTTTTCGTAACAATTAAAACAAAAATACTTACCATGTGTTAAGATCAGCTCCAATCAAATTAAAACATCTATTAATGGGTGGAATGATGACTTTAGTGATATAATAGAGAGCATTAGGTCTTAGAGAGGCATCACTAAGTAAATCTCTAGGACTTCTAACTAAACAGATTAGAGGTAAACCTGGCGGACCATTTACTATGATGTAAGGTACACGTTCTCCACTTCTTGGCTCATTCCTTTTATCTACTGCTTTCAATTTGCTGTAAATTTAAAATAAGTAATACAGTCTTTGTATGCATGTATATACAAGGTGATTCTTAACCTATACACATAAACTTGGGAAATTATTGTTGAGGAAAAATAATGACTAATAATGGAAAAAAAATGTAGTAAAACATATTTAGTTTCGGAAATACCACTTAATTTCAAATAAAAATAAAAGCACGTGAATTTCATAAAATACCCCGTATGTCAGTATCATGTCCATAAGTTCTTCATTTGAAAAGTTATACGCCATACTTTATTCTAATGGCGACAATATAAACTACGACCACAACTTATAACAGAGTACTGCTAGAAATACCAAACATATACCACAGAACTCCAATATATCTCCGTCGCCATATGCATCTATATATGGGATATGAGGAGATATAAGGTAACAGTTTGTTAAATTTAGGGAACGTTGCCTTATTGAGATACCAACCATATCCCTACAAAACTAATCTTAATTTGATGGTTGCTGTGATAACTTTATCAGGTTTCAGATATATTTTATCAACAACCATAGAAAATGTGACTATTTTCAAAAATAATTTAGAGCAACATAATAAGTTTTAACAATAATTTGAAGTAAATCGTTGACCCATATATATTTTAAAAAAATTGGCTACAGTTCCGAATTCTGCTGTATTTAATCCTGCAGCTTGTATAACTTCAAGTTGGATATATATAAACAAGATAGAAATTTAAATTGCATGCATTCATATTACCTTGCTAGTGTAAGAGATGGTACACAAGCTCCTGGACGATATCCTGATGCTCCTCTATACTCCTTAGCAAATGTTAAGTCCTGTATACTTACACGACCAGCAAGTATTTTATTGAACTGCCGTAACACATAGTTTTTAATTAAACTAATATCCATAGTTTCAAAAAGCAACCTCAGGCATTTTTCTAACATCTAAAAGAAAATACAGCATTTTCTAATTCATTGACAACAGTGTTCTTAATAGGATGAGGTTATCCAGGTTATGAGGATTAGACTAAGTATGTAGATTTTTGTAGTGGCGAGACAGTGAAATACACCGTAGTGCCCTCTTTGGGCACTACAGATAACGATCTGCTTTTCTGCAGATGCCATTACAGTGACCTCTATTGTCTTTAAGGAAGACAATCCTACTTATTTATTTGAAGGAGATGCCGAAAACAACTACTCCACGGGCAATATGCCCCAACTGGCGTTCCATTAGATCGTTATCTGTCTGTCAATTAGACAATAATTGTCAGACAGTTAGTAGCAAAGACCGAAAGAGGGCACTACGGTGTATTTCACTGTATCTCGCCACTACAAACATTCACATATATGCCCCTTAGGCAATCATGTCGCCAGATCATTCATCGATTCCGATACCTATGGCAATCTGATGAGATCATAACAAGATCAAAACCGGTCATTGTCTGGTATTTGGTCTTGATGAAGGATGTGGCGACATCCATGGAGATGTTGATGTAATGCAACGCTAATCGGGGCATATGGCTCGTGGAGTAGTTGTTTTCGGCATCTCCTTCAAATAAGTATGTAGATATTGGGATGCATGTTTTCTCACCCTCATTCATAACACAAAGTATATATAAGATACCTACCATACTATATGAATAGAAAATGTTATAGAATGATAGTATCAAAATTAATTAGATTAAAAAACTTGCTTAAAAAAGTAAAATATTATCTTAAATGTTGAACGTTTTTGTTTCATTTTGTTTTTTCAAAACATGGATTGAACATTTTCTCGGCCATTTTAGATACTTACTTTATGCCACGGCTTGAAAAAAAATGGAGCATCCTAGACCGCCAAAAAGTTTCATTATTTCATGCAATAAGTATATTTTAAAATGTAATACAACATTTTTTTGAAGTTCGTGCTAATGTGGTTAATTTTTTACAAACACTAAAATGGGACATAAGGCTTGTGTCAACCAATCTGAGATATACTGAGTCGGTGTGTACCAAATACTGGTCTCAAACTAGTCGGCTCTTGACGAAACATGTAATCATAGATAAGAGATTTACGACACAGTTACTTGTAATGAACGCAATTATAATATATGAAGCAAGCACATGGCTCAAGCTTCTGATTACATGATATGTCGATATATGGCAGTGCGTGTCGTCCCGACACTCCCATTGGACCTATCACAAAGGCTTGGACGTGTCTGCATTATACGCCCGAGATTTAGACCGGCGGACGTTGTATTTTATGCCATGTTCTGTAATGCTGTAGCGATGAATTGTTCCGGTGCGACTGCATAATTCATATAGGAGTTGTATGTCGCTACATTACTTACATTACTAAATATGAAATAACATGAACGGAAAGCGTGAAGTTCATTTCAAAATAGTTTTGCTATGGAAAGGGTGATTCTAAAGTTAAGCATGTCTTCATATGAGGAACAACAAGAGATTACGAAAATATGGGAAGAGTTTATGTCCGATGAGGAACAAGAAGACCCTTATGCCGATTGTCACTCGGATGAGTATGTACCGAGTGATGAAAGTAATTGCACTAGTAGTGATAGCGGCAAAGAAAATTGGAGACCAAAGAGAACAAAGTTGAATAAAGACACGTTATTCCTCATTAGTAAATATAGTGGACCCTATGGAAGCTGGGCCTGCTGATAAATGCACAAATGTCGCAGGTATATTGTATATTCCACTTAAATCAAATTCTAAAACATTAAAAAATATATTACTTACGTACTTACCTATTTTAGCTAACATCAATAGAGGAAACAATTGAAAGTGTTGTAAATCAAGTTGCTGCAGATAGTAGTTCTGATTCTACTTCTGAAGATGAGGAGAAATAAGACTTGTTGTAGAGTTCCGTTGATGGTTCACGGTTGAACAGTTTTACTTTTAGCATCAGTGACCCTGGGATAAAACCTGCATATTTCGAGATGTTTGACAAAAGTCCGTATGATTTTTTTCAAACTTTTTATTAGATGAAATTATACACCATACAGTTCAAGAAACCAATGTATATGCACAGCAAAAATTTCAACACAGAATTCCGCCGCAGAAGTCTAAATCAAAGTCTAGGATCCCTACTAATGAAAAAGAAATGAAAGTATTTCTTGGTATTCATATATGGATGGGACTTTTGAAAGCTCCACACCTACGAGTTTATTGGAGTAAAAATTTTTTATTTCAAAATAATATGAATAGGCTAATGACTAGAAATAGATTTCAACAATTTTTATCGATGTGGCATTTTAATAACAATGAACAATGTCAAAATCAAGCTGCTAAAATTGATCGGCTTGAAGTAGTTGTACTTGGTCAAAATTTTTATATAGATGAAACGATGGTGCCGTTCTGCGGTAGGTTACAATTTCGCCAATACATAAGGAATAAAAGATAAATTTGGCAAGTTATATAAATTATGTATAGAAAATGGCTACACATTCAATGTACAATGAATATTGCAGAAAAGATGCAGGAGCTACAGAAAATGCATCTTATAATGTAGTTTTTTCCCTAATGAGAGATTTACTTGACAATAGACATCATACAAGGTGCATTTATTGTCAATTATTACACAAGGATTTGCCTCGGTAAGGAACTTTTGTACACACAGACACAGACAAGCCCAATACAGTAGTTCACTACAATGAATACGAGCATTGATATATCTCCGCTGCGTATTCTGAATATGACATTTACTGGAACTACCAAGATTAGCTCATGGAAGGTATTCGTCCACAGAAATTTTGTTTGAAGATATAAGAATAACAATACCTATAATAGACAAACAATTTACAATTTATACTATTTAACTTAGACTTTGGTATCGGTATTTACCTTACTAACAGCAGGACATCCATCTCTTCTCACTGTTTCAATACCCTTTGCATCATAAATGGGTTCCTTTTGTTCAGGACTTTCATACATGTAACCAACATAACGTTTTTTAGTTTGTAAAATACATGGTTGGTATACCTTTTCTAATTTAAGCTTAATAGGATCAGGATTAGCTCTAGTAACAGCATCTGCAATTTTCTTACCAACTTCAAACGCATGTTGTCTACTTTTTCCAGGAACCATTACAAATAAGGAGTCAGTATCACCATAAACAACTCTAGCGCCCCACTCTGGAGTATTATCCACCATTTCTATTGCTCTTCGAAGGGTTTCTCTTCCTAAAAAAAACCTTAATATTGGTATTTATAAACTACGAAAGTATCAGTATCAATTATTGTTTTGTGCATTTAATTTAATAATCACATAAATCCTTATTATTATAAAATTTAAATTTATTGATTGATTTCTTACTTAGTTTCCTATTAAAATTGTAAGAAATGACTGGCTGGTTGCAGTTTTTTTATGTAACCTTTCATCAAGTTCCTATACTACCATAACAATATAATACCATAACAAATTTGGGTAAATACACAGACAGGGTAAATATATATGATAAATTAAATTAAAAAATATCCAGAAATCAGCTTCATTAGAAATATTCCGCTTTAGAAATATTTTATTTTTTTTATTGTTTTGATTTTTGCAGGTCTGTGCTTAATAATCCATTCCGTGGTCAGCAGTATAGCTTTTAATTATTAATTTTGTAGTAGAGGTATTGCTAAAACTAAACAATCCAAAATGGCTTTGAATTGGTTAGCGCTAAAGGTTAACATATCTGACATTTAAACTCTTTATCTTCATTTTGAGGATTTCAAAGAGTTATAACAAATTTTGCACTAAAATACTAATTAACCTTCCTATTTTTCTTCTAGTAGGCTTTTTTACATATAAAATAATTAAAAGTTCTAAATATGTTTTACGTTCAACAGATTGCTGATTATTGATAATTGAAGGTAGCGGAATGAATATCTAGAAAATTATATTTATAAGTGTTTGAAGATAAATATTCATATTCCTTACATAATCCTTACTTCCTTAGCGCAACATAAAAATACACTAATTCGTAATGAAAAAAATTCACTAACAAAGAACTAAGCATCAGTTTGAAACAATTGAAGCAAATCACAGACAAATAAACGTCTGAGAGAGACGCTAGAGAATATATAAAAGTAGCAAATTTTTTTTACTATTTGGATAATATTATTATACTAATATAAGTCTTTTACACAACTGGTGCATTAAAAGTCCATTTCTTTCTAAAAGTTTGACTATCTACATTATCAATTATAAACTCTTTAACCAAAATAATTTTAAGGTACTTACACCTCCAGTTCGGAATTAGCTGTCAACTTCGTTTTTTTTTTTAGTGGCATTGATACTTTTAAAACATTTTTAATTCTACTTGTTGATTTAATGGGAGTTTCATAAGACTTCCCTATATCCAAATCTAACCTTTTTCAAAGATATTTTGGATTACACATAAAATTATTTTCCTATCAATGGATTCATGAAATAGTTTATTTTCCATTGTAATATTTTAGTGAATAAACTTCAACACCAACATCTAATGTTCAATTACAGATAAACCGGTACGTATGTTTTCCAACAATTATTTTCCACGATACTCAACGTGTTTGCTTCAACAGTTATGCACTTTTTATCACATTATTTTGCTGGCCATTCTTTAGTTTGGCCGGGCTGTACTTTGTGTATTGTTTTTTGCTTTATTTTATAGGTGGCATATTTCCAGAATGAGAAGAGAGATAAGAACTTCACTTTCGAGAGAAGTTTTTATGAAACATTTACACTATCTATCAAACATTTAAAGGAATATTCTTATAAGAACTTTAAGAACTTTTAATGAACATGTTATGTAAAAAACCTTGCAGGTATATGATTATACTATATGACTTTACCTTTGCTTACAACACTATCTCCAACCTCTACTGAAGGCATCCTTCCACTAAAATTTGCTGCTGTATAGCCATACGTGACATTAGCTATTAATTTAAGACCTAGCTGACGATTGTGAAGAACTTTTTGTAAAAGTGGGTCATCCTTATTTTCCTTCATTGAATTTTTTACCATTAAACGTGTATCAAGAATTTCCCTTAACATCTTCGGTAGAATACCATCACGTACTTCTTTCTTTACAAAACCCATACCACATGGAGAAAAGTTTAAAAGATTTTTTTTCATAAACTTTTGCAGAAGTTTCCTTGATACTTTTAACTGAAAAGCACCAAACTCAAAAGGAGTATTTTTACCTAGAGATTCCACTCGACCTAAGCAAGTAGTGAAACAATAGTTGTATGCTATGATTATTGAAGGATACAAACTTTGAAAATCTAATACTATAACAGGGTCATTATATAGTTTAGATTCTGGTTCCAATACCAGTGGAATATATTCGGGTGCTTTCATTTTAGCTTTTTGTTGAACACTAGGTGAAACTGGTATAAAATTTAAAGGTTTTGCTAAACGCATCATCATAGATTCAACTCTAAACTGAGATCCTCTGGATAAAACCTCAAAAAATTGTATTCCAAAGAGTCTCGCTAATTCACTTGTGCGTCCAATTATATCTAGCTTGTTAAATAGTTCTAAAATGGTTTCAACTCGAAATAAATAATAATGCACTGTGCGATGCCTATACAACGTAGACCTATGATCCCACCAAAAAGATAAATCCCGAAAAGAGTATTGAGGAACTCTTTTGTGTAAAATATGGTAGGTAATAGACTCAAATGTATAACTTTGTAAAGCTATTTCATGTCTCATCAATCTCCAGACGTCCAATATTATTCTTCCAATAATTTGCAACTCATTTTGTTCTTCCCGGTCCTTATATTTCTTGAAATCCTTAGTCCTACTGAGCAGAGATTTAAAATTCATCCCTAAAACACTGGCTCTATCGATGAGGTAACCCCACGAAAGCATTTGTATTTCATAACCTGCAAATATATCAGGGTCCCAATATTCTATAAGTTTCAAAAACTCGTTTAGTAAATTTTCTTCAGAATCTACATAAGTAACATTACAATCTATACCAGCACCATCTAAAATGGGTACATTATACACATTGTCTTGTCTAAGAGGGAGAGAACTTATAGCTACAACACCTTTACATTTTGGTGCTTTTGGGTGATCTGCAGGTACATCATTTAAGACTGAGTAAAATATTGCACATATTGGGTCATATTGTGGGTTAGGTTTAAATTCACCTCTTGTTCGAATGTGCAACTCCATGACCAATAACGTCAAATGTTGATGTTCCACTATAGTTCGAGCTGCCTGTAGATTTTCTGTTGAATTATCGAAACCATAAGTATTATTTCGGTTAACCCCTGTAATTTGACATGAGTTAATTGAACTTGACTTTTCTTGGGAAACCAACAAATTTCTTCTTAAAGATGGCGTTCTTGATTTTGGAGTTTGACTAGATTCTACAGTTTGACTGATATTGCACTGAGAATTAATAGGAGTACAAGGAGAAAGTGTTAAAGATATGTTCATATCATTATTATCATCATCACTGTTGTTATCAGGGCTTAAAGGAATAAAGATTTTAAGTCTTTCCGTTTTCTTTTCTTCAGTAATAATCTTATTAGATTTTCCTTTAACCCAGTTTTTTACTGCCATTACAGATGGTGGCTTCTTAATTGGTACTATAATACAATCCTTATCTTTACAAAAACTTAATACTAAATTATTTGCATTTGATCTCTTCCATTCTAGACTGGAAGAGAAACTTTTTAACTTAACTTTTCTAAAATTGTTCATACTATCTGTCTGTGACTCAAATTCTGCCAAATGTGCACTTGTGTTACTAGTAATTTTTAGCACATTATAACCCACTTCTACACTTCCAGTAACATCCTGAATATTGCTATAGAAAGGTACACTTTGTTTAACTAAAGGAATTTTATATTTATCTAATGATTTAGTGACTTCCTCTCTTGTAGGTGCTTTCTTAATGGGAATTAACATTTTCGAAGGCAACATATCACAATTAGAAACATTTATCACAGATGAAAGAGATCTAGGAAAGGATCTAGAAGTTACATCTTTATCATTCTCATAAACCAGTGGTGTATTAGAATTCTCTTCTGAACCTTGATTTTTGATATCAGCTTCAAAAATTGTACTTAAATGAGTAGCTCCTTCCGCTACATATTGATATGGGGTTAATAATCCAAAACTTGAACTTCCAGATGAATGTTGAATTTCTTCAGAACTTTTTTGACTTCCAATACTTGACAAAGGCGTAAGTACTTTAGAAGTCCCCTCTTTTGCATAATATTTACTCTCCTTATCATATTTTTGGGCAGCATTTAATGTTACATTTAATTTTTCTGCGATGTGAGGAGAATTAAAGAATGAACCAGCCACTTCATTTCCACTAATGCCATAAGAAGCATTTGAATTGTAGTCTTTACTGATACTTGAGGTGCTACCATTACATGATTCTTGTTTAAAGCTGTTACTACAATTTTCATTATAAGAAGAAATATTTTTTATATTTGTATTTTCATCTATACACTTTTTAATAGAAAGTATATTTGTATCTTTGGTGATGCATTCAGGAGTATATATATTGGACACCACTCTTTTTTGTCTCTTAAGGGGAGAATAACTACATACTAATTTTTCTTCAATCACAGTAGTTTGCAAAGAAGGGGTACTACCAAATCTTAATTTACGTTTAACATTAATATCACAGACTGATTTTTTAATAACGGATTTTCTTACTGAAGTCTTTTTTTCTTCGAGACTACAAAAGAAAAAATATAAGGTAACATGTGATACAAAACATTTTGGTACATTGTATATAGTATGTAAGAAATAAACTATTTATGATTGGATAGTAGCAGGATTATAAGAATCTTTTTATATTGGCAACAATGTATGAGAGTGGAATATATTAGCAATAACAAAGAGCTCAAGGGATGAAACAAAATAAATTATTTATTTCATGAACTTTAGATAGATAACCTGCATGGAAAAAAATTACTTGATTTTCAACTGATTTGTGAATTAAAAAATCCCAATATTTTTTTTTCCAGTGTGCATCCTTTTTTTTTAAATTAATCAATATTCAGATTATGTAACATAACAAATAAAAGTTGATACATTTTTTATGTCCTAGGTTTCGTTTCAGTACCTCAACTTCCTTTTTCTATTTACTTGTTAATATTGCAAACAAAACCTACAAAACACTAGTTTCAAATTGACCAAAAAACAATTTTTTGATTTTCATCATTTATCGAGTCATTAAAATGTTCAAATATTTTATGTACTATCGATTAATAATATGCATATTTTAGACCCCATTTGCAAGTCTGAAGTCTTTTTTACTTATCCTACCCTTATTTTAATTTGTCATATTAAATTTTGTTTACCCGCTTTTGTCATTTAAACGTTTAATGTGGAATTATTTTAAATTCAATTATTAATAGAAGAACTAGAGCAAACACGTGTTTTAATTATTAATATTAACATTGATACCTCCTCTAATTATTACTCGTATTAGTAGAAGTGATATATTAACGCATTGTCTGCCACAAGTATTTTATTGATTACATAAGTAGGCGCGTCCAAGATGACACATTTATTTAGCTGTGCGTGTTATACAAAACTTTTAAGGGTCCATTCTCTGTAGATTTGACAGCCATGAATGTTGGGTCGGATTGAGAGGATGGGTGGCCGATGGGTGGAGACTTACATATTCCAACTATCGAATTATTAAGATTTCGGAGGTGCACGTAAAGCCGAAGTAAAAAGGCACATGGAAATAAAGTTAGCCCTCATTGCAAGGGTACCGGATTTGTCTTATAATTGCAACAAAATTTCTTTTTAATGTTATAAATTAATATATCACCAGAAAGATCAAAAGATAAACTAGATCCCTATAGTAGCAAATTTTTGTTTAATACATGTATTTTAGAGAAAATAATTTTTGAAAATACGCTATTTTAGTACAAGATTGTTTACCTGGAATTTTAAAAATAAAAAGAAATACCAAAAATTACTACTATAGGGACTTAGATTAAAGTCTTATCTTTCAATACTTTTTTACTAAAAGTCGCTATCTTTTATAGTTTTTTTATAATTAGACACGAGACGAACGCCGATTTAGGGCTTATTTCGACCTAGTGTGAATGGACTCTTAAAACCAGGAATCATTCATTCATTTGATGTAGCGTATGATTGTAATGTTTGGACTTTAGCATGTTGAAATCTACTTTTGCTAGTTTTATTTTAGATTTTTTTAAGGCAATATTAAGTTTTTAAAAGTTTATTTGACAGGAACAAACATAAATTCATTTAAAAAACAAAATATCATCAAGAAAAATTAAAAAATCGGTTTTGTTTTGGTAAAAAAAAGTTATTTTTCAATTTTCGATGAATTTATGGATTTTAACCTACGATTTTTTTACATTTATCAGCACCCTTCTGAACCAATAAGCTGAATATGGTACCCTGCGTAGCTATGCTTCTCTGAACATCTACTTAAATACCCCCTAGCATTAGTTTGTCTTGTGACGACTGTATTTCCAAATTAATTGTATCCGTGTTCCAACGGGAAGAGGCATAGATTTTGACGCCCATTTTTTCACCTTTTTCATTTAGTCATTTATGCACATTTCATGTGGTATGTAAAGTAATATGTTAAGTGTAGTTCAATGAAAATCATTTGTAAAGATCTTTTGAGGAGTATCCAAAATTGTGAACGAATTATAACAATAATCATAATTATACTTCGTGCGAGCGCGGAGTTTAACAGGATCGTACTAAGGTTACAAATGGAAATATCAATAAATTATGACACAATGTGCATATTATTATTACCAAATGCCACGAATAAGTCAAGGATATAATATCTATATAAATTAAGAAAATACCTACGTAAAAGTGACAACTCTTACCTGACAATCCTTAGTGTTCAGAAAAGGTTTCGCTGGCAAATTGGCGGTTGTTATAACATATTATCACGTGTTTCTCTAAGTGTTCTGGAGTGAAACGGCGACGTCTATCACTCAGTATTAATTTGTGCAGGGAAAAAGACCGTTCAACGTCTACTGAAGATAACGGGCAGTACGGAAAATGGTTGAGGCATGAACTGTACATTAGTATTTTGGCTGGCAACTCCTGACAGGTCCCAGCTAACACTTTGCTTATGTTTTCCAAAATGGGATATCCTGTATTCCTTTTTAACACGTTTTGCATTTTTTCTTTTATTGCATTACCGACTGGACGTATATTACTGGCATCGCATATATTTTTCTGTACATCTTCCAATATGCGAAACTGTTCTTTTAACGGTAATCCATGTGTTTCCAATTTCGTGAATGCAGTAACTAAGAAACCATAGTGTTTATTAAATGTAGTGTATGTCATCGCGAATACTTTGGTCCTTTAGTATGTCATGGAGTCTGTGTATGGCGCTGCTTTCATTTGGATTAAATCTACAAATAACATCTTTTATACCATCGAAATGTTTGGCATAATACCCTACGGCTTCTAACCAAGTACCCCATCTAGTTATAACTGGTTCAGGAGGCAGAGGTATGTCTGGTAGAACCTGCCTAAAAACATCCCTTCGTATAGGCGCCTTAATGAAAACCTTTTTGACGGTTGATATGAAAGTATTTACTAAAGGGAAACTTTCCCTTATTTTCTCCGCTACCCGATTGAGTGCATGAGCAGCACATGTAAAATGAACCATTTTCTTATATTTTTGGGATAAAATCTGTCCTGCTTTTAACATGTATGCGGCTGCGTCACTTAACATGACAAGGACTTTATCTGAAGAATCTTGATCGGGCCACATATATTCAAAACAATCAATAACAAAACTTATAATGGTCTCATGATTGGTTTTGTCCAGCACCTTAGAAGCCAATAGGTGGCTATCACTAGCAATGTCACTTTTTAACGCACCAATTAAAAAGTTGGCGACTGAACGCCCACAAGCATCAGTTGCTTCGTCTATAATAAAATACACAAAATTGTCCGCAATGTCTTCACGAATTGATGTCACTACATCGTTGTAAACCCGATCGACATATCTTAATCTTAACGTGCTTTCATGTGGCAGTTTTCGGTCAGTATATTTTTCTAAAAACGTACGTAATTTAGGGTTCTCTAGTTTGCTTAACGGAATATTACTTGCAAGAAAGGCTTCTGTAAGTTCATAGAAAAATTCCGAGTTATCAGCGCTGGACGAGGCATGGCTCTTCAAATGTCTATCCACTTTAGTTTTGTCAGAAGAATTTATAATGCGATCACACACAGTACAAAACAAGTCACTTTCTTTAATGCGTATGTCCTTGTAATATTCAGGATCACTGTCAAACCACATTTGAAATACTTCACGTCTATTTCTTCTCTCCTTTGGCATCTTACTTGATTTACTTCTCTCATTAATAGTTATTGATAATAATATTAGTAAACGTTTATAGTATACACGGCGAATACGAGCACGCTAGAACGTAAAAGGCGTAAAAGAGAAATTTATTTATGCGTCACCGACCGATTATTACAACGTTCCGTAAATAACTAAAAGTTATTTACGGACTGTCAGTCAGCTGGCAAGGCCAGTGACCTGAGTACGACTCTGTTAGACTCCGCGCTGTACGAAGTATAATCATAATAACAAATAGTATGTTAAAAAATAATGAATTTAAAAAAAACTGTGTAGTATAATCATTTATCACAGTCAACAAAGTCAAAAATCTGATGAATGGTGCTAGAATAGTTTTAGCAAATATGTGACTAACCCCGTTGGTCTATAATGTGATAGCAATCGTGGGTTAAATAAACATTTTAGAAAGTAGTTGTTTTGAACATCCAACACATCCCGTTTTAAATTGTGTAGAAAAGTTTATACAAAAATTATCACGTACATGTGTGTAGTGCAAAAAAATGTTTGTTTGCACACCTCTTATACGATTTTCTCAAGGTAAATGATAAAAAACAAAAATACACGGCATTTTAGACGGGTTGCGTTCCTTTGCACTTGATGCTATAATTCATACTGTGGACCAAATCGCCTTATTTACAATCTTGATACATAAATACCTCTTATTAACATTTCCATGTATAATTCAAATTAGTCATATATATCTAAATTAGCTAATACATTTACAAAAGCAAATTGTTTTATTGTAACTACGGTACTAGTTTAATATAATCTAATAAATAATGAAAACGGAGATGTGAAGGTTAATATGCTACAATTAATGTGATCAAGTTCTATGGGAAATGTGTAAAATACAGGGGAATACAGGTTTTTCAATTTTCATTGGTAGATACCTATAACTAGAGGCTGCAGTAAAGTTTTTAATTTCAAATATTTTTTAAAAGAAATAAATTTAATAAAACAAAAGAAAGAAATAAATAATTAAACATTAACTGAACTGGATTAAAACACCGGATTAACTAGATTCCAAATTGTTTAGCATAAGGGTTACGGGTTAGGGTAAGGCGCCAATATAACATATTTTTTCTGCATGTAGCTGGAGAATTTACATTTGAGTTCTGATTTTATTGTTTTCTCTGCGGTATATTTTTGTACTATCAATATTTTTACAAATTTTAAATTTTAGCTTCATAACTAAGGTCTTATATTTATAGATATTGTTTAATTGAACTGAATATTATTCTCAGAAATTTAAAATGCAGTTGCAACTTTCTATTAATCACAGTGACTTGGAAGGAAGACATGTGAACATGCATTAATAGGGAGATTTTAAAGTCCTTACATTTTAGCATGCCGTTATCATAATCGTTATACTGATGCACAGTGCCAAAATGAGTTTCAATTCTTGGCACTATGCATGCTCAGTATAACAATTACGATAACAATAAGCTAAAAATTAAGGAGTTAAAAAGCTCCCTAATGACTATTTTTAAAATTAAGAGTGTGCAATGAAAACAATAATTTCTTGATGAAACAAAAAATGAGATGCAATAAACCCATTCCCAATTATGAATTTTTGTGAACACTTGATGCAACTAGTCTGGTTATCCTTTTGGAATACCTGGTCTGAGATATATCAGTGTTTTTCACATCATTATTTTTAATTAAATAATATTTCCCGTCAGACTAATAAAACTCAAGAACATATGCATAGTTTTGTCGTAGCACAGTTGGTAGAAGTCATTTTGGTTTTTGTATTATAAAATTCTAGACCTAGTTCCTCTAGGATCTAGTTCTACGGCCTCTAGTTATAATACATATAAAGTAACTGCATTTTTATTTTACATACTATATCCCCAATATTTTATTTATTTAAGGATATCTACTAGATAGTGCATCAATGAAACAGAGTCAACTGCCTTGTTAAAAAAATATAAAACTGATATTACAATAAAAAAATAAACCACAAATAATTGCTGCACCTATATTCGAAAAATGTTTTTGTTAAATATAAATCATATAGAAATGTGAAGCTTTAATCAGTTAAAGCTTTATATTGGAAATTTTACAAAAAATAAGTAAATATAACCTCAAAGTGATAAAATAAACATAAAACTGAGATTTGTTATCAAGATAGAACCCTCTTCACATACTTATTTAAAAATTATAAAATATTTAATGCATCAATAAATTTTGATATTTTATATATTCAACTGAATAACACAAATAAAACGAATGTTAAATAAAACAATCTTGCGAAACATTTTAAAACTTATATCTGAAAGAAATTATAATTTATGATGATTTTATTATATTAAGAAATATTTACTCTGTTAATTCGGGAATATCTTGAGGCTGTCCAGTCAATTAACAATTTTTGTTTTATGAATTAAAAATATTTTTATTGAAGATAGATTATAAACAAAATATAATTTTTTATTTTTTTAACAAGGGTTAATTATGGCATGATAAAAATGATTTAATGCAAACAGAAAGCTAACCCACAGCCTCAATTTGACTCACGTTTTAATTGTGCTTTGCGATACCAGATGTTTGTCAGCTGAAAAATTGAAATTTATGTAAGTACATTGATTAAATAAATTTGAACTACGCAACTAGGAAATAATTTTGAAATACAATTCAAATTTTTACATTTTCCTAAGCTTAAATTGATAATAGAAATGTATGTATCTACTTACATGAATCTCTTTGGCTGCTTGGACCTGGTGAGCTACAAATTGTGACGGGTAGAGATGAATACCGAGAAACGTTTACTTCTGATTTCTTTTTCAATGTTCTTTTGCGTTTTAATGTGTTGGATTCATCACCTGAAGAAGAGCTGGAATCTATAGTTCCATCCAAAAATAAATATTTCTTCGACGCATTCTCGGTTACAGTTTGAGAAGCAAATTTCGAAGAACAACCTTTTGAACTCCTTTTGATATTGTTTGAACAAATGACAGTATCTTCTTTTTTATCAGTTTCATTGGTATCCTCTGTAATGGAATTCACGTATAAACTGTTCTCACTTTTGCCATGATTAATGCGGGATGATCTTCTTAAATTCCTAACAATGCTTAATTTTTTTGTTTTCTCACTAAGGCCATCCGCAGTACCCTTGAAATAATTTTTTTTAGGTTTCTTATTACTTAACACATTCTTAAAAGTACAACTGCTACAGTTCTCTGTTAGTTCACTACTTTTGTTATTAGTTTCATTTTCTTCTTTCACATTATTATCATCATTCGGCTTATTCTCTATAGTTGTATTATTTTTCTTACAAATAGGTTCTCTGAGATATATAACATGCTTTTGTAATTCATTTTGTATGTGGTTTAGAGTTTCTCTTATCTGATTTACGGATTGATGTTTAATAGTATACATTAAATTATTATCAGCAACATTCATTAAATACTTCGAAGAAAATATGTAACAATTATTTTCGTTAAGAGAATCTATAATATCTGGCGGAAAATATATTTGTTCCAATTGTATGTTATTTTGACTTTCTTTGTCTTTTATTTGAAAGTTTTGGTGATTCGTTGATGTGTCATTTACTACACATATATTATCAAAATTATTACAGTTTTCTTGCAAAACATTTAAAAAAGGAGCATTATTTTTTAAAAATTCTATTGAATTTGATACATTACAATTACAATTATTCAATAAAGACAATTGTTTTAAATTCACATTCTTTTCTTTTTTGTGCTCATAATTATTTTGATTATTGTTCTTAGCATTTGCAATCGATTTATTAATAAATTTTTTGAGGATATCCTCTTTAAGAATTTTTGTGAACTTCTTTGGTATTTTAGTAACTTCAGGATATACAGATTTATTATATATATAAAGAAAACTATGTTTTGTAGGATACTGAAGTATTATATGTAAATCCGGGTCAATATGGTTCCGTGTTTGTAACATTATCTCAGAGATTATATTAATTTTGATATCTCTAATTCGAACATATTTTTCTGAAAGTAAGATATGAAAAATATTAGAAAATATATAAATTTAACGTATATTTTTTGTGATGTATGTAATTACTCATATTTTATTAGAAATAAAAAAATATAATAAAAATAAAAATGTCAATTCTTAATGCGGAATATATTTTTTAATATGAACTTACTATTTCTGTTGCCAGGAATAACTTTAAATACGGGTTTACAATTCTTTGATAGAAGCACACAAATTTTATGTTCTTTATTATGCAATTTTTTCATTATTCTGAGTATCTGATTCTTTCTCTTAATTCTCTTAAATTGAAATTCCCAACTTGCTAATTGTGCTGCAGTTTTTAGATAATTACATTTTCTTGGTTTGCGAATTTTCAATAAAGGTTTCTTCTTTACTTTCTCATATTTACTGCCTTCGACAATATTTTCAGCAAAATTACTATTTACTACAGTACATACTACCTTACTAGGATCCTCGGCTCTCCAGAGATTATTGTCAGTTTTAAAAATAGTGACAGTTGTGTTATCTGGAAAGCCAAAATCATCATCTAAGATGGGCATATCTTTTCCTTTTTGAACAAATGGATATGTTCTTACTAAGCGAATGTAGAGTGCCTTTTTTATAAATTTTTGTTCTTTTATAGTTTGATTCTTTAAAGATTTATCATTATATAACGTTTTATGAAAAGACCTCGTTATTCTGTTTTTGTATAAACTTTCATTGACTAACTCATGAGAGTAATCCTGTAAACAAATGTTTTCTGTGATGAGAAAGTACAGTTTATATTATAGGTAAATTAAAATTAAAATTTTGATCAAGTTCGCTAATAATTTTAAAATAAAAAACAAAAACACATAATTTATGATAATAAGCTACCTACACATTACGATATTATACTAGCTCCCGAGTTTCAAGAGATTTTGGCCATATTCATTCAAGGTCAGGGGCTTCAGTCACCACCAAGTATGCAATCTAGGCTAAATGAATGTTATATATCATAATCATTTTATCATAAAATTAATACATATAGTTTTAGTTACATTAATTAAAAAGATAGTAAACATGCAACTGATACTTTTAGTTGATTGTTAACTGTCAGCAAATTATTTAACTTAACAAGTTACTGAAAGCTTCCTTAGAATTTTAACCCTTTTATTCAGTGGTCAAATGAACTGATTAAGGTCTTTCTCTTTATCAACTACAAAATAGAGTTAACGATAAAACACAGTAGCTGATGATTTACGCCGACTTGAACAGAATGAAATTGAGAAAAATGAGTGTACTCTAAAGCCTTCAGATATTTCATGTAATTTGCATATGCCTGAATTAAGTACGTACTGTGAATTATTGCTTACAATATACATAACTTTAAGGAACTGACTAAAAGTATAGGCAGTTTTCAACACTTTTTCTCCTGTTTAGTTATATGTGCTTTATCCTGAATGTGAAGCTACTTATGACAGACCACTGGATATAGAGAGCTATGTAAATCAGGGCAATTTACTACAAAAATGTAACACTTAGTATTTTGAAGTTACACTAGGCATTTTGGCTTACCATCAAAAATTAATGTAGGTACTATAATTTGTTACAATTTTATTACAAATTTATTCCGTCGAAATTAATTTTATTACCACCTCGCCGTTAATTTGTTGCAAGCACCTAGGTTGGTAACCTAGGTTTAATTCAAATTTACACCAGCCACTGATAACTTTTAAACTAAATGAAATATGGAGGTAGTTCTTTTGATAGAATTTCAAATTCAGACAATTTGTAAGGATAAAGGAAGTCTATGGATAAAAAATAATTTTAGTATATAATAAATAAAATCAGTTTTACTCTGAAAGGAAATAATAATAATACTAATAGTAGTAGTAAAGTAAGTAGAACTTTGTTCCAATTTAGGATGAGGATTTCATGTAGCATGGCAGTCAAATATTCCATTTTTATGTTATTGTTTGACTAAAAATAGTACATGTTTGTTTTACATCATATTCCCATAGTGAATTTTTTTCAATTCTCAAGCGATTACTATATTAAATAATTTGAATATTTGGCTTATTCGAAAGCTATTCTATTCTATCTTCACAAACAAAGTAAAACATACAAATGTTTTTACAATATTAATTATCTGAAATAAAGAGCTAAACTCTCAATGCCTCTGACCAAATGTTTTGAGGACAAGAAGAAAACAATGAAAGGGATTTCCGATTTAGCAACTATCTGATAGTTTCCAACTATTATCATAATATTAACTTTGTCCACTTTGTTTTTTTTTATATAACATGTTTTATTCTGTTATTATGATATTTTAGTTTTAGTTTAATAGTAATAAGTGTAGTTTATATGTATACTTACTTATATGTAAAGTATATTTATGTCGAGGTATATTTAGGTCGAGTAAGATTTAGTTACTGTGTGCAGATTCCTGCTTAGACATAATACTGTGAAATAATTGTCAAAAGTAACTAAACAGTTACTTAGGGATATTTTGTGTGCATGCTTAGTGTTGTTATACAGGGTAGGGCTTATTACTCTTTGGTACTTGTAAATTAAATAATGGGTCACACATACTGTTCGATAAGTGTTACTAAATTTGTACTGCGAACTGTTTTCTTAATTCTGTTTCCAAATTGTAAAATAGTACAAAAATAATATAATAATTTAAAATTAAATTGCTTTTGGTTGTCACTATGGTTATTCCACTGACTGCTGAGCAGCATGATTGTTAAAATAAAACACAGCAAAAAAACATAAACTTGGCCTGGATGGTACTATTCTAGCAATCAGAATGTAGCTAACAATGACTCATTTTCAGTATCTTAAACAGTGAAACACTATTAAACCTATTTACATAGTTGTTTCGGACGTAACTTTGGAAAGTATTAGATACACTTTAATGAATACATTTTAAATAATAATTGGATTTCAAGAATATCTATATATTTCTTAAACTTAGTATACCCAATATGAATATGCAGAATGAGATAAAAATATGAAATAGTGCACATATCTAACTTGAAAGTAAGATTTAGTTACTGTATAAATAAAAGCATCTAAATTGAATAATTTAGCTGCTAAATAATTAATAAAAGCATCTAAATTGAATAATACCAAATTTTCAGAGAATTGAGTATGCACTTTTTATAATATTTTTTCGTAAACATTCATGTTCAAAATATATCATTAGAAAGTATTCTAATATTTCATATTTGATTTTTATAAACCTTACTTGTCAAAAAAGTGTACTTTACTTTTCATTTTACCTCATTTTCGTCATCACACTCTCCATCTAACTGTGGAATTAATGTCGTATTCCACATATCATCATTACCATCGCTATCATCATTATTTCGAACAAACTTTTTTGGAGTCATGATAGCTTCTAAAGGCATACTTAAATCCAGATCTTTATCATCTTCAATTTCTTTAACAACTTGAGATAATATACTATCTTCCTCCACATCTTCCTTAGCATTTGCTTCTAAATGAAGAAATGTACTAATAAATATTACTTATAATTATTTATTTATTTATATTTCATTAAATCATACTTTAATTGTAACATGTTATTATTGAAAATTACATTATAAACTTATGATGTATTGTATGACATCATTGATCGATGCCATGAGGTGATTTTCAAAAAAGTTAGATGAATATATGGTATTGACTGTGTGCTGTGTGTAAAATGATTCTACCATTTTACTCTTAATTATGTTTTATAAAGACGTCTTATTTATTATCTAAAGTGATGATCTACTTGATCACAAATGTAATTTAACATTATCTTGGAAATAGGAATTCACAATTCAATGTACAGAGATTTCATTTTTTAAATGTTGAGTTCTTTAGAGAACACCTTACCTGTAAATCGGTAACTATTTTGGAATTTGTATATAGGTCAATTTTAATCTGCGGTATCACAACATGATACCAAACCATTGGTTTCATCAACTCGAGGTCAATGAATTTGATGGTAAATCAAATGAAAAAGGGATTTTTATAAAAGACTGATGAATAATAAACACAAATATAACATAACTATGGGAAGATTTTGAACCCCTCATTTTTAACTTATTGTTATTTTGAGCAGGCGTAGTGCCACAAAGGATAATCTTTTTGCAATTGCGCATGCTCACTATAACGATTAAAATAACTAAAAGCTAAAAATTAAGCAGTTCAAAATCTCCCTCATATACATACACATATAACATGTAAAAAAATAGTTTTGTGAAAAGCAGGTGATTGTGCATGCTGCTTTAATAAATTTAAAATTGTGCCGCTACTAACAATCAAAGAAGAGAAGGTCAAATATATCTGTAAATATAGTCGAACGTATGAAGTCTTTATTTTTTAAATTTAGTTTTATTCGACAAATTTTTATTAAGAACAGTCAAAAACGATTGAGAGACTAGAGTTTTATTACATTTGAGTATTACAATCTCTTATGGGTATAATACTCTATTATATCTGTACAAATGTATTAATTGTAAAGACATATTGTGTGTCAACGTAAAACAAACATATTAAAAAAATATGTAACAAGTATACTATCTATTAGTATCTAATCTATATTTTTATATTTTGTATTTATTTTGTAATTTTATGTTGTTCTTGTAAGTACTTTCCAGTTGGACTTCATTTTTTGCATAACAAATGTCAATTTAAACTGAAAATTAAAATTAAAGCAAACAAAAAAAATGTGGCAAACAAGGTACCTACAAATTTTAACTATTATAATTTGATTTTCTTTTATTTCTGGTGGGGAGCTGCCCAGTATGAGATGCCATTTGAGCAGCCACTATCTTGCATTATGAGATATTTGCACAAACAAGATGATATGCAAAACTAGTACCTGTTAACCTGTGCCTGTGCCTATTGTTTCAAATCAGAAGAAGCTTACCCAAGTTTTGTAAAATTTTTAGCAAGTTTTGAGCCTCTTCATCCAAAGTTTCACTTAAATTGCTTAACTCTTCTGAAGGGACAATATCATTAGTATCCATACTGGTTAATATTGTATCATTTAAGCTTAAGTCTAAACTTGAAGGAGTCTGGGAATCTATTAATGAAGCATTTTGTATATTTAGATTTTCAGGAGTTTCTGCGGGATACACAGAAAGATCTAACTTCTCTACCATCACATTGTTGTCTGGAGAAGTAATGGCTAATCTTTCTAACAAGGCCTGTTTAAATATCAAATGAGAGTTTGTTGGCTCTACATTAGTATTTTTTAACTCCAATAAGTGTTCTATTTGAGACATTTCACCTTTGTTCCTACGTCTTTGCATTTCATCTGCCCACAAAGCTGCTATTCCAGGGTTGATCCCTATATTTCCTGAAGCAACTTCAAGTCGATTCAATATATGTTCAGCAAATACATCACCTTCTAATTCACAAACCGATACTTTCTTTATCACTGCAGGTAATAATGATTCAGGACTTATATTAGAATTTACATTACTTGGGTCTACCCTAAATTTCATTTCAGATATCATCAAGTTACTCATGCCGTGCAAATTATAATCCATCATAAACTGTAAAGTGAAAGGGAGATGTGTTTCATGTGGTTGATAAATTCTACCTAATGTTGTGTCATTCATTACAAGCTGGCTTGCTCTTTTGATTAACAAATGATTATACATATATATTTTAAGAAATTGATGTTTTCTGCCATGGTATCCATACATTGGTCTGAAAGTGCAACATTTTCATTTAAAATAGTTGTTTTACATACAATTTTTTAGTTAAAATATCCACCAGTTGTGACCAAAATGTATCTTTGAAGTAGGAAGGAAGAGTACATGAAGCTTACAAGAGGTGACATCTACCACGGTCACAAATGTGACTTCGATACATTGGTAGATGCTACCATTGTAGTGAAATGATATGCCTTATGATTGATGAACCAAACATTAATCTATCATGTCTTCCCTATTTATTTTAAATCAAAATTTCAAGAACATTCTTCAACATAACACTATTTATACTGAAATAGCTGAAGTAACCGAATCAACAAATAAACTATATGGGTACTGGCATATTAAAACAACTAATATAGTGGCCCCAGCGACTGTGAAAGTATGCATCATTTTGAGAAAAATTTGTATTACAAATACATATGTATTTGGTAGATATAATATACCAACACGGGCCATCATTTCTGCTTCATTAAAAATATAAATATTAGATCCTTTTATGCTTCAGAAATTGGTGTAACATTTAAAAAAATTTAAAACCATAGATGAAAAATTACGTGTGATACAAAAAAAATTGTTTATAGCCATAAACAAATTTATATAGATACATTTTTTGTTTTTTTTGAGAATTTGTTAAGGTACAAACTGAGGTATAACTGAGGTACTTGTTGCTGGAATTGTAGCAATCAAAACAAACAGTTCAAACGTTTCTAGAAATACTTCGCGATGGACATTATAGGCACAAAAATTTTTAATAGTGATTCAATGTTTAGCTAGAGAAAAATATTATATTCGTGACATAGGTATCTACAAATTTTATTTATATGAGTGTTATAATGTTATCTAATATTATCACAATGTTATATAATATTACCTACAAACTATTTTTAAAGATATCTCACAAAGGCACAAGTAAGAACAATGACAATTAAGTAAGACTAAAAAACAATAAAAACATTCAAAGCCAAAGCTCTCTAAAGGGAGAGATTTCTGCCAGTACAAGTTAAGTTAAGTCTGCCAGTGACGGTTAAAATTACAATTATGTTACTATCACGACAAAACCAGTGCCTGTGTTTTCCAATGTTTTACTGACGTGCGGAGCATCAACTTAAGGCAATGGGATAGAGCGCCTGATCTAGCGATTCAATTCAGTGGATCAGCGGTCACCGATACAGGAATACAGCATAAGAGTTGGTGCACTGTATGTACGATGATTGTAGCATTGATATAAAAAACATTAATTGATTTTTAATTATTATGAGTCTAACCATAACTATTTTTCTAATTATTAAATATAATTAACAGGTGCAAGAATTGAACGATTTTTTAAAGATAGGGAGCCTTGCCTAGCCCGGGGAGCCGCCACTGACCTAATTAATAAAACGTAACACCTAATGGTGATTGTTAACGAATGGAGAGTTTTTGAATTTGGAAAAAGCTGGCATTCTATTATTTCTTCCAATTGTTTTAGAAATTTATTTGCAGCTATAAAAATTCATCCAAATACTTATTTGAATAAAATTTTCCAATAAAGTGCCTTTTGGCTTATCATTATCAACTTTTTTAAATTCCTATAAACTCTAAAAGACTAATGCCCATTTGCACTACCTCTACTTAGAGAGTATAAGTATATATTGATTTTAGTAACAAATCAGACTGTGATATTATATGTTGTACATAACGCCAAAGACCTTACAGTTTAATCCGACACTTAAATTATTAAACTTCCTAAAGAAAGGTGGTACAAATAGGCAATATGGTATTGCTTAATGCTGTTTGTAGTTTATAATAGAGCAAACATTTTTTGTGAAGATTTTGGAACTGGAAAGCAATCTTGTGTGCACGATTCTGACCGAATTAAATAACATCAAATAATACAACCATTAAGCAGATATTCCCAAACATAATTTGCAATGTATTTTTAGATGTTATTTTCCTCAAAACAATAAAAACTGATACACAAAGTAAAATAAGTACTTACATGCCTGATACAAGAACTATTTTATAAACATGTTGTGAATTTGATGAAGCTTGATTTAAAGATATATTAATAGCCTTATCTATATCTCTTGCTATTCGATACATCAAACTATTAACTTCTTCAACTCCATCATAAGGAATGTAAAAGTATGGAAAAACCCCATGAATATGAAGACATATTTTTTTACCTGAAAATAAATAACAATATATAATAAAAATGCCATTTGCTGCTGCATCTAATCTTAAAGGATGTCAACTTTATACTTACAAAGTTACTTTATGGTAATCAGTAATTTTTTGTCTACATTAACCTATTTATAAACTATATTACCCTACCTATATTAACCTACATACCTATATGTTTGAACATTGAAAATTTCATTAACTTAGATGCTGCTAATAATAATCGTGCTAACTACAATCAGGTAGTTTTAACTGAGTTCTAGAAAGTTGGTAAATATGTATATCATTTTGAATAAGTACCTACTTATATGATTTATATATTATAACATGCTTTTATGGTACGTAAGTAAATACAATGTGGTATTTATACCTTCTGTATAAAATGCTCTTATGAAACTACATACTGAACACAATTTTTCGCAAGACATCTATTAGAAATGTTTGTAGATAGAATAAAATAAACAGTCCTTAGTTTATAAAATCAAAATTCGGTACCTATTATTATTATTATTAATTCATACGTACCAGCTCCCGTGGCGCCAAATAATCTTAAAATTGGAACTTGATTAATAGCAGATCCTCTAAATTCTGAATACATAACATCTAACCCCTGAGTTGGCTTGCACATATAAGAATCGAGGCATATTATTCTTACGGTGTACAGGTTCATATTTAATTTTATTTTTTATGTATACTTCAAGTTATACCTATTTTTAATATTCTTAAATTTTCACACGATTATTACGTTCATTTTTATTAAACGTATTGAAAATAATAGAAATTCAAAATTGAAAAATTTACATGGTAAAATCTAAAAAAGAAAAAAGTGAAAAAAGTGCACTAAAAATGTTTAAAATATATAGGTTAGATTATATCATAGATTAATTACCGAGAAAGATCAAAGATCATATCATGAGTTAGATATCTATATTCTATAATCTGTGGGTTAAATCAAGGAGTGTTAGATGTTAGATCAAGACACAGGGTGCGTTTCGAATCGCGCATTATGCACATTTTGCTTCCTACGTTCGTTCCAATTCACGTATTCTGCACGTCGTAGCATCCATAGCTCCTCCTACTTTTGGCTTCGTAGCACGCAGGAGCTGCATCTTGTACGTGGTGATGCGTTTATGCATTGCGTGCAACTTAACCTCATTTTCTCAACTTTCGAAGGGAAGGGAACGGATTCTGTGGTGTGGTGTTGCTAGTTTCAATCAATTCGTTTGCAAGAACAAGAATGCCCGAAATTTTGCTGGTTTCTCCATCACGAATTTAAATAAATTATAAATTGTTCACAAAAGTAACTGTCAATGTGTCAAAAGCCGTTCCGAAATGCATGAGCACATCACACGCATTTGCTAAACGGAACGCTTTTATGTGTCACTGCAGCAGATGCGTTTGATGTACGATTTGGAATGCACCCACAGACTAAAGTTTGCGTAAAGCTGAGTGTGCGTTTTCTGTGGCATATGGCGTAAAGTAAAGTACAGCCATAGAGAAACTATTATTTTTATCTCTGAGTACAGCACAGAATATCTATTATACATATAAGTCGTATACGTATTTAGAAATAAGAGTGTAATGTTACGTACGTAACACGTATACGGATCATTATTCCGAATATCATTTTATTCCGATTCCGTATCCATATCATCCGTATATCAAAATCTTGCGAATAATTACAACACTAGAGCACATGAAAGGAACACACTAAATGCACAGCTTACCATAAGTGCTGTGTGTACAGCACAGATTATTAAAGGAAAGAGATTGTGTACAGAATACTCAGAATAGGTACAAATTCTGTGTACGTACATGTCAAGCATGGCCGGTCTTCCCCAAGGAAGTTAAAAATTCTTGGGTCTTCCGGTCTTCCCTACATGGTCCGCGGCCTACCTGGCTTGGTACTCATACAGAGTATATAGAGAAGCTCATATCGATAATATGAACGCCAAGTTGCTATTTACCCTTAGGTTAGGAACCTAATCTAAGTATTTACCACAGCTTGCCCACAGAATATATTAGATATAGATCTAAAAATAGATCACAGACCATAGGATTGAATCACTGAATTATTAAATTCAGTGGGTTAAATATTATATATATTAAGTTTATGGTGAAGTTCATTAATTATATTTTCAACATTTTTCAACTATGTATTGGCACTTTGGCACTATTGGCAGTCCTGTAAGATTTAAACAGTTTATTTTCATAAATTTTAATTTCTGATTTTAACGGTCGGATTTTGAAGAATGCAGATAATTCCTATTTTGTTGTCAGATCATTCTCCAGTTTTTTATTTTGAATCTGTGATTGTCATCAGAACTTATAATTTATTTCTGTTTTAAAATATATTATTAGTGCCAGGACGTTTACCAATATATTTTACGAGTTTTTTTAAATATGTCACAATTTAAATTTTGGAATGACGTTAACAGTTTACTGACTATGGAAGGCCCTGTGAAAGGACCTACACCACGATGGCAAAGAAAGAAAGAGAGTTCATCATCAAATTCCAGCTTGAATAATTCATCGAAATTACGATCCATGTCATCGTCAGTTTTAAACTCTACGAAAACTCCCACAAAAGGTAATGACAATGATTACCAAAGAAATAAAACTCCTTCAAAGACACCTTCTAAGAAATCCAAAACTCCTACGCCAAATAAAGGTTCAAAGACACCTAGTGGCGACCGATTTATTCCTTCGCGGAGTGCCAGCAACTTTGATTTGGCTCACTATAAACTTACACAGGATGAAAATAATCAAGCTGATAGTCCAACGCATCAGGAATTACAGAGAGTCATGTCTGAAAATTTACACGGTGCCGATATTAATAATCAGCGCATTTTAACATATAAGAACAAAGCTCCATCAGCACCAGAAGGTTTTCAAAATCCCATGAGGGTTATTTATACCCAAACCAAAACCCCTGCTTCAGTAAAAAGTAGTAGTCGTTACATACCTCAAGCACCAGATAGAATTCTGGATGCTCCAGATATTGTAGATGACTATTATCTTAATTTGATGGACTGGAGTACTAATAATATCCTCGCTGCAGCCTTAGGAGCACATGTTTATTTATGGAATGCAGGTATGGCAGGAAAATATCAGTACCTACTATCAATCAATCAATAATGCAATAAATCACATACAATATCTATTATCTATGTAATACATAAATCTAATATAAGAAATTATTTTTTCATTACTTTTTAAGGTACTGGGAACATTGATCAGCTTTTAGAACTAGAAGGCAATGACTATGTATGTTCATTGGCCTGGATTCAAGAAGGAAATTGTTTAGCAGTAGGAACAACTAATGGTATGTATTTAGTTTTTACAACAAATTGAAGGTTGTTTAATAATGATATTTTATGACAATCTTATTTTGAATTGATAATTTTACACAGAATTGTGCAGAAATAGGAACGGTTACAAATGTTTTAGCTATATCTATACAGAGTGAGTTTTATGTATGGAACGCCTCAATTATCTCGGAAACGGCTTGCCCGATTTTTATGAATTTTGGTTTATAAGGGTTTTGTAATATGGCCGATATTATTGTGGCATTTACATTGTTGTCAGATCTTTCGTTTTTCCGGAAATATACTGAAATTTGTTATTTCAAATGGATCACCCTATATATTTTTTTGTTTTTGAAATCTCTAAGAAATTTAGAATATTTTTCATGTAATGTTCCCTATACCTAATTGCCATAATTTCGGAGTTACAGCTACATTTGCAATATCTCCGCTGAAGTTAAAATATTACATCAGGGCGGCTATGTCTGCGACAAAAACAATTTTGACGTTTTAATAAACTATTATTGTTGGTGTTTATTGAAAGTTACAATGGACCGTTTATCTGAGAAAGAACGAATTGAGATTTTAATGATATTAGGAAATGGTGATGCGCGTAGAAGTCAACAGGAAACGTGTAATATCTTTAATAATTTATATCCTAATAGAAATCCCATAACAAGATCTACTGTGAGTAAGTTGTTAAAAAAGTTTAACCAAACTGGAGCCATAAAAGATTTACCGAAATCAGGGCGTATAAAAACTGCAACAACTGAAGACAAATCTTTAGATGTTTGTGTTATGTTAGAAGAAGATCCACACTTGAGTATTAGACAAATATCCAGGGAAGTTGATATTTCTCAAACATCCATAATGAAAATTTTACATGCCAATAAATTCCATCCTTACAAAGTAAGATTGGTTCAAGAGTTGTCAGATGAAGATTTCGATAGACGTGAAGAGTTTGCCGACACAATGATGGAAAAATGTTACGATCAAAATAATCCAAATTTTTTAAATAATGTTGTTTTCCGATGAGGCCACTTTTTGTATTGATGGAAACGTAAATCGGCATAATTGCAGATACTGGTCACGTAACAATTCTCGTTGGATGAGAGAATCCCACACCCAATTTCCACAAAATTAATGTATGGGCTGGAATAATAGGCGACAAAATAATTGGTCCTTTTTTCATTGAAGGAAACTTAAATGGTCCGGCGTATTTAAATTTATTACAGAATAATATTATACTTGAGTTGGCTCGGTTATTTCCAAATCTAAGTAAGTATTCTCAATTGCCTGTTAATTTAGAAATTTTATTATTTGAAACTTTCAGACAATAACAATGTCCCAAATAACAATATTTGGGTGCAACAAGATGGAGCTCCACCTCATTATGAGCGTGACGTGAGGCAATACCTAAACGATGTGTTTCCCAGAAGATGGATTGGAAGGCGTGGTTTTATCGAATGGCCCCCGCGATCACCCGACATGAATCCTTTAGACTATTTCCTGTGGGGTCACTTAAAAAATATTGTTTATAAAACCAAACCTGCGAATATTTAGGAATTAAAAGATAGGATTACCACAGAGATAAGAAGAATTGAGCAGTCAGGAATGTTACAAAATGTACTGCAAAGTTTTAAACATCGCATGGCTTCTTGTATGGAAGTAAACGGACAACATTTTGAGCATCAGCTGTAACCGCCTTTACTTTATGTTTTCAAAAGATCCTATGGGATTTCTATTAGGATATAAATTATTAAATATTACACGTTTCCTGTTGACTTCTACGCACATCACCATATCCTAATATCATTAAAATCTCAATTCGTTCTTTCTCAGATAAACGGTCCATTGTAACTTTCAATAAACACCAACAATAATAGTTTATTAAAACGTCAAAATTGTTTTTGTCGCAGACATAGCCGCCCTGATGTAATATTTTAACTTCGGCGGAGATATTGCAAATGTAGCTGTAACTCCGAAATTATGGCAATTAGGTATAGGGAACATTGCATGAAAAATATTCTAAATTTCTTAGAGATTTCAAAAACAAAAAAATATATAGGGTGATCCATTTGAAATAACAAATTTCAGTATATTTCCGGAAAAACGAAAGATCTGACAACAATGTAAATGCCACAATAATATCGGCCATATTACAAAACCCTTATAAACCAAAATTCATAAAAATCGGGTAAGCCGTTTCCGAGATAATTGAGGCGTTCCATACATAAAACTCACTCTGTATGTTCAACAGGTAGGTACTGTATATCATAAAATTAATGTTTAGAGATTTGCAGCTTAAACTATTAATTTCTTTTAAATATAAAATTTATATGATACATTCTGTTCTGAGTAGAAAATCTTTATATTATTCAAAACTGGCCCATCAAACAATGTAATCAGGCCAGCACAGCACAGTGAGGGTAGATTACTGTTTATTTTGAAATTTTAAGAAAATGATTAGCAGAGTACTTCTAATGAACAGTTTCAATTAAACAGTCTTTAAAGACTAACTAAAGACTATCTAAAGAAGTAATAAATATTACATTAGAATTACAGGAATTATTTACAATTGCTTTGAAATTACTGGGAATTAAGAGGAAGGAGGAAAGGTTTTTAATTGAATTAATTGAGTTTATTTCTTTAATGAAAAACAAAAAATGGAACTTTCAGCTAGATACATGGACAAATATCCTACATTTTGGCCGAGTTTTCGGACTTTTTCAAGGTTACCTTAAGCCAGTGGTTTCCAACCTGTGGGGCCCGCCCCCCTAGGGGGGCGCGAGACTGTTGCAAGGGGGGCATGCAGCTGTTTGCAAAATATCATTTTCGAATACAAACCAAAAAAGTCTGTAAGATTTGTTTTTATTACGTTTAAAATTATTATTTCTTATAATAAATAATTATTTTTTTATGTATATTTTTACATAATATTGTATATTATTTTGTAGCCCATTAAATAAATTATAATATCAGTTGAGTATTTATGAAATTAGATTGTTAGAAAAATTAAGGGGGCGCAACAATTTTTTTTTTAAAGGGGGCGCAGGTACAAAAAGGTTGGAAACCACTCCCTTAAGCTAATATCAATTTCCTATTTTAATTTTATTGTATGGGTTGGTTTTATTTTATTTTTCATATTTTTTATTGTTTAAGAATGCAATGTATGTGTATTTTGAACAGAGAATGATACATATTTTTTAATGATAAATACGAAAATAAAATACTATACTACACTCGACTCACATTTCGCCAACCAAGTTGGCATCATCTGGAGATAATGATCTCTCTCTCTCTAACACATTATTCATCATCATCATCATCATCGGTATGAAATGACACAGAGCACTGATTAATTTTATTGATCCTCATTTTGAATTTTTAATCATTGAGGGATATCCTAATATTTTTATGTATCCTGAAATGGTTCTGAATTTTGTGTAGGTACGGTGGAATTGTGGGACTGCTCTAGATCTAAAAGAATGAGGATTATGGAAGGCCATTCAGCTAGAGTGGGATCATTATCTTGGAATTCATATATTTTGTCTAGTGGTTGCCGTAGTGGCCAGATTATTCATCATGATGTACGTCAACGTGAGCATCGCGTTGCTACTATATCAGGTCACACTCAAGAAGTATGTGGTCTTAAATGGTCAACTGATGGTAAATATTTAGCTAGTGGTGGGAACGACAATGTATTAAATATTTGGCAATCGGTAAGTGTAAAACAATTACTGTAGGCTGTTATTAAACTATTCATATCTTTCAATACACAATAGTGTTGCATGCTATCCCCTTGCCATATAAAACAAATTCAATATCTGTTATTATGTTAGCTTGAGAGATGAGAGAAACAGAGATGTGGTTTTCACAAACCTTGGTCACTTTTTCAAGAGAGAAACGATGATGGGCTAACAGATGTCAACCATTCTCTTTTGTTTTTGAGTTATAACCAACAATAGTGTTCAGCTATCTGTAACTTCAATGCACAAGCATGAAATTATTTTATGATTGTACTCCATAATATTTTTCTTATAGAATCAATTTGATGCCTATTTTTTTAAATTTTCGTGGAAAATCTGCAATTTTGGGTTAATTTTGGTGACAAAAAATTTTGTTAAAAATTCCACATGATTTTTATTGATGCCTTGTGCATTTAACTTTAAAATTACATTTTTAGAAAATGTGGATTTCCAGGTGGATACTATTTTTTTCATATAAATATAATACTAAATTAACTATGAATATTAAATTGGCAACTGATGTGCTAAAAAAAATCGGTAATAGCCAAAACAGGCCTTTCATCACAGTGTGTAAGTGACTGTAATTTAAAAAGGAAATTTTAAACAAAACAAAATGAATACTTTAATGCACTGTATCTCTGAAGTGAAACCTCTTACAAAATAATTTTATGACCTTTCCTTCTGAATTTCTGATTACTTAGGAAAGTCCTGTTTATTTTACGAGTATAAAGTAAATGTATAAATATGTAGAAATGTTAATTTATTGTAAAATGTTCAATATAAAACGTAAAATCAAAAACACACTGCAATAGAAAATAATTAAAAATAAAATGAAAGGTTTCATTTTTTTAAATCTTTGATTCGGCAGTTTTGAACTTTATTACCTTTGCTATAATTGCAACATGAGTTAAATCTGACCAAAGAATCAATCTTTTTAAGCTAAGGGTTTAAAGATTAAAAGGGTTTTTGTGTGAGGTAGTCACAATCAGTAAATGGTGTTATAAGTTCCAGAATCCGGTTAGGGATTAATTTTGGTCACCATTTACAGTGCATCTGCTCAGTTTGGGGAATTTAAATGTCGAGATGTGTAGATAAAATTCATGAGTCTTACTGTTCTGGAATTTTTAAATTAATTTTGAAATCTTTATATCTAGTAATTTAAGATCACTTGTCATAAACATTTAAATATTTGTTATCTAAAGTCAAGACCAGAATTAAGCAAAGTGGAATGACCTCGCCGATCTGGTAAAATGCAGTGATGCATGGGTGTGCGTATTCTGTTTTACCATTGGGCACATTTCAGTTAATATATACTCGTATACTATTCTATAGAATACTTCTAGTATATATTAACTGAAATATGCCCAGTGGTAAAAAAATACAAATCTAAAAATGTCTAGTTAATATAGACATTTTTAGATTTGTCATTAGGTGAAAAATTATTTGCTTTAGCGTAAAACTCTCAAATTGTCCTGAAATTTTGCCTATCCCCCTATTTTCGGGTATGCTGAATACAAATCTAAAGTTATTTTTTGTGGACGAATGTAGTTTTTGAGGAAAGTATTTACGAAAATGGTGGTAGACAAAATTTCAGAAAATTTTGATAGTTTTACGCTAAAGTTAATAATTACCGAAAAATGTCAGTGGAAAACTGTAAAAAACTAATGTATACATGTACAAATGTAATATACCTATTATCAATTTATATACAATTTTTACCGTTAAGAAACGCGCGCGAAATAAACCAACATCATGCCTCTGTTTCCCTACTACCTCGAGCACAGTCGCTGGTTGGTTCCTGATTCGACCAATCAACGTCGTTGAAGCTCAGAGAAAAGAAAGTGTAAATGCAAGAATATGTATGTTAAATAAGGATGAACAGCTTGTCGTCAACTTTACAACTTTCGCAGTTGCCACATACTCGGAAATTCCTTGATATTATCACAAGTATTAAGATATATTATATCTTTGTACTTGTGATATTATTAAGTAAAAGACAAATTAAACATTGTGTTTGCTTTAATAAAGTACAATAGGGATAAGAGATGTTAAAGACAAGTAAAAAAAATGGGTAAATGGGGTAATTAATATGTTTCCTGTTTTAAATAAGAAAACTTTAGAAATAAATGTGACAACACAGATCTACTCTTTTTCCGGTCATCACTTTGCTTAATTCTGGTCTTTACTGTAGGTACTAATGACTAATGTAATCTTTTATCTAATCTTCAATCTTTTAGGTTAGTGGAGGGCATCATTCCCAAATCACTCCACTGCATACATTTACAGCTCATCAAGCTGCCGTTAAGGCTTTAGCCTGGTGTCCATGGCAACCTCATATATTAGCAAGTGGGGGAGGAACTGCAGACCGCCACATTAGGTTTTGGAATTGTAATACAGGTTCTTGTGTCAATGCCATAGACACAAAATCTCAGGTTTGTGCCTTACTTTGGTCTCTAAACTATAAGGAAGTAGTATCAGGCCATGGGTTTGCTAATAATGAATTAATTATTTGGAAATACCCAAGTATGACGAAAGTCGCAGAACTTACTGGTCATACAGCAAGAGTATTGCACTTAGCAATGTCACCAGATGGTACGACCATTCTCTCTGCTGGGGCAGATGAAACTTTAAGGCTATGGAAATGTTTTACAAAGAATCCAACAAAGACTAAGGATACAGAGAAAGTCAAATCTAAACCAAGTGCATTGAAACAATGCATTCGATAGATTTAGTGTAGTATTAGCTTGACTGATTATTTAATCTTACTTAAACTATTATGGTCACTGACTCCATAAAATTTATTTTATAGGATAGATATTGATTGTGTATTTTTATTTTATAATAAACCTTTTTTAGACTTTATCATGTTTATGTGCTTATATATCTTTTTAATTTACTACTAGGCAAACAAGGCATTTTGTTGAGAGTAGTATAATTTTACTGTCGATAGTAAAATGTAAAGGTGTCTAGAAATTATGATAATGACAAATACCTACAAAGCATGTAGCTTTATATGTAGTATCTATTCAGGAGGCAATGAGGTGCACATTAAATAAGTAGGGTCGTTTTTTTTTTTTTTTTCAATAATTACACTATCATTTTATATTTAAGACTAGGTAATGTAATATGTATAGGTACATTAAATAAGTATTATCTACAATATAATTTTGCAGAAAAAAATAGGCACTTAATACGTTCATGCAACATGTCATAAATTAGTTTCATTTCTAATCGTAATTCTAATTCTACATTATCGTGTGATATAACGATAAGGTAAAATTTAAGAGGTTCAAAATCTCCCTTCTTCCTATTACATATTCACAGAATCTATTAAGAGTGTTTGAACCCCTTAAATTAGAGTTTTTGAACCCCTTAAATTTTAGCACATCGTTATCAGAGTATCATTAAAAGAGTATCATTTTTGGCACTCCGCATGCGCAGAATAACGATAACGACCATGATACAACTACACTGATATGCCTTTGGTCGGATGATATCAAGGATTTTAACTTATATAGGATTGCTCGATCCATAGAATTTATAAGCCGTATCACGTGATTGGGTCATCGGATTGATATACAAAATATATGAGTTAGATAGTGACAGTGATTTGTCAACGCGTCATAGATAAGGAATCGTACAATACAGAGAGAGAAAGAGTATCCGGGTCTCGTAGTGACGTCACTAAAACGGACTATATTGAGGAATAGGGATCGAGCAATCCTATATAAGTTAAAAATCCTTGGGATGATATGCCTATGCGCATAGGGGCGTGGTCTATCGATGAGCGTGACGTCAGCTATTACACAAAATTAAATAAAATACTTGTAAACAATGATAACAAAATAAAATACACATCGATTATGGAATTATAATACACGATTCATACACGAAAACTAAAGTAATAGTTGATTAATATCAATCTTTCTTATTTTAATTCAAACCGCATTCTGTGTACCAATCTACCTACCGAATATAATTCTAACCTAAATTTTACAATTTGAAGAGATAATCAGAAGCACTACTGTAAATAAATACCACCCTATAATATAAAAATGACAACTTGATAACCCTCGGGCCTCACAATTATAATAATACGGGAATACAATTGACAAACACGAAAATAATTATATCACTGACAGTCATGCTGACAGTAAGGTATTTGAATTTTCGCCATTTATGCATCAAGAATGACGTCGTGCGCAGAACAAACGAAATTTGGTCAAGTTATGAGCATATCAGTATCATGAGAACGACGTGCTAGAATTTAAGGGGTTCAAAAACTCTATTACGTCGGCGACGTGGTGTTTTCGGAATTTTTGGGCTTCTACCCGCGATTGCAGCGCTCGAACTCGTAATAAACTCCAAAAGTGTGACGTTTTCATCCCCATCTTAAATGTTTCTATTTTCTATTCCCAGTTAATAGTGAACCTTAATATGCCTCTATTGGCATATTGACACCAAGGAATGCATTTCAAACGTCCTAATTGAATTATAAATATTTAACGATTGAAATATTTTTTTCCATTAATCCCAATAACGTTTACTTCTTCCTACATTAAAATTCAATTAAAAAGTATTTGTAATAACATTTTTTTATTATTCCAACATATTGAAACAATTTTGATTTATAGATCGATTGTGTTAATTAATTGTAGTTGCATAAAAATAGGTGTCAATAGTTAAATGTGAGAAATAAGACCAATATAGGCCATTTTTGTAAAGGCTCTAATGTTGCCCCAAAAAGTAACGGCACATAACAGAATCGATAGTACCTAGTACCTACATTCTTTGACCTACATGTCACCAAGTGCTCCCAGTTCAGTTCAGTAGAGGATAAACCAGATTTCATCGCTTGCATTTACAACTTGAACCATGCGCCAATAATCGAATGCCGTCCGTTATTTCAATAATCGAGTGCTCGAGTACTTTTTCGCTCGAGCGGTCCCAACACTAGTCACAGAAATAATTGGTTGAACCTTGTCTTAATTACTGAACGATGGCTATCTACTTCTTCTCCTACCTCTCAATGTAATAAACGCTTTTAACGAACGATTTAGAGCAATCGGAGCGGCCCGACGGATATACTGAACGCAGCTAAAATCTATTATCCTAAGTCTATGGTTATTTTGCTCCCATAGATATTCTGGTTTATATTCTTTGATATTGCTGTCAAATCAAGTATAAATGTAATTTGTCTGTAATTTTCTTTATTTATGTAGACATTGAAAACTGCAGAGACAAAAACTGTGTAATTTTTTAATTTGACAAAAAATGGGTTCACAGAGGCATAAGAAAAAACAAGAATCCGAATCAAGTTCTTCGGATAGTGAAGCTAGTTCTTCATCTAGTGAGTCTAGTAATGAGCAAAAAAAGCATTTGAGAAAAGTTAAACATTCCAATTCAGAGGAAAGTGAGGAGGAAAAATATTCGAAATCCAAACGTAGGAGATCCTCTTCAGATTATTCTGACGCCGAGGTAACCCGGAAGTAAGTAATTAATTTTATACATTACTTCACCGTTTGTTGGTTTTGATCTACTTCGTATAGAATCATTTTACAAGAATTCTCTAATATAAAGTAGGTAAATCGCATTTTCTTAGGAAATTAATTTGAACTTGACGTAAGCATTACATATACTTTTGTATAAACCTCTAATCATGTGTATGACTTACAACAAACAGCTGTGCTGATTAAACTGACAGCAATATAAATGTATTATATTGTTTGTAGGTATTTGAAGTTTACATTGGGTAATTGTGTGCAAGGTAAACGAAACCTATTAAAGATTTTTGTGAAATCGTGTCGAAATCCGTCTTCTGAAGAGGTATATTCTACTGTTAAAACAGCTGCCAGAGGACATTCTTATTTTAAGTTGGCAGAATGATGAAAGGATATCTTAAGTTTTTATATAACAAAAAAGTAACCATAACTTTTTTAAGGTACCTACCAAGCCACGGAAAATAATCAATTGGCAGTTAGTTTTCTCTAAAATATGGAGGTACGGAAAAATATTTCACACGAATGTATAAGGATGAGTGACATTTACTTTAGACTCATTTTTATACAATATTTTGCAACGTTTCTTGAAAAATTAGGTAGATACCTACTTCAAGAATGCATTAAGGAATTACATTATATACCTACTTAATTATAAAAAATCTATTTTCTATTATAATACTAAAATAGGCATGCATATGCAAACCAAATCAAATCAAATTTATGAAAAATACCATAAATTTTTTATATTTTTCAGTGGTGGCATAAAACCCAAATAAATAAGAGTAATTAAACAATGCCACAAATAAATACTTTCATACATTATCTTAACGAGAAGGATAATATATTGTCTGGAATTATTTTCATTTCTGTCTGGTAGACACTTTTTTCTCAGTGGCATAAAATGTCGTTTTTTCCCCAGGATTTGGTTTATCCAGGTTTCAAATATTTTATCTGGAACACCTTTAATCACCTTCCTACAACCATCTGTCATCCTTCTTTCCAATTATTTATGTAATCATGCAGGATCTGTTGAATGATGGCTGCTTTGCTTGGCTTTATATTTGCAGCAAATCTCTCTGCATGAATAGGAAGGCGACTTAGAAAATAATTTATCCAATCTTTTCTAGGTACATTACCACAGAAACAACTCACATTGCAACCACTAACAAGACATATCTTGATTACATATCACAAATCGTGAGTACCTAAAGGGTAGCCAAAACTAATCATTGCTTCAATGTATGAAATAAACATTTATTCCTCATCCTGAGTAGACACTGGTTGCCATCCAAGAGTTATTTCTTTCATGATATTTCGTCAATTTAATCAAAATAGTGTGGCATGGAATATCATAAAATTTAGCAGGTTTCCAGTGAGAATGTACACCATTTGCAATGTAATTAAACATTTCCAAAGAAAATATAAATAAAAAAATACTATTACACGTAAGACTAAAAGGGCCATCTTTGCTACAAGAGCAATGTTGCAAATTTGTTGTAAATTATACACAAAACCAAACAATGTATTTTAAAATTTCTGTTAAGATTAATAATAAAACTTTACATAAACTACAGAAATTCACACTATATTAAAAAAATGTGCCACTGATTTTATCACCGTTTGAGAATGAAATTTGTTTTTCTTTGAAATATTTTATACCTGTGGTGCAAAATAACCCCTTAAGGGGAAGTAGCCCCATCTGACAGTATTACAAAAATAAATAAACTGGTTTCAGTCTCGATTTTTAAATCTTCCAGTATGGGTAAGAGTAATATACAATAGTATCTCTAATTTTCATCACAATCACAAGCATTAACCCGAAAGCCTAAGACTTGTGTGGGAGAGGAATGATATTCTGTATTTTTCGGCAGCTCGATAAATCTGAAAAGAACCATTTAATGCGGTAATAAAGAACTAGTCATTGCTTAGGAGATAATTCGATCACCTACCAATCTTATTCACATATTAACACCTGATATGTGTTCTTTTCATCCTAGTTTATAAGCAGAGTTGGTTGTTCGATCTTTCCACTCCTAACTTAGAAGTTAGAATTGAATTAAAAATTATTAGATGCACATGACAAATAAAATAATAATATAATAATATTATTTACTCATAGAATATGGTAAATGTACCAGGTGGATCAAATTCAATGGAATAACAATAGTTTGTAAGCTTTCAGAGTCGAGATCAGATGAATTACGTAGATCTTCTGAGCGGTTCTGCCATGGTCGATGTTTAATTGCTTTTGCTTCTAAAAGTACTTAATATTTAGATCACAGCAAAACTACGTAGAAGATTTGTATAATTCAATCTGATTGTTGAGTGTTTCAGTAACTACTAGACATCTAAAAATCTAATATCGATTTTTAAAACGCATTCAACTATCAAATCGGCAATTATATATTCATTGGGTTTCAAGTTACGTTATTTTCATTTTTTACATTTTCGACCACTTCTGTATCTTTAGTACTAAGTTATGATGAAACTTATCATTACGGTGCTAATGAACCAACCTGATATATTTTAAATGGAAATCTAGATAGAGATTGATATAAAATATGTCAGTTTATTTTACAAATATGAAAAGTAGTTGGCTATGGAAGATTATATCTGTAGAAATTTATCAATATAAGTATACATAATTAGTAATAATATTGAAAAATATACATGGATAATGGAGCGCTTGGTATGCTATTTTTAAATCCCTTTGGTTCTATAAGGAAATGCACGTTACACCCTTTTGTTGTGTCTTTTGTTTATATTTTATATATTTTACTGTTTAATATTTTTATAACCGATATTAATTACTGTAGTTATTGACAAGTCTAATAAGTTGTGTTACATTTGTAACATATGTTTCGTAATTTATTTAGTATCACAGATACAGAACTAAAAATATCAGAAAAATTTAAATCATTCTACTCTATCAGTAGCTTGAAACTAACTTTAAACTGTAAAATGTCTGATTTCAAATTGATTTCGAGTACTTGGTGTTCTTTCTTTTCTTCGGTAGTTTATGAGACACCTTTCAGTCCCAATTGAATTTACCTCACTCAGTACTAATATACGTTCCTTAGTTTGTTTCTACTACTTGTTTTTTTACTAGGCATAAAAGTCGAAAACATGAGACTGAAGAAAGAAGTTCAGATAGTAAATACAAGGAAAAGGATCGTTCTGAAAAAATTAAAGATGAGGAACGACAGAAGGAGAAAACTAGGCATAAATCACCAGATAGGGATAGGTCAAAAGATCGAGGAAAATTAATAGGAAAATCTAGAGAGAGAGAAGTTGAGGAATCTCGTAGTAGAAGGGATTATGACAGAGACAGATATGATGGTAGAGATCGAAATCGAAGGGATTTTAATAATAAAGACAGACAAGATGGCAGATATAGAAATAAAAGAGAAGACAATAGATGGGATGATAGAAGATCTTTTAGAGATCAGGGAGACACAAAGGAACATAGAGATGAAGATGATTATAGAAATAGAGGAAGAGAGAGGCGGGATAATAATACCCGTCATGGAAATCGGTAAGGATACAGAGATGTAGTAGTATTATTTGCTTAAATATCTAATTTATTTAACTTTGAGCTTTATCTTAAATTCATTATGAAAGACTACTATACTATAATTGAAATTTTTCTGATTATTTAATTAGGTAATGTGTGTTTATTATTTGGTATTAAGAATTGTCCGAAACATGTTGTTATATTCTTTGAGTACCATTTTATTTTAATTAATTTGACCTTTAGACAAGTGAAATTCAATTGAATAAATGATACCATGTTTTCCCCAAGGGAGAACTGTGAATATGGCCAAATTCATCCAAGTTCAAAGCTATTTCGCTTCGGTGCTCATAAATAATAATTTCAATATATATTATTGGTAAAGTTCATTCACGTTAAGTTTAAAGTTACGTCATTTTCAGTAATCAATTGTTTTCAATATTCGATAAACAAATGACCAATAATTTAGCAAAGAGTTTTTCACTTACAAAGAGTTTTATATTTGGCAACCCTTCTCTGCGTTGTCAAGTTTTTATTTATTTATATAAACTTAACTTAAATCTTAAAAACATCACTTTAAACTTAACGTGAATGAACTTTAGTGAAAAATACTGCAAATACTGTGTGGCAGCGAATATGTTAAGAGGTATTTCTAATTAAAAATAGTTTAAACTTCTTATACTTACCATTTATTACATTTTAGATGTGTGTATCATTGACATTTATAAATATTTTGTTTGCAATAGAAGAAGGAGTAATTCTTTCGATCATGCTAATGCCAAATGGGGCAAACAAGAAGATCCAAAATCTCAAAAGAAAGAACCTCAACAAAAGGAAAAACCAAACTTTGGTCTATCTGGAAAGCTTACAGAAGAAACAAATACTTACAGGGGGGTCGTTATTAAATACAGTGAACCACCTGAAGCTAGGAAACCTAGGAGGAGGTGGAGGCTGTATCCATTCAAAGGCGAAAAGGCCTTACAAACTTTGTATATACATAGAGAAAGTGCATATCTTATTGGTAGAGAACGAAAGATAGTTGACTTACCTGTTGATCACCCTTCTTGCTCAAAACAACATGCAGCTCTTCAGTATCGATTGGTACCATTTACCAGGGAGGATGGAAGTACAGGTATGTTGAATTCAGTTATTGTTATATTGTTGACTGAAGTGTTTAATACGACACGCAACTGAGTGGAAACAAGATTTTACTCATCTAAATATCTCCGACAGTACTGCAGAACAAACAAAACAAATTCCAAATTCCATTTGGTATATTAAAAAACCTTGAATCTACCCAGTTGCGCATCTTGTTAAATAATTTTTCAAAGATACTTATTAGTAAATAAATATGGACAAACCATTAGTTTTTAATACATGAAAATAAGAGTTTTTTATACTTGCTATAAATTTGAATTATATAATCTACTTGTACAAATTGGTAGTGAAAAATGCCTAAAATAAACTATTTTAGGAAAAAGAGTACGACCTTATCTCATCGATTTGGAGTCTGCAAATGGTACATTTATTAATAATAAGAAAATTGAAACCAAAAAATATGTAGAACTATTTGAAAAAGATGTAATAAAATTTGGATACAGTTCAAGAGAATATGTTTTGTTGCATGAAAATAGTAAGGATGAAGCAATGGATGATGATGTGAAACAAGAAGAAGCTGAGCTACCCATAAAAGAGGAACCAGTATAAAATGAGTATATTTTAGTATAAAATATGTAATATAACTAATTGGTAAAAATAAAATAGTCGTAAGTATCTAATATTATTTTTTCAGTTGATTGGTGGGTGGACTTGATATAATAATTTATATGACAATTTAATTTATATATAAAAAATCGCATATGCTACAGTGCAATTGTCACTTTGACAGCGACAAAAGTTACCTGCAACTTTTACAGTGACAAATGCACTAGTGGCTTTTTCACTTATTCATTTTTTAATCAATTATCGCGGTGTCCGTTGCCAAAATAAATAGTTTGACATTTCTGTCGACGAGTTATTGAATTATTAAACACTAACAATGAATGGATTCGGTGATGCTCAAATAAAAATGTGTTTATTTTTAGTGTTTCATAAATAAAGTTTCCATTCATATGTTTCTAAATTTCTTATTCATTAAATTGTCCTGCCGAATTACACTCGATGTTTGTATTGATACCGGATATATTTGTGTTGTTTAAATTCTAAACTGTTTCCTTTAGCAATTTGACTCGAAAAACTGTCATCCTAAAAACGCTCAACCTTCGGTGTCGCGTTTTTTTATAGTTGACAGTTTTTCTCGTCTAATTATTGCTTGGCAACAGTTTCTCATTAAACAATCCAAATTTATCCGGTAAAATACAAACCTCTTGTGCAATTATAAGTGAAAATTATACCTAAATATATAGAAAACTATTCAACTTAGTTGAAATACACACTAGATTTTAGATTGGTATATCATTCATTTGATTTAGGGAAAACTAATATTAATCTTATATTTAATGCTTCCGCGATGATGATGTATGTGGAATGTACATAATATTTGTGGAACTGAAAAATGTGTTGGATTTTGCTACCAAATACACATTTTAAATCTTTTTAAATATTTATAATGGTTTTAGAATGGTTGCATATAATGAATATTTTTTCATTAGGGCCGTAGTGCACTATCGGCGCCTTATACTTCAGAATATAATCTGATTTTTCCTGTGGACATCTAATTGAAGTGTAGTATAAAGTCAAACGTCACAAAATTGATCTGATCTGATAATTGATTTAATAGAAAAGTTAAATAAAAAATACTATTTAATTTTTAAAGTGCAAAAATAATCTTTTTTGTTCAGAGTAACCCAGTATCACAGTATATTATGATTAAATAATATCTCCAAAAGTTGGCCATTGAGGATACCCCAAGATGTTTTTGATTTCTATGTTTATAGAAATTTTTCCACTATAAATTACTTATGTGACTAAAAATCTATATATTATTTTGTGATTCTTACTAATTAATGCAACTTTATTTTATTAGATCTTGAACATATTAGATTTTCGTTTTAAATATTAACAACACAACACCCAAGTTAAAAATTACTATTATTTAAAGTGTACATATTTATTTATGCCTTAAAAATTACATCACATACTTATTCACATCACATACTCTATTTCTATTTACAAAATTTACATTTTAAACTACAAATAAATACAACTATTTGAATATTTGTGACAATTTTAACCCAACAGGAGAACAGAACAAAAAAAATACTGAAAATTAGGCATTGGTGGTTTAATTCTAAAATACTGACAATTGAGCAAGATATTATATTTTTTTATATTACCACGATTGTCATTAGAACAAATTATCTACCTACATAATTGTACAATTTGAAATCAATAATATAAATTCATTCCAATGGGGTTCAGAATATGCTAAAAAGTAAATATTTAACATGGATTTTTCACCCTTTTTTCCTCTCGTCATTCTAACTAATCATTCATTGACAATTGATCATAAAAACAAAATCTAAAATATAAGAACTGGTAACATATTTCTTATTATCAGTCAGCTTTGTACATAGACTTGATTGATATGCAATTCTTGGTAATGTAACAGTAAAAAATAATAAAATATTTAGTTATAAGCATAGTCATCGTAAATTACCGTGATAAAAAAAATGTTGCTATTAGGCGTAACATTTCGGTACAGTCTCCTGCAGTGGTGAAGTCTGTGAGTTACAATATTAAAAAATAATGTATTGCGGCGATACATTATTTCAAGGAGGTTGAAGGAAGACTTATTGCCTGCAAGTCTTTCTGATTTTATTCTTGGGACAAGTCAGTCCTGGGACAATTTCACATAATTTCTTTATTAGTCACTGTTGTCTCTATTTTTCTTTAAACTAATGTTATTTGCTGATTCAGAAAAATTTTTGTCTGTCGAATTCTCTGTTGAATGTTTTGATTCTACCATTTGATTTGGAATTTCATATCCGTCATTTTCCATATCTGGCTCATGTTCATAAACTAGTTCTAAATATTTCGGAACACTCTTAGCGGAATAATTCTTATCTTGTGGCAAGAATGGCATTTTCTCCTTATTTAATTCATCATTAGCTTCATTCTTCCAAGAATTCCCTATGGATAAAAGAAGCTTAATTAAATTTATCATAACTTGAGTGTCGATAGGCTGAAATGAAATTAACAAAAATGTATGTATATGTTAAATTACCTGAACTGTTAAAATTTTCATCTCGAAAATAATCTGCGTTTGATACTCCAGCAAAAACTGAAAATTAGTACATGCATTTATTTTAAAACATGCTGATGAATTGTTAATTTCTCATGAAATTATTCATAGTGAAATGGAAATTAATGTGATATTAAAAACTTTTAAATATGTAAACTCACGTTCTAGCACTGTACTTATATATTGGCCTTCATGAGCTCCCGTAGTAGGATTTCTTAATATTTCTTGCTGTAGGTGTTCCAAAATTTCTAAACAATATTTAAATGTTGGTCGTTTTTCTGGTGTAAATTCCCAACATTTCAGCATAAGTTTGTACCTGAAAGAAATTAGAAGTGTCAGTATTTATTAGGATTATGTAATTTCTATTTTTATTTTGAACTATATATTGGGAATGGTATAGTGCTACTTTAATAAAAAAATTGGGTCTATTTTGAAACTAGCTGGGGTTCATATTTACATTTAAATATCTTAAAAATCACATGGCACATAACGTTGAAGGAATTGAATTCGTATACGCTTATAGAAATGATAGTTAACATAAACATAATATAAAACACACCACAGAAATGGACAACCTCCCTACTGAAAGCCTAAGGCTTGTGTAGAGGGAGGGTACACATGAAAAAAACGCAGACACACAACCATTCCCTGGGAGAGGTGCCATTTCTCCCCTGGCGGGATTCGAACTCGCGCCGCAATATACCCATTCTGTTAGTCACAGGCTATCACCCAGCACCTAACAGACTGAGCTATCGTGGCGATAATAAATTTACTAAAGTTACTAAATTAGTTTAAATAAAACAATTATATTTACAAATCTTCAGGGCAGTCAGTTGGTTTTCCTAATCTTCCACCTCTTCTGACATAGTGCAGTACTTCCAAATTAGCTCTAGCCGGATAAGGTTGCTGCCCTAAGGTCATGATTTCCCACAAAAGCACCCCAAAAGCCCAAACATCGGACTGACTAGTGAATACACCATCCACCAAAGATTCAGGGGCCATCCACCTGACTGGTAGAAGGCCTTCTCCCTCTTTTCTATAGTAATCATTCTTGTAAATGTCTCTGGCTAAGCCAAAGTCCCCTATCTTTACTATCCTCAATTCAGTGTTTGTAGAAGACACTAGACAGTTCCGGCAAGCTAGATCTCTGTGGACGAAATGCATTTCTTCCAAGTATTTGCATCCTTTTGACACATCCACACACATTTTTAGAAGTTCGATTAGATTCAAAGCAGGAGTATTTGTCTACAAAAATAACAGATAAGTTCAGCAGAGAATATACATTATTATTACATTTAGATACTTTGGGTAGAAACATTTTTTTAGTTATAACTGCAATTTTTTCATATTTTGTTGTTAGATCTACAATTTTCATTAATATAGAATTTTGACTCACAGAGGGATTCCGAGAATCTCTTAAATATGTAAGTAGATCTCCACCTTCCATAAGTTCCATTATTATGAAATGTGGATCGTTATCCAGACAAACTCCAAGAAGTTGCAGAATATGTTCATGTTTAAAATGACTCATTAGCTGAGCTTCTTGAAGAAATTCACTTTTCTCTTGATCCGAAGCACCTTTTTTCAGAGTCTGCAAATGTGTTTGAGATTGTACTATTACTGAAAAAGTGTTACTGTGAATAGAATTACCTTTACCGCAACTTTGGTTTCTTCATTGCTATTTCCTATTCCTTTTGCTTTTCCTTCGAAAACTTCTCCGAATGCACCGCTACCCAAAAAGTTTGTCAATGTTATTTTATCTCTGTAAAAAGTGTTGTATTATATTCATTTCAGTTCTACAGTTATACTTGATTATTATTACCTTCTTATATGAGGCAATAGGGTAATTTCCTCTGGAGGTTGTTGTGCAGATACATAAAGAATATTTGTATTGTGAATTCCTCTCCTTGGTAGTTCTCTAAGTGTAGCTAGTTCTACATCAGGTACTCTAGGTATGGACACCATTTGCTGTGCCTTCTTTTGCTTCCCTTTTCCAGAACATATAACTATTTTATTTATTAACATGGTGTTGATAATTAAAATGTGTTACTAACTTACCATAACAGAATGCTGTAACTAGAAGGACACATATTGAAATTGGCACTGTTGTGGCTATAAGTATTAATTTCATTGGATTTTGTTTTTCAGCCATTCTTGCAGCTTCATTTAAATCAAATTCATTGCTTTCTTCACTAGTATCACTCCATCCATATGAATTCAAAGCAGACACACGAAATGCATATTTGTGATTTTCATCTAAGCCCTCTATTATCCAAGAAGTATCTACAGACCAATCAATTTTAAATTTAGTTAAGAAATATTGTAACACGGTTATTTTAAAAGAAATTATTATTAGTGTTATGTTTTACCTGTTCCATTGTAAAACGATTCCCATTCTGGATCTTGTACTTCTATAGAAGGGGATGTATTAAACCAAGGTTGTGTCCTATTGGTACTTCTTTTGTTTCTGTATGAAATAAGAATTTTACCTTCTAATTTATACATCTCGATAGAAGCACCATTGTCTTTGGAGGCCTCCCACCAAACTTTGTATACATTTGGTTTTACGTACTGAATTATTGGAATACCAGGAGGACTAGGTCGATCACCTAAAATAAAGGTTTCACAATAGGTTTATTGCATTTTAACCAAAATATTAAATGGTTGTTTCAACAGCATACAAATGAAATATGCTAAAGATGCATTTCCTTATGTTATTTTTTCCACTATCAAAATGTTTGTTTTTGCCATGATTTGTATGTATGTGTGGGGTAAATATCAACTGGAATTTTCACCCCTTCCTTCTCCTTTATTTTCTTTTCGGTGAAGATATTTTAAAGTTTTAAATGTGACCTTATTTTCAGTCAGTCTCAAAATTTGTTCAAAATAATTAATCAAATTCGATACATAGGTACATGGTTGTGGAAAAAGTATTTTTGTAATAAAACACCCTGTATATTGTATCATTTTTTAATAATAAGTTATTTCATTAATATATTTATGTCGATATTGTTGGTTTCACCTCCA